>CM068839.1:45601439-46979184 GCA_028554795.2 Sinohyriopsis cumingii
ATATGCTGATATGATTTAGAATGAATTTGAGTCTTCAGACCGCTAGAAGCGGCAGTAAACATTGTTTTTTGTCGTTTAGATCTTTAAAAGCTACAGTTAACATTGTATTATGGTGTTCAGATCGTTAGAAGTGGCCTTTAACACTCTGCTTTTGTGTTCAGACCGTTAGAAGATGCAGCTAACATTGTGTTTGGTATTCAGACCGTTAGAAGAGGCAGCTAACATTGTGTTTGCTGTTCAGACCGTTAGAATAGGCAGCTAACATTGTGTTTGGTATTCAGACCGTTAGAATAGGCAGCTAACATTGTGTTTGGTATTCAGACCGTTAGAAGAGGCAGCTAACATTGTGTTTGGTATGCAGACCGTTAGAAGAGGCAGCTAACATTGTGTTTGGTTTGCAGACCGTTAGAAAAGGCAGCTAACATTGGGTTTGGTATTCAGACCGTTAGAATAGGCAGCTAACATTGTGTTTGGTGTTCAGACCGTTAGAAGAGGCAGCTAACATTGTGTTTGGTATGCAGACCGTTAGAAGAGGCAGCTAACATTGTGTTTGGTATGCAGACCGTTAGAAAAGGCAGCTAACATTGGGGTTGGTATTCAGACCGTTAGAATAGGCAGCTAACATTGTGTTTGGTATTCAGACCGTTAGAAGAGGCAGCTAACATTGTGCTTGGTGTTCAGACCGTTAGAAGAGGCAGCTAACATTGTGTTTGGTATTCAGACCGTTAGAAGAGGCAGCTAACATTGTGTTTGGTATTCAGACCGTTAGAAGAGGCAGCTAACATTGTGTTTGGTGTTCAGACCGTTAGAAGAGGCAGCTAACATTGTGTTTGGTGTTCAGACCGTTAGAATAGGCAGCTAACATTGTGTTTGGTATTCAGACCGTTAGAATAGGCAGCTAACATTGTGTTTGGTATTCAGACCGTTAGAAGAGGCAGCTAATATTGTGTTTTGTATGCAGACCGTTAGAAGAGGCAGCTAACATTGTGTTTGGTTTGCAGACCGTTAGAAGAGGCAGCTAACATTGTGTTTGGTGTTCAGACCGTTAGAAGAGGCAGCTAACATTGTGTTTGGTATTCAGACCGTTAGAAGAGGCAGCTAACATTGTGTTTGCTGTTCAGACCGTTAGAATAGGCAGCTAACATTGTGTTTGGTATTCAGACCGTTAGAATAGGCAGCTAACATTGTGTTTGGTATTCAGACCGTTAGAAGAGGCAGCTAACATTGTGTTTGGTATGCAGACCGTTAGAAGAGGTAGCTAACATTGTGTTTGATTTGCAGACCGTTAGAAAAGGCAGCTAACATTGGGTTTGGTATTCAGACCGTTAGAATAGGCAGCTAACATTGTGTTTGGTATTCAGACCGTTAGAAGAGGCAGCTAACATTGTGTTTGGTATGCAGACGGTTAGAAGAGGCACCTAACATTGTGTTTGGTATGCAGACCGTTAGAATAGGCAGCTAACATTGTGTTTGGTATTCAGACCGTTAGAAGAGGCAGCTAACATTGTGTTTGGTATGCAGACCGTTAGAAAAGGTAGCTAACATTGTGTTTGGTGTTCAGACCGTTAGAAGAGGCAGCTAACATTGTGTTTGGTATTCAGACCGTTAGAAGAGGCAGCTAACATTGTGTTTGGTATTCAGACCGTTAGAAGAGGCAGCTAACATTGTGTTTGGTATTCAGACCGTTAGAAGAGGCAGCTAACATTGTGTTTGGTATGCAGACCGTTAGAAGAGGTAGCTAACATTGTGTTTGGTTTGCAGACCGTTAGAAAAGGCAGCTAACATTGGGTTTGGTATTCAGACCGTTAGAATAGGCAGCTAACATTGTGTTTGGTGTTCAGACCGTTAGAAGAGGCAGCTAACATTGTGTTTGGTATGCAGACGGTTAGAAGAGGCAGCTAACATTGTGTTTGGTATGCAGACCGTTAGAATAGGCAGCTAACATTGTGTTTGGTATTCAGACCGTTAGAAGAGGCAGCTAACATTGTGTTTGGTATTCAGACCGTTAGAAGAGGCAGCTAACATTGTGTTTGGTATTCAGACCGTTAGAATAGGCAGCTAACATTGTGTTTGGTATTCAGACCGTTAGAATAGGCAGCTAACATTGTGTTTGGTATTCAGACCGTTAGAAGAGGCAGCTAACATTGTGTTTAGTATGCAGACCGTTAGAAGAGGTAGCTAACATTGTGTTTGGTTTGCAGACCGTTAGAAAAGGCTGCTAACATTGGATTTGGTATTCAGACCGTTAGAATAGGCAGCTAACATTGTGTTTGGTGTTCAGACCGTTAGAAGAGGCAGCTAACATTGTGTTTGGTATGCAGACGGTTAGAAGAGGCAGCTAACATTGTGTTTGGTATGCAGACCGTTAGAAAAGGCAGCTAACATTGGGGTTGGTATTCAGACCGTTAGAATAGGCAGCTAACATTGTGTTTGGTATTCAGACCGTTAGAATAGGCAGCTAACATTGTGCTTGGTGTTCAGACCGTTAGAAGAGGCAGCTAACATTGTGTTTGGTGTTCAGACCGTTAGAAGAGGCAGCTAACATTGTGTTTGGTATTCAGACCGTTAGAAGAGGCAGCTAACATTGTGTTTGGTGTTCAGACCGTTAGAATAGGCAGCTAACATTGTGTTTGGTGTTCAGACCGTTAGAATAGGCAGCTAACATTGTGTTTGGTATTCAGACCGTTAGAATAGGCAGCTAACATTGTGTTTGGTATTCAGACCGTTAGAAGAGGCAGCTAACATTGTGTTTTGTATGCAGACCGTTAGAAGAGGCAGCTAACATTGTGTTTGGTGTTCAGTCCGTTAGAATAGGCAGCTAACATTGTGTTTGGTATGCAGACCGTTAGAATAGGCAGCTAATATTGTGTTTGGTATTCAGACCGTTAGAAGAGGCAGCTAACATTGTGTTTTGTATGCAGACCGTTAGAAGAGGCAGCTAACATTGTGTTTGGTGTTCAGTCCGTTAGAATAGGCAGCTAACATTGTGTTTGGTATGCAGACCGTTAGAATAGGCAGCTAATATTGTGTTTGGTATTCAGACCGTTAGAAGAGGCAGCTAACATTGTGTTTGGTATGCAGACCGTTAGAAAAGGTAGCTAACATTGTGTTTGGTGTTCAGACCGTTAGAAGAGGCAGCTAACATTGTGTTTGGTATGCAGACCGTTAGAAAAGGCAGCTAACATTGGGTTTGGTATTCAGAGCGTTAGAATAGGCAGCTAACATTGTGTTTGGTATTCAGACCGTTAGAAGAGGCAGCTAACATTGTGTGGTGTTCAGACCGTTAGAATAGGCAACTAACATTGTGTTTGGTGTTCAGACCGTTAGAAGAGGCAGCTAACATTGTGTTTGGTATGCAGACCGTTAGAATAGGCAGCTAACATTGTGTTTGATATTCAGACCGTTAGAAGAAGCAGCTTAAATTTAATTTTTGTGTTCAGGCACTTAGAAAAGGTAGGAAACATTATGGTATGTGTTCATTTTTGAAGGAAAGTTAACGTCAATATAATGTTTGTGACTGATTACGAATCTAGGAATAAATTTTGCTGCTAAAACAAAACAAACAGCTAAATACACAAAGAGACAGCTTCCAGAGGATTTCGATGAGTTACACTTCTTAAAAGCCAAATGGACTTTGTTCGGACAATTGTTTATAGCAGATCTTAATTTCTGTAGCAAGTTTTGAGTTGTATCATTTTAGTTTCATTTTTTAACTGCTGATTTTGCTCCACGAATCGATTATTTTATATTTCACATGCTTATTATGCCATTGTTATACGTTACTATGAACCGATGGGGTATATTTCAAATGTTTATTTGGCCTTCTTTGAGTTACTATATGTAGATGGTTTTAGATTTCACCTTTCATATCTTCATCTTTGGTTGCTAGAGACTTTTAACATAAGCCGCCTATGCTCAATGGTTCGCGAGCCAACTGTCAGTCAGTGCGCTGTTAGTTCGAATCCTTCCCCGATTAACCAAGATTGGTAGCAGTAGTATGCCTTTAGACAAGACGATTAGCAACAATAGTGTTTCTCTACGCAAGACGATTGGTAACATTAGTGTGTCTCTAGGCAAGACGATTGGTAACATTAGTGTGTCTCAATGCAAGACGATTGGTAACATTAGTGTTTCTCTACGCAAGACGATTGGTAACATTAGTGTTTCTCTACGCAAGACGATTGGTAACATTAGTGTGTCTGTACGCAAGACGATTGGTAACATTAGTGTGTCTGTACGCAAGACGATTGGTAACATTAGTGTTTCTCTACGCAAGACGATTGGTAACATTAGTGTGTCTGTACGCAAGACGATTGGTAACATTAGTGTTTCTCTACGCAAGACGATTGGTAACATTAGTGTTTCTCTACGCAAGACGATTGGTAACATTAGTGTGTCTCTACGCAAGACGATTGGTAACATTAGTGTGTCTGTACGCAAGACGATTGGTAACATTAGTGTTTCTCTACGCAAGACGATTGGTAACATTAGTGTTTCTCTACGCAAGACGATTGGTAACATTAGTGTGTCTCTACGCAAGACGATTGGTAACATTAGTGTGTCTCTACGCAAGACGATTGGTAACAATAGTGTTTCTCTACGCAAGACGATTTGTAACAATAGTGTTTCTCTACGCAAGACGTTTGGTGATAGTAGTTTGTCTCTAGGCAACAGGATTGGTAACAGTAGTGTGTTTCTAGGCAGGACGATTAGTAACAGTAGTGTGTCTCTAGACAAGACGATTGGTAACAGTAGTGTGTCTCTAAGCAAGACGATTGATAACAGTAGTGTCTCTCAATGCAAGACGATTGGTAATAGTAGTGTGCCTCTGGGCAAAACGATTTGTAACAATAGTCTGCCTCTAGCCAAGACGGGTGGTAACAGTAGCATGTCTAGGCAAGACGATTGGTAACAGTACTGTGTCTCTCGGCAAGTCGGTTAATACAGTAGTGTGTCTAGGCAAGACGTTTGGTAACAGTACTGTGTCTCTCGGCAAGTTGGTTAATACAGTAGTGTGTCTAGGCAAGACGATTGGTAACAGTACTGTGTCTCTAGACAAGACGATTGGTTAATACAGTAGTGTGTCTAGGCAAGACGATTGGCAACATTAGTGTATTTCTAGACAAGACGATTGGTAACAGCAGTGTGTCTAGGCAAGACGATTGGTAACAACACTGTGTCTCTCGGCAAGTCGGTTAATACAGTAGTGTGTCTAGGCAAGACGATTGGTAACAGTACTGTGTCTCTCGGCAAGTTGGTTAATACAGTAGTGTGTCTAGGCAAGACGATTGGTAACAATAGTGTGTGTCTAGGAAACACAATTTCTGTGATTTGCAGTGAGACTATCAAATCCAAGTCAAGAGATTACGTTATTTTGTCTCCCCACGAGTCTCTCCAGAGGGGGAGACAAAAAATATAACCCCGCGGTTGGTATTTACATGTCTTGGTACAAGCACCTCCATATATTCTTTTAACCGAATATTTTCCAGTTAAGTTAAAATGACCCTGCATTTCTGCAAATTAGTTAACCGATTCAAAACTCATTCCATATAAATATGATCAGGTCTTTTACTTCTTTTTATGAAAATCTGAATAGTTATTTAAATAGAATCTAGTCATGTATACCGTTCTTAGAAAAGGGGAAAAAGTTAAGCCAAAATGTTCTAATTGTTAGGTGCTGGATGTATTGCATAACCACGTCTCAATCCACGTGCTATTATTGTTCAAAATACAATAATGCGCATTTATACGAATATGTTAAAGAGAGCAATAGAATGACCTGTCGACCCTAAGTAAACAAGTTCTGATGCATGAGAAAATAGAAATATAAAACTATTTCATATTGTTACTGCATTATCACATTTATCGTTGGGTGTCATACAAAAATAACAATAAGTAATTAATATCTTTATACGGATAACTTTTAACGTTCATCAGTTCTAATTTGAAATATGTTCTATGCTACACAAAGGTACGATACATTACAATACTGTGTAACATATAGTTCTAACCGTGGTGTGACGGATGAGATTCTAATTCATTATATTCTTGGAAATTAATATTATCTTTCGTGGGTGAGAAAATGATATCGTTGTCTTACTGTGATAGGTTTTGACTCTTGATTTTCGTCATGGGTCTGCATTCTCCGTTTATGCTCACATGGTACTTTTGTTGTGCGATGACGGTTTTGGTCACTGATAATATAGATCGTTTGTAAGAACAAACTAAAGCTACTGCTATGTTTCGACATGTCAGATTCCGTACTAGTGGTTTCTAATAATAGTAGCTCGTCCTTGAAAATTCCCGCACAAAAACACACAAATGCACCTACCCCTATCCTCCTATAACCTTAATTCTGGAGTTCAAAACCCATAAATGATAAGGGATATTAAATTAAGCTGTAATACGACATGATAAAGGACAATACACTGTAATAAGACATGATAAAGGAAAATAAATTAAACTGTAATAAGACATGATAAAGAACTTTAAATTAAACTGTAATAAGACAGGATAATGAACATTAAATTAAAATGTAATAAGACAGGGTAAAGGGCATTAATATATAATAAGACATGATAAAGGACATTAAATTGTAATAGGAGATGATAAAGGACATTAAATTAAACTATATTAAGATTGAGAAAATATGTTAAATTAAATTGTAATAAGACATGATTAAAGACATTACATTAAACTATAACAAGACATGATAATGGACATTAAATTGTAATAAAACATGATAAAATATATTAAATTAAATTGTAATAAGACATTATGAAGGACATTACACTGTAATAAGGCACGACAAAGGACAATTAACTGTAATAAGACAAGATAAATGACAATAAATGAAACTGTAAAAAGACATGATAAAGAAAACTAAGCTGTAATAAGACATGATAAAAGACATTAAATTAAAATGTAATAAGATATGATAAAGGACAAAAAACTGTAATAAGACATGATAAAGAACATTAATTAAACCGTAATAAGACATGATAAAAGACATGAAATTGTAACCAAACGTATGAGAAAGGACATAAAATTAAACTCTAACAACACATGATAAAGGACAATAAACTGCAATAAGACATGATAAAGGACATAAAACTGTAACAATACATGATAAAGGACAATATATTAAACTGTAATAAGACATGATAAAGAACATTCAATTAAAATGTAATAAGACATGATAAAGAACATTCAATTAAAATGTAATAAGACATGATAAAGGACATTCAATTAAAATGTACTAAGACGTGAAGAAGGACATTAAACTGTAATAAGAAGTGCTACAGAACATTATTTTGTAATAAGACATGAAAATGAACATTAAATTAAACTAAAATACGACACGATAAGGGATATTAAGCTGTAATAAGAGACAGTAAAATATATCAAATTAAATTTTAATAAGACATGATAAAGGTTATTAAACTGTAATAAGAAATGATAAAGGAAATTAAATTAAAATGTAATTGAGATGATAAAGGAAATTAACTTAAATTGTAATATGACATGATAAAGGACATTATTCTGTTATAAGACATGATAAATGACATTAAATTAAACTGTTATAAGGCACGATAAAGGATACTAAACTGTAATAAAACATGATAAAGGACATTAAACTGTAACAAGACGTGATAAAGCACATTAAATTAAAATGTAATAAGACATGATTAAGAACAATAACTTAAACGGTAATAAGACATGATCAAGGATATTAAATTGAATTGTAATAAGACATGATAAAGAAGATTAAATTGTAATAATACCTGATAAAGGACATTAAATTAAACTGTAATAAAACATAATAAAGGACATTAAATTAAACTGTCATAAGACACGATAAATGACAATGAACTGTACTAAGATATAATAAAGGACATCAAATTAAGCTGTAACAAGACATGACAAAGTACATTAAATTGTAAAAAGACATGATAAAGGACATCAAAGAAAACTGTAATAAGACATGACAAGAGTCATTAAATTGTAATAAGACATGATAAAGGATTTTAAATTCAATTGTAATAACATCTGATAAAAGATATTAAACTGTAATAAGACATAATACATGATATCAAATTAAACTGTAATAGGACATGATAAAGGACATTAAATTAAACTGAACTAGGACATGATAAACGACATTGCAATGTAATAAGACATGATAAAGGACATTACAATGTAATAAGACATGATAAAGGGCATCAAATTAAACTGTAATAGGACATGACAAAAGACACGTTAAATTGTAATAAGACATGATAAAGGACATCACATTAAATTATAATAAGACTTGATAAAGGATATAAAACTGTAATAAAACATGATAAAGGACATCAAATAAAGGACATCAAACTAAACTGTAATAGGACATGATAAAGAATATCAAACTGAAATAATACATGATAAAGGACAGTAAATTAAAATGTAATTAGACATAATAAAAGACATTAAACTGTAATAAGACATGATAAAGGACATGAAAGTAAACTTAATAGGACATGATAAAGAACATTAAAAAGTAATAAGACATGATAAAGGACAATGAACTGTAATAAAACAATAAAAAAGGACATCAAATTAAACTGTAATATGACATGATAAGAGACACATTAAATTGTAATAAGACATGATAAAGGACATCAAATTAAATTGTAATAGGACATGACAAGAGACACATTAAATTGTAATAAGACATGATAAAGGATATCATATTAAGTTGTCATAATACTTGATAAAGAATATGAAACTGAAATAAGACATGATATAGGACATTAAACAGTAGTAAGACATGAAAAAGGACATTAAACTGTAATAAGACATGATAAAAGACATTCAATTAAACTGTAATAAGACATGATGAAAAACATTAAATTGAAATGTAATAAGATATGATATAGGACATTAAGTTGCAATAAGACATGATAAAGGATACTAAATTAAACTATATTAAAACATTATAATATATGTTAAATTAAATTGTAACAAGACATGATAAAATACATTAAATTAAGCTATAATTAGACATATAAGCGACATTAAAATGTATTAAGACAATATAAAATATGTTAAATTAAATTGCAATAAGACATGATAAAAGACATTAAATTAAATTTGTATAAGACTTGATAAGGGACATTAAACTGTAATAAGATATTATCCTAAACTGTAATAAGACATGATAAGGGACATTAAACTGTAATAAGACATGATAAATGACATTAAATTAAAATGTAATAAGACATGATAAAGGACATTAACTTGAACTGTAATAAGATAGGATAAATGACGTTAACATAAACTGTGATAAGACATGATAAAGGGCAATAAACTGTAATAAGGCATGATAAAGGACATTAAATTAAAATATACTAAGACATGATAAAAGACATCAAACTGTAATAAGACATGATAAATGACGCTAACTTAAACTGTAATAAGACATGATAAATGACGTTAACATAAACTGTGATAAGACATGATAAAGGGCAATAAACTGTAATAAGGCATGATAAAGGACATTAAATTAAACTGTAATAAGACAAGATAAAGGACATTAAATTGTAATAAGACATGATAAAGGACATTAAATTAAACTGTAATAAGACACGCAAAAGGACAATAAACTCTAATAAGGCATGATAAAGGACATTAACTTGAACTGTAATAAGATAGGATAAAGGACAGTAAACTCTAATAAGGCATGATAAAGGACATTAAATTAAGCTGTAATAAGACATGATAAAGGACAATAAACTGTAATAAGGCATGATAAAGAGCATTACATTAAACTGTAATAAGATATGATAAAGGACAATAAACTGTAATAAGGCATGATAAAGGACAATAAATTAAAATGTACTAAGACATAATAAAAGACATCAAACTGTAATAAGACATGATAAATGACGCTAACTTAAACTGTAATAAGACATGATAAATGACGTTAACATAAACTGTAATAAGACATGATAAAGGACAATAAACTGCAATAAGGCATGATAAAGGACACTAAATTAAACTGTAATAAGACAAGATAAAGGACATTAAATTGTAATAAGACATGATAAAGGACATTAAATTAAACTGTAATAAGAAAAGATAAAGGACAATAAACTGTAATAAGGCATGATAAAGGACATTAAATTAAACTGTAATAAGATATGATAAAGGACAATAATTAAAATGTACTATGACATGATAATGGACATTAAACTTCAATAAGACATGATAAATGACGTTAACTTAAACTGTAATAAGACATGATAAAGGACAATAAACTGTAATAAGGCATGATAAAGGACATTAAATTAAACTATAACAAGACACGATAAAGGACATTACATTGTAATAAGACATGATAAAGGTTATTAAATTAAACTGTATTAAAACGTGATAAGGGACATTTAACTGTAATAAGACATGATAAAATACGTTAAATTAAATAGTAATAAGACATGATAACGTATATTAAATTAAACTGTCATAAGACGTGATAAAGGACATTAAATAAAACTATAATAAGACATGATAAAGGATATTAATATAAACTGTAATAAGATAAGATAAAGGACGTTAAATTGTAATAATTCATGATAAAGGATATTAAATTAAACTGTAATAAGACACGATAAAGGACATTAAATTGTAATAAGGCATGATAAAGGACATTAAATTAAACTATAACAAGACACGATAAAGGACATTACATTGTAATAAGACATGATAAAGGTTATTAAATTAAACTGTATTAAAACGTGATAAGGGACATTTAACTGTAATAAGACATGATAAAATACGTTAAATTAAATAGTAATAAGACATGATAACGTATATTAAATTAAACTGTCATAAGACGTGATAAAGGACATTAAATAAAACTATAATAAGACATGATAAAGGATATTAATATAAACTGTAATAAGATAAGATAAAGGACGTTAAATTGTAATAATTCATGATAAAGGATATTAAATTAAACTGTAATAAGACACGATAAAGGACATTAAATTGTAATAAGACATGATAAAGGACATTAAATTGTAATAAAACATGATAAAGGACATTAAACTGTAATAAGACATGATAAATGACGTTAACTTAAACTGTAATAAGACATGATAAAGGACAGTAAACTGTAATAAGGGATGATAAAGAACATTAAATTAAACTGTAACAAGACACGATAAAGGACATTAAATTGTAATAAGACATGATAAAGGATATTAAATTAAACTGTATTAAAACATGATAAGGGACATTTAACTGTAATAAGACATGATAAAATGCGTTAAATTAAATAGTAATAAGACGTGATAACGGATATTAAATTAAACTGTAATAAGACGTGATAACGGATATTAAATTAAACTGTAATAATTCATGATAAAGGACATTAAATTAAACTGTAATAGGACATGATAAAGGATATTAAATTAAACTGTAATAAGACGTGATAAAGGACATTAAATTTAAATATAATATGACAGTCCATTATCAGAGGAAGCAGCAGTATGAGATTCGAACTACATTTATATCGGTAATCTATTTCAGAACAATTTAATTACAACAATGGACCTCACTGCGTATACTGCATGTCATAGGAAGCATGTATGTACCCTAATCTGTTTTCAATATGGCTTTAAACTCTGCTGTCACAGACTTATCAAATATTCACAATTTATAACTACAATTTCCCTATCAGTAGTTGACATCAGAGACGCGCTCTAACGAGACTGTTTCATGCATGACTGCGCATCAAAACCACGTTAACGCTCCGTGGTTGTTCTACACCGAGTTTGTTATGAAATATTTACATTTTCTGGAACAGAAATCGAAACGCTTTTGTGCTTGAGCTGCAATGCATGAGCAGATTCTAATTTGATGTTTTAGAATGTACATATCTCGACATTACACTCTCAAAAATAGCTATATAACCATGCAGGATTACTTTTTCGGGATTTCAATCTCTAATGGAAACCGTTTACGGAACAATTAAAATTCAAACCTCATTTCCTGAATCAATCAAGCGAGTTATCATTCTGGAAAGCAGTTGCATTCAAAACGCATTAGCGAATTCGTTTCAATCATAAGTGTGTTCTGCAAATGCCTGGAAATTAATTGTAACGATATAATCCTAAAGTGCATACAAGATGATCCCCTCTGTGAAAATCAAAGGCCGTAGTATCCTACAGGGTATTGTGTTGTCTAAATAATCATTTTTAAGCATCATTGACTGATTGATCTGGACATCGTTTAATGATGTTCTGGATAATTCAAGATGTATAGTGCACAACCAAAAGTTTAGTTCAAAAACACGTAATACTTGTCGCTGTTTAAACACTTAAATTCGATTTTTGCACAAATGAATATTGCATAGACAAACTTGTTTTCTTACCTTTTGCAAATATTGCATCGGGCGTTCTCGTTGTCTAAGCAATTGCAATGTATATGTCAAAGACATGCATCTAATCTAAATCAGTACGAGTCAAAGACATGTCAAATCTGAATCAGTGCCAATCAAAGGCAAATCAGTACGAGTCAAGGGAATGTATCAAATCTGAATCAGTACGAGTCAAAGACATGTATCTAATCTGAATCAGTACGACTCATAGGCAAATCGGTATGAGTCAAAGACAAATCAGTATGAGTCAAAGGCATGTATCAGATCTGAATCAGTATGAGTCAAAGGCATGTATCAAATATGAATCATTACGAGTTAAAGACATGTATCAAATCTGAATCAGTACGAGTCAAAGGCATATATCAAATCTGAATCAGTACGAATCAAAGACACGTATCATATCTGAGTCAGTATGAGTCAAAGGCATGCGTCTAATCTGAATTAGTACGAATCAAAGATATGTATCAAATCTGCATCAGTACGAATTTAAATGCATGTATCAAATCTGAATCAGTATGAGTCAAAGACATGTATCAGATCTACATCAGTAGGAACCGAAGGCATTTATCAAATCTGAATCAGTACGGGTTAAAGTCATGTATCATACCTGAATCAGTATGAGTTAAAGGCATGTATCTAATCTGAATCAGTACGAAATAAAGGCATGTATCAAATCTGAATCAGTACGAGTCAAAGACATGTATCAGATCTACATCAGTAGGAATCGAAGGCATGTATCACATCTGAATCAGTACGGGTTAAAGTCATGTATCATATCTGAATCAGTAGGAGTTAAAGGCATGTATCTAATCTGAATCAGTACGAGTCAAAGACATGTATCGAATCTGAATCAAGTGTTCTTACGTATTTATTATATATTTACTGACCGACTTGCTTGTTTGCTCAGTGACTGGTAGTGAATTGAATATAAATACTGATGTTGACCAATCCATTATAATGCATATACTGACATTGACTCATGCATTATTATGCATATACTGACATTGACTCATGCATTATTATGCATATACTGACATTGACTCATGCATTATTATGCATATACTGACATTGACTCATGCATTATTATGCATATACTGACATTGACTCATGCATTATTATGCATATACTGACATTGACTCATGCATTATTATGCATATACTGACATTGACTCATGCATTATTATGCATATACTGATATTGACTCATGCATTATTATGCATATACACTTTTATATGCATTGGCTAATGTTCTTGATTTTGTTGTTGGTGTTTTGGTTTTAATGCCATCCTTAAGCTGGTGTATAACTGCTTGAGGAAGAAAACTAGAAACTCCTGGCAAGCTTTCTCACATATCCACATTTGCTGATCTCGAAACTCGAACCTACACGACTACACGAAAAGCGGTGAGATGGCAGAAATCGGCGAAAATGAGATATACTAAAAATTATTTTTCATATCGGTAAAACTGAGACAGAATGGTAATTATTTTTCATATTTGCACAATGCAAATCAGAAACGTTTTAAACTATACTGACGAGAACAATGTGCTGGGGGGGGGGGGCGGGGGGGTAGGGATAGGGAGAGCGAATAAAATCTCCCAGAAAGATAATAAAACACAGAAAAGCAAAAGGTACGTGTACAGAAATAAGCTACGGTTTGATGACCCGAGAGTGATTCGTTGAAGGAAATAACATTTATAGCCATTGTTTAATGCACGACAGTTGATCAGACAACCAACAACCTTGCAAACTCTGCCATACTCTCGAATGCCACTGTAATCTTCGCCAAATAATAATAATAATAATAATAATAATAATAATAATAATAATATAAATAATAATAATAATATTATTATTATTATTATTATTATTATTATTATTATTATTATTATTATATGTTGTGTTGGTGTTTAACGCTGTTTCTCAACGAAAGATAGGCTATATATGGTGGCCAGTATAATTGGGATACGAAGAACCCAGGAGAACTCCGGTAAAAACCAACGACACAAGAGAAGCTCATAGCAATCTTTCTCAAATACCCACATTGACAGAACCTGATACTCGAACCCACGTGTACACACATCAGATTGCATTGATCGGTAAAGGCTAACGCTTTAGACCACTCGATTACCCGAGGCCCCATTAATATAAAAAAAACTATAAAGTAACGTGACATTTAGTGACACTATTCATGCATTTCAAGAGAGAAAAATAGTCGATTCCGTGTGTGTGTGTGTGTGTGTGTGTGTGTGTGTGTGTGTGACAACTATTGCAGAAATTGGTAATTAGTATTAAAAAAATGTTTTACTTTTCTACCCATGGAAGCTATAACTTTTTCAAAGTTATGTTTAAAATATAATTGGCGCATGGTCCATTCTGTTCCATTTTTTCTCGTCACAAATCCTATAGAAAGAAAAAGGTTATCAGGCCAGCTTATCATTAACGAGCAATTTGTTTCGGTACGGGATATGAGCGAATTCCAGACTCTCTCAATTTCCCGTTGACTGATAAATTGTTCATGTTTTCAAAATACGTGCCATAGTTCCCATGTCTGTCGATTTGTCGCTTTAAAATTACTGTATATGAAACAAATGAATTTCACTATAATTTAACCTATTGTGAATGCTGATAATTGTTCCTAATCTTTGAAACAATCACCCCTCAATTAAGGAAACACGCGACCTGGAGGGAACGAAGCGCAGGGAAGCGTAAGTATGTCCAAATAAGTGAAAGTGAATTGTGTTTTTTGTTTAGGTTTTCACGAATGAACGGGTAATTATTGGTTTCCGCAATTAAGGACCGACGCCCATCTGTCATGCCAGAGAGCATGAATCGACCAATGAGAAGCTCCAAAGATGGTGCGTCATCTGGCCATGTGATTGAGTTATTCGCAGCTTTGAGTAGAATGGAAATCGTATGCTTTTAATGTGAACCCTCGGATTCATTTGCAGTATATGTGTTTACTGACTGTTAATATTTGATTTGTACATTAACACTGGTATTCACGACAACCAAACCCTCACCCCCACCACATTAAACAAAACAAGCAGACACAAACCAAACGAAAACTATAATAACTCTATTCTGTTAGAAAAAAATTACCATTGTCTAAAATAGTTCAATTTTGAAAACTACTTATTTGTGTGTCATAGGAATATATTTAATAGTGTGTCAAAAGAATGTGTATTTACCACTAATAAAGTTTATGACCTCCAGTCATAGGATCCTTAATGAAAACTGTCATTGGGCAATACAGTGAGGAATAACATGTAATCTTTGTGATTCAAATTAAAAACGGTTCTATTACCGCAAACCCACTATTTCAAAATCACACACTTTATTAACCATCAATAATAGCAAAATTCTCCAAACTCTTCTAAATTTGTCCTCTAATAACGAGTACAGTACTCATAAACGGTGTGTTATTTGTGGAATTTGATATTTGTCATCCTTCATAATGCTAATTCTTTTTCTCTTTGACAACTCTGTACAATCCATGATAGTCATTGTATTCTGTCCTACAAATGTTGTATTTATTTACTGAAATATTCTCATATTTCCTCCGAATGTATAATATCCTTGCTTTCATCGTAAATGTACCAGTGATGCGATATGTATCTCAATAGGTTAGTTACGTTACCTTATAAAGTTGTAGCATGTGCCACCTATTTATGGCTCGAGATTTTCCTTTATTAATAACAATTCTGTTCTGTTCTGTTTTAATCTTCTGTTCAGGGTGGATACGTTACAGGTTGTTGCTGCCAAGTTTATGTTTGATTAACCCTTAAAATGGTACTTTATCTTTTTAAATAATTGCAATAATCACAAAGTTAAAATATGCGTTCATTTTGTTTTCTAACTGTAATTCTTGTCAACAAATTATTCACATTTTTTTAGAGCGTTTAATCAACTGTCTTAGTGATTTGTTTGCCTACAATACATACATTGATTTCCTACCTAGGAAAATAAGCACAAAAAAAACCAATTTAAGTGAAATATTTTAATGTATTGTCTACAATACATATTATTGATTTCCTATCTAAGAAAATAAACAAAACACAAAAACAGTTCAAGTGCCATATTTTAATGTATTGTCTACGATGCATACAATTTTTCCACTCAAAAAATAAACAAAAAAAAATTCAAGTGCTATATTTTAATGTATGTGAGTGATTTAGGTTCTTCATTCCCATACACATTTTTTTTTCTACGAAAAAGAAAATTATATGAACGCTTAGCCATATTTACAAAAAAGACTGTACGAACATTTAGCCGTAGTCAGGAGAAAGATGATCAATTATTACAGGCTACCGATTTTCACAATTTAAAATTGGGTGAGTGCTGGATAGTGGCTGATTACATGGTTCATTACCATGGCACCTTGATGGCTATTTGATATACATCTGAAAGCCTTAAGAAATGTAGTGAACAGGAATTTCTCCTGTATATTAACTTACTTCTGAAACTTGCAAATTGTAAGTGTTTAAAAGGCACGTATTCAGGATTTTACACCAATGGGTGTTCATGTTTATCAAAATAAATATAAGATTCCATACCATACGTATGGTTTTGCTGTAAATTTCTCAATACCCCTGGTATTCTTCATCACCTATTAAATAAGTCTCTGATCACGTCTTCGTGTTAAGCATAGGTGTATATTTGCAATCTTTCATAACGCTTCGTCTTTTTGAACATTTTCGGCCATTAATGAAGCGTTTTGGTGTTCTGTTTTTCAAGTATATTTTTTCTTATCTTTCTACCACACGACCATAACACTTGTAGCTTTGTAGTATCTAGTTTGACTCAGTTATATTAAGACTCAAAAGACTACTTTTGACACGTGCATTTGACACGTTCATTTCCTTTCATGTTCCTTACAACCAGGTGAGTTTATGATGTGACAGTGCTTCCGTCGCGCGTCATCCGTAGGTCAGCGCTTGCTATTTTCAGCTGCTTCTCCAAAAACCACCAAACAGACCTTGAGAAAGCTCTTCAAAACCATCAAAGAGAATTTGACCAAATATGCAATAACACAAAACATAATTTGATAAAATTTGCAATACCACAAAACAGAATTTGACCAAATTTGCAATACCACAAAACAGAATTTGACCAAACTTGCAACAACACAAAACATAATTTGATCAAATTTGCAATATCACAAAACAGAATTTGACCACATTTGCAATAACACAAAACATTATTTGATCAAATTTGAAAGGAAACATAATGTCTTCCATTTTCGCTTGCCACCCTGAATTCATCCACTTCGCTCCACGCCGACTGTAGCCCGAACACTACCTACCGCCGAGCAATCTGATTGGATGCAACTGAAAGAAACTGATCCAGTCTGATTATTAGTTACATGATAGTTTACATCGGTGTTGGGAATGTTATGATGGTCTTGGACCCATGCACTCAGAGCCAAATGATCTCAGTCGATCGCAATGATCAAACATGCAGCAGAAAATGCACCTCTCATATCAGTCTCACCATCCAATGTCATTGGGTTTTGAATCCCTCTGGACTATTCTGTATTAGATTTAAATTTCCGAACATCCATGTATGTATGTATGTATGTATGTATGTATGTTTTAGTTCTATGGAATCATTCTCCTGAAAACACTTAATTTTCTTTACAAATATTCCTGTTTAAGGAGATCCATCTTTACAGATGTTGTTTCACAGATGATCAATATACAATCCAACGTCACTGTATATTTTTTGCTGTTCGTGTTGGGACATCTTGAAACAAGTACTCATATTCACTTAATAGCTGTTTATCAAATATTTCCGAATCAGATGATTAGTTACACCAAAGTCACTATAGTCAGGTTTCACGCCACCTCTCTGTATGGGACAAGTATAACTAAACTGACTGAATGGACATATTTCTTTAGCATACTTATGTGGCAAAGTTGTTTCTGTTTTCTCCTCCAGTAGTGTTAATGGTGTAATTTAAGTCACTTGCTTTCTTTCTAACTTTATAAGGACCGTAATAAATCTGAAGAGGATTTTGAACTGATTATTTACCAGCAAACCACGACAAATGAACATTCTCGTCCCAATCTTTTACTGTATTAAAACAATTATATTCTTCAAAATCTGATAAATCTTTCCAAAGCCACTTAACTTTCAGGATGATAGGCAGAGGATTTAAACTGTTGGATGCCTAATTCAAGCATAAATTGCTGGAAACTTTCGGACATAAAATCTGAGTCTTGATAAGATAGGACAGAACTGAGAAGGCTTGGTCAAATCTTTAACTAAGGTTTTACTCTTAATATTCCTCAAAGGGATAGCCTCTTGCCTGACGTCGTCTTAGGTAATGGATCCACACATCTACCATTATTATATTGAATGTCTTTTCAAATGAAGGAATATACTGCAGATGAACCTGAGGTATGTCTTGATTGGATTTTTCTACCATTCGACAAGTGTGACAAGATGTATAGTATTTAGAAAAATCGCTTATATTTTAGGCCAATACAAATGATTCAAGGTCTTGTGTCAAGTCTTACTGACTCTTAAATGACCAGACAAGGGAGTTTTATGGGATAGACTAAGAATGTAATATCCATATTAGTGAGGAAAAACTATTTCTTAGTTTACAGACCACTCGTCACCAGCAGGTACCTCAGGTGATCTTAATTATCTCATAAGAAACATATAAGAACATTAGCAAAAGCCGCACTCTACTCAATGAATAAGAATACTCAAATTCGATGAAGACTTCTCAGAAGAAAGGCAAAGGTACTTGATAATAAAAAGACTCTGAGAAGTTCATCTTTCTCTTAATATTTTAATAGGGATAGGGTTGGAAAAAATGCTTTTAATACATGACCGTAACCTTGACCTCTTAGAAATAAGAATGTTTTGGTTCTGTGTCTTATTTTTCAGTCTAACGCAATCATAAATAACGTACCCTTTCTTCTTGCAATATGTGCCCGCAGGAAGAGATAATGATTTCTGATCAGTCTTATTAGAAGTTTGATTCATAAACGTTGTGCCAGATTGAGACATAGAAGTGCTCGTATATAGCTGGCATGAGATTGTTTCTTGGTTTGTTTGTTTTTAAAATCTTCTGAGAGGAAGATTTATTCACAAATTAAACTGTGTGAGTCAAGGAATAGTCATCATCTGTACTATCGACATTTTTCAAGTGTATATTTCACGAGCTTCGTCACTAAGTACATTTTGAATAAATGCTGTCTTGGCCATTTCACAATTTCATCAATTTTCTCTAGGCGAGAAAAATGTTTATCTACTTTTTTTTTGTTGAAAAGGTGGAACCAACCTAATATTTCTGGTAACATCAGAACCTGAATGTTTGTGTAAAGAAGGTTTGCGTGCTCTACTTGCCAGATTTGATTATTTTAAATTAAATTAAATCCCCCTTTTGTCAATTTGCGTTTGCATTTTCTTGTATCTTCCTCTCTTTGCATTTGAATTTCACTTCCTTCTTTTCCTTTTTGCATTTGCATTACTTTCAGCTGAAGACGAAGCTGTCTTAGCTCTGTTTTCATCCTGGTTTTACAACTGTAATTTTTTTAAGTTCCTGTCCGAATCCGATAAAGAATTACTAATTAAACCCAAATCACCTTTGCCAAGAACATCCTTTTTTTAATGAACCAACGTATTAGTCATGAAATGCTATCTTAAAGAAGTCTTCGCTTCACAGAGGTCATAATCTCTGGGCATGCTCAAGCAACTCGTTCTTTTTAGGACTCTAACCGTTCCTGGGTAGAATCTGAAACAAAGTTATCCACTTAGATTACATGGTGAAAGTTTGTTGGTTTCACTAATGATTTCTCAAATGTGTGAAATTAAAATAAGAGGGACTAAGAAAATCCCAGAAATTAAAGTTAAAAAGCAAAGTAACAGAAAAGAGCGAAAGCTAACAACATTTGTAAAAATTGAAACTATAATTTATGTTCTTAAAATACAAAGTAAAAAATTATAAATAACTTACAGTATGGTGAATGAAATCCTAAATAGTCCTGAAGTTATATCACATGTCCAAAAGTAGTCAGTATTCCAAATGCGTTCCAGTTTTTTCCGAATGAACTATATGTGTGTGCATTGATTACGGTAATTCCAAAATACTTCTGAATCTAAATGTCTGAGCCATTTTGTAATTCCAATAAATAATTGAAGTAAATCCCCTCAAAGAAGTACAAATAAATTACTAAACCAAGGCTGACGGGTTTTCTAGGAATTAACGAATTGTCAGTAAATCATCTCATATATAAAAAGTAAGATGTAATTCAAAAACGGATGAGAGTCGAATATTCATGATAGATCATTTCAACTCTGTCAACAAGGTCGGGGATTAAGTAGCTACACGGTCAGGAATTAGGTCATATTAAAGAACACAAATGACCTGAGCTCAAATCACATCATCACGGTTACTTCAATAAAAGTACAGCTCGCTGTCATGAAAATATGGAATGCTTTTACTAAAATGACATCATCTTAAAGTATCAACCCACAGTCATAAATAAAATTATTGTTCAGTTGTTTACTAAATGCCCCTTTACAATCTATCGTCATGAAAATTAACACATATAATATTGATAGACACACACACACATAAATGTGTTAGTTACGCAACTAATTACTGAAAAACTTTCAGTGTTGCATTATTCTTCTACCACCGTCCTCTTGCTTTATTCTGCATTTGCCAATATTGAAATTTATGGTGAGATTTGTGAGATGGGAAAGTTAATTTAAACGTCGGCATTCCATCGTCTGTTGGTCTTGTGGCTGTCAGTTACACTCCATCATCTGATCAGTCATCATTGTCAAAACAAATTTCATGGATTTTGTGATTCACAAAGGTTTCTTTTGTTGTACGTTAAATGATGAGAGAGAGAGAGAGAGAGAGAGAGAGAGAGAGAGAGAGAGAGAGATTGAATGTACCAACTAGGCAGTATGTATTATTACCTTAGATACGGAATAAACTGTTGCAGATTAGAAAATACTTTTTAACTCTTCAACCTACACAATTATATCT
This sequence comes from Sinohyriopsis cumingii, assembly GCA_028554795.2. Taxonomy (NCBI): domain Eukaryota; kingdom Metazoa; phylum Mollusca; class Bivalvia; order Unionida; family Unionidae; genus Sinohyriopsis; species Sinohyriopsis cumingii. Next base: position 45,622,874 of record CM068839.1, read on the forward strand.
CCTCGTTATATATTGCTGTGAGAGAGATCTCACATATTTTGCGTGCTTATTGTAGATTCTTGTGAGAGATCACACATATATCGTGTGCCTATTGTATATGTGTATGTTTTCTTGTTTGAAAAATTGCACATATTTTGTGTGTTTACTGTACATGTTTGTACATCACATTTTGTGTGCATATTGTTTATGTTTGTCTTCTTGTGAGAGAGAGAGAGAGAACACATTTTTGTGTTCTTAATGTACTATTCTCGTGCGAGAGAGATCACACTTTTTGTGTTCCTAGTGTAAATTCTTGTGAAAGAGATCACACACGTTTTGTGTTCTTAATGTACATGAGAGATCACACATGTTTTGTGTTCTTAATGTACATGAGAGAGATCACGCATGTTTTGTGTTCTAAATGTACATGAGAGAGATCACACATGTTTTGTGTTCTTAAAGTACATTCTTGTGTGAGAGATCAAACGTATTATGTAAGCTTCTTATACATCATTGTAAGAAAGATCTCACACATTTTGTACATTCGATTTTAATCTTTGTCAACTTATTCATGCATTTTTCTTTTCTCATTTCAACTAGAAACGCCGCAGACGATTTCGATCTCGCACTATTTTCCCGCTTGTTGACAAAGAATCAGCAAAAATACCAATCGAATTTTTCAGCCGTTGGTCTACTGGACAGTCAGTCCCCAACTGTATAAGGCCCTTTTCCACATGACAGTCGATCTACAACTGTATAAGGCCGTCATTCTACATGACAGTCAAACTACAACGGTATAAGGCCGTCATTCTTCATGACAGTTAAACTACAACGGTATAAGGCCGTCATTCTACATGACAGTCAAACTACAACGGTATCAGGCCGTCATTCTACATGACAGTCAATCTACAACGGTATAAGGCCGTCATTGTACATGACAGTCAAACTACAACTGTATAAGGCCGTCATTCTACATGACAGTCAAACTACAACTGTATAAGGCCGTCATTCTACATGACAGTCAATCTACAATGGTATAAGGCCGTCATTCTACATGACAGTCAAACTACAACGGTATAAGGCCGTCATTCTACATGGCAGTCAAACTACAACGGTATAAGGCCGTCTTCCACACGAGAGTCGATCTACAACTGTATAAGGCCGTCATTCTACATGACAGTCAAACTACAACGGTATAAGGCCGTCATTCTACATGACAGTCAAACTACAACGGTATCAGGCCGTCATTCTACATGACAGTCGATCTACAACTGTATAAGGCCGTCATTCTACATGACAGTCAAACTACAACGGTATAAGGTCGTCATTCTACATGACAGTCAAACTACAACGGTATCAGGCCGTCATTCTACATGACAGTCAAACTACAACGGTATAAGGCCGTCATTCTACATGACAGTCAAACTACAACGGTATAAGGCCGTCATTCTACATGACAGTCAATCTACAACAATATAAGGCCGTCATTCTACATGACAGTCAAACTACAACGGTATCAGGCCGTCTTCCACAGAGACTTGATCTACAACTGTAAAAAGCCGTCATTTTACATGACAGTCAAACTACAACGGTATAAGGCCGTCATTCTACATGACAGTCAAACTACAACGGTATCAGGCCATCATTCTACATGACAGTCAATCTTCAACGGTATCAGGCCGTCATTCTACATGACAGTCAAACTATAACGGTATAAGGCCGTCATTCTACTTTACAGTCAAACTACAACGGTATAAGGTTGTCATTCCACATGAGAGTCGATCTACCACTGTATAAGGCCGCCATTCTACATGACAGTCAGACTACAACGGTATAAGGCCGTCATTCTACATGACAGTTAAACTACAACGGTATAAGGCCGTCTTCCACACGAGAGTCGATCTACAACTGTATAAGGCCGTCATTTTACATGACAGTCAAACTACAACGGTATAAGGCCGTCATTCTACATGACAGTCAAACTACAACTGTATAAGGCCGTCATTCTACATGACAGTCAAACTACAACTGTATAAGGCCGTCATTCTACATGACAGTCAATCTACAACGGTATAAGGCCGTCATTCTACATGACAGTCAAACTACAACGGTATAAGGCCGTCTTCCACACGAGAGTCGATCTACAACTGTATAAGGCCGTCATTCTACATGACAGTCAAACTACAACGGTATAAGGCCGTCATTCTACATGACAGTCAAACTACAACGGTATCAGGCCGTCATTCTACATGACAGTCAATCTACAACGGTATAAGGCCGTCATTGTACATGACAGTCAAACTACAACTGTATAAGGCCGTCATTCTACATGACAGTCAAACTACAACTGTATAAGGCCGTCATTCTACATGACAGTCAATCTACAACGGTATAAGGCCGTCATTCTACATGACAGTCAAACTACAACGGTATAAGGCCGTCATTCTACATGGCAGTCAAACTACAACGGTATAAGGCCGTCTTCCACACGAGAGTCGATCTACAACTGTATAAGGCCGTCATTTTACATGACAGTCAAACTACAACGGTATAAGGCCGTCATTCTACATGACAGTCAAACTACAACGGTATCAGGCCGTCATTCTACATGACAGTCAATCTACAACGGTATAAGGCCGTCATTCTACATGACAGTCAAACTACAACTGTATAAGGCCGTCATTCTACATGACAGTCAAACTACAACTGTATAAGGCCGTCATTCTACATGACAGTCAAACTACAACGGTATAAGGCCGTCATTCTACATGACAGTCAAACTACAACTGTATAAGGCCGTCATTCTACATGACAGTCAATCTACAACAATATAAGGCCGTCATTCTACATGACAGTCAAACTACAACGGTATAAGGCCGTCTTCCACAGAGACTTGATCTACAACTGTAAAAAGCCTTCATTTTACATGACAGTCAAACTACAACGGTATAAGGCCGTCATTCTACATGACAGTCAAATTACAACGGTATCAGGCCATCATTCTACATGACAGTCAATCTTCAACGGTATAAGGCCGTCATTCTACATGACAGTCAAACTACAACGGTATCAGGCCGTCATTCTACATGACAGTCAATCTTCAACGGTATAAGGCTGTCATTCTACATGACAGTCAATCTTCAACGGTATAAGGCCGTCATTCTACATGACAGTCAAACTACAACGGTATAAGGCCGTCTTCCACAGAGACTTGATCTACAACTGTAAAAAGCCGTCATTTTACATGACAGTCAAACTACAACGGTATAAGGCCGTCATTCTACATGACAGTCAAACTACAACGGTATCAGGCCATCATTCTACATGACAGTCAATCTTCAACGGTATCAGGCCGTCATTCTACATGACAGTCAATCTTCAACGGTATAAGGCCGTCATTCTACATGACAGTCAATCTTCAACGGTATAAGGCCGTCATTCTACATGACAGTCAATCTTCAACGGTATAAGGCCGTCATTCTACATGACAGTCAAACTATAACGGTATAAGGCCGTCATTCTACTTTACAGTCAAACTACAACGGTATAAGGTTGTCATTCCACATGAGAGTCGATCTACCACTGTATAAGGCCGCCATTCTACATGACAGTCAAACTACAACGGTATAAGGCCGTCATTCTACATGACAGTCAAACTACAACGGTATAAGGCCGTCATTCCACATGAGAGTCGATCTACAACTTTATAAGGCCGTCATTCTACATGACAGTCAAACTACAACGGTATAAGGCCGTCATTCCACATGAGAGTCGATCTGCAACTGTATAAGGCCGTCATTCTACATGACAGTCAAACTACAACGGCATCAGGCCGTCATTCTACATGACAATCAATCTACAACGGTATAAGGCCGTCATTCTACATGACAGTCAAACTACAACGGTATAAGACCGTCATTCTAAATGACAGTCAAACTACAATGGTACAAGGCCGTCATTCTACATGACAGTCAAACTACAACGGTATAAGGCCGTCATTCTACATGACAGTCAAACTACAACGGTATCAGACCGTTGTTCTCAACACAATCTCCATCTACATATGGATTTATTCTACTAGACAGTCAAACACCAACTAAGATCGTTTCCTATCGGACAGTCAAACACCATCTGTATAAGGCCGTTTTAGTTATGTTACAGTTTTGTGCGGTTTTACACCATTTTCAACACGTGATAGGGAAGATAGGCTATACGCTATGGCCAGTATAGTTCGTGGAGGAAGAACAAAGGATGACCACCAAAGGAGAAACCACCAACGCATGTAATAATACTGACATGCTTTCTTGTATACACACTCTGGTCGAGTCGAGGCTCAAACTTGTGCCAGTAGATGTGACGTCCATGAATGATATGTAAAGGCGATATACGACTCGGCCATCTAGGGCCCCTAATATATTTTTAGCAAGAATGAAAGGCAGGGTGACGGTTAGGGAAAGAAAGAGAGAAACAAAGAAAAGCAAGAATTATTTGTGTTGGTTGAGTCTACTTTCTGATAAGCCAGGATCGAATAAGATGGTATGTCCCTGTGCTATGCACCCTCAAAGTGTTGATGTGCAGACCCCCCCCCCAAAAAAAAGCACTCTTAAAAACGGTAACGAGAAATAGTCAACACATCGTTTTTAGTGGCACTGTAATATTTACAAACAAGTGTATTTTCTATGAAACTGGAATACGCTGAATATGTTGTACTTAAAGGAGAGGATCCAGAAATATCGCTGACTAAAGGGGATAGCAAACAAGTAGGTGAGGAGTGTGGAAGGGAATCTACGGTTGGACTGAAGAGGACAAACCCCCCATAAGTTCTTGCATTTTAAATCTTGTCAAGACACACTTTTAAACATCTGACAGGAAAAAAATATTGTTCCAGGCGTAGGCAGATGGTCGGGTAGTAGGAGAGGGGTTCGGGTGCGCTTCTGTTGGATCCGGCCCAAGAAAAAAAGTACCCATATACCCATGACATGAATGCTAGTGTCCTGCGACTAACACATGAGTACAATTCTTTGAAATGCCAGTAAAGTCACGGAACAGAAAATATTGGTATTTTACTTATTTAGTTTTGGTATCCCTTTGGACACCTGTTATTTAAAGAATCAATAATATGCAAATAATTTATAAAATATTCGGTCATACTCCTCGTTTTCTATTAATACTAATGTAATATTCCGTTTAAAGAATTTCAATTACCTGCATAAAAGCTGCGGACCACTTAGTCAATTCCCAACAGTGGAACGACCTATTAAGTTTGGCAACTGGTGATGATATCACATAGGATCATAAATAAATTTAATATGTTGATATCATACTATGATTGTGACAGGTGCGTTATGTGTTGCAATTATCATCACGTAGAAAATATTAACGAAGCATGAATTATAATTTCTAAGAATAACTTAACATGTTGAAAGATTTTTAGCAAAATTAGTTTTATACTTTACCCATTTAAGTTAATATATCAATATTCCAAGTGACATATATCATCACCATCCTTCGGATAACTCCACCCTTGAAAACTTTAATGTGTGTGTGTGTGTGTGTGAGTGACGTTGGATTTCTTAAGGTATCTTTAACAATTTTACAGTCATGTCGCTACGATGTCTGCAATGTGTCAGTTTATAGTCATGTCTAACAGTGGGGTATCATGTCGCAGCCATGTAGCATCATATCCCACCCAGTCACATTATCCTGTCACCAGGCCAACAAGTCCTAACACTAACCTCTTAATGCTGAGCGCCAAGCGAGGCAGCTGCGAGTACCATTTTTATGTCTTTGGTATGACTGGGCCGGCTTTCGAACCCGCGACCTCATTCATCTGAGACAAACGCTCTAACCACTTAGGCCACCGGAGCAGTAGGAAACTTAACGTAATACAGCTATGTGTTCAAATTCGGCCTTGGAAATTTAAAGAAATACAGCATTGTGTTCAAACTCTACATTGGAAACTTAAAGTAATACAGATGTGTTCAAATTTGGCCTTGAAAACTTAAAAGCAATACAGCCATGTCTTTAAATTCGGCCTTTCTGTCCAGGCAATTCACAGAAATGCAAACATGGATCTTTATTGTTTTTATAAAAAAATTTATTAAAGCAAAAGAACATTAAAAAAATGTTATTTCTTCTTTTTGGCATAGGAAGTTAGTCTTGTTTCCTTTGCCACCAACACAGAAGACTCTACAGAGAAACCGGGTTGAAAGCAAAACTTCAGCGGCCATCAAAATCTGTTCGTAATACATGCGCAAATTATGCAGAAATAGCGGATATGACGACAGACTTAATGTGATGACATACATATGCAACGAAATAATGAATGTGACGACACAAACATACAATAAAAAATAAAATATGTGAGACCAAATTTAGCAACAGAAATAACCGATGTGACCGACACAAATATACAATAAAATAATGAATGTGTGAACACAATTAGACAACAAAAATAACCGATGTGACGAATCACTGAGTAATTTCAGTATTGTTTCCAAACAAAATTTGATGCACAAGTAAACTGCCATACAAAACACACGCAACATATACATTAAAGATACATTTACATGCATTCATTTTAGACCCTCTTTGAAACTATTGGATTTAATACAAAAGCTGTAATTTATTTATTTATTTTGGTCTCTGGCTCCGTCATGTAAATAATTTTGTACAATTACGACTTTGTCCTCAATTAAGAAAAACTCACCAGCTTTTGGTAGGATCATGTTTTTCCTAACGCTGAAGAGTCAGTGCAAGCTACATGCGATGGAGCTGTTTTTTGTTCTTTTTTGTAATTTACCAGTCTCCAGTCATAAATACTGCACCCGGAGTCACACAATCTATGTACACAACTAGGTTTTAATAGGGCCTAACGAACTCAGGGACACCCATCCGGCTCTGACCTGAATTCACCAAAAGTAAACCATGGCATCATGGAAGCTCACTAACACTTCACTCCATGTCGTTTGCCCCTAGTAACTGGCTAATTATTTCAGTCTAAGGAATATTTCCCCAGGACCAACTTCCCATAATCCAACAAGTAATCACAAAGATATAAGAAATCCTTAAAACGGAGCGCTATAAACAAATGCACATAATCCACATTTATTACGCTATGATAAGTTTGCTTGACAAACAATGCCCCGTTTGCCTGGTAAATATATTTGCATAAATTATATTGCATTGATAATGTTTTTTATGAGGAAGAATGGTTTCTGTAGTATTAAGTGTTTATTAAGTCAAGATTTATTGTATGTTTGCAGCTTGTGTGTATCTGTATATGTGTGTGTATGTATAAAGTCTTTGATTTTTTGTTTATAAAGCATGGGTAAGGTATTCAAACATAAACACACCCAGGGTTATAATAAAGTGGATTGAGTTTTGTTTACTTTACAATCAATTGAGTGGTATATAATTTCCAAGAAATCTAGGTGAGCTTTGAAAGGGCCATTTCTCGTTTAACAATTATGGACATTACGACATTACCTGTAAATGACTTATACATTTTTCCGAATCCAAGATGCTGTGGTGGTAGTGATAGTTGCTGCGGAGAGAGAGAGAGAGAGAGAACGGGTCTCTATCTCCCTACCTTCGTCTCTGAATCGCACAAGTCAGGCGGTCCACTTGCCATGATTGATGGAGAAAATCTGTCCTATTTCATGTATGACTGATATATCTATCTGTTGAACCTCATACCTGCCTCTTCAACTACATACCTACCTCGCATCTACTGATTATCCTCCCTCTTTGTTGATGTTATAGTTAGCAGGGCTTTGTTTAGAAAAGGTCTGATTTAGAAATAATGGGGTTAACAGGTTTTCTGTAATACACTCTTTAATTTGTTTTAAAAGAGAGGGACAGAGAGAGAGAGAGATCACTCTAATGATTTTCTGGAGACAAGTGATTCTTTAGCATATATGGAAAATATCTCATGAATGGAATTTCTTATGTGTCCGTCTGTCTATTACTTTAAAATATGGCTATGAAGCTTTGAGATATAAAACTATATTGTAGCACCCTTCAAGTCTGCTTTACAAAGCAAAACAAGTAACCCATATTAACGCCTACAGAGCCGAAAGAGGTTAGGTCGACCAACATCTTTGTTAATTTAACTATGTGAACAGACCGCGTTTTGTAAAGACGGTCACATTATAGGGGAATTAAATCTTTAAACATATTCATCAGTGACTTACAGTTTACCTCCCTTAAAATAGTTTGCACCAATGGCACAGAGACAGAGAGAGATTTCCAATAAAAATTTAAGGAGGAATCTACATTATTATCAGTTGCGGATTGGGTTTGAAGGCGTAGCTGGCGTGCACTTCTTCCCACGCCTGAAGAAAACGATCGCAAAACAACCTTAACCTCTTTCTAGATTAAGTGTTCTTTACAGTAAGAGTTAGAAACATATCCTGGGTGTGCAGCTCCATAGACTCCTCGCCTAATTGTTTTGCCCTCCCCCCTCTGCCAAACGATATTTCTATATCGGCCCCGTCTATGGCATACATAATGAAGACGACGTTTCGTGTTGACAACCAATGTAGACAAGACAACAAATTTGGATATTTTGGTTGTTAGCATGGTAACTTGTCATTAAAAGATCATAAACATAAAAAATATGCATTCATATCTATGTATTCATTTCAACATATTGAAATCGGCAACTCGTCTTGTTGACGTAAATGAAATGTCTTCCTCCGGTATGCTATATAAATAATAATAATAAAAAATACAACAACATCACTGTCTTTATTTTAAAAGAATGACATATTTAGCATCAAAGTCCAAAACTGGATATAAACTAAATAAATTGGAAACAGCATTATGTCATAATGTAGCATATTCTATAACCGTTCTTGGCATCATTGAGGTCAGCAACACGAATTAAAGATTGCATTTTATTTACATGATTATGCAGACATGATGACAAAATTACATGTCAGTTTTCTATGTTGTTATACAGATATGACGTCAAAATTACATGTCAGTTTTCTATGTTGTTATACAGATATGACAACAAAATTATATATTTAGTTTGCTATGTTGCTATGCAGACATGACGTCAAAATTACGTCAGTTTTCTATGTTGTTATACAGAAATGATAACAAAATTATATATTTAGTTTGCTATGTTGCTATGCAGACATGACGTCAAAATTACATCAGTTTTCTATGTTCTTATACAGATATGATAACAAAATTATATATTTAGTTTACTATGTTGCTATGCAGACATGACGACAAAATTAATTAGTTCCGTATGTTGCTATGTCGATTGAATTTATATTGCATGTTGACTTTTGTCCGTGATCAAGGTTTGAATATTTAACTGTCTGACATTTCCTTTACCATTGTGATGTTTTACCCCAACCCCTTGTATTATACATGTATTTATAAGTCTGTAAGTGGAGCCAGGTAAGCTTTGTTTTTCCAAGTACCTAAGTTGGCTAATCCTCTTACGTAACCCAGTCTTTGTTGAGCTCTTGAGTGGAAATCTGGCGGGAATCTTTGTACATGGGAACATGTGACGTAGACAACTTCAAAGAGCCGGAAGCCGACAATGGTAGGCTGGACAGTACATGGGGACACACAGACTGACATTTTTATGATTGACAGTTCGATCAAATGACCAGAGTCCGTCGCCATCCAATCGGGATGCGTTGTAGGTGGGACTTGATTCGAGAAACTGGCATAAGACTTGTACAAGCCTGAAATTCGTCAGTTGGTGTTTAAGAGTCGCAGTGACACACACTCCGTTAGCCATTCGTAAAAATTGGCGGAATTTAGGAAATTCATGAAATAGCTTCGATCAGGAAGCTTTCGGGGGACGAAAGAATTTCAGAGAATTTCGGGGGACGAGAGAAGTTCAGAGAATTTCGGGTGACGGTGAGAGATACCGAGTGAATTTCGGGTGACCTCAAGGGATACCGTCAAGGGTTCCGGATACTAGAAGAGGAACCGGAAGTCAAGATAACGGCAAGGAACAAGGATTATAGAAGAGGAAGCGGAAGTGGAGATCACGAAAGGAGAGAAAGACAAGGGAACGAAGAGATTTAGATGAGTAGCACTCAAGAAGGGAAAAATCTCCTCACACTGTGAACTCAAATGATGATCAAAGGGATCAATGGGTGAAAGAGAGACATTGATTACTTTAAATTCTTTTAAATTTCATTTATTAAATTGTTATTGTTTAAATTTCATCTTTGTATTTCTTTTAATTTAACTGTCGGCATTGCTGACTGGGGGCTCGTAGCCATAAATATATTTAGTCAATAAATAATATAGTGTCCAGAATTAACCTTCTGAATAAGGACCAGGGGAACTTCTCATAATTCGTTAAAGTCTATAAGAAGAACCCCACCCCTAGACAACCACTACACCCCCACAGTGGGCGCTTCGTCCGGGATATGAATTAGACATATATATTATTTTGGGACTTAAAGTTATTGGTAGAAGTATTAGTGAACAGTGTGAGATATTTTCCATTCTTTGTATTTGAAATTTTGTGATTTTCTCATCTTGTATTTTATTGTCATATGTGCAGGCTTTGTAGATCTTCCATTCATAGCAGTACGTGTGAAGCAGATATCGAACAAATATCTTACCTGAACGAAACTAGTTGTTGTCGACAGGTAAGTATTTAAACTGGTATTACAAATATCTGTATATTGTTTGAATTTTGAGACAAGGTATCACTTTACATTAGTATAATGGCTACCGAACGACAAATGATAAAGGAATACCGCGCCATGGGGTCGGAAGATCTTGGATACGAGGGAGATCGCCTGGCAACCTTTATAGAAGAAAGGATCAAGGAATGGAAGGCCGAAAAATCAGCGGAAAGAGAAGCCCAGAGAGAACTAGCCAAGATAGCAGCGGACCAAGAGTTAGCCAAGATAGCCGCGGACCGAGAAGCCCAGAGAGAACTAGCCAAGATAGCAGCGGACCAAGAGTTAGCCAAGATAGCAGCGGACCGAGACGCCCAGAAAGAGCTGGAGCTAGCCAGACTCGCTCACACTCTGGAGATGGAAAAGGTCAGAGTTGAAGCTAGGACCAACGGACGGGACGACGCCAGTACAAGCTCTGGAACAACCGGCCGACCTTTCATCGACCACCGGATAGTCCAGATCAACATGTCACGCTTCAATGATAGGGAGGAGGCTATTGACGATTTTCTCGTCCAGTTTGAGAAACTCGCACGCGCTCATCAGGTCCCTGAACAGCACTGGGCCATTAATGTCTCAGCCTTTTTGCAAGGTGCAGCTCGGGAAGTCTGCCACGGCTTAACTGCAGAAGAGGCTGATGACTACACTGCCCTCAAGAAGGCGCTTCTCTGCCATTACCGGCTGACCGCCGAGACTTACCGGAAACTTTTCCGGGACTCGGTGAAAAAGGTAACAGAGACCCACTCTCAATTCCACAACCGTGTTCGAGGTTTATTTGAGAAGTGGATGAAAATGGCCGAAGTCGAACGCACGTACGAAGGGATACGCGAGGTAATACTCAAGGAACATGTCCTGGGTACTTACCGTCGCGAATTGACAGTTTTCTTAGCAGAAAGAGAACACCGGACGCTCGAAGAGATCGCTAACATGGCGGAGCGATACGAGCAGGCGCACTCGAAGAGTGGAGGTTCCGGGGTTGCTGACCGACCCCGACCCTCTGAGTCGCGTCGTATGGGGGAGGTTGAGCCGGCTGTCCGTAACCGTCAGGGCGACGGGAAGGTCGGAGAGGCACCTACAGGTAGGGCTGCCGCCTATCGACCTGGACAGGCCTCACCCACGAAACCAGGACTTGCAAGTCGGCGAGAGCCGCCGACATGTTTTAATTGCAAGCGCCTGGGGCATTTTGCCAGGGACTGTCCCAAGGGCAGGCAGACCCAGGTGAATGTCGTAGCTAAGAAGGAATGTGTGCCGGAAGCGAGTCGCAACCCAGCCAACCTTGCGGCCGCAACTGTCAATGGTGAAGGCGCCACCATCTTGTATGACACTGGGTGCAGCGTCCCCGCGCTTGTCGACAAGAAATATGTCAAGCCGGAGGACTATACAGGGGAGGTAATAGAAGTTCAGTACGCGAACTGCGCGCGTGACTCATTACCAGTAGCTGTCATTGACCTCGATTCACCATACGTGAAGGGGAAAATTGAAGCTGCTTGCTTGGAGGGGCTATCACATGACGTCATATTGGGTTGCCGTTATGTGTTACCCCAGCCGAACCCCGAAACCTGCACACCTATGCCAGTGAGTGCTGTTGAAACCAGGGACATGAGTCGACAGCCGAAACAAAAGCCAATCCAAGTTACATCGACACCGGTTAGTAATGTTATTCCAGCGGAGTTAAGGAAGCTGCAACAGGAGGACGCAACTCTGGCGCAGTTGCACAAACACGCAGAAGCGGGAACAGAAAGGGAAACTCCGAACGGCGCGGTGAAGTTTGTCTACAAGAAGGGAATCTTGTATCGCCACGCCAGGAAACACAACGAACACTTCAAGCAAGTCGTCGTGCCAAAGGAAAAGCGTTGCGAAGTACTGAAACTTGCACGCGAGAGTCTCATGGGTGGAGACATGGGAATTGCTAAGACGCGTGACCGTCTTGTAAAAGAGTTTTACTGGCCAGGGGTCCAGGGAGACGTAAAACGGTTCTGTCTCTCCTGTGACAAATGGCAGAGAATGGCACCGAAAACGGATTAGCGACCCATCCCTTTGGGGAGTACGCCCCTTATCGATGAACCATTTAGACGTGTTGCCATGGATTTAATCGGACCGATAAAACCCGCGTCTGCGCACGGGAATCGATATATTTTAACGGTTGTCGATTATGCGACACGCTATCCGGAGGCCGTTGCGTTGCGTAACATTGACACGGAAACCGTCGCGGAAGCTCTGTTTGCGATCTGGTCAAGAGTCGGGGTGCCCGACGAGATCTTGACCGATCAAGGAACACAATTTATGAGTCGTGTGATGGCGGAGGTGAATCGTCTCATGTCGATTAAACACCTCACGACTACACCGTATCACCCCCAATGTAACGGATTGGTCGAACGGTTTAATGGGACCTTGAAAAACACGCTCAAGAAATTGTGCGAAGGCCGCCCCAAGGATTGGGACCGGTATATTCCGGCCATGCTTTTTGCATACCGGGAAGTACCGCAAGCGAGTTTGGGGTTCTCTCCCTTTGAACTCTTGTACGGGAGAACCGTACGCGGCCCAATCGCCGTACTGAGACAGCTGTGGACAGACGACCACGCTGTAGAGGAAGTACGCACTACCTACCAGTACGTCGCGGACTTGCGCAACAAACTGGAAGAGGTTTGTTCTCTCGCGCAAGAAAATCTCAAACGAGCTAAGGCGCAACAGGCGAAAAATTACAATAAGCGCGCAAAACCACGTCAGTTTGAGGTAGGGGACAAAGTGTTGTTGTTGTTGCCCCAGGAACACAACAAGTTGCAAGTTTCCTGGAGGGGTCCATACGTCGTCACCAAGAAGGTCGGAGGTCAAACCTACCGGATACAGCTACCGACGAAAGAGAAATTGTACCATGCCAATTTGCTCAAGAGGTACCGGGAAAGGGAGACCGCCAGCGATTTTGTTGTCGCAGCGATAGTCACCGAGGATATCGAAGGCGATACGGAAGGTGCTAACACTGTCCCGAGCTGTCCATTAACGAGGGCCGAGACTCCGTCGGACGTGGAGTGTGACCCCATGTTAACTGAAGGGCAGCGGAATGAGATAGAGACCTTGCTGGCCGGATATTCCGACGTGCTAACAGAAAAACCCGGGAGGACGACGCTTGTCGAGTTCGGGTTAAAGATGGTGGACGACCGACCAGTTCAGCGTAAACCCTACCCCTTGCCCCACGCGAAACGACAAGTTGTAAGGGAAGAAATCGAGCAGATGATTGCTCTGGGAGTAATCGAACCTGCCGACTCTCCGTACAGCTCACCAGTAGTCTTAGTGCAGAAGAAGGACGGCACCCATCGGTTCTGCGTCGACTACCGGAAGCTGAATCAGGTGACAGAATTTCAAGTTGAAATGCTACCTGACCCCGAACATATCTTCGCTTCGGTCTCGAAAGCGAAATATTTTTCCAAACTGGATTTGTCCAAGGGGTATTGGCAAATTCCGGTAAGGAAAGAAGACCGACCGAAGCTTGCTTTTGCTACTCCCGACGGGACATACCAATGGTTGGTGATGCCGTTCGGGGTACAAAACGCGCCCAGCGTCTTTACCAGAATGATGCGGAAGTTGTTGGAGCCCTTGCGCGATAGGGGTGTCCACAACTTCATGGATGACCTCTTGTTAGCTACAGAGACATGGGGTGAACACCTCGCTCTGTTAGCTGACGTTTTGGAGCGGCTACGTCAGGAGGGCTTGACAGCCCGCCCTTCCAAATGTCACCTTGGTTTCAGGACATTAGACTATTTAGGACATACCCTGAGCCAAGGCACGCTGTCTCCAGAGAAGTCGAAGGTGGAGCAGTTGAGAAACGCCGCACGCCCCACCACGAAAACGGAAGTGAGGTCATTCCTGGGACTGGCCGGATATTACCGGAGGTATGTCGCTAATTTCAGCGCGATTGCGGGCCCGTTGTCTGACCTAACCAAGAAACGGACCCCGAGTAAGTTCGTTTGGACAGATGCTTGTGAGCACGCATTCCAAACGCTAAAGGATAGACTTACATCCGACGCAGTTGTTCGTCTACCGGACTTGGATAAAGAATTCGTTCTGCGCACCGATGCATGCGACACGGGACTGGGAGCAGTACTGCTCCAGGAGCATGACAAGACGCTTTTTCCTGTCGCATACGGCAGCCGGAAGTTGTCTGCTGCCGAGAAGAATTACTCAGTATCGGAGAGGGAATGTCTCGGAATCGTGTTCGGCATATTACGGTTCGAGCGATACCTATATGGACGTAAGTTCATATTGGAGACCGACCACCAACCACTCGCCTATCTGGCGCAGGCAAAGTTGTCCAATGGTCGATTGATGCGATGGTCGCTGTTTTTACAGCAGTACCAGATGCAGATCAGATACTTGAAAGGATCTGAAAACGTAGGCGCAGATTTCATGAGTAGAAGCGCCGAAATGATATAGATCATTTGTTATATTTTCGTGTTCATACTCAGTTTAGCATTTAGTTCATTTTGCTGATTTTGTTCTTTATATCGTGTAACACTTTTGCTTTTTTAGTTTGAGTGAATAAAATCCTGATTTTATTCTCAAGCGTGGGGGGATGTGATGTTTTACCCCAACCCCTTGTATTATACATGTATTTATAAGTCTGTAAGTGGAGCCAGGTAAGCTTTGTTTTTCCAAGTACCTAAGTTGGCTAATCCTCTTACGTAACCCAGTCTTTGTTGAGCTCTTGAGTGGAAATCTGGCGGGAATCTTTGTACATGGGAACATGTGACGTAGACAACTTCAAAGAGCCGGAAGCCGACAATGGTAGGCTGGACAGTACATGGGGACACACAGACTGACATTTTTATGATTGACAGTTCGATCAAATGACCAGAGTCCGTCGCCATCCAATCGGGATGCGTTGTAGGTGGGACTTGATTCGAGAAACTGGCATAAGACTTGTACAAGCCTGAAATTCGTCAGTTGGTGTTTAAGAGTCGCAGTGACACACACTCCGTTAGCCATTCGTAAAAATTGGCGGAATTTAGGAAATTCATGAAATAGCTTCGATCAGGAAGCTTTCGGGGGACGAAAGAATTTCAGAGAATTTCGGGGGACGAGAGAAGTTCAGAGAATTTCGGGTGACGGTGAGAGATACCGAGTGAATTTCGGGTGACCTCAAGGGATACCGTCAAGGGTTCCGGATACTAGAAGAGGAACCGGAAGTCAAGATAACGGCAAGGAACAAGGATTATAGAAGAGGAAGCGGAAGTGGAGATCACGAAAGGAGAGAAAGACAAGGGAACGAAGAGATTTAGATGAGTAGCACTCAAGAAGGGAAAAATCTCCTCACACTGTGAACTCAAATGATGATCAAAGGGATCAATGGGTGAAAGAGAGACATTGATTACTTTAAATTCTTTTAAATTTCATTTATTAAATTGTTATTGTTTAAATTTCATCTTTGTATTTCTTTTAATTTAACTGTCGGCATTGCTGACTGGGGGCTCGTAGCCATAAATATATTTAGTCAATAAATAATATAGTGTCCAGAATTAACCTTCTGAATAAGGACCAGGGGAACTTCTCATAATTCGTTAAAGTCTATAAGAAGAACCCCACCCCTAGACAACCACTACACCCCCACAACCATGATTATTTTTAAAGATATTTACCAAACTTTGACTGCAAGGCCTAACTTTGTTTAACAGTTTAGAAGGTCATGGCGGGGGGCGAATCTATGATTATTTGGGATTTAATTCACTATATTGTAAGTGTTTTGTAAATTTTCACTATGTAACTTAGAGAAATAAATTAATTGTTGAGTTTACTACATTTTTTGGTTTTCGCTTCATTCTGTTACAAAGTTTAATACCTAGAGTCGTAATGACATTGTGGCAACATGTCAGTAAGACATGTCAGTAGATATGCCAATTTATCATGTCTGCCTGATCAAGTCAACAAATTTCTGTCTCTAAATCTGCACTGTTAAAATAAATGATAACAGTTTTACATATATACTGAAATTTGGTATAGAAGCTTTACATATATACTGAAATTTGGTATAGCAGTTTTACATATATACTGAAATTTGGTATAGCAGTTTTACATATATACTGAAATTTGGTATTACAGCTTTACATATATAATGAAATTCTGTATAGCAGTTTTACATATATACTGAAATTTGGTTTAACAGTTTTACATATATACTGAAATTCTGTTAAGCAGTTTTACATGTACATGTGTATACTGAAATTCTGTATAGCAGTTTTACATATATACTCAAATTTGGTATAACAGTTTTACATATATACTGAAATTCTGTATTTCAGTTTTACATATGTACTGAATTTGGTATAACAGCTTTACATATATACTGAAATTTGTTATAACAGCTTTACATATATACTGAAATTTGGTATAATAACAGCTTTACATATATATTGAAATTTGATATAACAGCTTTACATATATACTGAAATTTGTTATAACAGCTTTACATATATACTGAAATTTGTTATAACAGCTTTACATATATACTGAAATTTGGTATAATAACAGCTTTACATATATATTGAAATTTGGTATAAGAGCTTTACATATATGTTGAAATTCTGTATAGCTGCTTTACATATACATGTATACTGAAATCTGGTATTCTCTTCACTCCGATCAAGTGAAAGCAACGGGTTTTCAGTGATTTAACAGTGTGCCAGGTGTAGCATTCACCATGCCCATCGTTTAAAAGTAAGATTTTAATTAGATATTAGTTATGAACTGTCAAAATTTATTTTTGCCATAATGATTCATACCTAATTTTAATGATACTGTAAATATCGATTTGTATGTTTTTGTTATATTCATTTACAAGTGAGTTGGGGTGTTTCAAATTATAGCACGAGCCAGTACTATCATTTTAGAGAGAGAGAGAGAGAGACAGAGAGTCATGAAATTGTGTATAATAAAATCCATTTGTATAATATATGAACGAAAACGTACAGGGGTTTCATTGCCACATACAGTGTTACCTGCACATGTACAATTTTAGTCTTAGCTTTTTCAGACTATTCAGTTCCAATTACCCTTTGATGCACAAACGCGGTGCCGAAGTGAGAAACTGGATTACGTCCAGTTCAATAAGACTGTGTCTATTCTATAACAATGACTATGAGCATTAATTATTCCTCCATAATAGTTGCATTCAGTCAGAGTTATTTCTTCCACTTTGCTTCACCTCACTACTGTTTCCCTTCTTATGAATATTATTATCATTAAGTCTAAAATATAATTACTATTTTCAGGGGTATTTGTGTGGCTAGGTTAAACAGATAACATAAGCTGCATTATATCTGTGCTGGCAAATAAAGAACACTTACATGATAGTGTTATTGGTATTTTTTTTACAGAAAGATCAGACTACCGGTAGTTGACTATGGCCAGATTGGCATACTAATGGCTATTCCAAAAAACTAGTATATACAGTACTACTGATGGGTACATCAATAAAACAGTATATACAGGTCTACTAATGGGTATACCAAAAAACTAGTATATACTGTCAGGCATATAAATGGGTACACCAATAAACCAGCATGTACAGGCATACTAATGGGTATACCAATATACCAGTACAGTATATCAATATACCAGTATATATAGACATACTCATGGGTATACCAATATACCAGTATATACAGGCATACTAATGTGTATACCAATAAACCAGTAAATGCATGTTAACCATACAGTAGCTTGATATGGTTCTTTGTACTGTATCATTTTCAATGGCAGAAGGACATTGGATCTGACAATGCTGAATCCACTGCAAGATGTCAATGTGGAAACAATGACAATATGTTAGTATGAGTTAGCACTAAGTTTGCATTGTGCTTATAATGGCCTGTGAATATAACTCAAATGTATTCCTATACAGTGCTGTGTGGTTTCTTCTTTGAATACAATTTAAATGAGTTCCTACACAGTGCTGTGTGGTTTGTTGTTTGAATAAATTTTAATTTAAATGAGTTCCTATACAGTGGTTTGTCAATTGGTACCATCACCACCTTTATGGGAATAGTCTGCAAAGGATATTATTGCTAAGTGGCCTTACCTATCACAGAGGCTGTCAGAAAGATTTCATGACTTGTAAGACACATTACCTATCACAGAGGCTGTTAAGATTTCATGACTTGTAAGGCATATTACCTATCACAGAGGCTGTCAGAAAGATTTCATGACTTGTAAGGCATATTACCTATCACAGAGGCTGTCAGAATGATTTCATGACTTGTAAGGCACGTTACCTATCACAGTCGCTATCAGAAAGATTTCATGACTTGTAAGGCACATTACCTATCGCAGAGGCTGTCAGAATGATTTCATGACTTGTAAGGCACATTATCTATCACAGAGGCTGTCAGAAAAATTTCATGACTTGTAAGGCACATTATATGAACACAAATTTTTAAAATATTGAAATCACTCCTATGTCCCTCCTCCCCCCCCCCATTAGATTTTAGACCCTAGAGAATACATGTGCATTATTTAATTCAGTTAACAAGTACACAGATAATTTGGGCTTGGAAAAAGTGCATATCCAAAATGCATCAGAAGAGAAATTAAGTAACCAATCCATACAAAGCAAAATATTAGCACTCTAAATTGACGACTTTGCACAGCAACACAAGTAGGTCATTAATGCCATGACTATTATAGGTCATTAATGCCATGACTATTAGTAGGTCCTTAATACCATGACTATTAGTAGGTCATTAATGCCATGACTATTGGAACATCAATGTAGTTGACATGGATACATTGAAGGGTAGGATTCAAATTCAGATCCTTTGGTCACAAGTCATTGTCAATTTTAATTTAATGGCTAAAACTAACATAGTAATGGCTTGTCAATCACAAAGCCAGAGACTGAAGGCCTCAAGAAGATGGATGCCAAAAATTTATAAACATAATGCATTAATTTTCTGCTTTTCTCAAAGCATCAAGATGACTTGCAGGTCAGCTGTATTAAGAGGTACATATTGTATCCAAGTGTCTTACAATTTTGTACCTGATTACAAACACAGTATTTTGAATGTTAAAAAGAATTTGCAGTAGTTCAAGATACAACCATTTCTTCTTTTTAACTGCAGAGTGGTCAAGCTATCTCTGCTATTATTGAGCAGTAAGATTTTCAAACAAGACATTGTGACATGCTTACTGGATCAGCATCATTTACATTTAGGTAAAAGAAAACACATTTCAAGAACCTTTAGTGAAAACCTAGTGTTGATATCACCATCCATTCAAGAGAACCATTGACAATACTTTCAAAATATTCATTGAAGCAGCTATATTTGAGTTCAGATTAGTTTTATTCAGCAGCAGCTAGGGTATATTTCATAATTAGTAAAACACCTATGACATTTCGTTTAGAAGGAGTGGCAAAAACAAGAATTTGTAGATGACTGCAACAGTGACCATACTGGATTTCAGATTTGCAATATTATTTTCCATTTAGAACCAACCAGACATAATAAAATAAGTATGGATACAATTTTGATGGCCACTGGGGTGGTGGTGTCCGTATTGGATATCAGACCATGAATTTATTTTAATACCAGACCAGGAAGACAACATAAGAACATGACCATCCATTCATAAGAAGTAGTAATCACAAGATTTCAAAATGGCTAATGTGCAGGCCAGATTGGACTTCTGAGTGGAACTATTCTTATTATGAATAAAAAGACATCATTAAAAGCCTTCTGCTGAAGCAATAGTAACATTAAGATTTTCAAGTTTCATTTCTGACCTACTAGACATAACAGGAAGTCATTTATTATCCAATCATGAGAGTATCAATAGCAAAAATTTCAAGATGGTCACTGTCAGCCATATTGGATTTTCAAGTTCATTTAGAACCAATAAGGTATCACAATGTCTTCTGGTGAAAACCCCATGTTGATTCAATTTCCTGTTCATGAGGAGTGGCAGGAGTAGAATTCTAAAGATGGCAATTACGGTAACTGTATTAAACATCAGATAGGTACCAAATTCATTTAGTACCAGCAAGATTTAATAAATCTTCTTATGAAAACCCTATGTTGATTTTTTTAAATATCCATATTCAAGTTGGCTGCTGTGATTACTATACTGGATGTCTGAAAACCACCATTTTCATTTAGGACCAATTAGACTGTGGGATGAATATGTGTTTACTGTTCATGACAATCCTCATTTTCATTTAGGACCAACCTGTGGTGATCATCTGTGCATTTTAGCAGTAGTTGTGCTGATGAAAGGACATATGACATTGGATGATAGGTTAACCCTAATCTATAATTGTTATGGCACACTATTTTGACATAATTAAGCAACAAACCCAAAGTTAATCATTCTATTTTTCTAGATGGATGTGAGATAGAAAGGTGGCTTGACATATGCAGAGCAAGATGAGATGGAATAGTGAGTGCTGTAGACCACTCAGATACTCGGGGCCCTGTATCAATATGTATTGGAAACATTTATATTTACTTACTTTGTATTGCTGCTGCATGAATACATATTGGAAACATATTTACTTACCTTTTTCTTATATTGGTAAATAAACTTAATTTTTGTAAATTTATTTTTACTTATAAACTTTGTTTATACAATTATTATGCATTATTGTTTAATAGTACCAACCAATCAAAGAAGTTTTCAATGTTAATTTTAATGAATTTCTAATGAGGAGAACAGCAAGACTAAGAAATCCATGAGCAAAATCAAAAAGGAGATCACCTTTGCAAACCTTTCGCATTGTAATTACAGCTGGATGAAATCCAAATGAAATACTGTATTAGTAGTATCTTGAATTAAATGTAACTAAGATCAAGTTCAATATTATTTCCCACTTTGTAACATTGAAGTATGACTAAATCTTTCATATGTGATGATAAGAAAGACAAAGCAATACAAATAACAATAACTGACCACATAACATGTAAATTATGGCATGGAGTCATGAAGATGACAAGGTTCACCTAGAACTTTGAATCAAATGATATTGTAACATGAAAACATGAATAGAATCACACTATCAAACTCAAACTGAATGCTTTTGTAACATGAAAGCAATAAAAGCATCACTAAAATCACACTATTCTGAATTAGATGTATTTATTTTCAACTAATCAACTACGGTAACCTTAAATATACATTTCCTGTTAACTATTCATCTACCTGTGTTTTATAAGCTGTCAACTATTCATCTACCTGTGTTTTATAAGCTGTCATCTATTCATCTACCTTTAATTTCAACCAAATGTGCATCATGCTCTCGTACTCATCAAGGAACAACTATTAAACAATGCCGTGTTCAGCAGCACTTAGCTTGCAAAACTAATCTCTATCTGTAATCTATACTGAAGGTCCACAGACTCTTGTTTCAAACATGTCCAATGAAAATTTACAATTTCTCCATCTGTACTCAACTGTACTATGCTAGAAGTACAGTCTGTGGGTTTAAGCATGCACCACATGGAATTTACATTATCTCCATCTGTACTCAGCTGTACTATGCTAAAAGTACAGTCTGTGGGTTTAAAAACACCCATTGAGAATTTATGATATATCCATCTGTATTCAAATGTACTATGCAGAAAGTTTTTAATTTTAAAAAGTTTCTTATTTTGACAAGTTCATATTCTTTCTCATTGGTTATCACCATTTTGGCATGGGGAAACAACTCTTATAACATAGTTTATCTTGAAATATGTTTTTTTTAGGGGACTATAACTTAATTGCATGATATTGCATAGCTGGTCCTTTTCTGGGCAATCTACCCGTGAGCTCTGGAAAAGAGGGAAGGCCTTGTGAACTTCTTAACTCAGCCCTACCTGGATAGGGGGTACTACAAAATGGGGTTGCAAAATAGAATAAGGCTGCATAGCAATAAAAATTTATCAGGCTGGTCTTTGGCTGGTTTTGAAGAGTATGAAGTTGATGCAAGGGACAGTCTTGATGGTCTAAAATCCTGAGAACCAGTCATAAATCAGCCATCCAAACAGCCTTCAATAGGGCAGGTCTCAGAAGATTTTTGCTGTGCTCTAGTAAGACCTTTGAAGTGTCCAGTTCCACATACCTGCAGAGGTGGAAAAACTCTGCTGACAAGGCCATGGACCAGCTCCTCATCAATGTGGTGTGTGACACCCTTTATCTTAGTGGTAAAGAGCAGTCTTCAGTGAAGAACTAATGTCATCTATTTCAGCTGCAAAAAAGTGTATAAGATTAGCATAAAAAATGCTGGATAAAATTGACAAATTTAAAAGTGAACAGTTAAGTGTAGAAGTCACTGTCAAATGGCACACTGATTAAGTGACTGGTACTAAATGCCACATCAACACATGAAAGACTAGAAAAAAAACCAATGAAATTGCCATAAAGTGTAGAAATTACTGTCAAATTAAGTTCTATAATGTTTGTTTGATTGAGTAACTGGTACTTAATGCCACATCACTACCTGAAAGACTAGACAGCACCAAGTTAATTGTAGTCATGTGCCCTCATGGCCAGAAACACACACTATGGCAGTACATTGCCCTTGCTAGAGAAACACACACTATGGCAGTAAATTGTCCTTGCTAGAAAAACATACACTATGGCAGTAAAGTGTCCTGTCTTGACACACACACACCATGGAAGTAATGACCCTTGGCCAGAGATACCATGACAGTAAAGTGCCCTGGCCAGAGATATTAACCATGGTAGCCTACCTGGGCTCATTTAAGTAGGATTCTAATCTGCAACTCACTTTTTTGCAAACACACACAACACTGATGCTCGACAATGATTAATTTATAAATTCTGATTTATATTTTGCAATAGCTACATATTCTCTCTGCCATTCTAAGGCACTTAGCATAAAAGTCTGTCATCTACTTTGTCACTGTAAGGGGACTAGGATACAAGTCTACAATCTCTTCTGTCACTGTAAGGGGACTAGGTGTCACATAATTAGGCCAAACAAAATAACTTGGTTTTGCCTTAGAACTATTTGACTATTTCTCATTGTACATGCGTACAACTTTATCTAGGGTGAATAAATGTTTTTTTCCAGGTAAGCGACTGTATTAACATGTACCTCAACAGAAATTACTTGCGATGGGGGACATTAATAACATGATATGCACGGGTATTTTACCCTGACTATTGCTCAGTCTCCTATGGATTTAAGTAAGATCAATTTCTAATCTGACACTGGTCATTTCGGATCATGTCAAGGAGTGTACGCTCTTTAAAAAGAAATCAAATAAAAACAAACAAGATGAAATGTGGTTTTCCAAGGCACAGACTTAATACAATATCGAGGTATTAAATGTGGTTACTTTCCCTTTTTATGGTCAGGAGACTGGTTTATGAACTCTAAATATACACACAACATATTTGAGTCACAAGAACACAAAACAACCATTGAAGCCTCATGTTCAAGAATAGGTGCAATTTTCAAGCTTGAACCATCACAATTTAGCTCATTAATTCGGGAAATTTCATTGCCCATAGAATCAGTATATGTGCAGTAACCAATCCTATAACCCAAGAGATAATTTGAAATGATGGAGTTATCAAGTTGGTGAGTAAACTCAAGAATGTGTTGTATTTTGTCATTTTTTGGGACTGTAGATTGGTGGTAGCGTACTGTTTCACTTTTACGATTCAAATAAGTCAAAAAATGACTTTGTAATGTTGCTTCTCTCAATGATAGAGAAGACAACTCTGCAGATCATTATTATTTATTGCTGTGCTTGCCAAACTGCAGTAATCAATGCTATGCTGTCAGTTATTGACAATATGGTCATGAGATTATAAAACTCCATTCATGCTTGTTAATCTCATTTCCGTTATTCTTAGTGTCTGTTTTTCCTCTCACATATCAAATTTAACAATTGGTCAGAGGTTCTTACATTTAATTCTTTTCATTCTCAAAGAAGATGGCAGTTATTTAATTTCAAAATGTCTTAATCAGTTTCATTGGATTTTTTGTGTTTAAAGTTCTGAAGTACCATTCGTTTGACACGTGTCATTGCCCTTTCAAAATGGATTGTAAAACTAAAATTTAAGAGCTCATTAAAGGATGATCTTAACTAACACTTTGCTGTAATCCATTTCAGTGGATGATACCTGAATCACACCAGAAGCAGAGGAGGATGCAGAATTTTATTCTGAGAATTTTGTTTAGAAGTGGTTGTTCAGAGTAATTCAAATGGCAAACTTTCTTGTTTTTTACCTAATAGTTTATAATTTTGACAGATGAGAGAGGGAACCTAACCATTTGACACCATCCTTCCCCAAATGGACTTCTACATGGAAGCAAATTAGTAAAACATTTCCAAAGCCGTACAGAATAAAATTATAAAGTTTCCTCACACAGATCCCATTCATATGCTCTTATTTATATCTGATTAAATATTATTAAATGATTTGATAAATTCATTCTTTTCTTTCACTGTGACAGTAAGATATCATGCTAATTAATCTTTCCCATATATCAATATTTTCATTTTAATATTTGATGTTACTTTTTCATACATCAAGAGCTAGAAAAAATGAAGATGTGTGATTGATGCCATATCAGTTCTTCAGATGCAGCTAGCTAGGTCAGCTTTGTTTGCAAGTTTGTGAAAGCTTGTAATGGGTAAGCTTGTACAAGGTCATAATGGGTAAGCTTGCACAAGGTTGTAATTGGCAAACTTGTAATTGGTAAGCTTATGCAAGCTTGTAATGGGTAAGCTTGCACAAGGTCATAATTGGTAAGCTTGCACAAGATTGTAATTGGAAAGCTTGTAATTGGTAAGTTTGCACAAGTTTGTAATTGGTAAGCTTGCAAAGGTCGTAATTGGTAAGCTTGTGCAAGCTTGTAATTGGCAAGCTTGTGCGGTTTCAAATCCTAGTTTGCACAAGGTTATATTGCAAGCTTGCTACAATCTAAAAAATTAGTTTGCAATTTCGGTTTGGGTACTCTTGTGGTTGAATATTACACATGCAGCATGAGTTAAATAATTATTTATTTACCTTCCACTTGTTTTTTGTACTCCCTGAATGTCTTTTGTAGCTCATGGGCTTCAAGTGGGGTGATGACCTGATTTCTACGTTTCTCCAACTGTTCCAGGTAGCCATGGTTATCAATTACATTTTTTATGTCATTAAGGGCATCCTCAATCATTTTCTAGTTAAATCCTCAAACTCGTTCTGATTGATCTTCCATCCACAGAATGCCCACGGATAAGCGGATCCTCTTCACACTTGCTCCAAGAGTTGTGTCCCTTGGTTGAGATGCTGGAGCGATTCCCCAGCCATTTGTTGTCTTTATCATTTTTAGTTTCATCTTTTTAATTCCACTTGTATAAATTTGAGACACTGCTTTAAAAACATCAAGCTTGCGGAAGAATTTTCTGTCACAGGATGAAGCCGGGTTGGGACTGGATTAGGGAAGACACCAAAAGCAACTGCGTTTACAAGATGTTTATTTACAAATGCAATTTAAATATAACAAATCTGACACCATTATAATCAAAAGATAAGGAAAATTATAAAGTTCCTAACATGGAACTATCAACAATTAACTCAACGAAGAAAACAAAACTCCAAATTAATTTAACGAATGGAATTTCAAAACAAACGTGAATCCTATCACCGATCAGCAAAATAAAAGTGACCTACACCTCAATATAAAAAGTCTTGAAGGTATCGTTCAAATAACGATTTAGAAAAAGAATGTAAGTATGTATCGTTCAAATAACGATTTAGAAAATCAGTGTAAATTACTAACCTAACGTTCATAAAACGATATTGAAAAGCAGTGCAAATTATGAACCTATCGATCGCAACCAGATATTGAAATAGGAATGAATGAAATGATGAACCTATCAATCGTTCACACAATGGCATTGCAATAGGAATGAACAACATTATAAACCTATCGATCGTTCACACAACGGCATTGCAATAGGAATTAATAACATTATAAACCCCTTGATCGTTCACACAACGGCATTGCAATAGGAATGAACAACATAAAACTATCGATTGTTCATATAGCGATATTTTCATATAACGATATGCATGAATGAAATTATTCACCTATCGATCGTTCACTTAACGATTAGCAATACGTGTTATTATTCGACTATCGCTCGTTCATATAACGATATAACAATATGTGTAATTATGAACGTATCGATCTTTCATATAACAACTTAATATGGATGAATGACATTATGAACCTATCGATCATTCATATAACGATAGTAATGAATGGAATGATGAACCTATCGATCATTCATATAATAACATAGCAACAGGGATGAATGACATTATGAACTATCGATTGTTCATATAACGACATAACAATAGGGATGAATGACATGAACCTATCGATCGTTCATATAACGACATAATAGGAATGAATGACATAAATGCAATTGTGGAAATAACATGGAACACTACAACTATCTTGGCGCCCATTTGACGACCAAGATGTTAACTCCGGTTCCACGCGCTCTAGTAAATGGCCAGAGAAGCACCCACGCATGGTCCGCTTCTCTCAGTCTGCTGAAGGATCCCCACACATCACAGACCCGTTGGTCGCTAAGACCTGGTCCCTCGCACCGAGAAAACCAGTCCCCTCTTCCGATCCAACGTCACCAAACACAGCGCATACGTCACAGTAACCCCCACAGAGTTCTGTGACTCCACATCAAACGATGTACAAGGCATGGCAGGCATATATAAAGCAGCTCTACAGCTGGTGACTCCACATCAAACGATGTACACGGCATGGCATTTAGGCAGCTCTACAGCTGGAGATTTGCTCCTGTAAAGGGGTAAGCGTCCTGACAAGACTTGGCGTAATGTGATTTGTTTATCGAGAATTTGCTCTATAAGTACACTAGCTGTGACAGATATGCGCAGCTAGGTACTTAGTTTCCCCCGCTGCAAGCAATTTGTTCATGAAGCATGGTCTGAGTTCCGCTCAGGATTTCGAAATAACTAAGCCGAATAAAGTATACAACCCTCGGGTGACGCCTTACGCGGCAACGAAACCCAAGTACATTTTTGACAACATATACATATTGATATAACTCCTACACAATTCTGTGACATTTTCCTTGTTTTCTATTTCAACTGTATATGACCCATTTTATTTCCAGACTTTAAAAGAAGAATATGAGAATAATGTACTTCAGCACTCGGGATTGTGCACATGAATGCTCGTTGCAAGAAAATGTAAACTTAAATTCATGATCATCCAGTTCTGTACTTAATATGCCTCACACAATATTTTTAGTTTGGTGGGCGCGATATATTGCTGCCTAAAGAACGGCTTTGTGTAGCATCTTCCCATGCAAGTCGACCAATGGGATATCAATTTTAATACATGAATATTTAAAAAATTACAAATTAAGTAAAAATGACAAGGTTTTGTGTCTGAGCTGTATTCCTGGCATTATAATGGACATTTATCCACTTCATGTATACTCAACATGCTTGTGAGAAGGGACTGCAAGTTTTGATGGTGGAACTCTTATGTTCACCGAAATTCTAGTGAGACCTCTCTATCTCTCTCTCTGTCTATCTCTCTCTCTCTCTCTCTCTCTCACACACACACACACACACACACACACACACACACAACATAGGCACTGTAGAAACTATAATGTGGGACCCTTTAACATCTAGTAAGGAAAATATAAAATTAACGGAGTCATAGGAATTCCATAAAATATAAATTGATTGGAAGAACTGATTAAAATCTGAATGAAGGCTTGTTTGACCCAAGATAAAGGCTTGCATCTTCCTACCTTCAATGAGAAAGAGAAATACTGCATCTAAACTTCTGTGACAGTATCTAAATTTTATATTTGTGGTAATATTACATTCAGACAGTACCTTTTATATTTGTGGTAATATTACATTCAGACAGTACCTTTTATATTTGTGGTAATATTACATTCAGACAGTACCTTTTATATTTGTGGTAATATTACATTCAGACAGTACCTTTTATATTTGTGGTAATATTACATTCAGACAGTACATGCATGAATCACACATAGTCTACTTACATCTTCGACTTCTGTCTTTGTAGATGTCTCCCCTGTGACAGGCAGTTTTCTTTTATTACTTCCCAAGACTTCTGGGTTTTGTGATCTCCTACAAAGAAAACAAAATTGATGTTGCCTTTACCAACTCATCTGAAATGTGATATTAACTGAAATCTGTGATACCAGTACCATGAAGCAACTCCATGAGTACAATGAATTTAAAATGGGATATTAAATGAAATCTGTGATACCAGTACCATGAAGCAACTCCATGAGTACAATGAATTTAAAATGGGATATTAAATGAAATCTGTGATACCAGTACCATGAAGCAACTCCATGAGTACAATGAATTTAAAATGGGATATTAAATGAAATCTGTGATACCAGTACCATGAAGCAACTCCATGAGTACAATGAATTTAAAATGGGATATTAAATGAAATCTGTGATACCAGTACCATGAAGCAACTCCATGAGTACAATGAATTTAAAATGGGATATTAAATGAAATCTGTGATACCAGTACCATGAAGCAACTCCATGAGTACAATGAATTTAAAATGGGATATTAAATGAAATCTGTGATACCAGTACCATGAAGCAACTCCATGAGTACAATGAATTTAAAATGGGATATTAAATGAAATCTGTGATACCAGTACCATGAAGCAACTCCATGAGTACAATGAATTTAAAATGGGATATTAAATGAAATCTGTGATACCAGTACCATGAAGCAACTCCATGAGTACAATGAATTTAAAATGGGATATTAAATGAAATCTGTGATACCAGTACCATGAAGCAACTCCATGAGTACAATGAATTTAAAATGGGATATTAAATGAAATCTGTGATACCAGTACCATGAAGCAACTCCATGAGTACAATGAATTTAAAATGTGATATTAACTGAAATCTGTGATACCAGTACCATGAAGCAACTCCATGAGTACAATGAATTTAAAATGGGATATTAAATGAAATCTGTGATACCAGTACCATGAAGCAACTCCATGAGTACAATGAATTTAAAATGGGATATTAAATGAAATCTGTGATACCAGTACCATGAAGCAACTCCATGAGTACAATGAATTTAAAATGGGATATTAAATGAAATCTGTGATACCAGTACCATGAAGCAACTCCATGAGTACAATGAATTTAAAATGGGATATTAAATGAAATCTGTGATACCAGTATCATGAAGCAACTCCATGAGTACAATGAATTTAAAATGTGATATTAACTGAAATCTGTGATACCAGTACCATGAAGCAACTCCATGAGTACAATGAATTTAAAATGGGATATTAAATGAAATCTGTGATACCAGTACCATGAAGCAACTCCATGAGTACAATGAATTTAAAATGGGATATTAAATGAAATCTGTGATACCAGTACCATGAAGCAACTCCATGAGTACAATGAATTTAAAATGGGATATTAAATGAAATCTGTGATACCAGTACCATGAAGCAACTCCATGAGTACAATGAATTTAAAATGGGATATTAAATGAAATCTGTGATACCAGTACCATGAAGCAACTCCATGAGTACAATGAATTTAAAATGGGATATTAAATGAAATCGGTATCATGTATAGCATATATTATGTGCATGCTGTGTTTAATAATCATATGTACATAACAGAAATTCTGTGCAGAAGCCCTGTTTCTTCTTTCATGTCAGAACAATGCAATTTTGATACAATACAAATCCATGCAATTTTGGTTCCATGGTAGTCATGAAAACAGGGGTTATTGAAAATAGGTTTTTATATCATGTCAAAAAAGAATGATACTATATGTTTATTTCTGCATGTGCTGGCAGGTATTTCTACAATTTTATTTAGGTATGTCTTCCAGTCATGCTATTAAATGTATAGACATTTATATAACTTTATTGTGGTGTCTGTCATGTTTTTCAATTTACAGATATTGAATTTACAAAATGAGGTTAAAATATACTTTCAGTACCATACTTGCATCCATATGAGATGATGGTCCATTTCAAGTGCCAGGCTTACATCCATTTCAAATACTGTATTTATTGTATGTTTTGGGACTGCACAAATAATTACCTTTTTTTTAATCCGAAAACAAATTAAATTCCTTAATCTGGTGTCTGAAAACATACAAGGGGAAAATAAATTTTGCCCCCCCCCCCCCAGTAATGAGGTCACCATTAGCTCGTAGGACTAAAATCTGTAACATGAGTACATGTCCATGCTGTGTTTAATAATCCTATGTACATAACAGAAATTTTGTGCAGGGGCACAGTTTCTTCTTTCAAGTCTGAACATTGCAATTTTGATACAACACAATCCATGCAATCTGGTTTCCTGGTTGTCATGAAAACAGCGTTGATCAAAAGTAGTTCTTTATCGCACATCAAAAAGAACGATACTATATGTTCATTTCTGCATGTGCCGGTAGATCTTTCACAGTTTTATTGTGGTATGTCTTCCTGTCATACTATTAAATTTATAGATATTTCTATAACTTTATTGTGGTACTTCTAACTGTCATATTTTTAAATTCATGGGTAAGGATTTTCTTAATGAAGTTAAAATGTACACCAAGTACATTGCTTGCATCCATCTGAGAAGACGGTCCATTTCCAGTGCTGTATTTACTCAATGTTTATGGGTGGCAAACAAAAATAACAACAAATTAAATCCTTAATTTGGCATCTAAAAACAAGCAGTAAAAAAAAAATGTTGCTCCCCCCATAATGAGGTTGCTCTTAGCTCATATGATGATCTGCTTCCATGAAGTAAAAGAACTATATTTTTCTAACAGGAAATTTTTATTTAATAATGACACAGGTTTAATACTATTCTGATATATACATGCATATCGACAACTTACATTTATTTAATAGGATTCATAACGCATCAAGTAATGTACATGTATATGAAAAATCCACAAATTCAAATGAGGTCACATGTTAGAAAAATTCATGTATCAGTCAGATCCTCTTAGAAAATAGAAATAACACATAACAAATGTCAGGCCTCATTTTAACCTTATTCCATTGTCAGCAAACACGTCACTAAATAATTCACTGTTATACAAGTATTCATTGTCCACAGTAACATATGGATGTATACTCTATATTTCAGACACCAAATTTTTGGGGGAATAATATTTAAATGCCTTGTAACTTACAGACATTGCTTGACCATAAATTGTTTTCTACATATGATTTTGGACATAATCTAAGATATTTCTGCACCAGTCCATGAAAATGTGCAACTTATCCTTGTAAGCCTTTAAAGTAGATAGCCTTCTAGCTTGTGCAATTGTTTTCATAATTGAAGGGTTGATTTGTTTCTGCTACAAGGCTATGTGGACAAGCGCTAAGCATGAAAGAGAAGATGGTCTCGGCAAAAATGGAACACGAGGGTCAGAGGCTGTCTAAGAAGATTTAGCCTGGCCAGGATCTTCATGGGTAGATCTAACACAAAGGCCAGAGGCTGTCTAAGAAGATTTAACCTGGCCAGGATCTTCATGGGTAGATTTAACACAAGGGTCAGAGGCTGTCTAAGAAGATTTAGCCTGGCCAGGAACGTCATGGGTAGATCTATCAAACACATGGATTAGAGGCTATCTTAGAAGACTTAGCCTGACCAGGATCTTCATGGGTAGAACTAACACAAGGGCCAGAGGCTGTCTAAGAAGATTTAGCCTGGCCAGGGCCTTCATGGGTATATCTAACACAAGGGCCAGAGGCTGTCTAAGAAGATTTAGCCTGGCCAGGATCTTCATGGGTAGATCTAACACAAGGGTTAGAGGCTGTCTAAGAAGATTTAGCCTGGCCAGGAACGTCATGGGTAGATCTATCTAACACAAGGGTCAGAGGCTGTCTAAGAAGATTTAGCCTGGCCAGGAATGTCATGGGTAGATCTATCTGACACAAGGGTTAGAGGCTGTCTAAGAAGATTTAGCCTGGCCAGGAACGTCATGGGTAGATCTATCTAACACAAGGACCAGAGGCTGTCTAAGAAGATTTAGCCTGGCCAGGAACGTCATGGGTAGATCTATCTAACACAAGGGTCAGAGGCTGTCTAAGAAGATTTAGCCTGGCCAGGAACATCATGGGTAGATCTATCTGACACAAGGGTTAGAGGCTGTCTAAGAAGATTTAGCCTGGCCAGGAATGTCATGGGTAGATCTATCTGACACAAGGGCCAGAGGCTGTCTTAGATGATTTAGTCTAGCCAGGATCTTCATGGGTAGATCTATCTAACACAAGGGTCTAAGAAGATTTAGCCTGGCCAGGAATGTCATGGGTAGATCTATCTGACACAAGGGCCAGAGGCTGTCTTAGATGACTTAGTCTGGCCAGGATCTTCATAGGTAGATCTAACACAAGGGTCAGAGGCTGTCTAAGAAGATTTAGCCTGGCCAGGATCTTCATGGGTAGATCTATAGCAAGATCAAGAAGATCACTGTTCCAGGATTACTTCTGACCGATAGATTTATGTGTATTCTTTGGAACCAAGATCATTTGAATTAACATTCTTGGAACTAGAGACTTAAAATTACAGTGAAATTTCAAATAAGGATCTAATTCTATATTGTATTATTGTGTTCCAACAAAAGACGATCAGTACACCACCATTACATGGACCATCAACGGCACATCAAAACTTTCAGCATTGGATTTAATTTGGATTTCCACTAAAGTTATTCAGAACTTTAATAATCACCACTTGTTCTATTATTCTAGGATTATTTGGGATTTAATTTGCAATACCGTTAAGTTCCTTTTTTTACATTTTCACTTTGTATTTTTGGAATATAAATTATTTGTTGAATTGTATGAAGCTTGTTTGTTTCTCACTCTTTTCTATTACTTATTTTAAGACCACAGAGTTGTAATAGAGGCGTAGGCAAAGGGCCACAGACCCTCCCAACTGCGAAAGAGCCTCGATGGACCATGTCTCAAAATTCGGTACTGGGGAAACAAAGGTGGACAGTCATGATTACAATTGGTTGTAAAAGGATCAATCATCAGATGTCCCATAGCTGCATGGCAAATTTGATGAAGGACATGTGGATGTAGGGACCATTCTGTAATGAGAATCTGTTCCCACCATGACAGAGAAGTGACCAAGGCAATGGGGTGCCAGGAATCTGTCTGATCTGGATGTCGATGTTGCATTATGCGTACTAATGATGAAATGCCCAGACCAGAATGTAGAGTTGGGGTGATCTGGCACTGCCCTCTTTGAGTAGGTGCGTCACCACCACCGAGTTGTATGTTGAGTACCAGGGGTGTAATGATACACATGTGCCATGTATAGATATGATGTACAATATGATATGATACATTATCAATACACGTATCAACTAAATGGTCTTTCCATCTTTGGAAGGTCTGTCAGTGGTACATGTAGGTGATGCTCTTTTATGTGTGCTGACACACTGGCTTTATTTCCAATATGCAGATTACATACAGACATAGACTTCCATGATAAGATTTAGAAACACACTTTCAAACAGACTACCTGTTAATTGTCAACCTTTTAAACCATTTCAGGCTTCCCAACTTGATCACCTCCATAACTCATCTTAAACACAACACCCATTGTTTAGAACTACGTGAATGCTTTAAAACGATCTTACCACTTTCATGTTTCACTTAAACTTGGAAGACATTATGGTGTTATCTTCAAAACTGAATAAATTGTGTAAATTCTTTGGAAGACATTATGGTGTTATCTTCATAACTGAATAAATTGTGTAAATTCCTTGGAAGACATAATGGTGTTATCTTCAAAACTGAATAAATTGTGTAAATTTCTTGTGCACAAAATAAAATCTCATCTAGAACACATCCAGGGGTGGGGATGAATACCAACAGAATCCATAACATTGTACTTCTTACACATGCAAAACATCTGCTGTGACCACAGGCACTTGCTTGTGTTACTAAAGAAGGAAAACTGTTTACAACACTAACTCAACTACCACAAAAAATAATTTCAAATTTATGAAGGTGACAAACTCATGTAGTTTTTAATCTGACCCCTCACCAATTGTGTACTAATTTTATTTATCCTGTCGGCACTTTCAGTCACTGATTGAACATCTCAATACAAACATAGTTATTCGGAATTTTCTTGCCATGTATGACTTAAGTCTTGACAGATCATGTAATAACTACTTATGCACAAGGTTGCTCTGTTGCTTTACCAACAGTCACTGTGTAACATGCTACATTAAGTTCTGATTGGTTTTTGTTATTTTACATGAACTTGAACAAAAAATAACTATCAATCAGAATTCAGTGTAACATATTTCATTGTGTGACACACCAGAAATGTAGCCATCAAACTAAGACCCAAGCAGACAAGATACAAATCAACAGAGTAACTTTGCATGAAATTGGTTCTTAAATGATTAGTGAAGCACTTTATTATGCATTGGGAACACCTGTAGAATGTTTTCTTTATGCAGTTGGGTCAAGATAATTAGCATGGAAGGGAGATATTATGAACCACACAGTCTTGTGTTTATTTGTAGTAGGCAGACAGGTATTGTCAATAGTTTTTTTTACTTACAAAAATGAGTGCTTGTGCCTGAGACATATGTTTTTGATGAATTCTCAACTTAAAGAAAATATAGGTAAACATCTAAAAACTATTCATTACTCCTGAACACTAAATTAACAACTTGCATTGTGTAAGTATCATTTTGTATCAAGTATCCACCTCTTGTATCCATGACAAAAATATCAACGAATCGTTGCACCCCTGATGAACACCATATTTGTTCTGAAGCTCAGATTTCCAGTCTTTTGCTATTATTCCAATAATTTCCCTATATTGAAGGTCATGTCAATAAGACTTGTGCCAAAATCATATTGAATCATGCCAGATTAGATAGACCTAGTCAAAGGATTTCCAACTGGTAATAATTTAATATTGAATTGATGAAATTTGTTGGACAATTTGGCATTTTCTCGCCAATGCATGCAATAGCTGAACATTATTATAGGATAACCCATTGGAGATTATGTTTATTCACACAGCTTTTATTTCAATGTAAATATATTTGAGAGAAAAAAAAGAAGAAAAAAATTTCATTCTGACTCTGAACTTTTTATTATTGCCTGTAAGACAAGAGTCAAATTAAAAATGCCAATTTCAATAAGTATATTTTTTTAATTTATGAATTATAATTCAAAGAGCAGCTGTCCTTTCAAATAAATAGAACATCTAACAGAAAAAACATCATTTTCAACACAGGATATCCTATTCAAATTTGATGTGATGTCACATAGCTTAACTCCAGTGAGGATAGATGAGCCATAAACATTGATGAGAATATTTTCGATATTAAACGTGTGCCAGTTTCACCATTGCATTTCAGTTGTGGGATATTCATGTCAAGGGATGATTACTGGTTGCAGAAATTCCAGATTTACCATAATGTATTTCAGATCGGATATTTGCATTATCTGATTTCTAACAGTAAATTAGTAGTCATCGACACATTTTTATTTAGAATCGGAATTGTAACATTAAACATCTGTGTAAAAATGCTATAGTTGGATAACTTTCTGTCAATTGGGTAGCCGGTTAATATAAACATTCTTCTTTGAACAGAGGCGAGTTTATTTACTCCTATACGTTAAGATTACACCACGTTTGTCACAGGGTTCAGTCCATCTTACAGTTATACAGCCCACCCTTCCCCCGCTGGCTATCCATTAAACAATACCTTTACTTTTATTTGTTGTTGTTTTTGTTACTTTTGGTTGAATGCCATTTTTTAGCAAATTATAGATATTGCATGGCTCTCAAAGAACTTTGGGGAAGCAATCTGAACAACGGTCGCAAAATGTTGAACTTAATAGTTTAAATAAAGAGTTCCAGAAATAAAGAGTTCCTTACCCCGCATAAAGAAAATTCCCAGTAAAGAGCATACTGCAAAAGATTTTCATGGGTTTATTTGGACCAAACATTATCACATAATGTGATATGTTAACACATCATACATCATTTAACTGCACACACTATATTTAAAGTGTACTGAGTTCGTGATAATTATAGGAGTTATTGGCCAAATGGTTAGAGCTTCCGATGCAGGTCTGAACCCCGACCAAGTCATACCAAAGACATAAAAATGGTATTATCAGCTGCCTCACTCGATCCTCAGTATTAAGAGGTTAGTGCAAGGCTGGTCGGCCCGGTGTCAGGATAATGTGACTGGGTGGGACAGGATGCTACATGTCTGCGAGATTATGCCCCAGTGCTAGACATCACCATAAATTGTAACGCTGCAGACATCATAGCTATATGACTGAACATCTTTTAAATCAATGTTAAAAATCCAAATCACACACACACCTAAGTCTAGTCCCAAGGGTAGTGTCATAACAGATGTTTTGCATTTTTGGGTTTAAAGCCATTTTTTTTCCACATTTTCTATTTTATTTTAATACATCATGGCCTTCTATCGCCCATAATTGTAAAAGCCATTTTCGTATCTGAAACACATGGATTGTAATCACTGAAAGTGAAAGTTATCCATATGCAACCAAACATTGAGAGCACCATCATATGTGTCAGCGACCTATGTCAGAAACTGCCAAAACCACCATTTCCATTTCATCTGTGGCAAACATCTTTGAAATTGTTTTAGGTATCAACATATTTTATATGGTAAGGAAACAACTTGATTTTATTTTCCTTGTCTGTGCTCGGAATAAACCAGCTACCACACGATTCCTTATTTGTGCTCAGAGTAGTCATAGATTTTTCATTTCTACACACATAGTCTCGACCTCAGCCATGCTAAATATTTTAATCTCAACAGACAACAGAATAAATTACTAATCGTATAGAGACTATTTTGTGCCGCTGATAGCATTCTGAATAAACATGTATTCATGAATGTAATCATATTGAGATTATTTCGCTAGCACCAGCAGAGGCTCCATATTCAAACTGCCAACACTTATTCCAATTGGTTAACCTCTGAGGGTTGTTGTTTCTGTGATTCCGACCACAAGGCCAACAGTTGTTGCCAAGGCAAGACCACAAATAACATCTACGACCAAACGTGTTTGTATTTCACTATCAATGCAATTTTCTTGGTGATTTCATTTGCAGTTGCTATTCCGATTCAATTACCTTTTTTACCGTGATAAAATTGGGACTCTATAATAGTTCTTCTACTGATAAAATTACTGTGTAGTACAACTGCTTAACAGGCTGACCTTGATTAGTTGTGATAAGAACATGAACTTAGAACAAATGACCTCTTTTCCTGATACAACTGTCTCACAATCAAAAAAAATATCTCCTGTGCAATATATAAATCTCTGGTAACAGTGTGTTCTGGGGGTCTATCCACCTTTCCATTTAAATCATACCGATTACACCACTAAATGCTCTTTTAGTTTCTGTGGTTTCAACACTCTATGTTGGTAATTTAAGTAATAGAAAGAAACAAAACCATCAAAGTTTTTAAAACTTACAAAATAATTTAATTTCCTAATCCCAAAATGTTGCTTTAGTCCAGACCATTGCATGAGCACTTTGTAATTCCAATAGTTTAAATAAATATTTCCCTTGAAACACAATAAAAAAACACAATGTTAAATACATATCCAAACTGAACGTAAAATAAGTACAAAAATTGGAGCCAGAAATCAGAATCAGGAATGAAAGTAACTGCACATTTTCCACACACACATATTATATATATGTATGTATGGATGGATGTATGTTTGTATCTTTTCCAGATGAAAAGCAAGGAATTCAAGATAACTGCTTGGTGTTGAAATCATCTTGGATATTGTTCAGAAATAATATTCTAAGATAAGCTGCTCTGGCTCACATACTGACAACAAAATCTTTATCGCTGCAATTACTGCCATACTGGATATCAGATTGGCACTATATTGAATTAGTACCAACTAGACATGAAATCTTTTGATCAAAGCACGCCATTGATACCATCTAGGAAACATAGAACCAAGACTTTTAATAAGGTCATTATGGTGGCCATATTGGCACCATGTTCATGTCTTTCAGTAGAAACGCAATGCAGATATCACTATTCATTCTGAAAAGCTGTAGAAAGAGTTTCATAATGTAAATGGGCCTCTGGATGTCTGAGGAGCGTCCCTGTTATTTATGACCAATTCGAGAAGTTGTCTAGTAATATTCCCATGCTTACAGAGCCATCCATTTGGGAAAAGTAGCAATAAGATTTTCAACATGGCTGCTGCATTGGCCATATTGGATGTGTGGCTGGAACCATTTTAATGTCTGGGTCAAAACTAGACACCATAAGTCATCAAATGAACATCCATTGCAGTCAGAAGGAAAACAATATTTTAATGATCAAATGTATATAAAGATCGATGATGTGTATGGAGATCTGAGGTACTGGCAAAGTATGAAAATATAGGTATTGACCCTCACTGGACTCCAAGGTCAATTAAGTCTGGTTTTCAAACTCCTTCACAAAAGTGTAGACATAATGGTTTCATATCTGCACAGTTTTCACAAAATGTTAACCAACTTTCACAGTAATTTATCAGAAACTGCATGACTAGTTGATGCACAAAACTATGTCAAGGTAAGAAACAAGGGCAATAATTTTGTTAAAAATTGTACAAGGACATTCATTTGATGACAATCAGGTACATCTTCAAATGTTTCATAGTGATGAAGTGAAAACTCTGACGGCTGTTGCATTCACATGGATCTATTATGCTCTACATCATTCCTATGGATCTGTTATGCTCTACATCATTATTATGGATCTGTTATGCTCTACATGATTCACATGGATCTGTTATGCTCTACATCATTCACGTGGATCTGTTAAGCTCTACATCATTCACATGGATCTGTTATTGTCTACATCATTCCTATGGATCTGTTATGCTCTACATCATTCACAGGGATCTGTTATGCTCTACATCATTCACAGGGATCTGTTATGCTCTACATCATTCATATGGATCTGTTATGCTCTACATCATTCATACGGATCTGTTATGCTCTACATCATTTCTATGGATCTGTTATGCTCTACATCATTCACATGGATCTGTTATGCTCTACATCATTCCTATGGAACTGTTATGCTCTACATCATTCACATGGATCTGTTATGCGCTACATCATTCATATGCATCTGTTATGCACTACATCATTCCTATGGATCTGTTATGCTCTACATCATTCCTATGGATCTGTTATGCACTACATCATTCCTATGGATCTGTTATGCTCTACATCATTCATATGGATCTGTTATGCACTACATCATTTCTATGGATCTGTTATGCTCTACCTCATTCACATGGATCTGTTATGCACTACATTATTTCTATGGATCTGTTATGCTCTACCTCATTCACATGGGTCTGTTATGCTCTACATCATTCATATGGATCTGTTATGCTCTACATCATTCATATGGATCTGTTATGCTTGACATCATTCATATGGATCTGTTATGCTCTACATCATTCCTATGGATCTGTTATGCGCTACATCATTCATATGGATCTGTTATGCACTACATCATTCCTATGGATCTGCTTTGCGCTACATCATTCATATGGATCTGTTATGCACTACATCATTCCTATGGATCTGTTATGCTCTACATCATTCCTATGGATCTGTTATGCACTACATCATTCCTATGAATCTGTTATGCTTTACATCATTCATATGGATCTGTTATGCACTACATTATTTCTATGGATCTGTTATGCTCTGCCTCATTCACATGGATCTGTTATGCTATACATCATTCATATGGATCTGTTATGCACTACATTATTTCTATGGATCTGTTCTGCTCTACCTCATTCACATGGATCTGTTATGCCCTACATCATTCATATGGATCTGTTATGCACTACAT
The DNA here is from genome assembly GCA_028554795.2 of Sinohyriopsis cumingii. Taxonomy (NCBI): domain Eukaryota; kingdom Metazoa; phylum Mollusca; class Bivalvia; order Unionida; family Unionidae; genus Sinohyriopsis; species Sinohyriopsis cumingii. Next base: position 45,663,484 of record CM068839.1, read on the forward strand.
CATTCACATGGATCTGTTATGCTCTACATCATTCATATGGATCTGTTATGCACTACATTATTTCTATGGATCTGTTATGCTCTACCTCATTCACATGGGTCTGTTATGCTCTACATCATTCATATGGATCTGTTATGCACTACATTATTTCTATGGATCTGTTATGCTCTACCTCATTCACATGGATCTGTTATGCTCTACATCATTCATATGGATCTGTTATGCACTACATCATTCACATGGATCTGTTATGCTCTACATCATTCATATGGATTTGTTATGTCTACATCATTCACATGATCTGTTATGCTCTAAATCATTCCAATGGATCTGTTATGCTCTAAATCATTCACATGGATGTGTTATGCTCTATATCATTCATATGGATCTGTTATGCACTACATCATTTCTATGGATCTGTTATGCTCTACCTCATTCACATCGATCTGTTATGCTCTACATCATTCATATGGATCTGTTATGCACTACATTATTTCTATGGATCTGTTATGCTCTACATCATTCATATGGATCTGTTATGCTCGACATCATTCATATGGATCTGTTATGCTCTACATCATTCACATGGATCCGTTATGCTCTCCATCATTCACATGATCTGTTATGCTCTAAATCATTCCAATGGATCTCTTATGCTCTAAATCATTCACATGGATGTGTTATGCTCTAGATCATTCATATGGATCTGTTATGCACTATATCATTCACATGGATCTGTTATGCTCTATATCATTCCGATGGATCTGTTATGCTCTACATCATTCATATGGATCTGTCATGCTCTACATCATTCATATGGATCTGTTATGATCTACATCATTCATATGGATCTGTTATGCTCTACATCATTCACGTGGATCTGTTATGCTCTACATCATTCATATGGATCTGTTATGCTCTACATAATTCATATGGATCTGTTATGCACAACATTATTCACATGGATCTGTTATGCTCTACATCATTCACATGGATCTATTATGCTCTGCATCATTCATATGCATCTGTTATGCTGTACATCATTAACATGGATCTGTTATGCTCTACATCATTCACATGGATCTGTTATGCTCTACAGCATTCATATGGATCTGTTATGCTCTACATCATTCCTATGGATCTGTTATGCACTACATCATTCACATGGATCTGTTATGCACTACATTATTCACATAGATCTGTTATGTTCTACATCATTCACATGGATCTGTTATGCTCTACATTATTCACATGGATCTGTTATGCTCTACATCATTCATATAGATCTGTTATGCACTACATCCTTCACATGGATCTGTTATGCACTACATCATTCACATGGATCTGTCATGCTCTACATCATTCATATGGATCTGTTATGCTCCACATCATTCACATGGATCTGTTATTCACTACATCATTCACATGGATCTGAAATGCTCTACATCATTCATATGGATCTGTTATGCTCTACGTCATTTCTACGGATCTGTTATGCTCTAAATCATTCACATGGATCTGTTATGCTCTACATCATTCATATGGATCTGTTATGCTCTACATCATTCACATGGATCTGTTATGCTCTACATCATTCACATGGATCTGTTACGCTCTATATCATTCACATGGATCTGTTATGCTCTGCATCATTCCTATGGATCTGTTATGCTCTACAACATTTCTATGGATCTGTTATGATCTACATCATTCACATGGATCTGTTATGCTCTACATCATTCCTATGGATCTGTTATGCTCTACATCATTCATATGGATGTGATATGCTCTACATCATTCCTATGGATCTTTTATGCACAATATCATTCAAATGGATCTGTTATGCACTACGTCATTCACATGGATCTGTTATGCTCTACATCATTCATATGGATCTGTTATGCTCTACATCATTCCTATGGATCTGTTATGCTCTACATCATTTCTATGGATCTCTTATGCTCTACATCATTCACATGGATCTGTTATGCTCTACATCATTCACATAGATCTGTTATGTTCTACATCATTTATATGGATCTGTTATGCTCTACATCATTCACATGGATTTGTTATGCACTACATCATTCACATGGATCTGTTATGCTCTACATCATTCATATGGATCTGTTATGCTCTACATCACTTCTATGGATCTGTTATGCTCTACATCATTCCTATGGATCTGTTATGCACTACATCATTCACATGGATCTGTTATGCACTACATCATTCACATGGATCTTTTATGCTCTACATCATTCACATGGATCTTTTATGCTCTACATCATTCATATGGATCTGTTATGCTCTACATCATTCACATGGATCTGTTATGCACTACATCATTCATATGGATCTGTTATGCTCTACATCATTCCTATGGATCTGTTATGCACTACATCATTCACATGGATTTGTTATGCACTACATCATTCATATAGATCTGTTATGTTCTACATCACTCACATGGATCTGTTATGCTCCACATCATTCATATGGATATGTTATGCACTACATCATTTCTATGGATCTGTTATGCTCTACATCATTCATATGGATCTGTTATGCTCTACATGATTCACATGGATCTGTTATGCTCTGCATCATTCATATGGATCTGTTATGCTCTACATCATTCACATGGATCTGTTATGCACTACATCATTCATATGGATCTGTTATGTTCTACATCATTCACATGGATCTGTTATGCACTACATCATTCACATGGATCTGTTATGCTCTACATCATTCATATGGATCTGTTATGCTCTACATCATTTCTATGGATCTGTTATGCACTACATCATTCACATGGATCTGTTATGCACTACATCATTCACATGGATCTGTTATGCTCTACATCATTCATATGGATCTGTTATGCTCTACATCATTTCTATGGATCTTTTATGCTCTACATGATTCACATGGATGTGTTATGCATTACATCATTCACATGGATCTGTTATGCTCTACATCATTCACATGGATTTGTTATGCACTACATCATTCACATGGATCTGTTATGCTCTACATCATTCATATGGATCTGTTATGCTCTACATCATTTCTATGGATCTGTTATGTTCTACATCATTCACATGTATCTGTTATGCACTACATCATTCATATGGATCTGTTATGTTCTACATCATTCACATGGATCTGTTATGCACTACATCATTCACATGGATCTGTTATGCTCTACATCATTCATATGGATCTGTTATGCTCTACATCATTTCTATGGATCTGTTATGCACTACATCATTTCTATGGATCTTTTATGCTCTACATCATTCACATGGATCTGTTATGCACTACATCATTCACAAGGATCTGTTATGCTCTACATGATTCACATGGATCTGTTATGCTCTACATCATTCACATGGATCTGTTATGCTCTACATCATTCACATGGATCTGTTATACTCTACATGATTCATATGGATCTGTTATGCTCTACATCGTTCATATGGATCTGTTATGTTCTACATCATTCACATGTATCTGTTATGCACTACATCATTCATATGGATCTGTTATGTTCTACATCATTCACATGTATCTGTTATGCACTACATCATTCATATGGATCTGTTATGTTCTACATCATTCACATGGATCTGTTATGCACTACATCATTCACATGGATCTGTTATGCTCTACATGATTCATATGGATCTGTTATGCTCTACATCATTCATATGGATCTGTTATGTTCTACATCATTCACATGTATCTGTTATGCACTACATCATTCATATGGATCTGTTATGTTCTACATCATTCACATGGATCTGTTATGCACTACATCATTCACATGGATCTGTTATGCTCTACATGATTCATATGGATCTGTTATGCTCTACATCATTCATATGGATCTGTTATGTTCTACATCATTCACATGTATCTGTTATGCACTACATCATTCATATGGATCTGTTATGTTCTACATCATTCACATGTATCTGTTATGTTCTACATCATTCACATGTATCTGTTATGCACTGCATCATTCACATGGATCTGTTATGCTCTACATGATTCATATGGATCTGTTATGCTCTACATCATTCATATGGATCTGTTATGTTCTACATCATTCACACGTATCTGTTATGCACTACATCATTCATATGGATCTGTTATGTTCTACATCATTCACATGGATCTGTTATGCACTACATCATTCATATGGATCTGTTATGTTCTACATCATTCACATGTATCTGTTATGCTCTACATCATTCATATGGATCTGTTATGCACTACATCATTCACAAGGATCTGTTATGCATTACATCATTCACATGGATCTGTTATGCTCTACATCATTCACATGGATCTGTTATGCTCTACATCATTCATATGGATCTGTTATGCTCTACATCATTCACATGGATCTGTTATGCACTACATCATTCATATGGATCTGTTATGCTCAACATCATTCCTATGGATCTGTTATGCACTACATCATTCACATGGATTTGTTATGTTCTACATCATTCATATAGATCTGTTATGTTCTACATCATTCACATGGATCTGTTATGCTCTACATCATTCATATGGATATGTTATGCACTACATCATTTCTATGGATCTGTTATGCACTACATCATTCACAAGGATCTGTTATGCTCTACATCATTGATATGGATCTGTTATGCTCTACATCATTCACATGGATCTGTTATGCACTACATCGGTCATATGGATCTGTTATGCTCTACATCATTCACATGGATCTGTTATGCACTACATCATTCATATGGATCTGTTATGTTCTACATCATTCACATGTATCTGTTATGCTCTACATCATTCATATGGATCTGTTATGCACTACATCATTCACAAGGATCTGTTATGCTCTACATCATTCACATGGATCTGTTATGCTCTACATCATTCACATGGATCTGTTATGGACTACATCATTTCTATGGATCTGTTATGCTCTACATGATTCACATGGATCTGTTATGCTCTACATCATTCACATGGATCTGTTATGGACTACATCATTCATATGGATCTATTATGCTCTACATCATTTCTATGGATCTGTTATGCACTACATCATTTCTATGGATCTTTTATGCTCTATATCATTCACATGGATCTGTTATGCACTACATCATTCACAAGGATCTGTTATGCTCTACATGATTCACATGGATCTGTTATGCTCTACATCATTCACATGGATCTGTTATGCTCTACATGATTCATATGGATCTGTTATGCTCTACATCATTCATATGGATCTGTTATGTTCTACATCATTCACATGTATCTGTTATGCACTACATCATTCATATGGATCTGTTATGTTCTACATCATTCACATGTATCTGTTATGCACTACATCATTCATATGGATCTGTTATGTTCTACATCATTCACATGGATCTGTTATGCACTACATCATTCACATGGATCTGTTATCCTCTACATGATTCATATGGATCTGTTATGCTCTACATCATTCATATGGATCTGTTATGTTCTACATCATTCACATGTATCTGTTATGCACTACATCATTCATATGGATCTGTTATGTTCTACATCATTCACATGGATCTGTTATGCACTACATCATTCACATGGATCTGTTATGCTCTACATGATTCATATGGATCTGTTATGCTCTACATCATTCATATGGATCTGTTATGTTCTACATCATTCACATGTATCTGTTATGCACTACATCATTCATTTGGATCTGTTATGTTCTACATCATTCACATGTATCTGTTATGTTCTACATCATTCACATGTATCTGTTATGCACTACATCATTCACATGGATCTGTTATGCTCTACATGATTCATATGGATCTGTTATGCTCTACATCATTCATATGGATCTGTTATGTTCTACATCATTCACATGTATCTGTTATGCACTACATCATTCATATGGATCTGTTATGTTCTACATCATTCACATGGATCTGTTATGCACTACATCATTCATATGGATCTGTTATGTTCTACATCATTCACATGTATCTGTTATGCTCTACATCATTCATATGGATCTGTTATGCACTACATCATTCACAAGGATCTGTTATGCATTACATCATTCACATGGATCTGTTATGCTCTACATCATTCACATGGATCTGTTATGCTCTACATCATTCATATGGATCTGTTATGCTCTACATCATTCACATGGATCTGTTATGCACTACATCATTCAGATGGATCTGTTATGGACTACATCATTCATATGGATCTGTTATGCTCTACATGATTCACATGGATCTGTTATGCACTACATCATTCATATGGATCTGTTATGCTCTACATCATTCACATGGATCTGTTATGGACTACATCATTTCTATGGATCTGTTATGCTCTACATCATTCACATGGATTTGTTATGCACTACATCATTCATATGGATCTGTTATGGACTACATCATTTCTATGGATCTGTTATGCTCTACATCATTCACATGGATCTGTTATGCACTACATCATTCATATGGATCTGTTATGCTCTACATCATTCCTATGGATCTGTTATGCACTACATCATTCACATGGATTTGTTATGCACTACATCATTCATATAGATCTGTTATGTTCTACATCATTCACATGGATCTGTTATGCTCTACATCATTCATATGGATATGTTATGCACTACATCATTTCTATGGATCTGTTATGCACTACATCATTCCTATGGATCTGTTATGCTCTACATCATTGATATGGATCTGTTATGCTCTACATCATTCACATGGATCTGTTATGCACTACATCGGTCATATGGATCTGTTATGCTCTACATCATTCACATGGATCTGTTATGCACTACATCATTCATATGGATCTGTTATGTTCTACATCATTCACATGTATCTGTTATGCTCTACATCATTCATATGGATCTGTTATGCACTACATCATTCACAAGGATCTGTTATGCTCTACATCATTCACATGGATCTGTTATGCTCTACATCATTCACATGGATCTGTTATGGACTACATCATTCATATGGATCTGTTATGCTCTACATCATTTCTATGGATCTGTTATGCACTACATCATTTCTATGGATCTTTTATGCTCTACATCATTCACATGGATCTGTTATGCACTACATCATTCACAAGGATCTGTTATGCTCTACATGATTCACATGGATCTGTTATGCTCTACATCATTCACATGGATCTGTTATGCTCTACATCATTCACATGGATCTGTTATGCTCTACATGATTCATATGGATCTGTTATGCTCTACATCATTCATATGGATCTGTTATGTTCTACATCATTCACATGTATCTGTTATGCACTACATCATTCATATGGATCTGTTATGTTCTACATCATTCACATGTATCTGTTATGCACTACATCATTCATATGGATCTGTTATGTTCTACATCATTCACATGGATCTGTTATGCACTACATCATTCACATGGATCTGTTATCCTCTACATGATTCATATGGATCTGTTATGCTCTACATCATTCATATGGATCTGTTATGTTCTACATCATTCACATGTATCTGTTATGCACTACATCATTCATATGGATCTGTTATGTTCTACATCATTCACATGGATCTGTTATGCACTACATCATTCACATGGATCTGTTATGCTCTACATGATTCATATGGATCTGTTATGCTCTACATCATTCATATGGATCTGTTATGTTCTACATCATTCACATGTATCTGTTATGCACTACATCATTCATATGGATCTGTTATGTTCTACATCATTCACATGTATCTGTTATGTTCTACATCATTCACATGTATCTGTTATGCACTACATCATTCACATGGATCTGTTATGCTCTACATGATTCATATGGATCTGTTATGCTCTACATCATTCATATGGATCTGTTATGTTCTACATCATTCACATGTATCTGTTATGCACTACATCATGCATATGGATCTGTTATGTTCTACATCATTCACATGGATCTGTTATGCACTACATCATTCATATGGATCTGTTATGTTCTACATCATTCACATGTATCTGTTATGCTCTACATCATTCATATGGATCTGTTATGCACTACATCATTCACAAGGATCTGTTATGCATTACATCATTCACATGGATCTGTTATGCTCTACATCATTCACATGGATCTGTTATGCTCTACATCATTCATATGGATCTGTTATGCTCTACATCATTCACATGGATCTGTTATGCACTACATCATTCATATGGATCTGTTATGGACTACATCATTCATATGGATCTGTTATGCTCTACATGATTCGCATGGATCTGTTATGCACTACATCATTCATATGGATCTGTTATGCTCTACATCATTCACATGGATCTGTTATGGACTACATCATTTCTATGGATCTGTTATGCTCTACATCATTCACATGGATCTGTTATGCACTACATCATTCATATGGATCTGTTATGGACTACATCATTTCTATGGATCTGTTATGCTCTACATCATTCACATGGATCTGTTATGCACTACATCATTCATATGGATCTGTTATGCTCTACATCATTCCTATGGATCTGTTATGCACTACATCATTCACATGGATTTGTTATGCACTACATCATTCATATAGATCTGTTATGTTCTACATCATTCACATGGATCTGTTATGCTCTACATCATTCATATGGATATGTTATGCACTACATCATTTCTATGGATCTGTTATGCTCTACATCATTCCTATGGATCTGTTATGCTCTACATCATTGATATGGATCTGTTATGCTCTACATCATTCACATGGATCTGTTATGCACTACATCGGTCATATGGATCTGTTATGCTCTACATCATTCACATGGATCTGTTATGCACTACATCATTCATATGGATCTGTTATGTTCTACATCATTCACATGTATCTGTTATGCTCTACATCATTCATATGGATCTGTTATGCACTACATCATTCACAAGGATCTGTTATGCTCTACATCATTCACATGGATCTGTTATGCTCTACATCATTCACATGGATCTGTTATGGACTACATCATTTCTATGGATCTGTTATGCTCTACATGATTCACATGGATCTGTTATGCTCTACATCATTCACATGGATCTGTTATGCTCTGCATCATTCATATGGATCTGTTATGCTCTACATCATTCACATGGATCTGTTATGGACTACATCATTCATATGGATCTGTTATGCTCTACATCATTCACATGGATCTGTTATGCACTACATCATTCATATGGATCTGTTATGCTCTGCATCATTCACATGGATCTGTTATGCACTACATCATTCATATGGATCTGTTATGCTCTACATCATTCACATGTATCTGTTATGCACTACATCATTCACATGGATCTGTTATGCACTTCATCATTCACAAGTTTCACAGTGATTCACTGAAAAAAGGCTATTTGCATGTACAAGATTACACTGTTGTTATGATTCTATGGCCTTAAAATAAGTAACAAGAAAATGCAAAATCAACAAGTTGTGTATAAATGAAAATATCAATTTATTTCCCTAAAATACAAAGGGAAATAATTCAATGTAACTTACACAATGGCAAATGAAATCCAAAATACTATATCAATTCCAACAGTTTTGAATAATCCGCAATGAGTTCTAAAGGTATTCAAAATGATAGTAATGTATGGATGTCTCAACCGTATAGAAGGTATGATTTAATCTCAAAATATTTAAATGAATTCAAGGAATTCTAATGCAGCTAAAAAAACAAAATAGTCTTTAAATGAATTCACACTAATTCCATACAGCTATTATTTATCCCAAAATTGTTATGAACAAGATTGATTGTTCATTTGTTGAGGTGATGACCACAATATTTACACAACAATCCATTGTAAAATGTAACAGTTGCATTAAGATGTCACTAAACCAAATTCAGCAGCATATAAAAAAAACCACTAGACTCCTATAAAAGTTGCAATGAACAGTAATTTGTTTATATTTTCATTGTCAATTGATGCTTATAGTATTTACAAATTTCATGGCAATTCACTGAAAACTTGGACTTAAGTTGCATTAATAATAATAATAATAATAAAATAATAATAATAATGCTTTATTTATAGAGGGTGACTCATTAGTCAATAACCAATCTCCCTTGAGGCCCTCTAAGGAGAGTATAAAAATGCACATTATATAAAGATAGCAATAATTACTGTTTATTATAACATGTTTAGTATTAAAATACTAAATTCCATTATCTATTAGAAGCACATGCATGCTCATGATATCTCTTATTAAATACTCTAATATTTTCAACAGAGTTTACATGTAGTGGAAGCTTGTTCCACATAACTGTACCAGAGTATTGGAAGCTCTTTTTAAATTGCTCTTTTCTTGGTTTTGGTGCTAGGTTTCTATGTGATATTGATATCAACTGGTATTGTGTTGAAAAAGGCCTGAATAAGTCCTGAAGATACTCTGTTGCAGTTCCATGTAGACATTTAAATAAAAGAACTACCTTGTGAAAATCTATCCTGTCATATATTGTGAACCATTTGAGTTCTGTAAATAATGCTTTTGAGGGATTATCAATAGATGCATGTAAACTTACGCATGCTGCTTGTTTCTGAAGTTTATAAATCCTGTCAAGCTCAGATTTAGCACAGTTTCCCCATACATTTGAACAATAATCCATTGTTGGAAGAATATATGACTTGTAGTATAGATTTCGAGTTTCCATAGGTAAATATTTCTTGATTCTGCTGAGTAGGGCAATTTTAGACAGCAGTGTTTTACAAAGCTTATCAATATGGTCATTCCATAATTAATTATTATCTAAGGTCACACCTACAAGCTTTTCATGTTTTATATTTTCTAATGGATGATTATTTATTGCAAGAGATAGTTCTGGGTTCCCTGACTTGTGTAGCTTTTGTGACATCCCCGAAATCATACATTTTGTTTTACTTTCATTAATTACCATCCTATTGAGTTTGATCTCATTTGAATAACATCAGTATCAGAACTAGATGTATACAAGGTTGCATCATCTGCAAACAAATCTGTATTTGTGGATTCATTATTTAATGGTAGATCATTGATATAGATAAGGAAGCAGAGAGGGCCCAGAAGTGAGCCTTGTGGGACCCCTGAATGAATTGTGTGAGTTTGAGAGCTAATATTGCCAATGCTTACATGTTGAGACCTTTAGTTTAGGTATGACCTAAACGAGTTTAAAGAAGGATTGTCGAACCCATAACAGTTCAACTTTTGCAGCAGAATTTCATGATCAACAAGATCAAAGGCTTTATTGAAGGCAAGGAAAACAATCTCAGTCATATGTCCATATGATATAATATGAGTGTGTGCCTGATGAATGGATTGAAGGATGGATAGATGGATGGACATGGTGTTCGATCAGGTACTTAAGGTACACCAATTTTCTGTAGTTGTTAGTTTGTTTTCTGCTGCAGCCACTTCATAGTTCTATTGCTATTTGAAGACTGAAAGATAGAGACCAAATACTACATCCTAATGCAATGCACAAGACAAAAGGTGTTGGGCAAGTTAAGTTGACGTATAAGTGAGTATATACTGCACATATGGATGGATGGAAATATGTGTGTGTGTGTGTATATATATATATGGTTTAGCAGCAAATCAATTCGATCTGGGATGTAAAGTGACAAGTAAATTTTAACACGTATTCTCAGAAGATAAAGGAAAAACATGGGTATAATCTATAAAGTACAAAGTAAAGTTTCTTTTATATAAACCACCAGCTTTCAAAAAGTCCAAGACCTTCTAAACTGGAACAACATCAAGGGATGCATTCCTGGGCATAAAAGGTTGCCTACATTATTTCCCCCTTATGACTTAAATCCCCAAGTTGGAATGGGGGTGGGTGGATTACTTATGGTACAGTTACATCAATGTACAACTGTCTGATACTAATTAAATGAAAATAAATATATGCCTCCTCTCATCATTAATTCTTTCATATCCATACATCCTCTTTCATAATTTTAGAAGAAATACCAAATTTACATGTATTGCAAACCAATGACTCCAAAATAAATATATTTGGAGTTTAATTTAATATATTAAAGAAGTGAAAGCACTTTGCAATTTAAATTGCAATATATTATTTTGATGAAGCACAAAAATATAGAAAGATTCAAATTTCATGTTTCTGCCAGTCTAATTTTCATGATTTCTTCAATATCATCCGATCTCTGTTACTACAATGACAACTTCATTCCCATGTCTGTAGCCTAAATCAACAATCATGACCTGAAATCTGCAAATATATTCTGTCATCCTTATATGACTGCATATATAAAATTTTGTCAACAAATATTTAATGAATGTCATTGTAAATGAAATCTGAGTGCACTGGATCATTTGACTCCCATCCATCGGGCCCTGAGAGGAGGGAGGCAACATTTCCTGCAGATAGTTACCATTTGCACAAGTAAAATACCAATTAAAATTTCACCCTTGCATTTTCTGCAGAGACATAGTAATAGAGATTTGAACAATGGATAGGAAGGTATTATCACACTATCCTTATACAATTAGAAAAGAAAAGGCAGAAAAAAAAAACCCACCTGTGTAACTTACAATCTGGCACAGTCAGATCCATGTAAGGAATGTCAATCAATCTCATCAAGAACAATCTGAAATTAGACACATTTTACATTATTACTTTATAAATAAAATTCTAGTAGGATTTGTCAATGATCACAATGCAAAATCCAGTATATTATTTTAGCTCAATGAAATAAGATTATACCTAGATCATGTACTCCCGTACAGAAATTTCTCATGGACTCCGTATGGAATACTTATGGACTCCGTATGGAATACTTATGGACTCTGTATGGAAGAGATATGGACTGAAAAACTTATGGAATCAGACAATTTCTTCCATATCAATTCCATAAGTACTTCACAGTAAGTGAAAATTCCATATGGAATAAAGTTGCAGCTTTAATCCATAAGCACTTTCTTCCATATGGAAAGCAGGCTCATGTATTATAGCATCATGGAAAATACTCTCTGAAGAATTAATAACCTAAACTACCTGATTCAAATAGAAATATTGGTTGGAGTTAGAGTACATGTACATGTCAGTGTAGCTGATGTGGGAGGATGAATATATACTCATATAAATTTGAAGAAACGTATGTATGTCAGTTTTCTTTAATTTGTTTCCACAGATGCTTAAAAACATACAAAAACATGACCAAAAAATGTAGAGAAAATGTAAACACGATCAGAAAATTAATATCTGGTAGTACAAGCATAGGTGAATTTTTGGACTTAGAAAATTTGGTGCAAGGTGGATTTTGGGCTTGATCTGATGTTTATTCTGAAAAGTAATTTTGTTGGCTTCCTATTAAAATATGCTCTACAAAAATCATACCTTAGTGAAAATGTGACTTAAATTTCAGCAAAATCAATGAACATTTCTTGACATTCACTCAAATGTCCTTTTTCACTAAAATTATGGTATTTTAGGAGATTTTACCAAAATTTCTGAAAATATGTGAAATTCTGTGATTGAAATTCCACTGACTCTGCCACTGTTTCTGAAAATATCAGTGGGAATTTGTGATTGAAATTTCACAGAGTTTGTAAAAAATTCTAAAAATATAGTGATATTTTGTGATTGTAATATCATTGACATTTTAGTAAAAAATATAAATAAGATATAATTAAATTTATTTTTTGTTTCTTGTACAATCTGAATGATTTTAAGCAGCACTTATATTCCCTGTTTCTGATAGCTGTAATTGTTTATTTTGGTAACAATAACTTCTTTTCACATCTTTCTGTATTATATTTCTTTATCAAATTTTGTTATTGTTGCTGTTGTATTTTTTTTTAACTTAAACTGGATTTAACTGCCCTCAAACAAGTTTTCATGTTTTCTGTTTTAAATCAGAATTTCGCTTTTCTCCTGACCTGAATCTGATTTTCCTAGATACGGACCCTTTTATTAATATCATCTCCGAAACTTTTTTAAAATAATGCTCTATCTGGTCCCATTCCGCAATGAGCTTTCTAATAAGTATTTGTACCGTTTATTATTTAAAGGATGATCGTTGTAAAGAGCTTTCTGGTTGGTCAAAATATTGTACTTGCCCAACGAATCGTTGCATAACGGAAACTGATGGGAATGCTAAACATGGCGATTTGAGCGGGATACGAGTTCGAATAACCATTTGAAAAATGTGCGGCAATGAGAATAGCTTGAAAGCAAAGTCGATGGGAACGTAATTGGTCAGTCTGTATGAAAACTGAACGCCAGGACTAGCATTTTGCTTTTTGTGCCATAAAGAGCTCTACAGTAGTGGCTAACGTGCTAAATAGGACAAGGAATTGAACCAGGATGATTTCGAAGTTATATAACTCAAAACTGATTAACTTCCAGGATGAATTTAAGGAGGACAACGTATAGATCATTTGTGGGAACTGTTGCAAAATACCCATGTCTATCAAAGATTGTCATATCTTTGCGAAATTTTCTTGGCCCACACGTATAATCATCGTTCAATATCGTGAGGCATTATTGTGTATGTTATCAAAATATTCTAGGTGTGTTGGAATTCAGTGTAAAATAAGAGTACTTATATCATGATAAACGTTTGTCACGTCTGTTTATGGAACAAGGACTAATTCAAGAGACCACAATAGCATCATAGTTTGTACACTAATCAAAAATCAAGTTGCAGTACAAGTGACTTGGCAGGCTTCTAACATTTCTTCTTTTCATGTCTCAAATGGATGCTTTTCTGTAATTTTGCATTATTTTCACAGTTGAAATTTTCAATGCAGATTAATATTTTATATTTTATATATGTTTATGTGCTCACAAATGCCTGTGCATATATTCCAGGCTCGATACTTTGATTTTTAAAATCACTTAATTGTTTAGTGTCAAGCCAGATTCTTCACATTATGTTGTATATACTGTATATATTGTACATAACAGATAGAAGGCCTCAAGGTAGATTAGCTCTGTAACGAATTGAGTTACATTCTCTAAATAAAGTCATTATTATTATTATTATTAACTCCCATATCTCTTGCCTTGGATGTCATAATTACAACATCTGTAAAAAAAAAAAATAAAAAATCATGCAGACTTAATATCACCTTGGTTAATAAAGTCCTGTTTAATTCATATTCATTATTAATCTGAAACCTTCTGAAATGTATGAAAAACTTCTGAAACTTCAGTAAAATACTATATAATGATCAAAATTTTAGTGAAATCTCTCAAATGTTTTAGTCAAATATTTATGAAATCTCACCAGACTTTTCAGTGAAATGAAAAAGACTTAAGTGATGTCATCATGGATTAGGGTTTGTATGCGAGAAAGAAAATGAGGACAAGAAAAACCTAAATCTTATTTGATAATGTCTATCAAAATAAACTTTATGATCCATTTTAAAAATTATGGTGAATATTTATCATTGATTCCCAATAATGTCTAAGAATCATTAAGCAGTTTAATAGATATCTGAAGTAGATTTTTTTATGGTTTAGACAAAAATCGCTTAAAAAACCTGTCTGAAATCCGCCTTAAGTATATGCCTGGAAAATTTTGTATGGGATGAACTATTACCAAATTCCATATGGACCATTTACAAATTCCATATGGTATATTTGCCAATTCCATATGGATTATTCACAAATTCCATATGGACAATCTACAGATCTCGTGGACTAATTAGCATATTCCATGAGATTTTCCATACAGAGTACGTACTGACTCCATAACATTTCCATATGGATACACTGAAATCCATAAGAGTGCTTCAACTATAGAATAAAAATGTCCATATGAATATTTCTGTAAAAGTACGTATGGATTCAATATCCAATCCATGTGGAAGAGTTCATACTTGTAAGTAATACAAACAGAGTAAGATTTTTACTTGACAACTTGTAATACATAACTACTGGTAAAACAAAATGGCAGCAACCTCTGCTTAAAAAGTTAAGATGCAAATATTATTAAGGGCTGTTACATGATCCAAGGTTTTATTGACAGACTTACACTATTTTAATTTGAAACATCCAATCAGATGTTACACAAACATTGAAGGAATTTTTCCCTCAATCCATTTATATCCATAACACAAGTTACTCAATTACAACTGCAATTTTACCTGGTTCCTAATTGCAATTTACCTTGCTTATTCAAAAGATTGGCAATAATTAGATATGAATAATTAACTGAATAAAACTATTTAAATCAGAATACTTATTTTTGTGCATTTTATGTGTTGTTACAAAATGTTGATTTTAAACTGATATAGGAAGGTAAAGTCTACTGGGACAAGATAATTAGCATGGTATTGGCAAGTGAGGTGAGAGGGCAGATTACAAACCACGTGACTGTGTGTCTATTTGTTGACGGTGAGTGATTATTGTCAATAGTCTTTATGTTTGCCTGGGCCAGCAACAACTTTTTCTGATAAATTCTCAACTGAAAGAATAACAAGACAAATGACTAATAATTATTCATGACTGCTGAAGATTAAAATAACTTGCATACTGTAGGTATCATTTTGTATCGATTCCTCACCTATTGTATCCATAAGTGTATCTGTACAGCAAAAGTCGTGATGCATTGAGGAGGGAGGAAGAGGAGGAGGAGGAAAAATGCTGTGGCATGAGATATGTGAGAATAAAGCCAAGTTATGTCATGAGATCTTTATTGAAAATTTTTAAAAAATAGATAACTTCTGAACTTGTCTCAATTAAAGTTTATTGCAATGGGTAATTGCCAACTTTGATATGTAAGAAGAAAAAAGTCTCTAAGGAAAATGGAAATAAGATTAAGGTACATATGCTTGCATGTACTTTCATAATTTGTCAACCTATTTTCGTAGTCCTAGATGTGAGACCTCAACAATGATATTTATGTTTCGGTGTGTCTGGGTCTTACTTCCTAACTAACAACACTATGTAGTGTGTTTTGATGTCAACTAACATCTTAACGAAAGTCAAAGTTTCAGGAATATCTCACACAACTGGCGACCAATAACAATGCTTTTCTACAAAGTTAAGTCATAATGTTTTAGTCAGGCTTTACTTGCTCTGATGTCTCTTCTCTAATAAAATTCAAATTTTCACAAAAGAAATGGACCTGTTTTCAAGTTTTGTTGGCCTACATTTCAGTTGGATGGAAACCAACGAAAGCCAGGAATGCCAAAATCAGGTTGAGTTGAAATATTATTTTTTAATGGAACGATTAAAAATTGGTACGACTAAAATGCAAAAAGTTATGAAAAGTTGCAAAAAGTTATAAAAATTGCGAAAAGTTACGAAAAGTTGCAAAAAGTTATGAAAAGTTCATTCAGATACTTATCTGTGAAATGGATCAACTATAGTTTATTATCAGTTGCAAATAGTATTTCTGCTTCACAAATGAAATTATAATGTGTGATAACTGATTTTCAAAATCATTGAACATATAGTTTTAATAATGAGTGTTTCTAGGTTCGTTTAGTAAATCCCTATGAAATGCAATAAGAATGATAGAGTTTGAAAGGACATTGACTTTGAAGTTTTTCTGGAAGGAAAAAGCATTCATTTGCCTAAATTTGATTAACAGAAAATTTTGTTAGCACTGGTCAAGGTATTATGTACATCTGGCATAAGCCAGGTGACCATTAATAAGCCGATTGCGGTTATTTTGTCTGTCAACTTCAATCAAAGCCGATATTGTAATGTCCACGATGGATAAATTTACTTGATTCTCATGCTTTTGTTTATTATAACTGTTCTCAAAAATTTTGCACAATAATAATAAATCATTTCTGTGTAGGTAACATACTGAGAATTGTGAATGCGGTAATTATCTTAAAATTAATTACTGAGTTACAGATTTGTGACCATGTCTGAACAGTGACATCAAAGAAGAATATCTTCACCAATCCATAGTTTGTATTGAAACTAAAAAATAATGATAATTGTGGCGTATACAAATTCTAGATAAAAAATTATATATTGCGGTCTGTATATTCTTGCTTTGTACTTTGCGTTCGCTGAGAAAATGTTGAAGAAGTATACTTGTTCTGTTTGTTCTATGGATTGTAAGACGGACTGTATTTACTTTGAGGTAAGTGACTTTTTCATCTTACCTAATTTATTAATTTATGTTGTAAGGCTGTGTTAATTATATGATGTCTCCTTAAATCAATGAAAATGACTGCATTAAGATCAAGTGTCTTGAGGAATGGCTTAATGTTGTTTGAACTTTAACATATTTCCGTGTTTTTATTTGTTTTTCATCTTTTTGTAATTTTTCGTTTTTGTGACTTTTCTCAACTTTTCGTAATTTTTATCACTTTCGTAACTTTTCGCACTTTTCTCAACTTTTCGTAACTTTCGCACTTTTCTCAACTTTTCACAACTTTTTGTAGCTTTTCGCAACTTTTCGTAACTTTTCGCACTTTAGTCATACCCATTAAAAATATAATATGCCTATTGAAACTGTAAGCTATGTTTTGTTTCGCTCAAGAAACATATCCCGCACACGAATCTACTTGAACATACTTCAGCATACCTTGACTACTGTCGCAGTTCAACAAAGTCAAAAGTATGTCAACAGAATATGAAAATACTCCAATTGGCTATTGTCAGATTTTGATTCCACCATGATAAAAACAGCACAGTAAGTATATTAATTATATAACAATTTATGGAAGAGTGTCAATATGGGCTGCCAAGTGTGCGAGATATTCCTGAAACTTTGACTACACGTTCCAATGTCAAAAGACATCGGAACACACTATACAAGGCCATTTTTGGGGTAGTAAGATGTGACACTAAAATATAAATAACATTTACATTTTAAGACTACCTCTTTTCAAAAACGGACAGCAATGGATCGAAATCTGCATTTCGACAGGTACAGCAGTAAATAATAATAATCTGCAAAATTATCATCTCACTGATTATGTGCAGAAGGATTACAAAGTCACCTTTTGACCACTTGATGTTTTGTAAGCAAACACTGTGCAGCAATAAATAGCATAATACAGTACAATCGGCTGCCTAACTGCAGTCCAGTAAATGGAAAAAATGCAAAATAATGTTGGATTTTACCCACCAACATGATAACAATGTGATTTTAAACTATCTTTGGGATTCCATGATCAGTTGCTTCATGTGTACTGGTACTGCTTGCAATTAAATTAACAACCTAAATTGTGACGGTCCAGTTTGAAAATGAAGCCTCTCTGAAACCGAGACTGCCTTATGTTTTTGTGACTTTGGTATGTTATATGTAGATTTAGATTTGCAAACCAGTCTCAAGACTGAAAATGGAAGTAACTGCCATTGATGTCTTGATGCCGAATTAGGTCTCTGTCATGGAAAACCACATTTCATTTTCCATGATTTTATTTTTTTTATTTCTTTTGTTTTCAGAAAAGCAAAATTCATTAACCTTAATTCATATAGAATATTGGCAGATATGGATGGGGTCTCTCTCTCTCTCTCTCTCTCTCAGAAAATAATAATTATTTAAATTTTAAGCTTTTATTTAGTATGAAAAGAAATGCTAATGATTTGTTTCTTCTGGCAGCACATAATAATAATAATAATAAGAAGAAGAAGAAGAAGAAGAGTAATGATATTATTTCATACTATTCACAACAACACTTACAGTAATAACAAAAGGGAGACATAATACACATGCTGCAAAAGCTTCAGAACAATAGAATTTTATCAATAATGGCTCCTTCTCCCGCTTTTTTGTAAAAACATTCTTATTATTTGAGCATTGATATCGTATGGAAATGTATAATAACAGGAAATAAAATCATAATCATTTACTTATCTTGCAATTGTAAATAATGAAGTTCATTATTATTATTATTATTATTATTAAGTTTTGATATTTACCACATTAAAAAATATTTTAAACATTTGGTAATATTAAAAATAACAAAATGTAATTGCTGGAAATTAAGTAATCCACATTATTAAATTAAGTGAGGTCACCTTTAGCATAAAATTATTTGTTGTACATTTGCTATCTGAAGTAATTTTAAAGTTATTTGCAGCTCATATACATATAGCGGGCAATGTACAAAAATTCTCTAAGAAATTCAGTCTGGAAATACGTGGAAGCCTGAGCTTTTTATAAGCCTGCAAATAGTGCAAGCTTGCATATGCTGGTAAAAAAATGACCAGAAATGGTGTCATGCTTGCACAAGCTAACAAATAATTATTTGCAAGCTTATTTTGATGATACAAGCTTGCTACAACCTTGTGCAAGCTAACCGCAAGGATGCATTTTGGTTTGGGTTTATCATATCTGTGTACTATCATGTCTCTACTGAAAATACAAACTGAAGAATGACTTTGTTCCAACTTTACCTGGAAAATATACAGCATGCCATCAACTTGAATTCTTCATAGGACTGAAAAAAGAAAATAAAAATAATACAACACAAAGAAATTTAAAAAATTGCTATTTGTTTCAAAGAAATAAATCAAATGTCCTTGACCATGCTATAGAAATAAATCAAATGTCCTTGACCATGCTATAGAAGTAAATCAAATGTCCCTGACCCATGCTATCGAAATGAATCAAATGTACCTGACCCATGCAATAGAAATAAATAAAATGTCCCTGCCCCATGCTATAGAAATAAATCAAATGTCCATGGCCCATGCAATTGAAATAAATCAAATGTCCCTGCCCCATGCTATCGAAATAAATCAAATGTCCCTGACCCATGCTATAGAAATAAATACAATGTCCCTGACCCATGCAATTGAAATAAATCAAATGTCCCTGACCCATGCTATTGAAATAAATCAAATGCCCCTGACCCATGCTATAGAAATAAATACAATGTCCCTGACCCATGCTATAGAAATAAATACAATGTCCCTGACCCACACTATTGAAATAAATCAAATGCCCCTGACCCATGCTATAGAAATAAATACAATGTCCCTGACCCACGCTATTGAAATAAATCAAATGTCCCTGACCCATGCTATAGAAATAAATACAATGTCCCTGACCCATGCAATTGAAATAAATCAAATGTCCCTGACCCCTGCTATTGAAATAAATCAAATGCCCCTGACCCATGCTATAGAAATAAATACAATGTCCCTGACCCATGCTATAGAAATAAATACAATGTCCCTGACCCATGCTATTGAAATAAATCAAATGCCCCTGACCCATGCTATAGAAATAAATACAATGTTCCTGACCCACGCTATTGAAATAAATACAATGTCCCTGACCCATGCTATAGAAATAAATACAATGTCCCTGACCCATGCAATTGAAATAAATACAATGTCCCTGACCCATGCAATTGAAATAAATACAATGTCCCTGACCCACGCTATTGAAATAAGTGAAATGTCCCTGACCCATGCAATTGAAATAAATACAATGTCCCTGACCCATGCTATAGAAATAAATACAATGTCCCTGACCCATGCTATAGAAATAAATACAATGTCCCTGACCCATGCTATAGAAATAAATACAATGTCCCTGACCCACGCTATTGAAATAAGTCAAATGTCCCTGACCCATGCTATAGATAAGATGGCTTAAATCAGGCCCTGGCCTAATGCCTTTCTGTTGGGACCTGTAAATTTCCCATTTCACATAAAGTAACCCTTTAATATTTTTAAAGTAGGGCTATTAAGAGTTTCTAAGACTCAGAAGCCAATGTTGCTTGCATGACGGCTTTTTTATGGCAAAATGGCTTATATATGATTATGAGATAGGGATCTCAACTGTTTCAAAGTTATGCCCAAGAGACAGGAGCCAGAAGGGTAATGACAGACTCAGGAACCTGTGTGATGTGATGTGATTTGGATTTTTAATGTAGTTTTAACAATTTTTCAGTCATATCGCTAAGATGTCTGCATTGTGGCAGTTTATAGTGATGCCTAGCACTGGGGCATCATGCCGCAGACATGTAGCATGATGTCCCACCCAGTCACATTATCCTGACACCAGGCCGACCAGTCCTAACAATTAACCTCTTAATGCTGAGAACCAAGCGAGGCAGCTGTTAGTACCTTTTTTGTAGGTCTTTGGTATGACTCGGCCAGGGATAGAACCCACGACCTCCCACATCTGAGGCAGACAATCTAACCACTAGGCCACCGGAGCAGAACATCACGAACCTATAGTGACTTTAAATGAATTATTCTTGTAATGCTAAGTAAACATCATAAACATTTGAGGATATGGCAATAAACATTTTCAAACTTATGACCATGGGGCATGTACCTAGGGGGGAGTAAGACACCCTTAAGCATATGCTGGCTACACAAATAAATTAGTATCTATGCGTGCACACACACTCCCCCACATTGAATAGGTCGAGGTGATGGTTGCTATACAGAAATAAGTTTGTAAATTCAACATATCATTTATGTTCATCCTTTATTCTTTCAAGTGCTTTTGCATCATCATCATAGATGCTGTTCACATAGATACATTATACTTTCAAAGAATTATTGTAAACTAACAATTTGATGTCATTGTTATGTCATTTACATCATTGTTTACAGGGAAAATGTAGACTATGTAAAATCTGTATACAATATTTGTATACAAAACACATTTGTAAGTCTGAAATCAATAAAAACCCTTCAAAGTGCTTAAGAAAGAAAAAGAAAAAAGAACAAGAAAATAGGGAAATGCAACTCAATGTACTGATACAATTGAAAAAATTGCTATACTTTTTCATGAATTTACAATTAGAACTATTAAGGTCTGGATTCAGAGCACATGCGAAATAATTTCTTTTTCTTCTATTCATATCAACAAATAATTTATATAAGTGAAGGGCTTTGAAGTTTAATCCTGAACAGTTATGCAGAGTTGTATTAACTTTTAATAACCTGTGATCTTCTGCTCTTGTTTGCTATGGATGTTTGCTTTATACTGTTATTTTCTTTCCTAGTTCAATTTTCATTTGACTGATTATTAAGATTCCCATTTTGCATATAAAAAAAACATAACTTTTATCTTTTGAATTACAATCCAAGCCCTCTTTAACGTTAAATACCATTTTTTAACATTTGATCATGTTTCCTTCCATTATATTAGAAAATGTTTCCTTCCATTATATTAGTGCATGTTTCCTTCCATTATCTTAGAACATGTTTTACATCTACTTCTACCAAATTTGGTTATCTAGGCTTATCATTCAATGAAGTTAAATTTAGACCTGCTAAGAATTTGTTTAAAATTTTTGGATCAACTACATGTACTACTATTAATAAGCTTAATTCTTTCCGAAACATTTATCCTTTATCACTCTGTTGAAAGAACTGTTCATATGGCTGTACCACTGGGAAGAAATTAGCTTTTGGATGGTTATAAGAATGTAATTAAAGGAATTCCCCTGATGATGGATCAATCTTTTCACTATCTCCCCTGACCATTCCCTTTATTTTTGCTCCCAGTATTCCCTGACAATTTCCTTTGGGTAGCTTACTATCATTATGTGGCTTAGTCTTATCTCAGGAATGTTTCGAATGCAAAAAACATACATTTGAGTAAAGAAATAATAGTAAGAAGGTCTAACATAACTTTAGGTCTAAATTCCACATAACCATCAGAAAATTTTTCCTTCTTTGCTTTAAAAGTTTCATAGTTTGATGGTGTTTTTCTGAAGTCATTTTATGTACAGCATTTCTTCAACCCTGCATTCCTTTTATCATAAGCATGCAATTTAATACAGAAGTAATAACACCACCAATTTTTAATACAGAGAAAATTACACTGGCAATTTAATACAGAGAAAATTACATGGGCAATTTAATACAGGAGTAATTACAAAGGTAATTTAATACAGAGATAATTACACAGGCAATTTAATACAGAGAAAATTACATAGGAAATTTAATACAGAGGTAATTACAAAGGCAATTTATTACAGGAATAATTAAACAAGTAATTTAATACAGACATAATTACACTGTTTCCCATCTTGAATGGTCTGGGCCATGAATATCATTTTGTTTTATTGTTATTACTTGAAATTTTTCACTTAATATTACATTTTTTTATGATGAGAGTCAATTAAACTATTCGTCATATAAATAGGGTCAAATTAAAAACAAAAGACCCTAATTTGTCTTCACATATTGCCCAGACAGATCAGGATCTATCTTGTTTGTTATACTGACTACATTGACCTGTGTAGACCCAGATCTGCCAGCACATTTTATGATAGCAGATCGGGTTCTGTCCATCATACAGTTGGATTAGACTTACAATAGACTAGCAAGTTGTTCTCCACCTTTTGTTTTGTTTGACTGGCGGCTTCCGCCGCCAGTCAAACAAAAACAAAGGTGGAGAACAACTTGCTGGTCTAGACTTACAAGTGAGTTTATATGGTATACAAATATTACCATCATTTATGAATCCTCACTTGCAATGATTTACCATCATTTATGAAGCCTCACTTATAATGATTTACCATCACGTATGAATACACTGATTTACTATGCTTGTTCAATCTGGGGTAATTAATCACCTCCAATAAAAGAAACTCTAAAAGATTTTACTTGTACTGGTGGGCCTTTCCTGTGTTTATTTGTTATGCACCTCTTTGTATGTGTGTGCCCAACATATTTTATTATTACATTTTTTGTCTATATAATTAATAGGTCAAGGGTCAATGCATGTACATCTGTTCAAAAATGAATGACACTCCTTTGTACTTTGATGAAACTTTGTGTCTTCAGCCTGACTGTTATATAACAGAAAGTAAAATTAATTTTAAAAAATCCTGTAACATGGAGCTTACTGTATTTACTGTATATATTGGGTCACCGTATTTCTTGGCCCACCATAAATTATTTTTTAAGTAATTTTTTTGTGCACTGTCTGTTCTGGGACACCACATTTTATTCAAGACCTAAGTTGGGGGACACCATTAAAAGCATTCGAAAATTACATGTCAAAAATGCACCAAAACGTAAATTTTATTAAAGAAACTTCTGTGAGTGTTGTTTGTTTACACTTTTCTTCCATGATGCATATTTCCTAAGAACAAGAGCTCAAGTAAGAATGAATCCTTTGTGTATATGAGAACGAGTTCAAATTTTTCTGTTCTAATTTATGCTAATTTTTTATATATATTTTAAGCCAAGGTTTATTTGCCGTTCATATTCATTATTCGACTTATTTTGGAAAAATAACTTTTGATGAACACAGTAGAAACTATACATTGTAATTACGTAAAAATATATTCTGAGTGAAAGAGAGAGAGATACTGGTTGATAGTGACGGTACAGAGTGATTGATAAGTATACTAATTCCGAAACCAAACATCTTTTATTTACACAGCAGTGATATCTGACATAATCCAAGTAATGCTGAACAAACTTGAATGCCGCTAATATATTTAATTTAAATCCTTCAGTCTGTTCACATTCTTAATTGCCCACTCAACCTTCTCAGGCTGAAATCCATCATATTCGTCCTCTTCACTGTTGCTGCCATCACGTTCAGTATCTCTTATGATATTGTCCTCACATCCATACAAGTCATTGTTAATACCACAAACTTAAAATAGTTTTTGGATCAGATCTGGCTTGCCCCAAAGCATTTCAGCTGCTTTCGCAATCCAGTCCACAACTGTTTGTTTGTCTGCACTCTTAATATGAGACCTGTTGTCATTTTCCTTTGAAAGGCCCTCTGCTGCTTTACGAATAAAATTTGTCTAGTTTTTCTTCATGTTGGACTTGACCGGTTTATTAACACTGAGTCGAGTGGCTGCAGCTAGGGGTGCATCCACCCAGAATAACTGCAGGCACCATGCTACCCCTTCTTAAAGCCTTTTCTTTTTATGCATCTGGAAAATGCACCCAGAATGAATCCATCACCAACAGAAATCGTTCCTTATACTTGAAATATATCTCCTTAGTCCACTGCAGCATCGCCTCATCATCAACCCATCCCTTCTCCTGCACATGTACGATCCATCCTTTTGGTGCCTGAATATCTTTTAGCTCCCTCACACCACAAAGTTATCATTGGAGGCAAAAAAATTTTATCTTCGGAAACTGTTTTTTTTGCAGCTGGTTTATTGCTCATTTTCTTTTAGATCACACTCCTCTCTGGCACGTTTATTTGGTCAACCTTTGGGCCTCTTACGTGAAGTTTTAGGCAACGGATTTTCTTTCAATGCTCAAGACAAGGCCTCTTTACTACTTGAGTATCGCACTAAAACTTATCAATAACAGCTGAGATCTATAATCAATCAATCAATCAATCCTCTCTGCGCTGTCTGGTGCTTGAGGCGACAGCAAGGGAGCACCATTTTGGTCTGTCGGCTGTTGTTATGGGGGCGATCTGCAGGGTGGGGCCTCTGGTCTTGAGTTCTCGCTACACGGTACGGCGCCAGGTTTCTTTGGGTATGCCACGGTTCCTTTTCCCCTGTGGAGTCCATCTCAGTGCCACCCTTGGTAGTGAATCAGGGGGCATTCTGCAGACGTGGCCGAGCCATCTCCATCGACGAGTTGCAATGGTCTCATCGATGGTGCTTGCGCCCGCTCTGTACCGGAGTTCCTCGTTCGAGATCATGTTTGGCCAGAAGATCCTTATGATCCGTCGCAGGCATTTGGTCTGGAAGACTTCGAGCTTGCGTTCTATGTTATCAGTGGTCTTCCAACACTCTGACCCGTACAAAAGGACGCTTAGCACGTTGCTCTTGAAGATACGGATCTTCGTGTGGGCGCTGAGGCTTGTTGTCCTCCAGATGAGCTTCAGCATTGCGAAGGCCTGGTTGGCCTTGCTGATTCTTGTGGTGACTTCCCTTGTGCAATCTCCATCCGTTGAGACCATGCTGCCCAGGTACGTGAATTCGTCTGCTACTTGCAGAGGCTGGTCATTGATGGTGATTGGGTCGCCCACTCTAGTGTTCTTCCTCAAGACTTGTGTCTTCCCTATGTTGACTCGAAGACCTATGCTGCTTGCTGTCTGTACCAACAGTTGTGTCTTCTGTTGAATATCCTGGTGTCTGCTTGCCGGCAACCCGATGTCGTCGGCATAATCTAGGTCATCCAGCATTGAGGTCAGCGTCCACTGTATACCTTGCCTCCTGCCCTCTGTGGTGCGGCGCATGATCCAGTCAATGGCCAGTGAGAAGAGGATCGGCGAGAGAATGCATCCTTGCTTCACTCCGGTTTCCACCTTGAATGGTTCAGTGAGTAGGTTGTTGTGGATGACTCTGCACTCAAAGTTCTCGTACAGGGACCTGATGACGTTGACAAGTTGCTGGGGGATGCCATAGTGTCGTAGGATCTTCCACAGAGAGGCTCGGTGCAGGCTGTCGAAGGCCTTCTCAAAGTCCACAAAGACCATATAAAGGGATCCATTCCACTCATGGGACTGCTCAAGGATCTGTCTCAGAACGAAGATGTGGTTGATGCAGGATTTGCCCTTCCTAAAGCCTGCCTGTTCCTGGCGTAAAATGCCGTCCACAGCTGTTGTGATGTGTTGGAGAATGATGCGGCTGAAAATCTTACTGGTGATGGATAGTAAGGAGATTCCTCGCCAGTTGTTGCAGTTACCCAGATCTCCTTTCTTGGGAAGTTTGACGATGATTCCTGTTTTCCAGTCGTTCGGTGCTTCTTCACTATCCCAGATCTTTTGGAGACTCTGGCAAAGAAGCTGCGGTGTCTTTGTGTCTTCTGCTTTCAGCATCTCGGGGCATACTCCATCATCACCAGGTGCCTTCCCATTCTTCAGCTTGTGGATGGCCTGCTTGACCTCCTCAACAGTGATGTCGTCGCAGTTGATATCAAGGTCCTCCTCTGCTTCAGGAATGTCAACGAGAACTGGTGGGTCTGGGCGATTCAGTATGGACTCAAAGTGTTGCTTCCATCTCTTCAGCTTCTCCTCCTCCACTGTAACATGAATTCCATCTTCATCTCTCACTGGAAGGCCGTGGTGCTGGCCGTAGTCGCCCTTCAGCTTCTTGGTGTTCTGGTACACCATCTTCATGTCTTTCTGCTCTGCTGCTGCCTCCGCGTCCTTTGCCAGTCTCTCTGTGTATTCTCTCCTGTCTCTCCTTGCTGATTTCTTCACCTCCTTGTCTTTTCCTCTATACTCCTTCGAAAGTCTCTTTCCGTCTTGGTGACTTGGCGTCCAAAAGTCTCTTCTTAATATGTTTTCTCTCGCCTATGTGAGATCTATAATGTGGTTTATTTTTGTTTTATTTTTATTCCCGTTTATATATGCCGTGTACGTGATAACAATGACATCTAGGAATCACTTTTTGTGTAAATGTGTGAGAAGTTATCCTTTAAAACTGTTCCATTGTTTCTATTAATTTACAAATTCCAGTGAAAACCGGTAGAAAGAAATCAAAGTTGGCTTCACCATGTCGGCCGAGTTTGTATATATATGTACATTTTTTTGTGTTAAATCTCCATATTAAAAGGAATCCAAAGTCTGCTTCCGGGGTCGGCTTGCTTTGCAAAAAATTAACCTTGTATTTGATATCCTACTGGTAAGTTTAAACAATGAGTTTATAGCTGTCATAGGGTGTGTTTATTCAACACCTGGGCTTTCATTTGTTTACCATCTGTAGTCATAATTGACATAAATGGGAATTGAGTTCTTTAGTGTAAATAGTATACACAGCATTAACTTGGTTTAATAATACTTTTTGTAACCCATGGAATCAAAAAGATTGTCATTTGTAATCACAGTGAATGTATCTTGTAGTAATGATTTTTATTTGCGAGATATTGTCATATTGTTACATTGGATATAATACACTCTTGGTTATTTTGTACCATACACCATGTCACACTTGAACGGCAGATGCCTTTGAGCGACGGGGTTGATATCTTTACTATATATTCACGTCAATGACCAATGTGTCATGCTATCTGACGAAAGCAATAACACTATGGATGAGTAGATAAGGACTTGGGTTTCCTCAACCTGTTTTTACAGAATTCTATGTCCAACCTCCTGGTGCAATGTTTTGTCTTCTTTTCTGAAATATGCAATATGTTTTTGATTAAAAAACCCAGAGAAATAAATACATCCAAACCATCAGAGTAATGAACTGAAAACAATACTGTGATATACTTCAATACTGATTGCAATTTATTCATTATTGCAACTTTTTTTATTTAAGAAGAAACACAAATAGTTTGGATCTCGCAGAGAGTAAATGATACTAAGAAGACCAGGGACTGCATGTTGAGTTAAGGGACTGTATGTTGAGAGTCTAGGGACTGGATGTTAGTAGAAATTAAATGACTTTAAATACTAACAAAAACCATGGGCTTACTTGTTGAGTAGACATTGAATGTCTGCAAATACTAAAAAGAAGACAAGGGACTATATGTTGATGAGATATTAAATGACTGCAAAAACTAACAAGACAAGGAACTGCATGTTGAGTCCAGGGACTTTATGAAGAGTCCAGAGACTGCATATTGAGCCCACAGTCAAAGCAATTTCATGTTTTATTCATGTTTAATTACATTCATGTTTTATTCATGTTTAATTGCATTCATGATTTATACATGTTTAATTACATCTAGGTTTATAATCTTTAACTAAAATTTATACATCCCAAATGACATTTAAAAATTGGGAATTACTTTTTGGTATGGCAGTACATCACAGCTTAGTATTATTTTTTTAAATAATTTTTTATTTAATGTTGATGGCTTAAAACAGCAAGTCAAGGACTGTTGTATCAAAGCTGATATACTTGATTAGGATAACATGCTGATTTTGAGAAAGATTTAGATTGTGGGCCATTGAGATAAACTGTGAGATATGGGAGAAATATTTATAAAGGTTACATCTGCTGCACACAATATATATATATATATATATATATATATATATATATATATATATATATATATATATATATATACACAGTCTGACCCTGCTATAATACGGTAGTTGGGAGCCATAGAACCCGACCGCGTTACAAACCGAACCGTGTTATAAGCATCCCGGTCAGTTAGCTGAAGAAAATTATGCATGTATCCAAAAAAAAAATTGCGGAGAGGGTGTGTAGGTAATAAATTCGGGCGGTAAAAGACGTGCTTCATCGGCACAGTTACCATCTTAAATTTATGCATATTAAATGAGAAATACACCTGTAGTGAAAACAGAGAAGTCATATATAATAGTTTACTTTATTTAGAGAACCACGAATTGGTACATATACATGAATACTGTTTATATATAAATGTCTAATGTATAGCATGAAGAGTATCAACACCGTGTACTCACCCGCGAACCTCATCATATACACTGAAACAACAATACAAGTGAATCCATCGAAAATATGCACACACAGAGCTTTAAAATATTCAGTAAATTTGTCACAGGTCATATTGGTCTGAATTCAGCGGAAAAAACATAGCACAATCACGTAACAAATGACGAATCACATTTACTTTTCAGTACGTTCCAAGTCGGTAAAAGTTGGCTTGCATTTTAAGCCGCCGTTGGTAGCGTTCCTAAGCATAAACCTTTTCCCTACAGAAAGAAAACTTTCAAGGCACACTTAACGTGTTCCAGTCACGTTGGAAGATGCAAAAATCCATCAGATTCCACCACTTTTATTTAAGTTTGTACCGACTTCCTTTGATGAAAAGTTCTTTGTTTTTACTGAAAGATTGTAGTCGGCTTTCTTTGATGAAGTGTGCATGCGTTATTGAAGTCACCGCTAATGGACAGCTTTGGAGAACAAAACAAATCCCCATTTCTTATTGAGACGGCAACATCAAATAATTGTATTGCATGATTGAGACTGATTTTTTCCCATTTGCTGAGTATGTTTTTATAACAATCGGTGCTTCAAAGGTAATCTGTTTTCTTTGAAATTTCAGCAAACTATTTCGTCTGGGTACATTTTTAAAAAGGAATTGGCCGTCGTTTGGACTATTCTAGTTGCTGTCCCTCCATGCCTGTTGAATAAACCAATTAGTAAGATGTAGTTTCTATTTTGTATTTGTTAAGTATTTTTTTACATTTGTGGTAGCAGCGTGATGCTGCCTTCCACGCATACGTCTGAAAATTAAAAAAGGGTCAACGGACGATAGTGAAACAGGTGTTCTGATAACAGGGATTATTACAGATAACGAGAGTGTTCTTAAGGATTTAATTCTAAGTGAAAAGAAGTGGAACTTTACTTACCGTCCACATACAAATGTCAGTCTTTGTAGATATATTAATTACTAGCAAGCAGCCCAAAATCCGATGAAAGATAGATTACGAGATGATGCCTCGTCCGGTTGATCTCCGTTACCAGAAATGCCAACAACAAAAAAAGCGGGTATTTCACAACATACAGTACTCATGCTATATAATAATAATAATGAGGACTTTGTATAGCGCCTAATCTTTAGAAGCTCTAAGCGCTTTACAACGTTAGACAACACCTATAAGATAAAAAAGCAAACATATAATAATATTATTACAAAAACAAACACGATGAAATTAGAAAAACATTAAAAAAATTTAAAAAATGCTGAGACTATTTCAGGAAGGAAACATTATTAGGTCTTTACGTTTGTTCTTGCAGTAGAAATAAGTGAGTTTTGAGAGCCCTCTTGAATGTGATCACTGTGTCTTTGTGTCTAAGTTCAGTGGGCAATTCATTCCACGTTGCTGGGCCCTGGTATGCAAAAGAACGCTGTCCATATGACTTTGTTTTCATAGTGGGAATAATGAGTATACGATTATCAGAAGAGGAGCGTAAGTATCTTGTTGATGTGTACACAAGGGTGAGATCGGATAGGTATGTTGGACTAGAGTCCGACAGTGAAACGTAGCACAGAGAACAAATTTTGTGTTTGATTCTGGATCGAATGGATAGCCAGTATAGGGTACAGAGCAGCGGGGAGGTGTGCTCTGATCGTGGCACTTTAAGTATGATCCGAGCAACTGTGTTTTGAATTTCTTGAAGTTTCTGGAGTAGATATTAAGATGAACCAGACAGAATTGAGTTACAATAGTCCAGCCTTGAAAGTACTAATGAACACACAAGTGTTTTAGTGGCATCAACTGAAAGATATTTGCGAATTGAGATGATGCATCTCAGCTCAAGATTTGCAGTCTTGCATATGTTCATGACATGTTGGTGCAATGTGAGAGTACTGTCCAGAGTACCACCTAGGTTTCGTACTGATTGTGTGAATTTAATGTTGGCGTTGCTGATATTTATTGTTTGAGGTAAAGGATGTGAATGAGAGAGTCTTTGTGTTGTGATCAGAATGGCCTCAGTTTTATCATCATTCATCTGCAGATTGTTACATGTTATCCATGATTTCACATCAGAAATGCACCTCTCTACACCTTGGATGGTAGCATCAACTTCAGTTGGATGGCTAGATTTGTATATTTGGGTGTCATCAGCGTACAATTGATGAGACACTGGATGATGATCTATGACACTTGAGAGCGGCTGAGTGTACATAATGAAGAGAACAGGTCCAAGAACAGACCACTGTGGAACACCACAACATAGATCAACTGGGCTGGAGTGTATTCCATTTGCAGATACAATTTGTGTCCTGTTGACCAAATAGGACTTGAACCACAGTAAGGCTGTGTCATGAATGCCAAATACATGCTGGAGACGGTGAAGTAATATATCATGGTCTATTGTGTCAAATGCTGCAGACAAATCAAGGAGGGTGGGGACTGTAATCTCTCCGCTATCCAACGCAGAGAGAATGTCATTGACTGCTTTTAGAAGAGTAGTTTCAGTACTGTGGCAAGGGCGATATGCAGATTGTACATTGCTAAAAAGACTCTTTGAATTTAGATGAGATACCAGAACAACCTTTTCTAAGATCTTTTATATGAATGGGAGATTAGAAACTGGGCGGCAGTTCTTTAAATCGTTATGTTCTAGTGTTGGTTTCTTCAGCAGAGGCTTTACAATGGCAGTTTTGAAAAATGATGGGAATTCCCCGGATGAGAGAGATGTATTAATAACATCAGTTAGTGAAGGCAATACTGGATCTAAGCACTCAAGCAGCAGTGATGCTGGAATTGGATCAAGTTCACATGACTTTGGTGCACTCTTCATCACGATTGTACGTACAAAATCCATAGAGACAGGTTCAAATGCTGTTAATGGTTGCCTCTCAAATTCTGTATCCCAACTGTATGGAGACGACGAGTCAGTTGAAATTGTGGTGTCAAGCTTATCTCTAATGGTTTGGACTTTGTCACGGAAGAAATTTGCAAACATGTCCGGAAGGACGACTGGAGAGAAGGTAGTTGGAAGTGGTGTTGATTTGTTCCTTAACATTAGCTTGTCAGTAATCTCGAAGAGCTCTTTGCAGCTGAAACTTTCCATGATCTTAGTAGTGTAGTGGGCTGATTTGGCTGCATGGACTATATTTGTGACATTCTTCTTAGCGACTTCATAGATTTGTTTATGAATAGTGAGTCTGGTGGAAAGCCAGAACCTCTCATCTTTACGGCGGTCTCTTTTAGCAGTGTGAAGCTGGTCCCTAACACTGCTATACCATGGAGAACACTTTTGAATTGATACTCTGCACTTGGTAGCTGGGGCATGTTTGTAAAGCAATGAACGCAGACAGTTATCGAATTGTTCTGCGCTAGGAGGAAAGCAAGTTGTTAGGTTAGCTTGGATGTCATGCATTAGTTTGGTTCTATTTATCATACGGAGGTTTCTCTTAGTAGAAGATAAAGGTGGAGGGTTAGGGACTGATACGTCCAGATGGCATATAATGCAGAGGTGATCTGATGCAAGGTCATGGGATACCAGGGAGGACAGGGAATGTTATCATCAGGTCTATGAAGAATCCAGTATAAAATGTGACCATGTTTATGGGTGGGTTAGTTAACTGACTTTTTGAGGTTGAAAACATTAATGGAATCTATGAGTTTTGATGTATTTGAGTTTCCGGGACAGTCAAAGTGAAAGTTGAAATCTCCAAGAATAATTAGGTTGCTACCTATCGAATTTCCATAGTCCAGGAGATTCGGAAACTGCTCCAAAAAGGGAGAGTCAGTCAGCTTTTTCTTCTACTAGGAGGAGGGCGGTATAACCAGAAAAATGGACTGACCTTTGCTCCAGTGTGAGTGTGGTTTGGACTAGTTCAAACGATGTGTCGAAATTGAATGTTGTGGTGTAGTTAAGACGTTTTATCATGGAGTTCTTTAAGATGACAGCAATTCCACCTCCGCGAGAATTACGGGGGAACGACTTGATGTTTTTAGCCATGTTTCTGTCAGGAAAAATATGTCAACATTTTGGTCGTTGATAAAGTTAACTATTTCTGTGCGCTTTTCCGGTGGTCCTACTGACTGGGCATTGAATAATGCAATGAGCAGAGGTATTTCTTGGATAGTTTGATACAAAGGTTGACGAATTAATAGGGATTTGAATTAGGTTATCTAAATTAACGGTCGAAATTTTTTTAAATTGTTGAGCCGAAATAAGGGAGGTAACAGGGATTCTTCTTCCTGTTCTACGCCGGCCAGCTTTGAAACAACGTTTCTTTTTTCGCTTCTGTTTACATTTAGGTAATGATGAATGTAGTCCCAGTTCGTTTAGTCTAGAGCACAATGTAGTGTGGAGAACCAAGGAGTGATCATTTAAAGCAATTAATGAGGGTCCATCGTAGCATAAACGGGTAGACTGGCGAGTACCACGTGATGGCGGTTTGTTCAAAAACAGTGGAGCAAGACAGCTGAGAAAAAGTCTAATTGTTCTCGTTTCCAAAACAAGGAGATGAAGAAACACATACGAATTTAACAGCCAATACATAATGAACACAATAACGAAGATTAAAACTGGCAACAAGCATAAATATCATGAAAACGGCACTATAAAATGGAACAGCTGCTTCAAGCCGGTTAAGCGATAGCGGCCATCTTGTCAATCCGTTCCATATGTCAAGATAAGCCCATTATAATATAACAATACACTGTTTAGATGGTTTGTCAATATGGACAAAGAATTTGTTTATGTAACAATAAATAAATTTCAATGCATTTTATATCCAGTTTGCGGCTTCCTTTCATGGGGCTTCAGAATTTCTGCACTGCAAACCAATGGTTGAATATAAAAGTTTAAACAGCCAACAACGTCGCCAATACAAAACAAAATTGCCACATGGTATGTTTTGCCGCAAATAAGGAAAAACAATCCAAGTTTGCGACATTGGCGAAGACCTACGCGATACCAGAATAAACTTCTTATGCGTTATTTTTCGTACTTTTAAGAAGAAAAAACTACTTTTTAGTGTACGAGAAAAATATATACAAAGTTTCAGGAGCCAGGCCACGATCGTCTTGTATTATTCATATGCGACCTCTTCCCCAAAATGATAATAATGATTTTACGTTTTGTCGTACTTTTAAGAAAGATTTTTTTTGTGTACAAGAAAAATACATGTATATGAAATTTCGGGAGCCAGACCACGACCGTATTATATCTGAATTCGTGTTATAACGGAGCGCGCTATATATATAATGGAACATATTATTCAAAGTATGATTACTCAAAGTATGATTATTCATCTACAATATTTATTTAGTTCTTTATTCGAAGTTTGAATTTATTTTCTGCAATCCAGTTAATTTTGGTTTAACAAAATGATAACTGTATGCAGCTAAGGCAGACGAGATGAAAATGAATCATATAAGCATGGCAAAATAAACTGTCCCTTATTCAAACGTGAAACATTAAATAGTGCCCATAATTACAGTTGACATTTGCCTGAGGTGTAATATATATATATATATATATATATATATATATATATATATATATATATATATATATATCCATTTACATTACAATTGAAAAAGATAACAGATCAGTTGATATTTAACAACTCTGCCATACTGACCAAGGTAAGCAGTGGATGTTACATGTTTGAAGAAAAACTACTACATTTATAAAACTATCAAAAATAAAGAATTAAAAAAGTTCTAGTAGAATTACTATTACCGTTCCTTCAGCATTATTCAAATTCAAAGAGAATGGTCTTCTGCTAGAAAAAACCAAAATAGAAGTTTGAAAATCATGAACTGACCAAATTGGAATTCTAATCTAAAATCTTTTTATAATACAATTAACTATACATTGAAAAGTGAAAGAATTCGTTATCGATGTATGACAGAAATTATGCAATTTAATAAGTGTTTTACACATCCCTAACCAAAAGAAATGAAAATTTGGAAGAAATCTTTTATAATCATCCTTAAATTGTAAATTATAATATTGTCATATTAAAACATATTTGTTATTTTGCTTTTCTTCTGACCTTTACCCTTCAAAGTACATTTCAACTAAACAATATTTGAATTACCTATTGTTAATAAAAATGAAGTCTAATTTTAACAAAAGTAGTGAAAAACTATACAATTCTTTAAAATAAATAATGTAAATACACAACATACATACATACATACATACATACATACATACATACATACATTGTTTATGTGGGTTTAATGCCATTTTCCAGCCCATAAAATGTTATGAATATAATTTACATTAAAAAACCCAGAGACTTAATCTTCCCTGAATGAGTTGTTCCCATCTCTTGAACAGAAAGAAGAGATTTTTGTTCTGTTTCTTAAGTTCTCTCAGTTTTCTTATTTGGGTGGTCTTAGTTAAATTTTCATTGTTTATCCGTTTCTTTATTTCCTGCATATAACAGTTCATGAACGCTATGAATTTGACTTGATTGATTAGTTTATACAAACGTCAGTGTTACAATATTTTAAGACGCTGCAGTTCATAATGTCCAGATCTTATTCACAAATTAAAAGTAAAAACAGACCAAATAAAACATAATCATTGAACTATGACAGTACCAATTATTTTTTGAGTAACAAAATTTACTTTTAGTTTTTCCCCCCAACTACAGCACTGAGTTACATACACACAATTGTTAATATCAATTTCCCTCAAATACAGCATTGAGTTATGTCCACACCATTGTTAATATAAATTTCCCCCAACTACAGCAATGAGTTATGTTTGCACCATAGTTAATATAAATTTCTCCAGCTACAGCATTATGTCCGCACCATTGTTATTATAAATTTCCCATAACTATAGCATTATGTCAACACCATTATTATTATAAATTTTCCCCAACTATAGCATTGAGTTACATCGTCACCATTGTCAATATCAATACTTGTTGCCAGACTTGCTTACATTATGTTTCGTTTAAAATGGAAACAATGTACGAATGGACAAATGTGTTATTAAAGATCTGCTGGTGGTGGTAGTGCATAATACTCTAATTAACAAACAGTTATATTCGCAGTTTAAATAACAGGCACAATTTTTAGTTAATGTATTAAAAAATAACGTTTTATCTTGCTTAAAACACAAATTGAATATATTATTTAATTATACCGATATACATAAGGGCATCCATTGATAGCAATGGTCTTGAGAAATAAAAATAAAGGGACTTTATTAAATGACATGTTATTTTGGGCAATTAAATATGGGTGTTGAAAATAAATATATGGTTTTAAATAAATAACCTACCTTTAACAAAATCAAAATAATGCACTAAGTCAACCTATTCAGTAATTATATAGTCTTTAAGATAACATCTGGAAATTTCTGTAAAATTTACATTATTGTAACTATTATTATTATTATTATTATCCAAAGCCACTTACAGTGCATATACGCGACTACTTAATACATTCATTTAGACAGTTTGTCGTTAGAATTTTTTGTACATGGACTTGTTGAATGAAAGTCGAGTGCTGATAAAGACGAAGCAGATGACGTTTGTTTACAAGTGAAACGTAAGAGTTCCCATAAAGGTCTGACTAAAGACACCAAGACACCCCAGACAGTCCCAAAACACTCTCACCTACCCGGAATAATTATATGCAATTATATAAAATCAAATAAAATTAGTGATCAGTATAATTCTGTTTATCGAATAACATCAGACTGGCAGTGCATTTGGTTCCCTTGTCAGTAATCTCCTTAGGAAAGTCTCCAAGACTCTTGAAAACACCATAAGACGCCTCATATTCTGTTTTACAGTTGCAATCCTTTCATTTTTTGACCAAATATCGTTTGATTTAATCTCAAATACCCCAAAACGGAAAATTACAAATCCACAAAATGTTTTAAGCTGATGACCTAGTCGTCCCCATTGGCGAATGAGTTATCGTTCGTGCATCTCATTCCAATGGCGCAAGGAACAGCTTTTATGTACAAATTTAACGTTGCGTTCACCTACCCAAGATAAAAATTCATAAAAAGTAAAATACATGAGTAGGGTAAAAAAAGTCCATATTTTTGGATAGGTATAATGAAGCCAAACCCAATAATATATATTATTCATTTGACCTGACATATCAGTGAGAATTCATAGAATAAAAAATTGATTGATCCCAATCCCAAATTTATACATGCAGATTTCATGTCCGAAAGCCATGTTTGAGAATACGTGATGCTTATGGTGCAAACACAAGCCCTATCCCTGGATATAATTTTGAAAAACATTGTATACTTAATAGCTAGATGCAATTCAAAATAGTTTCATCCAGGCAGTTTTTGTGATATTCGACTTGCCTTGAACCAACGTGTCTACTGCTATAAGTGGCTAGCTCCGCTTCCTAACCGTCTATTGGTATTTTGCAGTGTCTAAATGAGGTTAACATGCCTCACATCAGTTGCAAGAACACAAGATGGAAATACCAAATTCACAAATATATCCATATCTTTAATTAATACACAATGGTAGCTCAAATTGTCACACCATAGCCTTAACTGCATTTCAAGAACCAGGAAGGGCAACTCGCAAGATGGATGGGAGTCAGGTTGCAGGATCAGTTTGAGATTCAACATGATCCCAAAAGGTTGCATCGTAAGGCTGGCGCCGTTTCCAGAGAACCATGTAGGAAATGCGGTTTTCAAGTAGATGCACCAACCAACCAAGAAGGAAGAAACGAAAGTAAGAGGAGATGATCCGGCGACAGACGATAAACAAAGTGTTACGACTGGTATACCAGTAGCTGAGATACAGACATACCGTAGTAGCGACGAGTTCCCCGAAGCTCAGAAATCTGACCAGGATGTCACAATGGTAATGAGCTTGGTTCAAAGCAAGCAACGAACACCGTGATAAGAAGTTACTAGATATGGCGTGTTTGTGAAAAGCCTCTGGAGTTATTGGGATCGAGATAAAGAACGCCATCCTTGGAATCGAGAAAACTCGGACCGGACCATATCAAGCGCAGGGCGATGACATGGTGGAAAGAATGGTGGAAAGAATGAAATGAACGATAGAGAGCATGCTGTCTGCTTTCATTGAAGAACCACAAAGAGATTGTGATGAGCAACTTCCGTACCTAGCAATGGCATATCGTCCAGCAGTACATGAAACCTTGGGTTTTACTCCCAATTTCACGATGATGGGAAGAGAGGCTGACCTGCCGTGAGATGACGTGTTTAGAAAACCACCAAATCAATGTTACCACAGTTCGTATGAATGGATTAAAGGATTGGAAAGAACATTAGATCTTTCCTATCATTTCACCATAAAGAACTTTGCAAAGCAACATGCGGCGACAGAAGCGCTGTTATGATAGCAGGACCAGATGGGAGCAATTTCAGACTAGCAATCTTGTATGGCTGTTTTCGCCAAAGAGAAAACGGGGTATTTTGCCGAATTACAGAAATGGTTATATGGGCCCTACGAAGTCCTTGACAAGCTGAGTGACATAAATTATAGAGTTAAATGAGGGAAACACCAGAAGCTTCTCGTAGTGCACGTGGATCGCTCGAAAAGGTACAAGGGCGTCATGAATGCGCCGATGGAGCGAGAAGAG
Source organism: Sinohyriopsis cumingii (assembly GCA_028554795.2). Classification (NCBI taxonomy): domain Eukaryota; kingdom Metazoa; phylum Mollusca; class Bivalvia; order Unionida; family Unionidae; genus Sinohyriopsis; species Sinohyriopsis cumingii. The sequence goes on from CM068839.1 coordinate 45,703,396, forward strand.
TGGTCTCTGAGAAGTCGGAAAATATTGCTAAAAATCTGTGGCACGACGATCTTGATGATACCAGTCCAGTTGCGCCTTACCCATCGACAACATGACATAAATTCTCCCAGTGAACAAAAGTGACAATGGAGAGTCAAGAACAGCTGGCAATGAGCGACCCAGGAGACAGAGGAAACTACCCAAGAAGTTTGAAGAATTCTATGTTGAACTTTTCTAATCCAGAATAATGACAAGTGTCATGATGGCTTGAATGAAGTACTGTGAAATAATGACTGTAATTCAAACTGAACATTGATTCTTTTGTGAATATTAAATATTTTTTAAAGTTAACTGTGCTTTAACGGATTTTTTTTATGTATTCGTATGTGCGTGGAAACACATAGTGGAGGTGTGGATTGTGTAATGAGAAAACCAGTGGACAGTAATTTTCATTTCGTTGAAAAGCTAATTTTCATTTCTTTAAAGCTAAGGTTTGTTTTTAAATGTTAGTGGGCTTTGTAGACCAGCTAGCGTCTTAGTTTTGGGTTGTATACATATATATATATATATATATATATATATATATATATATATATATATATATATATATATATATGTCCAAGTGAAGCAGTATAACCACCCAGCCGGCGCAAGCACATTTGGCTGTAGTTCGCCGAACAGGAAAGGGTCAAGCCAGGAAATTTTAAGAGTAGAGACTAGGTCTTCGTCAACCAGAACACAGGCGTTCCTCCAAGGTTGGTTCAAGTAGCGCGAAAATCTTGGAATCACGATATTGCGACATATACACATCTAAATGAAAATCGCTCTTCTCTCATCATATCGCCAGGTTCGCATCTCTCTTGATCTTGAGCTAGGAACGACTTGCGACCACGACCTAGTCGACGACTCAGCAAGCCAGAAAATGCCCCGGTTAGGGGTCCAATCGGCGACCCAGGACCCGGTCGACGACACAGTCGGTGACCCAGAGAACAACATAGTCGACGATACAAAGGAAGACTCAGTGGACGACCAAGTCTGCGACCCAGAAGACGGCTCGTTGACCATGCATTCGTCGACCCAGTACATGACCAATCTGCGAACCAAGAAGACAGTGAAATCGGTGATCTAGTTGGCAATTAGGCGGCAACAAGAAGCCAGGAATACAACTGTATCCTGCTTGGGTAGAAATCTGCCACACTCTGGAGCGCCAGTCTTGAAACAGATATGATGCGTATCACTCCAATATAAAGACCTATCCTAAAGAACCCGACAGAGCGTAACTCGGGGTAGCATAGCCAAGTGAGTTCCGCTACAATAGGTTTTACTTTTTTTATGAAATTAATTCAGTGTCATTATTCGTGTAAAAGTCTACTTCAGCATCTGTGTGAAAATCTAATCCAGTGTCACGATATTTATGAAAATCTAATTCAGTCTCACCATATATAAAAATCAAAATTCACTGTCTCTATATAAATCATGATAAAAATCATTCTTGTTGATGAACCATATATCAATGATAATTGTATATAAATATCATATTGATATATCCACATGTCAACCATGCTTGTTTGTAATGATACGAGACCATGCTCTTAAAATAAATAAAATAAAAGAGCGAAAAGCAACAGGTTTTTTAAAAATTCACCAAATAATGTATTAACCTTGAATACAAATCAAAATGTAAAAAGGGAACGTACCGTATTATGAATTAGATCACAAGAATCATAGCATTACCGACACAAGTCCTAGTAATCAAAGTTCTGAAAAAACTTAATTGGAATCCAAGTTAAATCCAATGCTAAAGATGTTGATGTGCCTGTGGTGGCCTGCATCGTGGTGTTGTACCAAATGTGTTTTGTTGAATCACAGTAATATAATTCCATGTCTGAATTCACTATAAATCAAAGGGAATGTCTCTGTCAAAGATTACTTTTTATGAACACGCTGTGTTTCCAGATAAGAGTCACTTGAATAAAATAATTTAAAGAAATAAGTTCAAGCCTAAATTAATTACTGGACACAATATAACACAATTGATGTTGCCAAGATCTTAAAGCACGAATAATAGATTTTCAGAAAAAGGATCAGTTATATGACAAACTTTGAAGCAAAACAAAACCGCGGAGGAGGTTAAAAAATTTCACTGTTCTAGAAGGATTAGAAAGTTCGTTGTCATAAAGAACGTGAAGGAAATCACTTATACCAAGTACAACTACACAAAATACAGTGCCCTTGACTCAGCTTAAGATGATGATCCTCATTTGAGAAAGAAAAACTGTTTACAGAATTGTCACTGATTTTGGACAAGGTCAACAACTCGATACAAAGTTGGTTACCCACAACACATAACGAAATAAATAAAAAATAACAAATAAAACCTTACAAATAATGCAAATTAAATATAAATAGCATTAATTCCATTAATTAATTATATCTGGTCATAGGTCCATACCTTGACCATATATGTTCGTATACGGGATCATTTACGTTTATTTGTTGAAATTCCATGAAGGGACGGGTTATTTTTCGTTAACAAGACGAGTTATCGATTCAATGTGTTTACGTGAACATGTACATATGATGACATATTTTTATGTTCATGTTATTCAAATGGCAAGTTACCACACTAACGACCTATGTATTGACTGTTTCCATTTAGGAACAAAATAATTTACTTACAGCCATTGTTGAATTTCATCCCTGTAATGCTGTTATATCCATTTTTGGACTTCATGAGCAAGATTAGGTGTAATATTCATTCATTATCCGTGTGTATTATAAATAAACACCTTATTCATGTAGCCGTGTTTAGGTGTTTTTGCTTGATCCAATCCCAGCCAGCTTCAATATTTTTACAATGTTGTCTGAAGTCGGGTTGGATTAGAATGAGAACTAACGTTGGCTTACATAGGCCCCGACTCAAGGCTTGTTTTTAACTTATCTGTTTCAGATTATGACCCTCCGGACTAAGGATAATGCAAGTGGGTGAGAAAATATCTCAATCACATCCTTACATTGGTCACTTTCTTTAACATGTATACATATATTTTGTTGCCTCCTGAGAAGTTGGTGTGTATGTTATGCCATTTTCAGCACATGATAGGCTATACATGGATTCAGTATATTGGGTGGAGGAGGAACTCAGGAAAATCCAGGGAAGAAACATCTACTCACCGGTAGCTACTGCAAGCTCCTACATACCCACGTTGGTCAAGCTGAGACTCGAACCCAGTCTAACAGCGATTAGATATCAGTGATCTGCAAAGGTTTGAACGATATGCCACTGTCTGTAAGTGGAGACAGGATGATTGGTCGCTGCATCTAAGCACTTTGCTAAAGGGTAAAGCGTTGGATGTGTATTCGTATCTCCCCAAAGACGACATGCTAAATTATGACAGGCTAAGAGAAGCATTTCCCTTTAGAGATTCGAGCTTACCAAGCAAGGTGTTCGGAAAAGGTATAAACATAGTACGCTATAGAGAGGGGTATAATGCTCACAGCTCTAAAGTAGAACAGGCAGTTAACTACTAAGATGGGCTGAATGTGGCAAGGTGGAATGAAATGTTCGAGAGTTTAATAGATCTTTTACTCAGATACCAGCTGTTGACAACATACAGTAGGAAGCTGTACGTGTATTTGAGGGGTAAATCCTTACAAAATTATCTTTGACATGTATACTCATGTAGCCTATTTCGATGAAGCTCATGAGGGTATCCAGAATGTGTTCTCAATTGACAATAGATCAAATAATGAATCTAAAGACAAGAGACTCTAAGAATATTAGTTTCACCCCGAATTAAGTGCCTGTGTCCGAAAACATGAGAAATATGGTGCTAATAAAGATGGAAGTTTTATAATCACAAGGATGAACAATATACACGTAAGAAACGGGACAAGTTCTCGTCCGATTCTCTGAAATGAAAGTTCTTTGTTGAAAGAAAAGGGGTTGGTATTGAAAATGCCTTCTGGTCAGGATACAATTAGTTCTTTCATCATCCATACATTCTTACAGCATGTTACCCAGTCAATATATTAGGGCCTTTTGCTAAATGGAGATTATAGCTATGTTGGTGGCAAAGTCCACTTAATCATGCTTTTCTGTTCCCAACCTTTTCAAAGTAAAGTGGGAAACAAGGACATATTGTCTGCCTGTCCATCAATAAGATGTACATCATCTCTTTAAGGTATGAGGGCCCCCCGAGTGGTCTAAAGCACCCACCTTTACAAATCACTGCCATCTCACCTCTATCTGCATGGTTTCAAGTCTTGGGTTCGACCAATGTGGGTATGTGAGAAAGCTTGCCAGGAGCTTCTCGTGGGTTGGTGGTTCTTTCTGGGGTTCTTCCTCCACTATTATTACTAGCTGCCATGTATAGTCTATCTTGTGCTGCAAAAACCCTATAACAACAAAATTCTTGATTGTTGTTGTTGTTGTTGTAGGGTTTAACGCCATTTTTCAGCACGCGATAGGCTATACATGGCGGCCAGTATTAATGGTGGAGGAAGAACCCGGGAAAACCCCGGAAAGAACCACCGACCCACCAAAATTCTTGAAGGCACCTGACACTATAAATCCCTGCCATTAAATCCTTCAATTTTATCATTTTGGACCAAGTGGGAAATGTTCTCAATCAATAATTCAGAATCCCTGAAATCTGGAAATCATCTGAAGATTAACTTTGCCTGTATGTTGAGTACCACATTGAGGGTCCTAACTTCAAGGTCAAGGTCATGACTCAATATTGTAAGTTTTCATTACTGTTTAATTTTTCTATTACACGCTTTTCATAAAAATATAATTTTAGAATTATTTAAAATGAAGAAATGAATCTTGTTATAATTATAGATCATCTCTAATTGCATACCACATTGCGGGTCTTACAGACACAGTCAAATTTGACGCTTCTGTCAAACTTGCAATTCTGTTCTATAAATTAACAGATATTTAAAATAACTGGATGGAACTTGGTGTACTTTTATGTTGTCACTAAAAATGTGTTGGATTGCATGTTTGAAATTTTTGCCGCATGGTCAGTAAAAAGGTAAATATTTTATATCCTTAAAACTGTTGACGTACACTGATGAAATAAATGGTAAACATGCCACCAGTAAATATTTTATATCCTAAAAACTGTTCATGTACACTGATGAACTAACTGGTAAACATGTGACCAGCAAATATTTTGTATCCTAAAAATTCAAGCACACTGATGAACTATATGGTACACATGTGCTTCTCACTGGTGAACTATATGGTATACCCGTTCTTCTCAGTGATGAACTATATGGTATATCCGTACTTCTCACTGATGAACTATATGGTATACCCGTAGTTCTCAGTGGTGAACTATACGGTATACCCGTATTTCTCGCTGATGAACTGTATGGTATACCCGTACTTCTCACTGATGAACTATATGGTATATCCGTACTTCTCACTGATGAACTATATGGTATACCCGTAGTTCTCAGTGGTGAACTATACGGTATACCCGTATTTCTCGCTGATAAACCATATGGTATACCCGCACTTCTCGGTGATGAACTATATGGTATACCCGTACTTCTCAGCGATGAACTATATGGTATACCCGTACTTCTCAGCGATGAACTATATGGTATACCCGTACTTCTCAGCGATGAACTATATGGTATACCCGTTCTTCTCACTGATAAACCATACGGTATACCCGTACCTCTCACTGATGAACTATATGGTACATCCGTACTTCTCAGCGATGAACTATATGGTATACCCGTACTTCTCACTGATGAACTATATGGTACACCCGTAGTTCTCAGTGGTGAACTATACGGTATACCCGTACTTCTCACTGATAAACCATATGGTATACCCGCACTTCTCGGTGATGAACTATATGGTATACCCGTACTTCTCAGCGATGAACTATATGGTATACCCGTACTTCTCAGCGATGAACCATATGGTATACCCGCACTTCTCAGCGATGAACTATATGGTATACCCGTACTTCTCACTGATGAACTATATGGTATATCCGTACTTCTCACTGATGAACTGTATGGTATACCCGTAGTTCTCAGTGGTGAACTATACGGTATACCCGTATTTCTCGCTGATGCACTGTATAGTTTACCCTTACTTCTCACTGATGAACTATATATTATACCCGTACTTCTCACTGATGAACTATATAGTATACCCGTACTTCTCACTGATAAACTATATATTATACACGTACTTCTCAGTGATGAACTATATGGTATACCCGTGCTTTTCACTGGTGAACTATATGGTATACCCGTACTTCTCACTGATGAACTATATGGTATACCCGTACTTCTCACTGATGAACTATATGGTATACCCGTACTTCTCGCTGATCAACTATATGGTATACCCGTACTTCTCAGTGGTGAACTATATGGTATACCCGTACTTCTCAGTGATGAACTATATGGTATACGTGTACTTCTCGCTGTTGAACTATATGGTATACGTGTACTTCTTCCCTTTTGTTGTTGAGTTTAATTATAGTAGCGTTCGCACAATTCTGCATGTGTCACATTTTTCTGACTGCACCGCAGCCTGCTAGTTGTTCCTGGGGAAGGGATGGTGCCACCTCCCCCAGGCTTTTATGGATTCAAGGAACCCTGATAGTTTGGCCTCAATCTGTGGGTCCATAAAGGTCCCTACAGTTGAATGGTTGGCTGTCATTAGTGGGAAGGAGAGCTCGGGAACGGTCCTGCTTGCTTTACATCGCTGGTTTCTTGTTGCATTTGCCTTTTTTTTTTCTTTTTTTTTTTCGAGATTTTTTTTCTTTTTTTTCCGAGATTTTTTTTTTTTTTTTTTCTCTTCAAAATGTTCTAAAAGGAGGGGGGATGTTCTATGCTGTTTATAGAGGTTCTTAGTAGATATCATGTATGAAGAGAGATTTTCAAGATTATTATGGTATTACTAGTCGAGGTGTTTAGGGTGTGTTTCCTACGTTATGTTATTTATAAGTTTTTAGATATGACCTCTTTAAGTTATTTATTAATTGATGTTTTTAGAGATTGAATGTTATTTATACTTTATTTAGCAAGAGACCGGAGTCCTAGCCGATTACACGGTTCGTTAAGGACATCTAGGACAGGAATCCTAGCTGATTACTCGGTTCGTTAAGGACATCTAGGGCATCCGATTTTGCGGTTTCCTCAGTTTTTTATAGGTGCTTCGTAAGTGAATTATTTATTAATACTTTTATAAAATTGAATGATATGTTATGGTTTTTTATGTGATGGCTTCTACATTTATTTAGCTAGTTACTGGGTCTTTTGGTTTTGTGGGGATAGTAATTATATTTTGTTCCTAAGTCCTGCTGAGTCTATGAATTGATTTATATTTTTATATGCTGATTGTTTATTTTTATTAGAGTCCATAAGTAACTCTGGGTATGTGTGTGGTAATCCAATCTCTTTTTGGGTTTTGATAAATATTTTCCGAGCGAGTTGATATTTTGGGCATATATTGAATACGTGGTGTAGATCTTCGGTGGTGTGGCAGTTAAAGCAGTTAATGGTTGCTGGTTTGGGTCCTATAAACCTTCCAAAACTGCTTGCTAGTTTAGTTTTTCCAGTTATTATCCTGTTTATGGTTTTCTGTTCTAAATAGGTACCCTTAGGTAGCTGTATGTTCCTATCTACGTTTTTTGGGGTTTCATGGTGATTTTTCCCTTTTGTGGAGGAGTTCCAAAAATCTTGCCATGTTTGGTCTATATATGTTTGTGCGAAGCTTATTGCTTCTGTAGAGCTATAGTTAAACTTGATAGAGTTTTGATCTCCTAGTTTGGTTTTTGCAACTTTGTCTGCTGTTTCGTTGCCAGAGATTCCAATGTGCGATGGTATCCACATGAGCTCGACTAACTGACGTGCTGTGGTGATATCGTCGATTAATTGGCATGCTCTGTCGAGGAATTGTTCCCTAGAGTGTGTATTGCGATTTTGGATCGATTTGATAACGCTTAGGGAATCGCTTATAATGACTGCTTTAGGTATTTGGTTGTCTTTGATCCATTGTAGTGATTCAAGTATAGCCCAGAATTCAGTGGTGTAAATGGAGCAATAGTCAGGTAATCTGGATCCCGTTTGTATATTGAATTCAGGGATGACTATTGCTGCTGCTGTTCTTGGTGGGTTGTTTGTTTTTGATCCATCGGTATATATTTTAACATAGTCCGGGTATTTTTGGTTGATTTCGTTTACCAGTACAGGTTTTAGTAAGTTTTCTTGTCCTTCTTTATTGCCTAATTTGGTAGCTTCAATGTTAATCCTTGGTGGTTTTTGTAACCATGGTGATTTGTTCTGGTCTGTATTGTTTGTTACCTGTTTTTTTAGTAGAGATATCTTTTCTCTTAGTTCAAGGATTACTCTGCCACTTGGTGTGATAGGTATGATTTTGGGTTTGAAGACAACTTTACACTTATTTATAGCTATTTTGGTGGGATGGTTGTCTGGGTGGGTATCTAATCGAATGGAGTATCGGAGGAGCAGTTCTTGCCTACGTAATTTTAAGGGTGGTTCTCCTGTTAGTGTTTGTAGTTCTTCTAATGATGTTGAGGGGAGTGTTCCTGTGCATAATATCAAGGCTTTCCTCTGGATAGTGTCAAGTTTTTGTAGTACAGGCTGCTTAGCCGAGTTATATGCTTGGCAACCGTAATCCAGTTTTGATCTAATTAGGCTTTTATATATCGTGAGGAGGGTTTCCTGGTTGGATCCCCAGTCAGTCCCTGTGATGTTCCTGAGTAAATTGAGATCTTTGTTACAATTCTGGGTGAGTTGTTCAATGTGCTGTTTCCATGCGAGGTGGTTGTCAAAGAACATTCCTAGGAATTTTACTACTGTTACGTATTTGATTAACTGATTTTGTATATAGAAGTTTGGATAGACTAGGTTGTTATTTCGTTTGGGGGTGAATATGATTGCCACAGTTTTTTCATGAGATATTTTGAAACCCCATTTGTCCGCCCATCTCCCTATGTTGTCTAGGCTCTGCTGGATTTCTTTAACTACTGTGTTATTGGCAGGATTTCCATTCCTCCATATGCCACTATCATCTGCAAATTGTGACAAGTTTATTTTTCTGGAGGCTACATTGAGGTCAAAGTCGTTTACCATTAGGTTAAATAGTAACGGACTTATTATACTGCCTTGCGGTGTTCCATTTTCAAGTGAAAATTCTTCCGAATGGGTGTTGCATATTCTTGTGGTAATTTTCCGGCCTGTGAGGAAATCGCCAATCCAGTTGAACAAGCGTCCAGTTATTCCAAATTGGTTTAATTTGGCCATTAGTCCATTGGTCCATACTAGGTCGAACGCTTTTTCTAGGTCTAAAAAAACCGCTATGAGGTTGCGATCGGTTTTCCTATGTGCGTTAAAAGCGAGTTTGATGTCTGTTTCCAATCTGAGAAGTTGGTCAGTTGTGGACCGTTTGTTCCGAAAGCCACATTGATTTATGGAGAGTAGGTTATTGGTTTCTAGGTGGTGTTTTAACCTATTTGCGATTATTGTCTCCATTATTTTGCAAATATTGTTTGTAAGGGAGATGGGTCGGTACGAATTTATGTTGTTGGGATCTTTACCTAGCTTGGGGATTGGTATTACTATGGCCTGTTTCCATTTGGTGGGTAGTTGGCCTTTATCCCATATCCTATTAAAGAGTTTGATTATGGCTATTGTTATATTGATAGGTAGTTTTTTGTAGATAATGTAACCTAACTGATCCTTACCAGGGGATGTTTCGTTTTTGGATCGTAGGGCTATCTTCCATTCATGTATTGTGATGTCGCTATTTAGGTGAGATTCTTTTGTTCCTTGGTCTTGAAACATTTGAGGTTGGGTTCCCTCCATTAGTCTTTTGTGTTCTTGAAAGTTTTTGGTGTGATTATTGTTGCTACTCATGTTCGAAAAATACTTCGCTAGGAGGTCTGCCTTATCTTTATTTGTTATGGCATTTTTAATTTTTGGGGCTGAGGTAGTTGCTTTCCCTTTTATGGCTTTTATCTTATCCCATATTTGTTTTGAGTTTGATTTTAGACTCAGTTTAGAGCAAAAGGTTTGCCATAGATTAATTTTAGCAGTTTTTATAGTTTGTTTTAGTGCTTTTTCTTTATCTTTATATTGCTGGAAGTAGATAGAATTTTTGGTGCGTTTATATTTATTTAAGGCCCTTTTTTTGTCTTTATGTGCTATAGTGCACTGTTTAGTCCACCATGGTACAGGGTTTTTATTTTGGATATTAGTTGTCACCCGTACTTCTCACTGATAAACTATATGGTATACCCGTACTTCTCGCTGATGAACTATATGGTATACCCGTACTTCTCGCTGATGAACTATATGGTATACCCGTACTTCTCACTTATAAACTATATGGTATACCCGTACTTCTCGCTGATGAACTATATTGTATACCCGTACTTCTCAGTGATGAACTATATGATATACCCGTTCTTCTCACTGATGAACTATATGGTATACCCGTACTTCTGACTGATGAGCTATATGGTTTACCCGTTCTTTTCAGTGATGAACTATATGGCATACCCGTAGTCCTCAGTGGTGAACTATATGGTATACCCGTACTTGTCAGTGGTGAACTGTATGGTATACCCGTATTTCTCGCTGATGAACTATATGGTATACCCGTACTTCTCACTGATGAACTATATGGTATACCCGTTCTTCTCACTGATGAACTGTATGGTATACCCGTACTTCTCACTGATGAACTATATGGTATACCCGTACTTCTCACTGATGAACTATATGGTATACCTGTACTTCTCACTGATAAGCTATATGGTATACCCGTACTTCTCACTGATGAACTATATGGTATACCCGTAGTTCTCAGTGATGAACTATATGGTATACCCGTACTTCTCAGTGGTGAACTATATGGTATACCCGTTCTTCTCAGTGATGAACTATATGGTATACCTGTACTTCTCAGTGATGAACTATATGGTATACCCGCTCTTCTCAGTGATGAACTATATGGTATACCCGTAGTTCTCAGTGGTGAACTATATGGTATACCTGTACTTCTCAGTGATGAACTATATGGTATACCCGTTCTTCTCAGTGTTGAACTATATGGTATACCCGTTCTTCTCAGTGATGAACTATATGGTATACCCGTACTTCTCAGTGATGAACTATATGGTATACCCGTTCTTCTCAGTGATGAACTATATTGTATACCCGTACCTCTCACTGATGAACTATATGGTATACCCGTACTTCTCGGTGATGAACTATATGGTATACCCGTTCTTCTCAGTGATGAACTATATGGTATACCTGTACTTCTCAGTGATGAACTATATGGTATACCCATTCTTCTCAGTGATGAACTATATGGTATACCCGTACTTCTCTCTGATGAACTATATGGTATACCCGTACTTCTCGCTGATTAACTATATGGTATACCCGTAGTTCTCAGTGGTGAACTATATGGTATACCCGTACTTCTCGCTGATGAACTATATGGTATACCCGTACTTCTCAGTGATGAACTATATGGTATACCCGTACTTCTCTTTGATGAACTATATGGTATACCCGTACTTCTCAGTGATGAACTATATGGTATACCCGTACTTCTCACTGATGAAAGTTTGGTAGTATCTGATGTATCACTTTCTATCCTCAAGGTCAGAGTCACAAGCAAAGTTGTTACCCATTTTTTGCACTTCCGCACTAATGTTCTTTATTACACAGCAATGAAACTTGGTTAATTAAAAATCTAGAGGGCAACATGACTCCTGTGTCATATACATGTCTGCCAGATTTGGATTTAATTTCCTTATGTGCCCAGTAACTTGACGCCTTTCTCGTATATGCCAGATTTGGATTTAATTTCCGAATGTGCCCAGTAACTCGGCACCTTTCTCGTATATGCCAGACTTGGATTTAATTTCCGAATGTGCCCAGTAACTTAACACCTTTCTTGTATATGCCAGATTTGGATTTAATTTCCGAATGTGCCCAGTAACTTGACACCTTTCTCGTATATGCCAGACTTTGATTTAATTTCCGAATGTGCCCATTAACTTGACACCTTTCTCGTATATGCCAGATTTGGATTAATTTCCGAATGTGCCCATTAACTTGACACCCTTCTCGTATATGCCAGACTTGGATTTAATTTCCGAATGTGCCCAGTAATTTGACACCTTTCTCGTATATGCCAGACTTGGATTTAATTTCCGAATGTGCAAAGTAACTATACACCTTTCTCGTATATGCCAGACTTTGATTTAATTTCCGAATGTGCCCATTAACTTGACACCTTTCTCGTATATGCCAGATTTGGATTAATTTCCGAATGTGCCCATTAACTTGACACCCTTCTCGTATATGCCAGACTTGGATTTAATTTCCGAATGTGCCCAGTAATTTGACACCTTTCTCGTATATGCCAGATTTGGATTTAATTCCCGAATGTGCCCAGTAACTTGACACCTTTCTCTTATATGCCAGACACCTTTCTCGTATATGCCAGATTTGGATTTAATTTCCGAATGTGCCCAGTAAATTGACACCTTTCTCGTATATGCCAGACTTGGATTTAATTTCCGAATGTGCCCAGTAACTTGATACCTGTCTCATTTATCCCATAGTTAGATTTAATTTCATCCTAACTTTGATTTGTTCCTTGGCCACAGGAACACTTTATTAAACTGTCTAAATGGTCATGTATGAGCTTTGAAATTTGGTGAATTGGTGTAGCATTTTTACCCCAACAAAGTAGTGTTTTTTTTACTAGCCCAAGTGCTATTGCTAGCTTAAGTGTTTTTGAATCTAAATAATCAAAGGCATTTAAAAAGCCGAGACATTCAATGCAAACAATAAGCACAAAATGAAAACAATGAATTTACAAAATTTAACACGATTATGGATCTAACAGAAGTAGAATTTCAAATTCATGGATATTGTGGCTTATGTGCGCTGTCAGGTATATGCCTCTACACAATATAGATATACATTGACCTATAAAAGGTGTTTGAATCACCATCTGTTGTTGAAAATAAAATGATATAGCCCTATATTATAATTTATATCCTAGATAATTCATTGTCTATTTGTTAACAATTACTACAATGATAATACAAATAACATAGCTAGCATTACCCTATAGGACCTGTTACTATTAGTACTAACTGATCAAAAGAATATTAATAAGGAATTTCAAAATGGAAACCTATTGTGGAAGGTAAACTGTCAATATAATACTTTTAGAAACCGTATTTCTTCATAATGGAATATATATTCCACATGAAAAAACACAATTAAATCTGTTTATAAAATAATAGTTGTGCTGAGATTTGAACCCCGGTTTTCAGTGTGCAGAGCAAGCATCACTAAAATGATCTAGATAGTGACATATCCTATTCAAAATGTTCATGGTAAAAACATTTGTCTAGCTAGGGACACATCCTATTCAAAATATTCTAGGTAAAACATTTAATCTAGCTAGGGACACATCCTATTTAAAATATTCATGGTAAAACATTTGATCTAGCTTGGGGCACATCCTATTCAAAATATTCATAGTAATAGGGTTTGATCTAGCTAGGGACACATCCTATTCAAAATATTATTGGTAAAAACGTTTGATCTAGATAGAGACACATCCTATTCAAAATATTCATGGTAAAAACGTTTGATCTAGACAGAGACACATCCTATTCAAAATATTCATGGTAAAAACGTTTGATCTAGATAGAGACACATCATATTCAAAATATTTATGGTAAAAACATTTGATCTAGATAGGGATACATCCTATTCAAAATATTCATGGTAAAAACATTTGATCTAGCTAGGGACACATCCTATTCAAAATATTCATGGTAAAAACGTTTGATTTAGATAGAGACACATCCTATTCAAAATATTCATGGTAAAAATGTTTGATCTAGATAGAGACACATCCTATTCAAAATATTCATGGTAAAAACGTTTGATCTAGATAGAGACACATCCTATTCAAAATATTCATGGTAAAAACGTTTGATCTAGATAGAGACACATCCTATTCAAAATATTCATGGTAAAACGTTTGATCTAGATAGAGACACATCCTATTCAAAATATTCATGGTAAAAACGTTTGATCTAGATAGAGACACATCCTATTCAAAATATTCATGGTAAAAACGTTAGATCTAGATAGAAACACATCCTGATTCAAAATATTCATGGCAAAAAGGTTTTATCTAGAAAAAGACACATCCTGATTCAAAATATTTATGGTAAAAAGGTTTGATCTAGCTAGGGACACATCCTATTCAAAATATTCATGGTAAAAACGTTTGTTCTAGCTAGAGACACATCCTGATTCAAAATATTCATGGTAAAAACATTTGATTTAGATAGAGACACATCCTATTCAAAATATTCATGGTAGAAAGGTTTGATCTGGATAGAGACACATCCTATTCAAAATATTCATGGTAAAACCATGTGACCTAGATATGGATACATCCTATTCAAAATACTCACGGTAAAAAGGTTTGATCTAGCTAGAGACACATCCTGATTCAAAATATTCATGGTAAAAACATTTGATCTAGATAGAGACACATCCTATTCAAAATATTCATGGTAGAAAGATTTGATCTACATAGGGATACATCCTATTCAAAATATTCATGGTAAAAACATTTGATCTATATAGGGATACATCCTATTCAAAATATTCATGGTAAAAACGTTTGATCTAGCTAGAGACACATCTTATTCAAAATATTCATGGTAAAATCGTTTGATCTAGATAGAGACACATCCTATTCAAAATATTCATGGTAGAAAGGTTTGATCTAGATAGAGACACATCCTATTCAAAATACTCATGGTAAAAAGGTTTGATCTCGATAGAGACACATCCTATTCAAAATATTCATGGTAAAAAGGTTTGATCTAGCTAGAGACACATCCTGATTCAAAATATTCATGGTAAAAACATTTGATCTAGATAGAGACACATCCTATTCAAAATATTCATGGTAAAAAGGTTCGATCTAGATAGAGACACATCCTGATTCAAAATATTCATGGTAAACGGGTTTGATCTAGATAGGGATACATCCTGTTCAAAATATTCATGGTAGAAAGGTTTGATCTAGATAGAGACACATTCTGATTCACAATATTCATGGTAGAAACGTTTGATCTAGATAGAGACAAATCCTATTCAAAATATTCATGGTAAAAACGTTTGATCTAGAGAGAGACACATCCTATTCAAAGTATTCATGGTAAAAAGGTTTGATCTGGATAGGGATACATCCTACTCAAAATACTCAGACCCAGTTATGGGTTAAACAAACTGTTGACACTAACTGAAACAGGAGTAGTCTCCATCTTGAAGAGTTCTTCCATTTTGTTTTTATTTTGACATCAGAAAATCTTGGGTCTATTAATTTTTCCACCCGCACAACTGTGTCCTTCTGCAGAAGGGGGGTGTAGCTCTTTCCTGAAATAAGCCAGTTTGGACTGGTGAAAAAAAGATTGAGGTCCATAATATGGGAGGATGTTTCTGATGACAGAAAAAAACAGTGGCCATCCTTTAGGAGGAAGTGACTCATACATCATATCATCTGTTATGCCTGAAGAAAGGGGTATACATGCTCCTACAGTAACATGTATGCTGGGAAGAGTAAGACAATGTCGAGTCAGGCTGTGATCATGTTCTTTTCAATTCCAGCCATACAACAGGTACAAAATGGAAAAGGGAATAATTAAACTTGGACAAAGAATTTTAAGTCCTGGCAAAGATTATAGATTGATTTATGTACAGTAACTGGGAACTTAGGGTACAATATAGTACACCATTAACATTTTCCACAGTTGAAAAAGTGTCATTGCTAACAACTGGTGTAGAGACCATTGTGTGCGTATGAGTATGGCTTACTTCTGTCTGCCACAGTAATCTTCTTGCCCAAAATATGACAGATTCAGAATCTCATCTACATCTAATGGAAGATGGACAATGGACAACAGGTCATCTCATAAGCTCACCTGAATTTTAACCAGTAGAGCTAAACATTACTGCAATTTGAGTGATGAAAATAAAATATTCACTTTCATTCAGCCAAACATTTCAATACATTAAAATATTACAAGTGGAATTCAGATAAATATCTGATACTCTGATAACATTAATTCCAGAGGCACAACTGTATGCCAGAATGACGCCTCAGGTTCTAGTGATTTAAAAAAAATACTGCTTCATTATTTTTGGGAGAATTCAAGTTTAAAATGAAACAAAGGACATCTAATGAAAAAATAGACACTGATCAAAATGCACAATGCACATCAATATTTAAATGTCTGAACATTTTTACATTTACCATAAAACAATCACTGAATGAGTATGCACTTTATTATGTACTATGTAAACTGAAAATAAAGTCTTAACATTGTTCTTTTAATAGTGCATGCAAATGTTCAGGAATTTCAACCTGAATTTACTAATTGACCCTTGCTTCTGAAATCATCACCCTAACTTTGTATGTGTATGGGCCAGTCAGTCAGCTGTTTCATGTGTATGGGCCAGTCAGTCAGCTGTTTCATGTGTATGGGCCAGTCAGCTGTTTCATGTGAATGTGCCAGTCAGTCAGCTGTTTCATGTGTATGGGACAGTCAGTCAGCTGTTTCATGTGTATGGGACAGTCAGTCAGCTGTTTCATGTGTATGGGCTAGCCAGCCAGCTGGCACAAAAACAAATTACATCACGTGAATCAGTAGTCAAAGAAATATACTGTTTAGGTTTACATCACAGGAATTGCCTTCTGAGAGGAGATTCACAAAGTACAAGTCTTAAATCATTTTCTCATGTAAATCTGAATCTGTCCAGATTTCATGTCAGACTGTTTATAGAACATGAATGAGAGGCTTCCTTGTATTCAAGTAAATATGAATCTGTCTAGATTTCATGTCAGACTGTTTATAGAACATGAATGAGAGGCTTCCTTGTATTCAAGTAAATATGAACCTGTCTAGATTGAAGGTCAGACTGTTTATAGAACATGAATGAGAGGCTTCTTTGTATTCAAGTAAATATGAATCTGTCTAGATTGAAGGTCAGGCTGTTTACAGAACATGAATGAGAGGCTTCCTTGTATTCAAGTAAATATGAATCTGTCCAAATTTCATGTCAGACTGTTTATAGAACATGAATGAGAGGCTTCCTTGTATTCAAGTAAATATGAATCTGTCCAGATTTCATGTCAGACTGTTTATAGAACACGAATGAGAGGCTTCCTTGTATTCAAGTAAATATGAATCTGTCTAGACTGAAGGTCAGACTGTTCATAGAACATGAATGAGAGACTTCCTTGTATTCAAATAAATATGAATCTGTCTAGATTGAAGGTCAGACTGTTTATAGAACATGAATGAGAGGCTTCCTTGTATTCAAGTAAATATGAATCTGTCCAAATTTCATGTCAGACTGTTTACAGAACATGAATGAGAGGCTTCCTTGTATTGAAGTAAATATGAATCTGTCCAGATTTCATGTCAGACTGTTTACAGAACACAAATCAGAGGCTTCCTTGTATTCAAGTAAATATGAATCTATCCAGATTTCATGTCAGACTGTTTATAGAACATGAATCAGAGGCTTCCTTGTATTCAAGTAAATATGAATCTGTCCAAACTTCATGTCAGACTGTTTATAGAACATGAATGAGAGGCTTCCTTGTATTCAGGTAAATATGAATCTGTCCAGATTTCATGTCAGACTGTTTACAGAGCATGAATCAGAGGCTTCCTTGTATTCAAGTAAATATGAATCTGTCCAGATTTCATGTCAGACTGTTTACAGAACATGAATCAGAGGCCTCCTTGTATTCAAGTAAATATGAATCTGTCTAGATTGAAGGTCAGTTTACAGAACATGAACGAGAGACTTCCTTGTATTCAAGTAAATATGAATCTGTCTAGATTGAAGATCAGACTGTTTATAGAACATGAATGAGAGGCTTCCTTGTATTCAAGTAAATATGAATCTGTCCAGATTTCTTGTCAGACTGTTTACAGAACATGAATGACAGGCTTCCTTGTATTCAAGTAAATATGAATCTGTCCAGATTTCATGTCAGACTGTTTATAGAACATGAATGAGAGGCTTCCTTGTATTCAAGTAAATATGAATCTGTCCAGATTTCATGTCAGACTGTTTATAGAACATGAATGAGACACCTCCTTGTATTCAAGTAAATATGAATCTGTCTAGATTGAAGGTCAGACTGTTTATAGAACATGAATGAGAGACTTCCTTGTATTCAAGTAAATCTGAATCTGTCCAGATTGAAGGTCAGAATGTCTGTAATAACCTGAATTATAGAGTTCCTTGTAGTCAAATAAATATGAATCTGTCCAGATTTCATGTCAGACAGTTTGTGATCATCCTAAATGAGAGAGTTCCTTGTATTCAAGCACATGCATGACTAGTACTCAGTATAAAGAAGTGTTATTATTTGAGCTTGTATTATTCTTCTTAGAATGCTCCTTAATGTCAAGCTCTGGCATGTTTTGCTGTTCACTTTCTCAGAACTGGTTCTGGTTCTGTTTCTTTCTTTGAAGGACATGTTTAAGATTTGTCCTGAAATGTTTCCTTCAATGGCCAGTAAGCACCTATGTTTATGACTCACTTAAATGAGATGGTTTCTTCAGGTGAAAGGCAGAAATGTTTGTTCTTTCAGTTTAAATTTATACCTGCATCCTTTTAAGTCTAGTCTTGATGTTAAGATTGGGATGAAGCTTGAACTTATGTCCCAGCTGTACCTGTGTCCTTTAAGTCTAGTCTTGATGACAAGATTGGGATGAGGCTTGAACTGTTTGTTTCCTGACAGATTTATTTCCTACTCTGCTGATGGAGGAGCGAGTAGGGATTGCTGAACCTTCAGTATCAAACTCAGTCATGACACCATCTATAGAATTTTATTCACAATGCTGACATTTATAAAAAGTTGCATGATTTATACAACTAGACCTTGCTGGAAATTCATATGGCACCAGCTTTTCTGACTGCATTTTCTTTCCACTCTCCATTACTTTCTGCTTGCAAGTAGGTTTATATGACCATTTAAATTTGCCTACATTAGATAAAACTTTTGACTCACTTTTATTGTTTTCTTATATAGCCAGATTTTGTTTTTATTATTTTCCCTCACTTTCTTCAGCTGTGTGCTTCACTTCAAGTGCTTCTACCCTAGATTGCAAAGCTTGCAATGCCCCTTCTAATGATCCCTTAACTGTTTGTAATGTTCCTTCCATTGTTTCTATCATGTTGAACCAAGTCTTGAGGATATCAAGGTAGGATCCAGCAGGGATTGCTGAAACTTGAATTTGCTGAATTTCCTGTGATATCTCACTTTCAAAATTGGGGTCTCCACACTGCTGACTGAGGGTTATCAATGTTGAGCTGATGCTATTCCAGCAGATCTGATACTCCATGGCATTCATCTTGCATGACTTAGCATGTCCGTACAGTTTGTTCCTGTCTTCCCGCAAACATTTTATCATGCCCTCTTCCTGCTGACTCAACGAAGGTATAATGTTATTGAAGAGAGCGGAGAGAAGCGTGACATCATAGTCTTCTATGTTTGTATTGCCTCCATTTGGTGGGAACAGGATGTCCATCTGGGACTGATGTAGCACCTTTCGTTTTAGAAGACTGTTGATGGTGCTCCTGCTTTTGGCAAGATACTGGTCCAGAGTGCAGGACAAAGTGACTGTGTGATGACTTAACAATAGTCTCAAAACCCTGGATCCAACATCAACCAACAGATATGTGAGACGCATGAACCTGTCCGTGTCACCAGTTGGTGATGCTGGCATGAGGACAGCAGAAGCTGAAAAATAGTAAAAGTTGTACATTGACTTAGTACATGCATACGCATTTTGAAATTAAACATATTTCACAGAATATGTATGAATACTACTAAAGTATAGAGGATTTTGTACTGAATGTACAGTATATTAACCAAGCATACTGGATTTCTACAGAATGCACACTAACAGTATATTAACAAAGTATACTGGATTTCTACCAAATGTACACTAGCACTTAAATTTTCAAGGCATACTAGAATTCAACAGAATTTACCAAAACTATTTTTTTATATCAAACAACATACATTTCATCATTCAAAAACATTTCTTCTGATTGAAGTTTGTCTACTGAAAATGAAATTTGATTTAACATGTTTTCTGGTTTCCTTTTCTAGTTAAATATCTATGATTATTATACTTTATATAATATAAATAAATTCTGGTTGTTTTTGTGGTCCATTTAAATTGTGTAATATGGCCAAGTGATGTTTTTACTCTTGAAAACATTATCTTTGTTGTGTGGTAATGCCTGAATAAGAAAGCATTCTATAACAACTGGGGAATATGCAATAATTTGTCAATTGTTCTAACTAAATTACTAATGATCTTGTAAAACCACTGTAAGAAAGGAATCTATAACAACTGGGGAATATGCAATAATTTGTCAGTTGTTCTAACTAAATTACTAATGATCTTGCAAGGATGGCTGTAGTGTAAAATACTGCACATAAACAAAACACTAACTGAAAATCAGAAAAAAATACAGTAATGCCTTCACTTGTAACATCAAAGGGGTAGTGAATATAATACTACAGTATTATTTTAAGGCATTTAAATTTTGATTTTAAAGACAAGTTAATTCAGCAATATTCATTATGAGGAGAGATTTAAGAGATTTAAGTGGCTCATGTTATGTTCTAGTATTTCAACAATGCATACTGCAGATGAAGGATAATAATAATAATAATAATAATAATAATAACAACAATAACAATATGTGATGAAAATCTAACAAGAGATTATAACCAATATGGTCAATTACCTATTTCATTCTGTTTATCTTAATTAATTTGTTTTTTGCATTTTTAAACCAGTATATATTAATCAGTACAAGTATGAGGTTATGCAACCACTTAGAGATGACAAGTACATGCTGATGAGTGACACACAGCAACATGTCATGTAAGTTCAGTCTCTGACAGTTACAATTATTCAAGTAGAAAACTAATTATTAATAAGGCATTTCTTCAAGTCTACTTTTTTAGTTCCTTTTTAGGTTTTACACACTGATTGCATAAATGTACACCAGAGGGTCTATAGTTGATACATTTTATGATCTGCACTGCCTGTTGTGGAGAGGGAGAGGGAGGGGAAGAAAGAAAAGAAACAAAAGAAAAAAATGAAACTGACCTCAATATGGAAACACAGGTTTAATTAACATACACAAGGGCAGATATATTTCCTAAATGGGAAAATGGGTAGTTCTAAAAGTGATATTACCACTGTGGCAATAAAAGTGTCATATCAACTAGGGTAATATCATTGTTCTCCCACTGATATATTTCAGTATCTCATTATTATGTATACAATAATTGTAGGTTACTGCATTTGTATGGTAAAATATGAACAAGTTTTTCAGATGGACATACTGCATGACCTTGGGAGTGCAGTATATCCATCCAAGAAAATGAGCTCATATTTTCTCATAAAAATGCAGTAATCTTTTTTTATTAGCTCATTTTCTTCTTCTACCTATGGCTTAATTATATAAATAAAAATACACTACAAGAAACAAAGTGACTGAATTTATGCTGTATTCCAAACTAAATAAACAAGCGCAGATTCAACAGTACACAACAACATTATTAATGTGCACATAACTCTGCACAGATAAATCTGAACTAAGCTGCGCACTAGACATTACTTCTGAAAGAATGGTGTTTTTGTCTACTTAAAATTGAAACTTTGAGTCATATTGTGAATGAATGCGCATTGTAACAACTTTTCCATTTGGTCTGGAATGAATAGATTTTGGTATTTTTGTCGACTCTACAATTTCATGATTATGGACTGGATTTATCTGTCAATTCTACATGAAGTACATCTGATTTCAGCAGTGAGGGAGCAGAGTGTTGACATCTGCAAGTGTGTTTCTCTTCTGTCATTGAATGTTTGGAATCATATTGTGGGAAAAATATGAAGTCTTTCAATTGTAATTATCAAAAAGACGCTATCGAATTTAATGTTCATTTCATTTTGAGTGCAGTAAGGAGGATGTAATTGCACTTGGAATGTAGTCATAAGTACAGTACAATTTCAAAATGTGTAATCAATTAACTTTAGAACCCATGACATGGCTCATGTAACTCGGATTTGCAGAGGTAAGAAAGTACATTTTGAAGACATTCAAGATGAAAAATTTTAAGTATATATTTTGCCATTCTTACTACCAACTAAAGAAAATGCATTTATGCCTTGTCACTTGTGTGTTATTTGTAGGAACCCATCAATTGTATGACCTGTCTGGCATCTATCGACAGCCTAAATCTGAAACACTGTATCAAAAAATTTCATACAGTATATTTCAATGCAGCTGGTATGTGGCAGTCCATGAAACATCTGCTTTAGTTCATTCAGAAACAAATTTAATCAACCAAATAGAAAACAATAATAATATAATAGTATATAATAATATAATAGTATATAATAATATAATAGTATATAATAATATAATAGTATATAATAATTAATAAAACTAGTATCTGATCCCTAAAAGTTTGTATCTTTTACTCCAGTTCTTTCTTTTTCAAAATTCCATCCTCCCATTAGGAATTGGATATGCAGCCTTGAAAAGAGCATAATCTCAGTCCAACCCCTTAGTCATAGCCAACATATGGAATATCCTTCCTGACTGATTCTGACCAAAACAGCAGTACATCAGAGCATAGTTGCAGAAAGGAACTTCTGTAATAACTGCAGGCAAGTGCTATGTAAGTAAGGTTAGCTTTGCCACCACCAGGTTCCCGCCCCCATTTGTAAACATAGTACCTGCTGCTAATGCATTAATAAATTTAACAAATGTGGCTTTGTAGACAACTTTTTGACAAGATATTGTGCTGCTTAGACACATTGACTACTCTGAGTTGTTAGATGACTTCATGCCAACATGTTGTGTAGCTATATTACTCAATGAATACATAACGTAACACTGCTGTATCAAGAGCAAAGATAAGATGATGAAAAGGTAGTATGAGAGTGTACAATGTCCACTCTTATAAAGTCATGCCCTAAGAAGTGATTCAAGTAGGCCCATATATATTGTATAATTGCAAGATTCAGCAATAACCCTAACCTGATGGATTACATTTTCATGAAAGAAGGTCCTACTCTGTGAGGGACTCAGAAGCTCTCTAGATAGTGAGTACAATCAATTTTTGAATTAAAGCCTTGAAGATACAACAGGAATCCCTGAAAGGGACAAAGAGATAATTCTGACCTTCTCTCTACATTAGTGGGAGCCAGAGAAAACAATAAGGTTCCAAGTGACAAAAGTAGCCTATCATGATCATCGTCAACACGGATATCATCAAAGACTAGGAATCTCAACAGGGACTTGGGTACTGAAGGTAGACAAATCTTTTTCAAAAGCCATGGATGGTAAGTAAGAAAAACCAAATCGTAGTTTCCACTGAATTGTATAAAGTATTTTTCCACTGACAAGAGATGAATATCATGCATTCTTGTCAATGCTATGGACAGCAGCAATGTCTTATGGGCAAAGTTCTCAAAATAAGCTTTACTCAAGATTCTCAATTGACAATCAGATCCCAGTGTCCAGTAGCTGGAAGAAGTGTGTTGCTGTAACTAGTGACCAGAGTCAGTGAAGGGTAACTGTTTGAGACCAGTGACCGGCATACCGGGTGATCAGGGATGTCTCCAGTGACGAAGATCCAACAGATGAATCTGCCTCAGATCTATCCAAACAATATCATGACTCGTCCCTATCAGGAAGGACAACACACTAGTACAAAAGAAGCCATTCCATCCTTCCATGTTAAGTGAGATGACTTACTGCTAAGTCCCACATACTGTCTGACCAAAGGTAAGACATTAGTCCTTGTGTATAAAACCCTTAAATGACAGGGAGGTGGGGTGAGTGACCCACGGATCCTTCTTGTGCCCGCAATCAACCACACACTGAGACTCACTATGTTGCTAAAATACAATAAAGTACCAAAGAATACAACTGAAGCAAAAATACAACAAAGAAGGTTAAATTCATTGGACTGTCCTGATTCATGAACTTGCATAATCAATCCAAAGTTTTAGAAAAGAGCATATTCCATACATTGGCTATGACTAATGAATCAGACTGGAATCATTTTCTTTTCAATTCTGTGTTACCAATTACAGGATGGAGCAGGGAATAATAGCACAGACTAGCAACCTGGCATCCCAGATAATGAAAGAAACATTAGTAGGTTATGCATTACGGCTACTAAAATATTTGTTTTTCAATTGAAGCAAACAGTTTTGTAATGCCACTAATGATTCCTTTTGTCCTTAAAAATCCTCAAATTTACAGAACTCATATAATTTCCTAATTGCCTCTCCATCTTCATTCCTGTCATTCTAATGTGCAATGTTTGGAGTATTTTCCCATTCACATACATGCATATTAAGCACAGAATGTGGTTTGTTTTGAAAAGAAACCATCTTCAAGACTTGCCAGAGAAAACAAGAGTCCCTCCAAGGGACTGATGCTCTTCTGGCTGAAAAGAAATTTCTAATGGAATTTAGATCTGCACCATTTTAACTGATGACCAACTAGACATCATAAGAAGTCTTTTAGTGATAACACCATGGCAACATTTCTTATTGTTCAGGAAGAGTAGCAATTACATGATTTGTCCAAGCAGTATCATTTTCATTTAGGACCAACTAAACCATGGGATGAATGTGTGTATACAGTTTCATGGTATTCCTCCAAGTAGTTTAGGAAGAGCAGTAATAACAAACTTGTGCAAAAGGACTGATGGATTACATAAAACAGACCATCATATAAGCTTGTCTGGTCTTTGACCAGTAGAACTAAAAATGACATGTAACTATGGCACAAGACAAGAAATGCATACAGACTCCTGCTATGGAAAATGAAACATTAAAACATTTTTCATTTTCTGTCACTAACCAGTATTTCGCTCATCTGTTCCTTGGCTCTCCTGAAATGTAAAAAAAATAAATTATTATTATAACTTTAAATGTTTGATAAAGTTTGCATGTATTGTTCAAAATTGTCTGTTCAGAACTGAAGACTAAATTAGTAATTCTTATTGGTGTTAGAGATATCAAAATTTTATGAAATTTCTACCATGTACACATCAAACCCAACGATCAGTTACCTGGGTACCCAATCAAAGGGAAATTGACATGATGTGTGGCATATCTTTCTGATAGCAAGATAGGAAATTTACATGATGTGTGGCATATCTTTCTAACAGCAAAATGGGAAATTGACATAATGTGTGGCATATTTTTCTGATAGCAAAATGGGAAACTGACATGATGTGTGGCACATCTTTCTGATAGCAAAATGAGAAATTGACATTATGTGTGGCATATCTTTCTGATAGCAAAATGGGAAATTTACATGATGTGTGGTGCATCTTTCTGATAGCAAAATGGGAAATTGACATTATGTGTGGCATATCTTTCTGATAGCAAAATGGGAAATTGACATGATGTGTGGCATATCTTTCTGATAGCAAAATGGGAAATTGCTGCTATTCATCTACAATGAAAATAGTTAACTGCTGAAAAGATGAATCTAACCGAGGTCTGCAAGTCCAGCCCAAACTCTGATAATGAAGGTATTTATTTAGCTATATAAGTACACAGTGAAGATGGTATTATAACAAAAAGGAAAATTAAAAAATTCAGCATTTCAGTTAAATATGAGGTATTAACAAACAGATGAACACGACTACAGATGCCAGATTGCTATGCCAAGCACCCAGCTACCAAGGTGGACATGACATGTCAAGCTTTGTATGGCAGGGTTTAATCTAGGACTAGACTTGACACTGACAA
The DNA here is from genome assembly GCA_028554795.2 of Sinohyriopsis cumingii. Taxonomy (NCBI): domain Eukaryota; kingdom Metazoa; phylum Mollusca; class Bivalvia; order Unionida; family Unionidae; genus Sinohyriopsis; species Sinohyriopsis cumingii. The sequence goes on from CM068839.1 coordinate 45,729,339, forward strand.
TGTTGAGTCGACATATTGAAAAGGGTCACCCAAATTGAAAAAGGATCACTATTTTTAATGATGCCATGTATTAATGGACTCAACACTGTCAATAGTGTTTGCCTAATTATGTACTATGTACAAGTTGTCGTCCAAATTAAGAAAGGATCGATATTTTTCACAATGTAACTGACGGACTAAAAATGTAAATATTCTTTATCTATCATACACTGTACTATGCTTAAAAAAAATATTTGATGAGAAAGTGCTCCATGGTACCATGTACAACAATACAGTATTCGACTATTAAATTATCCACGATACTGTTTAAAACACTATTTGATGAGTAAGTGCTCATGATACTATGTACAACACTATTTGATGAGTAAGTGCTCTATGGTACTATGTACAACAATATCTTAAGAATATATGCTCCATGGTACTATATACATGTACAACTGTTACAATATTTGAAGAGTAAGTGCTCCATGGTACTGTGTACAACAATATTTGTTGTTGTTGTTGTTGTAGTGTTTTACGCCATTTTTTCACACATGATAGGCTATACATGGCGGCCAGTATTACTGGTGGAGGAAGAACCCGAGAAAACCCCTGGAAAGAACCACCGACCCACGAGAAGCTACTGACAAGCTTTCTCACATATCCACATTGGCTGAATCTGAGACTTGAACCATGCAGACAGAGGTGAGATGGCAGTGATCCGTAATGGAGAGCACTTTAGACTACTCGGCCACTCGCAACAATATTTGAAAAGTGCTCCATGGTACAATGTACAACAATTGTTGAAGAGTAAGTGCTCAATGGTTTTATGTATAACACTGTTTGAAAAGTGCTCCATGGTACTATGTACAACAATAGGTGAAGAATCAGTGCTCCATGGTTCAATGTAAAAGAGAGTATTTGATGAGCAAGTGCTGTATGGTACCACATACAACACTATTTGATGAGTAAGTGCTCCATGGTACTGTGTACAACAATGTTTGAAGAGTAAGTGCTATGTGGTACTATGTACAGCAATATCTGATGAGTAAGTGCTCTATGGTACCAGTACAACACTATTTGATGAGTAAGTGCTCCATGGTACAACATACAACAATATTTGAAGAGTAAGTGCTCTATGGTACAATGTACAACAATATTTGAAGAGTAAGTGCTCTATGGTACCATGTACAACACTATTTGATGATTAAGTGCTTCATGGTACCATGTACAACATTATCTGATGATTAAGTGCTCCATGGTACCATGTACAACATTATCTGATGATTAAGTGCTTCATGGTACCATGTACAATATTATCTGATGATTAAGTGCTCCATGGTACCATGTACAACACAATTTGATGATTAAGTGATCCATGGTACCATGTACAACATTATCTGATGATTAAGTGCTCCAAGGTACCATGTACAACATTATCTGATGATTAAGTGCTTCATGGTACCATGTACAATATTATCTGATGATTAAGTGCTCCAAGGTACCATGTACAACACAATTTGATGATTAAGTGATCCATGGTACCATGTACAACATTATCTGATGATTAAGTGCTCCATGGTACCATGTACAACACAATTTGATGATTAAGTGATCCATGGTACCATGTACAACACAATTTGATGATTAAGTGCTTCATGGTACCATGTACAATATTATCTGATGATTAAGTGCTCCATGGTACCATGTACAACACAATTTGATGATTAAGTGATCCATGGTACCATGTACAACATTATCTGATGATTAAGTGCTCCAAGGTACCATGTACAACATTATCTGATGATTAAGTGCTTCATGGTACCATGTACAATATTATCTGATGATTAAGTGCTCCAAGGTACCATGTACAACACAATTTGATGATTAAGTGCTCCATGGTACAACAGTCATTTCACACATAAATTAATCTGCTGCAGCAACATTAATACAAATTTATATTCTTAATGGATGACAGGCTGATAAAGATGACAGGAGTATTTCACAATTCTAAGCAATTCTGTCAACAGTGTCGGATAGAGAGTATAATGAAACTAGTTATAATAAGCATGATGCACGATGGAGTTAAAAATGACAATATTGATTATATTATGCAAGTTAAAAATGACACCAGTGGTAATAAACATGATGGATGATAGAGAGAAAAATGATGCCAGTGATGTGTGTGTGATTTGAATTGTTAACATAGCTTTAACAATTTATCAGTCATATCACTATGATGTCTGCAATGTGGCAGTTTATAGCAATGTCTAGCACTGGGGCATCATGCCGAAGACATGTAGCATATGTCCCACCCAGTCACATTAAAATGACACCACTGTTAATAAGCATGATATATGATGGACAGAGAAATGACACCACTGATAATAAGCATGATGCATGAAGGATAGAAAAATGAAACCTTTGATAATAAGCGTGAGGCATGAGGGAGAGAGAAATGACACCACTGATAATAAGCATAATGCATGAGAGAAAAAATGACATCACTGATAATAAGCATGATGCATGATGGATAGAAAAATGACACTACTGATAATAAGCATGATGTATGAAGGATAGAAAAATGACACTATTGATAATAAGCATGATGTATGAAGGATAAAAAAATGACAATATTTATAATAAGCATGAGGCATGAGGGAGAGAGAAATGACACTACTGATAATAAGCATAATGCATGAAAGAAAAAATGACACCACTGATAATAAGCATGATGTATGATGGATAGAAAAATGACACTACTGATAATAAGCATGAGGCATGAGAGAAAAAATGACACTACTGATAATAAGCATAATGCATGAGAGAAAAAAAGACACCACTGATAATAAGCATGATGCATGATGGATAGAAAAATGACAATATTTATAATAACCATGAGGCATGAGGGAGAGAGAAATGACACTACTGATAATAAGTATAACGCATGAGAGAAAAATATGACACCACTGATAATAAGCATGATGCATGATGGATAGAAAAATGACACTATTGATAATAAGCATGTTGCAGGAAGGATAGAAAAATGACACTATTGTTAATAAACATGAGGCATGAGAGAAAAACTGACACCACTGATAAAACAACATGATGCATGATGGATAGAAAATGACACTATTGATAACAAGCATGATGCATGAGGGAGACAAAAATGACACTACTGATAATAAGCATGATGCATGATGGATGTCCATATTAAATTCATTATCTGCTCCGTTTGGGTCTGTCCATACTAAATTCCTTATCTGCTCTATTAGGGTCTGTCCATGTTAAAGTCCTTTACTGCCATCTCAGGGTATATCCACATTAAATTTCTTATATGCCATCTCACAGTCTGTCCAAATTAAATTTCTTATATGCCATCTCAGGGTCTGTCCACATTAAATTACTTACCTGCCATCACTGGGTCCATCCATATTATATTCCTTATCATGTGTATCAGGGTATCCATACTAAATTCCTTATCTGGTGTATCAGGGTATCCATATTAAATTCCTTATCTGGTGTATTAGGGTATCCATATTAAATTCCTTATCTGGTGTATCAGGGTATCCATATTAAATTACATATCTGGTGTATTAGGGTATCCATATTAAATTCCTTATCTGGTGTATCAGGGTATCCATATTAAATTCCTTATCTGGTGTATTAGGGTATCCATATTAAATTCCTTTTCTGGTGTATTAGGGTATCCATATTAAATTCCTTATCTGGTGTATCAGGGTATCCATATTAAATTACATATCTGGTGTATTAGGGTATCCATATTAAATTCCTTATCTGGTGTATCAGGGTATCCATATTAAATTCCTTATTTGGTGTATTAGGGTATCCATATTAAATTCCTTTTCTGGTGTATTAGGGTATCCATATTAAATTCCTTATCTTGTGTATTAGGGTATCCATATTAAATTCCTTATCTTGTGTATTAGGGTATCCATATAACATTCCTTATCTGGTGTATCAGGGTATCCATATTAAATTCCTTATCTGGTGTATTATGGCATCCATATCAAACTCCTTATCTGGTGTATCAGGGAATCCATATTAAATTCCATATCTGGTGTATCAGGGTATCCATATTAAATTCCTTTTCTGGTGTGTTAGGGTATCCATATTACATTCCTTATCTGGTGTATTAGGGTATCCATATTACATTCCTTATCTGGTGTATCAGGGTATCCATATTAAATTCCTTATCTGGTGTATTAGGGTATCTATATTAAATTCCTTATCTGGTGTATCAGGGGATCCATATTAAATTCCTTATCTGGTGTATTAGGGTATCGAAATTAAATTCCTTATCTGGTGTATCAGGGTATCCATATTAAATTCCTTATCTGGTGTATCAGGGTATTCGTATTAAATTCCTTATCTGGTGTATTAGGGTATCCATATTAAATTCCTTCTCTGGTGTATTAGGGTATCCATATTACATTCCTTATCTGGTGTATCAGGGTATCCATATTAAATTCCTTATCTGGTGTATTAGGATATCCATATTAAACTCCTTACATTCCTTATCTGGTGTATCAGGGTATCCATATTAAATTCCTTATCTGGTGTATTAGTGAATATACATTCAATTCCTTATCTGGTGTATTAGGGTATCAATATTAAATTCCTTATCTGGTGTATTACGGTATCCATATTAAATTCCTTATCTGGTGTATCAGGGTATCCATATTAAATTCCTTATCTGGTGTATTAGGGTATCGAAATTAAATTCCTTATCTGGTGTATCAGGGTATCCATATTAAATTCCTTATCTGGTGTATCAGGGTATCTGTATTAAATTCCTTCTCTGGTGTATTAGGGTATCCATATTAAATTCCTTTTCTGGTGTATTAGGGTATCCATATTACATTCCTTATCTGGTGTATTAGGGTATCCATATTAAATTCCTTATCTTGTGTATTAGGGTATCCATATTAAATTCCTTATCTGGTGTATTAGGGAATATATATTAAATTCCTTATCTGGTGTATTAGGGTATTGATATTAAGTTCCTTATCTGGTGCATTAGGGCATTGATATTAAATTCCTTATCTGGTGTATCAGGGTATCCATATTAAATTCCTTATCTGGTGTATCATGGTATCCATATTAAATTCCTTATCTGGTGTATCAGGGAATCCATATTAAATTCCTTATCTGGTGTATTAGGGTATCCATATTAAATTCTTTATCTGGTGTATCCGGGTATCCATATTAAATTCCTTATCTGGTGTATCAGGGTATCCATATTAAATTCCTTATTTGGTGTATTAGGGTATCCATATTAAATTCCTTATCTGGTGTATCACGGTATCCATATCAAATTCCTTTTCTTGTGTATCAGGGTATCCATATTAAACTCCTTATATTCCTTATTAGGTGTATCAGGGCATCCATATTAAATTACTTATCTGCTGCATTAGGGTATTGATATTAAATTCCTTATCTGGTGTATCAGGTTATCCATATTAAATTCCTTATCTGGTGTATCAGGGTATCCATATTAAATTCCTTATCTGGTGTATTAGGGTATCCATATTAAATTCCTTATCTTGTGTATCAGGGTATCGATATTAAGTTCCTTATCTGGTGTATCAGGGTATCCATATTAAATTCCTTATCTTGTGTATTAGGGTATCCATATTAAATTCCTTATCTGGTGTATTAGGGTATCCATATTAAATTCCATTTCTGGTGTATTAGGGTATCCATATTAAATTCCTTATCTGGTGTATTAGGGTATCCATAGTAAATTCCTTATCTGGTGTATTAGGGTTTCCATATTAAATTCTTTATCTGATGTATCTAGGTATCCACATTAAATTCCTTATCTGGTGTATCAGGGTATCCATATTAAATTCCTTACCTGGTGTATTAGGGCATTGATATTAAATTCCTTATCTGGTGTATTAGGGTATCGATATTAAATTCCTTATCTGATGTATTAGGGTATCCATATTAAATTCCTTATCTGGTGTATTAGGGTATCCATATTAAATTCCTTATCTGGTGTGTTAGGGTATCCATATTAAATTTCTTATCTGATGTATCAGGGTATCCATATTAAATTCCTTATCTGGTGTATCACGGTATCCATATTAAATTCCTTATCTGGTGTATTAGGGTATCAATATTAAATTCCTTATCTGATGTATTAGGGTATCCATATTAAATTCCTTATCTGGTGTATTAGGGTATCCATATTAAATTCCTTATCTGGTGTATTAGGATATTCATATTAAATTCCTGATCTTGTGTATCAGGGTATCGATATTAAGTTCCTTATCTGGTGTATCAGGATATCCATATTAAATTCCTTAAATTGTGTATTAGGGTATCGATATTAAATTCCTTATCTGGTGTATTAGGGTATCCATATTAAATTCCTTATCTGGTTTATTAGAGTATCCATATTAAATTCCTTATCTGGTGTATTAGGGTATCCATATTAAATTCCTTATCTGGTATATTAGGGTATTGATATTATATTCCTTATCTGGTGTATTAGGGTATCCATATTAAATTCCTTATCTGGCGTATCAGGGAATCATTATTAAATTCCTTATCTGGTGTATCAGGGTATCCATATTAAATTCGTTATCTGGTGTATTAGGGTATCGATATTAAGTTCCTTATTTGGTGTATTAGGGTATCCATATTAAAATCCTTATCTGGTGTGTTAGTGTATCCATATTAAATTTCTTATCTGATGTATCAGGGTATCCATATTAAATTCCTTATCTGGTGTATCTGGGTATCTATATTAAATTCCTTATCTGGTATATCAGGGTATCCATATTAAATTTCTTATCTGGTGTATCTGGGTATCCATATTAAATTCCTTATCTGGTGTATCAGGGTATCCATATTAAATTCCTCATCTTGTGTATTAGAGTATCGTTCTTAAATTCCTTATTTGGTGTATTAGGGTATCAATATTAAATTCCTTATCTGGTGTATTAGGGTATTCATATTAAATTCCTTATCTGGTGTATCAGGGTATCCATATTAAACTCCTTACATTCCTTATCTGGTGTATCAGGTATCCATATTAAATTCCTTATCTGGTGTATTAGGGAATATATATTCAATTCCTTATCTGGTGTAATAGGGTATTGATATTAAATTCCTTATCTGGTGTATTAGGGTATCCATATTAAATTCCTTATCTTGTGTATTAGGGTATCGTTATTAAATTCCTTATTTGGTGTATTAGGGTATCAATATTAAATTCATTATCTGGTGTATTAGGGTATCCATATTAAATTCCTTATCTGGTGTATCAGGGTATCCATATTAAACTCCTTACACTCCTTATCTGGTGTACCAGGGTATCCATATTAAATTCCTTATCTGGTGTATTAGGGAATATATATTCAATTCCTTATCTGGTGTAATAGGGTATTGATATTAAATTCCTTATCTGGTGTATTAGGGTATCCATATTAAATTCCTTATCTTGTGTATTAGGGTATCGTTATTAAATTCCTTATTTGGTGTATTAGGGTATCAATATTAAATTCCTTATCTGGTGTATTAGGGTATCCATATTAAATTCCTTATCTGGTGTATCAGGGTATCCATATTAAACTCCTTACACTCCTTATCTGGTGTACCAGGGTATCCATATTAAATTCCTTATCTGGTGTATTAGGGAATATATATTCAATTCCTTATCTGGTGTATTAGGGTATCCATATTAAATTCCTTATCTGGTGTATCAGGGTATCCATATTAAACTCCTTACATTCCTTATCTGGTGTATCAGGGTATCCATATTAAATTCCTTATCTGGTGTATTAGGGAATATATATTCAATTCCTTATCTGGTGTATTAGGGTATCAATATTAAATTCCTTATCTGGTGTATTAGGGTATCCATATCAAACTCCTTATCTGGTGTATCAGGATATCCATATTAAACTCCTTATATTTCTTATCTGATGTATCAGGGTATCCATATTAAATTCCTTATCTGGTGTATTAGGGAATATATATTAAATTCCTTATCTGGTGTATTAGGGTATCCATATTAAATTCCTTATCTGGTATATTAGGGTATCGATATTATATTCCTTATCTGGTGTATTAGGGTATCGATATTAAATTCCTTATCTGGCGTATCAGGGAATCATTATTAAATTCCTTATCTGGTGTATCAGGGTATCCATATTAAATTCGTTATCTGGTGTATTAGGGTATCGATATTAAGTTCCTTATCTGGTGTATTAGGGTATCCATATTAAATTCCTTATCTGGTGTATCAGGATATCCATATTAAACTCCTTATATTCCTTATCTGGTGTATCACGGTATCCATATCAAATTCCTTATCTGGTGTATTAGGGAATATATATTAAATTCCTTATCTGGTGTATTAGGGTATTGATATTAAATTCTTTATCTGGTGTATCAGGGTATGCATATTAAATTCCTTATCTGGTGTATTAGGGTATCCATATTAAATTCCTTCTCTGGTGTATTAGAGCATCCATATTAAATTCCTTATCTGGTGTATTAGGGTATCCATATTAAATTCCTTATCTGGTATATTAGGGTATCGATATTAAATTCCTTATCTGGTGTATTAGGGTATCCATATTAAATTCCTTATCTGACGTATCAGGGTATAATTATTAAATTCCTTATCTGTTGTATCAGGGTATCCATATTAAATTCGTTATCTGGTGTATTAGGGTATCGATATTAAGTTCCTTATCTGGTGTATTAGGGGATCGATATTAGATTCCTTATCTGGTGTGTTAGGGTATCCATATTAAATTTCTTATCTGATGTATCAGGGTATCCATATTAAGTTCCTTACCTGGTGTATTAGGGCATTGATATTAAATTCCTTATCTGGTGTATTAGGGTATCGATATTAAATTCCTTATCTGATGTATTAGGGTATCCATATTACATTCCTTATCTGGTGTACTACGGTATCGATATTAAATTCCTTATCTGGTGTATTAGGGTATCGATATTAAATTCCTTATCTGGTGTATCAGGGTATCCATATTAAATTCCTTAACTGGTGTATTAGGGCATTGATATTAAATTCCTTATCTGGTGTATTAGGGTATCGATATTAAATTCCTTATCTGATGTATTAGGGTATTCATATTAAATTCCTTATCTGGTTTATTAGGTTATCCATATTAAATTCCTTATCTGCTGTATTAGGGTATCCATATTAAATTCCTTATCTGGTGTATTAGGGTATCGATATTAAATTCCTTATCTGGTGTATTAGGGTATCCATATTAAATTCCTTATCTGGTGTATTAGGGTATCCATATTAAATTCCTTATCTTGTGTAACAGGGTATCGATATTAAGTTCCTTATCTGGTGTATCAGGGTATCCATATTAAATTCCTTATCTTGTGTATTAGGGTATCCATATTAAATTCCTTATCTGGTGTATTAGGGTATCCATAGTAAATTTCTTATCTGGTGTATTAGGGTTTCCATATTAAATTCTTTATCTGGTGTATCCGGGTATCCATATTAAATTCCTTATCTGGTGTATCCGGGTATCCATATTAAATTCCTTATCTGGTGTATCAGGGAATCCATATTAAATTCCTTACCTGGTGTATTAGGGCATTGATATTAAATTCCTTATCTGGTGTATTAGGGTATCGATATTAAATTCCTTATCTGATGTATTAGGGTATCCATATTACATTCCTTATCTGGTGTATTAGGGTATCCATATTAAATTCCTTATCTGGTGTGTTAGGGTATCCATATTAAATTTCTTATCTGATGTATCAGGGTATCCATATTAAATTCCTTATCTGATGTATTAGGGTATCCATATTAAATTCCTTATCTGGTGTATTAGGGTATCCATATTAAATTCCTTATCTGGTGTATTAGGGTATCCATATTAAATTCCTTATCTGGTGTATTAGGGTATCCATATTAAATTCCTTACCTGGTGTATTAGGGTATTCATATTAAATTCCTTATCTTGTGCATCAGGGTATCGATATTAAGTTCCTTATCTGGTGTATCAGGGTATCCATATTAAATTCCTTAAATTGTGTATTAGGGTATCCATATTAAAGTCCTTATCTGCTGTATCAGGGTATCCATATTAAATTCCTTATCTGGTGTATTAGGGTATAGATATTAAATTCCTTATCTGGTGTATTAGGGTATCCATATTAAATTCCTTATCTTGTGTATCAGGGTATCGATATTAAGTTCCTTATCTGGTGTATCAGGGTATCCATATTAAATTCCTTATCTTGTGTATTAGGGTATCCATATTAAATTCCTTATCTGGTGTATTAGGGTATCCATATTAAATTCCTTATCTGGTGTATTAGGGTATCCATAGTAAATTCCTTATCTGGTGTATTAGGGTTTCGATATTAAATTCTTTATCTGGTGTATCCGGGTATCCATATTAAATTCCTTATCTGGTGTATCAGGGTATCCATATTAAATTCCTTATCTTGTGTATCAGGGTATCCATATTAAATTCCTTATGTGGTGTATTAGGGTATCCATAGCAAATTCCTTATCTGGTGTATTAGGGTTTCCATATTAAATTCTTTATCTGGTGTATCCGGGTATCCATATTAAATTCCTTATCTGGTGTATCAGGGTATCCATATTAAATTCCTTATTTGGTGTATTAGGGTATCCACATGAAATTCCTTATCTGGTGTATCAGGGTATCCATATCAAATTCCTTTTCTTTTGTATCAGGGTATCCATATTAAACTCCTTATATTCCTTATTAGGTGTATCAGGGTATCCATATTAAATTCCTTATCTGGTGCATTAGGGTATTGATATTAAATTCCTTATCTGGTGCATCAGGGTATCCATATTAAATTCCTTATCTAGTGTATCAGGGTATCCATATTAAATTCCTTATCAGGTGTATTAGGGTATCCATATGAAATTCCTTATCTGGTTTATTAGAGTATCCATATTAAATTCCTTATCTGGTGTATTAGGGTATCCATATTAAATTCCTTATCTGGTATATTAGGGTATCAATATTATATTCCTTATCTGGTGTATTAACGTATCCATATTAAATTCCTTATCTGGCGTATCAGGGTATCATTATTAAATTCCTTATCTGGTGTATCAGGGTATCCATATTAAATTCATTATCTGGTGTCTTAGGGTATCGATGTTAAGTTCCTTATTTGGTGTATTAGGGTATCCATATTAAATTCCTTATCTGGTGTGTTAGTGTATCCATATTAAATTTCTTATCTGATGTATCAGGGTATCCATATTAAATTCCTTATCTGGTGTATCTGGGTATCTATATTAAATTCCTTATCTGGTATATCAGGGTATCCATATTAAATTCCTTATCTGGCGTATCAGGGTATCATTATTAAATTCCTTATCTGGTGTATCAGGGTATCCATATTAAATTCATTATCTGGTGTCTTAGGGTATCGATATTAAGTTCCTTATTTGGTGTATTAGTGTATCCATATTAAATTTCTTATCTGATGTATCAGGGTATCCATATTAAATTCCTTATCTGGTGTATCAGGGTATCCATATTAAATTCATTATCTGGTGTATTAGGGTATCCATATTAAGTTCCTTATTTGGTGTATTAGTGTATCCATATTAAATTTCTTATCTGATGTGTTAGGGTATCCATATTAAATTTCTTATCTGATGTATCAGGGTATCCATATTAAATTCCTTATCTGGTGTGTTAGTGTATCCATATTAAATTTCTTATCTGATGTATCAGGGTATCCATATTAAATTCCTTATCTGGTGTATCTGGGTATCTATATTAAATTCCTTATCTGGTGTATCAGGGTATCCATATTAAATTCCTTATCTTGTGTATTAGGGTATCATTATTAAATTCCTTATTTGTTGTATTAGGGTATCAATATTAAATTCTTTTTCTGGTGTATTAGGGTATCCATATTAAATTCCTGATCTGGTGTATCAGGGTATCCATATTAAACTCCTTATCTGGTGTATTAGGGAATATATATTCAATTCCTTATCTGGTGTATTAGGGTATTGATATTAATTTCCTTATCTGGTGTATTAGGGTATCCATATTAAACTCCTTATATTCCTTATCTGGTGTATCAGGGTACCCATATTAAATTCCTTATCTGGTGTATTAGGGAATATATATTAAATTCCTTATCTGGTGTATTAGGGTATCCATATTAAATTCCTTATCTGGTGTATTAGGGAATATATATTAAATTCCTTATCTGGTGTATTAGGGTATCCATATTAAATTCCTTATCTGGTGCATTAGAGTACTGATATTAAATTCCTTATCTGGTGTATCAGGGTATCCATATTAAATTCCTTATCTGGTGTATTAGGGTATCCATATTAAATTCCTTCTCTGGTGTATTAGAGTATCCATATTAAATTCCTTATCTGGTGTATTAGGGTATCCATATTAAATTCCTTATCTGGTGTATTAGGGTATCGATATTAAATTCCTTATCTGGTGTATTAGGGTATCCATATTAAATTCCTTATCTGGCAAATCAGGGTATCATTATTAAATTCCTTATCTGGTGTATCAGGGTATCCATATTAAATTCGTTATCTGGTGTACTAGGGTATCGATATTAAGTTCCTTATCTGGTGTATTAGGGTATCGATATTAAATTCCTTATCTGGTGTGTTAGGGTATCCATATTAAATTTCTTATCTGATGTATCACGGTATCCATATTAAATTCCTTACCTGGTGTATTAGGGCATTGATATTAAATTCCTTATCTGGTGTATTAGGGTATCGATATTAAATTCCTTATCTGATGTATTAGGGTATCCATATTAAATTCCTTATCTGGTGTATTAGGGTATCCATATTAAATTCCTTATCTTGTGTATCAGGGTATCGATATTAAGTTCCTTATCTGGTGTATCAGGGTATCCATATTAAATTCCTTATCTGGTGTATTAGGGTATCCATAGTAAATTCCTTATCTGGTGTATTAGGGTATCCATATTAAATTCCTTATCTTGTGTATTAGGGTATCGTTATTAAATTCCTTATTTGTTGTATTAGGGTATCAATATTAAATTCTTTATCTGGTGTATTAGGGTATCCATATTAAGTTCCTTATCTGGTGTATCAGGGTATCCATATTAAACTCCTTATCTGGTGTATTAGGGAATATATATTCAATTCCTTATCTGGTGTATTAGGGTATTGATATTAAATTCCTTATCTGGTGTATTAGGGTATCCATATTAAATTCCTTATCTTGTGTATTAGGGTATCGTTATTAAATTCCTTATTTGTTGTATTAGGGTATCAATATTAAATTCTTTATCTGGTGTATTAGGGTATCCATATTAAGTTCCTTATCTGGTGTATCAGGGTATCCATATTAAACTCCTTATCTGGTGTATTAGGGAATATATATTCAATTCCTTATCTGGTGTATTAGGGTATTGATATTAAATTCCTTATCTGGTGTATTAGGGTATTGATATTAAATTCCTTATCTGGTGTATCAGGATATCCATATTAAACTCCTTATATTCCTTATCTGGTGTATCAGGGTACCCATATTAAATTCCTTATCTGATGTATTAGGGAATATATATTAAATTCCTTATCTGGTGTATTAGGGTATCCATATTAAATTCCTTATCTGGTATATTAGGGTATCGATATTATATTCCTTATCTGGTGTATTAGGGTATCCATATTAAATTCCTTATCTGGCGTATCAGGGTATCATTATTAAATTCCTTATCTGGTGTATCAGGGTATCCATATTAAATTCATTATCTGGTGTATTAGGGTATCGATATTAAGTTCCTTATCTGGTGTATCAGGGTATCCATATTAAATTCCTTATCTGGTGTATTAGGGAATATATATTAAATTCCTTATCTGGTGTATTAGGGTATCCATATTAAATTCCTTATCTGGTGCATTAGAGTACTGATATTAAATTCCTTATCTGGTGTATCAGGGTATCCATATTAAATTCCTTATCTGGTATATTAGGGTATCGATATTAAATTCCTTATCTGGTGTATTAGGGTATCCATATTAAATTCCTTATCTGGCGTATCAGGGTATCATTATTAAATTCCTTATCTGGTGTATCAGGGTATCCATATTAAATTCGTTATCTGGTGTATTAGGGTATTGATATTAAGTTCCTTATCTGGTGTATTAGGGTATCGATATTAAATTCCTTATCTGGTGTGTTAGGGTATCCATATTAAATTTCTTATCTGATGTATCACAGTATCCATATTAAATTCCTTACCTGGTGTATTAGGGCATTGATATTAAATTCCTTATCTGGTGTATTAGGGTATCGATATTAAATTCCTTATCTGATGTATTAGGGTATCCATATTAAATTCCTTATCTGGTGTATTAGGGTATCCATATTAAATTCCTTATCTGGTGTATTAGGGTATCCATAGTAAATTCCTTATCTGGTGTATTAGGGTATCCATATTAAATTCCTTATCTGGTGTATTAGGGTATCCATATTAAATTCCTTATCTTGTGTATCAAGGTATCGATATTAAGTTCCTTATCTGGTGTATCAGGGTATCCATATTAAATTCCTTATCTTGTGTATTAGGGTATCCATATTAATTTCCTTATCTGGTGTATTAGGGTATCCATAGTAAATTCCTTATCTGGTGTATTAGGGTATCCATATTAAATTCCTTATCTGGTGTATTAGGATATCCATATTAAATTCCTTATCTGGTGTATCAGGGTATCGATATTAAGTTCCTTTTCTGGTGTATCAGGGTATCCATATTAAATTCCTTATCTGGTGTATTAGGGTATCCATATTAAATTCCTTATCTGGTGTATTAGGGTCTATCCATAATAAATTCCTTATTGTCTGTAGCACGGTCGATCCATATTTAATTTCTTTGAAACAAATGCTTACCATTTCTTTAAATCACAATACTAGCTTTAGTTCCATCTGATCTTCTTACCTATAACTAACAAAAATCAAGGACAACATGCAGTTTTGTTTGGTATGTATATTTTTGGGGGTGAGTATGGCAAACACCAAAGTATCAAAGCCATCAACTTTTTTATTTTAATTGGAATTAGAGCCAAGTACAATGTTGAGTTTTAGTTTTTCATTTAGGTCCCACTTTTTTCAAAACATGGAAATATGACTATAAGGATAAATCCAAATGTTTGTCTAATCACAAGGCAAACTTTTAAATGCTTAAGAGGCTTATTATCCCTTTCAATGTCTTTCATTTGTTTGATGCCATTTCTAGAAAATGCTTAGAACAAATATTTACAGCTTGACCATGCAGACATTTAGCATTAATATATAGGCAGTTTAAAACATCTGAAGTACTACTGTAAAGTCAGTCTGGTTCCCAGACCAACTTCACTGAATCTGACATGAAAACTTGATCCAGTTTAAACAAACACTGCAACCAATCTCTGGATCTGACCACAAGGATCCTATTTTTAATTCTGGCTATTATTGTGTAACTCCATAATTTAAATACCATGTCAGTATAAATTGTAAGAGCTGACAGGTCTGTAATTATATGTGCATGCTGGGATAAATTAGTGCCAGTGGTACAGCCTAAATTATTATATATTTTGCTTTCCGTACATACAGATGCAAACAAAAGATATTCAAAATGATCTAGCCATTCAGATTGTAATCATAGAAAGAAAATGAAATTATTAAGCAAAGACCGAAAATTTTAAATTTTTTAATAGGAATAGAGAAAAGACAAGAAAAGAAAACCACCTATGGTATGACGAGATTACAAACCATGAATACTGTAAATTTGTTTTGATTCATAGGTTACCCATCTTTGTTCTTTTTTTCTTTCTTTAAGCAATGGATTGACACATGTAAATATCAAACTTGTATAACTTGGAAAGCAATAGTCTGAACCATGGACTGGCATGCGTAAATACCAATTTGTGACTTTACAAACAACAGTCTGGACCATGGATTGATACATGTAAAAACAAACATGTGTGACACTTAAAGCAACAGTCTGAACCATTGATTGACAGATGTCAATACAAACATATGTGACTCTACATCAAAACAGTCGGAAAAATGGCCTAAATGCAAATCATAACTATAAAAACCAAGCTCAACCAAAAGGTAAACCCAACCCTCACTGAACCATGAAATATAGGTCTCACTGACATATTTCTCACTGATGGTTGTTGCACTCCTCATGACATAATAACAGTTTTAAAAAATACACCATGTGACTCGGACCACAGACGTAAGTGCCTGAGAAGATAAGCTCACTGCACAAGTTAAAAAATGTATTTCAACCATGAAATACAGGTTACAGTGAAAGGTGCTGTACTCCAACTGGCATATCTAAATACCTACTTATGTGACTACAGACAACATTATCTGAGAAAAAAAACTAAATCCAAACCCTAACCTAGAAAACTCAGCTTAGTGCAAAAGTATGCACAAATGATTGAACCATGGAAATATAAATGTTATTGTTGTTTGAGGGGTTTAATGCCATTTGCAAGATAGGCTTATATACTTATATTTGGTGGCCAGTTTAACTGGGGGAGGAAGAATTGGGGAAAACCCCAGAAAGAACCAATATCCAAAGGAAAGTTACTGTCAGTTTTCTAACATATTCACACTGACCAAGCCCAAGACTAAAATGTAATGTCTGAATTTGGATCCTAAGCGCTGTAAGCATCACATTTTCTCAATATATTTATCTGGCAAATGAAATGGTTGCATGAACATTTGAAGTTCACAAAGTTATACATTAAAAATGCCTATGACAAGGGGCATAACTCTACAAAATATCTACACAACCTGAGCTCTTAAGGAAAGAACCTATGTGGCAAATTTGGCTGAAGTCTGGAAGCTTGAATATTCTGAAATTTGTACACAGACAACAAGATAATCAAATGGGCATGACACAGTTGTCAATGAACTCATCTTGCATGGTGGTGATGTGAAGCTTCTCATCAAATTTAGTATAAACCTACAAAATGTGGAAACTGCTTGTGGGCCACAGCCATGGGAACCACCAGATTTAGGTTTTATCTCTGTATGAAGCCAACAGCTTCTATGATGTCTTAGACTGAAATTCTGCATTAAACATGAGGCTCATATATATGCTCATATATATATCACTCTAATTTCATGAGCAGAAATCCTCATGTAGCAAATCTGATCTTTTGAGACTTCAGAGTACATCCTGCAAAACCAGCTTAACATATGAAGACAGGGACTGAGAGCTGATATCCTGCTTTCTTGTCTTCTCATGAGGGTCACTGAACCATCCAATATGAACTGATGATAGTTCTTGTCAACTTAAACGGTATTTAAATTGCTCACCTAACATCCCGAAGCTAAAGTTGTTATATATGTCCCCTCAATCCCATTTGAAACTGACTGATTACAAGTCCAGCAACAAAAGGCCTCCCCAACCATACATAGTGGCATTTGTAAATACTGTCACTTCCAGTTGGTGCTTCTCAAAAGGAATTCCTGTTGCGAGTTAACCATGACTGCACCAGGCACACACAGGAATAACTATACATCATTCATGATAATGACCTTTCATTCAAGTGTCCCAGTAGAATCAAATCAGCTGCCGCATTGAAAAACCACAACAGTTACAAGAACCCTCAATGGAATCCACATCCTGTTGTCATGTATATTTAATTGACCTTGCTTGTTATTTTTTTTTTTTTTTAAGTTTAATACATGCTATGGATAATCATATTTTGTATTTGACCTTGTCAAAAATCAAGTTCACTTTGTTCCTGATTAGAGACACTGATGGGTTTTTTGTTTTAGTAAACAAATTATACAAGGCTAATATTTTCTTTATGAGCGAGGGTTTAATCTTAGGATCATTATCAATAGAAGTAAACATATTATTAGGGTCTCGGTCATAGTTACTGGAATTCTCCCATAAAAAACCTAGCCTGCCTGATGTTTACCACATTCTATATCATCATTTTAGTAACAGAGTGTTCTAGAATGGACAATTAGATTAAGCCATATTATTTCCGGAAAAGCTAATTGTGACCTAGGTCAAGTAGAGGGATTTATAATCTTCTTTACCTGAGAAATTAGTAATTTGTGCTGTAAGATGTTGAAGCAGAATCAGTCATATTGTTGTGTTCAGTATCTGATGTGGGCTAGAATTATTTATTCATATTATTATTCTCTGGAATTACAAGTGCTCAATAATATTCTTTGTCAGAAACTTGGAATTATATCAAATTTAGAGAAGGATATCTTGGATTATATTATATTTGATTCATCAAAAGACAGCTGTCACCATGTCATAAACCACTACAGGAACATCAACACCTTCAGTGCTGGATTTTATTTTGAACACCACTAGACATTAATTACAACTTTATCCATTCAGACTATTTTCAGATTTAATTCGCATTGCTATAAGTCCTTTTTAAATTTACACCTTTTATTGAAAAGGAAATAAATTATTTTTTGAATTTTACAAAACTCGTTGGCTTTCAATCTTTTCTATTACTTAGTGTAAGACCACAGAGTCGTAATACTGTTGGAAATGAACTATGAATGTGATCATCTATATGACATAAACATGAGGGAGGCATACCAGACTGAGATTGGTTATAAACTTCATAATGAGGTGAATAGAACACTGGGACAGCTGAAAGTTGTATTTTCCTCAGTTCAAGATACTAATGAGATACTATTCAAAGGCTCAGTTCAATTATGTCCTTGAGAAGACTAAAAATTACCATGTTTCTGGAGATCATCCAAAAACACCATTTTGCCACAGTGGAAACCACCTCGAACAGGGTGGCACCACAACATGTAATTTCAGCAATGACCCAGCGGCTGATATTAGACCAAATTGTAGAACTTGAAATTGGTAAACTTTGTCACAGTAAGCAAACTGATATTAGATTTCATTGAGGCAACTCAGGTATACGATGGGCATACACTTTGTCACAGTAAGCTAACTGACATTAGATTTCATTGAGGCAACTCAGGTATACGATGGGCATACACTTTGTCACAGTAAGCTAACTGACATTAGATTTCATTGAGGCAACTCAGGTATATGATGGGCATAAACGTGCCATTGGCCTTTATCATAAGGAACAGAAAGCCATGAATAGAACTCCAGATATTGTGCTTTTTTCACAATCTCCAAGGCCTATTTGTCGATGGGTGACTGAAGAATATCATCCTTCTCCCAATCTGATAGCACATTCATTATGAGGGTGAGGAAGAATGTGGGGGTTGGTCATACGAAATCACATCCATTAGGAGGGTGAGGAAGAATGTGGGGGTTGGTCATACGAAATCTGATAGCACATCCATTATGAGGGTGAGGAAGAATGTGGGGGTTGGTCATAAAAAATATGAAGCCCTTGTGAAATGATTTGGACTGTCCATTCATTTTTGGGAAATAGGTTGCTGGGGGGGGAGTGGACAAATTTAGTTTCTTATCTCTCTTGTGACGGTGCCTCCTAGACTGGTTCTGCTGTTGTCTGCTTGCATATTTGTAAAGTTATTGTAAAAGAAGTTGATCAACATTTTCTAAATGTACTGACTACACAAGACTTTTGAAATTAATTTTTTATTGTCCAAATATATGATCGAAATAAAAATCACTGATTCTTGAAATTGTATCTGAATGTAAATCACTCTTTACACCTGCTCCCAAAAATCCTAGAATTTTTAACGACCGTGGACTTTGTATCACATGGACTAGTGTCAACTACCATATCAAGCAGTATCAGTATGTAAAGTTTTGCAAACACAATGTTTTTTTCTGTTTTATTTGTTTGTCTTGTCTATGTTTTGTATTTGCCTTTGAAAAAGACTAATTAAGATTTGAAAGCACTCAGGCTAGTTAGATACTAGTTTTTGCACCGTTCATTGTAGTTTATTGCATATATATATATATATATATATATATATATATATATATATATATATATGCTTTTTTCAAGTTTTAATTACCCCTATCTAATCATGTGATTGGTTGACATAAGAAATTGTACAGAATGATAATGAGAACTCATGCATGGGTAACTCTTGAACTTGAAACTCTTGAAAGTTTGTTTCAGTTCAGTCAGGTATGAATGCAATTTTGTTGTTAAAAATTCTGACGTTTGTCTTTTGTTATTGTTCTATTCACTGCTGGGAGTGTAATATCATTAACATTCATATAATAATGAAGCATATTGTGCAATCTGCATCAGAAATAAGGAAATAAATGTGTCTGTACATTCTGATAACTCAGTATTGAGAATAAAATAAGATTCATTACACAAAATGTTGTATTAATACACTTTGTGAGGAATTGTCATTATGTCTAAAATTTGAATTGGCATTATGTCTAAAATTTGAATTGGCATTATGTCTAAAATTTGAATTGGCATTATGTCTATTATGTTATCTTCATTAGAACTAGGAAATATTTATAATCAGCTGAATTATTACATTTTTTTCAGTAACCTCTTCAGATCATGCCTGCAGGAGTCATACACATCGAACTACGCTCATTTGATAGAGACCACGTCAACTCTATGGTTTGTCATCCAAGATGACTCAGCGATAAAGTGTGTTGTGCAGAGCTATTCTCCATGAGCCACCACGGAAACTCCATCATGACATATGGAGTGGTCGAGACTTTTTTCATATCTTCTCCACTTTCCCTCTCTTTCTCAACCCTCAACATGATGTGTGTGGTTTCAAAAATTTGCATGAGCTGTACTGTAAGTAGTATATGTGGGCTCTTCTTGAAAACAGTGTTTCATGGTATCCAATGGATTTTTCTTTTACCTGATTTGAAAATATCTTATAATAAAATGCTACAATTTCCTTTCTTACACTGCAGCAAAATGGAAAGATTACATCTGAAACTTATATAAAAAACAATATCATGTGGACTGATTTTTTCTGTGCAATTCTTTCATCTTTTAGTTTCTGTCATCATTGTGCTTTCTGCTTTAATTTTAGAAAATGATAACTGTATTTGCAACTGAGTTTTTAAGTTTTTGTTCCATTATTTTTTCTGTGCTAAACAAATCTGATCGTCTGATGCCCAGGGCCTGTCTCATTACAGATCGGGCCCCTCTTAAATTCTAAGTGAGATGCCCATCAGGCATGTAAAAAATCTAACTTACACAATAAAGCTTTGATGGCACTGATGAAATGCTGAATTTTATTAAAATGCAATATGTTGACCAGAAATATATAGATGTCTTTTTTATTTTTTAATGGACAGGTGGAAAATGAAATTTTGTGATTTTAAATAGCCCTACCCAATGTCAAGGTAAAACAACGGAATATATAACAGTTCTCAACTCTTTATTAAACAATTTATCATGAAATTATTTGTGGACATAGAAAAAAACCAAAAGCACATACAAGATAAATTGAAATATTATGACTGCCTCCTTGCACATCTGCCAACCTTCCAGGCAGAATTGGGGTTTATTTTTAAACTAAAATTTCAAATCATCTTTAGTGGTATCAAGGGAGGTCACTCTTTATGGCCTAAATAAGCAACGTACATGAGAATAAGTTATTTACTCATATAAGCATACATAAAATGATTGGGGATTAAAATCTGAGTAAAAGAATATATTTTCATTAAAACATTAAATAAATTTTTCAGCAAAAGATAATAACCTGTTGACTTAGCGCTGAAGTGTTGCACCTAGGAACCCAAGGGCAGGGGACAATGTGTTCACCATTCTCCAAATTAAGGATGGAAACACCATTTTAGGACAAAGGAAAGTGGAATATAGTATGTCATACATTAGTAGTGCTAAAATGAGATAATGTTTTTTGCTTAGAATGTTTGCTACCTAAACTTTGTGATCTGCACTGTGATTTAGTCTTTTCTTTTGGACCCTTACATTACTATAATCAGTACTTTCATCTTTTGTTTTGAACCCTTACAATACTGTAATCAGTACTTTCATCTTTTCTTTTGAACCCTTACAATACTGTAATCAGTACTTTCATCTTTTCTTTTGAACCCTTACAATACTGTAATCAGTACTTTCATCTTTTCAACCCTTACAATACTGTAATCAGTACTTTCATCTTTTCTTTTGGACCCTTACATTACTGTAATTAATACTTTCATCAAATGTATAGACAACTTCCAGGATGCAATGAATAATATAAAGGTTTTAACAATACATGAAAAAATATTTCTTAGAAAGGCCAAATTGATGTATAAAGTATCCAGAAAAGACATTCCTGTCAATCCATTAAGCAGTATCTTACACCAAACAGGTGCTGATGCTACTCCAAATTTAAGGCCCAAAAGAAGGAAAAATTATATTATACCAAGGCCAAATAACGAATTGTTTAAAAAATGTTTTCAATATACTGGTCAACTGGCATGGAACAATATTCCCAGGCTCCTAGCATTTCTTCTTTCCATAATCAATGTCTTAAATGGATGAAATCTTTAGATAATTGAACTGTTCTGGTAAAAAAAATACCGCCTGCTTTTCTTCAATTTTGCATCATTTTTATGATATTTTATATATGTTCATGTGTTCACAGATCCCTGCGCATATGTTCCAGGCTTGATACTTTGATTTTTAAAATCACTTAATTATTTAGTGTCAAGCCAGATTCTTCATGTCATGTTCTATATACTGTATATATTGTACATAACAGATAGAAGGCCTCAGTGTAGATTAGTTCTGTAACTAACTGAGTTACCTTCTCTAAATAAAGTCCTTATTATTATTATCAAATCTTTGGAACCCTTACATTACTGTAATCAGACATTTATCAAGCCCTGAAGTAAATCAGGAAAACATGAATGGGTCTGAATATCTGATTAATCGCCTGAGAACAAGCTGCACTATGGAATTCTCCATTCTGGATGTTGCTGTCATTTAGCTTTAGTGTTTGATGACATATAAATAATACAGATTTGAAAGGAATATAGGTGTTTTATCATCCATGATTATTTGGTTGTATTTGGAGGGCTAACATTGGCCCATGTTACCTTATCTCCATATAGTTTCCTTAATTACCTGTTCAGCCAACACCACTCTTAACAAGTACTTTTTCAGTTAATGCCATTCATAACAAGTACTTTTTCAGTCAATGCCATTCATAGTAAGTACTTTTTGTCAATGCCATTCATAGTAAGTACTTTTTGTCAATGCCATTCATAACAGGTACTTTTTGAGTCAATGCCATTCCTAACAGGTACATTAATTTTTCAGTTAATGCCAGTCATAACAAGTACATGCCATTCATATCATAGCAAAGACTTTTTTAGTCAATGCCATTCATAACAAGTACTTTTCAGTCAATGCCATGCATAACAAGTACTTTTACAGTTAATGCCATTCATAACAAGTACTTTTACAGTTAATGCCATTCATAACAAATACATTTACAGTCAATGCCATTCATAACAAGTACTTTTTTAGTCAATGCCATTCATAACAAGTACTTTTTCAGTCAATGCCATTCATAGTAAGTATTTTTTGTCAATGCCATTCATAACAGGTACTTTTATAGTCAATGCCATTCACAATAAGTACTTTTTCAGTCAATGCCATTCATAACAAGTACTTTTTCAATCAATGCCATTCATAACAAGTACTTTTTCAGTCAATGTCATTCATAATAAGTACTTTTTGTCAATGCCATTCATAACAGGTACTTATATAGTCAATGGCATTCACAATAAGTACTTTTTCAGTCAATGCCATTCATAACAAGTACTTTTTCAGTCAATGCCATTCATAACAAGTACTTTTTCAGTCAATGCCATTCATACTAAGTACTTTTTGTCAATGCCATTTATAACAAGTACTTTTACAGTCGATGCCATTCATAACAAGTACATTTACAGTCAATGCCATTCATAACAAGTACTTTTTCAGTCAATGCCATTCATAACAAGTACTTTTTGTCAATGCCATTCATAACAAGTACTTTTTCAGTCAATGCCATTCATAACAAGTACTTTTTCAGTCAATGCCATTCATAGTAAGTACTTTTTGTCAATACCATTTATAACAAGTACTTTTATAGTCAATGCCATTCACAATAAGTACTTTTTCAGTCAATGCCATTCATAACAAGTACTTTTTCAGTCAATGCCATTCATAACAAGTACTTTTTCAGTCAATGCCATTCATAGTAAGTACTTTTTCAGTCAATGCCATTTATAACAGGTACTTTTATAGTCAATGCCATTCACAATAAGTACTTTTTCAGTCAATGCCATTCATAACAAGTACTTTTTCAGTCAATGCCATTCATAACAAGTACTTTTTCAGTCAATGCCATTCATAGTAAGTACTTTTTGTCAATGCCATTCATAACAGGTACTTTTATAGTCAATGTCATTCACAATAAGTACTTTTACAGTCAATGCCATTCATAACAACAGGGCTGAGCAAATCCCAAAGCCCGACATCCCGGACTAGTCATTTTTGAAGTCGGGCAAGATAAATTTTCCAAGTTGCTAGTCCGGGACAAGTGCTTTTTAAAAAAGTTGGGCTTTTCCTTATTTTCATGCTTTAATCACTATATCTACCAATCATGCCCTCTGGGTGTACTGAATACTTGATTCTACCACTCTTCAAGTATATATTTACATCCTGTTACCGCTTGATTGCATATTGGTCTAAACGACCAAATTATCGGCAAATCAAAACACGTCAAACAAAAGAAAGCCAGTGTGATCAATTAGCAGTGTCATAAGCAGTTTTGTTGCAATGAGTTTACTCAATCTAGATCAAAACGAGCGACTCACTATGATTTTCATCCAGCGAGTCACTGTAATTAAATCAATGAAAGGTGCTTTACCGACATCAGTGTTGGTTTCCTTTATGAACTGATTAAATGACAGTAATGATTCGTTAATTTATAATTGATTATACAGATGAATCACTTCCACGTGTGATATTGTGTTTGATTCAGCGAAACAATTACACTAATTAATGAGCTGTTTCAGTTCGTATTTAACAATTGCATTAATTAATGAGCTGTTTCAGTTCGTATTTAAAAAGAAAATTGATGTTATGATCACTTTAGAAGTAGTTGTCAAGCAAGCTAATAGTTACTCTGTTGATAAAATGAGTTTGCTAAATTATTTTCGCAAGGAAGGTAATAACGGCTATTTGGAGAAGGTAAATTTGTTTGAAAATGGAGGGATAAAACGTACATGGACATGTTTTCAAATCCATCAGCTAAAACATATATACATGAACCTGAAGAAGCCAAATGTATAACAACCAATGTTTATGAAAAATTAAATTCTTTTAAGAAATAATTATGTTGTATATTATTTTTTTTCTTCTATGGATTAAGTACATATGTCTCATCAAATCTAAGCAAGTGATTACCATTTTGGGACCAGTGAAAAGTAAGGTGGGACTAGTGAAGAGAAAGGTGGGATAAGTTAATTTTCTGAACCACTTGTCCTGGACTAGTGGTTTAAAAAAAAATTTGCTCAGCCCACAAGTTCATTTACAGTTAATGCCATTCATAACAAGTACTTTTTCAGTCAATGCCATTTATAACAAGTACTTTTTGTCAATGCCATTAATTACAGGTACTTTTTGTCAATGACATTCATAACAAGTACTTTTTCAGTCAATGCCATTCATAGTAAGTACTTTCTGTCAATGCCATTCATAGTAAGTACTTTTTGTCAATGCCATTCATAACAGGTACTTTTTGAGTCAATGCCATTCCTAACAGGTACATTAATTTTTCAGTTAATGCCAGTCATAACAAGTACATGCCATTCATATCAAAGCAAAGACTTTTTTAGTCAATGCCATTCATAACAAGTACCTTTTTAGTCAATGCCACTCTTGATAAGTACATTTTCAGTGAATGCTAGTCTTAGCAAGTACTTTTTCATCATGCACCAAAATGTGCAATTAATGACTTTGTCTTTATAGCAATCAATTTTGCCCACTGTGATCCCTGTGATACTTGTGTAATCACACCAAACTGTGCAATTAATGGCTTTGTCTTCATAGTAATCAATTTTGCCTACTACGATCCTTGCGATACTTTTGTAATCACACCAAACTGTGCAATTAATGGCTTTGTCTTCATAGTAATCAATTTTGCCCACTGTGATCCTTATGATACTTTTGTAATCACACCAAAATCTTCAATTAATGGCTTTGTCTTCATAGCAATCAATTTTGCCCACTCACAGTGATCCTTATGATACTTTTGTAATCAGACCAAAATGTGCAATTAATGGCTTTCTCTTCATAGTAATCAATTTTGCCCACTATGACCCTTATGATACTTTTGTAATCACACCAAAATGTGCAATCAATGGCTTTCTCTTCATAGTAATCAATTTTGCCCACTATGATCCTAGATACTTTTGTAATCAGACCAAAATGTGCAATTAATGACTTTGTCTTCATAGTAATCAATTTTGCCCACTATGATCCTAGATACTTTTGTAATCACACCAAAATGTGCAATTAATGGCTTTCTCTTCATAGTAATCAATTTTGCCCACTATGACCCTTATGATACTTTTGTAATCACAGCAAAATGTGCAATTAATGGCTTTGTCTTCATAGTAATCAATTTTGCCCACTATGATCCTTGTGATACTTTTGTAATCACACCAAAATGTGCAATTAATGGCTTTGTCTTCACAGTAATCAATTTTGCCCACTATGATCCTTGTGATACTTTTGTAATCACACCAAAATGTGCAATTAATGGCTTTGTCTTCATAGTAATCAATTTTGCCCACTATGATCCTAGATACTTTTGTAATCACACCAAAATGTGCAATTAATGGCTTTGTCTTCATAGTAATCAATTTTGCCCACTATGATCCTTGTGATACTTTTGTAATCACACCAAAATGTGCAATTAATGGCTTTGTCTTCATAGTAATCAATTTTGCCCACTATGATCCTAGATACTTTTGTAATCACACCAAAATGTGCAATTAATGGCTTTCTCTTCATAGTAATCAATTTTGCCCACTATGACCCTTATGATACTTTTGTAATCACAGCAAAATGTGCAATTAATGGCTTTCTCTTCATAGTAATCAATTTTGCCCACTATGATCCTTGTGATACTTTTGTAATCACACCAAAATGTGCAATTAATGGCTTTGTCTTCATAGTAATCAATTTTGCCCACTATGATCCTAGATACTTTTGTAATCACACCAAAATGTGCAATTAATGGCTTTGTCTTCATAGTAATCAATTTTGCCCACTATGATCCTTGTGATACTTTTGTAATCACACCAAAATGTGCAATTAATGGCTTTGACTTCATGGTAATCAATTTTGCCCACTATGATCCTAGATACTTTTGTAATCACACCAAAATGTGCAATTAATGGCTTTGTCTTCATAGTAATCAATTTTGCCCACTATGATCCTTATGATACTTTTATAATCACACCAAAATGTGCAATTAATGGCTTTGTTTTTATAGTAATTAATCATGCCCAGTATCATCCTTGTGATACTTTTGTAATCACACCAAAATGTACAAGTAATGGCTTTGTCTTATAGTAATTAATTCTGCCTACTATGATCTTTGTGATTCTTTTGTAATTTGTTGATGAAACTTTACCTTTTGAAAACTGATCTCAATTAGGGCCATATTATTTTCTACATAGTTCACATTAGTACATGTATAATGTGTAACACCTAATGTCTACAAGACCTGTTTTGGACAGATCTTTACAAGTCTAATTGCTTGTACTCACCTCAAACCAGAATTTCAGCAAATCTTTCGACTCAAGGATGTGACTTGTCTTGTGGGAATGGCAGGGTACTTTTTCATTCCTTTGGAGCAGTGACACAGCAATCAGACTCTGAAGGCTGTTGGCATCAGAATTAGGACACTGTATATGCAGCTCGAACTCCATACTCTTGCCAACATTTTCGATTATCTTTGATAGGTTCTCAAAGATGAAGTTCTTTGCTTCGATGCAAAGCTCTGAAGACAGAGACATATCTGTGACTTTCATTCTTGTAACTTGAGCGAAGATGACATAGCTTCTGAGATACACAGTCAATCTGTGATGAAGGTCAAGATCAAAAACACAGCAGCCACAGTATATAAGATTATCAGACTCCTGTTTCGCGATGGGCCACCGAGTCAAGCAGGCACCAATGAGTCTATGAAAGACTGATGGTGGTAGAAACTTCCCTACACACATGAAACTAATAACAGATGTACTTTCCATCTGAGGGCTTGATGCAGGGGAGATGATTTCTTTTGGTGTTGCCTGACGCAGCATGCATGGAGAAAGGAAGTATTTCTCTTCCTGAAATACAAGAAAGTGGCATTGGTTCAATATCATGAAATAAAATTATTTAAGTAATTAAGATATGTACCCAAATAAACTTTCAAACAAAATTTGCCTCCATGAGACATGAACCCTTTCTGTACAAACTTGATGATGCCACTGAGATATGAACCATTAACTAACATCAGCCAGTTCTTGGTAGTGTATAACACATTAACTGATACCAGGCAGTTAGCATCAACTAACATCAGCCAGTTCTTGGTAGTGTATAGCTCATTAACTGATACCAACCAGTTAGCATTAACTAACATCAGCCAGTTCCTAGCAGTGTATAGTTCACTAACTGACATCAGTCAGTTCCTAGCAGTGTATAGTTCACTAACTAACATCAGCCAGTTCCTAGCAGTGTATAGTTCACTAACTGACATCAGTCAGTTCCTTGCAGTGTGTAGGTCATTAACTGATACCAGTCAGTTAGCATTAACTAACATCAGCCAGTTCTTGTTAGTGTATAGCACATTAACTGACCCAACTGTTTTACTCAACATAAAAATCATGTAATATCTTCTTTGTGCAAAGTTGTTATATTTTCTCCCAAATCTCTGATTTAGGCTTATCAACTTAGCGATCCAGTTAGACACAAGCATGACTCATTTTGTGCAGCCATCCAATTATACACAAGCATGACTCATTTTGTGCAGAAATCTAATTGGACACAAGATTCACTCATTTGTGGAGACATAGAGAGGCTAAAATGGGTCATAGCTCAGTCTGTTATCAAATCAACTCAATGAGTTTGTATATGGATGAAGGTTGGGAATCTCTAATGTTATGACCCCTGTACTAAAACCTTGGGGTAATACTAGTAATACTTCCTATAGCAAATAATTGTATACAGTTAAGTAATATTGTGATCTGGATGACACAAGTCCTCTGAGTACTGGATGGCATATATCCACTGATATCTGGATTGCATATGCCCATTGAAATCTGGATTGCATATGCTCATTGAGATCTGGATGACTCATATCCTTTGAGATCTGGATTGCATATGCATATTGAAAACTGGATGACACATGTCCTCTGAGTACTGGATGGCATATACCCACTGAAATCTTGATTGCATATGCCCATTGAAATCTGGATTGCACATGTCCTTTGAGATCTGATGGCACTTCAGTTCCAGTCAAGACCACCCTTCTAATACCTACAGGACTGGCATAAAATTCTTGAATGTTGTATGTCAGAAGTTTAATATAATATTTTTTCTCCAACTTTTCTGGCACTTTTCAGCATGCATATGCCTGTCCTAACTGCTATAGCAACAACGTTGTCTGTGATGTTCTTAAAATATTTTTTTTCTCCAGAGGTTTTCATGATTACTTTAAAAGTCATAAATGAGAGAAATGCAGTCATCAAAATACAAGGCAATTTCAGGAATTTATGTTCCCTGCTCTTTGAAGGAAATAAGGGAAGGCAGTTTTGTAAAGAAAAGAGCCAGGAAACTAAGGTGGTATAAGAAACAAGTTAACAGACATTTGTAAAGGAAGACATTTCTAGTAATATTGACATTAATAATCAAACACACGACTTATAAACCTATTAATATGTATACAAAATTTCCTTGAAAAAGAAAAAAATGAGGACTGTAGACTGTGCTGCTCACATATTCAGGGGACATAACTCAATCTACTAAAATGATTGAGAAAGCTGATAATGAAACTCGGCTAATTTACATCAACACATAGCTCGATACAAAAGTGTTTTGAAGTCTTCAAATAGTTATCAAAAGAAAAGTTGGTGTGTCCAACCATCAGGGGCCATAACTCCATTAAATAATGCTTCAGATAACCCTGAAACATTGAACATGATGCCCAACTGGTCCTGACATCACTCACCAGGCTGATATTTGAAAATAAAATCCAAATGCTACTGACTGCAAATGTTATGAAAAAAACTGTCAACGTTTTCTTCTGCTTTTACACTTTCATCCATAGCTGATAGTACAGTAACATCATTTACCAAATACTAAAAGGCCTGTCTGCCAGTATAATTCTGTCAGAGTTTGGTAAAATTCTGTTACATAACTTTTTTTAAAATAAATAAAGTCATGTAAACGTTTGTTTATTAAAAGCCACACACCTGATGACATCATTTCTAGAAATTTGACAGAGCATCAAGCCAAGATGTTGCCAAATTTGGACAAATTGTCTTTAAGGAACTTTGAGAAGAAGTTGTTCTAAGTTTTTTCTCCCATTTTTACTAGCAGCACTAGCCATTATGTTTTGGAGATTGGTATAATTTGTATAAACTTAAGATCTATTAGAACCAAGACAACTTTCAGTCAAATTAGGTCAAATTCTGTTGAGTGGTTTTTGATATGTTGTAATTAGCAATTTGAACAGATGACCACAGTGGACAATGAATGACAGATGAAGGACTCAGTCAATGAGTTAAAATGAAGATGACCGACAATACCATATGTCTGCTTGGTCTTATGCTGGTCTTGTGTTACTCTGCAGATGGTGATGTAAAATGCTAAAAACTGGGCTAAGGTAAATATCAAGCTGCATGGACATCCTGGCATGGACCAGACTGAACAGACTTAGAACATGCATATATAAGTTAGTTATGTGAACACAGACCCTATGACATTGGGCTAGAAACACTATAAATAATTAATCCATACTCAAAGTATGACATCAAATTTTCATAAGTTATGATTACACAGAAACAATTGGCCATTTTCGAGAGTGACTGATACTGGATTCAAGAGAATCTCTTTGCAAACATTACATGGATTCAAGAGAATCTCTTTGCAAACTTTACATGGATTCAAGAGAATCTCTTTGCAAACATTACATGGATTCAAGAGAATCTCTTTGCAAACTTTACATGGATTCAAGAGAATCTCTTTGCAAACATTACATGGATTCAAGAGAATCTCTTTGCAAACTTTACATGGATTCAGGAGATGACAATATATCTAGGGTAAATTTGTCCCTATATATAAACATGTCAAAAAAATGACAAAATGAAGAAATGTTTATAAAATATTCATTCATGCATGTATTGTAACTTTTCAATTTGATTATTATTTGCTTATCAATGAATGAATCCAAACATTCTACAATATATGAATATATTAGATTTGATGTCCTATAAGTCTTCAGTCAATTGAAAAATACTGAATCTAGGAATTATTTCATAACATTTGTATCATTTGCCTTTTCTATGACCCCTGGAAAAGAACAACCAGATGAAAAACTTTGTTCCACAAAATAGTGTAAAGTGGGTAGAAGGGTTATGTAGGAAAAAACAATTATTTATCACAGTGTACATTTGGTGGCACAAGCCATCAGAACTGTCAGTACATTCTTTAATATTTTAACATGGCTATCCAACTGAACCAGGTTCAAATCCCATTGCTGATTCTTTCTTTTAAAGCACTTTTTCTTTATCCTGAAACTAAATTGTATGTTTAAAAAAATCTAATTTAAAAAATGTATACAATCATAAAATTACCATGTTTATGTTTGATGTTATAATCAAGCATTGTATGCAATAAAATTTATATAAGTCTATTCAATCCTAGACAAAATTAAAAGGTTTGATTATAAAAAATAAAAAGAAATAGAAAGACATAATCTCAAGGCATATTTTACTACAGAATAATGAGGTAACTTTGTAACGTACTGCAAAATATTACAGGATCCTTTATTCTAAAATTTTCACAAATTTGTTTTAATGGGTGGTTTTAGCAGGTACATTCAGGTAAATACTAAAATTTATGTTAATTGGTATTATCTTTTCTGTAAAATGAGAAATAGTCAAAAATATTATCCAACTATTTACATTTTAAAACTTTGTCTACAATTTTGGAAAAATGTCTACCTCATATTCAAATAAAATAAATGAATGTGTGTGTGTTTGGGGATTTTTAATGTAGCTTTAACAATTTGAGTCACACTGCTATGATGTATTCAGTGTGGCCATCATGCACTCTGTGTGTGTTTGTGTTTGTGCATGCGTTTGCAAATGACACCAGTGTTTCTGGATAGTTGCTGACACATCTGGTGTAGTGTTTGGCAAGAAAATCTCCGATCAGGAGGAGAACACAATTAATATTGTGAAATTCCCCAGAAAAGATGATTGAGATCAAAAGGTGTCCAGACCCGATGCAGTGTGCTGGGCTGAGTGGATATCATCAGAGTGCAGGGCTGAGTGGATATCATCAGAGTGCAGGGCTGAGTGGATATCATCAAAGTGCAGGGCTGAGTGGATATCATCAAAGTGCTAAAATTGATATCAATTTGGTTTGAAAACATTACTCTATCAGAAAATGCAGAAAAGTAAATATCAAAATTGTACGTCATAAGGCTGGTTTACCCAAGAACTAGTTCGTATAAATGAGAAAGCAAGAGGAGTGCACAACAGAAGAATTTTATATAATGTTTTGGCAGGCATAGATTCATGCATATAGATGTACCTACACAGAAAGATATATGCAGGCATAGTTACTTGCCTATGTATGTACTTACACAGAAAGTTAAATATTATAGCATGCATATGTATGTACCTACACTGAAAGGTATAGGCAGGCACTGATACATGCATATGGATGTAGGCAGGCATTGATACATGCATATGGATGTAGGCAGGCATTGATACATGCATATGGATGTAGGCAGGCATTGATACATGCATATGGATGTACCTACACAGAAAGTTATATATTATAGGCAGGCACTGATACATGCATATGGATGTAGGCAGGCATTGATACATGCATATGGATGTACCTACACAGAAAGCTATATATTATAGGCAGGCACTGATACATGCATATGGATGTAGGCAGGCATTGATACATATGTACATGCATATGGGTGTACCTACACAGAAAGGTTTATATTATAGCAGGCATAGATACATGCATATGGATGTAGGCAGGCATAGATGCATGCATATGGATGTACCTAAAGCTATAGATACATGCATACGGATTTACCTACACAGAAAGGTTTATATTATAGCAGGCATTGATGCATGCATATGGATGTAGGCAGGCATAGATACATGCATATGGATGTACCTACACAGAAAGGTTTATATTATAGCAGGCATTGATACATGCATATGGATGTAGGCAGGCATAGATACATGCATATGGATGTACCTACACAGAAAGGTTTATATTATAGCAGGCATTGATGCATGCATATGGATGTAGGCAGGCATTGATACATGCATATGGATGTACCTACATGAATGTTATATATTGTGGCAGGCATTAACACATGCATATGTATGTACCTACACAGAAAGGTTCATATTATAGCAGGCATTGATACATGCATATGGATGTACCTAGACACAAAAAGGTTTATATTATAGCAGGCATCGATGCATGCATATGGATGTAGGCAGGCATTAACACATGCATATGGATGTATCTACGCAGAATGTTATATATTGTGGCAGGCATTGATACATGCATATGTATGTACCTAGACACAAAAAGGTTCATATTATAGCAGGCACTGATACATGCATATGGATGTACCTAGACACAAAAAGGTTCATATTATAGCAGGCATTGATACATGCATATGGATGTACCTAGACACAAAAAGGTTCATATTATAGCAGGCATTGATACATGCATATGGATGTATCTACGCAGAATGTTATATATTGTGGCAGGCATTGATACATGCATATGTATGTACCTAGACACAAAAAGATTCATATTATAGCAGGCATTGATACATGCATATGGATGTACCTAGACACAAAAAGATTCATATTATAGCAGGCATTGATACATGCATATGGATGTACCTAGACACAAAAAGATTCATATTATAGCAGGCATTGATACATGCATATGTATGTACCTACACAGAAAGGTTCATATTATAGCAGGCATCGATGCATACATATGGATGTACCTAAAGCTATAAATGACTGAGACATACCAGTATATTTAGATACAGCCAAGCACAAAAAATCCCACACAGGCTCTTAAGATTGATTGGACTTCTGTATTAGCACTTAAATAATTTCAGGAAATATATACTTAGCTCCATTTTAGATCCATACCAAGAGATGCTGATTGCTTTATATCATATGCTACATGTATCTTTATAACTCCCATTAATGGCTTTATATCGTATACTACATGTTAGCTTTATAACTCTAATTAACAGCTTTGTATATTATACTACATGTTATCTTTGTAGCTTTATCAGCTTTATAAAGATAGCATTTAGGGGTTTCGACACAAAATAAAGCAGCAAGTTAAAAAATCAGCAGTGGGGAGTGGGCAGGTAGAAACACATTTGATAATACTAGGGAAAACACCATTGGTGACGGTAGCAGGGTGGGTGTGATAATTTTCCCTAAAATGGTGTTGGTGCATCAACACAAGTTAGATTGTCTTAAGAACTAAATATAATGTCATTCAATAAATTGAACATCCTTTGTGCTTTCAATGCATTATTATAAAACCAGCCCTGTTGGAACATCCTACAGTATAGGAGTCCCTATTGTATTCTATAGGCCATCGTTATAATTCCAAGTAAAAATACATCCTACAGTATAAGGGTCCTTATTGTATTCTATAGGCCATCGTTATAATTCCAAGTAAAAATACGTCCTACAGTATAAGGGTCCTTATTGTATTCAATAGGCCATAATTATAATTCCAAGTAAAAATACATCCTACAGTATAAGGGTCCCTATTGTATTCTATAGGCCATCGTTATAATTCCAATTTTTAAAAAATACATCCTACAGTATAAGGGTCCCTATTGTATTTTATGTTTTTTCTTTATAGATCTCATTAACAGCTTTATAAAGATAGTATTTTGGGTCCCTATCATATGATATATGTCATTGTTATAATTCCCATTAACAACTTTATAAAGATAGTATTTAGGGTCCATATCGTATGCTATATGTCATCTTTATAATTCCAATTATTAGCTTTATAAAGATAGTACTTAGGGTCCCTAACATATGCTTTATGTCATCGTTATAATTCCCATTAATAATTGTTGTACATCGTATGCTACATGATATCTGTATAACTCCCATTAACAGCTTTATAAGGATAGTATTTTGGGTCCCTATCGTACGCTTTATGTCATCATTATAATTCCCATTAACAACTTTATAAAGATAGCATTTTGGGTCCCTATAGTATACTATATGTCATTGTTATAGTTCCCATTAACAACTTTATAAAGATAGCATTTTGGGTCCCTATAGTATACTATATTTCATCGTTATAATTCCCATTAACAACTTTATAAAGATAGCATTTTGGGTCCCTATAGTATACTATATGTCATCGTTATAATTCCCATTAACAACTTTATAAAGATAGCATTTTGGGTCCCTATAGTATATTATATGTCATCGTTATAATTCCCATTAACAA
Organism: Sinohyriopsis cumingii; assembly: GCA_028554795.2. Taxonomy (NCBI): domain Eukaryota; kingdom Metazoa; phylum Mollusca; class Bivalvia; order Unionida; family Unionidae; genus Sinohyriopsis; species Sinohyriopsis cumingii. Next base: position 45,765,073 of record CM068839.1, read on the forward strand.
CTTTATAAAGATAACATTTTGGGTCCCTATCATATGCTATATGTCATCATTATAATTCCCATTAAGAACTGTATATCGTATGCTACATGATATCTGTATAACTCCCATTAACAGCTTTATATTGTATGCTACATGATATCTGTATAACTCCCATTAACAGCTTTATAAGGATAGTATTTTGGGTCCCTATCGTACGCTTTATGTCATCATTATAATTCCCATTAACAACTTTATAAAGATAGCATTTTGGGTCCCTATAGTATACTATATGTCATTGTTATAGTTCCCATTAACAACTTTATAAAGATAGCATTTTGGGTCCCTATAGTATACTATATGTCATCGTTATAATTCCCATTAACAACTTTATAAAGATAGCATTTTGGGTCCCTATAGTATATTATATGTCATCGTTATAATTCCCATTAACAACTTTATAAAGATAGCATTTTGGGTCCCTATCGTATGCTATATGTCATCGTTATAATTCCCATTAAGAACTGTATATCGTATGCTACATGATATCTGTATAACTCCCATTAACAGCTTTATATTGTATGCTACATGATATCTGTATAACTCCCATTAACAGCTTTATATTGTATGCTACATGATATCTGTATAACTCCCATTAACAGCTTTATATCGTATGCTACATGATATCTGTATAACTCCCATTAACAGCTTTATATCGTATGCTACATGATATCTGTATAACTCCCATTAACAGCTTTATATCATATGCTACATGATATCTGTATAACTCCCATTAACAGCTTTATATTGTGTGCTACATGATATCTGTATAACTCCCATTAACAGCTTTATATTGTATGCTACATGATATCTGTATAACTCCCATTAACAGCTTTATATCGTATGCTACATGATATCTGTATAACTCCCATTAACAGCTTTATATTGTATGCTACATGATATCTGTATAACTCCCATTAACAGCTTTATATGCTACATGATATCTGTATAACTCCCATTAACAGCTTTATATTGTATGCTACATGATATCGGTATAACTCCCATTAACAACTTTATATTGTATGCTATACGTTATCTTTATGGTTCACATTAACAGCATTTATATTGTATGTTACATATTATCTTTATTGCTCACATAACATCTTTATAAAAATGGCATTATGGGATTTCAACACGAAATAAAGCAGCAACAAATTCAAAAAGTAATAGTGGCAGTGGCAGGTGGAGAAAACTTTGATGGTTCTGGGGACAACACCATTGGTGATGGTTTAGGGGACATGGTGTAGCTGGGGTACTTTGCCCTACAATAAACTAAAATGGTATTAGTGTATCATCACAACCTAAATTGTCTCCCCTTGAATAAATCTGAAATTTGAGTCAAAATAATTTTGTTGTATTATAGAATTCAGTATAAAATTCATAATGATAATTAATTTCAGGTTTTTTTCTGATAGGTTCCATCTGATTAATAAGGAAAATATTATATGCTTAAACATCAGTGATCTTGATAATGAACCATTACAACATGTCCATTGTTCTTGGAATGGTATGAATTGATATCAATACTGAGCACTGCAACATGTCCATAGTTCTTAGAATGGTTGTTGTTGTTGTAAGATTTTACACCATTTTTCAGCACACGATGGCTATACATGGCGGCCAGTATTAATGGTGGAGGAAGAACCAGAGAAATCCCCGGAAAGAACCATCGACCCTCGAGAAGCTACTGGCAAGTTTTCTCACATACCCACATTGGCCAAATCAGAGACTCAAACCTACACAGACAGAGGTGAGATGGCAGTGATCCGTAACGGAAAGCGCTTTAGACCACTCGGCCACTCGGGGCCCCTCTTGGAATGGTATGAATTGATATCAATACTGACCACTGCAACATGTCCATAGTTCTTGGAATGGTATGAATTGATATCAATACTGACCACTGCAACATGTCCATAGTTCTTGGAATGGTATAAATTGAAATCAATACTGACCACTACAACATGTCCATAGTTCTTAGAATGGCATAAATTGAAATCAATACAGACCACTGCAACATATCCATAATTCTTTGAATATAATTAATTGGTATTAATACTGAACTGTTGCAATACATCGATAGTTCTTTCAATAGAAAAACTAGTTATACATTACTTAGCTGACAGAAAACCTATATACAAAACTAAACGAGATGCATGTGCAAATTCATGTTACCAGGTGGTAAAATAATAACCAAAATGAAAAAGAAAAGATTTTATAAAATTCATGTTGTAATTCTAGTTTATCATGAGCTTTAATCTGTTGTAATTATGTCAAACTGTAAGCAAAGTGTTGACATGTCAATTGTCACTGGCATCATTCATACACTTAAACAGTAAGCAAGTCAATCTTTTTACAGGATGTTCCTGTCTTTACTGCATAACTGATATAATTCCATCATTATCTGTTAAAATACCCTTTGTTTTATTTATTTTGTTTTAACTTCATCACTAGGATATAGAGATGAAATGTAAGAACAAACATCAAACATATATGCCATTTCGTTTGCCTCAATGAACATTATAATCTATGGACTGTGAGGATGTACAGATGAAATGGAAGAAAAGTCACAGTCCATCAACTCTATATGCCAACCCAACAGAACAATGTTATATGCCAACTCAACAGAACAATGTTATATGCCAACTCAACAGAACAATGTTATATGCCTAATCAACAGAACAATGTTATATGCCAACTCAACAGAACAATGTTATATGCCAACTCAACAGAACAATGTTATATGCCTAATCAACAGAACAATGTTATATGCCAACTCAACAGAACAATGTTATATGCCAACTCAACAGAACAATGTTATATGCCAACTCAACAGAACAATGTTATATGCCAACTCAACAGAACAATGTTATATGCCTAATCAACAGAAAAGTCCCTGTCCAACAACACTATATAATTACTCAACATAAAAGTCCCTGTCCAACAACACTATATAATTACTCAACATAAAAGTCCCTGTCCAACAACACTATATAATTACTCAACATAAAAGTCCCTGTCCAACAACACTATATAATTACTCAACATAAAAGTCCCTGTCCATCAACACTGTATGCCACAAGCATGCAAGCAGTAGCCAGGGCATCTGACTCACCGATCAACATGATCACCAACAACATGGAAAACTACACAACTTTCCTTGCCAGCTGCAGTTCATCAATTCATTAGTTTATGAACTCACTCCTGGAAAAGCTAGTGAGTAACCTGATGGCAGAGAACTTCAAGATCACTCACACTGCTACTGCCCCACCAACACAGACCTCTTGACCAGAAAAGAAGTGTATCTGTATGAGTACATGAATGATTCATGCAAGTTTGCCGAAACTCAGCTGCAACTAATCAAAGCATTTTGTCACGTGAAGTTATTTCTGCTGATTACTACAAGCACACCAAGAAAGTTTGGTCTGTCCTCAAATACAAAACCCTCAGCAACTATCACAATCTGTATCTGCTCACAGACGTGCTGTTGCTCATTGACGTGTTTGAGGCATTTCACAACACCACCATGGATATGTACAAGCGCAACCATATCCAATACATTTCAACCCCGGGAATGGGCTGGGATGCCTTGTTGTCCAAGACCAATATCGAGCTGGAATTGCTCATGGACATCTACCAGCATCTGTTTAGTGAATGATCACTTTGCTGCTAAATATCCACATCACATCACCAATATGTTTCTGCCAACAACTCCATACATGCCCAGGTATAACCTATAACCTGGCTGCCCCCCACCCCCGATTCATCATGTATCTCGATACCAATAACCTGTATTAGATGGCCATTATGCAACTACTGCCCATGGGTGGATTTCAGTGGATCAATCCTGCGCACATTGATCTCCACAAGGACATGCACATTACAACACACACGGCAACCAGGGATACTTCTTTGAAGTTAACCTGGAACATCCTGAGTCCTAGCACACAATGATTATCTACTGGCCCCAGAAGCACTGCCAGTGCTGAGTTCGTGGCTGTCACCATATCAGTGCTTGATTGTGGATGAGTCTGGCTGCAAATATGCCAAGTGTACTGAACTTCTCCGGGGTCTCAGGACCAAGTACAACTATTGCACTGCACGTATGAAATCTGCAGTTACAATTTTGGCTGGGCATGCACGTGATTAAGATCCATCAGAGGCTCAAAATCCACTATCAAGCTTGGATGGCTCCATGAACATGGACCTGCCTACCCTTCTGCACATGAGATTCTCACATGAGATCTAACTCAGGTTAGTCTCATGTGCAATTTAACATGCAAATTAGGTAGAACTCACGTGAGCAAATAGATTCTAATAAGAAAATCACATGTGCAGGAATTGTTAATAAAAGCAATATATTGCTCACGTGAGCCACACCTTGCTCACGTGAGCCACACCTCGCTCATGTGAGCAAGATCTGCTCACGTGAGCCACACCTCGCTCATGTGTGCAAAATTTTGCTTATGTGAGCAGCATCTTGCTCACATGAGCAAAAACAACAAAAAACAACTATAATGTTTAGTTTTTATTGAAGACAAGAATTAAACAGTAAGATCAATATTCAAATCTAGTAATCATAAGCATATAATTTGAGTTCGATTATTGATCTTTTAATAAGGTAAGACAACTAGAGTATGTATGTATGTATGTATGTATGTACCTGTTATATTAATACATCACATTTATTCTAAGCACTTTACGGTCATAATGAAAGATACTGCTGGAAATTTGCATCACATGAAGACCATTCTTCACTGTTCCAGAAAATTCAAAGCAAAGAAAATGTGTAATTGACATTCCTGCTTCTGAATTTCATTATTTGCCAGTCTGCAACAATATTTTCACTTGGAGATTGTTTTCTTTGAATCAATGCACTTCCTGTTGACCACTGAATTTAAGTTAGCAGGCTCAGTTTTGAACTGTTGAAAAATGAAACCTGAAATGGAAATGAAAAAGTTGGTAGAAGTTTTTTTTCTTCTGATCACAGCATTTGAGACATTATGTAAGGTTGATTTTTAAAGATTCGTTTTACAAGGTAAAGGCAAAATACATAATTGTAGTTTGGATTAGATGGCACTTTATCACACTGTGAAAATAGGAGCCAACTGTTTTCCCAAGGACATATTTACGCAGCCAACCCAGTCTGAAAATTCATCCTTTGGACTATGAGTCAAATAGCTCTACCAACAGAATTACCATAGTTCAGTAGCAGACATAAACTGCACTGTTGATGAGATACCTGCAAGTCATGTTGCATATTCCAAATCTGACTACTTCTGGATAAAGATGCCAATGTGTACCTGGGTATTCTCCCATAGATAATAACCTGGGTAATAAAACGAACAATTGGGTACCCGTTTAAAAAAAAGTGTTCACAGGGGCTCATATGGTTGCTTACAATTTACTTGTCATATGTGGTCTGTATAATAATACAATCCTTTCTCAAGTGACCTATTTAAGAATCAACGCTGACATTTCAAGCCTGACCATCCTAACTTCATGCCTGTCCATGGTTCATGTGCCAATTTTCTCATGACTTAAAACACTCTCGTTTTCAGATCCTGGTGACATTAACTGGGTCAAATAAAATTAAGCACAATATGAATGTCTGGTTTAACATGGCTACTGTAACATGCACTTCTTATACCACCATATTAGGACAAAAAAATGAATGAAATGGACAACTATATAGACTGAAATATAAAGATAAAAAAAAGTTTGCTACTTAATAACAGTTTTGAAAGAAACAAATAAAAATTAATGCATTTGTAACTTCTGCATGAATTTTACATCAAACAGTTCCAAGAAAACAGACAGGTTCTTGAATGTGAAACCATTTGCCCTAGATTCATTCTGTTATGATACTACACACATAGCAGTCCAGCTTAAATAGAAAATAAATGGCACCAGATATCATTTTTAAAAAAAGAAGAAAAAACAACAACAAAAATAACCTGGGATGTATCAATGCAACTGATGGATGTTATGTAACTGAAAAATGTTAGAGAAAAGAGATTTTGTTAAACTTAAAAACATGTTGCACTGGACCATCGTTATGGAATGAACCATGGCTAGGTTGAGGATAATACAACAATCAACATTTATGGACTTTATGACGATTCACGAAAGTTACTGTAGACATGTACACTAGTCGAAGTGACTGTTATGCACAAATAATTTATCAATTTCTTTTGTGTCTATTCTCATCCATACTACTAATCCACACGAGTTCAGCTGATTTGTGACAAAAATTATAACTGCATATACATTTTTCATACAGTTTTCTGTAATAATGGCATGTAATTTATACTTGTTGTGCTCAGATTATGATTTTTGCCACTTATATTAGTAATAATTATGCTTACTGCTCTTTTTGGGGTTGGAACATGTGAACCTACAACAAAGCAGTTCAGCTTCACATTTAATACAATTTTCTTTTGATTGTATATTCTGGTAACCAGTCGTTAGGAATGATGGGTACACATTAGAAATTTCTTAAAAATTGACATCTTTACTTCTGGAACAGTCCTCTGGAAGATTTCTCCAAAACTTTTAGGATACATTTTTCCAAAATATGTACATTTGCAATATATAAAGAAATTCAAAATCTGGTTTCCAATTTTTATATTTAAAAAAAAAATGTATTCGGGGTCAAATTTTAGAGTCTGAAATGCATATGTTATCATGTGTATTACATCGAAAGATTTGAAGCGTCTTATACATACCCTTTACTGGAGTTGAAATTTCCTCTAGCATGGCAATGCAGTTTTGTCTGACTTCTTCCTGTTGCTGTCAATGTTTTGCACTTCTTTCAAATGATTGCTAACTTTGTTGTGTTCATTAAATTTTGTGACCTTCATGAAATTTAATCTGTAAAAAGATAAAAATTAGTATAATTGATCTTTTTTTAAATCTATGCAGAACAGAAAGAATGCACTGAAATGAGAAAACGATTTGGTTGGCAAAAGAGTCCTAGTCTATAAGTGTATATAAGCATTAAGAAAAGCTGTAATCCTTATCCAATTAAATCTCTATTTTAAATTTACCAATCAAAATATTTGACAAACAGGGCAAATGTCTTTTAGGAATAAAATCATGAATCAAGCTACTGCATTTGGTTCTCAATCGTGTATGCTTATCTTGATCCACCCAATCTGCAATAAAATAATACGAAGAACATTTATGTTTGTACATATTGTTTCAATCGGTAACGCAAGTGCTCCTCACTGAGGCGCCCGCATTATTATTGGGGGTGGGGGTAAGAGCCAGACATGGTTGCACAGTTGAATTGTGGAAGGCTTAAATATTCGATGATAGTGTGGTGTAGATATCATTTTTAGAAACAGGAGGTTGAATTATTATCTTTAAGTAAAATCTGAAACAAACCCTTGGGTCAATTTTAAACGACCATGCGAATTTATGCTTATGCTTATAATGTCGATGATTCAGGCTATCCACTTTAATCATTCTATATGCAAAAATTGTAAAAAGAAATGAGAAAAAGTAACTTACCTCTTTCTCAGCAAAGAACCAGTCTTTCATAATCTTTGAATCTTCCCTAACAGCACGTCGACGTCTTCTGTTTCGTACTGGACATTAACATCAGTACCCACGTGGATATCTTTAGAAGTTGGTGCTGGTTTCTATATTTTAATAATGTCCACACTCTTGCTGTCAGAATGTTTTAAGAGCAAACATGTTGCAGGAGAATATTAAACAACTTTCTTCATAAACAGCGTGGCCCTTGCTAAGAGAACATGGCCCGCGCGTAAATTTCTGTCTGTTCGGTTTAAAAGTGCTATTCTACATGTACACTGTAGGTCAACATCCATCATCTGTCGAGTTTATCTGAGGCGCTACAAAGGGTAAATTATTAGTAAACACGTTGTTGTACGCATAGGGGCTTGTATCATTGATTACAATATAAAAGTCAGTCATACATTTAGCATAAAAATAATACTTTTATTATTTTATACTATTGTATGACTGACATTTAAATTGTAAGCAACGATGCGAGCCCTTCTGGTTTTACACTCCTTTGTACACATGTACTCGGGTATTTCTTAATGCTATATTTTATATATCAAATAGATGCTATTTTATTATCTGATGTTTCATAAAAACTGAGCTATAAGTGAATTCATATCATTAATAAGTTAATTAATATAGACCAAGTTAATTTTGATGTTTTTACAGTAGCTTGTGCCGACCCGTACCCCATAGGACACTTTAATGGTTCTAACAAGCCGATTCTTCCACCGTGTACTCAGATAACCTGGGTCACAGAAAAGTTAACGGAAACGTCAGTGATTTGTTTTGTGATTATTTCAATAGGCAATTTCTTTTATAAACTTTGAAATGACACGATCAGAACATTTAAAAGGCTGCAAATAAGCAAAATTTTCCATTGCCAAGAATATACACGTGTAAAACAGTGCGAAACAGCTACACAACCAAACACGACTGGATTAGGCAGTTTCTTACGGATTTATTAAATTTTATGTACAGTAGATGTTTTTTTATACTGATAATGTACATATGCATAGGAAACGGGGTTGGGGTGAAACCTCGATAATAATTTGTCTAATACGTAACCTGTTCGACTGTTCAGTTGGCGTTTGAATTTTGGCGGACACTAGACAAAATGTTTAATGTTACCCCGCGTATTTCTTTGATGCCAGACATTCAACGTCAGTGGACAATGTTTTATTAAACACGTTAATATTATTAATCCATTATGGTTTCTGCGTGGATTAAACATAGGCCGTTTTATAGAATATGGGGAGGGGGGCGTCAAGCGTACGTACGCGGGGGGGGTGGGGGGCGTAAAAAAATGTATGCATGCGTGGGGGGGGGGGGTCAAGCTTTGCCTGATTTTTGCGTACGTACTAAATGGATGACCCCTAAGCCGAATTACACAATTCAGTAAGTATAAGATTGTATTGACTCTTTGTGCGAATGTTAGGCATGGAAGAAAATGACGTAGTTTATGTAATTCTCCAATTTTTCTGGAAAATGACTTGAGAGTTTATCAGGCCAAAAGGACTGTGCATCAGTGTTTATTTTTTTTCCAGATATGTGGCTATGTATTTGTTTTACAATTTTATAGTGGGGGTTTTAGAAGTTTGTGAATAAAGGAGTTGCATCATATGTTTATGGAACATAGGATTCATTTTAGGCAAAAGTTTTATTTCCTTTTTATATTTGTAAACTGTGTATTTTGGGGAGAGAAACATTTCACCTTTTTACGGATTACTTTATTAAACATTAACCACGATCAGTATGCAAGTTATTAACTCTATTCTTTGACAGCTGTTAAAGTTTAATGGGTAGTCTGGTTATACGAGACCTTAATTCTGAATTGTTTCGTTTTATGAACAGTGAAATGAATCTTAATATGTTCAAATACAAAGAGCCTGTTGGGTCAAAATAAGATTAAAACTCACTGTGAGAAAATAAGTTGAAGATGTTTTAAAATTTAAAAAATACAACAAAGCAACATGAACAAGTGCAAAATAGAAATGATGGCTATTTGACAATAATGGAGATGCTTGACATTCAACATTTACACAAAATATTTAAGTCCAAATTGCTCATGTGATAACTCACATGAGAAAATCCAACTTTGAATAAATTTGAAATAAGTGTTTAATCAGAATCAAAGTCCAAGTTTCTCACGTGATAACTCACGTGAGAAATTAGAACTCTGCCTTATTTTCAAACATGGTTGTATGTAATGGAAAAGAATGTTTTCTAAGTTCTACTTTCTCATGTGAAAATTTAGATTCTCACGTGAGCAAAATCTGCTCACGTGAGAATCAGGTTAGTTTTTCCTTGGCTCACAAGATCTAACAAACTGCACACATGAGCCTGCAAAATCTACCCAATTTGCATACATTTCTAACAAGGTTCTCATGTGCAGCTTATGAGCAGCTCATGTGAACTGGTGAGATTTTTCTGTACGGGACACACCGACTTGCTGCCGATGCACGTCATGTCCACCGATGACATGTATGTGGACATGGTACAACCAAGTTTTGCCAATGAATTTGATGCCAGCAAGTATCTGAAGAAACATCCGCTGTACTCCACCAAGAACAAAAAGGTGGTAGTCAAGTTCAAAGACGAATGCTCTGGTAAACTGATCAAAGAGTATGTGGGACTGCAGCCCAAAATGTACTCGATTGAGATCAGCTAAAAGAATGTTAAAAAGGCCAAAGGTGTTCCATGGGTGATTATGCAGTGTTATGTATCTTTAAACTGCATTATTTGCTAATGTTTTTAAAAATTATTTTTTTATTTCATTATATGCTATTGTAATGTAACACTGTATATTGGACTTGACCTTGTCCAAAGTCAAGTTTATTTTCTACTTGACCTGAATTATTGATTTTTAAAGAATTCTGTAAACAACTAATACACAACTAGAATATTTCCTCTGTGTATGTGTTTAATATTAGGATCATTGTTAGCCTACCAGAAATATTACACATCCTTTAATTTAGTAACAGATTTATAATCATACCTAACATTTTATTTTGTAAACATTAAAAGTTTCTACAAGGTTATTTTCCATTAGGTATAATGGTTTTTATTAGAAAATGATAGCTGTGACCTGAGGTTAAGTAGAGGACTATATAATCTTATCACTGGAAAAATTATCAATTTCTGCTTTAAGATCTAGCAGAATAAATTTGTATTATTGCTGTAATTATAGTTTCATTTAGGCAGGAATTTGTTTATTCGAATTATTTTTTCTCTGGAAATACAAAAGTTCTGATAACATTCTTGGAAATTGAGACTTGAATTTAAAATGACATTTCAAATAAGGATTTAATTTTTTAGATTGTATTAGTGTGATTCAACAAAAGACTGGTGTCATATCAACATTTTATGAGCCACTACAGGCACATCAACACTTTCGGCATTAATGTGGACTTCCACTAAGTTTATTCATCAGGACTTGTGTCTGTAATTCAAGGATTATTTTGGGATTTAATTTGCAATAATGAAAGTTCTTTTGTTTTCATTTTCACTTTGTATTCTAGGAAAATAAATTATTTGTTAAATTTTACAAAGCTTGTTGCTTCCCATTTTTTTTATTACTTATTTTGAGACCACAGAGTCATAATAGCAGAAAGATCTCAAGCATGCATTGTACATGGAATGCCTTCTAGACCGTCATGAGTTTGTGCACATGGCAAATTGATCCGATCCAAAAACCAGAGCATGGATGTTATCAATGCACAAGGTGAGTTTGTCTCCACTGGATACCAAGTGATGGATATTCCACGATCACATTCGGTCATTGTGCCAAAGTGGCTGATACTGGTTAGTGACATGATAATACAAATCCTGCTGGCAGTTCTGTATTTGCTGGAATGACTTGGAATTCCTCTTGCACAAATGCACGGTCAGGAGGTTTTGAGGTTTTTACCACCAAGTGATAATGGCCCCAATCAGTAACAGGTAGGTTGTCTTGTAGCATCATTCTATTCTAAAATAGTAAACAAGTCTACCGACCATAATGGGTCAGTGACATGATATTGTGGCCCACTTTCCAACTCTCCAGGTGCATACAAATGTGAAACAAGCTTGTCTCCAATTTATTTTCTGAGTAACCATCACAGTCTTTTGCCGAATTGCACTGGCTAGTTTTAATCCGCTTGGGTGTGTGATTTCATTGTTCAAGGCTGCTATGACCAATGGAAGTAGGGTTACCCATTCCTAAGACCATTTTGGTTTTAGCAGCAATTCTTGTGCATACTGATGACTGAATAACCATGCCACAAGAGTGCAGTTAAATTCTTCTATAAAAGCTTGGTCATGATGTACTTTGACATGCCTGACACGTACATGCACACAGTGTTTGATTAACAATAGAGCCACAGATCCTAGAAATTCTTTACCAGATCCACTTGCAGCAGTCGTTGCCATGTGAGTGGGCTGCCTGCATAAATGCACTTCAGTGCAGCATCGGTGACACTAGCAGAATCTTTGGATGTCAGCAACTCTGCTTCCTTGTATTGGCTGGCCACATTGACAATGGTGAGTGCATATCTGTAAGTGCAAAACTTGCCATGACAACTGATAAGTGAATGAGGTCTCTTTACAGCTGAACAGTCATCAGCAGCCTTCGAAAAAAATATGACTACTGCGCAGATGCCAATCATATGGCACGTGCATATCACAATAATTAGTCATACATATACCGGCACCAAATCATCGATACCAAAACCTTCTGGTTTTGTCATCAAGACTTTTATATATATGTTGTACTCGCTGTATTACTTTTTACTGGTTCATCTGGAGTAGCAGCAGAGGGGCTGTACAGACCGAAACTTTTTGCACAATAAACCCCTCCAGGAAACTATTCCTCGATAGAGGGCTTATTTCGACGAAATAAACCCTTCTATTCAGAATACAGGACAAAAAAAAATGTCCCCCGAAAACTCGAAGAGTTTCCAGGGACAAACTCGTTGAGTTTGCACTGACAACTTGGGTTACTTCAATAAATCTGAAACAGTTTCCGTGGCGGGGTCGTTATTGAAAAATCCATGGGTCGGGTCCATCCCCTCTGCTGCTCTGGGAAATGAGTTTCCAAGGAAAAACATTTTTATGTTGCAAATAGTGTATCAAGTCCAATACGGTATCTTGTTCTGGGATCGTGTAAATTTATTGTCACAAATCCGTGAGGTTTTCTTTGAGCATGACTGAAGAAATTTTTAAATTTATTTAAATCCATATCGCCACCACACCAGGTTTGATGAATATTTCTCAGTGTATGTGTATCAACTCCATTGAATATCGCAAGAAGATTACAATTATCCCTGATTACTTTAGGAATTTGTGTATAACGCTGAGTAACATAAATCACATCAGTGTTTTTGTGACGTCCCCGGGAAAATATTCTTGCGGGATTTTTTTGCTTGTCCAACATAACATCATCATACACTACTAGGTTGTTAATTGATTCATCAAGATCCTCGACGCTGGGGGCTTCTTCGATATCAGTGATAAATTCAACAACATCCTCACCGTCTTTACTCAGCGCGCTTGCACTCTCATTAAAATCTTTTATAACGTTATAGCATCGTTGATCATCTACAGATGGAGCTATCAAATACAGTTTATCCCATTTCATCCACTTCATTATCAAGTTCAGCAACAGCTGTGTTTTACCTGAACCGGATGGCCCAATTATAATCGCGCGGATAGAGTTTGGTAGCACTGAATTATGCTTAACTGGCTCTTTCTTTTTTGTCGCAGAAAAATCTGTAATTTCCATTTGTATATAAAGAATAATAATTATGGATCTATATTGTGTGAAGTGTAAGGCACGAACCCCTACGAATGATCTAACAACCATTACAACAAAAAATAACAGACAAGCACTTTCTGGTAAGTGTACGCGATGTGGCACAAAAAAATTTAGATTTAAAAAAAAAAGCGAGAATTTAGCGGAGGTGACATTGCAGCCAAACTTGGAAAGCTCCCCGGAACTCCCTGGGCAAAGTATCCCGGAGAAAAACATCTCCCAGGATACAATTACTGCGGTCCAGGGACCCGACTAGATATCAGACTTGATGAACAATCTAAACCAAAACCGGGAGAGTATCCGATAAACGCTATCGACGCAGCGTGTCACATACATGATGTTGCTTATCGAAGTAAAGATCTACAAGACAGGCATATCGTGGATGTGAAATTAATTCATGCACTAAGCGCCATAAAAAATAAATCATTTAAGGAGTCACTCGCTAATTGGTTAGTAAGATCAGCGATGAAATCTAAATTAGTATTAGGCGCTGGATAATTAAATAAAAATGCAAGCGATTTATTATTCCCCAATCGGATACTGGAGAGGTAACTCAGCAATTAATAAACTCGCCAACGCGGCATCAGTAACACGCGAGGTTGCCAAAAATTGGCTATCAAAACAAGCAATATGGCAAATCTACTTACCACCACCTCGACAAATCAACTTTGCACATTTTGATGTTAGTGTGCCCAATGAAGTTCATCAGGCTGACATACTATTCCTGCCTCATGATACTGTCCGTAGAAAAATATACAAATACGCGCTAACAGTAGTTGATGTTGCCAGTAGATACAAAGAAGCAGAACCGTTAGCGACTAAAACAGCGTCCGAAGTCGCCTCTGCGTTTAAACGAATTTATCAACGAGGACCTCTAAACTGGCCACGATTATTACAAGTTGATCCTGGCAAGGAATTTCAGGGCGCGGTGTCATCACTGACAAAGCAGCATAACGTTACCATACGACGAGGACATACTGAAATTCATCGGGATCAGGCAATTGTTGAGCGATTTAATAGAACACTCGCTGAGAGATTATTCGCATACCAGTACGCGAGGGAATTCATTTACGATACGAGATCTCGTGAATGGGTTGCAAGACTGCCAAACGTGATAGCCGCACTGAATAATGAAATTACCAGAACAACAAACATGAGACCTGTAAATGCAATCACAAAAAAATATCTACCCCGCGTCAGTGAACGCGGACAACAGCAACAAAATGTTTCAACGCAGCCAGGGACGCTAGCGTCCCCACTGCTGGGTAATGTCACCGTTAGGTATTTATACGAACCAGGCGAACTAGAAGGAGGAAAAAAAAGAGCAACCGATCCCACATGGAGTGTTACTACACATAAGATATCCAGCATAACCAGATCAACTGGGAGAAACGCAATCTACAGATTAGATTCGACTGCTCCTCAACGCGGATTTAAACGCGAGCAACTTCAGGTGATTCCCGAGGATACACAATTACCACCCCGATCACTAAAGTGATCCGCACTGAAGTGATTCAATCATTTAAATAACTGCAGCAACACCTCTGCGTCGGTTACACTCAAGACAGGTCAACATCACATTTTCACGTGTATGACCGCGACTGCTATCTATTCTATCTACGGTGAATTGCCTTGGGTCGTTTTTCGAATACTGCCACAGCAATAAACAATTACAACTCGCACAGTGATTATTCTGCTGTTGTTGTAATTGTATTACAAATTCAACATCCAAACTTTGTTTGGGATCAAACTCTCTACCATTTTTTTTGTCGCTCTGTTTGTAACCGGCTAATTTCTTTCTTATTGTGTCATCAGCGATTGAGCTGTCGTTGACAACATCATCTAATACAATTCTTCGTAACTGACCTATCCTTCTTACTCTTGACACGGCTAAATAAACTAAATTTGACCACTCGATGCGATCATCAACAATCCAAACTGTTGTATCTGAAATAGTTAGTCCCTGCGAACTGTGGATGGTCATAGCGTATCCTAGCGTCCACGGGGATTTGCTCATTTTCAGTGCCTGTTCAACAGCATCAACATCAACTGTGACAATATCATTTAATACTAAATTCTGTTTCTCCGGACCCGACGCAGTCAGGCGCCCTGGAATATCAACATCAATATTCTGCAATCGCGTATCAGCTGGTCTATAACACAACGGCACTGGCAACATGGGAAATTTCTTCTGATGTAACTGAAATAACCGCTGCTGAAGTGTGTCCCTGACTATCTTTCTACTTGCCACAATTAAATCACCTGGTTTCCACGTTTCCCAAAAGTCGCTCAGCGAAGTCTCTGGAATTATTTCACGCATTATCTCACACTGGACTTTATTGGTTTGTAGCCTGATCAGTGCCTTAAACTCTTTCAGCGTTTCATCGAGTGCTCTAACATCGTTAGTTATTTCCTCATAATAATCTACAAAAGTTTTCAGCCACTCGTGTGGAGATTCACCTGTAAATGGGGGTGGTTGACCATGATCGCCGCACATCACCACTGCGGTATTTTTCTTTAGCAGCCAATCCAGAAACTGTTTTAATGTATCCAACGGCACAGTGTCTATCTCATCCCAGATGATTTTCTCGGGAATATATTTCGTTCCCATTCGTTCAGGTGTCCACGTGCCGCCGCTGTATTTGAAAAAACTGTGATACGTGCACGCGTTAACATCCCGTTGTCTCATCTCCCTGGCAAGTCTGTGTGTGGGTGTTAGCACAATCATGTCAGAGTTTCTAAATAATTCAATCGCTCGAGTTGTTTTACCAGAACCACCAGGACCGTTCAGATAAACTGTTTTGTGTCTTGTAACAGGATCGTGCACCGGCGGCAACAACGAAGTTGCCCCCGACGAAACCATCGAAGATATTTCTGCGCTGCGATACTCATCCTCGATTTCAACATCAGCCGATTTACAATATCCGTGTAACATTTCATTCTTTATTCTCCACGAGCCCCACGATGGATCATCCGATATAACATTATCCAACAGCGCTGAGTGTTTTTTATCAATATAAAATGAATCCGTTGCAACTCTCACTGCGGCAACAGGGAATCTATTGATCATCGACAACAAATTTATGGATACATAAGCCAGCATCGAAGATCTCAAATGTATGTACTGAGATGATTCTCCGTCAATATAACTAAAAACAGTCCCTAGTTTTTCCCCGTTTGACAGAAACACATCTTTGCGGTTACAGAACATGTTGTTCGTGGCTGCATCAGCGACAATAAGATCCAATTCAGTCTTGTCCATGATTAATCGACTGTGATGTTGTTTATGATCATACGCTCCACCTTGAGTGAATTTCCCTATTATTCTTCGTCCTAGATCTTTTGCTGTGCTTTCATCATTTCTGAGTTTGCTTTTAAGTACTTCAGGAGCTTTCTTGATGATAGCGTCGATAGAAGTTTCTGGATATTCTCGTGACCAATCTTCGATGACTTCTTCTAACGTAACCGGCGTTGGAGTTGGCAACCAAACTTCGGTTTGACGACAATAACATATAATCGCTTCGCTGACCGTCAGCGACAACAGTATTCGACTGTCAAGCATGTATCGCAATAACACTATCGGTGCCCATCGCTTCTCAACGAAATGTCTGCCAAACCAAACATAACACACAGGATGTAAATCCTTAGCGAATTTAAACGACGACACACAAGCAAATCCGGTCAAGTCAAAATCGGGTAAAACACCGTTGACAGCTACTCTTGTCATGGTATTGCCAGCGTGGCCAAACCGTTTAAAATATTCGCTGCATTCTCCACGCCCAAGGAAACTTCCTGGATAACACGCCGTCATGTCCACGGATATCATACCGCGGTGATCATACTGAGTATTCCACAAACCGCCGTGTCCGTATTCGACACAGCTCTGCTGGATATCAGCAAGAAAACTTTTCGGAGTTGGTCTCCATGAATTTCGTTCCCGGGCTACATGCGCGACAACACCCGGGACAGTAAAACAGTGTGTCAGTAACGTATCAGTGTTGCCAGCATGATATTTTTCTGCGAGTTTTTTCATTTCCTGCTGTAACGCCATTGTTCTGTATATTTCCCCGTTGGGTCTCACAAACTGATCATATTCTCCATCTTCGCTACTTCTGAATAACCACACAGACACTGGATCGGTTTTACTTATCTGATAAATAAAATCAAACATGCTCCCAGAATTGCTTTGCAATTCCGGATAATACTTCACAACACGGTCTTGCGGAAATATCCTAACCGAGTCAGTCCAGGCGTGACTGTTATGATCGATAATAGTTATTGGTGTTCCACGGGAATTGTATTTACACTCATACAATACCTCACCGGTTAACGATGAAACCGTTATAGGAAATTTTAGTAATCGCTCTAGCTCAGCAACATCATTTATTGACGCTCCTTTATCCGCTACTCGTGTCGCCCACGCTGTTATTTTAGTTTGTCTTAGCGGTGTTAGGCCGTTTCCTCGCATTGCATTTTTAAAATGTTCCATTACTCGCTCAGCTACACAATTCAACACCGACACCTTCATCGGTTTGAGTTTATCAACGCGTGGTTTCTTCATCGGATAAATTCCATAAACAACTGCGGTCACAGGATACGCTCTGGCATAATATGGTATATCAATCCCAACAAGTACTCCCGGTTTTGAGTCTTTACTTAACAGAACGGTTTTTCCACGAACGCCTCTGGCATCAAGAACAGGGTCTAGTTTGTCTCTGATAATCCACGTTCCCTCGCCGACTCCAACAATAAATTTTATCTGTACGAAATATCTTCTATCGTCGAGATACCCAATTATGTTACGCGCGATTGTATCGTTCATGGTAGCATCAATGATACGGTCACGAGAAATGCTTTGCATTTCCCGAGAAACGCTCGCGTTTCCGAGGATAATTTTATACGAAGACCACGTGTGTGCGGCACCATCACGACGAAACTCTTCTTTGGCATTCTTGATAACACCAATTACCTCTGCTAACTCTCTTCGTCGTGGATCAGCGGTTAACCGGTCAAGATCGAATCTAGAACCTGATATGGGTTTTATTCTGGATAGTCTTTCAAAACCCATTATTATAATTAAGACAAATATTTAAATAGACAAATATATTATATGATGAACCAATGCAAGTGGATCAAACTAAATTCATCAGCGCCGTGTAGCAAACCCTGCAGAGGCGAATACTGTGGACAACATGCTCAACAGGTCCGCGGTGGGAGTCTAGGACCGATACCGTGTATCAGATGCGGCATTGGAGTACGAGGAAAAACGCAATTATGTTCAGCGTGTGGTGGAAAACGCTATCGAGAACTAAAACGGTATTATGATAAAAAAAATCCAGACTGTGATAACGCTCTCAAATGCGAGCGTGATTACATAAATAAGTTTTCAGACAAATTATGAATTAGACAATGATTTGCTTATAGTATAATGAATCAAGAATTCGTCCGACATCCAACTATTCCAAATTATGAGGCAAACCGAGATGGCATAGTGAGAAACTACAGGCTGAGGAAACAAGTTGGTACAGTTGATAATGCTGGTTATTTAAGAATACTGTTAGGAAAGGGAGGTATTTATGTCATCGTTTCGTCTATGAGGTTTTTAACGGAGAGATCCCTAAAGGCCTTGTCATTGATCATATTAACGGGAACAGACTTGATAACAGTATTGAAAACCTTCAAGCGATCACTCAGAGCAAGAATACCATACGAGGAAGAGTTAAATGTAAAACAGCTATAAGAAGAGCAGTGAAATCTGTGAATGTTGAGACTCGTGAAGAAATAATATTTCAATCAATGAGCGCAGCCGGTAGGTATTTCGGTATTTGTCCACCTTCTGTACAGCATGTCGCAGATGGGATCTACAAAACAGCATTTTCAAAGAAGCTCAAACAGAAGATTTCATTCTGTTATATAACTCTTATCGTTGACACAAACGACGATAACTCCTCCGAGAGTGTGTAACGCTTTGCAGAGTTGTCGTTGCTGGTCAGAGGATTTGCTCCCCCTAAGAAAGCCACCTTGATAAAATATTTTATCGAGTTCATAACATGTAATCATTTATTTACCGTAGAATATATATTTTTTTACAAACAATATCCTCGTTTTACTGAATATATCCGACTGTTTTGCTCTTCTGTGCTTGTTATATGACCGCGCTTAAGAAAACATACAATTAAAATATTTTAAACAAGTCCCGCCCACTGCTAGAGCGAATTTCCAACTCGCAAGTAACAGTTGGGTTATATACGAAATCGCTCCCTAAGACCTTTGGGTCGATCGAAAGTCAGCACGCGCAAGCAAAACCATAAATTTAATCCGCCAATGGCGGGTGTCTTTTGTGCACCATCCAATGGTCGATTCAATGGATGGTTTTGCTCTGCTGCTGACCGTAGAAAATGACCCACCTGTGTATGTTTGTGTCGTCATAGGATAAGGTCTTAGGATAAGTTAGGATAAGATTACATGTTCATTGTGCCTTTACTTGCTGTCATACTCGAATCAGAGGTTAAAGGTTGTCTGTTCTGTACCGTCTCTTAGGATAAGATTACATGTTCATTGTACCTTTGCTTGCTGTGATACTCGAATCAGAGGTAAAGGTTGTCTGTTCTGTACCGTCTCTTAGGATAAGATTACATGTTCATTGTACCTTTGCTTGCTGTGATACTCGAATCAGAGGTAAAGGTTGTTTGTGTTGTCAAATAAATGTTTGCCGGGCCTGCTAGAGAACTCGATCCTAGAAGCCAGGGCTGTCTCGTCTTGTAAATAAATGTGCCTCTGAGTCACTTGGCAGTCAGAGGGGTCCGTCCTTAGGATAAGTTACGTGTTATATGTTTGTCCTTGTCAATTCACTAAACACGTCCTCTTGAGCCTATAGAACGTTATTTGACGATCTAGAGGCTCTTGCAGGGGATAAAGTGTTTCGTGTTACATGTTGTATTGTCATGTCGGAAGCAGTCCTCGTGGGGTTCTAGAACGTTATTTGACGATCTAGGCCCTTGCAGGGGATAAATGTTTCCGACTGTCTCGTTTTGTTTTGGAAAGCTAGCGTTTCTCATGCAAAGTGTTTCTATTAAAAATATAAAAATATATAATAATATGAATCACGAAAATATAAATACCATACTTGTTGAAATTAAAGAATTACAACAGCGAGGTTTTAATATTTTACTAGACACTGAAACAATTATGTCAGATTTTGAATCCTTGAATGAGCTATCACGCTTGGGGAAGAACAATCTCCCTGCTCGTTATAGGTTCATTAAGGGTTTGCAAGATCGTGTTTACAGATCACTTGCCGGGATAACTGAAAATCAGGTATCTGAATTTATTCCACTGTGCCGTGCAGTTGAGAAGATTCGTCTTGGATTGTCACAAGAGTATGAGACTCGAAAATTAATTAGCACCAGGGTGAGACGGTTAAAAGGTTATATAAAGAATCTAGACACGGAAATGCCTTGCATTTCTGACAAAAATACTAGTGTTTCTGACTACGAGGCCGACAAGGAAGTATAAACCGCATAGCGTGTGACTCACAGCACAAAGTGAAAGTAGAACCTGAGAACGCTAGCGCCCCCCCCCCCCCCCCGCTTGGAGTGTAAAGCACATTTCCACGGGTAAAAAAAAAAGTGTATTATTTTTTTTGCCCTTGGAAACTCAAAGAGTTTCTCAAGTGAAGGGCGCTTTCAGATTTTCAGGATTTGCTTAAGCGTTTCAACATCAATACAGGAATGAGAATAGTTCATAATCTGTTCTCGTTGACACCAAACTATGATCATATGATTTTGCTGTAGCTCTGTTAATTGTGACGGAGTTAACAAGAAGTCTTCGTCACCATACACGTCAATAACTATTTTAACGGGGAAATACTGTTCTGGGAATGTCTGTATTTGAAATGCGGTTTTTATTGCCTCGTAAAGAATTTGCTTATCATGAATATGAACTCGTGCATGAATGTACTCGGGTTGATACATTATACACAACCGTTTTTTTTTAAATGCGTGCTAGCACTTTCAACGATAACTTATGCTGGTTTTGATAGGGTATTTGCACGATAAAATGACGAAAATGGATCAGTGCAGAAAAAAAAACTATTATAAATATTATGGATCCCTTGACTTAGGACTTCACCAGTAAGTTTATACTAACAGTCTCGTCACGCAGGTCCAACAAATTCCCCCTCTGGTCGGTGAGTTTGAAATTTATCGTTGACAACCACGGGTTATGACACCGTAGATAGACCGGATTGATTGGTTCTTGCACAATCAGAAAACCAGGGGGGTCTCTTGGTGTGAACGTATACAGGATAAACCCCTGTTGTGCCGTCGTAGTATCTGATGCACTGTAACTGCCATCGATGACGTCACATACAAGGTTGACCGCAATAACATCTGTGATATTTACGATCCCGGGTGAGATGTGTCTGCCATCGGATGCTGTACTGTTGTCGTGCTTGAGAATAACAGGTTGTGGTTTTATTCGTTCGTACGCGGCAAGAATATCTTCGAAAGATTGATCGATGAGATCAGAGACTGATTTTCTCAGCTCGGGCACGTTATATCCAGGAAATTTAAAATCTGAAATATCATTCACTTGAATACCATATTTAATTGCAAAATCTGCTCTGGCTATCTGTCTATAATTATCATCGATATAGTCTTTAAGATCCAGTAAAGCCTGAATTATTCTTAGATTTATAGTTTCCATGGCCGATGCGAGTTTGTTTAGTTTTTCTATGGTTGTGATAATATTATCACGCGGACTTGTTAAATCAGAAATATAATCTTGGAAATATACTCGCAGGAGTTGTAGCTGTTGTTTATGTACTAGATTGATCGGAATAAATAATTCAGATTCTATATCATCTAGACGGTAAACACGGAGCTCCTGCCCCCCCCCCCCTTAACACGTGGAGCTTCTATACTCCAAGTATCGGGCATTAAAGTACTTTTTCTTGCTAGTAATTGATCTGCAAGGAGTAAATAATAATTGTACTCGAGGTCGTGTAGTGCTTCTTTATAGGTCATAAAATCCGATTTTTCAGGTTTTGGTGGACGAGGTTTAACCTCGGGGGCCTTTGGCCATCCTAATAATGTTCGGATTGAGCTGTTATAAATATCCACGGCGTATCCTGGCGTTGAGATTTCAATGACCGCAGACAGCGTTGGTTCATGAGCTGTTATAGATATTTTGGCTTCCTTGCCGGTGATTCGTTTTATTTGGCGTTGTATCTCATTATTGATTTCTTCGATCTGATAACTCCCAGTGGGAAGTGTAATTGTATTCCAGTCAAGTTCACCCTGTTCGCCGGAGTCGGCTTTGCTTTTCCCGAACACGAATGAATTATTTGGCTGCAGACCACCAAATGATGCCGACCTAACATTGGGCCAGCTGTGATACACACTGAGCTTTGCTAACGCGATTTCACTCACTGGAATTGGAGTTCGAAAATTAATACCGAATTCTGGTGTTGTCGAGGACACTGAGATCATTGTGGTCCTTACCGGTGTTGTGTTTGTGACTATTTGTTGAAGCAGTTCTATTGACATTATTTATTTGTTTAGTTTTCAAATAGTCATTGTACGCATCTGACATTAGTTTGAATTCAGAATCTGATATCGTAGCGTCGCTACTTTGCACGTCTAACGATGATGATATCAGCGATGATAATTTCTGATATGCGGTCGTGGCTGTATTTAATTTTGTCGTGTAATCGTGTAATTTTGTGTTAGCACATGATGATATTTTTTTTGCTATGATGCCGAAAACTCCAGCTGTTGTTGTGGCCGCGGAAACACAGATCGTGGCGGCGACTGCTGCAGTTACCGGAGTGACCGCTGATAGTATTGCTCCGGCAGATGCAACAACGGCAGATACTGAATAAACCATAATATCCAGCACTGTTATGCGGCGCTTGTATTTTTTTACTTTTTGACTAGTTACTTCGATGACAGTTTTTAACTCAGATTGCCACTCACGGACTTGATTGTATCGATATTGTTGAGCATCTGGCGTCGTTGACATTATTCAATTACGCGGTAACCAATTGAGGCGTTGCAGCGACGAATTCCAAACAAAACCAGTAAGATGTTGCTGTTAAACTATCGTCCTCGGCTTCAAGCATAAATGTTTCCTCGGTTCCGCTGTTTAGTATTACAGTGCAAACCCCGGAATACTTATCGGTGGAATGTCTCCAAGGATATGTTGTGAAGATTTCAAATTTAGCGGCTGAAAACACAGACAACCTGTAAACACCGGTGGCTGTTGCTGTATATTTGATAGTGTTATTTTGTCGTGACCATGTTGCGAATCCCGATGATACCGTGAATACGATGTTGGTGATATGCCCCGGAGTAACTCCAGTGGGAACTTTAATCAAACTGGTTTTGTTAACGATATCAGGAATACCCGATACGATATCCTGCTGTGTTTGTTTGATCGTGTTAATGTCGGTCTTTACATCAGCGAGTTTTACATCGACGACTGGAGGAGTCCCAAAGAACTTATCCACGACCTCATCAGTTTTTACGAAGTTTCTTCGAAATCTTGTAAACGCGCCCACGTGAACATCATGCTCTGCACGCAGCGTATTTAGTTTACCGTTGACGATGTCCACGTATTGTTTGTTTGACGCATCCTGGTCGGATTCGGGATTCGCTAACGCGGTTATTTTGTTGCCGCTCATGCTGAGTTCGCCTGTCATCGTGTCACCGGCTTTTTTCACACATTTATCAACACCTTTATCAATACTGTCTTTGATGCTTGCGATTGATATATTCGAGTCCTTGATCCGGCCGCCATCACTAAATGCAACGAAGTTATCCTTGGTAGCTCCAAGAACTCTGCGAATTATATCATTCCACTTAATGTTGCTCGTTCTTAGTTTTCCTTGCCTGTCTTGGAAAATAGCAACTTCATCTGGGTCAACTCCAGCTATATTCAAAAGATTATCGACTTCATCTTTGGTCGCATATTTTGAGAGATCAGCATCTGTGCTTGGTTTACCTCCTCGTGTGAAAGGTCTTCCGTAAATATCCACCATTATTCTTATTGCTGTTTTTCAAATGCTAGCATTTCTCGATGCGGTATATTCATACACTACTTTATGAGGAGGAGTTGCTGGATTTCTTGAGATTGCATCAAGAACATTTAAAACCTCCCTCCCACAAATGGGCGGATCAATTAATGTTTGTGTTGGTAACGTCGACTGCCACACTGGAACATTAGAAAATCTGCTGACATACTTGAGAAACTCAACTGGCGGTGCTAAACCGTACGAATCAAAATAGATAATTCCACGTGGATCGATCGCGTAAGCAACCCAGTGAGTTCCCGGACCATCTTTGTTGTCGAGATTGATAATGCCAGTTTCTGGATTATTCGGTCGTTGCGGTAATTGATCTCGCATAAATACGCCTCTGAAATGTTTTACACGCAATTTTTTAACAGCATCGAGTAAATCAAAATTGCTCAACGGCGTTAGAATTTTTTTGGATACCATGATGGTGGAGTTCCTGGTAGTCTTAGACCGCGTCCCTTTTTTTTCTTGTATCCTTTTCCCGTTGCCTTTTTTAGTGCCATTCCAGCTGCAGTTCCAACTGCACCGAGTGCTGCGGCTTTTGCTACGGCTGGTGCTGCCGCGGCAATCAACGCCGGTATTGCTGCGAGAAGAGGAAATATTCCACCGGTTTTAGTCATGTCCTTGATAGCTGCAGCAGAGAAATCAAGTCGGACACCGGTTTTTGCTGTTAGTGCCTTATTAAAATGTTTAAGCTGAGTATTAGTCAACGACAATTTGTTTGGACCACCAGTAATCTGATCTCGTTTTAGTGTTATTGATGTCCCGCACGTGCTTGCGTTCTTTGATTGCAATTTCTTCGTTTGACCGGAAGTCAAGGTGACATTAACATGACTGTATGACATTATATCCTAAGTTTGATTTTAATTGCGTTACATATTCTCGATTGGAGCGTCGATGACCCTCATTCGTCCGCCAACACCTTCAAGCAGCATTGCTTTATCGGAGAGTATGACAGCAATCGCTCTGTAACCACCAGCAGGAACACCTACACGAGCTCGGAAATGTAGGTCGACAACAGATTGTTTAACCAGATCAAGATGTTCCAGCGAAAAGTAATAAATCGGATATAAACTCATAAAGTCTCGCTGTGATATTTGCAGGCCAGTGTCTACATTAAGGTCGCGCCCCATAAATGACATCAGACGATGATACGCGCGTGCGACACGATGATGTTCGAAATCTATTAATATATCCTCAGATGGCTCCTGATGCCCATTTATTCTCAACGAAACTTCAGAAACTCCAAGTGTATCAAATACCATTGGATTTCTTTCCTGGCTATCTGTTCTAGCACGGTATTGAAATGCAATGAAAATATGTCGTGGTGCTGATACTCCTTGTTGCGATGATATATGCCATGTAAACAACCCACCATTATCACCCTGAATAACGTCTGTGGTTGTTGTTTTCCAGGATAGCAGTGATTTACCGCCCGTGTCCATGAAAGACAACAGTCGTTGTTCTTCGGTGATTGACGGAGACAACACTGGCATCCACAACCACAGTTTAGTTAGTATTACCTGACCAGGGGCAACAGCAGCATCTCGCCAGATAGCGTCATTATCATCAGGTTTTCGCACAAGTACAACTGTGTGTTTGGCACCGAATATGACCTTGTGGACATCTCTGCAGAATCCAAAGATGTGAGACAATGGAATCACACCTGAGAACTCTTCATCTCCACTTAACATCGATCTACGTGTTGCAAAACCCAAATTAAAATTTTCGTTCATCGATGCAACTGCGTCACCGGCATTATTCATTGTTACATTCCTGTTCTCGGGGCTGTCGGTTATATCCTTTGCAAACATCATTGATGGTCCGGCTGATCTGGTGTAATCATCCGAGTATCTCGCCAACCCGAGAATTGTTGTGGCAACGTCGACGTTATCATGAATTGTTTCAATTTCTTTTCCATCTATCATGTAAATAGCGGATTTAAATAACGCCATGATGCCGTTGTTAACAAATCCAACTCGGTCGCCGATTCCGTAGTTAGTGTTATCATTCTTTAAAAGCCTACCTTCAACTTCGATGAAGGCCTCAGCGGGCAAGAAGTATCTACTTGTATCCTGGACCTGTAGTTCAATTCTTCCGCGTTGGTTAGGATCACGTGCTTCATAAGAATAATATTGAAAATCACGTACAGAATCATCTTTAAGTACTGGTTTGGACATATCAAACGCGTCATTGGATTTTCGTGCAAACATTATTATTATTTGTGATGATCTAATTAAAATGTTATCGTCACCGGAAACCACTACCAGCTATCAAATTAGCAGTTACACTATCTTGCAACGCTTTGGAGGTAATTCCTGCTGTTGCGATCTCAGCTAATTTCTGATTTACGGCCTTATTTACTACGCTACTAACATTTGCCGGCATAGCTTCAGTGGATGGTAGTTTTACTGGCACCAACCTCTCGACTGGGTTTTTTTTTCGTATCAGCTGTGCTAGTCGATCCTTGATTGATTGAAATGCTTTCCCGGCAAGACTACCAACAGTGCCAATGGCTTTATCCTTGACAACATCAGCGGCTTTCATCGCGAATTGTTTTGCTAACGGTCCAGCTTTCGGAGCGATTCTTGTGACTAAATCCCTAACAACATCACCGACTCCATCTCCGTAAACAACCTCGTATACTGGTAATCGTGAGTTTACTACTCTGACACTTCTTGGTCTGCGAAAAGAATCGTGTAGTATCATTTTATTTAATTATTGTTTATCTAACTGAATTTGCTAGCAAATTTAATTATTAGTCGCTGTGGTAACCGTCTGCGAGTTCATCAATGAGCCCCCGGTAGATGCTGATATCCATGATGCCACGCTGAAATAGTCTCTGACAGATATCTGCGGCTTCATTTATAATTTCCGGAGAATTGTTTCCGGCACGTCTTCCTCCGATGAGAACTTCCAACCGTGATACATCATCGATGATATTATTAGGGCAGGCAATAAAACCGGATCCTAAACCCTCCCCTGTTGATGGTACAATTCTTGGGGATAAAATGTCTTGAGGCAAACTTTCAGAAGATGTTGTTAAGCTAATTATCGGCGACCTAGTTTGTTTGAATTTTTGGCCCCGCGGACTTCCTTCAGATGCAGCCTCGTATTCACTTAACGGAGTTAGGTCAGGATCTATTGCTCTTCGCCGTGAAGGATATTGTTGTCGTTCTGTGTGTTGCAACGGTGATTTTTCTTCTTGAGGTTGCGATGGTGGAATTTCAAGTTTACGTATAGCATCTACAAGTCTATCGTATTTTGTATCGTCCCTGCTGATTTGTTTTTTATTTTCACGTATACGATACGAATATTTGATAAAATTATCATCTGTCATAGAACCGTGTTCTGGGTTTAAAGACACATCTCTTCTAATCAATCCTAACAGTATTGTCTCAGGTAATTTCTCTTCTGGTACATTTTTAAGAAGTTCAATATAATCCGGCGTAAATCTTTTGGCGGGGTCAGTAATTCTCCCTGTTACTCGCTTACCAGCAGGTACTGACACAACAACTTCATCGGGTGGAGGCGGGGGTTTAAGTCCAGCTGAAATATCCTGTAAAATTTTCCTTTGCTCTATTAAAGCCTCTTTGGTAACAGCTGCGGATTTTTCAGTAGCTTTGGTCACGGGTTTAAATAATTCCTCCGTAGTCTCTGCAAAGCCTTCCCGTGCTTGCTGTCTTAGTTGTAATTTTTGTCTGACACTATCACGGACAGGAAGAAATTTCTGAATTGCTTCGAGACGTTCTCGAGCTAATCTAGTCGTATGTGCTTCTCCAATATTTGCCATTATTTATTTGTCAATGATTTAATTCCGCTAACATAAAAATGTTTTTCCTTGGAAACTCATTTCCCAGAGCAGCAGAGGGGATGGACCCGACCCATGGATTTTTCAATAACGACCCCGCCACGGAAACTGTTTCAGATTTATTGAAGTAACCCAAGTTGTCAGTGCAAACTCAACGAGTTTGTCCCTGGAAACTCTTCGAGTTTTCGGGGGACATTTTTTTTTGTCCTGTATTCTGAATAGAAGGGTTTATTTCGTCGAAATAAGCCCTCTATCGAGGAATAGTTTCCTGGAGGGGTTTATTGTGCAAAAAGTTTCGGTCTGTACAGCCCCTCTGCTGCTGGAGTTGCTCAGGCAGTCCGTTGTCGGCATGTATTTTCATGCACATGTTGGTAACACTAGTGGCATTAATTACAAATGCTATGTTGTGGTCCTCTGGAGGGTGCTGGTGGCCGAATGGGGGTAATTGATGTAACTGGAAAATACATAATTAAATCTGTTACATACTTGACTTATACTGTCCTATCATAAAGTGAAGGTCGGACTTACTGAAAATGCAACTTGTGACAATCAAATATGCAATCAAACACAACTGTGAGGTCACAATAAAACTGTTGGCAGTAAAATTAACTGGAACGTCCCCATATGGCTAACCCAAACACCTCACTCAGCTTAATGTGGCCAAACTCAAAAACACTTCAGTAACATTATAATTATCCAAGTTGAGGTGGCACAAATGCAAAAGATGGCTAGAATATTCCTTGCAGTGATTCCAGCATTGTTGGCAGCAGTGGCTCCAGCTGTTGCAAAATCTGCAACAGTAGGAACTGTTCAGGAATGGCTTTGAAAAAGACAGTTGGAGGCTTAATAAAAACAAAAAAGATTCCTTTGATTACTAGGCACAAGTAATCAAATACCCTCAGGCAGAAGTCTTTGATTACCAAGTTGCAAAAGATCATGTGTCAATTGACCAATCTTAATTGGAAAAATCGATCAAACATTTTATTTCTGTATTTATGCGAGATGAACTTTCAGCGATAGTGCCACTCACACGTGAAACTGACATTATCAATATGGAATCATTTACAGGCCCTGGCACTCACTAGGTCACATGCGTGGTAACACCTCAACATAGTTGGTATGTAGACTCATATGGACTTGCACCACCAGTCTAAGTGGTTAATTATTTATTCAGGGGCACAGGTGGATGACAGTCACCAACTGCTGTTTCATTCCACTATGTCATATGAACATAGTTGGATGGTCCCGTATGCAGTGATCTTGTTGTTGAAGCATTGAGCACACAAAAGTCTTGACTTTACTTATCGATCTTACATTAAAGGACTGTGATAATACTGTTATGTATATTTAATTTAATTGTTTCTTTGTTAGTTTAAATTTTTTTATTATTTCATTACATGATAGTGTAATGTAACATTGTATGTTGGACTTGACCTTTCTCTGGAAGAAAAAAATAAGTGTTCTGATAAAATTCTTGGAAAGAGACATTCACTGGAATTCAAACCCGGAATTATATATCTGTGATTCAACAAAAGACTGTTGACACATCAAGACTTCAACAGCTACCACAGACACATCATCAACTTCAGTTTGGGATATTTTCTTCACTTTTACTTAATTTTATTCAGGACTTTAAATTACTAGGACTTGTGTCTTTAATTCTTAGATTATTTGGGGATTTAATTTGCAATACTGTAAGTTGTTTTTTCTCTTTTCACTTTGTATTCTAGGGAAATAAATTATTTGTTAAATTTAACAAAGCTTGTTGTCTTTCACTCTTTTCTGTTACTTATTTTAAGAGCATAGACTAACAGTACTAAACAACAAGCCAACTCAATAGAACCATCACTGTCCATCAACACTATATGCATACATGCCAACCATTATGCTTTTGGTGTAATCATTACACAAGTTTTTCCCACTAAATTATGCCTTATGCGTAAATGTATTCGGATTATGCGTTTTCTGTATATCCCCCTCCAAAAATTATTAATAATTTGTTTTCTTATTTTTATTAACGTCCCATTAATCCCACTGCCTGTATTCTAGACAAGACCAATTCTACGTAACTTGGACATAAGAGTACACTTGACCGTAGACTTGCATGCACTTTCCAAATAGTATTATGTTCTATTCATGGCAGCTGCCCTATTTCCAAGAAACATGCTGGTTTCTACTTTCAAACTTTTGACCCTTGGTTTCTATTTATAGCAGCTATATGGCTTAGTTAGGACAGAACATACTGGTTTTCTAATTTTTAATCTTTGCTTCCAGATTCTTTGTTCTAATTCATATCTGGTACAGATCCAGTCTGTAGGTGTTAGGTGCTAAAAGTCAAGTCAGATTTATTCTAGTTGATGCACAAGTTAGAGCAAAAATGTTTTTCAAATAATTTCACAGATGGATTAGAAAAAGATGAAAAACCAATTCAAAGATGAATACATGAATTACATAATACAGTGTTCCATTCTAGGGCAGCTACACACCCATTGCAGGTGGAGTATTAATTTTTACTCTGTTATATGAAACAACACTAAATTGAGAATGAGAGCAGTATAGCTTCAAAGGTGTTTTTGAAGGACTGAATTTAGCAGTCACTTTCTTCCTCAGTAATGATTTTGATGTGATCACAGCCTTTGAAAAATGACCCAACAGTCAGAATTCAACGAGGGCTGAAATTTAATACTATTATTTAACATGACATTTAAAAATGGGTCAGATTTTAATGTGAAATTTTGATCATGGCCGTTGAAAAATGACCTGATCAGAATTCGATGAGGGTCAAAATTTTATACTACACAGGCTGTGTGGAAAGGATTTTAATATTGGTCATGGTGGTAAAACAAAGAAACCTCGAATTAGCTCACTTTACTAACTCCAATACCAAGGTAACTTCTTTTTTACAGCAGAACTCAATTGTGGATATGTTCTTAACTGAACATGGACCGCCTTTAGCTGTAGAAGTGTGTGTGATGTGATGTGATTTTGATTTTTAACGTAGCTTTAACAATTTTTCAGTCATATCGCTACGATGTCTGCAATGTGGCAGTTTATAGTGACGTCTAGCACTGGGGCATCATGCCGCAGACATGTAGCATGATGTCCCACCCAGTCACATTATCCTGACACCAGGCCGATCAGTCCTAACACTAACCTCTTAATGCTGAACGCCAAGCGAGGCAGCTGTTAGTACCATTTTTTAAGTCTCTGGTATGACTCGGCCGGGAATCGAACCCACGACCTCACGCATCCGAGGCGGACCTAGCTGTAGAAGGCTACGCTGGTCCTTTGCTCAAAAGACTGTTTCCTGATTCCAAAATTGGAGAAAATATGCATGTGCAAGAACAAAACCATCTAATATTATTTTGGTGTTTAGCACAAAACACCTAAAATTGCAGAAGACATGAAAATTGGGCCAATTAGTATTGCCATAGACAGGAGTAGTGATTATTATGACAAAAAGTCATCACCCCGTCAGTAAACTGAGTCTGTGTATTAGAGACTTTGACAACGAGAAGAACAAAGTCATAGTGTTCTTTGTTCATTACCAGAATTAACATTCGATTCCATGGAGAAAACATTTTTGATTTGCTTGATAATGCTTTGAATAAACATAAGTTGGCAGCTCAGCTGTATGAGGTTTTCAGCTGATAATGCATCAGTGATGACTGAAATTCATAAAGGAGTTGCATTCTATATTTTGAAAAATGTCTCCATCAGTGTAAAAATCAGGTTATCCCTGTCATTTGATGCACCTTGCTGCAGGAAAGGCTGCTGATAAATTAGGAGAACTCCTGAAGTATCAAGTTGGTATTCTAGCTGACAACGTACTTCATGAAAAGTTGATGTGCAATGACACCTTTTTCCCAAGCTAAAGGACCCAATAACTGGAAGATATAAATTTCCTCTACTTTGTCAGGTTATGAAAGGAATATTGGTTCTTTACCATTCTAATGCTGTGAGAGAATGTTCAGTATTGTTAACAAAAATAAAACTGAATTCCTATCCAGGCTCAGTAACCTGGCACTATGTGCTCTGTCAGTCTGCAAAACATTCATAGTCTCTGCTGGTACAAAGTGTTTTGAAATGCAATATGACAGTCTGTTGCTTTTTAAAGCTGTGTGTGTGTGTGTGATTTGGATTTTCAATGTAGCTTTAAAAAGAAATCAATCATATCGTTATGATGTCTGCAGTGTGACAGTTTATAGTGATGTCTAGCACTGGGGCATCATGCCGCAGACATGTAGCTTAATGTCCCACCCAGTCACATTATCCTGACACCAGGCTGACCAGTCCTAACACTAACCTCTTAATGCTGAGTGCCAAACGAGGCAACTGTTAGTACCATTTTTGTAAGTCTTTGGTATCACTCAGCCGGGCATCTAACCCACAACCTCCTGCATCTGAGGTAGACGCTCTAACCACTAGGCCACCAGAGCAGTGCTTTTTAAAGCTAAAAGTGCTATATGTGAAAACTTGAAGCAGTAATTGATGTTAAAAAACAGAGGGGTAAATAAATCATTTTGTACATATGCTCAATGAATTTTATCTTGTTATATGTAGATTACTCTTTTTCTGCTTGGATTACCCTTTTTGTCCACTTGGATTACACTTTTTCCTTTCCAGGGGTTGTCATGTATGTATATACTTCAATAGAACCGTCAGTGTTCATCAACATTATATACCTACTTAATAGAACAGTTACTGTCCATCAACACTATATGCCAATTCAAAGAACAGTTACTGTCATTCAACACTAAATGCCAACTCAATAGAACAGTTACTGTCCATCAACACTGTATGCCAATTCAATAGAAAAATCACTGTCCATCAACACTATGTGCCAATTCAATAAACACAGTCCATCAATACTACATGTGCACTCAGCAGAACAGACACTATCGAACAATACTCTATGCATAATTGACAGAACAGTCACTGTCAATCAACACTATATGCAAACTCAATAGAACAGTCACAGTTCATCAACATTATATGCCTACTCAATAGACCAGTTACTGTCCATCAACACTATATGCCTACTCAATAGGACCATCACTGTCCATCAAAACTATATACCTTCTCAATAGAAGTCTTTGTCCATCAACACTATATGCAAACTCAATAGAATAGTTACTCACCATCGACACTATATGCCAACTCAGTAGAACAGTAACTGTCCATCAACACTATATGCCAGCTCAATAGAACAGTTCCTGTCCATCAACACTATATGCCAACTCAATAGAACAGTTACTCACCATCGACACTATATGCCAACTCAGTAGAACAGTAACTATCCATCAACACTATATGCCAGCTCAATAGAACAGTTCCTGTCCATCAACACTATATGCCAACTCAATAGAACAGTTGCTGTCCATCAACACTACATGCCAACTCAGTAGAACAGTAACTGTCCATCAATACTATATGCCAACTCAATAGAACAGTTACTGTCCATAAACACTATATGCCAATGCAGTAGAACAGTAACTGTCCATCAACAATACATGCCAACTCAATAGAACAGTAACTGTCCATCAACACTATTTGCCAACTCAATAGAACAGTTACTGTCCATCAATACTATCTGCCAACTCAACAGAACAGTTATTGTCATTCAGCACTATATGCCAATGCAATAGAACAGTTACTCTCCATCAACACTACATGCCAACTCAATAGAACATTTACTGTCCATCAACACTATATGCCAACTCAGTAGAACAGTTACCGTCCATCAACACTATATGACAACTCGGTAGAACAGTTACTGTCCATCAACACTATATGCCAACTCAATAGAACAATCAAGGTCCATCAACATTATATGCCGATTCAATAGAACAGTTACTGTCATTCAACACTAAATGCCAACTCAATAGAACAGTTACTGTCCATCAACACTATATGCCAACTCAATAGAACAGTTACTGTCCATCAATACTATCTGCCAACTCAATAGAACAGTTACTGTCATTCAGCACTATATGCCAATGCAGAACAGTTACTCTCCATCAACACTACATGCTAACTCAATAGAATAGTTACTGTCGATCAACACTATATGCCAGCTCAGTAGAACAGTAATTGTCCATCAATACCATATGCCAACTCTATTGAACAGTTACTGTCCATAAACACTATATGCCAACTCAGTAGAACAGTGACTGTTCATCAACACTATATGCCAATTAAATAGAAAAATCACTGTCCATCAACACCATGTGCCAATTCAATGAACACAGTCCATCAATACTACATCTCTACTCAGCAGAACAGTCACTATCAAACAATACTATATGCATAATTGACAGAACAGTCACTGTCAATCAACACTATATGCAAACTCAATAGAACAGTCACAGTTCATCAACACTATATACCTACTCAATAGAACAGTTATTGTCCATCAATACTATATGCCTACTCAATAGGACCATCACTGTCCATCAAAACTATATAACTTCTCAATAGAACAGTCATTGTCCATCAATACTCTATGCCTACTCTATAGAACAGTCACTGTCCATCACTGTTATATGCCTACTCAATAGACTATTGTAGGTAAAACACAAATACAGTACTAAAACTTCAGGCTTTGTCTAAACTGACCTTGATATTTCCATCTTCACCATATGATTTTGGCCTGGCAATGATATTGAGCTTTTCCATGAGAAGCAAGATATGCTCTTTGTTGTCATGGAAATCTGGGTTTTCCTTCTTGGTCCAGATGGCATCTAGAAATGATGAAAATTAAATCATCAAAGTGCAGTAATATAAATGTCAACCAGGTATACTATTCCTCAACTTTATATTTCACTTACATTTCAGTAATTGTTCACAATTTAAAAAGAAAAATGCTACATATATATTTTGTGTACATATTTCCAGATATTAAGAGGTAGAAGAAAGGAAACAATTTCAATACCAAATAGATATATTATTTAACAAATGTCCAGGTGGATCAATGTGTTCAAAGAAAATTATGTAATGTATACAGGAAAATGTCAATAACACTCAAATACTAGGCACCACTCTAATGACTTAGTCCTGTGTAAATCTAATTAAGGTTTATGTTCTGCCCACCTGTGGAATTCCTGATCAGCTTACTTTTGGAAGCCTATTATATAAAACATGGCATTTGTAGTAGGGAAATGATTTGCTCCAAATAAATCAAACAGTGAGTATTGTGTACAGGTGTTAAAAACCACAAACTCAAGTCAAAATGTTCGTCTGGCAGTCCTTCAGGCACCCATAATTATTCTGTGTTATATCTAGGATTGCATGAGGAAAGCCTTTCAAGTACTCATAATTTAGTGTTGTATCTAGGATTCCATGAGCAAAGTGTCACCTTGCCCCAAAATCTGTGAGACACAAAGTTTCAAAGGGACAAAGACTGACCATTGGTAGAATCTTACCTGGAAGAAATACTTTAGTTTGTTTCACTTGTAAATTTTTATTAAAAAGGTGAGAGTATGTATGGAAGTTTTCACCTTTATATAACCCACTTCACTGCTCACACTGTTTTCAGTGTATTACTGTCTTCCTTTGTGGATACTAACATTAATGCAAAAAAAAAATCCCCTCAAGAGTTCCTGTAACTGGCAAGTATTCATGAACGGAGTGTATCCATCATGCCTTGTATTTACCACCTAACTGGTTATTTGCATTTACAGACATGCAGATAAATTAAATTGTTCAAATATCAATATCAATGGGATATTGTTTGATGCATTATGGCAATCCTTTTAAGCAGCAATGCTACAAAGCATTTAGATAGATAGCTAGAT
The DNA here is from genome assembly GCA_028554795.2 of Sinohyriopsis cumingii. NCBI lineage: Eukaryota > Metazoa > Mollusca > Bivalvia > Unionida > Unionidae > Sinohyriopsis > Sinohyriopsis cumingii. The sequence continues at coordinate 45,801,111 of CM068839.1, forward strand.
AGAGAGATAGAGAGAGAGAGAGAGAGAGAGAGATATAGATAGATAGCTAGACAGACAGACAGACAGATAGATAGATAGATAGACAGACAGACATATACATAGATAGACAGATAGATAAATAGATAGATAATGACTATTAAGATTTCAGTTTGTAAGATCAGTTAACTTTGATACTTTCTAACAAAGAGTACCCCAAACAGCACATTATAGTTTCATAGCATCAGTTAACTATGTGCTGCAAGAAGTGAGGAGAGAAGAGGCTCATGAGAGAAAAAGGACAAAGTGCAAAGAGTTGGTAGAATCTTGCAGGGGCAGAGGATGAAAAACAGGGTTATTCCCTGTGGAAGTTGGTTGCAGAGTCTTTCCAGCCCAGTCAGTCTTGAGGATGCTCAGTGCACTAGGTACAAAAGGTCGGGAATGCAAGACAGTTATGCAAGTAGTGGGCAGGGCCGCAGAGAAAGCATCTAGTTGGCTCTCGCTCAGATGTGATGACAAAATATGGTAGCCATCAAAAACAGGCAGTACTTGATCACTATCGCCAATGCTGCCTTCTGGAGGGTGTTCTGAGATAAGGGGAGAAACACCCATAGAAAGATGGGCACTAGGCTGATGACATCTGTGAAAAGCAGTGATGTTAAGCAGGACATCTGTGGAAAGCAGTGATGTTACAGCGGGAACAAAGTGCCATTTGAAAATGGTATTTCTCAACCCTAACAGACAGGAACAATTCAGATAGACTCAGGCTGAGGCAGAGGAAGAGTTGCAGAAGATAGACAAGTCAGGACTTCCAGGGAAGTTTAAGGCCTGGATCTACCAGAATGGACTTCTTGTGAGGATCATATGGTTAATGAGATCTCTACCAGTAGAGAAGTTAGAACTGATGATAAACAGCCATTTACTAAGATGGCTTGAAGTTCCTCCATCATTTACCAGGATTGGGTTATATGGCAGAACGAATAAACTACAGCTGCCCCTGACATCCTTGGTAGAAGAATATAAGGTTACAAAAACAAGACTTCCCTGACCTTTAGGGATTTGAGAGATGAGAAAATCACAGGTGCTGGCATTGGAGTATGAACTGGAAGGAAATGGTTAGTGAGTCAAGCAATGAACCAGGCAAAGAGTGAACTAAGGCATAGGGACATTGTAGGTTCAACAAATGTTGCAAGGGAAGGACTAAGGGTTAAAAACAATGCAAACATGGAAGAATGCGAAAAAAGATGAAAGGAGAATGTTGGTCCAAGAGGAAATCCATTGGGTAGATAAGGAAGCAAGATCAGCAAAAGCAGTCCAAATGGGGATCCAAGCTAATTGGACAAAGTGGTCACTGGGAGAAAGGAAACTTACATGGGCAGATATATGGTGATATGAACCAGTGCAGCTGCATTTTCTGCTTCGATTGGTGTATGACCTTCTACCATCAGCAGCCAAACTAGTGAGGTGGAAGCGCTTAAAAAGAGCCATCATTTCAACTGTGCCAAGGAAGAGGAACACTCTCTCACACAATGTCAGGCTGCCAGACTGCACTGGCCCAAGGTCGCTACAGATGGAGACATGACAAAGTACTGAGGGAGATGGCTAAGAGAATCCCAAAGAAAACAGGTCAACAGTTTATCAGGTTTGTTGAAGTGGGAAAATAGCAAAAGACCACAGTGGCAGAGAATGATGGATTGTTGCAAGCAGCAGTTATGGGAGATGTCGGTCGACATGGGCAGGAAACGTATTTCCTGATGTCGTCCAGACATCCCTCTACCCTGGCTTTATCATCTGGTCACCAGCTGCAAAGAAATGATCCTGGTAGAACTTACTGTGCCATGGGAGGAGAGGACAGAAGAGGCTTATGAGAGAAAGAGGACAAAGTACTAAGAGTTGGTAGAGTCTTGCAGGGACAGAGGATGGAAAACATGGTTATTCTCTGTGGAAGTTGGTTGTAGAGGGTTTCCTGTCCTGTCAGCTTGTAGGATGTTCAGTGCTCTGGGAATTAAAGAAAGGGCATGCAAGACAGCTGTGCAAGCACTGGGAAGGGCTACAGAGAAAGCATCTAGTTGGCTCTAGGTCAGACCTGAAGACAAAATATGGTAACCATCACAAACGGGCAGTACTTAATCACTATTACCACCTTGCCACTTGAAGATTTTCTTTGATGAGGGGCAAAACACCAGTTGAAAGATGGGCACTCGGCTGATGACATCTGTGAAAAGCAGTTTCACCAACTATATATCTACACTGGTACTTTGTAACAAAGAGTACCCTGAATGGCACATTATAGCCAACCCTGATCATTTAACAGCTCACAATGTAGGAACCAGTATGACATGATGACACTGGAGATAATAACCAATGGGTCTTAATTTCTTCAACATTTAGCCAATGTATGCAGTCTTCAACAAAATTAACTTTGCATACTCCATTATTGTCTTGAGACTCAGAGTGACCTCTAAGACCTGCAGGACAGCAACATTGACATTTGACCCCAAAATCAATATGCTTATTCATGTTGTTTAGACTTGGCACCAATAGACAGTACATGGTCAGTGATCAATGACAGAAGACATAAAGAAAATTTAAGATGAAATTTGAACAAAACATGTCAACATATATTTCCCAAATAGGGAGGAAAATGTCCCAAATAAATTCTTGAAGTGAATGGACAAATTCAAATTTGAGTACAGAAGGCTCATGAAAGGATAGGCTAATAACAATCACAACTGGGTTAGGGATTTATTAATTTCTGTAATAAATGTCGACCCTAAAATTAAAAGGTCTCTTCCACTCATTAAGTGCAGGCACTCCATAAAAGTTGGTCAAGATATGTGGTCTATAAGTATAGCTATTTGTAGAAAAATAACAATTTGTTTTTTTATTTCCTTCAGTCACCTTGACAATTGACCTTGACCACAACATCAACAGTCCTCTTATTTATCCAAGGAGTAAGTCATTCACAAACTATGATGAAAGTACATGGTCAAGTATTGACTGTTTTTCTTCTTTTTGTCACATTGATCTTGACCTTTGGCCTTTAACATCAACATACCTTAAGTACAAGTTGTCCACAAAAAATGGTAAAAGTGTGTGATGTAGAACTAATGTCATTATGGGAAACCATTTTTCTTCTTTCAGTCAGTGACCTTGACCTGTGACCATTTTATCCCCCAAATCAATTTGTTTACTGATGTTATTAAATTGGGCACCAACAGACAGCATATTTGAGCAAAAATACATAGCATATTGTCAGTGATCATTGATCGAAAAAGGAAATCAATCCATGCTCATGATTTTGTTCTGACTTGCAGGGAGCAATCAGGATTAGACTGACTCTGTGTGTGTGTGTGTTTGATTTTGATTTTTAATGTGGCTTTAAAAAATGTTCAGTCATATCGCTGCAATGTCTGCAGTGTGGCAATTTATAGTGATGTGTAGCACTGAGGCATCATGCCACAGGCATGAAGCATTATGTCCCACCCAGTCACATTATCATGACACCAGACCGGTCAGTCCTAACACTAACCTCTTAATGCTGAGCATCAAGCAAGGCAGCAGCTAGTACCATTTTCATAAGTCACTGGTATGACTCAGCTTGGGTTAAAACCCGCAAAAAAACTCCCACATCAGAGGAGGATGCTCTAACCGCTTAGGCCTCAGGAATGGTGGTGATATTTGGAAAAGCTGTTATGTTTCATGCAAAGACAAACACGATACTGTTTGCACATGAAGGATGCTGACTCTTCTTCAAAAGTTCATGTTTCTTTTTCATTTAATAACATAGGAAAATATTTTATTATGAAATCTATGAAATTTTTCCTCTCATCCAAAATGAAAGTAGGACAAATGCTTTTAACGAACTCAGTGACCTGCAGAGTACATGGCTCTCTTATCCACACTGCACTGTCTCATTTATCTGATTCTGTCTCAATCTCTGAAACTCAACAAAGGGAATAATTCAGTGTCACTGCCAACTCTCACTAAATCAATATCATCAATCTCATACTCTAAGAAATGAAAATTAATTTCTGAATCACAGCAAAGGCCATTGTTTCAACTGTCAACAACCACATGTATTAACTATCATGTGCAAAAAATTCCAGAAGATCTCCCAAATTTCATTGCTATATTTTGTATACGACAGATTTCACAGCAAGAACTGTCATTTGTAAAATCTGCTGTCATTGGATGAATGTTCTTTTACTGCCCAGTGTTGACTAATTACATGTACTGTATATACTCGCGTATAAGCCCGTTCGCATATAAGCCAACCCACAAACTGAAGAGGTATAAACACTAAAAAGTACATGACTCGCGTATAAGCCGACTTACAACTCCAACACATCTCAAGATGCACAAGGTAAGTTCTAAATGCATTTATTTAGGCAAACTTGTATTAAAAAAAATTACATTTATACTTATCTCAAGATTGGCGTGCATGAATATTAAAAAGAAATGGTATAAACTTGTTCGAAAAGTAATTTATTTAATTTTCAGTTTTTTTATATAAAGTTTTGGAAATAATGCCTCGAAAATTATGCTAATACTGTAAAAGCTGAGTTGTAGTTTGCTTTGATGTAAGCGACCTTACAACATACTTGTCAACTTTCACGCCTGGTGGGAAAAAAAACTCCCAATTTTTGGGGTCGCTCCACGCCTACCTCCCGATTTCATAATATCTTCTGAATTTTGCAGAGAACTCCTGATTATTACATTTTGTCTTCAATTTTCATTTCTTCTAAAAAAGAAAAGTCCTACATGTTCTGTTGTATCTCCTGTGAATTATTGTTGTGACGAAATAATTATTTTAGTATAAAAATTCGCTTCTTCACTAAATAGAATGTTAATTTTAAACATTAATCATGTAAATTAATGATTATTGTTACCTCTACAATAATACAAAAATAAAAATAATACACCAGAACAAAAAGATAAACCTAAACAATAAAATTGTTAACAATTAATTTCAATTTCACGAATGATCACTATTAATGTTGTAACTCCATATGCTATAGCTCCATTCCCACGAATGAAACTTACACAAGTGAACACCTGGTATTTTTATACCGTATATACGAATGTTAAACTGGTATAGTTACCAGTCAAAATTCCTTTTTATCACAAGCCAGTTTCAGGGTTTTAATGATTAAGTGCCTGTACTGCTGTCGCAAAACGAAAGACAAATTAGCCAACTATCAACATATGAGACACCGAGACATCAAACTTTTCACTGTGTGGAAAGTTATGTTTGTTCAGCTAAAACACAAAACTAAAATTGATTGATGTTGATCTTAGTTGATCTCTATGAGAATTTTAGCCTTTGTTATTACGACTCTTCGTGAACATGTAAATTATGATGGTTATGTGCCTTGTACAAATAAATGTGTGTACCTTTTTACAAATGTTAACTCAATTTATAGAATCGCTTATATCATTGAAAACGAGTAACTTGTGAGTGCATGATTCAACGTAAATGAAACAGCTATTAAGAACTAACTGAAATATTATCTGGAAGAATGCAATTTGGTCGAAACAATGAATAAAGCAAAATCTGCATCTAATATGTTTGGGAATAAGTAAGGATTTAAGTGATGCTATGCACGCTTTGTACTGTGTAAGTACTGTACGTTATAGTTCAGCATGGTCTCCCTGGTAAACTCATTCGTCCTGAAATTATGAAGTCTGTATTTACCTCTATTTAACTTCGTGTTGGAGAAATCAGAAAATATGCACATGCAAAATAATAACAAAATCAATCATTGTACTTTATAACAGTTTAATAATTGTCGGGTCACCGAAACTTACATTTTTTTTACATTTTTATGTCATAGGACATGGAACAAATTATTGTTTTGTGTCCCAAGATTTACAGCCATTACAGCAGTCAACAAAAAGACCTAAAAACTGTTGAGATAGGACTACTTAATGAACTACTTATAACCTGAAACATTAAGTTCATTGTGAAGAGGACAAAAGTCAGCTACTATTGGTATTAGAAGGATCATTTACAGGGTCTAATGAAAATGAGGCTCAGATTGATGGGATTTATACTAAGGAGACACCATGATACTGAGGGGAACTTTACTGAGGAAATCAAAAAGGTACTGAGGGGATCTATACTGAAAAGACCCAATGGTACTGAGGGTATCTATACTAAGAAGACCCCATAGTCCTGAGGGATCTATACTGAGACCCAATGGTTAAGAGGTTCTATATTAAGGAGACCGAATGGTACTGACAGGATCTATGCAAAGGAGGCCAAATGGTACTGAGGGAATTTATACTGAGGAGACCCAATGGCATTGAGGGGATTTATGCCAAGGAGACCCATTGGTACTGAGGGACTTTATACTGAGGAGACCCATTGGCATTGAGGGGATTTATGCCAAGGAGACCAATTTATGCCAAGGAGACCCATTGGTACTGAGGGAATCTATACTGAGGAGACAAAATGATACTGAGGGACCCAATGATACTGAGGGAATCTATGCTAAGGAGACAAAATGGTCCTGAGGGGATCTATACTAAGGAGACCCAGTGGTACTGAGGGGATCAGTGATAAGGAGACCCAATGGTATTGAGAGAAACTATACTAAGGAGACAAAATGGTAATGAGGGGATCTATGCAAAGAAGACTTAATGGTACCAAGGGGATCTATACTCAGGAGACCCAAGGAGGTCTAATACGGCTGAAATTCCCAGGATGAAATTTTATTTTTTGCGTGAACCAAAGACAGCAAGGTGATGATCCCAAAATTTACTGAGACAAGCACAGATTAAAAGAATTCAAAACTACTGTTGCTTTAGTGCGATATGCTTGTTATGCCCTTCCCTAACAGTGTCATCTTCACAACATAAATGTGCATTGCATTACAAACTTATCCATCAAGGGTGAGATCTATACTATGTCTATTTTTTTGCAGGGGGGCAGGGGCATTCCCCTCTAAAGCTTAGTTCTATATCAGACTCTGCATTCTTGCCACTTTCTAACAGTAACCCTTTGAAAGAAAGAATAATTTGGCATAAGTTGTTGCTATGGAAGCTTAACATACTAAGCAAGCCATCCCAAGTATAATTTGGTGAAATATGTAGAAACCTTCAGACCAAGTTTGATCAAATGGTCCAGAACTTTTGACATGAGATTCAAAACTATAAAATGTTTACAGATGCAAAAAGGATCATTTAAGATGGACAGATACACTCCAAATAGACTTTGGGCCAAGCCATAACATTGCAATCCCTTGAACATAAACCGCTGAAATTATGGTAGATAACAAAACCAGATGAAACATTTGTATATTGCTAGCATATACTTATTTCCATACTTTCTTTTGAATGCAAATGGAGGAAAATTACATCAGAAAGTATCAAATCTGCATTCAATTAAAGTAACATGAAAAGTAGAGAGGAAGTCATATTACGAAAATGTGTTATACAATATAAGAACTTTACAAACCAATCAGTTCTGGAGAAAGTTTTCCACTCTTCTTAAACACAAACCACTTGTCAGCTACAGCCGGGGCACTTCTCAGGACAAACATCTCAGCAGTGATGAGGGACTTGAGGGCATCAATCATCCACTGTGGGTCTAACACAATCTTATCTTTCAAGGCTTCTGTGCTGTTGATCATAAAAAAAATGTAAATTACACCTAGTTCCAAACTTGTTCAACTCTCATTTTTCTTTCATATTTATTGAAAACAGTAAATGGTTACTTAATCACCAACTACTCATTAGTAAGACATTAGCTACTTGCTGGGAGTAAACTGAAAATGGGCACTGCTTATTTCTTCAAGGAAAACATACTATTTGTAGCAAAATGAATTTCAATGTAAAATGTTCAGAAAATGTGATATTATGTTTTACTTCTTAGCACTCTTAAGTTGTAAGCAATGGTTTATCACTCTTTTCTGCATTCACCTTCCAGATGCACAGTATTTTAATGGACAGGGAATCTAGCCTCTAATTTTTAAAAACAGTTTCAAATTAAGTTCATTAATCGTAAAGCTTGAATGGTAGTACTAATACTAGTCCTTCTACTTCATAGATGGGGTTACGACATCGCAGCTAGGTGGGTGGGAGTTGTCAACACTGACAGTCAATATTAATTTATTCACTAATACCTACTGTTATTTAATACCAAACGGTGATTGGTATGATTCCTAGGTATATTTGATATTCCCATATGAACTGATCGTAAATAATCCTTTGAACTCTTTAATTTCACAATGTTATTTTGTTGGTAATAACTGTATAAAAATCCTAGGTGGAGGCACTCACCAGTTAGTATGTACTTTTGAGAGAGTGACGTATGTAAGGTGAAGTTGTTTACATTTGAAACATGCACAGTGGAAAGAATGTTGGCATACCTCTATGCTACTTTGATTTAATGTGGCTGACATTTCTGTGGATACTGTACTTATGTAAACTGTACATGATCTAAGCACACTGCTAATTAAAATGACTGCTCCACTGTCCTAACAAAATCACCCTGAATTAGTCTAAAGTACACTATCTTTAGCACCTATTAAAATAGGTAAAATGAATTTTGTCCTACTAGACAATACCACTTCCGAAAGTGCAATGGATGAATTACTATGTATATAAAATGTAAAAGAACTTATCAGCTCTTTTTTCACAATTTACCTCTGAAGACCAGGTAGTGAAAATGACCAAGCGGAGCTAGCAGTTTTTGAAAGGTGCACATCTGGAGTAAGGTCAAGCTGTATGATCTCTAACCCATATTACACCCATCAATGATACACCAAGATAAAGAGAATTAAAGGTTCTTTGAAACATTAGCTAAGATATACAACGTCATTTTTAAATTGCCAGTATAACCAGTGAAGACACCCGGGGAAATTCTTTTTCCTTAAGAGTATCACCAGTATTAGCCTTGTTTCAAAATTTGGCACATTTGGAACACTCAGGTCATTATTTCACTTAATGGTTAGTGGTCGTTTACGACATCACTCATTTCAGAGCTAAACATTTTTATTGAGAAATTAATTCGATGTATGCTCACTTAGCCAACACTCTGGGTTATATTGGTGCTTAATTACAATTGTTAATTAAGGTGTAATTTTGTTGCTATAGGTAGCAAAATACGGTAGCCCCTGTAAGCAAGCACTTGCAGAATTTTTCTCTGAGGTAGCTACCCGGTGAAAGGGCAGAATTTTCACTGCCAAGTGCAGAATTCATGCAGGAGGTATAAAAGGTTTGTAAGCATCTCTACTGGGATCTGTTCAGGTTTCCGAGGGTAGTGTTAAGTGCTCCGTGAATTCAAACAGAGAGTAGGAAAATCATTTATTACTTTTTTACTATGAATACCATATAAGGAAGTGTGTAAAGAAAAGGTAACTCTTTTGTTTATTATTTTCCGTGAATCAGAATACATAGTTATTTCATGATATCTACATAAGTAAATGCAAAGGAAATGATGTTTCTTTCATAGTAAATATTGGATAGCTCTAAAACTAAGTTTTGGAATCTACGTCTGTGTACTAACACCTTTATAAATATTTATTCATTCATTGTTACATTTTCAATCAGCTTAAGTATCTGCTTATCAGTTAAATAGTATTCAGACGGTATTTTCATGATCCTGTGAGGTCAAGGGTTTCTTGTAGTTCAAATAATGACGTTTATTACAATTCAGTAGAAATAGGAAATAATATCAATAATAATAATAATAAGTGCAGGTTTTAATATAGAGCAAATGAGTGTTTCTCAACGTTCTTTCTGATAGTTATTTGTTATACTGTAAAGCTGTTGAGTGTTTCTCAAGGCTTTGTACATATGGTGTTAGTTATTGTTGTTACAGATATTGAGTGTTTTTCGAGGCTGTTTGAAATTAACCTATAAGAAGTTTTAATGAAAAGTTAGCCAATGTACCAAAATGTCTATCACTAAACAATAATTTTAATATAACATAAACTTTGACATTGATAAATGTTAATATCAACTTCTATCATAAAAACTGTAACTTAAATGACTTAATGTTTGTTCAACTGCACATTACGAGTGTGATATAAAATCAATGATTTATTATTTGGAATTGATGCGTCTGGTATTTGAGTCCTGAAATTTTAATGCCATACAAGTTTGTAACTGTTAATAAACCAAATGACACTTAAATCTGAGTCTACATTTCATGCCTAGTCCCATTCTTATTGTAAGGATTCCCCACTTCATCAGAGAATGAGAGAGACCTCTTGGAGTAAAGGTTTAAGTTTAACTGGGTCTTTACTTTAATGAGAGTTTAACAGCCACAGAGAGCATGGTGAGTCATTGAATGGTCAAAAAGTTAATGGCCAATGCTACTCCGTAACAAATTTTGGTGCCAAGCAGTGGGATCTACTTAATCTGAAGAGTGGATCCAGAGATTCAAACCCAAGTCCAGGACAAGCACAACCCAGTGAAAGGACTTTTCAGTAGAAATATTTTTCTGTTTCAGAGTAAGTCTGAATCAGATCTGCACACAACATAACAAAGTCCTGAGTTACCTGACAGAAAAATGGGTAAGAAGAGAATGCAAGTCCAAGGAGTTGACTGTGTTTTAAAAGACAAGGACTAGGTTCAAGATGATAGGATGTCATCTGAGTTGGAAATGAATGCTGGTGCCATATGTCCTGTGGTGGAACTGTCAGAGAGCAGCAAGAGTGACTTTGGCAAGGACTTTACTTTGGAAGACAGGTCACCCAGAAAGGGGAGAAGAGTTACCTGTGAGTGAAGGTGAAGCAGACATGATAATAAATAATGATGAAACAGCAGAATACAGTAGAATGGCAACATGGTGTAGGTCTTTTGATGAGGGAGAACAATTAGATTAAGAAGATTTGGTACTTCAGCTATGTTGCAGACAGGGGGAGACAAGTCAAAAAAACTGTTGATGGAGATGCAAGACAATACCATATTGATCTAAAAGAAAGTTTTGCAGCTGTAGTAAGGATGTTGAGATATTTTTGCAGGGGTTGATGACTAGGGTAGAGTTGTCAAGAGGAGTTACTCCTGCTGGGGAGCGAAGAGACATAGTTACTGTGACAAGAAGTGAGGATAGAGTACTGACTTCAGCACAGGCTAGAATGTCAAGGATAAGTATAGGCAATGCTGCAGAGGGTAATTTGAGCTCATCAGATGAGAGTGAATCAGAAGAAGAGAAATGTAGCTCATTTATTTCTGGATCAAGTTTGGCTAGAAATCATGCATCAACAAACAGAACTACTGGTATTTGGGCCAATACTGTACAACTTCCTGCATTGACTGGAAAAAGAGTCATGGAAAGTGTAGATCAATTGTTTCACAGCAGTAGCAGAGAGGAGAAAATGGACAGAGAAGTGAAACTAGATGAATTACTCCCACATTTACATGCAGCAGCTGGAGTCTTAATATTTAGTCAACTTCAGAAGAAAACTTTGAATGGTTTTCATAACTAGTGCAAGAGTTAAACACAAGATACAGAGTTATAGAGATAGCCAAGACCTATGCTGGGCAATTTAATGGACGAAATACGAGACCCAATGAACTTGTGGAAAAGTATACTGCAGAGCTGAAAGGTTTGTATAAGAAAGCTCATCCAGAAAAAGATCAAAAGACAAGAAGAGAAGATCTACTTAGGAGATTTTTGAATAGACTGTATGATGACCATGCAGCTTTCAAGTTGAATAAATAAAGGAACAAACTGATGTCGATGAGGCTGTGTCTCATGTGGTGAATTTCATTCAAACAAGAAAATGAGATGGTAATGAATTCTGCTCTGACAGAATGTTCAAGAAAATGGCTAGAAGGGCAGCACAGAAAGAAACAGGGTCAAATGAAAATAAGCAATATGAATCATCAGAAGCATCAGAAATGAAATGAATGTGTGATCTGAGTGCCCACCAAAAAATAGCAAATAAAGAACCAAAATCTTGCTCAGTCAAGTGGAAATAATGGGAATCCAAAAAAGGATTTAAAATCCAAGAAGCCAAATGAGAAAACCTCAAAAGACAATGAAGATTATCATAAACTAATGGAATAGATAGAAATTTGTTAGAGTTCGAATTGAGACAAGGTTTACAAAGAATGGACAATAACTAAGTTTACTCATCAAGGAAAGGGTAGAAGACATGAGCAAAGTTGTTTGTTTTACATGTGGAGAGCAGGGGTACTTTGCACATGACTGCCCATTGAGACTAAAAAAGACCATAGTGCACTATCAGAGCATGCAATTGGGGGATGAAAACTATGAGGTACTAGAGTATATCGACACAGTGAAGACAAAAAGCCCTAGAGAAGCAAAAGCAAAAGATGGTAAGTTTCAAGATACATTTTTCTGGGATGGCAATGATTTGGTTTTAACAACTCTATTATAGCAAAGCCAGACCTGTTAAACAACCATAACAAAGAGAGCCTATAGCATTTGCTGAGGATGAGAAGGCAATACAAGAGCTAAAAGAAAAAGGTGTGATAAAGAAATATACATCACTCTGGGCTTCACCAATTGTATTGGTCAGAAAAAAATGGCAAGGTCAGACCATGGGTGGATTACAGAAAACTGAATACACTGGCAAATAAAGATGCTTTCCTTCTACCTAGAATTCGTGATTGTCTCGAAGCAGTTGCAGGAGCATCATATTTCTCAACCTTTAATTTAACTTCAGGACACCATCAGATTCCAGTAAAGACTGAAGATCAGCAAAAGACTGCCTTCATCACAAAACATCAACTTCTTTAATACAAGACAATACCTATGGGGTTAACAGGAGCCCCTGGGACTTTTCAACATCTTGCTGAGTTGGTATTGCAGAGTTTGCAATGGCAGACTTGTTTAATATATACTGACGACATTGTTGTCTTTGGTCATAGCTTTGAAGAGCATTTGTTGCGTTTGAAAGATTTCCTGGTTAGGATACAAAAATGGCTGTCTTGAAGCTGCAACCGGAGAAATGTCACCTTTTGCAACCAGAAAATGAATTTCTGCTGCATATAGTTAGTGAAAAAGGGATGAGGCCTTGCCCAAGAAACATTATCAAGAAATTAGAGTAGCCAGTACCAACAAATGTCACAGAGGTGCATCAGATTTTAGATATGGGAAGCTACTATTGCAGATTTGTGAAGGATTTTGCCCAAATGGTGCAGCCACTGGCTGACCTTATACACAGAAAGTAAAACCTATTTAGTGGACTTCTCTGCACTGCAGCATTCGCAAATTTGAAAAAGGCACTGACAAGTCCAGATATTATGTCCTATCCACAACCAGATGGTCAATCTGTACTGGATACAGATGTATCTGATATTGGCATCAGGACTGTTCTGTGTCAGCACCAAGACAGTCAAAAATGTGTAATAGCTTATGCATTCTTTAAATCAAGCTGAGAAGAACTACTGTGGGACTGACAAAGAATTTCTGGCAGTACGATACTTTGTTGAATATTTTCAGCAGTAACTACTGGGCAGAATTTTCAAGATCAGAACTGACCATTGTTATGAGTCTATGCTCTTAAAATAAGTAACAGAAAAGAGTGAAGACAACAAGCTTTGTAAAATTTAATAAATAACTTAAGATACTGTGAATTAAATCCATATTGTAATCCAAGAATTAAAACACAAGTTCTATCAATGAAAAATTCTATGTGAATTACAGTTCAAATCCTAATAAAAATCCAAGATGGAAGGCAATGACATGCATTAGTCAGCGTTAAACTGATGTGTCAGCAGTCTCTTGCTGAATCATAGAAAATATTATTCCAGTTTTTGAATTCTGTATAAATTCCGGTAAATATCTTTGTCCAAGAATTATCAGAGCACTTTAGTATTTCCAGGGAAAACAATCACTTGAAATTCAGTGATTTGAAGAAAATAAAAATTCAGCCCCAAACTGGACACAACATAAAACAACTTGACTTCTCTAGTGTTAAGGCACAACTGATAGATTTCTTATTATAATAACAGTTATAAGACTAACTAAAACACAAAACAGATTCCTGGATGAGGGTCAAGAGTTCATTCTTATGGAAAAAATAGAAGTTTGTTGTCGAATTAACAAGTGCCTCACATCACATACCCCAGGTATAATCCTGATTAAACTTAGTGATTCCTACTCTGAGAAAGAATAAAATTAAAACTTCATTGTTCACCAAAACTGTCACTGATTTTAAGGTCAGCAACTAGATATAATGTTTCTATTTTTTAGGCATTTACATCAAGGAAATAAATCTTTAACAAATCAATCAAGTCAAACAGAACTTAACTTAGTTCTGAGAAAAAAAACCAAGTCCAGTAAACAATATTACATTACGATAGCATGTAATGAAATAAAAATTTTAAAACTAACAGACAAATAATTAAATATACATAACACTTCCCCGCAAAAAAGAAAAAGATTTATATAATAAAGCTTTCTTTTTACCATAGGTTAATTATACATGTGGTTTATATAAAATATAACATAAGAAGAAATCTTATGAATGATACAAAGTATACATGAAATAAAATATTTCTATATACTGGAAAGTACATCTGCTATTAAGGTGTCTTTTCCCTTGATGTGCCTGATGTCAATGTTATATTCCTGTAACAACAAACACTACCTTAATAATCTCTGAGTTTTGTCATTCATCTTGCTGATACAAGCATGGGAGTTTGTGATCACTAAAAACAATAATTGGAGAAGGAGCTGAACTAATGTAAACTTCAAAATGTTGTAATGCCAATATCAAAGCCAAACATTCCTTCATGATTGTAGAAATAATTTCTCTGGTGCTTAATTTCTTTGAAAAATAGCACACTGGATGATCTACATCATTTTTATCTTTCTTGAATCAATACTGCTCCAACCACAAAAACACTTGAGTCGCCAGAAAGTATAAATGATTTACTGAAATTTGGAGCTGTAAGAACTCTTAAGTATCAAAAGCCACCTGACATTTTTCCATCCAATGAAACTTGGTTTTCTTGCTCAATAACTTTTTCAGGGGTTCAGCAATTATGGAAAAATTGGAACAAAATTTCCGATAGTATCCAGCCATACCCAAAAATCCCATCAGTTGCTTTTTACTGATAGGCACAGGGAATTCAGAAATGGCCTTGACCGTAGCATCTATAGGTTTAACTTGTCCATGTCACACGATATGTCCAAGAAATGTTACACAAGCATGGCAAAACTCACTGTTGGATAAATTAACTGTAAACCTGTATCAGTGAGTCTGTCAAAGAATTTCCAAATTGTCGATAAATGTTCTTTCCAGGTGTCATTGTAGATGATGACATCATCAATGTAAGCATCACAATTATCTAGACCACATGTAATAATGTTTATTAAACAATGAAAAGTACTAGGCGAACCCTTCATCCCAAACAGCATCACTTTATATTGATAAAGTCCATCTGGAGTCATGATTACCTTTGCCTTTTTCGTCAGTGGAGTTTACCAAAATCCTTTCAGAAGGTCAAATTTGATGAATACTTTGCATTTCTGATTTTATCAATGCAGTCATCGATACTTGTTAATGGAAATGAATCTGTTTTAGTCATACTGTTCACCTTTCTATAATCAGTGCACAATGGGAAAGTTCTATCTGGTTTTGGACCAAGTATACATGGTGAACTCCAGTCACTTTTACTTGGCTCTATGAAATCATTTTTCAGCAAATAATGAATTTCCTTTCTCAAGTATTCCTGTTTGAGAGGGTTCACCCTGTACAGGTGTTGTTTCACATGTGTGGAATTTACAATTTGAACATCATGGTAAATTTTGTTTGTTCTTGTAGGAACATCTGGAAATAAGTGCTCATATTCAAGTAATAACTGTTTAAGTTCATTCCTTTATTGTTGTTGCAAATGTGAAAGTTTTTGGTCCAGATCATTCATAATTCCTGAATTCCGAAGATTTGTTGCTCCAAAATCAATAGTGTCTGACCGCATTCCTGCGCTTTAATTCTCACTGAGTGGGACAGGTACAACTAAATGAATTGCATGATTAACCTGGCTATCTCTCTCAACATACTGGTACTCCTTTAATTGATTTACATCCCAGGTGTACTATTATTATAATTTAATTCATTCAGTTTCTTCTTAACTTTATAAGGGCCATAATACCTAATCTGAAGAAAATTTTGAAGAATGAGCAAGAGAGACAGAACTCTATTACCAGACAAGAAATTTGATCCCTGACCAGATTTGGAAAGCCAAATTGAGTAAAATCTTTATCAAAGTTTTTACTATTGTTTTGGTGTTATTATTCCTCAAAGGAACTGCCTCTAAGAGTCTTGTTGACACACACATTATGGTCAACAAATATTGGTTACCTGATTTGGTCTAAGTTAAATGACAAACACAATCTACCATTATTCTGCAAAATGGCTCATCAAATGCAGGAATAGGTTGCAGGTTAGCCTTAGGTATTTTTGGGGTTTTCCTACCATTTGACAAGCATGACAAGATCTACAGTATTTACAAACATCACTTTTTAATTTTTGGCCAACAGAAGTGATTCAAGATCTTGTGGTAAGTCTTATTAATCCCTAAATGACCAGTCAAATGAGTTTCATGGGCCAGACTTAGTATTTCCTCTTTGTATGATTTTGGAACTACAATTTGATAGCTCACCAACCACTCATTACCAGCGGGTACCTCGGGAGATCTCCATTTTCTCACAAGAATCCCATTTTTAATGAAATAACAGACAGGTACTTCAGTGGCTTCAGTTTTACTAATGGCCCTTTGAAATAAACAGGAGATCTCAGATCTTTTTTCTGTTCAATGACAAGTGATTGTCATTTGTCACACTGACTAGAATAAAGAGAATGAGTAGTTAAAAGAAGATCACTGTGATCAATACCCTTTCATTGATCCAAACAAGGAGTGAAAGTGACCTCATCAAAAGCATGACCAATATGTGTGTCAGCAAAAGGAATACTTTCCTGATCAATATCATTCTCAAGAGCTTTCTTTGCCATAGTTCTAGAAACTGCATAAGCTGGGTATAAATCAGGGAATTCGTTTTCAATAGGATTGACTTTCTGATCCAAACATGGCTTGTCAGTTACAAGTGGATTAGCTACAACCTTGTCTCCAGCTAGGCTGCTGCTTAATAATAGATGAAAGCCCTCAATGGATAAAGAAGACACTATTCTGACTGTCCTGAGACTAAGTTTGATGACTATATTGAAACTAAATTAATCAAGAGTGCCATGACCAATATGTATACACCATTTTTCATCTTTCAGACAAAGTGACAATGACAGTTGTCCTTTTCTCCCTGAAACTGATACAATTTACTTGATTCTTTAATGTATTAGTGTTCCTTTTTTAATGACCTTGACCTTTTAGGGGTTTTAGCCTGAAATCAATGTTTTCTCCTTACCCCAACTGCAACCCATCCATAACGTTTGGTAACTGTCCATGGTGCAAAACCAAAATCATTGTGCATATGCCAAATTGGGTATGTGTGTGATTTGGATTTTTAACATAGCTTTAACAATTTTCAGTCATATCACTACGATGTCTGCAGTCTGGCAGTATATAGTGATGTCAGGCACTGGGGCATCATGCCACAGACATGTTGCATTATGTCCCACAGTCACATTATCCTGACACCAGGCTGACCAGTCCAAACACTAACCTCTTAATGCTGAGCATGCAGCAAGACAACTTTAAGTACCATTTTTATAAGTCTTTCGTATGACTTGGCCAGGGTTCAAATTGGTAAAGGAAGGACAGCTAGCTGGCAAGTTAATGGATATCATAAAACAATACACACTGCTTTATAGCAGGCAAATAAAAATAGAATATAAGCAAATTATTTTCCTGTAAAATTTGTTTCTTTAATAAAACATACCTGATCATAATACCAATGGAAGAATTACTTCTACTGCCTTGCAAATCCAGCTCCCAATCGAACACTTCGAACTGAAAAGCTAAAAGTTATCTGCCCACCTAGGTGGCAGTTAGAGCAATTTGATCTCTCCTTGGTACTGGGATTGGCACCAAGTCTTGAGAATACTTCAGTTATTACTGGAGTGAACTGCACACCTTTTAAATGAATATAACTGCAGAGAGGCAGGTGGGTGGGCCTGTGTTTATAAGTCCATCACTGTCACAGAATGGGATATTTTGATTTGCTCCATATTGCTGTAATAGGTTTTAAGTCCATCCCTGTCATAGTCTGCTTGTACAGACTGAAATATATGTTGATCAAATGAATATCCTAACTTCTTGATTTCTTTTTATTCAATTATCTTAACCCTTTGAGTGCAGGATAGTTTTGTAGCATATGGTCCATCAGTTTTTGAGAAAAGAAATGGAAATTGCAATCTAACTGTTATTACCATAGGTTTGATATACTGCCTTTCTACATTTAATTTTAAAACACTACTGACTATGGGGTTGACTAGCAAGCCATTTGCTCTTGTCCATCCCACATGTATATTGGATTCACATTCAATATTTTTGGATTTAAAATCACTCTCTGGTATTTCTAGAAACACTTTTCCAGCTCCAATAATCTGACATACTTCAAAACATACAAAATGTGGTTATCATAGCTATCACCAGTTTTTCTCACACGAAATAATAAGAGGTTGAACCATGTTAGTAGTCAGCCATTTGGGATTTTCTAGGTGGCCTGAATTCTAAACATGCATTTGTAAACCTTTCTTGATGAATACATGGTTAAAACTATGACAGAATGCTTGTTCCAAGATCCAATGTGTCAATCAAATTTGTTTACTAATGATTTATGTCAAGCCAAAGTACAAAGAAGTGAAAACAGTTGCCAACTTCAGGCATAGGGTTCAAGATTAAAGGTGCTCAATTACGATTATGATTACAAGTTGACGGGTACTGATGATAATGGTTACCCTTTCTTTGGATTATGATTAGTGGGGGATTAGGCTTATGACTGCTTGGTATTTGCTTGTATCTTTTTTTGTTCTGGGCAGACATCATACTTTGTATAATGTAAAAACAATTTTAACTACATGTAAATGTTTATTGGCCATTATTTACATACAGATTAACATGCCAATATTAAAATTGTCACAACTCATGGTCTAATGTATATTATTCTTGCAATTATTAAGAATATAATAAGTGATTTTTTTGGTTGTAATCTTTTAAAATCATGATTACACCATGCAATTACAATGCCAATGAAGGACGATTATGATGATGATTATGATTATAGAGCTTGAAATCAATGATTATGATTACGACTATGATTACAGGTCACATGACATCGATTACAATTGGTTATGATTACAATCGCAATTGGCCATATACCTGGCCAACCTCAACAAATGCATATGTGACAACAAGTGCTACAAGACCTCTACCAGCACAGTGACAAATATCCCTATAAGCCCTTTAGTTTAATAAATAATATATACTGTACAAAGTACATCTGCATATGCATGACTTTAAACAAATCTGGGGGTAAACTACTCTAGGGGAGTTCTTAAAAATCACTGTTCTCTAAATGCATGAATTTGTACACATTTTGTGAGAGTATTGCATGCATGCCCTGACAACATCTCTGTATATTGGATCTTGGAGCCTCACCTTTCAGTGCATTGATTGAGGATGTAGAGGAATAGTTATTTTGCTGATTACCTGATGACATCAATTTGATTTTTGCAATAAAATCAGGTTGTCATTAGGAAAACAGGTCAAATTGGAACTGCCTATAGTTCTGGTTCATGGAGAGGGTATGTATTTCACTGAATCTGCATGTTGAGGCAAGCACTATCATAAAGAAGGTCTTACATGATAGCTAACTGGTGGATGTGGACGACAGGTTACAGCTCATACTTGGATGATTTAAGCCATGTTAATACCCTGGACATTTTCCGTTCTGGGAATATGGTGAGAGAGTGTGGTATGGATAAATCAAAATTTGATGTCACGTTCGAAAGGTCCTTTTCATAATGTAACTTCTGCATACCTCATTGCTAGCTGACATTGGGTTCTTAACTGACTGTCCGATGAGGTTGTTACAACAGATTAGGTACAATTCTCTGAGACAGAATAGGGTGTAGTTTTACTAAAGAACGTTGAAAGTGGCACTGCTGGCTGCACCTGTTTTTTTCATTTTCTGTGACTGGAACTAGCTTGGTCTCCCATTACAGCTCCTTAAAGATTTTCTTACATATAGACCTAAAAGCTTTGTGTTCATTTCCATTGGGTTATTTTCTTAACCACATTATGAAGTTTGACATCTCCAACCATCAATTGCCCTGAAAAAGCACTTTCCAGGAATGGCTTAAGTGACTGAATGAAAAGATTGAATGTGTCAAATTACACATCTATGGATCAATTGAACATAAATAATGACATTCCAACAGCTCTAACACAGTGACAAAAGCTGCACAGAAGTGTTGTTGGAAGATTAATTGAACATGCATATACTATCCTACAAATGCAAAGTTCATGAGATAATTCCCTTTGTTCACTACTGAGAAGATAAATGGTAAGTGACATTGTTTCAACTGATAAAATCCTATTTTAAATCAAGATTTTAGTCTATGGAATGAAAGTATAACAAGAGAAAGAATAAAGCAAAATTTCTAATTTCCTCCAAATCAACAAACTCTCACAAACCCATCAACAAAAAATCATTTTTCATGAACTTTCATGAACATGAAATGCCCACCTGAAATTTCATAAATATTCACAAACTTTCATGGTCTGAGTAAATGCTACTTCTATAATTAAATGGGGGGAGAAGAGATATCACAAGATCCCCATTAGACTTATCTGAGGCAGTCATAGGTGTCAACTTTTTCGTCAGTGTACAGCCATACAACCATTTTGTACGGTGTTTTCCATAAAAAAAATGTAAATTTATTTATTTATTTATTTATTCTTTTTGTGTGGATCCGGGACTCATGGCATAATTTATTTAGCACAAGAATTCAGTGAGACTATGGTGGCCCGAAACAACCAGTCAAATCATACTCAAAACCACGCTTTTCCTTTGATAATAAACACGAGTTTCAATCATGGTTAAACTCCAGTGTGTGAAGATCTTGTCATTTATCACTAAGAAATTAGACGCTCACTCGGATTTCTACTACTGACTAACTACCTGTGTAGTAAGTATGTTTTCTTATTTTATACATTATTATTGTATTATTTATACTTATTACTATCAAAGGCATAAAGTTTGCATCAATTTGCATACTTTACATAGTGTGGCAATCATGTTGGTGTAACTGTAATTCGTCTGACTTTTTTGTGTGGAGATAAAGTCGATTTATTAAAATTTTTAACAATATACTAATTAAAAATAAATACTCTACTGATTTTAGCACCGGTATTTTATTGTGCTGTTATAGTTTTGAGTTAAGTTTGTCAGATATATAATGCAAACAGGAAGATGCATTGCCATAATGAGGGACATAGTACAGATACTGAGTGACTCGAAAATATGTAACACTGCCAATTTATATCAAGTTTGTGACCAAATATAGCAAATTCATAACTTTTCAGACACCAGATATGCAATTTTAATAGAAACAATCAACAGCTTACGAGATATAAACTTCCGGACTGCTACTTTGCAAAGGTATTTATTTCTAGATTTCAATTTTTGGATAGCTCCTGGCATTATATCTTTGGGTTTATGGGGAAAAATATAAATTCATAACATATTTGTAATCAGGAAATCTTCCTCTATCACATGTCAAATCTAAATTTTTAATTTTTTTTGTTTCTCTCATCTAGTTGAAATATTACATCCATCAAATGGCTGAGCCTAACTCAAAGAAACGCAAGCTTGAAGACACTGATTGAGGTCATGGCAAGTGTCAGGTTGATTGGATTAAAGTCTTCCCTGGCATTGTAGATGTATCCAAGTTAGGATCTTCACATGCTTTTTTTAAATTATGCAGTAAAGACATTAAAGTGGTGGTGTCAAGCATATATGACCTGGAGGAACACTTCAGGACAAAACTACATGAAAGAAATTTTGAAATGTCAAAGGAAGCATCCATCAAAAGCTTCTTTGCTTAGCCGAAGCAGGAAGATGATAGTGTTATAAGTAAAAAGAATGAAATAAAGTTTCAGAAATGTAAACAATTATGTAAATATGTGTCATAATAATTTGTGTATAGCATTTGTTGTTTTAAAACTGTTAATCTTATGAATACATTTTTTCATGTAAGGTATTGAGGTCTTTGTAAGGTTTTTATTGGTCTGGCATACAGGTTTTCATCTCAAAGGGTTGACACCTATGTGTAGTACTTAGACTCAGCACTTCATGCTGATAAGAAATAGAGTGGTCTCCTTGTTGCAGCTCTTGAGCGGTTTCTTAAGGACACTAGACCATGTAGTCCATGTCCATGCAACAAACACTACACAAGTGTGTGATGAAGAATATTTAGTTGAGAGGAGGCAGATTTTGTGGACAACCGCTGTAACTTTGAATTACTTGTATTTATTGTTCCATGTTGTCATCCGTGTAATTAGGAAATTAATTAACAAACAAGTTCATACAAAACATATATATATAATTTGAAATAAATGGGAAATTAGTTACAATTAGAGTAAAAAAGGTGTCTGGGAAATTCCACCTGAAATGTATCTTGCCATTCAAAGTCAATTGTGATGATAATGAATGGTACAATAATTCAAATATATTAATAAATTGATTTCATTTTTCTAAAAATGTAGTATGCACCATATAAAGCAAGGCTTCGACTTACTATACCACAGAAAAAGAAATGCAGATAATTAAATTTAACTTGAAAAGAGTTATAAGATTCAATTTGATTGACTGGAGAATGTTTTTAAAATGAAAGTAACAACTGGTTTAAACCAAGTATAATGGTAACCACCCAGCGGACAGAAATGGGAGTTAGCCTGTAAGAGCTGCTTCCCTTTTAAACACACACACACACATACTCAGCATGTTTTTTTTATTGTTTAATGTTTTTTTTAAATTTCATGGCGTTTGTTTTTGTAATATTATTATTATATGTTTTTCTATCTTATAGGTGATGTCTAATGTTGTAAAGCGCTTAGAGCTTCTAAAGATTAGGTGCGATACAAAGTCCTCATTATTATATATATATATATATATATATATATATATATATTACATACACACACACAAACACACAAAAAGCGGTCATGATTCTGAGGTGGCAAAGAAATAAAAAAATAAGCCAACTTAACCAGCTGTATGTAGAAAAACTAATATAACTGACACACCAAAACAGCCTGATTATGGGAGTGTGGGTTATTAAAATCCTGTATAATCCTTGGGAGACATGAATGATAATATGGGTAAATCCTAGGGGAAACTACTAATTACATTTATCATGCCTATCTGTCATAGCAGAAATCTGCCTATGTTAATTTCTACATTCAACTAACTACCTGTATTTATAATCCCCATTCTCACTGAAAGAATGATCTACTTTAGAGTAATGGTAAGAAATAATCACAAAGGAAAATCAATCTCAATCTCACCTGAAGTAAAGGATTGTGCCTATGTCATGTTCAAATCTAAGAAATAAATCCAGTTCATCTGCAGCTATTGGAACAGCTCCTGCTTGGTTCAAGTTTTCCAAGATGTTTCGGGTAATCAACTGTAGTTCACAGAAATAAAAAAGTATCATTTAGAGTGATATAAGTTTTCTTTGTAAAATTCTTTGTGTTTATATATATAAGGGACTGATGCTCTACTGGGCACATTCATTTCCAGGAATCATGATAAGACCATTTCTTCCTTTCAACTGCAGGTCATAATGATCATCTGTTGATGGGGAGTAGTGACAACAAGAATTTTAAAAGAGCTGTCATGGCAACCATATTAGATGTACAATTATCACCATTTTCAATCAGGACCAACTAGGTCTTGTAAGAAGTCTACTGTTGAAAACCATCAAAAAAAGTCCTTTGGTGGAAACCCAATGTCAATACGAATTTCCATTCAGAAAGCACAGCAATAAAAAGATTTTCTACATGACTGCTGTGCCAGCCATACTGGATGGAAAATTGGCACCATTTTCATTTAGGACTAAGTAGACATCATAAGAAGTCATTTAGTAAAAACTATATACTGATACCATCATCCATTCAGAAGGAGTAGCAATAACAAGATTCTCAAGATGGCCACTTTATCATTCTCATCTGGGACCAGCTAGACCACTGGACAAATGTGTGAGTAAAGTTTTGTGATAATCCTTGGAGTAATGATAATAAAATTGTGCAAGTGGACAGACATAAGTCAAACAATGGACAATAGACAATAGACCATCCCATAAAATAGACAATAGACAATAGAGCATCCCATACACTCTTTTGGTCCAGCTAAATAACATCTGGAACTATATTCTCTTTCATTTATTTATTGATGTAAATTTACTGACCTACAAACTACAAATTAGGACTTTTATTTAATGCACTCTAAAAAATGTGTTGATGACACATTGTGATGCAAAATATTTAAGTTCAAGGTGTTTAGTGTCCGAATTCCATGCTTAAACCTGCTACTTCAAAAGTGCTTCCAAATATGCTATTTTGGTACAAAGAGAGCATGCATGTATACTCTATTTGTACAGGCATAAGGACGGTGATTACCCCATAATGTGATGTATGTATTTTAATTCATGTATTCTGTATTATTATATGCTGTATCTTCAATCCTGGATTATTGTAGGCATGTATTGTCTATTACTATATGCTGCATATTCAATCCTGCATTATTGTAGGCATGTATTATCTATTATTATATGCTGTAAATTCTAATTTCTATTATTGTATTTTATATTTTCGTTGTGTGTAGGATGCACATTTCAGATGGCATCTTTACATCTGCCAATATTTATTAGTGAGATGGTAAGGAATGATAATACAAATTGCAATCTCATGCCTTCAGATTCCATGTGCATTTTAATATCACACATATTAACATTCTTATCTGTGTCTTTCCAAATGTTCTCTCTGCAATCAACAGATTTCATTATATAGCACACTATTAAGTATTACACAGGTAAAATGTTCACATATTGAAAGTCAGTGTGGCATAATGAATGTTGCAAGTTGGCTGTTAACATGATGCAGCAGATTCATTTCCGATTATCGCAACAGATAGCCTTACAGGAACATAGTATTTCTTGAATAAATAAGTCAATATAAATGGATGACTGAACTACATATCTGACCTGCCATAGCCCGATAGGAACATAGCATTTCTTGAATAAATAAGTCAATATAAATGGATGACTGAACTACATATCTGACCTGCCATAGCCCGACAAGAACACAGTATTTCTTGAATAAATAAGTCAATATAAATGCTCCCTTTTTCACAATTTTTATTACTGCTATCAACTATCATCATATAAAAACTTGATTTAGATATGACAGTAATATTGTCACTATATGGTTTAAGTATTGTATTGGAACTATTGTAAGTCTGTGAATCATAAACCAAAGTTATAGTGCTATTATTATGCATGTGTACAAGATTACATGGCCTTTTCATTGAAAATAACCATAATAAGTTTAAAACATCCAAAACTGCAGTATGTATAAATAATCTTAATTAGTTTCAAACATCCACAAAGTGCAGTCTATAAATAACCATAATCAGTTTCAAGCATCCACAAACTACACTGTGAATAAATAACCATAGTTAGTATAAAACATCCACAAACCACACTGTGTATAAATAATCATAATTAGTTTAAAATATCCACTGTGTTTACCCTGTCGCACTCCAGCTGTATATATTGTTATAAAACACTTTAGCTGTATTTACTTGGTCAACACTCCAGCTGTATATATTGAAGTAAAATGCTTTAGCTGTGTTTACACTGTGACATATTGAAACAAAACACTTTAGCTGCGTTTACCCTGTCATATCCCAGCTGTTCAAAACAAATAAGTGGACACTGAATAATATTTTCTACATATTTGGATGAAGAAACAGTAAAAATGTATTTACCATTTTTTTCTACATACATCTGAATATATGATGTTGGGTGCAATATAAAAAACAAGCTGGGATTGGAGGATAAACTGAACTTTTCTAGAGTTAAGAATGCATGAAACTTATTTCTGATAAAAAGTGGATTTCTCAACATAGCATATCTATCACAAATTATTTTGTTACATGTGTTGTGACTCTATGGTTATTAACTAAGTAACCAAAAGAAGCAAACCCAACAAGTTTTCTAATACTTAACAAATTTAATTATCACTGTTATAAAATGAAAATGTACAAGGAACTTACAGTTGTATGAACTGAATACAAAATAATCCAGACAATTTGTATTTGTCAAAAAGAATGAAATGCCATACGAATTTCAATTTCCCAAATTTACTGGTGCACCAACAATGCTGATGTGTCAAAATGGCATTGTCCAGAACTCCTTTGAATAATGTCACCATAGTTCCAGAATAAGTATAATCCAAAGAACATTTTCTGTTTTCGTTGAATAATCCAAGCAAATGTTTTTTTCCTCTCAAATAATATCCAAATAAAACACAAAATAAATCTAAAACATGATATTACAAAAAGAACACAAGAAATAAGAAGGAGAAAATTGTCCATCAACAGGTACTTATATACAAGCATAAAAGGTGAAACATGCACTGCACTTCTACTTGTTACGTGACACTGTGCAAATCTCCCACAGCGTAAAAGAACCCACATGATCAAACCAATCCAATGGGAAACAACTGAACTCTAAGAAGCCACCTGATCGACCTGTCCAATGGAAAACAGCCCCAAACTAGTCTAAATACTTACTACTAATTTTATTATCAGTAACTGTAAACATGTAAGCAAGCATTTATTGATAGATCCTACGCAAACTTATACTTTTAACATTTTAAAATAGACCCCATGCATGTACACCAATTCCAGCTATAGATAATCACTACAATTTAGTCAGGAATAAAAATTCACAAAAGTTATAGACATACATAACACATGAAACTTATTTCAGACAAAGAAGGGATCTAGACACATTGAAAGGGATCTAGACACATTGAAAGGGATCTAGACACATTGAAAGGGATCTAGACACATTGAAAGGGATCTAGACACATTGAAAGGGATCTAGACACATTGAAAATCAAAAAAATACTGGATACGAGTAGTGATAATATTCCTCTAAATCCAAAACATTAAACAGCTGTCATACATATATTAAACTGTGTGTTAATGTGTACCTTCACTCCAGCAGCCTTCAGCCTCATCAGCTCCTCTTCCAGGAGAAGCCACCGTGTGGGGATATCTTCACCCCAGTACGACTGCTGAGATGCCACCTCTAATATTTTCCTCTTCAAATCCTCCAATCTGCTGTCTACAATAGTGTTGTCAATGGCAAAGTCCTCATCAACCAAATGAAATCTGGTAGGCTTGTCAATTAGATAAGCGCGGATCTCACTGAAATACCTCTCACAGATCTCATGACGGTAGATCTAAAAATAGGGAGAAGATTGGCATATAGTGAGAAATGGCAAATCCACCTACCTGATAACTGATAACAATGTCTGAAGAATTCATCAGCATTTGTGTGTTTTCATCCATTTCTCACACTGATTGATTTTGAGCTGACATGTAATGGAGGAAACAGAATCAGTGTATTTAAAACCATTGCTAACATTAATTTCTTTTGACATGTAATGACGGAAACAGAATCTGTCACAAATTATGCCATATTATTCTTTAGCATGCTTTAAAATGTCTTTTCATTACAAAACATTAACTAACCTAGTCATGTAATGAATGACTGTTGATTCCACTTGACATCATATACTACCCTAGTCCCGTAATGAATGACTTGATTCCACTTGACATCATTAACTACCCTAGTCCTGTAATGAATGACTCTTGATTCCACTTGACGTCATTAACTACCCTAGTCCTGTAATGAATGACCATTGATTCCACTTGACATCATTAACTACCCTAGTCCTGTAATGAATGACCATTGATTCCACTTGACATCATTAACTACCCTAGTCCTGTAATGAACGACTTTTGATTCCACTTGACGTCATTAACTACCCTAGTCCTGTAATGAACGACTATTGATTCCACTTGACATCATTAACTACCCTAGTCCTGTAATGAATGACTATTGATTCCACTTGACATCATTAACTACCCTAGTCCTGTAATGAATGACTATTGATTCCACTTGACATCATTAACTACCCTAGTCCTGTAATGAATGACCATTGATTCCACTTGACATCATTAACTACCCTAGTCCTGTAATGAATGACTATTGATTCCACTTGACATCATTAACTACCCTAGTCCTGTAATGAATGACCATTGATTCCACTTGACGTCATTAACTACCCTAGCCCTATACTGATGAAACCTTGATTTAAAAAAAAAAATAACAATCATAGTCCTGCACTGATGACCTTTGATTTCACTTGATTTCATTAACTACCCTAATCCTATACTGACAACCCATATTTCTGCTTGACATACATTTGAACGAAAATGTAAATAATCTCTGTCAGTATTTAATTTATTGATATTAATGTGCATGCCTTCAAGCATGATTTTCAACTTACCCATTTTGTGCATATCAATTTAGACATAAGCTATTATTTTATTTTTTTAAATTAGCTTACATATGTTTACATCAGAAATTCCTTAAACTGACTTTTGTGTTAACCCTGTAGACTAGCTAAATGGTCACTTTGTCATTGTGTGTTCCTGTGGTTTAGTTATATGGTGACACTTGGTTGACTAATCAATGCAGATAGAACTGATGGTCATCCACTGCATCCTGCCACTGGATTCAGACAGGCATATATGGGTTAGCAAGGGGGTGACTCAGTGCAACTTTCCCTCACTTACATCCAACTCATGCGTAAGTCCCTGACTCCATTTCCCACCTCCCACCAGACATGTTTAGTTCCTATGGCAATGGACAAGTGGCAAAGTTGCAGGTGTGAATACAATGGTAGCTGTAGCTGCAGACAGACCTGCACACAGGCAGCATGGAGCATAGGATTGCTTTTCAATGAACTGAAGCAGCAGTGAAACTCATCGTCAGTTCCATGGGTGACCAAGAAGCCCTTTATAGATCACACTGCTCATCACAAAAGAATAAGGAGAGGACTTGAAAAGGTGCTCTATAAACTGCCTGCTTCACCTTAGCACTAATGAAACTGTGACTGGAAATTCAATGAAATCTCAGTGAAAATTCCCTGAAATTTCCTTCTTTCACCAGAATTATGGTATTTCACCAAATTTCAGTGAAATTTCACTGAGAGTTTTCCAGAATTTCTGAAAATATCAGTGGGATTTTGTGATTAAAATTTCACAAAAACTTCAAAGAAAAAATATCAATGAGCATCAGTACTTAACTGATATAAAAAACTAACTTTCATTTCAATATAATTTATTTTGAACATTTTTTATCATAACTTGTATCTGTTGTTTCTGATAGCTCTAATTTTATTGTTCAGTTTTGGAACAATAAATTCTTTCCACATTTTTTAAAAATCTTTCCTTTGTTTAACTTCAAATGGGTTCAACTGCCCTAAGATGACAAGATTATTGACCGTTTTAAAGCAGAATCCTGCTTTTCTCTTTACCTGAATGTGATTTCCCATGGTATGGACTGGTTTTCTTTTTTGTCTCCAATCCAGTTCTCAAATAATGGTCAGTTCAGTCCCATTCTGCAACAATCCTTATAACAGTATTTGTTCTGTACATTGTTCAACAGATGGTTGCTCTAAAATGCTTTTTGATTGGTCAAACGTTTGTACTTCGTATAATGGAAACTGATGAAATTAAGGATGCTTGCCAAGCATGGCATTTCGAATTTTCAAGGAGGATATTGACACAAATAATGGTTTACAAAAATGTGGAAATGAGGATGACTTGAATGCCAAGTCGATGGGCGCATATTAAGTGGTCAATATGTAAGAACACGAAATGTCACAACTAGCGTCTTGCAATTTCTGACATCAAGATTTGAACTATTACCAACTCTACAGTACCATATTAACCAAGAAGGAATAGGATCAGATTTAGAAGTTACACAATTCCAAACTGATTCCCTTCCACAAGGAGAAACATGTACAGCATATTATTGGTCTGGAAGTCTGATGGCATAGTTGCCAGATACCCATGTCTATCAAAGATGGTCATATCTTTGTGGAGTTGTTTTCATGGCCCACAAGTAGAATACTCTGTCAAGGACATGAGTGTTATTAAGTATTATTGTTTATATTAGAAAAATATTCTAGACATGTTACAATTCTGAAGAAAATCAGTGTAATTTTATAATAATAAACATTTTGTCTTGGCTGTTTCAGATCGAGGGCTCATTCAACTTCGAACTATCACAAAGACATGACAGTTTGTACAATCCAAAGTCCAGTCTATCATGTCGTAATAACTTTATAATTTTGTTTCATTTATATTGAAATATTATTATGGTTAATAAAGTGCAGCATGACAGTGCTTATCCATTATTTCATTTGAAACCTACTGCAACGTCAGTGAAACATTACTGAAATCGCAGTAAAATAGTCTAGAGTAACATTGCTACTTCAGTCAAATTTCCCTGGTAATTCAATGTAAAACTTTTTGTGAAATCTCACCAAAGTGTCAGTGAAACTTTAGTAAGATCTCAATACAATTTAAGTACAAGCTTTGGTCAGAATTTCAGTGAAATCTCACCAAAATTGCAGTGCCAGTTTTGGTCAAAATTTTAGTGCAATTACATCAAAGTTTTAATGATATTTTCATGAGATCTCACTCAAAATTTCAGTGAAATCTCCTTAATATTTTTATCAAAACCTTCAGTTAAATTTCAATGTTGATTTTGGTCCATTTTATGAAAGTGTAATAAAACTTCATTCTGCTTCACAACTGAGAGATCCTGATAATCAGTAGGATTGGTACCAATTACTGCCTGAGGGGCTCCATGTGGCAGAGTGGTCTAAAGCACTTGCCTTTAGCGATAACTGTCATCAAACCTCTGTTCGCATGGGTTAAAATGTTAGACTTAACCAACGTAGGCATGTGTGAAAGCTTGCCACTAGCTTCCCCTGGGTCTGTGGTTCTTATCAGGATTTTTTTTCTAGGTTCTTCCTACACAAGTTATACTGCCTGCCATATATAGCCTATGATGTGCTGGAAAATAGCATTAAACCCACAACAACAACATTACTTCATGAAAAAGTGGAGAATATGACAGAAGAATTAAAGATGGAATGTATATGCATAACCCAATGCAATGGCAAGTGGGAAATGTCAGCAAGTTAATTACACACAAGGTTTGTTGGATTTTAGAAACGAGAAATTTTGATTCAGATGTATTCTTGGCAATTCACTCTCACTGTACATGAAGTGTTTCCCATTAAGATGAACCAATTATAGTTTCTTTAAGGTATTACTGCTAACTGGTTAAGGCATTCGCTAACCAATTAAAGTTATGTTAATGTATTATTGGTAACAGGTTAAGGAATTCAGTAACCCATTACAGTTTCATTAATCTATTACTGACAACTAGTTAATGAATTCAATAACCCATTACTGTTTTGTTAATGTATTACTTGTAACCGGTTAAAGAATTCACTAACCAATTACACTTCACTAATGTATTACAGGTAACTGGTTAAGGGATTCAATAACCAATTACACTTCATTGATGTATTACTGGTAACTGGTTAAGAAATTGACTAACCAATAATACGTCATTAATGTATTACTGGTAACTGGTTAATAAACTCACTAACCAGTAACATTTCATTAATGTATTACTTGTAACTGGCTAAGGAATTCAATAACTAATTACAGTTTTGTTAATGTATTACTTTCATCTTTTCTCCAACAGGATTCACAGTTGATGGAGCAGCCTTTGCATCTGTTCCTACTTTTTTCTTCTTCCTTGGCCATAGTTTAAATTTCCTCTCTTTCTTGAGCTGACCTTCACCAGGGAGGGCATGGGCACCTGTAAAAGGAGTTGTCTACACTGCACATCTTTAGGTTTTATAACTCAGTTATGTCCTAGGGGCTTAACTATGTAACAAGGCAAGGTAAAACCCAAGAAGCATTAATTTTTTCCAAAATATAAATTTATTTCCCTAAAACATTAAATTAAGCAAAGCACAAGAATTAAAAATTACTTACAGCATTAGAAGAATTCTTAGCATTTCTAAATGTGCTATCAGTTTCACAGAAATTCAGAAAAGTTCCAACAGTATTCCAAATGAATGTTCTAGCACCACTAAAGAATCACTGTTCTAATATCCTGATGTTCAACTTCAATGTGAAAGTTGAATGTCACTAAAGTCCTTGATTATTTCACGTAATCCAATGAAATCAAATAAATATCCAAGTCCTTGAATACTTTCACAGTAGTCCAGCAATAGTGGCTATTTTGGATGTCAAATTGGCTCCTTCAACACTAGCATGCTGATATAACCATCTAAATGGGAGCAGTTATATGTAGTACTGAAATGAATATCTAATTTTAATATTCAGATATTTTGGCCTCTGCATGATTTAAATTCTTATTGATTTATATATATATATTTATATTTGCTGTCATGTTATTATGAAATATTTATCATTGACAGTGCAGACTTTGAGTGAAGGACAGTATCATAAGCTACAAACCAGAATTTCAGCCAACTTCATAGCAGCCTGTCTAACCCCAGCCCCGCTTTTACAAATATTCTCAATATCATTATGTATTGATCTGCACAAAATAAATTTGTACATTTCCATAAAATGTGATGATCACAGCTGAGCAGCACAATTGTTCTGAAAACAAGGATATTTGCAATATATTTTAATTTTCAAGTGACTGATAAAACATTGAATCAGTAAGATTCAAAGTTTATGAGTTTTGTGAACGTTGGGCCTGAATGGTTGATATTTTCCATTTCTGCATGGTTCTTCAAACACAGATTGTGTAATGAACCATTTTGATTGTTCTGAATTATTGTCAAGACTGTTAATTAAGAAGAGTTTAAATTACTTCAAGCATTATGGTAATTCTAAAGAGAGACGTTAAATAACAAACAAAAAGAAGGCTCAACTTGGATAAGCAGCATATGTTTATCAAAACCAAGTAAAAAAGGTAGAATAACCAATTATTTTTATTTGATTGCTAAAGTATTAATGACTAAGTAACATTACAGTAAATAATTGTGAACTGAATTTAGTGAACAACTTTAAATTTTCAGTAATTCAAATAATAAATAAAATGTGGCAGGGTATGATTTTTAATGAAAAAGAATTTCCCAGGTATTCCTCATTGGTTGTCATGATTATCTAAAATAGAGACCTTGTATCATGATTATAGGTATTGTTGAAATAACTTTCAATTCCCTTTATTTTGGTGTATGATTGAAGGGTGTAATATGGGTTATATTGTTTACAGCTTGGCTTTCGAATGTGCACCTCTGAAAAGTCTGCTAGCCCTGCTTGTTCATTTTCACTTCCTGAACTTAATGATAATGTGTAAATTACTAGGCAGTAATGTTTTTTGCATTTTATATATTGCATAATGCATTTATTTCACTGTCAGAAGATGGTATTGCCCACTCTGGCTAAATTTGCTTACACTATTTTATAAACTGTTAAAGCTAGTGTGCTTTGGACAAGATCATGCTCCTGTTTGGAGCAAAAATGTGAATAGCCATTTGTATCAGCTGTCTGCTTTAGATAGTGCATAGTTTACATAATTGCCACATGTAAAGATATTTCAGGGAATATACATAGAAGTAGCTTAGAGGTTTGTAAAAATTCTCTCCATACTGCAAGTTGCCAATGCAAATAATTTAACCTTATATGAGTCCCAATTTTAGAAGTGCATAATAACTGTAAAGCAGAACATGAATCTCGAAGAGCAAAGGATCTTGACATGCATACTTTTGTCAGTAAAGTAGGTCATTGTGACTATAGATGAGACAGTGGTATGGACATAAATCCATGCTATACTTGGGGTAATGGTATGGACATAAATTCATGCTATACTCGGGGTAATGGTATGGACATAAATCCATGCTATACTCGGGGTAATGGTCTGGACATAAATCCAGGCTGTACTCGGGGTAATGGTATAGACATAAATCCATGCTATACTCGCTTAAAGGTATGGACATAAATACATGCTATACTCGTGGAAATGGTATGGACATAAATCCATGCTATACTCGGGGTAATGGTATGGACATAAATACATGCTACACTCGTGGTAATGGTATGGACATAAATCCATGCTATTGTTGGGGCAATGGTATGGACAGAAATCCATGCTATACTCAGGGTAATGGTATGGACATAAATCCATGATATAGTTGGGGCAATGGTATGGACATAAATCCATGCTATACTCGGGGTAATGGTCTGGACATAAATCCATGCTGTACTTGGGGCAATGGTATGGACATAAATCCATGCTATAGTTGGGGCAATGCTATGGACACAAATCCATGCTATAATTGGGGTAATGGTATGGACATAAATCCATGCTGTAGTTGGGGCAATGCTATGGACACAAATCCATGCTATAATTGGGGTACTGGTATGGACATAAATCCATGCTGTACTTGGGGCAATGGTATGGACATAAATCCATGCTATACTCGGGGTAATGGTATGGACATAAATCCATGCTATACTTGGAGCAATGGTATGGACATAAATCCATGCTATACTTGGAGCAATGGTATGGACATAAATCCATGCTGTACTTGGGGTAATGGTATGGACATAAATCAATGCTACACTTGGGGTAATGGTAAGGACATAAATCCATGCTATAATTGGGGCAATGGTATGGACATAAATCCATGCTATAATTGGGGCAATGGTATGGACATAAATCCATGCTATACTTGGGGCAATGGTATGGACATAAATCCATGCTATACTTCGGGTAATGGTATGGAAATAAATCCATGCTGTACTTGGGGCAATGGTATGGACATAAATCCATGCTATACTTGGGGCAATGGTATGGACTTAAATCCATGCTATTATTGGGGCAATGGTATGGACATAAATCCATGCTATACTTGGGGCAATGCTATGGACATAAATCCATGCTATTCTTGGGGTAGTGGTATGGACATAAATCCATGCTTTACTCGGGGTAACGGTATGGACATAAATCCATGCTTTACTCGGGGCAATGGTATGGACATAAATCCATGCTTTATTCGGGGTAATGGTATGGACATAAATCAATGCTACACTTGGGGCAATGCTATGGACATAAATCCATGCAATAGTTGGGGCAATGGTATGGGCATAAATCCATCCTATTCTCGGGGTAATGGTATGGACATAAATCCATACTATACTCAGGGTAATGGTATGGACATAAATCCATGATGTACTTGGGGCAATGGTATGAACATAAATCCATGATGTACTTGGGGCAATGGTATGGACATAAATCCATGATGTACTTGGGGCAATGGTTTGGACATAAATCCATGCTATACTTGGGGCAATGGTATGGACATAAATCCATGCTATACTTGGGGCAATGGTTAGACATAAATCCATGCTATACTTGGGGCAATGGTATGGACATAAATCCATGATGTACTTGGGGCAATGGTATGGACATAAATCCATACTATACTTGGGGCAATGGTATGGACATAAATCCATGCTATACTCAGGGCAATGGTATGGACATAAATCCATGCTACACTTGGGGTAATGGTATTGACATAAATCCATGATGTACTTGGGGCAATGGTATGGACATAAATCCATGCTATACTTGGGGTAATGTTATGGACATAAATCCATCCTATACTTGGGGTAATGGTATGGACATAAATCCATGCTATACTTGGGGCAATGGTTAGACATAAATCCATGCTATACTTGGGGCAATGGTATGGACATAAATCCATGATGTACTTGGGGCAATGGTATGGACATAAATCCATACTATACTTGGGGTAATGGTATGGACATAAATCCATGCTATACTCAGGGCAATGGTATGGACATAAATCCATGCTACACTTGGGGTAATGGTATTGACATAAATCCATGATGTACTTGGGGCAATGGTATGGACATAAATCCATGCTATACTTGGGGTAATGTTATGGACATAAATCCATCCTATACTTGGGGTAATGGTATGGACATAAATCCATGCTATACTCAGGGTAATGGTATGGACATAAATCCATCCTATACTCGTGGTAATGGTATGGACATAAATCCATGCTATACTCGGGGTAATGGTATGGACATAAATTCATCCTATACTCGGGGTAATGGTATGGACATAAATCCATGCCATACTCAGGGTAATGGTATGGACATAAATCCATGCTATACTACGGGTAATGGTATTGACATAAATCCATGCTGTACTTGGGGTAATGGTATGGACATAAATCCATGCTATACTCAGGGTAATGGTATGGACATAAATCCATCCTATACTCGTAGTAATGGTATGGACATAAATCCATGCTATACTCGGGGTAATGGTATGGACATAAATCCATGCTATACTCAGGGTAATGGTATGGACATAAACCCATTCTATACTTGTGGTAATGGTATGGACATAAATCCATGCTATACTCAGGGTAATGGTATGGACATAAATCCATCCTATACTCGTGGTAATGGTATGGACATAAATCCATGCCATACTCAGGGTAATGGTATGGACATAAATCCACGCTATACTACGGGTAATGGTATTGACATAAATCCATGCTGTACTTGGGGCAATGGTATGGACATAAATCCATGCTATACTTGGGGCAATGGTATGGACATAAATTCCATGCTATAGCTGGGGCAAAGGAATGGGCATAAATCCATGCTATACTTGGGGTAATGGTATGGACATAAATCCATACTATACTTGGGGCAATGGTATGGACATAACTCCATGCTATACTCGGGGTAATGGTATGGACATAAATCCATACTATACTTGGGGCAATGGTATGGACATAAATCCATGCTATACTCGGGGTAATGGTATGGACATAAACCCATTCTATAGCTGGGGTAATGGTATGGACATAAACCCATTCTATAGCTGGGGCCATGGTATGGACATAAATCCATGCTATGTTTGGAAAAATGGTATGGACATGAATCCATGCTATAGTTGGAAAAATGGTATGGACATGAATCCATGCTATAGTCGGGGCAATGGTATGGACATAAATCTACATGCTATACTTGGGTAATGGTATGGACATAAATCCAGGCTACCCTTGGGCTAATGGTATGGACATACATTCATGCTGTACTCGGGGCAATGGTATGGACATAAATCCATGTTACTCTTGGGGTAATGGAACATAAATCCATGCTGTACTTGAGGTAATGGTATGGACATAAATCCATGATATACTCAGGGCAATGGTACGGATATAATCCATTCTATACTTGGGGTAATGGCGTGGACATAAACCCATACTATACTTGGCGTGATGGTAAGGACATAATCCATGCTATACTTGGGGCAATGGAATGGACATAAATCAATGCTGTAGATGGGGCAATGGTAGAGACATAAATCCATGCTCTAGTTGGGGCAATGTAATGGACACAAATCCATGATCTAGTTTAGGCAATGGAATGGATATAAATCCAAGCTGTAGGTGGGGCAATGGAATGGACATAAATCCATGCTGTAGTTGGGGAAATGGAATGGATATAAGTCTATGATATAGTTGGGGCAATGGAATAGACAAATATCCATTAATTTTTTGGGACAATGGAATGGATATAAGTCCATGCTGTAGTAGGGGCAATGGAATGGACATAAATCCATGCTATAGTTGGGGCAAAGGAATGGACATAATCCATGCTATAGTTGGGCAATGAAATGAGCATAAATCCATGCTATGGTTGGGTAAAAATATATTGTCTTGATGGGTGATAAACTAGAAATACTTTTTGAGCAATTAGGAAATGATTGGTATTGTCTGGCTTCAATGTCAAAAAACCCTCTTTATTTTTACCAGTTGATGATAACTTTCCAGCAATTTGAGTTCAATCAATCATTCGATTATGTCACAAAATTTATTGTATTGGTGTAATAGAAAGGCAAATTAAATTTCACATAAACTTTGTTACTCTATTTATAAGCGAAAGTAAATTGTTCATACCTCCTGTTCAGTTTCATCATGTATATTATAACTGATTAATTGTTATATTATGGGGGTACGTGTTGTTCTATAGTATTATCTCTGCTCAGATGCTTGTTATTCCATCCATTAATTTCATATTGCATTACTCGGTCTAGTCAATAACATCTTTGCCAATCATCTCCTTGATGACGATAACCAAAACACAAAATTTCAAATTTAGATCACAATAGTACAAAAAAAGGCCAGATAAAATGGAACAGATGGACAGTTCAAACCTTTGAAATTTACTGGATCTCTACAGTTAATTGTTTTGCCAAGAAATTATGTGTTCACCACAAAATTTCATATTTAGATTACAAAAGCACAAAACAAATGACCAGTCAACAATTTCTTCTGTTGCTTCCAGCCTTATATGTGTTTTGTCACATACATTTTAGTGTAGATATTGAAAATGGCAAAATATGATATTTGGAAACGTGTAGAATAATGTATGTGGTGTGATAATCAAGACACATTCCAATGACACCAACAACACTAAACAGTAAGTGAAAATGTTCAATTAATAACGATCTATTAATTTCCAATTCAAAAAGTCCCAATTCCAAAACTAATCTTGCGCAGAAAATATGCTACTCTTTACCAAAATTTGTTCATGTGACATACCAAAGTGGTAGTAATGTTGTGAATCAAATCAACGTTTTGAACCAACGTTTGTAATTTAAGGCCAAATGGTAAACATGGTAAGGGCACAGTCTGGAAAAGGATGTCAAAAGTGTCACATGCATTTGATGCCAAACATTATGGGGATGTTGTACATACAAACTTCTGAGAGAGTGATAGATGTAAGGTGAAGTTATTTGTTTAACATGCACAAAAGAGAGAATGTATTACCTCTATGTTACTTTCATGTACAGTGGTTAAAATGTCTTTGGATATTGTACTTATGGAAATTGTACATGATGTTAGCACATATAACCAAAATGATTGCTTACATGTATGTGACAATTCAGCCTAAATTTTCCAATGTACACTGTCTTTGGCAGTTATTAAAATAGAAAAAATAAATTTTGCAAGACTAGACAATACCAACTTCTGAAAGTGCAATGAATGAATTATGACACAAATAAAAGTAAAAACAGTTTTTTTTTTACAATTTACTTCTGATATCAAGAATGTGAAAATGACCAAATGCAGCTTATAGGTTTTTTTTATAGGTGCAAATTCGATGTGAGGTCTAGTTGTATATTCTATATCACACCAATCATGCACCAAAATAAAGGGAATTAAATGTTATTTTAACAAAGTCCTTTTTAAACAGCCAGTATAACCCAAGAGGAAAACCTGGGAAATTCTTTTTTCTTTAATAATCTAACATTATGCAAACTATGAAAATATCAAGCACTTTCTTAAGTTGTTTTGTAGCAACACAGTCTGGAACTGGGTGTCAATAATGTGTTGTGTTGGTTTGATGTGATATGGTGTATTGTTGTATCATGTAGGTTATATCAAAATATAAATAACACAAAAACTACAAAATGAACAGAAATTTGTGATTTCAAGTGATCCATATAATCCTGCAGAAACACTGAAATTTAACCTGCAATACCTTGCATCACACCAGTTCTCTCATCCCAGGTTTAAGTGTTTCTTTCAATACACCAACACATCTAGACTGGTTCTATAGACAAATAATTTATGGGGTAAATGCACATGCAGCCTTAAGCAACACTGACTACCACTCAATTTTAAGGCTATATCAAGACTTCCAATGTGTTGACTGTATTATGGACTAAGATAAAAATAGGATATTTTCACACAAATAATGGTACCGGTATGAATCAACATATCTAAGTTAGTAGGAGTTGGAGTACTGAGCCGCATTATTTCACTTGAGAACCAAAATACTAATCAAAATGGTATAAAAATTAAAACCTAAAGTCATGTTAGAGAAATTTAATTAAATTCCTAATTTCTTCTAGCTCAAGCTAGTTAAGTAATTTTCAGCACCTGCTCAATCAAGGACATGTGCTTTCCTCACAAATATTTCATGATATTTTCATTAATTATACATGGTCAAGATTTCTTGCTACTTATTACAACTGCATTATGGGTAACATTGACAGATATCATTTATATTATGAGCTTATTGTGAACTTAATCTTGGACAATAAATGAAGAACTGGCTTTTTATTTTAAATCCAAACATACACAAGGTAGCTAGCAATAAACCATGGCCTCCTCTTTTCAAGCAATCAGGCAAAACAAATATGTTTGTTTCCTACTGCACTGGTTTTAAAATTAGGGCAGGTAGGCAGTTTTTATAATGATTAGTATATATATATATATATATATATATATATATATATATATATATATATAATGTACTGACTGCTTCAAAGTACTGTGCAAAACCGGCTCAATTAGATGCACAAATCAGATTCAGGAATTATTTCCCATGGGGGAAAGGTGCTAGGGTCAGCAATAAGAAACAGATGGTCAGCAGCTGAATGGAAATATTTTTTTGGGACGCATCAAAATTACATGTTTTTTCTGTGGAATTACATCCTTTGCCACAGTATCATCATAATGTGATAAGCCTCAATTCAATTCAGCTGCATATTTAAACAAACTTTTAAATGACCATTGTTAAGTTATTTCTAGCAAAATAAGTGTGAAAATGCCCAACGACAATTTAGTTGTAAGTATTTTACCATCCCTACTGTAAGAAATATGCTATATAGTTAGTGTATCAAACCAAAGGATAGACACCATGACTGAGTGGTTTTGACTTAGGATTGATTTCATAACAAATCAGGAAACGAAATCACAAGGACTAGAGAACATTTAATTACTCTTTTAAAATAATGAAATAATCTTGAGTTAAGATTGCATTTTCATCAAGAATTATTGCTTTGCAAGACAAATGACTATGAACTGGTTTTAAACAGAGTGAATTTAACACAGACTAGAATGGCTTGTCCTGTGAATTCTCCAGACTGTTAACAATGTATACACATCCCAACATTCCTACAGGTTTCATTGAAAATAGGAAACTCATGAAAAGTTCACAAAACAATAGATGACCATGAATCTATGTCATCATGTAAGTGTTGTGAGCTTAAATACCCACAGGATGACCTTCAGGTACTCAAGTATTGAGTTGCTTTATGTTCAAACCATCCTTGATGCAGACTTTCTTTGGATACCTGCAATATGGTATAGCATTACAAAATAATGAATCTTCCACATTCAAAGCCACACGTTATCATGAAGCATCTTCCAAGTAATTATTACAGCCATAAAAATTGACCAGTCAATGAAACCTGTGCTATAATAGGGTCACAGCAACCTTCATTTCATATCCATTGAAGAAAGCCATAGATAACCATATCTGATGTCAGAGTTGCACTTTCAAGAACATATTCAGGTGACCATTTCAAATTTGTCAGCAGTATCATGATGATCATAATTTTAAATTTAAGTGTCTCAATTACTGATTTGCAAAGCCACTGTCCCAATGCTGGTTTATTTTTCAACTGAATTCATTCATGTTATAGTCTCTGCACAAAAATCTTGGGAAGGCAAATATTACATTTTAAATCTAATATCAGAGGTAACATGTTTGTTGTTTGATTTGTTTCCAAGCCTATTTTTCATTATCAATTACAATAAATGGTCTAGTAAGTTGTCTTAATGCAAAATTACTATATTATCTAAATACTTTTGTAAATGATGTTGTGGTAATC
Organism: Sinohyriopsis cumingii; assembly: GCA_028554795.2. NCBI lineage: Eukaryota > Metazoa > Mollusca > Bivalvia > Unionida > Unionidae > Sinohyriopsis > Sinohyriopsis cumingii. Next base: position 45,842,924 of record CM068839.1, read on the forward strand.
AATGGCCTCAAAAATAGACAACTGCTGGTAAATATTGGATTGATATCAAATATGTTCTTAAACAAAAATACTTAGTTTTGTGTTTTAAAATGATAAACTATTTAGAATATCTATTACATGTCTTTGTTTGTGCTGTAATTTGTCTGATTAAGAATTAAATCTTTATTTTGATACAAATAAAAAGACTTGCTGCCAGAAACAAACTTGAAGTATATTTACATGTATCAGGATGCAACTGCAATGAAATCAAAGGGAGGCAACTACAGTATGGCCAAAGATAGCTAAATAGGGAAGATAATCACTCTTTAATAACACATCAACCCTTCCACTGGTCAGGAGGCAACAAAAAATAAACTGATACAGAGAGACAATCATGTTTCAGTATGCACTGAGATATGTTACACTGTATGTCAATTCAAATAGTGTTGAAATATGTCATGCAAAATGGATTAGTTACATTTAATGACACTGAAACGAAAATTCACCAAATTATGGATGCAGATATAATCTGCAATGCTGTGCGGAATGAACTAGGGCGAGGAACACAAGTTTGGGATATGCTATTTTGAATAGTGAACATAACTAAATCATTTGATAATAATAATAATAATAATAATAAGAGTATTCAGTTGATGGCATTTGTTCAAAATCAAATCTGAAAGATGAACTACTGACAGGTTTGACTGTTCATGTATGTACAAAGTTATCTTATTCAGCCCAATGTGCATGTACTAGGAGGTAGTTGATAATTACACGCCATTGCCAAGGAAGTAAGAAGAAAGAATGATTCCATAAACTGAGGCTGCCTACATCTATATACTTTTATCTGTGCTAATGCCAATGCTGATGCATAAAGCTGTCTACATGTATATGCTTTTATCTTTCATAGCATAATGCTCAAGCAGATGAAAGTCTCTATTGTTTACTGTACCAATCAGTCTAAGCAAATTCTATAGGCCCAGATGTGACAGTACATCATGCTCAAGCAGATCAAAGTCTATATTGTGTACTGACGAGTCCAAGCAAACTTCATATGACTTATCAAACCAGCATGGGTCAATCAAACTGTAAAAACAAACCTCCATCATGTGTCCTTTTCACAACATAGCAGTTAAAATAAACACATTAAGGTGACAACTATGCTATAATATTTTGTTTGCATCCAAAAACTAGATATGCATCTTTTGTAACAAATGTGTGCATAGTATGAGCATATTTTAAGTTTCAAGCTTGAGTGTACAGTAGGTGTATTTGTAAGTTTCAAATATGTGTGTACAGTAGATGTACATGTATGTTTCCAATGTGTGTACTGTATGTGTATATGTAAGTTCAAGTTTATGTGTACAGTAGGTGCATATGTAAGTTTCAAATGTGTGTGTACCATAGGTGTATATGTAACTTCATGTTTGTGTACAGTTCTTTCAGGTAAGAAAGACATTTTGTCTAAATCTGATACTTCTTACCTATATATACCTCTGACTCAATACACAATATATATAATACCAGACATTGTAAAATGTCACATCAACTATATAGCAACCATTCAGCCAATGGAGAGCACATCAAAATGAGTGGAGGAATAGTCTAAGTATAATGCTAAACCAACATGAGGTGATTCAAACATTTAAAGTTATTTAGAGTTGATCTAAGTCATTTTTATGCTTTACTTCTCATTGTAAGATTGCTTTCATGTCGCTTTCTCCTTTAACGGGCCCGGGACACTGTTGATACAGTGACAAAATCATCCATGATGACCCATGACTTGTGATAATGTTCCAGAGAAAGAGAGAGAGAGGTTGATATGTGAGGGGTGGGAACTGGTGTACACTGACCATAAGGTTAGTTTAAGCATCCATTTCTCTGTGTGTAGAGAGAGAAAGAGAGAGAGAGAGAGAGAGAGAATGATTGGGACCAGTCAAAGCAAAACTGACATGTTTATCTACATTAATATTACTGTCCATTCAGAATGGGTAGAGATATGAGTTTTAAGCCAGCTATCATGATAGCCATATTAGGTCTAAGATTGCTACCATTTTCATTTAGGACAAGCTAGATATAACAAGAAGTGTTTTGGTAAAAAGCACATGTTGATGTGATTATCCATTCAGGAGTAAAAGAAATAACAAGATGTTCAAGATGGAAGCATGTTGATGGCTGTACTGAATGGCAGATTGGCATCACATTCAATCTGAACCAACAACACACCATAAGTAGTCATGTGGTGACAACCCCATATTAGTATGACTATATTTAGAAGGAATGATAACAAGATTTTAAAGATGCTGGACACAAATGGATTTCAGATCAGCACCATTTTCATTTGGGATTAACAAGATATTGTAAGAAATCTTTGGTAAAACTCAACATCAATCAGACAATCCATCTGTAACAGAGTAAATTTTGCAGATGTCATTGTAACTAAAATCAGTTTTAAACTGATGATGTGACAGGATAATTCCATGGCATGTTCAGGTGAAACTGGACAGGAGTTAAGTTTGGGGTTTGTTTATCAAAACTGTCAAAGGTTTAAAATATGTTGCAGAAGCAATGCAAGTACTTGTTGAAATATTTCTCATATGTTTAAACCAGGGGTCTCAAACTCAAACCAACATAAGGGCTGCATGAGGGCATTTTTGATGGCCCAAAGGCTGTACCACCATTGTTATCTCTCATGACACCTTGTGACATCAATCATTTTGTGGGCCACAGGATACGGCTTGGTGGGCCAGATGTTTGAGACCCTTGGTTTAACCATTGCTGTGAGCAATATTAAGGGGAAGCAGGAAATTAAGTTTTCTGAATCCTAGGAAGGGTGTGCATTAATACTGGCAGTTAGGTAATTCTGAGATATGATTGGTTAGTTAATCGTTTTGGATGGGCTGATGGGGGGGGGGGGGTCCCAGGTGAAGTCTAGTGTTTTAAAATGACATACACAGCAAAATCAGCAGTCTAGATTGCAAGAGGCAAAAGGTCTTGGCTTGAGGGGTGCAAGACCATCATAAAGATTGTCCAAGGGACATGTAGTATAGAGTCTGTGAGACACAAATGATCAGGGGAGTAATGACACAGTTCTACTGATGGAAACAAGGGGTGAACCTCAATGCTAAAATGGTACCATATCTTAATTTCATACCTAAATTTTCATTGACATGAGTCTTAACATAAGGGTTTGAATTGATTTCTGTTAAATGATATAGGAATCATCAATAAATGATATATGAATCATGTATGCTAAGAAATGATCATTATTAGGTTTGTAGGATGTTGCATACTGAGGAATTGTTCGATAGCAATGTAGTTACGCTAATAAGTGAATTTTGTTTAATCTTTATAACTAAGATGTGAGTTCTTTTAATTGTTGAATTGGCTGCATTAGTGTGTGGGCCATCAGTTATTTAATGGTCAGCCATATTTGTGCACATGTCCGATGTTTAGTTCAAGATAGTGATTAACAATATACACTGCTGCAGCTTAATTGCCTTTAAGCGAGAGAAGAATATGTTATTGATCAATTAGTAATTGTAAATAGCTCTACTGGAGAAATACATTAATTTTCTGTATTATGTTAACCCTTTACCTCATAGAGCAAAGTTACCCAGTGCAGTGTGCTATAAATAGAACACCTGTTACCTATTCTACTCCATACACATAGTCCTGCCTGTTAACTGTTAAGCAGTGTAGTGTATGTTAAGTTTTACAGCAATTTTAACCATTTTACATTTTTGGTACACATCTATTATGCAGGAAAAATTGAAGAGTAAAGTCTGATTGTTATAGCTGTGTAATTATTTTTCACGGAAGAATTTTTTATGGGTTTTAAAATCTTGAGAGAACTTGTTCGCTGTCAAGTCAGTGAAGCCACATGACCAACCATAGCTGCCATTTCTCATACTCGAAATTTGCAAGTTTTTTGTCCGCATCTACATCACTAAGTCATCTGAATTTGATAAGTTATAAAAACTAATTGCTGCCTACATCAAAATCAGAGCCTTTACTTAAGTTATTGAAGCTTTCAGAGTTGTGATTCTAATCGTGAAAACTTCATAAGTACAGAATGAAATCTGTGACCTCCATTAAGGACCTTAGAAAGCCACATATTACAACCTACTTCAACAGTTTTATTACAGAAAATGCACCTATATTAAGCATTCATCTGTCTTAAACAGCCATTGAATTGTTGTAAAATTTACCTCTATTAATAAACCACCTGCCTTGTATCTCACTCCCAAGAGGTGGCTGCTTAATACACACTTGACTGAAATTAACAATACCTAGACAACATGTGATCAGAGAAAAAGTGTATCACTCCTGCTGTATCTCTTTAACTAAAAATAATTACTCATAAATGTATGCATTCCCCTGACGTACCTGTTGAGCTGGAGGCAGGGGTTGATTCTACTGTCCCTTTTGTCTTCTGCAGCTTAAAAAGCTTCCACACAGACCCAAGGACTGTTGAAAGCTTCAAATGTTCTGTGTTAACAGTAGCAGTAGGTGCTGATGTGGTGGGGATCTCTGCTGTTTCAGATGTTATGGTCTTTGTCTCTGAATCCATTACTTTTGATGGCAACTTTTTCTGATCCAAGAAATTAAACAAGATTGGTCAAACTTCTTTGCAGAAAATAGAAACAACAGTCTGAAACTTTGTAGGACTATACTAGTTGATTTAACCGTACACTCAATTTTTAACACATTAACCCCTGGTGACAAGTTTACATGGCAGGAGGTAGTAACCTATTGCCGAGCTCTGTAGCGTCAAGGTCATCTATTATACACTAAAAAGGGTGGCATTATAAAGGTAGAGAGATGTAGCTCTACAATGATACCAAATAATCTGGAATTTCCAGCTGCATTACAACATACTGATGGAAAAATCTCCTTTTTTGGACCTGATTTTTTTCCACCCAAATTTCGCCTCATGTCAGAATCCAATTTTGTGTCTGGATTTTTGACTTTTTGGTCTCAGATTAAGGCAGACCGGTATGAACTGCACACAGACAGATGAACCTTTGCAAAAAGTAGGATAATATGGACATTTGGAATAAAGAGTGGTCTCAATATGAAAAATAATGGGTCTGTTAAGCAAATATATAAAAAAATCCAACTTGTACCCTTCTGCTCATGTGCGAGCAAAATAGCCAATGAAAAACAATGTTTCTAATACAACTAGGCATTATGTTATTGGAAGATCACCTGGATGTTGATGTATTAGGATATTTTCAGAAACAGCTTTGAAAATGTGTTTCCTATTCAAATTTCAGGCGAAAACGACAAAAACTGCCAGGGGTTAATGTGTTAAAGTGAAGATTTTATGAACCACACAGGGTTTACTATTTACATTACTCCTACAAATAAAGGCTTCACAATCTCACAGCAGTGGTATTATTAAATATTGATTACATAATAAATGCCTAAATTCCAGCAGGAAGCAAACATCTGACATCCAATATTTCCCAAGTATAACAATCTTTTTTCATTGCTCTACAATTCTTATATGATCAGACCAGTTTTAACTGGTTTTGAAGTCAAGCACTTTTGTGATGTCAGTAATATACTGAAACATCAAAATTTCACATACTGCACAAGTCTTTTTTTTCAACACAACTCACTTAATATATAATATCTGATCTTGAGAGCAAGGATTGACAAAATATAAAAGGAGAAAATGAGAAACTGTTTAACACCCTTGACATTAATGACTTTAGTTTGTACCTGTGAAATTTTATCCGCATGTGTTCCTACCAAAATCACAGGGGGGATGCCAGCTTCAGGAGATAGAGCACAGGAATGTATGAAGTTTAGCCAAACCTCAATCAGTTCTGAAATTAATTCATAAATAAGCCATTTTTTAAGCCTGTGGGATTCCAAAAAAGATGACAAATTTTCAACACAACATGTTTTCTTGAAATAATTCAATGATATTCTGAAAGGCTATTTCAACACATGTCCTTTTGAAATGGTTGAATATTATTTTGTGAGGCTATTTCAACACGTCTTTTTGAAATGGTTGAATATTATTTTGTGAGGCTATTTCAACACATGTCCTTTTGAAATAGCTGAATACTATTTTGTGAGGCTATTTCAACACATGTCCTTTTGAAATAGTTGAATACTATTTTGTGAGGCTATTTCAAAAGATGTCCTGTGAAGTAATTCAATTTATTTCAAGCTTGCTATCTGATCACAACATGTCCTTTGAAATATTTTACTATGATATTGTGATAGGATAACTACAAGAATCAAGCAAATTGGACTGCGTGTCAAACCTGCCTCAGACTTTTGATAATGAGGGGATTTGTTTCTCTTCTAAAAGATAGGTGCAGATCACATGTAAAGCAAAATTATAAAGTCAAAGAGAAGGGGATAAAATTGTACTGTTTCAAACGAAATCAAACAACTTCAACATTGAGGTTAATATAGGATGTGGATGGATGTACTGGCATACACATGGACACCAATGTACTGATCATTCCTATGTCAAGTAAGCTGTTCAAGGCAGGTCATGTACATGGACACCAATGTACTGATCATTCCTATGTAAAGTAAGCTGTTCAAGGCAGATCATGTACATGGACACCAAGGTACTGATCATTCCTATGTAAAGTAAGCTGTTCAAGGCAGGTCATGTACATGGACACCAAGGTACTGATCATTCCTATGTAAAGTAAGCTGTTCAAGGCAGGTCATGTACATGGACACCAAGGTACTGATCATTCCTATGTAAAGTAAGCTGTTCAAGGCAGGTCATGTACATGGACACCAAGGTACTGATCATTCCTATGTCAAAGTAAGCTGTTCAAGGCAGGTCATGTACATGGACACCAATGTACTGATCATTCCTATGTAAAGTAAGCTGTTCAAGGTAGGTCATGTACATGGACACCAAGGTACTGATCATTCCTATGTAAAGTAAGCTGTTCAAGGCAGGTCATGTACATGGACACCAAGGTACTGATCATTCCTATGTCAAAGTAAGCTGTTCAAGGCAGGTCATGTACATGGACACCAAGGTACTGATCATTCCTATGTCAAAGTAAGCTGTTCAAGGCAGGTCATGTACATGGACACCAAGGTACTGATCATTCCTATGTAAAGTAAGCTGTTCAAGGCAGGTCATGTACATGGACACCAAAGTACTGATCATTCCTATGTCAGAGTAAGCTGTTCAAGGCAGGTCATGTACATGGACACCAAGGTACTGATCATTCCTATGTAAAGTAAGCTGTTCAAGGCAGGTCATGTACATGGACACCAATGTACTGATCATTCCTATGTCAAGTAAGCTGTTCAAGGCAGGTCATGTACATGGACACCAAGGTACTGATCATTCCTATGTCAGAGTAAGCTGTTCAAGGCAGGTCATGTACATGGACACCAAAGTACTGATCATTCCTATGTCAGAGTAAGCTGTTCAAGGCAGGTCATGTACATGGACACCAAGGTACTGAGCATTCCTATGTCAAAGTAAGCTGTTCAAGGCAGGTCATGTACATGGACACCAACGTACTGATCATTCCTATGTCACAGTATCTTGTTAAAAGACAGGTCATGTACATGAACACCAATGTACTGATTGTTCTTATGTCAAAGTAAGCTGTTCAAAGGCAGGTCATGTACACGGACACCAATATGCTGATCATTCCTATGTCAAAGTATGTTGTTCAAAGGCAGGTCATGTACATGGACACCAATGTACTGATCATTCCTATGTCAAAGTAAGCTTTTCAAAGACAGGTCATGTACATGAACACCAAGGTACTGATCATTCCTATGTCAAAGTAAGCTGTTCAAAGACAGGTCATGTACATGAACACCAATGTACTGATCATTCTTATGTCAAAGTAAGCTGTTCAAGGCAGGTCATGTACATGAACACCAATGTACTGATCATTCCTATGTCACAGTAAGTTGTTCAAAGGCAGGTCATGTACATGAACACCAATGTACTGATCATTCCTATGTCACAGTAAGTTGTTCAAATGCAGGTCATGTACATGAACACCAATGTACTGATCATTCCTATGTCACAGTATGTTCTTCAAATCAGGCCATGTACATGAATATCAAAGTACTGATCATTCCTATGTCAAAGTAAGTTGTTCAAGGCAGGTCATGTACATGGACACCCATGTACTGATCATTCCTATGTCACAGTATGTTCTTCAAATCAGGCCATGTACATGAATATCAAAGTACTGATCATTCCTATGTCAAAGTAAGCTATTCAAAGGCAGGTCATGTACATGAACACCAAAGTACTGATCATTCTTATGTCAAAGTAAGCTGTTCAAAGGCAGGTCATGTACATGAATGCCAAAGTACTGATCATTCTTATGTCAAAGTAAGCTGTTCAAAGGCAGGTCATGTACATGAACACCAAAGTACTGATCATTCTTATGTCAAAGTAAGCTGTTCAAGGCAGGTCATGTACATGGACACCAAAGTACTGATCATTCTTATGTCAATGTAAGCTGTTCAAGGCAGGTCATGTACATGAACACCAAAGTACAGATCATTCTTATGTCAAAGTAAGTTGCACAAAGGCTGGCTCAGCAAATGTCAATGCTTTTAAATGTTATTTCTTTCCTTTTTATCATCTTTTTCTGCTGTGGGCTAAAGCTGTGCTGTGTGTGTTGTTCCATGAATTAACTAGGAATAAGGAATTTATTATATGATTTTGCAGAGTGGTAGTAGATCAAAAAACTTACCACAAACTCTACACTTCATTATTCCTTCACTATCGAAATAACAATCATCATCTACCAGATCAGTAATATGTCCACTGACATCTGAAACCAAGAGATATATGGCTCGTCTGGTCAGGAACGTCTGATGTGTCGTGTAGAATGAACATTGACCAGCAAAGTCCCATACTGACACTGGTGAGATTTTGCCTGCATTTTGCTTTAATTTATCAGCATTATCTTGCAGTAATTGTATCAGTTCCACCATTGGATCCATCTTCTTACTTCCACTAGTGATATTTTCTGCAGTCTGTGATCTGGCCACTGTAAATGTGTCAGACTGGGCGAGCTGCCTCTGTCCTACAGCAGAGGAGGATTCCTGTTGATTAGTAGTAGTAGATGAAAGATTTTGGCCAAGGCCTTGGTGAGTAGAACGACAATATAGTATTTCTGTATCATTGTCTTCCACAGCAACATGGGCCCCATCATTGGTGTCAATAACTCCTTTCCCTTGATGGGATGTGAAATGTTCCTCATTTGTAATACCTGTTGTGCCATCAGGGTTTTTCACAAACGTTTCCTCATCAGCATCCCTGTCCCTCAATGACTGTTTCTCATTCAGTACTTTGGCAAGGCACTGGAGTCGATAGTCCTGTTCTGAACCTGAAAACAAAAGGCAAAATGAACAAAACTTTAAGAATAGGTAATCAAGCTAGATATGACAACTGATTACACTAGACTTAGAGTGCAATTAATTATTACATAACTCACCTCTACATGGAATTCAGTCATCTCCAGTATTCATTGTAAATATTATCATGCTGATTACACACCTCTACATTGATTTCAGTCATCTCCAGGAGCAATAGTAAACACTATGATGCAGATTACACACCTCTTTTTGGACTTTAGTCATCTCCAGTGGCTATTGCAAATATTTCATGCTGATTACACACCTACTTGGACTTTAGTTTGTCTCCAGTAGCAACTGTAAATACTATCGTGCTGATTACACACCTCTACTAGGATTTTAGTCATCTCCAGTAGCACTGTAAATATTTTCATGCTGATTTCATAGCCATGGCAGCCATACTGAAGATCAGATCAACGCCATTGTCATTTAGGATCAACTAGACATTGTAAGCAGTCTTTCAATGAAACCTCATGCTGATGAGGCCATCCATTGAAGAGCAGCAATAACTGGATTTTCAAAATGGTCACTATCACGTTTGACATAAAAGCAACAAGTGGTGCTTATGAAATTATAATATGTGTACCTTTGACACAATTACTACATGTGGTTCATACCAAATTATAGACATAGGTTCCTTTAACACAACAACATGTGGTTCATAATAAATTATAAACATGGGTACCTTTGACATAACCACATGTGGCTCATACTAAATTATAACATGGGTACCTTTGACACAATAACTACATGCAGTTCATACTAATTTATAAACATGGGTACCATTGACACAACAACTTCATGTGGTGCTTACAAAAATATGTGTGCCTTTGAAATAGTAACTACACATGGTTCATATTAAATTAAAAGGAGGGTACCTTTGACACGATAACCACATGTGGCTCATACTAAATTAGAACAAAGTGGGCAACTAAGTTGCTGGAAACAATGTAAATTTTAGATTTTTCTAATCAGGAAAGTGAAAACAACTTTGTCCAGTACAAGACAAAGCACGATTTTGTTGACATCATGTGACTGCAACACTGACATGTGCTCTCCAAATGATGAATCTGGCCTTTTCCAGGTCTATTGGTCTATTCACATTAAACATATTTCAAAAAAGGTTAATTGTTATCTTTAACTACTGAGGAAAATCAAAACATAATTTCCTCTTCAGTATAGGGTCATCTTTTTATAAAAGTTATATTCAGCCATATCTGGACTATTGTAATGTAATTTGGGGTAATACCTCTAATTTAAACATAACAATACTTTAAAGACTCCAAAAGAGGGCTTGCCATTTAATTCTAGATCAACGTATGGACAATTTTCAGGATGCAATGAATAACACTGGTCAACAGTGAAATCATTACTGACTTGAAAAGGCCCTAATCTGTAGTATTTTGGTGTGCCGAACACGAATATAACCGTGAAAAATTTGTATTGGCTCTCGTTTTGAAGATATTCATATACCTCATTTTCTATGTTTCACTGTGTAAATTTCTCCAGTAGGACTGCAGCAACATCCGGAATAATGATGTAACATTGCATAATACCATCATGCTCACATCATCCACAGTTGATTGCATCATTTTCTGATGCAATGCAATACTAATGCCATGCGGCTGCTGAAGTAAGTTGACGTCAGCAGTGTACTATACATGTGTAGGCCTATTATACTAATGCCAGGCGGCTGCTGAAGCTGACGTAAGCAGTGTACTATATAAAGCCCAATCAGATAGGTTCAGCATTTAAAATATTTTAGACGTTGTGCGAGACAGTTCAAGCTACTGTTACATAAATCTTATTATTTTATCCATTTACGTACAATAAAGAACAGTAATGCCTCGAAAGTGTGTTAATACCGCGGACAATTTTTGCTATATTTGTGGGGAAGTGACATTTGCCAACCAGAAGAAAAGTATCAATTCTCAAGTGAAGAAGGCATATCATCTTTACTTCGGATGCAAGGTTGGTGACCAAGACAAGCCTTGGGCTCCGCATATATGCTGTGCTACATGTACAACACAGCTTTCACAGTGGTTGAATTGCAAAAGGTCATCAATGCCGTTTGCAGTCCCAATGGTGTGGAGAGAGCCAAGCAACCACCTAAATGACTGTTACTTCTGCTTGGTTCCTCCTCTTTCCGGCGGAATAACAAAGCGAAAGAAGTCGAGAATAGTCTACCCAAACATTCCGTCTGCATTGAGACCAGTTCCACATGGTGAGGGACTTCCTATTCCAGAACCTCCAGCAGAATATTCTCTTGATTCATCTGACGAAGACAAAGGTGAGTCGACCTGTTCTTCTCCTGGTCCATCAGCATGCAGTGATCCAGATTTTCACTGTGGTGCATCATCAACCCCACACAGAATAACACAGGAAGAACTAAATGACCTGATTCGTGATTTGGACTTATCAAAGAACAAGGCAGAATTGCTAGGATCAAGACTCCAACAATGGAATCTTCTAGAAGAAGATGTCACAATTACTGCATATCGAAAGCGCCACCAGCAATTGGAGCCTTTCTTCAGAAAGGAAAGTAATCTGATATTCTGTTCCGATATTGAGGGCCTCATGAATGCTTTAAAAATCACTCATGACCCACAAGAATGGAGACTATTTGTGGACTCTTCGAAACTGAGTCTCAAGGCTGTGCTTTTGCACAATGGAAACATTCTTCCATCTATTCCAGTAGCGTATGCTGTCCACATGAAAGAGACATACGATAACTTAAGGCAGCTACTGAATTCCATTGAGTATAACAAGTACAGCTGGCACCTCTGTGGTGATTTGAAGGTAGTTGCCCTTTTAATGGGACTGCAGCAAGGATATACAAAATACATGTGTTTCTTATGCGAGTGGGATAGCCGAGCAAGGGAAATGCACTACATGAGGAAGGAATGGACTCACAGGCAGAATGTAGCCATTGGAGAGAAGAATATCCAACACCCAGCTCTGGTTGAGGCTCAGAAAATCTTGCTACCACCCCTTCACATCAAACTAGGTTTGATGAAGAACTTCGTGAAAGCCATTGACCGGACTTTGCCAGCATTCCGATACCTGCATGAAAAATTCCCTCGACTCAGCGAAGCAAAGATTAAAGAGGGAGTTTTTGTGGGTCCTCAGATTCGAGAGCTTTTCAAAAATGACCTGTTCAACAACTTGCTGGAAGGTGACGCGAAACAAGCATGGAATGCTTTTCGCCTAGTTTCTACAAACTTCCTCGGAAATGTTAGGGCAGAAAACTATAAGGAACTAGTAGAAGACATGTTGATGAAGTATAAGAAACTTGGCTGCAATATGTCTCTAAAGATTCACTTCCTTCATTCCCATTTGGATTTCTTTCCTAGCAACTGTGGTATTGTTAGTGATGAACACGGCGAACGTTTTCATCAAGATATCGCAACAATGGAACAAAGATACCAGGGAAAATGGTCCACTACAATGCTGGCTGACTACTGCTGGACACTCCTCAGAGATGCTCCCGAACAGCTGTACAAGAGACAGGCGAAGAAATCTAAGATGTAGTCAATGACTTGATTTTTTATAGGTAGGCTATTACAGTTGACCTTTTACTATTGGAATGCATTTCGTTATGTAAACATTAATTTCTTGCAGATTACAAAAAAACTAGAGCCAATTTTGCAATTTGACTGTCATATTCGTGTTCAGCACATAAAAATTGATAAGAATTGACTAATTTTATTTCAGTAACATGACTTTTGTAAAAATTTGTTGTCCAGTGTAATATAAAGGTTTTAACAATACGTGAAAGAATATTTCTTAGAAAGGCCAAATTGATGTACAAAGTATCCAGAAAAGACATTCCTGTCTATCTAAGCAATATCTTTCACCAAAGAGATGATGATGGCACTCCAAATTTAAGGTCCATAAGAAGAAAAAATTACATTATACCAAGGCCAAAGAAGTAATTGCTTAAAAAAAAGTTTTCAATATACTGGTCCACTGGTATGGAACAACAATCCCAGTGACAAAAGGCAGGCTCCTAAGCATTTAATCTTTTCACAATCAATGTCTTAAATGGATGAAATCTTTAGAAAATTAAACAGTTCCATGACAAAAAGTACAGCCTGCTTTTCTGTAATTTTGTGTCATTTTCATAGCTGAATATTTCAATACAGGATTATATTTTATGTCTTATATATGTTATTGTTTTCACTGATGCCTTATGCATGTGTTTCATGCTTGATACTTCGAATTTTAAAATTACTTAGTTATTTTAAGTGTCAAGCCAGACTCTGCACATCATGTTGTATATACTGTATATATTGTACATAACAGATAGAAGGCCTCAAGGTAGATTAGTTCTGTAACTAACTGAGTTACCTTCTCTAAATAAAGTCAAGTCCTTATTATTATTATTATTGAGAGCCTTCCATGCTGGAACTTAAATTTATCATGTTCAAGTACGTTTACCATTTCCCCGTAGAATTTATTTTGAAATTTGAGTATGTATAATTTACTCCCTGTATACTACTATGAAAATAAATGCAGCAGAAATTTCACTGTAAATTTCATCTGTTCTCCTTTACATTTTCTACCAATGGCCATAAAGCACATGTTCTTCATGCCCAAGCTAATCAAAATCCATGAGACATTTATATGAGCCAATAAAATTGACTGCACTATGCTTCTTTGGCAGTGAGCACACTGTCTTCAGTACACTTTTGAATCACTCAGTTTAGTCCAACATTATCTCATTTTTATATCTTGTGTGTTCTTTTTTATGTGCAAAGCAGGGAACTTTGTTGTGGCAAAGATGAAAATTAAGGCTGAAGAGCACAGCCTAGAATAAACCCTGTCACATCTGGTGGCAGGCAGACTGGCATCCTTATTTCTAACCTGAAAGGCTTCTGTCAGGATGCTTTCTTGCAAATTTGGTTTGATACTGTTCGATCATTTTCATTGAGTCAATTGAGTTTTTTTTTATATTTACTGGCATGCTGTAATGCTGCCATATTTGAAGGCAGACTAGCAAAATTTGAAGAAATTCGACAGCCCTCTATGTCAGGATGCTTTGTGTCAAACTGGTCAAATTCAAGATAATTGGGCAACTAAAGTTAATGTATGGAAACCAAATTAGTAACAGACAGATAAATTGCTGGAAACAATACAACGTAATATGTGCTGTCTTATAGTGGGTGTATATAAAATTGAAATGTTGTCTAATGCAGGACATTGTCTTTCAAATTTTGTCAAATTCTGCAGATGTTTTTGGTTGACAAGTTTCAACTACACTTTTTACTCACTAAGATTATTTGATATTTCATGTTAAGGAAATAGTGACTTTCTTCAAGACAAAAACTGGCAGCTCACACAGACATAGAATTCATTTTAAAGGCTTTTCTATTTTTAGTCATGGTAAACATATCAGACGGCAGAGCAGATCTGAGCGTCCCTTGAACAAATTGGGGAGACTTTTATGCCAGAATGTGATAGTGGTATAGTGGGGCATTTTACAGACAATGGGAATTACCATTACAAGAACCCCTGGGTACGTATACAGACACGATTTATATGGACAAATGGCACAGCTGAGGGTTTATGCAGACAAAAGGTTTGGGCCTATATATGGACAAGGGAAAGTGGAATATAGGTTAGGTTTTGTATAGGGACAATAGGAATGATGACATCAGTACATTGGCAACAATGTGGCAAGGGGCTGACCTCAATCGGACCAAACAGCAGGGGAAAAATATTGAACTGGATAGAACTCCTGGCAGGCCTGGCGGAACGTAGACATAAAACATACATATACATACATACATACATACACACACACACATGCATACATACATTGATGAACATAAAGCTATCATAAATCTATCACACCTAAAATATAAAATCTAGTAAAAAACATTTTAGGCAACAGAGTAAATCTTTTTGAGGCAGTGGAGTGACCCTGAAAAGGACCTTTGGGTTTCTTCTTATAGTTTCTTCTTTTTCTCCATCATCTTCTGAGTTCTGATATTGTCGTCTTATTTTTTCATTTTTTCCTTCTCTTGTTTCTCATTCTCCTCATCCTTTTTCTTCCTCCTTTCATTTTCTTCTTCATTTTCTATTTTATCATTACACTCCCTCATTCGAATTAGTTCTTCATTCTCCTTCTCCTCCTTTTCCTTCTTTATAAGTTCACTTCAAATTCTTTTTCCTCTTTTCAAATTGTAATTTCCATGGCCAATCTGTGTGGGCCATTAAGTCCCAAACTACATTTTCACTGACATTTCCTCCACTATGTTGACAGTATCAAGCACCTCATGATTTTTAATAAATTTATCTATGGTTGCTTGTCGCCATCTTGAATTCAAGGTTGAATGGCACAAATGATGAATGCTGAAGTTTATATACTTCAAACACAGACCCTAACACTCACTTCACATCTTATCTACTATCCACACATGGGAAGAGGAAGAAACAGATAACCCAAAATCTACTATCCACACATGGGAAGGAGAAAAAATAAGCCCCAAATATACTATCCACACAATGTATGAACCCGCATACAAACCCCAAAAATACTATCCACACAACCTATGCACACACATACAAACCCAAAATCTACCATCCACACACTAAAATAATAACCTGGGGGAATTAACAAGTTACAGGTCCAGTTTGGGGGTCCCTTATTTTCATGGTTTATTCTACATTGGTATCCAAGTAGATTTGCATCTCATCCTCATGAACTTCCATCATAAAAGTGTTTTGATTTGGAAGGACATTTAGGAGTTGTGTAGGATGAATTATTTCCACCAAAGCCACTTCCCAATGGGCTTCATGATCTAATTGGATGGCCTGAGGTAATTTGGCCATGTAACAGCACAAAGTATTGTTGGGAAACACCTCCACAGAATTCTCACTGGGTAACATTAAGTAAAATTGGTTATTGTTGTTCTTAGTTCCAGAGTTCTGCTGTTCGAGTGGTCACCCAAAGTGAGAGGAGTGTCTAAAAGAGGATTTTTATTGTTTGAGTGGTGACTGTTGGGAGAGTGACTGCTGTTGGGCACAAGACTCCCGTTGTTCCCGTTAGAGGAGTATTTCAGGGAAGGATTGGGGAGAAGGTAAGCGATGCAACTGCTCCTTAAAATGGTCCACAGTTGTTTGTCTCCTTGTTGCAAACTCAAATTGGCAATGGCAGCATTGATGACACAATATACCACTAAGATTTGGCAGAAAAGACGATTTGCATCTTAGGCAGTCTTTCTCCACACCACACCCACAAGAGTTGCTTTTGTGGATCTTTCAGAGAAGAACTAGGGGAAGGAGTGGTCACTGGTAATTGAAGCTGTGTTGAAGGGCATGATGGTCACTTCTTTTTATAGTCAATGACTTGCGAAGCGATCCAATAATCAAAACTGGGAGGATATCCTTTCCAACGTACTTTGACTTCTTTGCCATGTCGTTTTTCCACTTTTGGGGTTCTTCATTTGAGAATGCTTTCGATGTCGTACACTTTGTCTTCTTTCTTGGTCATGCATTGTAACCTGGGCAAGTAAAACATTCCTTTTAACACTTCCCTGTTCATGTCTTCCAATTTATAAACTGTATGATGATGGCCTTGCACTCATTCAGTGACAGGAAGCAATTCGGTGGTCCAGTTGGTTATGTAACCTTTGGTTTTGCCAATGTGCACCCAATCTCCTGTTATCAACACTCCACCTTTCTTGGGGACAGCCACCATCGGGGACGTACCAAACAGGCACTTAAAAACAGTCATTTTTTTGTCGGGAGTCATGTCTTGGGGGCACATGCGATGCTCCATTGGTTAAAGATTGGTTGATGAGTAAAATATTTCCACATGCATTCTTTCAAGGTGCGTTGAAAATGTTCCATGATGCTGGCTATGGTTTTTGGGATTCTCGGTAGTGAAAAAATGAGTGCCAAGTTTCTTCAATTCTTTTTAAAAAGATTGGTTCAGAAATTCGGTGCTTTGTCAGTTTGCCATCAAAGAGGGTGAAGACCCCTTTGTTTCAACACCAGTTTGAGGGCTTGCACTAAGTCACTAATCAATTTAGAAGTCAATGGCACGACCCAGGCAGATTTAGAAAAAACTTCGATGACATAAAACAAATATTTGTAGCCATGATTGTAAATGAGAGACATCAGCTGAATCGGCTTGCCATTGATGATCTATACCCTCCACTTGGGTGCGACTTCTGGTAAAAGTTCATCGAATGGGTTTATGTAAGGTGTACATGGCTTGTTCTGCAACTATTATGCACTTGAGGTAAATGGAGACTTTTCAGTCGAGTTAAGGCAGCAAAATGCAATTTCTGAACTCTTGTGTATCCCGCAGGATGGGCTGGATTGTAGTAAATGCTAGCTAACAACTTTTCCATTTATGTTAATTGGTCACCCACTCTTCACTGATGCTTCTCTTTTTTTCGGGTGGTATTTTCTTGGATTGTAATGCTTTGCGTGTCCAGGGAGCGATATGTGTTGAGGAGGAGGATGCCTCAAAAGGGGTAATCAGTTCTTATTTCACTTCTCTCTTCACCTTCCTTTTCTCTTCTGTGGAAGAAGATGTGGCCATCATCTTTGTAATCCATCCAATTCTGGATGAAGGTGGTGTTGTTAACTTGCATACGTTTTCTGATGGAGTTTGAAACTCTTCTTCTTCTCCATTTCCTGTCTTGGTCACTGGGGGTAGTGGTGGTGATGGACTTTTCATCAGGGTCTTAAAATCTTTCAGAGTCAGCTGAGCTATACATTTCATCTACAGCTTTCTGGTGCAAGAGTTGCAGTCGTTCCAACACTTGACCATACCGTTGTGATTTTTCCATTTCTGACAAATCGCTGCAATCCATCAATGATAGCAATTCATGTTGTAACTGGGACATCTCGGTCAAATGAGGATTGGCAGGTGAATGCGGGGTCTGTGATTCTTGTCAACGATGGTATTCCATCCATCATTTGTAAGGCACTAAAGTTAGTTTTTGTCCTTCCATCAGATTTCAATGATCATTTATGAGATCTTTAAACTCCAGAAGTCCCTTTTATCTTCTTGGCCCTTTTTATCTTTGAAGCATGGGTAAAATACGTCCCATGATTCCCAACGTGGGTCCTACTATTCCTTTGACAAGGGGACCTGTCAGGGGTAAAAATCCTCTGCATTGGACCAACATCTTTTTCTTTTGATCTTATGGGAATTTTCTTTTCGACCATTTGGCGAAGAACATGTCAATGTCTGGCTAAGCATTTTTTCTGGTGTTTAGACAAAGATATCGTGCATTTCAAGACATTTAAACAACATTCGCTCACGGTATCGATGACATCTTTGAATGCCGTTTGAATGAAGTTTTCTTGCATGGGTGGAGAAGCTTTGGACAGGACAGACAACATGTCCCCATGCTTGACTAAATGAGGAGGCAGTCCTTTCCTTTTCTTTCCTTTGGGGAGTGAAAAAGGATGTTTTCTGGTTTATTTGTTGGTTCCAGGACACACACCAAAAATACACTGACGTCAATGACTTGGCACACACACTTTTATCTTTTTTTGGCTTGATTATCACTTTGTCAAAAAGGTGATGATTTATTTTCTAAAATTGCCAAATAAAATCCTCCCCTTTGGTTGTTCTTCTTTTTCTTTAAATGACTGTGTCTTTTCTGGGGGTGATGTTGATGCTTGGCTAATCGCTTTTTCGCATGACTAGACTGTGCTTTTCTTTTTCCTTTTCCCTTTCAGACAGGAGAATGACAATGGTGACAGTATGCATTTCTTTGAGGGGACAGCTTTAAGTGTTCAGGAGCACAAAAACACTTTACCCATTCAGGTCTTTCTTATACTGGAATGCATCACCACTGATTATCGGTCCATCCTATCATTTTCATGGCAGGCATCACTCGATGTGCAGGGGTTTGCAAAGGACTAAATTGAGATAGTTCTTGCTTGGATAAATCCAGTAAACTGTGTAACATGCCTGATCTCTCTTGGACTTTGACTTTGGGGGCAGGTACTTTCTTAGCAGATGCCGCAGCTGCTAAATAGGCCGAGGGGTATGTTGATTGGCTTCAATATTGAAAAAGTGTGGAAATTAGCTGTTGGACATTTCTGTCTTTCCAAACGTTCAAGGCATTCAGTTCAAAGGCATGGCCAAGTAACTCATCAAATCTTTAAACTGCACTTGTCCCACTTGCATGGAAAAGATTTTGGCTCCATTCAAAGTCACATTTGGACGTTCAGTGCCTTGTTCTGTAAAGTATCTGAGAAGAAATTGTCCATTGTATCCCGCGAAATTGTGAGCCATCACTATGGCATGATGATGATAATCTCTGTAACGTTTTATGTCCTCTTGGCTCCACATCTCGTCTATGGGGTCTAAGATTCATTGGTCAAAATCAGCTAGCGTGTTAGGTCACCAAATGATTTTTCCATGTCCTCCAGGATTCTTGCTGCAGTGAGAGCAATGAATAAAGATAGGCTCTTTGATGTACTTATCGCATGCTCGATGAACCACGCAGAATTTAGGAATGTGTATGTCAGTCTCTTGCATGCATTCGAAATTGAAAAAGATGAAACTGCCTTTCTTTTGGTCATCTTCCTCTTGATGTTTGGAATGGTATTTTTCAATGAAGCATTAATGTTCCAACTCCATGATTTGGTGACAAATGTGACATCGGTTCTTTCCTGAACATGCATATGCCTTGGTATTATTGGTACGTATACCTTGTCCGCAAGTAGGGCACAGTCTCAAGAGCTGACAAGCACTTTTCTGCTGTGAACCCTGCAGCTTCAGATGTTGTTGGTAACTGGTAGGGCTGACAATGCACTTGTTTTTGTCCTTCATCAAGATGGGGTTTAGTGGCTAAACATCCCGAGCATTTTGATCCACAATGCCTTTGTTGCTCTCAATTGTTATAACCATACTCACATTTCTCACAGTGATAAATGTATCCCAGAAATGCATTGATACTGGTTGTTGTTGTTACTGTGGGGTTTAACGCCATTTTTCAGGACACGATAGGCTATACATGGCAGCCAGTATTAATGGTGGTGGAAGAACCCAGGAAAACCCCGGAAAGAACCACCGACACACGAGAAGTTACTGGCAAGCTTTCTCGCATACCCACATTGGCTGAATCCGAGACTCGAACCGGTGCAGACAGATGTGAGATAGCAGTGATCCGTAATGGAGAGCGCTTTAGACCACTCGGTCACTCGGGGCCCCAGTGATACTTGTAATGGTGTCAAAATGTTCATCATCATGATAGACATGAATGCATTTTCCGTCTTTAAAATCTTTGCCTTAAAACATACCCAGGTCTGCACACTTCTTGAGGGTGTACTTTCAAGGTGTAACATGGAGCCAAGACGTCATGCAATTTTTGCATTTCAGGATATCCCTACTTGCTGCAACAGGAGTTCTGCTTCTCATCTTTGTTTGGCGCAGTTCGATTTTTTAATAGTCTGCCAGGCTCTTTCCCATTCTGCTGTGTTGTTCTTGTCGGCATACGTTCATCCCACCACGATAGCCCTGGCTAAACTTATATGGCCTTGAGAGTTGTTAATTTGGATGAGGCGAAGGCTGTCTACCAATAACGCCTTTTTGCATCCTGTCCCTTAGGGGAGAGAAATGTGGATCATGAACAGTGTCACTTTTCCGCGGGTAATGTGAAACTTGTCGTTGATGACTTTGGAAGGTGTCAGTTTTGTCAGGCTGCTAAACTCGATCCAAACTGGTGATTTCAAACTGTCATGATGAATGGAAAGTCTCAAGTGATCGTCTTTTTTGGCTTCATATTGCTGTTTCTGTGTGGTTAACAAAGAATCCCACATCTCGGTGATGAACTCTTTTGCATTCTCCAACGGCATGTCAGACTTTAAATCTTTAAACTTAACCGTGTATGTGTAGGCCGTGGTTCTAAATTTTCTAGAGGAGCGTATTTCTGTCTCTCAAATGTGATATTAGTTTTAAGGGGTTAAGGTAGTGAAGTTTGGTGTAGACTCTCTGGATTCTGGTTCACTCATATCATCTTAATGAGTTTCAGCCAAGACTTCAGCTACTGTGGGAGGTGAAAGGTCACGCTTCTGTCTCTTACTTTCTTCTCCTTTCTCCATGACATGATGCGATCATTTTATCTTGACTGCAGAAAGTCAAATGACTACCTTTGAAATGCCATGGTGCCCTATATATTGATGTCAGGCTAGTGTATATATAAAGGGTTAGTGTCTTCCCTCCCCATATTCATTTTACTCTCAAGCCTAACAGACCGATGGAAGAGCCAACACAGACTGAACTTCTAATCAAAACTTTGTGACGTGTCATACAAAAATTTTCTTCAGAAAAGCCGACAGATTACTCCCGCTCCTTTCGAGATAAAAGTCAAGATACTTGCTATATGTCAGAAGAAAGGGCATTGGTCTTCAGAGTGTCCTGACCATCTAAAAAGCAAGACAGGTGTCAAAAGATACAAAAGTCAAGATACATGTTATTATTGTCAAAAGAAAGGACACTGGTCTTCAGACTGCCCTAATAAAGAACTGGAGGAAAAGAGGGGTTCCAAACAGGAAGATGAGGAAGAACCCTGACAGTGAAGAAATTATAAAACAGAGAGTGAACAATGGCACAGAAGGAGCTCATGAACTTTTCAAAGTGTTGTGAATTGAATTGTACATTAGTACCAGAATAGACCAGAAAGAAAAACATAAGTGTTTCTTAGTTTTTATCTTTATAATGATAAGGACCTACACTCATGCGCTCACACACACACACACACACACACATCATGGGAAAAAAAAGGGATTTTGAGGTTTAATTGAATTTGGCAAATTGGAATACTATCTCTTTTCGAGAGAAGTGGGTGGCCCTGAAAATGACCGTTGGGTGTTTGTTTGTCATCGGCTTTAACTGCATTATCCCTTTGCCACAGCCAAGGCCTACTTCTGGACTGGCTCCTGTCGATGATTTGGTAGAAATCACTAGTTTTGGTATCTCAGGCATAGCAGGTGTGTAAACAGGGTTGAGTTGTTTGGCTAAGGAAGATCTTTTCCTCTTGGGTTGCATTAAAGAAGTTTGATACATTTGTTTCAGACTCCTTAACTCTGCCAAAATGTCTAACAGTACCATCACCGTTTGACTTTTACAGCCCTCCTTTTCTCCTAGACCTTGTATATTCTCTGCTTCTTCTTCTTCTTCCTGTCATGTCCTTCTTCACTCTTCTTCTTGCTGTTGCTGTTGACGGAGAAAGGATTGTTCTGCTTCTTTCTGCTGTTGCGAAAATTTCTTCAGTTCTTCTATCCATCTCTGTGTAAAATTCTCAACATGTTGTATGGAAGGAGAAGGTGGCAAAGGTACTGGTACAGGAACAAATTCATGTGAAGAAGAGAGAGAATCCACCAAATCCCAATTAAAATTGGTCTCTTCTGGAAGTAAGACTGTACTGGTTTTGGTAGCCACTGCTATGCCATCACTTCTCCTCTCCATGACCGGTGCACCACAGTTCATCGTCTTCTGATTTTCCGTCATGTTCTAACTCTATTGCATGAATTCACTGCGCACGACGCCAGCGCATCTATATAGGGAATATGACAGGTAGGTCTCTTCAGATTGAAAGACAGACACCACTCTGTGACTGAATTTTTGTAACACATGTTGGGATTGGTGACAGAACTCAATCCATTTCATTTTGATCCACTCTTCCACTATAAATAACCGCAGTTCACTTCATCCCCTTCACCTGTTCTTGTCACAAGATGTGGACTAGCGATGAATCATCTACTCTCGTATTGTCAATGTTGTTCCGTACAGACTTACCCATGTATGTCAAATCATCATGGACAATCATCTGGATCACCGATACGAGCATTTGAAAAAGAAGGATCTATGTGGACAGACAGACAATGCTGTCTGAAGACAGTACTCCTCTATGGTCCAGAAGTCAGACAAAGTTTGAGGAAGAAAAAAAAGACCTATGCGATGCCCTTTTTGTTAATGGACTGGTGTTAACATAAAAACACAAAGGCCCTTTTCAGGGTCACTCCATTGCCTTGATAATATTTTGTATTTTAGGTGTGTGTGTATGTATGTATGTATGTATGTATGTATGTATGTATGTATGTCCCGCCAATCCTGCCAATCCCGTCAAGCATTCTATCCAGTTATATTTTTTGTCCCCCACTGTTTGGTCTGACTGAAATAAGCCCCTTGCAACATTGTTGCCAATGTACTTACATCATCATTCCTATTGTCCCTATATAATATCTAACTTATATTTTACTTTCCCTTGTCCAATTATATAGGCCCAAACCTTTTGTCTGCATGAACCTTGAGCTGTGCCGTTTGTTCATATAAATCATGTCCATACACATACCCAGGGGATCTTGTAAAGGTAATTCCCATTGTACGTATAGTGCCCACTGTACTACTTGTGATTGGCCACTTTTGTGATTGGTTTAGTTGTTTTTGTAAAACAAATTGAAAATAACAATCTTTGATGAAGGAAGGTGCACAGCCTTCCGGTCAAGTCACCTAAAAGAAAACAAATGTTTGTCAGACCTTGAGACTCTCATTTTGCATTGGTAATGTTACCAGCCTATGCTCTTAAAATAAGCAACAGAAAAACAAGTGAAAATGAGGAAAAAGAACTTAAGGTATTGCGAATTAAATCCCAAAATAATCAAAGAAATACAGAGACAAGTCATAATAATTTAATGTCCTGAATAAGACTCAGTACAGTCCCAAAGAAATAAAAAAAATTGATGGCAATGACGTGTATGTTATAGCTTATAGAGCGTTGATTTGTCAACAGTCTTTTGCTGAATCACAGTAATGTAGTTCCAATTTATCAGAGCACTTTTGTATTTCCAGAGAAAATAATTCAATAGTTTGAAGAAAATAAAATTCAGCCCAACTGGTCACAACATATTACAACTAGAAAGTGCCAGATGTTAAATCATGAATGACCAAGTCCTCACAATCACAAGATTATATAGTTCTCCACTTGATCTCGGGTCACATTTAGCATTTTCTATATATATATAAAGTACCTAATGGAAAATAACCTTCTAGAATGATCCTGATGTTTACAAAACAATAACCTGGACAATGTATAAATCACTTAAGAAACTCCAAAACTTTGACCCAAAAATAAACATATTTACCTCTTCTATAAATAATATCCTGATATTAAACCCATAAATAGAGAGAATAATTTAGCTATGTATTTGTTGTTTACAATGAATAAAATAAAAAAGTCAATCTGGTCAAGCAGAAATGAACTCAATTTTGGACCAGGTTAAGTCAAACATACAATGTTACATCATAATGAAATAAAAAAATTGTACACTAACAAATAAACAATTAAATATAAATAACAATAAGACTAAGAGACCAACTACTTCATTGGTGGGCAAGGGCATGGACTTTTTGTGGCTATAATTTATTTCTTTTATTATGATGCACACCCTGCATTCTGAAAATAATAGGGTCAGTCCTTAATAGATACATTATAGGTCCTTTCCACCAACTGTATGAACAATGAGACACTTCAGAAAGAGAATGAAGTATTCTCAGATGAAGAAAATTAAGAAATTCCATCATGTTTGTGTATTGGGGATGGGGGTAGCATCTGACTAAAGGATCACTTACTTTTCTCTTGTGCTGTCCACTCTCCAGATGATAAGGAAGCTTGACTGCATTCAATGTGGACATCTATCCCTTCAGTGCTTTTTCTCTCAAATATATTTACATCTTTCCCCAAAAGGCGCTTGGTTAATGTTGTTTTTCCCACTCCATAATGGCCTACAACCATGACCCTAATGTTGTAAACCTTTTCCTTTCCAGCTCTAAGAGCCTCCTTGTACATATCAAGGGATCTTGCATCCATTTTTAGAACCTCTGCTGGAATTACTGGATCTGAATTCAAACGAGAAAATGTAAAAAAGACATCATATGAATTCAAATATGTGATACCTGAGCAGAGAGGTCACATTAGAAGATATCCAAAAATTTGATCTGGAGATATTATCCATGAATCAAGATATATTTATCTACCCAGATATTAGCAAGAAGCAAATAAACAAAATTAGCAAGAATGATTCCATATTTATATTTAAACTGTACAACCAAATCCTTTCATAATTCAAAAAAAGCATAATAAAATCTTGATACAAAAGAATCTTGGGGGGTTGGTGTAAAAACATTCCAGCACTCCAATCTCTTTATATGAATATTATTCCTTCAATTTATTGCAAAAAAACATTATTATAGATATTATATTAATTGAAAAATGTAAATTATCTCAAGTTAAAAGAAAATATCACAGTTCAAAGGAAAATCCATGATGAACCCAACCCCCAAGTTCAAGCCTTTAAAAACATCCAACATAGCATAGCAGCCTTCATGGACAGTTCCCATTGTCTTTTACCCCTCCCTTAATAAATTCTAGGTAAATTGTGGGCCAGAGTGGGTGAGGATGACCATCATGATTCCACTCTCAATACTACTACTACTACTACTATTACTACTACTACTATTTTTATAATAATACTAATAATAATTATGATTGTTACAGTATTAGTGGAATAGAGGGAATATAGTAGGTAGGGGTGATACTTGTAGTTGCACTCTCAACAAGAGAAATAATAACGATAATAATAATAATAATAATAATAATAATGATAAGAATAATGATGATGAGAAAAAGAAAATGAAGAAGAAGAAGAATTATTATTATTATTATAGCAGGCCAGTGTATGTAGTGGTAATACTTATAATCCCACTTACAAACAAGAGAAATAATAATAATAATAATAATAATAATAATAATAATAATAATAACAAGAACAACAACAACAATAATAATAATTATAATATTATCATTATTATTATTATTAATAATAAAAGATAAGAATAAGAAGAAGAAGAATTATTATTATTGAGGGCCAATGCACCTAGTGGTAATATTTATACTCCCACTCACAAACAAGAGAAATAATAATAATAATAATAAGAAGAAGAAGAAGAAGAAGAAGAAGAATTATAATTATAATTATAGAGGGTCAGTGTATGTACTGGTAATACTTGTTATCCCACTCACAAAACAGAGAAATAATAATAATAATAATAATAATAATAATAATATTAATAATATTAATAATGATAATAAAAGTTGCTGAGTTAGATTCAAACTTTAAAAAATATGAGGGAGGAAATAAATCTAAAATTGTGAAAATAAAATTGTATCTATGAAATTTCGATATATAAAAAAATTGAAATCCTGACTTTTTTATACAAGCAAGGTTACACTATATTGATTTAATTCACTATCATCTGGCAGACTATAGTTAACTTCCCTGACTCAGGTTTTCCATTTGAAAATTCGTTTACTGAGATGCAAATATATTAATGTAATGACCATACTAAATTACCTTTAAATCTAGAAATAACAAATTTGTATCTCATAAACCTTGTCAGTTCCTAACAAATGTATGCACATAGTAAGTATATTAATGTATGAAATATACAATGAATCCATTCAAACTGACTTTCCATTTCTTCAAAACCAACCTTTAAGTCAATACAAAATACTAAGTCCAGCCATTTTAAAAATTGGGGTATATTGGATCCTATAGGCAGTGCCCATTGACTCCCACCCTCCCTTAATAAACTCTAGAAAATTTTGGGGGCCATAGCGATTGGGAGTAAGCAATATAATCCACTCTCAGAAAATTAACAATGGAACAAACAATAAAACATACAATTATCTAAATTCATACTCATGTACATTTAATTAACAATTAAATTTTTTAAAATAATACTAATTACATACAGACATATATACATACATACTCAATTATTATTTGCATTTTCATTTTCATCTTACATTTTATAATTTCAAATTTTTTTCCAAATGTCAATTGAAATCCTTGATATTAATTAATAAATTATGGAGTTTTATTTGTCACAACACACACACACACACACGCACACACATACATATACATACATACATACATACATAAATAATAATAATAATGAGGACTTTATATAGCCCTTAATCTTTAGAAGCTCTAAGTGCTTTACAACTTTAGACAATACCTATAAGATAAGATTCATAATAATATTATTACAAAAACAAACAACATGAAATTATAAAAACATTAAAAAAATAAAAAGCATGCTGAGAATATTTCAGGTAGGAAACATTATTAGGTCTTTAAGTTTGTTCTTGCTGTCGAAATAAGTGAGTTTTGAGAGCCCTCTTGAATGTGATTACTGTGTCTTTGTGTCTAAGTTCAGTGGGCAAATCATTCCATGTTGTTGGGCCCTGTTATGCAAAAGAATGCTGTCCATATGACTTTGTTTCCATACCTGGAATAATGAGCATACGATTGTCAGAAGTGGAGCGTAAGTATCTTGTTGGTGTGTACACATGAGTGAGGTCAGATAGGTATGTTGGACAGCTAGAGTCCGACAGTGAAATGTGGAACAGAGAACAAATTTTGTGTTTGATTCTGGATCGAATGGATAGCCAGTGTAGGGTACAGAGCAATGGGGAGGTGTGCTCTGATCATGGTACTCCATGTATGATCCGAGCAGCTGTGTTTTGAATTTTTTGAAGTTTTTGGAGTAGCTATTGAGATGAACCAGACAGAATTGAGTTACAATAGTCCAGTCTTGAAAGTACTAATGAACACACAAGTGTTTTAGTGGCATCAACTGAAAGATATTTGCGAATTGAGATGATGCGTCTCAGCTCAAGATATGCAGCCTTGCATATGTTCATGACAGGTTGGTGCAATGCGAGAGTACCATCCAGAGTAACACCTAGGTTTCGTACTGATTGTGTGAATTTAATGTCGGCATTGCTGGTATTTATTGTTTTAGGTAAAGGATGTGACTGAGAAAGTCTTTGTGTTGTGATCAGAATGGCCTCAGTTTTATCATCATTCATCTGTAGCTTGTTACCTGTCATCCATGATTTCACATCAGAAATGCACCTCTCTACACCTTTGATGGTAGCATCAACTTCAGTTGGGTGGCTAGTTTTGTATAGTTGTGTGTCATCAGCGTACAATTGATGAGACACTGGATGATGATCTATGACACTTGAGAGTGAGTGAGTGTATAGAATGAAGAGAACAGGTCCAAGAACAGACCCCTGTGGAACACTACAACATAGATCAACTGGGTAAAAAAAAAAAAAAAAAAAAAAAATGGCTGCCATGGTATGAGACTCTTAACCAGCTCCTGAAACATTCGGAAATACAGCTGTACAGAAGAAAATATACTAGTTATAAGTGTTACCAGCAACTAATCTGGGCAGTGCAAAAAGTGTCAGGGTAACTTAGTAAACTCAGTCTGTGGATATAAGTACAGATTTGCATTTTTCATATTCAGACAAAAGAACAGTAAAACAAATATGGCCACTTCTTCACTGTCTCAGTGGATCTACTCATATTTCAAATCAGATTCATCAGATTCATTTTCAGGATTTACCCAAGATGATCTCTTAAATGATACAAAGAATATAGACACACTCAATACTGCAGAGAAATATTCACTTGAAATAGATTCAACCTACCAAGATTGTGTAACACCAAAATCCAACATGGCTGACTCCTCTGACTCCTCTTCAGTTCCAAGCTTTCTTAAAATCCAACATAATATGCAGAGTATAACAATCACAGCTGACTCCAACAAAATTCCAACAATCAAGAAATTCTTGGATGAGAATCTACACTTCCAGCAGGGACACTCACACAATGGACTGATCTATAAATCCATGAATACAGATTCTGCCACAGTAACTCTATACATAACAACTGGTAAAATTCATGTACAAGGGCCAGGCTACACAGAATGGGTAAATTATTTTATCAGCACTTGTCAGCAAATGGTAGACAACACCAGATTGAAATCAATTACCTCTCAGCCAAGGGCTTCAACACCCATCCCTGAAGCCCACAGATTTCCAAATCCAGTCAACAGTAACACAGCTTTACATGAAATAAGCCAGATTGCTATCAATGTGGAGGAAACTCCAGGACCCCAGTTTATGATAGGTGCAACAAATTCCTTTGAGTTCCATGGAACCCATAACCAGCCTTGTACCTCCACACAGTGCTTAGTAGTGATAGGTATTCTCCAGGCCCAAGTAGAAAGGTTAGAACAGGAACTCTCTGCACTAAAGTCAAAGAGTCTACACAGTGTTCAAATGGATAAACCAGGTGCCAAAAAAGTGTGCCAGAAAACCCAGACAACACAATACACAGACATGTCAAAGGACCAGAAAGCATGTCAGGGCACTCAGACCATACCAAAACCAGCTATTAGAAAAAAATCTTTATGCACACAAACAGATGCAACCACACCAATTAAACAAGATGAGTCTCTTCTACAGGTATTAGATGGGCAGAGCCAAAAGTTAGCTAAAGCACATGCTGTAAACACTGACCATCATGTGACTCATTCGACATCAAGTCCAGGTACTGAAGAAACTGTTCTAAAGACAACCTCCAATTACCCACAACAAGGAGCTAAATTAAATACAAATACTAAATACAGCAGTCGCCAAACTCTCAGTCAGTCTAGTCATGGAAATCAAGAAGTTCAAACAATGCATCTGAACCCCCCACTGGTCAAAATCAACAACATAGTTAAAGACAGATCTCTTCTCATAGGATCATCAATAATCAAAGGAGGAAGAACAAGAGGGTTATATAAAACTGACGTAAAAACTCATAGAGGTGCTACTATTAACACTATTACAGAAAAAATATTGGAAATGGATATGTCACCATATCATACTGTAATTCTTCTCATTGGTGGCAATAATTACAGTAATGGCCAATCTTTGAAGGGCATTGAGGATGATTATGAAAGTTTGTTGTATGCCATCAGGTCCAAAAACGCAGAGTGTAAAATAATCATCTCAGGTCTACCGCCAAGAAGGGATGCACTTATGACTCAACTAAATGACACCATAAGTATGTTGTGTGAAAATTTCCAAATACTCTTTGTTCCGCAATACTGGACCTTCTTCAAAGACAATCGAGTGAACCAACAATTGTACCAGCGAGATCAAATCCACTTGTCCAACAGAGGTACTGCCATGCTCCTTAGGAATATAGACCAGTACATAAGACTTATAAAAGGGGTTAGGCATGAGTCAGACAACTGCTTGTATTGTGGAGAGCACGGTCATGTAACACAGCGGTGTCTGCATGGAAAACAGATTCGTTGCCATCTTTGTAACGAACTAGGACATAAGCAAAAGTTGTGCACATACCAATAGGTAGAAGGCTATGATGTACAGGCCTGTGCAACACATATCCAGCAACAAAATGCTTTAGAATATGTGTATACTTTTCAATGCAATAATTATAAATCTATAAACAGGTTTCAGGCACTATCTGATTTGTGTACAAAGTGCAACTTGTTAACATGTAAACAACTGTGTGATACTGTTCAAGTTACTTCTCCCTCTGAGGCCCCCCAAGTGTCTAATATGTCAATGTCTTCTTGTATGTATGTAAATCAGTCTTGTGCTGAACATTTTCATGTATCCACTACATGTGGTCATGGTACAACAGATGGATCTTGTATGTTATCTTCTTCATATGTTTATGTAAATAATCAAGGCAATGTAAAGAAATCTGTCAAGTCTAAAAACAATACATTGCATACTGCCTTGTCTGAAGATCAATCCTCTGATCAAAATTGTCATGTATTTGGCCTCCTCAAAAGAGGTCTGCAAGTAATCAACCTAAATATTCAACACATCATTCCTAAACTGAATGAGATAAAGTTAATATTACAGCAAACTAGATCAGTCAATATTCTAGGTCTATGTGAAACCTTTCTTTCCGATGATACTGATGATTTGGCTCTCCAAATACAGGGGTTCAACTTTGAAAGAAAAGATAGGGAATCCATGGGGGGTGGGGGTATTCTTCTCTATGTAGACAGTTCCATTAGTTATAACAGACGTGTTGATCTAGAGACTATTGGGGTAGAGAGTATCTGGATCGAAGTAACCCTTGCCCAATCAAAGCAAATACTCTTATGTTCGGTTTACAGGCCACCTAGTTCCACAGCTGATTGGATTGATAGATTTGAGGTTCAAATTCAAAAAGCATTACTTAAGGAAGATTTAGAAATTATCATATTAGGTGACTTTAACATTGACTATATGAAAACTCCACCATTAACATGGATAAGTAGCTTTGAAACTTACAACTTTACTCAATTAATTAACACCCCAACTAGAGTAACGGATAAAAGTGCTACTATCATTGATCATATCTATACTAATAAACCTGAAAATGTAAGTGAAATTAAGGTACCAGTGTATGCACTGAGTGACCACTACCCAGTCTGTATAACTAGACATGTTCCGAAATCATCTAAAAATGGCCAACACATTGAAATTCAATACAGGGACTTCAAACAATTTGATGAGGAAATGTTCTTAAATGATTTAGTTTGCAAACCTTTCCAATCAGTCTGCACTATAGCTGATGTCAACACTGCCTTGGACAAATGGTATCAGATGTTCAATGCAGCCTTAGACAAGCATGCCCCAATTAAAACAAAAAGGGTTTAACACCAAATTACACCCAAGTGGATCACCCCTGAGATCAATGAGGCTAGGCACCTAAGAGATAATTTCCACAAGAAAAAAGACATCAAAAGCTATAGAAAGTGGAGAAATAAAACTAAGCACCTGATAGATAAGGCAAAAGAGAACTACTATAAACAGGCTATTAATGAAAGTAAGAGTACCAAAACATTGTGGAAGCATCTAAAAGAGCTGAACCCACGCAAGAACAGTTGTCTTCCCCCTAGACTTAAGCAAAATGATGATATAGCAACATCTGTACAAGACATTGTGGAAATGTTCAACAATTTCTTCATAAGCATCTCCAGTAAGAGTATTCAGAACCAGACTAATATCCCAATTGAACTTGATGCTCTTCTATTATTTATAAAAGCTAAAATTCCTGATGATAATTATTTTTCAATAGCTAATGTTAGTGAAGCTGATGTTTTTGATATGCTAATTAAGGTTAATATTAATAAATCCTCTGGATTGGATGGTATTGGTCCACGAATTCTTAAAACTGCCGCACCAGTAATAACAAAGTCACTAACGCATATCATAAATTTAAGTATAATGAGTGGTAATTTTCCAGAAACACTGAAATGTGCAAAGGTTACACCTGTCTTTAAGAAAGGAGAAAAGGAGGATCCAGGAAATTACAGACCAATATCAATTCTACCTGTATTGTCAAAACTATTTGAAAAGCATGTAGCCATTCAGGTCTATAAATTTTTCGAAACATACTCTCTATTTCATAAAGCTCAATCAGGATTTAGAAAGTACCACTCGTGCCAAACAGAACTTACCAAATTAATTGATCTTTGGCTGAAGGAAATGGATAATGGACATATGACTGGGATTGTTTTCCTTGACTTCAAGAAAGCCTTTGATCTTGTTGATCATGAAATTCTGCTGCAAAAGTTGAACTGTTACAGATTTGACAATCCTTCTTTAAACTGGTTTAGATCATACCTAAACCAAAGGTCTCAACAAGTAAGCATTGGTAATATTAGCTCTCAAACTCGCACTATTCATTCAGGAGTCCCTCAAGGCTCAGTTTTGGGCCCTCTCCTCTTCCTTATCTATATCAATGATCTACCATTAAATAATGAATCCACAAACACAGATTTGTTTGCAGATGATGCAACTTTGTATACATCTAGTTCTGATACTGAAGTTATCCAAATGAAATTAAACTCAGACCTTATCAGAGTCCAAAACTGGGCACAACAAAATAGGATGATAATTAATGAAGGTAAAACAAAATGTATGATTTTAGGGACATCACAAAAGCTACACAAATCAGGGAACCCAAAACTGTCTCTTGCAATAAATAATCATCCATTAGAAAATGTCAAACATGAAAGGCTTGTAGGTGTGTCTGTAGATAATAATTTATTATGGAATGACCATATTGATAAGCTTTGTAAAACACTGTCATCCAAAATTGCCCTTCTCAGCAGAATCAAGAAATATTTACCTATGGAAACTCGCAGTATATACTACAAGTCATATATTCTTCCAACAATGGATTATTGTTCTAATGTATGGGGAAACTGTGCCAAATCTGAGCTTGACAGGATTTATAAACTTCAGAAACGAGCAGCACGTGTAATTTTAGATGCATCTATTGATCATCCCTCAAAAGCATTATTTACAGAACTCAAATGGTTCACAATATATGACAGGATAGATTTTCACAAGGCAGTTCTTTTATATAAATGTCTACATGGAACTGCACCAGAGTATCTTCAAGACTTATTCAGGCCTTTTTCAGCACAATACCAGTTGAGATCAATATCACATGGAAACCTTCTAATACCAAAACCAAGAACAGAGCAATTTAAAAAGAGTTTTCAATACTCTGGTACAGTTCTGTGGAATAAGCTTCCACTACATGTAAAATCTGCTGAAAATATTAGAGTATTTAAGAAAAGATATCATGAGCATGTATGTGTTTCTAACAGATAATGGAATTTAGTATTTTAACACTAAACATGTTAAAATAAACAGGAATTATTGCCATCTTCATATAATGTGCATTGTTATACTCTCCTTAAGAGGGCCTCAAGGGAGAATAGTCCTTGACTAATGAGTCACCCTCTATAAATAAAGCATTATTATTATTATTATTATTATTATTATTTCATTTGCAGATACAATTTGTGTCCTGTTGACAAAGTAGGACTTGAACCACATTAAGGCTGTATCATGAATGCCAAATACATGCTGGAGATGGTGAAGTAATGTATCATGGTCTATTGTGTCAAATGCTGCAGACAAATCACTGAGGGTGAGGACTGTAATCTTTCCGCTATCCAATGCAGAGAGAATGTCATTAACTACTTTTAAAAGAGTAGTTTCAGTACTGTGGCAAGGGTGATATACAGATTGTACATTGTAAAAAGACTGTTTGAATTTAGATGAGATACAAGCTGGGATAGAACAACCTTTTCTAAGATTTTTGAAATGAATGGGAGATTAGAAACTGGGTGGTAGTTCTTTAAATCCTTATGGTCTAATGTTGGCTTCTTCAGCAGAGGCTTTACAATGGCAGTTTTGAAAAATGATGGGAATTCCCCGGATGAGAGAGAGGTATTAATAACATTAGTTAGTGAAGGCAATACTGGATCTAAGCACGCAAGCAGCAGTGATGTTGGAATTGGATCAAGTTCACATGACTTTGGTGCACTCTTCATCACGATTGTACGTACGAAATCCATAGAAACAGGTTCAAATGATGCTAATGGTTGCCACTCAAATTCTGTATCCCAACTGTATGGTGATGACGAGTCAATTAAAATTGTGGTGTCAAGCTTATCTCTAATGGTATGTACTTTGTCACGGGAAAAAGTTGCAAACATGTCCGGAAGGTCGACTGGAGAAAAGGTAGTTGGAAGTGGTGTTGATTTGTTCCTTGACATTAGCTTGTTAGTAATCTCGAAGAACTCTTTGCAGCTGGAACTTTCCATGATGTTAGTAGTGTAGTGGGCTGATTTCGCTGCATGGACTATATTTGTGACATTCTTCATAGCGGCTTCATAGATTTGCTGATGAATAGTGAGTCTGGTGGAAAGCCAGAGCCTCTCAGCTATACGGCGGTCTCTTTTAGCAGTGCGAAGCTGGTCCCTAGCACTGCTATACCATGGAGAACACTTTTTAATTGATACTCTGCACTTGGTAGCTGGGGCATGTTTGTCAAGTAATGAACGCAGAAAGTTATCGAGTTGTTCTATGGTAGGAGGTAAGCAAGTTGTTAGGTTAGCTTGGATGTCGTGCATTAATTTGGTTCTATTTATCATACGGAGGTTTCTCTTAGTGGCAGATAAAGGTGGAGGGTTAGGGACTGATACGTCAAGATGGCATAAAATGCAGAGGTGATCTGATACAAGGTCATGGGATACCAGGAAGGACCGTAGAATGTTATCATCAGGTCTATACATACATACATATATACATACATACATACATACACTACTGTCTGGCATTTCTGCGCACCTAAGGTTTTCGTTTCCAATATTGAAGCAAAACGCATACCAAATTAGAGCGATTGACATAAATAAAATACAGCAATGCTTACCATTTGAAAAGATGCAATTGTCACCAAAATATTCTGTTCAAATTAATACTAATTTTGGACACAGAGGATACTACCACTGATATTGTAAAAAAGTTAGTAAAGTTCAACATTTTATGAAAAATAAGCTATTACTGGAAGAGAACAAAAATAAATAGGATGTAATGTGTTTACAACGTCTTGTTGATGGGGACAAATTATTACAGAATTTAGAAATAGACTATATGCCGGGGAATTTGTTGAGAATTTATGTCCTAGCGGCATGTAGAAACGATGGGTAGCAGATAATTTTGTACGTGTGGGACAACTTGCAAAATTGGAAACTTGGATTAAAATACAGTTTTATTTTAAGGTACACATTTCCATCTTTTACATAATGTATTTATTTGTATGATTCTAAAAGATGCATAGTAAATTTAATTTTCTGTGTTACGGGTTCAAGAAGGTGATGGAGTGGGTCTTCACATTGCCATTTAGAAATCACATTTTTGTCGGATATTTGTGTACACTTTATGAATATCACTTTTCTTAATTAATGTACGATTGTTCTTTCTAGTTACAAAATGGATTTTTGGCCCCAAAATAGCACGTGATCCAATGTTTACAGAAATGACGTATTGTTGCGCAGAATTACCCGACGTGCATAATTGGCCGATATGGCAGTATATCATACATACATACATAGATCATACATCATACATACATACATAGATCATACATCATACATACATACATAGATCATACATCATACATACATACATTGATCATACATCATACATACATACATAGATCATACATACATACATACATACATAGATCATACATACATACATACATACATACATACATACATACATAGATAGATCATACATCATACATACGTACATAGATCATACATCATACATACATACATAGATCATACATCATACATACATACATAGATCATACATACATACATACATACATACATACATACATACATAGATCACACATAATACATACATAGATCATACATCATACATACATACATAGATCATACATCATACATACATACATAGATCATACATACATACATACATACATACATACATACATAGATCAAACATCATACATACATACATAGATCATACATCATACATACATACATAGATCATACATCATACATACATACATAGATCATACATCATACATACATACATAGATCATACATCATACATAGATCATACATACATACATACATACATACATACATACATACATACATAGATCATACATCATACATACATACATACATACATAGATCATACATCATACATACATACATAGATCATACATACATACATACATAGATCATACATCATACATACATACATAGATCATACATCATACATACATACATAGATCATACATACATACATACATAGATCATACATCATACATACATACATAGATCATACATCATACATACATACATAGATCATACATCATACATACATACATAGATCATACATCATACATACATACATAGATCATACATCATACATACATACATAGATCATACATCATACATACATACATAGATCATACATACATACACCACTCCCTCGATAACTCGCGCACATCGGGGTCCAGAAACATCGACCGCACTATAAGCGAGGGGCGAGTTATCGAGGGACCTATAAAATAAGCCCAAAACCAATAAAGTGATTGACGACATAACGGAAAAATAAGGGGGGTAGGCAGATTATACTGTTGAATACTCACTTTATAATCGTTCTGAGATTAACTGTTAATAAATATCTCTTCATAACGGTGTACTTTATTATTTTCTCATAGGACAACATTAAAAATTTCAGGATAAATTACAGTATATTGAGGCGATCATCGAAAACATTCCACGTGGTTTCCGTTCGCTGAACATGTGTACCACTTCACACATTGTGTACTACGTCACTAAGTTTTATGTTGAATTGTATACAGTCTAGTTTTGTTGTTTGAGCCAAATTAGAAGTTTTTATACACAAAAGATCGACTCTTTTCGAGAAACAGTGTCGATCGAACGATAGATAGATAGATTTGAATGCGATAGAAGTAAAATGGAAAACAAAAAAAACAAAACAAGAGTTAATCAGTACTGACATATTTAATTGGTCTACAAATTTAAAACAACGTAAATTAGAACAATACTTGCCGTTTCTGCCATGCTTGACAAATATCAATTCACTTTTTGAAAAAATCAGTTAATTTTTTTTGTGTGTGTTACTCCTTGGTTTCTCTGCCGCCGAGCAAAATCCCTCAGATTTCTCAACTGTATGAGCTTTAGGTAGTCAACATTTTGGGTCGCCAGCCACCTTACGGCAATATCAAAATATTTGCTTCCTGTGCAGAGGGGTGGGGGTGCAACATCTGTGTCTGCATCACTTTCAACACTTGTGTTACTCCAGTTAGAATAGTCTTCTGCTGCAAATTTGTTCGCTATAGAAATAATTATAGTTTCATCTGACATGTATTCGGCTGTAGGGCAATCATTGTCAGCACAAATCCACTCCTCCATCAAGAGAAACGCACATCTCAGGACCATGAGTCTGTACTAATTTCTCCCAAACAGCCTCGGCATTAATGACATCAGTTTTACTGAAACATTCGAAGTCACTATCGTCGTCGTTGTCTCTGTTACTGTTTTGCTTTACATCAAAGGCAGCTCCAAGACCCTTAATCCAGCACCCGAGGTCTCTTGTAATCGATTTTTTTTTTAATGCAACAAACACTTCCCCAAATTGTTGATCAAAACAAAGCCGGCATGTACATGTAATTAGGTTCTCACAGAAGTACTCACGGGTTTCGATGTGACGGTCGATTGACTCTTTTCCTGTTTTCAATGAACAAACTATGTTGTGATTATAATGTTTACACTGAAACGGAATTAAAGGATTAGAACGTGACTTTCACACAGGAAGTGGTTTAATTGGTGTTTATTTCATTCTCTGTTGCCATCTGTTAACATTTACCAGAAGTTTTCATTGATCGCTATTTCACCAGACTGTTTATTTACAGTATAATGACAACTATTTATCCTAAAAACTTACATAATATATGATATCTTTAAACAGAGGTCTCGCTAGGATTTTAAAACTGGGTCTTTCTGCCTCTGAATTCAATCCCTAAATATCAGTATATTTTCTCACTCGGCCGCCAAGTCAAAGCCTTTGAACTAGCCGCCTAGCTGTTGCATCATGTTCTTTTTTTTTTTTAATTTACTCTTATGAAATAGCAACAGTACATCAAAGAGTCTTTCAGTCACTGAATTCTGTCATTGTAAATATCAGCACACTGAACTGATCAACACATTTTCCCACAAAGCAGGTGGCTGAAACAGGACTGGCAAATCTTTGAATTTTCCCGCGCACCTATTACATGCGTACGGAGGACTCCAGCCTCAGTGATTTTCTGCGTCCCAGATCAAAAATTGGCTTCCAAATACGCGTAATTAAGCGTTTTCGAGATCTCTGAAATTAATTCTTCTCTAGAGCTTGCAAATTGCAAAATATGGATTATATTTTTATGGGCATTAATCACCATTTTCGATGATAAAACGAGCAATGTATCAAAGTTTAATTTATCAATTCTTATTGTAATTTTTTTCATGTTCAGCATATTTTAAAGATATTTTAAATACATTTTGTCTGGAAAAAATCGGGAGCCAAGACGGACACCGCGTTATAAGCGGGATCGCGAGTTATCCGGGCGCGAGTTATCGAGGGAGCGGTGTACATACATAGATCATACATCATACATACATACATAGATCATACATACATACATTTCATTTTGATCTTATAAATTATCTATATGTGTTCTAAGTGAGAGAGAATATGATAATCCATTTAAATCGTTACAATCGAATGTAATCAATTCCAATTCCTTTATTTTCCTCTCTTAATCTATGTTGAGTAAATATCTCGTTTGCTATGAGTTCTCTCACTCACGTGTTTAGATATTGTGTTTTCGTTACGTTTCTTGATATTTTTATATACATGTATATGTGTATGAGTATATATATTTATATATATATGTATGTATATGCATATATGTATACATATTTATGTATGTATACATATGTTTATATTTGTGTATATGTGTATATGTGTATGTATATGTGTGTATGTATATATATGTGTATGTATGTCTATATGTATGAATATATATGTCTGTGTGTATGTATATGTGTATGTGTGTATATATGTATATATGTGTGTATATGTGTGTATGTATTCATATGTATGTATGTGCATATATGTATATATATAGTGTACTGTAAGTCCATTAATGTCAAGCTATGCTCCTATCTTTTCTGTATTAAAGAAAAAATTACCTGAATGAAATCTCTTCTGAAGAGGAAATAAAGAAAGTCAGTCAGTCAGTCATACATACATACATACATGCATACATACATACATACATACATACATACATACATACATAGTATGACAGCTTTGGATAGGATATACAGCCATTAAGAACCACCTTAAACAGGTATTAATCTTTAATTTAAAATTTAAATACCCATTGAAAATATAAAATGCAGTTTTAAATGCACGGCTCTGTCACTCGCATATAATGCAACTGAAATGTAATGTAACAAATTATCACATGAAAATAGTTCCATTCATAAGTTTAATTGTACAAAGTTTAATTGTAAAAACTGCTTTCATTTTTTTTTAACTTATATTAAAATGGTACATTTATTACTACTGCTTATTTATTTTTGATCCATACTATGTTAATTCATCCATATTTTTTAAACTAAGTAGTAATGTTAGATTTTCAGCAAAAACAATTTGGTTATAGCTTTCTTCACAGAAAGGTGCTATGGTAGATGCACTTGGAAAGGCCAAAGGTTTCTTGAAAATGATGAGAGAACCCGCTACGTTGAAATTTATGCTGTTTATGACAGATGTTATATCACTTCTGTCCAAACTGTCATTAATGCTGCAAGACACGAGTGCTTCAGTTGCTGACATCAAGCAGAAGATGGATGCCACCTTTTCTTTTTTGAAGAAGTAGAAATTCAAGTATGCTTAGCTAATTTATCTTCCTCATCTGCAGACTGTTATATTCATTACTTACTTGAATCATACTGATTAGATTATATGCAAAATTAATTGTATGGCTTGTCCCACAGAATGTTTATTATATTGATCTTTACATATTGTAATTGCAATTTTGTAATCAACAAATATAAACATCATTAGGTAAATACAATCATTTATGGTTTTAATACTCATGTCATTCCGGCTGTTCTAAGAATATAAATTGTCACAGCACACTTTTACATTTGCATTAAAACATTCAAGTACATTTTTTCTAACCCCTGCATATTTTACAGGGATGGCCCTCGACTTAGCTTGGCAGTATTTCTATGCTAACAGGTTTAAACTTTGGTGAAGATGATTTGATCCAAAGGACCAGACAGGAAGTGACAACATCCTTAATCACACATCTTGAGAACAGATTTAGTGATGCTGATGATGGTGTTATAGGTGCATGCATGATAGCAAACTTCAAGATATGGCCATCTTCATAAGACAGTTCAGGTAATCTCCAATTACTGTTTTCATCAGATAGTTGATGTTTTGCCCATTTTTATATTTTTATATATTGATTTATGCAGTTATTTAGTAGATGTTGTCCAAATGTTATAGGCATCATATTTCTTCAGCACTAAACTATTTTTCTTAAAATACAACTTTTTTGGTTTAATACAGACTTTGGTGATGATGGCGTGGCAATTTTGGTGGAGCATTTTCGGCCAGAGCTTGTCAGTGCAGGTGTGGATAATGATGCAGTGGAATTGGAATGGGACATATTAAAGAGATTAGTCAAGAGCAAGTAGGTGTATATTCAAATAGTTAAAAATTAATACAAGAAACATCACTGATGCCAGATTTATTAAAAATTCTTTATTTCGCATAGTATCTTGATTACAAAAAGGTAACCATTTAAAGAAATAAAGAAAGCTTTAAAAAAACAATTCAATATAAACATTATTTAAGTGCTGACATTACATTTTTCTTTATGTAAATTTATTCAGATTAATATTTTCTTAATGTATTCTGTTATCTTGCAGTTACAAAGGCATCTGTGCTTTGACTTGGCCCACAGTTGTAAATTCATGTGCTGCTGACTGCAAGAATATTCTGGCATTGATTAACCTTATCCTGACAATTCCAGCCCACTCTGCTGATGTTAAGAGGGGTTTCTCAGAGATGAAAATAGTGAAGAATGACTGGAGATAATGTTTGCGACCTTGGGTTCTGTCCGACCTAC
The DNA here is from genome assembly GCA_028554795.2 of Sinohyriopsis cumingii. Lineage (NCBI taxonomy): Eukaryota > Metazoa > Mollusca > Bivalvia > Unionida > Unionidae > Sinohyriopsis > Sinohyriopsis cumingii. Next base: position 45,884,768 of record CM068839.1, read on the forward strand.
TCTTTATAAGGTTTCATACAAATGATATCCCAATATATGATACATCACCAGCAATGCATTTGTGGAATGTTTCAGGGAGATGGGTAAGGAGACCAGAACAAAGCCCATATGGACCCAGAGTGCAGGTGGAGGACGAAAAAGGACACCTGGATCCCTTTCTGGAATTTGATCCAGATTATGTTGAGAAACAAGAAATGTGAATTGACTGATTGATGATTTGAAGTAGGATTTATACTTCTGTACTTCTGCATTTCATATGATAATGCTATTTATGAATTAAAATTGTTGTTAATCTCAATAAAAGTGTGTGACGTTTTGTGGCCAGGACTAGTAAAGATTTGGCAGGACTAGTAAATTTTTCAGTACACTAGTCATTCTGGCTACAAAGAAATTTGTGTTAAATTCAAGCCCTGCATACATACATACATACATATTGAAGCGGAAGGTCGTGGGTTCGATCCCCAACTAAGTCATACCAAAGACTTACAAAAATGGTACTAACAGCTGCCTCGCTTGGCACTCAGCATTAAGAGGTTAGTGTTACGGCTGGTCGGCCTGGTGTCAGAATAATGTGACTGGGTGGGACATCATGCTCCATATCAGCGGAATGATGACCCAGTGCTAGACATCATTATAAACTGCCACATTGCAGACATTGTAGCAATATGACTGAAATTTTTTTTAACCTACATCAAAAATCCAAATCACATCACATCACATACCCCGCCATGTCTGCCAATTCTACGCATCGGGTAATTCTGCGCAATGATATGTCATTTGTGTAAACATTGGATCACGTGCTATTTTGGGTCAAAAATCCATTTTGTATCCAGAAAGAACAATCGTATTTTAATTAAGAAAAGTGATATTCATAAAGTGTACAAAAATATCCCACATTTAGACTGGAAATGCACATAAAAATGTGATTTCTAAATGGCAATGTGAAGACCCACTCCATGACCTTCTTGAACCTGTAACCCAGAAAATTCGATTTATCTTTTTGGGGCACCAGACAGATCCCCCCACCCCTTTTCCAAAAAACACAACAGGTTGCTATGTGTTCCTGTTGCCCCCGAAGGTGTGTATGTTTGTATTATTTATAGTAGAATTTTGACCAAAATGTTTTTGAATTTTTGATGGGGTATTTAATCCCTAGTGTTATCTAATGGGTTGTTCATCCGACAATGGGTTGTATCCCCGATGTCGAAATTCCTTCTCTGATGTGTTTGGTGATCTTTGCTAGAGATCCCTAAATCGCGTGATTGGTATATATATATATATATATATATGCTATGTGTATTTGTGCTATATGTTTATACGTTGGGACGGCCTTTATTGTCGAATTTCCCCAGTTGTCCTCTCTTGCATTCATAGGATATTTATTTCATTAAATATTTAGACTGAGTTTTCGAAATTTGGTAGAGAAAACGGTGTGATATTTGTTTTCATAAAAGTAACTTATTGTTTTGAGTGAGTGGTCATACGTGTCGTTTTCTCTCTACTTTTATTGAATGGAGGCTTGTCCGATAAAGGTTCTGCATTTTCCTTTATTTTTTGAATGTTTCGCCTTTAGAGGAGTGTAGCTCTCTCCTTTACTTTAAGTGTAATTGAAAGTTCCAAGAGTTATAACTTGTATTTATGTGTTAGTTAAGTTAGTATTGTTAGTCTTGTTCTTCTTTAAATGTTACTATTTCCCCATGTTTCTGTTATGTTTGTCCATATCCTCTGCGTGGGTTTTTCTGTCGCTATTTTGAAGGCCTGTCCACTTTGCGTAGCACCTTGTGACTTAGCCCTGCGACGTCTATGCAACATACTTCTCCCATGTAGAGGTTCCCTGTGTCCCTTACTAACAAAAAACGTCAAAGAAAGAAAGAAAAAAAAAGTAATTTTTCTCTTATAAGTTTGGGTTGAAGGTCTTTTTAAGTTGGGGTTGAAAGTATGTTTATTTTTTTTATTTATTTATTTTTTTCCCACCAGACAGATGCCCCTCCCCCCACCATTTCTTCCCAAAAAAAGTGAAAAGTGTTTTATGTGTAAGTGTATCCCCAAGGTATGTTGCTTGTTTTATTTTTATAAAATGAATTTTCAATCAAAAATTTAATTATTTTAAATTTTTGATAGGGTATTTATATTTCCTAGTGTTATCTATAGGGGTGTTCATCCGAGCCAAGTTTCTTTCACCTAGCTCGAATTCGCTCCCCTAGTTCATGTTTGTGACCTTTGCTAGAGGTCTCCTTAGTCTCGTGTTTGCTATATGTGTATTGCTATGTGTGTAAATGCTATATTAGTTTTCGTGTTGAGACAGCATATCAGTCAAATTTCCCCAGTTTGCCTTAGTACTAGTTTTTTTTTTGTTTTTTTTTTTGTTATACTTTATTAATCATTTTTGAAAGGGCAGCTGAGCGGTGTACTATTTTCAATAGAAAAAACCTAGTGTTTTATGTGTGTGCTTATATGAGTCGCTCATCGCATAATTTTGAAATGAGGCGGGCTGTGCTCGAGTGAGGGTCCATACTTTATTTATTTGCCGCATTTCACCCAACTCAAGTTTTGGCCCCCTCTGTTATTTGTTTGTGGCCAAAATTCCAATTTATATTAGTCAGCTATACAGTACGGGAGCTATATAGTTAAGAGAGAGCGAGAGTTAGAAATAAGTAGAGGTGTTGTGTTTGTTTTTGTGTTTTGCATGTACTAGTGTTCCATATGGGGTGTTTTTCTTAGGCTCTTTTAATGGCCTTTCCACTTCGTGTGATGCCATGTGATATAGCCCTATGACGTCATTACATCTTACTTTCCCCATACAGCTACCCTGTCCTTTTGTATATTTAAAGGTAAGGAGAATATTCCCTAAGGATTGTTTGATATTTATATATAAACACATGCAAACTAATAAGTGTTTAACGATATATTAGCCACCTCCAAGGAGATCAGGGTGGGGACAAGGTCTCGCTATACATTGGTATAACAATGAGCGCTATACCAAGGCCCCTTTCTTACCCCTACTCCCTGTTTGGTATTTGGTATATAAACACATGCAAATGCGTTAGTGTTTAACAGCATATTACATTTATATGTTTGTTGTTGTTTTATTTTTTTGTTTTTTTTTGGGGGGGGTGTAAATCCATTTTATATTTAATTTTTTAGCGATATCAAGTGATTTTTTCTGGCTTTAATTAGTCCATAATTTTTTAATTTTAAATAATTATATCGGTTATGATGGCCTATGTTAGTTATTTTGTAATTGTTTTTACCTGGCCACATGCCATCATTGTTTTTGTAATGTAATCTGTTATCTTAATTACTGTTTTTTTGTCGAAATTCCCGTCCAAATATAGAATATGTTTCTTTTGATATCTGTCTTTTTTACATATCTCCATAATTAGTTTAATCCGGTCATCCTTCCTTCTTTCACATTGTGTGATGGCATGATATTTGGTAAAGTTGGAAGTTTTACACAAGGGACATTTGATTATTGCACGAATCATCCTTCTTCTCGAGGCAGTCTCGCCTGTTAGCCGCGCATTATGCAAATATTTAAATATGATACTTTGTATTTTAACTGATCCGATGTTGGCCGAGTGCCCCCACACTCTATCCCAATTAATATGAATATTTTCCTCCTCTACTTTGTTTCTTTTATTTTTTGCTTCATATTCCCTAATCCAGTCATATGTCTTAGGTATGTCCTTTTCCCAGAGTTCTGTTTTGTCCCTAAATTTTTTGCATAAAAGTTCTTTTGTTTGTCCAAAATGTCTAGGTACTTCTAACGTTTTGCATAACTTGTTATTTTTATAAATATCTTGCCTGTTCCTTAAGGTGAAGCCATACCAATATAAGTATAGGACTTCCCATGGACTTTTTGGTATAGTCGGTAGTCTTTTGAATCTGTTTATAATATTTGTATGTTGTTTTTAAATGGGGCATTGTAAGGCTAAGCCCCCTTTTGTTCTGGCTCTATATAATGTTGATTTTTGGACGTAATGTGTCTTGAAGTTCCATATATAGTTTATAATTTCCTTATCTATCTTATCTAAATTTTTATTTTCTAAGTCTACGGAGTTTATTATATAGTTCATGTTAGAGTACATGTATGTTTTTGCTACTTGTGCAGGCTCCATTATGCATAATGGCGTCAGTGCCCAGATTTCGATATTCTCTTGGATTTTTTTGGTATATATTTTTGTAATTTTCTCTTTCTTCATTTTTCCCAAAGAAGATTTCTAAAGCTTTAACAATTACCTTGATCAAGTGTGGTGGTAAACCGGGGTGGTTTCCCCTCCAGTTCCCTATTTTCAGTATTTCTGTTTTATCATGATTTATTTGCGACCCTGATGCTTTTCCAAATGATAAGTATTCCTTTTGCAGGTGTTTAAAGAACGTTTGGTCTTTTATGAAGTTAGTACAGTCATCGGCATGTTGGAGCATTTTGAAATCCTCTTTCAGATTGGGGATTTTTATACCTTCGATATTTTTGTTATTCCGTATTTTGATACTTAGTATTTCAATGGCTATTACGTATAATAGCATAGATAGTGGACAGCCTTGCCGCACCAATCTTTGAATATCAAATGTGTCCGTGACAGCGCCGTTTGCCTGTACTCTAGTTGTTATTTTATTGTACAGGATTTTAGTCCAGTTTTGTAAGTTAATTCCAAATCCAAATTTCTTTAATACCTTTTGGGTATAGTTATTTTCCAATCTGTCGAAAGCTTTCTCTTGGTCAAAAAGTACCATAGCACCTTGTTGACCTGTTTCATTTACATAATCAATTATCGTTCTTATATTTAAAATATTATTTTGCACATTTCATCCCTTCCCTCCACACGACTGGTTTACATTTACGATTTCATTTAGACGTAATTTAACTCTATTAGCTAGAATTTTGCTTAAAATCTTGTAATCTATATTTAGGAGAGAGATGGGCCTCCAATTTTGTAGGTTTTCCCTATCCCCTTTCCCTTTGTATATAATTGTTATTAACCCTTTCTCATTGTTTCCGTCATCATGCCATTTTTTAAAAAGAATGTTATTATATAAATTTTCCAGAATCGGCGCTAACTCACTTTGGAATTTTTTTTATAGAATTCCACCGTGAGTCCATCTCTCCCTGGGGATTTCCCTTTCGCTAGCTGACTGATTGTAATTTTTATTTCATTTTCTGATATGAAATCATCACATATGTCACTATGTTCTGATGATATCTTATAACATATAATATATTTTAGATATTCATCTGTAGTTAGTTGATCAATGTTTTGTGAAGTATACAAGTTGGTACAAAAATCCTTAATTTTCCCTAGTATTTCGTTTTTCCTTGTTATTTCCCTCCCATTTTCATTTATTTTCTCTAGTTGCTTCCCCCCCCCCCTTAATTCCTCTCTTTTATATAGTCCATTTGCTTTTTTGTACATGGTGCTGTATCTTCCCGCTCTTAATTCAACCCTCTATTTTCCTCATCAGTGATTTTTTTCAGTTGGTTTTGTAATTGCTTTATCTTTCCCTCTGGTAATTTCCCTTTTTGATGAATTTTAATTTCTTGTTTTTCCATTTCTTGTAATTGTTTCCTTTTTATAGAATGATATACTGCTAACTTTTTAATTTTATTTTTTAAAATATCCCAATCCGTAATTATATCTTTGTTACCAAATTTTTTAAAGTTTTCGAACTCATTTTGTATTTCTTCTTTAAAATCATCTACTTCTAAGACTTTGTTGTTTAATTTCCATACTCCCTTTCCCCATTTTGTTTTACTTAGTATTTTAAAATCGAGACTTATTAATTTATTATCAGAAATTTTAAAATCATGTATTTTTGTATTTTTATACAGATTATCCTGAAAACATGTTACATAGAACTTGTCTAATCTACTAGCTTTTTCATTTTTATACTCATATGTGTATTCGGTCATAAGTAAATTTGTTTCTCTGTATATATCATTTAATTTATGTTTCTGTATAAGTTCTTCCATTATACGTTTTGTAGTTAAATCATTTCTTGTTAAGCCTCCAATTCTGTCAATATCGTCCCCCACCCAGTTAAAATCACCTCCATAATGCATGGTTCCATTGTTGATCATTTAAATATTTGTGTACATTTTGAATAAATTCATGCTTTTTATATCTAGTTGCTGGAAAATAGATGTTAATAATATAAATTGTTTCCAGCTTTATGTGAATCATCCTACCCTTGAAATTTTCATCCTTATCCACCCTTTCCCAATTTAAACCCCTCCTATTTTTAATTATAGTTGCTACACCCCCTCTTATGTCATCACTTCTACAATTATTAGTAATCACTATTGCATCTAACTCTTCTTCTAATTTTGTCTTAAATTCATTTTTTTTTTAAAAAATTGTGTTTCCTGAACCAATATTACATCATATTCATTTAAATCTATTAATTTGTTTATTTTTCCCTTACCTAGTCCATTTGTATTTATTGATGCTAGTCGGAAGTTCTTTTTCCCTCCATTTCTGTTTTCATCAGGTGGCTGCTCTGTTCTTTTTCTTTATTTAAAATTGATACCAAGCGTTTATAGTAATATTATTATAAATTTATGTTTGTTTAAATGTGAGATATATTAATTTAAAATTTGATTGTCTGGGGGCACAGGGGCCCCATCGGTCACCTCTTTGGTGTTTGATCCACCTTCTCTCTCAGGTTTTGTTAGTTCAATGTTATAGCCCATATTTGTCAATTCCATGTCTGTCCCATTGCTTACATCCATTTCATTTTCCGTATCGTTTTCTATTTCTCTTTCTAGGTGTTCTCCACTTGCTTTCTCTATGCTTTCTTCTCTTTCTTCCTCGCTGTCTGATTTGTCTCTGATGTCTGAGTTATGATTTCCCTTCCTTAATTTTTTTTTTTGTTCCCCACGGCTACTTGTATTTCATCTGTTGGCGTGGTGTCACTTATGGGTGATGTCGACGCTGATAGTGATTTCCCGTGTTTTCTTTTTCTTAGCAGTGCTATAGGGGTTGATGTCAATGGTTTCAATCCAACTAGATCGTCCAGGGCCGTCTCTTCTTGTATTTCTCCCTCTACGCTACTTTCCTCTTCTGCTAGCATTTGGAATCTGTTTCTCAAGTTGATCCCCGTTTGCGTATCACTTTTTGTTTTCTTGATAGGGGTAAGGTAGTTCTCCCACTTTTCCCTTTCTTGCGAGTTAGTGATTTCATCTACATCTTCTCTCCGTTGTTTGTGTTCTATGTCTCCATCCTCTATTCCCTCCCTTTGGGGTTGTTGTTCTCTTCGTTCTGTTATTGATTCGTCTTGTGTTTGTATATTTCCTTCCTGGGCCCTTATTTCAGACAGGACTTTTGCTATATCTTGCTGCATCCTGTCCATGTCTGCGTTCTCCATATTTACATGATGCTGTGCCACTTTTTCAGCATATGTCTGCCTCTTAGCTCCATTATTGGGTATGGGCCCCTTACAGTCTCTCGGGGCATGCCCTACTTGACGACATCTGGGGCAGGTCCTCTCTTGTTCACATCCCCTATACCAAATGCATATGGGGAAACCCATGACGTAAAAACAGGCCGGTATTTTGTTGGCCTCGTGTTCGAATACTGATAGGATCCTCCCTCCAGTTTAATTTCCTAAAAGCAATACACGGTGGCCATCTTCCCTGATTCCACCATGACCTTAAATTTATTTTGTATTTTCTCCGCTATCTCGCTCGTTTTAACTTCGAGTGCGAGTCCAGAGATTTTTTTTTCACCATTTCGGGTCCTATCTCCCTCACGATTGGTTCTGCTTTGTGGACTTTTGCTGATATCCCTTTTATTTCTATACTGTTTTCTTTTAACAATGGAGTGTCCTTATTCTTGGGGTATAGCACAAACTTTCCTATCCCCCCACTTTGTAAATCGTCAATGTCATTTATGTTGAGTCCCCTCAATCTTAACGCCGTTAAACTTTTCGCTTTCCTTGGTATAACTTCTACCCTCCCAAAGTCAATGCTTTGACATCCCCCAGGGTGGTAGGCTACAACCCTTTGTTGCCCCTCCGATCCCTCTATTATGGTTTCAAAATAATGCCTAAGTCTTGACTCTATCTCTACTTGAGCCATTGTTGTGATTGTTTAAGCTTGAATAAAGCTCACTCCAACTTGAAAGGACTTTGAGTGAGAACGTCTCACACTAATGCGATTAACGTATGTATGAAAATGCAAAAACCACTTCCAAAAACAAACAAGTTTTTTATATCAAAATCTAATCCTCACAAGCTATAAGAATTTAAACTACAAACAATTCAAATATGAAAACAAAAAGGCAAAAATGTGTAATACAAAATAAAGCATTGATAAGCAAGAAAAAGTGAAAAGTGAAAAAAGATAGTAAAGAAAGAAAACCAAATAGAAAAGTAGTGTTCCCTAATTATAAACACTTACAAATTTTCAATATTTACCCTTTTCTTACAAACATCCAACATCTAATACCTCTCCGCATATTACCATCTATTCAACAAGTCAAACAGTGAAATTCCACGAGGTTTGTTTTGTTTCAAGTTGATATAGAAAGTACATCTGCTCTCATCTATCTACCGTTACCGTTTTTCAAGAAAGAAAACAAACAGAAAGTATGTTTTATCTGCAGGGTAATATTAGTCGCGCGGTAGGGCAGGGTTCGGCTCGCATCTGCGTTACCGCTATCGGTACTACCAAAACAATCCCCCGCCTCCCCCCTCGAGATCGTATATATGGTGTTTATTTTCTATTTGGTTTTCTTATTTAAGAAACTTAATCATTTGTCCGCAGGATATCATAGTTGTTATTATGTAGTCTATTATTTTTAAAACAGTTTTGTTGTCATAATCCACATCTAAATATAAAATATTAATTCTATGATACTTGTATTTCTTACAAATTTCCATTATTACCCTGATCCTATTATTTTTGTTTTTGTCGCATTGGGCCATCGTATGTAGTTTGGTGAAATTGGTCTTTTGACATAGCGGACATTTTGGCATTTCCCTAATCATACGGCGTTTTATTGCTTCTTCGCCTGTAAGCCAGGCGTTATGTAAATACTTAAAAATGATACTTTGTGTTTTTAAAGATCTTATTGTTTCCAAGTTTTTCTAAGTTTTGGTCCAGTTTATCCCCCAGTTTTCCTGCTCTACTCTACATTTTATATATTTCGTTACTTCTTCTATAATCCATGCATAACTTTCGCTTACTTCTAATTTCCATAGTTCCATTTTATCCCTGTACTTTAAAAGTATTTCTTTAATATATTTGAATTTTCGTGGTACTTCTAATTTTTTGGTTAATATATATATATATATATATATATATATATATATATATATATATATATATATATTTCTGGTCGGTTTCTGAGAGTGAAGCCGAACCAGTAAATGTATAGAGCTTCCCATGCTGTAGATGGGTCTGGTTGTATTTTTTAAAATCTATTTATTATATTTGTTAGTTTTAGTAGTAGAGGGCTTGGCAAACCCAAGCCCTCTCTACTTTTGTCTCTATATGATGTTTCTTTTTTATGTTATGCATTTTAAAATTCTAGACATAGTCTATTATCTCTTTGTCTATCTTATTTAAAATTGTGTTATCTACGTCTATGGATTTAATTATATAGTTTATATTTGAATATAAATATGTATTTGCCACTGGGGCTTGCTCCATAATGCATAGTGACGCCATGGCCCAGATATCCACATTTCCCTTTATTTTTTATAATTTGTTTGTAGTTTTCTATTGTTTCTTTTTCCCCAAAGTGCACCCCTAGAGCTTTTACAGTATGTCTCAGTAGGTGGGGTAGCCCAGGATGGTTGCCCCTCCAGTTTCCTATTTTTAAGATTTCCGTCTTGTCGTGATTAATTTGTGAGCCCGACGCTTTACCGAATTTTTCAAATTATACTTTTAAGTGTTTGTAACATCTTCCCTCTCTTATAAAGTTAGTGCAATCGTCTGCATGTTGGAGCATTTTTGGTTCTTTTTTTAGGTTAGGTATTTGTATGCCTTGTATTTCTTGGTTGTTTCTTATCTTGTGACTTAGGATTTATATTGCCATTACGTATAATAGCATCGATAGTGGACATCCTTGTCTCACTGATCGTTGTATTTCAAATTCTTTCGTACATTTTCCATTTACCTGTACACATGAAGTTATCCCTGTGAATAGGATTTCGGTCCATTTTCGGAAATTTGGTCCGAAGCCAAATTTTTCTAAAGCCTTCTGTATATAGTTATGTTCTAGTCAGTCAAAAGCTTTTTCTTGGTCGAAGAGTACCATTGCATCCTTCGTGCCTATTTCATTTATGTAGTCAATAACGGTTTTGATATTTAGAATGTCATTTTGTATATCCCTCCCTTTTCCCCCACAAGTTTGGTTTACATCGATTATTTTGTTTATCCCACCCTTTATCCTGTTTGTTAGTATTTTACTTAAATTTTGTAATCTGTATTTAAAAGCGATATAGGTCTCCAATTCTTTATTTCATCTCTTTCTCCTTTCCCTTTATATATGATTGTAATAATCCCTTCCCTCGTTGATTTAAACATGTGTTTTTTGCTTAAAAATATATTGTTAAATATGGCGTTGAGGATCGGCGTTAGTTCACCGTGGAATTTTTGATAGAATTCCACGGTGAGTCCATCTTTCCTTAGTGATTTTTTCTTAGTGAAGTTATATTCTTATGCATTTCTTCATCTGAGATGACATCATCACATATGTCTCTATGTTCTGATGATAGCGTCATACAATCAACATTGTTTAAATAGCTGTCGATTGTGATGGAGTCTGTGTTCTGTGTAGTGTAGAGTTCTTTGTAGTAGCTACATATTTTGTTCAAAATTTCTTCTTTTTTAGTGTAAATTACATTGTTTATTTTTATTTTATTTAGAATTTTTTGCCCCCTTTTCTAAATTATTCCCGTTTATATAGACTATTTGATTTATTGTATAATTCTGTAAATTTTCCCGCCCTTATTATTCTCCCTTGATTCTCATCTTCGATTTGCTAAAATTTGTCTGTCAGTTGCTTTTTTTCGTCCTCGTTTATCGTCTTTTTTAGGGTTGATTTAAGTGCATATTTGTCTTTTTTATTTTAGTTTCTCTGCTCATCTGTTTGAATATTTGATCGAAATTCTTTTTATTCTATTTTTAAAATATCCCACTCGTTTATTATGTTTATAGTTTCTTCATTTTGGAAAGTTTCAATTTCTTTTTTTTTAAATATTAATTCTATATATTAATTTTCATTTAAGATTTTGTTGTTCAGATTCCATACTCCTGGCCCCCATTTTATCCTTTTCCTGACTCTTAGATCCATTGTGACCATATAGTGATCTGATAGCTTGGTATTAGTTATGGCTGCATTGATATAGGTTGAAGGATCGTAGAAATTTCCATAAAATTTGTCGATTCTGCTAGCTTGGATTTGTTTGTAATTGAAAGTGAATTCTCTTCTTAATATGTTGAGATCTCTGTAAATGTCATGTAACTGATGTCTATTCAATAAGTTTATCATTTCGGTCCTGTATATTTTGTCGCTAGTTGTTAAGTCAGTCGTTCTGTCAATTTCGTCCCCTACCCAGTTGAAATCTCCCCCATTATTAAATTTTCTATTGAATAAAGTTGTAGATAGTTTGTTAAATTTTTGATAAATTTTAGCTTTTCAGTTCTGTTTGCTGGCATCAACACATTTATTATATGCCATTTTAACATTTTTACATGTATTAAGCGACCTTTGAAAAACTCTCCCTCCTCTATCCTTTCCCAGCTTAACCCCAGTTTATTTTTGGTTATCGTTGCTACTCCTCCTCTGATATCATTGCTAATATAATCGTTACTTATAACTATTGCATTTAGTTTGTCTCCAAGTAGAAATTTTAGCTCCGGTGTAATTCCATTGTGCGTTTCTTGTATCAATATTACGTCAAAGTTTGTTTCTTTGGCTATTTTTTTTCTGCTTTCGCCTTGTCTATCCCGTTGCTGTTGATAGTAGCGATTCGGAAGTTTGGTCCTTCCATTTTCGCTTCACTTCCCATGTGTCGCATCACTTTATGTAAGCTGTTTGTCCTTATATTCTAGTTACGATATATCTTTTTAGTTTAGTTTCTTTTATGGGGCTCTGAGTTGCCTCCAGAGCCTCATTTGATGGGTTGTTATTTTCTGTAGTTTTTGAGTTGTACATTTTTTATTCGTTGTCGTTGTCGTTTTCCATATCAGTTCCATAATCGTTGTTTGTTTCATTGTCATTGTCATTGTCATTTTCCGTATCTTTATCATTGTCGTTGTCTGTTCCTTTGAAGTTTCTTCGTCTGTGTCTTTGTCTTTGTCCTTAGCCTTCTTACCCATTCTTTTTATTATTTTGGTCTTTACTGGCTGGATTATTGTCTGTTGGGTTTGATGTTGGTCTGGTCCAGCCGCACTCCACTCCCCTTCTGGGAGGAGCTTTGTAAGGACGTATTGTATTTGCGTTTCTGGGACGGTGCAGGGGTCGACGTCATAGGTTTGGTTCCTAATAACTCCACCGGCCCTTCTTTTTTTCCCTTCACTTTCTTCACTTTCTTGGGCGTTATCCTCATCAATTTGTAAGAGGAAATATGGATTGGTTGTCAGTATATCACTCTCCTCTTTGTGAGATCCCGCGTGGCAAATCACATCACATCACATACCCCCCCATGTCGGCCAATTCTGCGCGTCGGGTAATTCTGCGCAATGATACGTCATTTTTGTAAACATTGGATCAAATGTTATTTTTGGTCAAAAATCCATTTTGTAACTAGAAAGAATAATCGTACGTTAATTAAGAAAAGTGATATTCATAAAGTGTACACAAATATCCGACTTATAGACTCGAAATGCACATAAAAATGTGATTTCTAAATGGCAACGTGAAGACCCACTCCATGACCTTCTTGAACCTGTAGCTCAGAAAATTCGATTTATTATGCATCTTTTAGAATAATACAAATAAATACATTTTATAAAAGATGGAAATGTTTTCTTAAAAAAAAAAATGTATTTGAATCCAAGTTTCCAATTTTGCAAGAAGTTGTCCCACACGTACAAACTCGTCTGCTACCCAACGCGTCTACTTGCCGCTTGAACATAAACTATCAACTATCAGCCTATAGTCTGTTTCTAAATTCTGTAGTAATTTTTCCCCATCAACAAGACGTTGTAATCACATAACATCCTATTCATTGTTGTTTCTCTTCCACGTAATAGCTTATTTTTCATAAAATGTTGAACTTTACTAACTTTTTTACAACATCGGTTTAGTTTGCTTAATACCTCTTGCCATTTATTGGCATTTTTACGTTGAATTTTGTAAAACTAGCTATAAACCTGACCTAATTACTCGTCTGAACTGCTGACAGAAACAGTCCAAAGTAATATATTTCATTTATGTAGCCCAAATGGGTAAACATGACAACTTTTCAAAGCTATGCGCTGAATAAGCCGACATATCGCGAGTCAGGAAAACAGGGGGGTGGTATCCTCTGTGTCCAAAATTAATATTATTTTGAACAGAATATTCTGGTGACCATTGCATCTTTTCAAATGGTAAGCATAGCTGTATTTTATTTCTGTCAATAGCTCGAATTCCGTATGCATTTTGCTTCAATATTGGAAACGAAAACCTTAGGTGCGCATAAATGCCCGACAGCAGTGTACATATTGAATAGATACATACATACATACATACATACATACATATTAAAAAAATAATATAGATTACCTTGATTATCGGAATACTCCGGACTAAATCGAGTAATCACATTACTCTTGTTGCTTGTGACGTACAGAAGTCCATCTTGTTGGTTCCAGTGTATGGCCATGAGTCGTGATGATGGCTTTATTCCCTGTTTGTGTATGGTCAGTGGTTGACCGGACTCCGTCATTTCATGAATACAGGGTGGTTTCTCGTTACACACGAATACATGTCCCCTTGTATCCATAGTTACACTTGTAGGAATCTCCAAATTTGTATGTTGATACAGAAATTCCCGTCTAGAATTTCTATATCCAAAAACACCAGTCATGTCAGGGTTTTCAAGGCCAGCAAAACACGAGATAAATACCATGTCCTTGTTGTTTGTACACAATGAACTCGAAACGTACTTCCCACCTTTACAGATGTTGTGAACTTTCTGTATGTATCCATTTGTAATGGACACAACGCCCCAACATAGACTATCCTCTTTCAGTCCACTGACAAAAAGTTTTTTATTACAATATTTCACTCCATGACAGCCATCAAAACTTGTCTGTATATTTAATGTCTTCATCCGGGTTATTTTTGTTGTTTTATTTGTAAATTTAACTGCCAGGATTTCTATCTGACCTGTCTCCAGACTCACCGCCATTTGGGTTTCGTCGTCGTCGTTACAGACACAAATGTCCCAGGGACGTGACTCCGTTATGTATACCGCATGTAGACGTCCATCTTGGAGTCCATGAAGACGGACTTCTCTTGCCCTGTAGTCTACGACGATTATCTTGTCCTGAGACAAAACCACAAGACCGGTGTACACGGTGTCAAGGTCTGCTGTTGAAAGAAAGGAATAAAAATCAATACTGACACATGTACATATTTGGTCTACTTTAATAATTTTAATAAAAATTGCATTGTGTTTCTATCGCTATCACACCGTGTAACAATTTTTTTGTTGTTCCTGGGTAGTAAGTGCTATTTCCTAATTGCTTATGCCTCAAAAGTATAGAAAATGGCTGTTATTCCCTACAAACTTTGCTTTTGTGACCAGGTCAGTAACATTTTGAAATTTACCTATTTTCCAAAACATTTCAGATAGATTCAGTGCTGAGAAAACTTGAAGTAACATCTAGAACATTCTAGAACTTTCCAGTAATATAAATATTAGTATATATACAGGGGCCTTAAGCCCACCAGTTCAGTTTAGTTCCAGCTGCCTAAATGGATGCATTTATGCATTTCGGCATGCATTTCGGGGATCAGTACATAACAGTTTTTAATTTTAAAATGTTTTACATTTTTCAATGTTATTATAAAAATATATAAAAAACATATCATATATGAAAAATGTTGCGAGACCGGACCTTTCTTCATCCATCGCCCCGGTGCCACCCTGCCCTGAGCTTCCCGTACCCACTCCTCCGAAGAGAGAGCGGTAGTCTTTAGAAGAGAGCAGCAAGTCAGAGAACGAGGAAGACCTTGCAGAACCAGATGACAAGGCAATCTGTTCAAGGCAATCGGAATTGCCTGTAATTTGAATGAGAGGCTCCTCTTCAATGAAATATCATCCAGGAGCCGCAAATATATTACTTTAGTATAAATACATGTTAATTTTGATTCATATATTTTTTTCTGACTTTCTGTGAAGGAAAACAAATTCGCCCGTTTTCTCATTGGAAATAGGTAAATTTCAAAGTATCACTGTCCTGGTCACAAAAGCAAAGTTTGTGGGGAATAATAACCATTTTATATACTTTTTAGGCATAATCAATTACGAAATAACACTTACTACCCAGGAACAAAAATTGTGTTACATAGTGTCATGATAGTTGTCATTATATTGTTATCATCATAGTTGTGTTATCATTATCGTCATCATCATCACAAAACCATATCCATATGCACGCAGAAAAAGCACATTTTTTTTCTTTCCTAATTTGTGCATAAATTCCCGTTTGTACTAACCTCCTACCGATTTCAGCAACAAAAATCATTAATGTGATAACAAATGCACACAGAACTTATTTCATTTATTGATTTATAATAATATTTCCTATTGACTCCATTTTTAAAATAACATTTATAATCTACATACCTAATCTCCCAGTGAATTATCAAATTTATTTCCCTTGGGAAAGAAAACCCATTAATTGATGGACTAGTATAAAATGAACAGGGGCATGTAACTTATTTGTTTGTATCGAATAAATAACGGACATATTTCATCAAATGAGTGAAAATACTTCAGTTCTTTAAATACTGGAGTTTTTCTCTCGCGGAGATGAAATATATCAGTTATTAGCTCAAGAAAAAGCAAATTTTCTTTTCATTTTAAGCTCAAATATATTTGCAAGGTGTCTAACAGACTGAAGTAACAGATTTCTTACGGCATCCAGCGTGATAATGTCAACTGAGTACCGTTTATGTTTTGCCGTGTTTTGCGAATACCGAAAAATATCAGTAGCAACCTAACGCTCCTTGGAAGTAAAAAAAAATAAATATAAAACAAGCTAACAAAAAATATACAAAATATATAGCAGAATACGGACATATGACAAAGAACTAACAACGTAATTCTCCTTCAAGTAGAAAAGAAACCCCCAAACAACAAAATCAAAAGAACTGAAGGAAGGAATATACGAACATTGCGGGGTACGAGCTTGATACTCATGCCTGACAGGTGGCCATGGTTACCACCATAGAGGCTTGTTCCAAATGAAATTATACGCATCGATGTCTACTCATCGCAATTAAAAAATGTTATCGGCGAATTATCAAATCTATGCTTGGAAACTATCATGATCCCCACTCTGTAATAATATACACACTTAACTGTGCATGAAGAGACAAATTAGTACATTCAGAAGAACTGGTCCTGAGGTTCATATCCTAAACCTAACACTAACCTAACTTTATGCACTTACATGACTTTATTATAAATCAAAATTAGAAACGGTTAGAGATGTAAGAAAATTTGAATCCGACACGAATTGAATACGAAGATAATGAAAGGAATAAAATGAATTAAATCTTTTTTTGTCTAATATATAAAGCATTTGCTATCCCAAATTTTATTTTTTATTTTTTTTTTAGCATGCTTGGAAACTGCATACTATGAGTAGCAGACTATAATGGGGTTTCTATCAAACCCTGTAACAGGATAGACCTGAATGGATGCTTGGATCAAATGACAACACAACACAGTATAATGAAAGATGGAAATTTATGAAATGAAATGAAATTATATATATATATATATATATATATATATATATACATTCTACAAATAATGATTATTTCACGCCCTAAAACATACGTCTTATTCAATTACTTTATCCAAACATTCACAAATAGGAAAACAAAAAAACAAAAAAATGATATATATTCAAATGTATGACGGTAAAATTCATATAATCTCACGTAATGAAAGCAAGATTCAAATTATCCCATGTAATGAAAGTGAGATTCAAATAATTTCATAGAATGAAAATAAGATTCAAATAATTTCAGCGAATGAAAATAAGATTAAAGTAATCTCATGTAATGAAAGTAAGATTCAAATAATCTCATGGAATCAAAATGACTCAACTGCACTCAACTGAAAGAACAATCAATTGAAACAAACATATGACTCGGTCATTTGTCCAGCCGTATGATTCATAAGTATTTGTAAAATCTTGCAAATGTGTCCACTGACAAACCACATAGTTCTCCCGAATTCTTGGGTTGGCACACTTGTATCGGCCGCACACACCCTTCATGCATCAACCATGCGTACAAGTTTACAAATTAGCGGTTTCGTCTTCATATGGCCTTGATTGTTACATCATCTTCCATGTCCATAGAGACACACAGACGGCCAGCCAGACAGCCTGATATACCCGCCCACACATACGTACAGACATCAACAATAAAACCAAATTGGTCATAATAACAGGTACGGAATTAAAATCTATAGATACATGCTACTAAATTAACCCCTAAGAGCAGCTTGTAACAATTCAAAAGTTCACAACGTTTAAAATTCGCGTAGTAAAGGCATCATTTCACAATACGACATTAAAAACTGAATGTGCTTCACTTATCAAATAAAGTATAAATGTAACACTTACCTCTATGGCTGTGGAACAAAAATGGAGAACGTTCACTCTTTGACCAGTGTGTCAATTAGAATAGATACTTGCCTTAAATATACAGGAGAGTGAGTATTAGTAAGGGTAAAATACCTGTGCATACCGTGCTTTTAGTGTCTCTCACCGCAAGCAGTCTGCGACGAGATACATGCTAGTTCAATCGCTTACGTAGCAAAACAATTATCCACCATAGGTAACGTTGTACGCGTGTATGACGAAAATGATCAAATCGATCTAAGGCGAAGCAAAGTTATTTCTTGCCTTATCTGTGATAAATCCCTATTTTGTATTAGAGCGAAAGCATGATCACCCCCTCTCAGGCCCTCATGTTAATCTGAACGAAATACGAAAACATCTTTGTTGAGGCAACAGCGTCTATTTCATTACTGATTACCTGTCAAGGACCTACCACTGAATCAGAATAGTCGTCATATAAAAATAGGGTTGGCTTAGAAACACACATTATATTCTGCTACTGCGGTTTTCACTTGAAATCGCTAGCGATTTATATTTATATTTTACACAAAATTACTAAATCTAACATTCACACAAAATTCCCATCCGCTATTAACAAGTCGCTGAGATTTTCCACATGTTACATGTCTGACTGCTATTAATGCACTATTCATAACTCGCTGAGATTTTACCCAAAAAAATCAATAATTTACACAGCCACCTGTAAAGATAATTTCAATATTCACACAAAATTTATATGAAATCGGAAGAGGTTTACTGTAATAACCAATCTACAATATCCACCTTGCTAGGATCAACACTATCAGACTGTTTAAATCCTAACGCAAATGTATTGATCCCATCACAGCAGTATCTTCTTTCCACAAAATTACAAAGACCAGACTTTAGGATAACATCTGTTTCAATTTTATGACAATTTGAGCGTATTGCCATCATCTAAACATAACTAGAAAATCCGTCTAGCGCAGCTTTATAATTATCAAATCCTATCAACTTGCCGACTACATTTCTTTTTATTCCCTTAGGTCGTTTTTTAAATGTATTATCAGCTAGTTTTAAACAGTACATTTTACTACTTAATCCGATAAATTCTACGATAGGGACCCAAACTGTCTCATTCGAAATTTTCCTATTACTTTTTTTATTATCAGCACTGTTCAATCTGCTGTTTTTTTGTGGGGTTTTTTTTTGTTATTTTTTTTTTTTTTTGATAATCTGAGAGATCAAACATTTCTCGGTTATCATAAAAATCTTGATAAGTATCATCAGATTTTATCTTGTACATAAGCGAGTCATTACCTGTAAATAACAGCTCTGCATCAAGCCACTTAACCATGACAAAATCGTAATGAAACTGGTATATTAGCCATTTTGATATCTTAAGTACTGCCATACCAATATAAAATGGCTTATTCAACATCAAGTTTGTCTTTCTTCGTTGAAAGGTTACTAGATTTTCATTAGGTATTTTCATACTAACAAAATTGTCAGATGCTACACGTTCATTACGACGTTCCACGTTATTCACTATCTCGATATTGACTCGCTTTCTGATATTTTCTATGGTCTTGCCAAAGACGCGGTTGTTCATAAGCTTGAATTTTTTTCAAATTCTGGTTTACCAGCTGCTTGTCGTGCTGTGTTTGAGTCTATATAACTCTTCATCCACGGTGTTTGATAAAATTTGATCACACGATGAACTTTTCTTCGTTTTAGCCCATGATCAACTGCTTGCTTAAGACTTTTATAATGACAAACGTATCTCCATTTTTCAAGCAGAATGGGAACTAATTTTCTAACAACAGATTTACCACTAGTGCTAGCACTAGACAAATAATTTCTCTGCTCATCGGATAATAAACTGTTGTCGATCAGCATCGACTCTGGACAGAATGGATAGTCATTATGTGCATCGTGCAGCTCAACGAGATAGTCAATAACAACTTCAACAAAGTAACTAACATCATTCGGAATAGTTTTTTCAGTTTCATCAAAAGATTTTTTCGCTAATTCATCTAAACCGACCGACCGGTATAGACTCCGATAGGTCATAACCATACAGATTATTAGCATCCAGATAGGTTATAAAACTTAATCGTTCTGTACTATCGTAGTCGGGTAGATATTTATTATTAGCCAGGGCATACTGTTTTGTTATGACATTTATTCCGCCTTGGATTCCGCATTGTATAAAGTTGAACATATCAGGGTCTGTTAACAACTGCACTTTTATTTTACTATGCGTGAGAAATGCGTCCCAACTTAGTCGGGGTGCAGAATAGTACCAAGATGGGTCGAGTCCATAAATATCAGCGCTGACATCTCTGAAATTTTCGAATACGTCCTCGTGCAACAGAACATTTGTGATAAGATACAAATCAGGATAATCTCCCAAGTTTTTACAGTCGAACAAATCCCATACTGATTTCGCATAAGCATAATTATCGTCACTAACGCTTTCAAGATTTAACCTTGGATAAAACTTCTCTTTGCCATGTAGTCACGTTTCATCAAATTTATCCCAATCATCAAGATACTCGTAGTGAAAAGCTTCTTTTCGTGTCAGTGAACTGTCAGCAGTTTCACCGAAATGTTCAAATTATTAAATTTACTACAGCCTCGGAGAAGCTAGTCTAACGATGCTGCCATAAACTGCAGACTATCAATAAACCTTAACTCGACTAGTGTCACTGACATATACTTTTTTGAGTGTTATTTGGGATGCACTTTATTTTATGTTATTATTAATTTTCAGGCGGTTTATTACATCCTTATTACCGAACGTTTCAACTTTAATATGAGCGTCACATCCTCTAAAATTATCAAATACAACAGGAACGAAATCAGGTGCGGTATATTTTAAATTGCATTTGCTATGTGCTTGACAGGGATACTTTCCAGTAATATCGCAATGATCTTTTACTTGGTCAGATCCAAGCGCCCCCTCGTAAATATAACATTTCTGCTTTGGAAAATTCAGCTTCTTATTTTACTGTTAGCGGTTTCATTTTTGTTTTGAATTAGCGAGTAACATCATGATTTGATCAATATCGTTGATAAGGTTCCTTAGCAACCAGGCAGTTGGTTCTTTTCCACGGTAAATCCTTTACTGGTTTTGATAAAAATTTATCAACTGCGCAGACGACCTTATGCTCTACTCCACAGGAATATGCTCATTTTTCTTGTCGAAGATTTATCAGGAATATTTCTACTCCTTGCACTGGAAACAAAATGGACTCGAAATTTGCATAATACTATTAAAGGCAGTTTCATCTTGTGTCTGTAATTTGCAAATTGGAATATGTTTTCATCTTTGCTAGGTATAGATATTTTCTGAACATTAGATCAATATTAGAGATGTTTATTAAGTAAGTGTTGGGAAAAAATGCAGCCGTGAAAACACCTGACACGGAAATATTTTTTCTTTATGCTTGTTATACTGACCTCCGACTAGCCCATCAAAGTTTTTTATCCACGCGTATTGATTCTGATGAAATAGTAAATTTACTGTAAATTTGTGACGCTAGATCGCTGATACATCTAGGTTATATTTTTTGTTTATCATTAACACCCAAATATATTAATACCTCCAGGTAACATGAGATTGTTTTGTTTTTCGAACTTTGAAATTAGATGTTCAGCAATGGGAAAGACAATCCAACTAAAGTTTAGATTATTAACATGACCAGTATAATTTGATACTCGATAAAGATGATCTCGTGCTGCAAATAATGCCGATAGTATAGCCCATTGAAAACAAAATTTGTCACCGTTTTTAACAATACAACACTTTGAGCTTTTTATACTAATTGGGAGCTCGACATATAAGATATCTCGCAATGGATTATATATCATATTGTGGAACAGTATTTCCGTTATCTGATCAAATGTCCAACCAAAACCGGATTTTGTATACTCATCCATTTCCTTTAATATCTCCTAGAAACATATTATCTGACAACGACATTAAATCTGTCCCGGTTAAAATTCGACTAGATTTTGATGTGATATAAGGATTAGCAAATTCCTCACGTTGTCTAGCAACACGTTGCTCTGCAGTAAGCCGCTCTGCCGCAAGGTGCTCTGACGTAGGGGTCTAATCGATAAGGCTATCCTTGGCTTGTCGTGAGGATTCCAGAGATATATTTAGCTTAGAAAGCGAGATATGGAACTGCACTATTATTTTCAAGCCCTTATGCGTGGCAAGCTGGAGTCTGATTGCTGCCTGAAGCAGATGATGTAAGTTTGTGGCAGAGAAATTTGTAAGTAAACGTTTATTATCGAATCGAAAACTCATATCAAAACCAGCAAATGCTGTTGAGATTTTTATAAGCCGATATCTTTCTGTTAAGAACAGACTTTTCTGTGCTGTATCGACAAGTTTCAACATCCTATATTTACTGTTTTATATGTCTTTAATTGAGTGTGTGGTGAAATTTGTCAATTAAAGATTTGGAAAAGCTATTATAATATTATGGAAAATTTGCACAAGATGTTGACGATCATCAACGATCTCGCTAGACATCAAGAGATTTTCTGGTGTCACCAGAGATATAATCTTTTTGCTGATAACGGGCTTGGTTTTGTGATAAACATAAAAACAAAAAAGTGCAGTTGGAATCCTTACGCTGGCGGGTTATAAGATGAAAGTGAAAGACGTTAATAATAGTGAATATACCGGGCTGTTCTTACACGAATTTATCTGGACTTTATTTAGCGGTGATGTCATTCCAGACGGAATGAGAATTTACCATATCAACGATAGTGTTACTGACAATAACATCAGCAACTTGTCATTACAAGAAGAGTTTCAACCACATCCAGTCTATAATCTGTACCAGGCCAACGAGAGGTATTGTTAGAAATGTAAAAAGAAATATTATTGGTCGTGTCATTAATACTGGTTATTTTCAGGTGGCATTTAGAGGTACTCAAACTAATTGGGTTTTATGAATCTCATGTCGTTTTGTTTATGAGGTTTTTCATGGACCTATCTCAGTTGGTTTGGTAATAGATCATGCTCGAATAAATAATAATTTTAAAATCCTAGAGTTCTGGGCAATCATTGGCCCCGCCCCCTTTTTTTGGAAGTCTTTAGTCCGTGTCCTGTTGCTTTCATAATGCCACCCCAAAGTGCAGCTGGGTTTTCAACAACTGGTGCTTCAGCGGCTATCAACGCTGATATAGCTGCAAGAAATAGAAATATACCACCCATCTTTGCTGTGTCCTTAATGGCACATGCAGAAAGATTAAGTATAACACGAGTCTTTGATCGTTTGGCGTCAGTGAAGTATCTGAGTTGACGTTCTGTCAGTGATAGTTTCATTTCGGCCATGTGGATTTCAGCTATATTTTTATTCCAGAAATCTTTTTCGATGCTGATTGTAGCTTTTTAAACTGACCAGGGGGGTGGTGAGATGACATTATAATATCATGGGCGACTTAATTACTGATGGTATTTGCCCAGAGTAGCACTCTGATGGCTTTACAATGGATCACGAGCGATCCGGTTGCATGTTTTCCACTGGGGCATCAATGACTCTCATTCGTCCACAAACGCCTTCTTGCAACATTGTTTTGTCTGAGAGTATAACGGCGATTACTCGATGATGAGTAACACCAGCTAGTAGTGTACTTACTCGAGCTCGAAAATGTATGTCAACAACTGATTGCCTAAACAAATCTAGGTGTTTCAGCGAAAAGTAATAAATCGGATACAGCTGCTAGAAACCCCGCTATCTGCAAACCAGAATCATCATTCTGATAATGCCCAATGAATGTCATCAAACGATGATACTCACGTGCAACGTGATTATTTTCAAAATCCAGCAACACTTCTTCAGACGGTCCTTGATATCCATTTATCTTCAATGAAACTTCACTAACACCAAGTGGGTCAAATACCATATGATTTCGTATTTGAGAATTATGTCGTCGGATATCCTGAAAAGCTATAAATACATGTCGTGGTGCTGAAACTCCCTGTTGTGATGCGATCTGCCATACAAATTTGCCAACAGCAGTGCTTGTGATAGTGTATGTGGTCATTGGCAACCATGACAATGTTGAGTCCATAAAAGAGAGCAGCCGTTGTTCTTCAGCGAGTGATGGTGTCATTGTTGGCATCCACACCGAAAGTTTTGTCAGCGTCATATGTCCATGAAACTCAGCAGTTGCAGCTGGATCAACTCCTTCAGCGTGCCAGATAGCATCGTTGCTCGTGCCTTTTCGAACTAGAACAACAGTATGTTTCGCCCCAACTTTGCTAACGTTTCTGCAGAAACCAAAAATATGTGACAGTGGTATTTCACAGCTAAATCTCCCCTGAGTATCAATTTGATTTTTTTGTGCTGCGAATCCCAGATTAAAATTAGGATTTACAAAGGATAAACTTTCAACATCGGTGTCGTCAGCCGCAGCACTAACTTTCTTAGCAGGCCGAGAATTATAAGGTCTGCCATCAGCGCGATCAACGATATATTTTGAAAACATCATTGACGGAGCAACGGACCGTGGATAAACATCGGGATATCTTGCGAGACCGATAATTGTCGTGGCAACGTCAACGTCATTATGACAAACCTCAGTTTTCCGACCATTAATAATATATCGTGCACCGTTGAATAATGCCATAATTCCATTAGTAATAAATCCACCTTGCGCACCACCATAGGGATCATCATCGGTTTTTGCAAGTCTACCCTGAACTTCAATGAATGCCTCGGCAGGCAAGAAATATATTTATGTGTCCTGGACTTGCTGCTCGATTCTCAACTCCTGATTTGGTTCTCTTGCTTCATAGGAATAGTATTGATAATCAGGCACAGACTCATCCTTGAGTAATGGTGCTTCCATATCAAATGCGGGATCAGATACACGTTTGAACATTCTATTTATATTTGCTGTTGTCTAAAATGACGACGCGAAGACCCATTGTCCGCTACCAGATTTGCAGTTATATTCCGAGCTTCTTCACCGGCTAATTCCCTTAACCGTTCATGTTCAGCTTGATTTGTTATTTTACTAACAGTTACTGGCATCGCTTCGGTGCTGGCCAATTTTACTAGCTGAGGTTTTCGTCGTATTAATCGTGCAAGTTGTTCCTTGATAGATGAGGATGCTTTACTAGCAACATCACCAATGGTTCCAATACCCTTATCACGAACAACATCAACGGCATTCATTCCTAGTTGCTTTACATTCGGAATCGCCTTTGAGGAAACAGTTCTTAATAGACCTTGAACAACATTGCCGAGTCCATCTCCGTAGATAACTTTATATGTTGGTAATCGTGAATGTATCACCCTGATCATTATAGGTCCACTTTGTATGATCATAATATTTTCTTGTCACTGATCTAACTGCATACTGCTCTTTGTCGAGATTCGTCTCCGACGAGATTAGTCACTGTAGTAATCATCGGTGATTTCATCGACAAGTGCCCGATAAACATTAATATCATCAGTGACAAAATATCGTGATAACTTTTAACAAGATTTACAATTTTACTACAAGAATACAGCTTGGAGATTTAAACAAATGTAAACGTTAAGCATCTCTTTTCGTCGTGTATGTCTATATTTTTCCTGCAATACAAACTAGCAATACAAACTTGAACAGAATAAGGTTACTATTTTATCTTCCGAACTCCAGCTTTATGGTTATGGGGATGAAATGAAGTGTGGGGTTTTATTTTTCTAGAAACGAAAGGCTTACAACGATTTGTAGTATTAGTGCCTAGTAAAGAACTGACAGGACCAATGTGTCAATTGTCGTTCATATCAGTGAAGTAGTGATTTTTCACAAAGGCAAGTTTTTACGAAAAACCTGATTTTTTTCACAAGAAATTTTTTTTTTAACGCCAATACTCCAAAATCTTCTTAAAAACTGAGCATATTTTTCATTTAAAATGTATGCACCCTGGACCAACATGCAAAAAATGGAAAGAGTATCTTGAAGAAACTTACTGTGACGAGTCATCTTTTTCACGAAAAGATCACGTCTTCGTGTGGATTAATCATTGTAACATGAAGTTATGCATTTTCACTGAAAATTACAGATTTTTCAAGAATAACAAATTGTATCTACGTCTCCGGTAAAGAGACACTTTTAATATATAAAAAAGTTTGTATCAATTCAACATTGACTGAACCGCAGTCTACTAAATCATACACTTCTTGTTACGTATCACATTTTGATAGCTCGAAGGCGGCTAACCTACCCGCGCGCGAACTTGTACGTGTTTGTCCAAATATATCACGGGTATTTATGTTCATTTATCGCCTTGATAGGGTCATCTGCAGGTACGTTTTGCTGCAAAATCTATCACGGGTATTATTGATTATGTGTATACTCAATTATCACATTCATTTAATCATTTGCGCAATCGATTCGCAACATATTGGACCACCCAGTGCGATCTGCATTGGCCTAGTTCAATAAAATAAAGGAATATTTGCTGCTAAATTGCACCATACATAGTCGATATATTCACGTGTTGGTTCTAACTCGTACGAATGAAAATAAACGCTGTTACGTGGCAGCATTGCATATTCCATCCAGTATGTTCCTGGTCTGGATGATAAATCTAAGTTGATAATACCAGTTTCATTCCGGCGCGTTATCAATGTAGCTAATTCGTCACGCATATATATACATCGTACACTTTTTAATTCCACAGTGGCGTCAACTTCACTTATACCTTATGATATTACGTTGTTTTGTTTTTTTGTTCAGTACACGTTTAAGTGAACAATAACGAGTCCACATTTACGAAGACATGTTCACACGCGACATATATACAATCTTTATCACAGGTGTGTCAACCACATTCATACGACTAGCAACTCCTTCCAGAGTAACCATTTTTTAGATAAAATTAACACAATACATGTAAATTCCACTGCGGGCTTTAATCTTATTCTGAAATACATGTCAAAGTCAGATTGTTTACACAAATATAACATTTCTAACGAAAAGTATTACCTTGGGTAAATTTATGTCATAACCTTCTGTGATATCCGTAGTCCGCTTTCGATATTTGGATGATGACCCATATACAATGTCAACATGTACAAAGCACGAGCAAGATCAAAATTAAGTAAAACTTCGCAAGATTCTTGATGTGCATTTACTTTAACGACACATTAGATGAGCCAAGACTGTTAAAAACACCACACAGTTACGTTCCTGTCTTTTGTCTGAGATTTACTTAGAACTAGCACGGATTTATCTTCTCTGAGTTGCACCTGGAATTGGTAAGGATATATTGTGTCTGAGCTGTACTTGGAATTGGCACGGATATATTTTGTCGGAGTTGTACTTGGAATTGGCACGGGTATAATCTATCGACTGCTATCTTCAAGATGATACAACAGTGGGAAAGGACATATTCGAAATGATTTTTGATTTAGTGTAAATAATTCTTCTGGGAAACTATCACGGTTTGTTGTTGTAAAATTGATCTGGTGTTCATGTGGATAGGAAATCTTTCATGGACGTATATGGGATATATTTACGCATTTCGTCACATTAATCTAGGTCTGACCTTGGACGCATGCAACATACAATCATCGTGGACTTCCTAATAATTAGCACGCGCACGTAACCAATCATGAATGGAGTCATCAGCAATTGGCGGAGGCTGTTCTTGATTTCCACGTGCAATGATGTGAACGTTGTTGTTTAATAATCATGTAAAAAAGGTTCCTAAAATATACTTTGGAATCGTACGATTAAAACATTATCACACGCGCAATACATTTTTGTCCTATGCTAGCTGGTGTCACGTATCAGCGCCTTTTCCTGCAAGGAAACTATGATATGCTAAAGTTTTTGAGTTGGTATTAACATAATTAAATCACAATCACGTATATGAACACGGAGTAAATTAATTGCTCATGTGGTTTTACCATATCCGACAACGACTTAGATATAATAATGTTTATGACGTCCACGTTGATCATTGACGGACGACGCAGTTGATATTGGAATAAGACCATCTATGTCATATTATTCTGGCAACGCTGAATACGCAGCTTTGTAATCTGGTGCATGTAATGACTCTTGTTTGATTCTCCAATGTCCGTCTGACGTACCTGGTGTTGATATCATTTTATCTTTACACGTATGTAATGACTCTTGTTTGATTCTCCAATGTCCGTCTGGCGTACCTGGTGTTGATATCATTTTATCTTTACACGTATGTAATGACTCTTGTTTGATTCTTCAATGTCCGTCTGGCGTACCTGGTGTTGATATCATTTTATCTTTACACGTAGGTAATGACTCTTGTTTGATTCTCCTAAATCCGTATGGCGTACCTGGTGTTGATATCATTTTATCTTTACACGTATGTAATGACTCTTGTTTGATTCTTCAATGTCCGTCTGGCGTACCTGCTGTTGATATCATTTTATCTTTACACGTAGGTAATGACTCTTGTTTGATTCTCCTAAATCCGTATGGCGTACCTGGTGTTGATATCATTTTATCTTTACACGTATGTAATGACTCTTGTTTGATTCTCCAATGTCCGTCTGGCGTACCTGGTGTTGATATCATTTTATCTTTACACGTATGTAATGACTCTTGTTTGATTCTCCAATGTCCGTCTGGCGTACCTGGTGTTGATATCATTTTATCTTTACACGTATGTAATGACTCTTGTTTGATTCTTCAATGTCCGTCTGGCGTACCAGGTGTTGATATCATTTTATCTTTACACGTATGTAATGACTCTTGTTTGATTCTTCAATGTCCGTCTGGCGTACCTGGTGTTGATATCATTTTATCTTTACACGTATGTAATGACTCTTGTTTGATTCTTCAATGTCCGTCTGGCGTACCAGGTGTTGATATCATTTTATCTTTACACGTATGTAATGACTCTTGTTTGATTCTTCAATGTCCGTCTGGCGTACCTGGTGTTGATATCATTTTATCTTTACACGTATGTAATGACTCTTGTTTGATTCTTCAATGTCCGTCTGGCGTACCTGGTGTTGATATCATTTTATCTTTACACGTATGTAATGACTCTTGTTTGATTCTCCAATGTCCGTCTGGCGTACCAGGTGTTGATATCATTTTATCTTTACACGTATGTAATGACTCTTGTTTGATTCTTTAATGTCCGTCTGGCGTACCAGGTGTTGATATCATTTTTATCTTCAAACGTAGGTAATGACTCTTGTTTGATTCTTCAATGTCCGTCTGGCGTACCAGGTGTTGATATCATTTTATCTTTACACGTATGTAATGACTCTTGTTTGATTCTTCAATGTCCGTCTGGCGTACCAGGTGTTGATATCATTTTATCTTTACACGTATGTAATGACTCTTGTTTGATTCTTCAATGTCCGTCTGGCGTACCAGGTGTTGATATAATTTTTATCTTCAAACGTAGGTAATGACTCTTGTTTGATTCTCCTAAATCCGTATGGCGTACCTGGCGTTGATAACAGTTTATCTTCACACGTATGTACGTCATGACGTAGAAAGCAACATTGTTTGACCGACCAAGAAAAACGGGATTTTTTTTGTAACAATGTAAGGTATTTAAAAATCGACATGAAACGGATGAGGGATCAGGTGCAACTCTAAGAGCTTGGTGTGGAAATATTTTAATTATTACGGGTAAATTGATGTTAACATATGCGAACATCGAAGATCATAAATGAGTGTACTGAGGATTAAAACCACCTCCATGAGTAATTACATGTCCCCGTAAAATTCGTCCATCCTCCCGATATATAAAAGTATCCTTACTTGTACACTCACGAATGGGAAAAATCTAACTCTGCTTAATCAAAAACAAGTCCTTGTTGTACACGAGTTGTCTTTAGACGATCCTGCGGTGAATTTACATATTGTTCTACCGATATATTTTGTGTTATGCCAGACGTATTATTTTTAAAGCTTTTTGTATATAGCGTTCGCCATAACTATATATGGACACAGTTGTATAATATTAATTAATATATTATCTAACATTAGTATCCCATGGTAAAATTTTATATTTTAGTATCCCATGGTAAAATTTTCTATTTTTGTATCTCATGGTAACATTTTCTATTTTAGTATCCCATGGTACAATTTTCCATTTTAGTATCCCAATGGTAAAATTTTCTATTTTAGTATCCCATGGTAAAATTTTCCATTTTAGTATCCCAATGGTAAAATTTTCCATTTTAGTATCCCATGGTACAATTTTCCATTTTAGTATCCCAATGGTAAAATTTTCTATTTTAGTATCCCATGGTAAAATTTTCCATTTTAGTATCCCAATGGTAAAATTTTCTATTTTTGTATCCCAATGGTAAAATTTTCTATTTTAGTATCCCATGGTACAATTTTCCATTTTAGTATCCCAATGGTAAAATTTTCCATTTTAGTATCCCATGGTAAAATTTTCCATTTTAGTATCCCATGGTAAAATTTTCCATTTTAGTATCCCAATGGTAAAATTTTCTATTTTAGTATCCCATGGTAAAATTTTCTATTTTAGTATCCCATGGTACAATTTTCCATTTTAGTATCCCAGTGGTACAATTTTCTATTTTAGTATCTCACGTAACTCATGTCTACGAAGAACAATGTTTAAATATCTAAAACTGGTATAGTTAAATTACTATTCAGCATTGTTAATAAATTATCAATGTTTGGTTCATTCATTATATGAACTACATACATCTCTCCGGTAACGGGATATTCACTTTCATATTCTGTTTTATTAATTCCAAATAACGTTCCTGGTGAAATCAACATAGACAGCAAAACATGTTATCTTCGACGACTTTGCTCAAGGATAGGTTCAAATTTATCCCAAACAGATAATCATCATCTAAGATAAAAGTTTAACCCTCGAAAAATACCGCTGATTTGTGAATCATTTTTTCAATTCGCCAAGTGGTAAAAACATGTACAGCTTTGTCTACAAGAAATTCATCTCGAGCATCTTTAAGTCTTTCGCGCAAATTACGTGACAAATTTTGTGGAAGACTTACTCCATGTATAATAAACTCGATCTTGATCGAACAGTATTGTAACTTCAATCTCAGGCTGTCTATGTAACTCTTCTAGTGCATAATTCGATGAAGATCAGAACGAGGTTCGTTTAACATGGCACTCGATCATGAATAAGGTGGATTTATTCTAGCAAGTCAAAAATATTGTTCGCGTACTCTGTGAGCCCTCAACATTATAATATACAAGTGTGATATATACATAAGTATTATACATTTATGTTTTTCCGTGATCAAATTCGCGGAACATACATCATAACGAAATATGCATAATTAAAAAAATACATCTGTAATAAGCTACGATTGAAAATATGGAATGAAGCTAATAAAATATTAGCAATCAACGCAGCTGACGCGATGTGAGATAAAATAAATTCTTCTCAAAATTCAACCAAGCACGTGAAATATTGGTATATTTGTCCCCCTCCCCAAATCTGCATATAGACTATATTGACTAAATTGAGGAAGTGCTGTTATTCAGAGAGGGGTTTTCCTGTCGCAATGGTATAGACTATATAGATACGAGTAAATGAGGAATGATTTTTTTCTTGCGTGTTTATTGTGACTTTGTTACCATTAACTCCCCATAGTTAAAGCTAATGTTATAATCAAAAACAAAGGTATTGCTGTAAAGGATCATCATCATCATCATCATCATCATCATCAAGAAATTATCTGATAATCGAGTCTTCCAAATATTCAAGACAGTGACCTCAATAAATATTTACTAATGTTTCGTAATATGAATTATTTCATTTACACTCATTTGTCCTTTGGCACGTGTGTTATCTAAAATCCTTTAAAATGGCATCCATGACATTTATAGTGTAATTAGCATTTCAAATTGAATGTTACACAAGATTTCATTTGAACATAATGATTCGATAAAGACTCTAGTGTACTATTCCCAGTGGAAGCTTTCCTGTTTTCATTAAAATCACTACTTTTACAACTATTTTTTGAAGCTGCATATATTGTGATTCACAAATTCTAAAGTAGCACCATTTCATTTACCTACGTGTTATAAATGAGCAAACTACCATTATAGCAAATTACAAGTTGTCTCGGTAAACTTCTAAAGTTTCTACGTAAATTACCCACTGCATAAAATTTCAATAATTCAAAGCCGACATCAAAATAATTATATCCAAAAAGTACGCAGAAGCCTGTTAAAATCACTCAAAAAGTGGAGTTAACTTACAACCAAGCTTGTTCAAATCAGTGAAAAGGGCGGAATAAATTTATAGCCAGGCCTGTTCAAAGTCATTCAAGCAGTGGAGAAAATGTACAACCAGACCTACTCAAATTACCCAACCAGTGGAGCAAAATTTACAAACAAGCAAACAAATTATATCATGTATGTGAATCCCTAACTTTATAACTACAGGTAATGAAGAAAGATGATACAATGTAATGCTTATAGAGTGGGTATTTCTTTTTCTGTATCAAAGTGAATTTCACCAAAAAAGAGAAAGGGTTGGAACAAGTCTAAGACCGCCTCGTTTTGTCTACATATTTTGATAGAATTAATGGACAGTAGCTATGATTCATAATTTTGTATTTGGATTTATTTTGGGGTATTGTATAAGTAGATAGTTTTCTCTTTAAATTCGTTATTGTCCCTCCGCCATGCCCCAGTGCCTTTATCCTCTTGGACCAGAAAGAGTGGTCATAAGTATTTTATGGATATTCAAAACCATGTCGGTGGGATAAGCAAGCACCAAACCCTATATTATCTCGACCACGTATTCGTCACCAAAATATGATACTGCACAGTCGCTGGTATGAGCATTTGTGCGTAGCAGACGCACTCGAATATCGACCCAATGATTAATTCTCATCTACGTATAAAATGCGAAATGTAAATGAGACATACCCGTGAAAATTGGCGAATTTGCAATACGCGAATTCACGCTCTCCTCTCTTTGAAATGCCAAAGCAGTGTTCTACTTATCTTCTTTCCTTATTATATCAATTCTACTTGTTAGGCTTTCCAGCAAATGCTTTTCTGTAGCAATCATTTGTCCCTGTAAAGGACTATGCCTTTTAATTGTTCGGTTTATGGGGTGATGGTTGGGGGTGGAGTTTAACGCCAGTTTTCAGCACATCGTAGGATATACAAGGCATAGTGTATATTTAGTGGCAGGAGAATCGAAGAAAACACCGAGGAGAACCACCGACACACTGAAAGCTACTGACAAGCTTTCTCACATGCGCACCTTAGGCGAACGGAGACTCGAACATAAGCTGACAAAGGTGAGATGTATGAGTGTTCTGTAGAGGAGAGTGCTTTTGACCAATATGCCTCCCGTGGGGTCATTTTCTTTTGAGACCGGATATTTTTTATACCTCAAGATGTTTTTCTTCTCTTTTTGAAATATGATGGATATACTAGGATTTTTGTCTCTAACTCAGAGCAATAATATAGCGTTAAAGTGCTATTATTGGTTACTAAAACGGTTTATGGGATTATGATAGATACATGGTTTATGGGATTATGATAGATACATGGTTTATGGGATTATGATAGATAAACCGAGCTACATTACTTGCTTACAGTGTTTAGTAAGCGTTACATGAGCCACACAATTTTTCACGGATGTCTCAATTTTCTTATTATAAACCATTATCTAAAATATCCGAGCTGTTATGATGTAAATTTTGATTCGGACGAACACGATGATAGGTTTATCATTCCCAATCAACAGAACAAAACCCGACATTATTTGGCTGATGCCTTCCTTGTGAAGCTGTCCACTAGCGTTTTCCATGTTTCAAGAGATCTCTACTCTGTTCGATAATAGTATCTGCGAGAAACGATAACGGGAATAACTTTAGTATTTCCCAGTCATTTGACCCGACATTCATGAAAGATTATAACTAATTCTTGACTTTGCTAGCTCTCTCTCTATCTCTCCAAACAGACCGATATCCCATTTAGTGCCTACTAACCACACATATGTTTATGTTTAATACAAATGACCACATCCTGTGCTAAAACATCGATGACATAGATGATTTATTCTCTCGATCGATCGATCGATCGATCGACATTTAACCAATTTGTCTGTCTACTGACCACACACATGTTTAACAAAACTGACCATATCGTGTGTGAAAATATTGATTACATATATTATTTATACGTATTTAAATGATAAGTGTAATTAGGATTTGAAAGCACCAATGATTTCGCGAAACCTTCTTAGTATCTCAACTCCGGTCTAACAAATCAAATAAGTGTCCGTAACACACTAATTACAGGGACGGTCAAGATAGAAATTATTTCGCTCATTTAGTAATTTCATTTTAAATGAGTACTCATGTAAGATCTGATCTATATGGACTAAGTGACGTGGCGAAAATCTTCAAATTTGCTTAAGTCTCAGATTGAAAATGACATATGCAAGACCTGAAACTAATTCAAAACTGTATGAAAACTTGAAACGTGGATAGTGTAGCTGACTAATAAAGGCCACTTGGTAAAATTTCATTCTGGATTGGAAAAAAAATATTTGAAAGTATAAACGGATAATTAAGTCACCTACATATTTGATAATTTGTTTTCAACTGGAGGTAAGCCGTTGAAAATGCATTCAAAAAAATCTGGCAAATAGTATTTTTCTCCGCGATTGATTTATATGCATCACGCTGTCATGGAAGTGGAAAGTAATCACACTGTCATGGAAGTGGAAAGTAATCACACTGTCATGGAAGTGGAAAGTAATCACACTGTCATGGAAGTGGAAAGTAAGCACACTGTCATGGAAGTGGAAAGCAGTATGCATATAATAAAAGCGACATTAAAGAAAGAGAAAACTCTAATTCATGCATGACTTTGCACTTATCCACCCCCTCATGGGATTTTAATTATTTATTGGATGGGCAGTATAATTGTCATTTAAATAGCAACAATTCGAGAAAGGTTCGAATTAGTTTACGCTTGCAATGGCTTTTTGGTGATTAGTTCTGACTATTGTTTACGGATATTTAGTCCTAGTGTATACCAAGTGCCCGGGACTGATGTATTGCCCCCACCCCCGTTTTTGACGCAGCACGAATGCACAATACCCTTAAATACTCACTTTAGAAACATGATTTAAGATACCATAAGGTAAACACTATTCGTGTTACCATAAGCTCGTATTTAATGCTTAATAAATATAACAGATTATCCAGGATTTGGACGACTAGATTTTCTTAAAGTATGAATGATACAAGCTACTTCTCTGTGTGAAACAAGTAAGGCGGATCGCGTCATCTTAGATGCACAACTAAAACGACTACATTGGCCAAAATCAAACTTAATTGGAAAGAACGGGCTGCCCTGAGAAAGTTTGTTGTCTTTTACAAAAACATAAATTGACAGACATAAATTAAGGACACGTGTAGGTGGGGCATATGTTTGCACCCCTTTGCTGGAATTATATAAACATAAACAAGTTGCCCAAGAAAATATGTTCTGGCAACCAATATGTATGTATCATTTGACGCCTCGCAACAACAAAAAAGAAAAGATGGGGAGGGGTAAAATGCATCGCTGTCATTCATTCGAATCACTGAATCTAACGAAGCAAATGAAAAGCCAACTAGCGATACCAAACAAGCTGTCCTGTTCATGCCGAAAATATTCATACTAATGTAACACTACCTTTGACTTGATAGTCCATGTACAAATGGAACTCTACAGTTGACTTGATAGTCCATGTACAAATGGAACTCTACAGTTGACTTGATAGTCCATGTACAAATGTAACTATACCATTCACTTGATAGTCCATGTACAAATGGAACTCTACAGTTGACTTGATAGTTCATGTACAAATGGAACTCTACAGTTGACTTGATAGTCCATGTACAAATAGAAAACTACCGTTGACTTGATAGTCCATGTACAAATGGAAAAATACCGTTGACGTGATAGTCCATGTACAAATGGAACTCTACAGTTGACTTGATAGTCCATGTACAAATGGGGCTCTACAGTTGACATGATAGTCCATGCGCAAATGGAAAACTACAGTTGACTTGATATTCCATGTACAAATGTAACTCTATCGTTGACTTGATAGTCCATGTACAAATGTAACTCTATCGTTGACTTGATAGTCCATGTACAAATGAAACTATACCGTTGACTTGATAGTCCATGTACAAATGGAACTATACAGTTGACTTGATAGTAGATGTACAAATGGAAAAATATCGTTGACTTGATAGTCCATGTACAGATGGAAAACTACCGTTGACTTGACAGTCCATGTACAAATGTAACTCCACAGTTGACATGATACTCCATGTACTTAAGGAACTCTACAGTTGACTTGATAGTCCCTGTACAAATGCAACTCTACAGTTGACTTGATAGTCCATGTACAAATGGAAAACTACCGTTGACTTGATAGTCCATGTACAAATCTAACTCCACAGTTGACTTGATAGTCTATGTACAAATGGAAAACTACCGTTGACTTGATAGTCCATGTACAAATCGAGCTCTACAGTTGACTTGATAGTCCATGTACAAATGGAACTCTACAGTTGACTTGATAGTCCATGTACAAATGGAAAACTACCGTTGACTTGATAATCCATGTACGAATGGAACGCTACAGTTGACTTGACACTCCATGTACAAATGTAACACTACAGTTGACTTGATATTCCATGTACAAATGTAACTCTACAGTTGAGTTGATAGTCCATGAACAAATGGAACTCCACAGTTGACATGATACTCCATGTACTTAAGGAACTCTACAGTTGACTTGATAGTCCCTGTACAAATGCAACTCTACAGTTGACTTGATAGTCCATGTACAAATGGAAAACTACCGTTGACTTGATAGTCCATGTACAAATCGAGCTCTACAGTTGACTTGATAGTCCATGTTCAAATGTAACTCTACCGTTGACTTGATAATCCATGTACAAATTTAATTATACCGTTAGTTTGATAGTCCATGTACAAATGGAACTATACTGTTGACTTGATAGTCCATGTACAAATGCAACTATACCGTTGACTTGATAGTCCATGTACAAATGGAACTATACAGTTGACTTGATAATCCATGTACAAAAGGAAAACTACCGTTGACTTGATAATCCATGTACGAATGGAACTCTACAGTCGACTTGATAATCCATGTACAAATGGAACACTACCGTTGACTTGATAGTCCATGTACAAATGGAAATCGACAGCTGACTTGATAGTTCATGTACAAATGGAACTCTACAGTTGACTTGATAGTCCATGTACAAATGGAACTCTATAGTTGACTTGATAATCCATGTACAAATGGAACTCTACAGTTGACTTGATAGTCCATGTACAAATGGAAAACTACCGTTGACTTGATAATCCATGTACGAATGAAACGCTACAGTTGACTTGACACTCCATGTACAAATGTAACACTACAGTTGACTTGATAGTCCATGTACAAATGTAACTCTACAGTTGAGTTGATAGTCCATGAACAAATGGAACTCTACAGTTGACTTGATAATCAATGTACAAATGGAAAACTACCGTTGACTTGATAGCCCATGTTCAAATGTAACTCTACCGTTGACTTGATAATCCATGTACAAATTTAATTATACCGTTAGTTTGATAGTCCATGTACAAATGGAACTATACTGTTGACTTGATAGTCCATGTACAAATGGAACTATACAGTTGACTTGATAATCCATGTACAAAAGGAAAACTACCGTTGACTTGATAGCCCATGTTCAAATGTAACTCTATAGCTGACTTGATAGTCCATGTACAAATGGTTGTTGTGGTTGTTGTGGGGTTTAACGCCATTTTTCAGCACGATAGGCTATACATGGCGGCCAGTATTAATGGTGGAGGAAGAACCCGGAAAACCCCGGAAAGAACCACCGACCCACGAGAAGCTACTGGCAGGCTTTCTCACATGCCCACATTGGCTGAATCTTAGACTCGAACCGCCGCAGACAGAGGTGAGATGGCAGTGATCCGTAACGAAGAGCACTTTAGACCACTCGGCCACTCGGGGCCCCCCATGTACAAATGGAACTATACCGTTGACTTGATAGTCCATGTACACATTGACCACTACTGTTGACTTGATAGTCCATGTACAAATGGAAAACTACCGTTGACTTGATAGTTCATGTAGAAATGTAACTCTACAGTTGACTTGATAGTCCTTGTATAAATGGAAAACGACCGTTGATTTGATAGTCCATGTACAAATGGAAATCTACAGTTGACTAGATAGTCCATGTACAAATGGAACACTAACGTTGACTTGATAGTCCATGTACAAATGGAAATCTACAGTTGACTTGATAGTCCATGTACAAATGGAACTCTACCGTTGACTTGATAATCCATGTACAAATGCAAATCTACAGTTGACTTGATAATCCATGTACAAATGAAACTCTACAGTTTACTTGATAGTCCATGTACAAGAGGAACACTACCGTTGACTTGATAATCCATGTACAAATGGAACACTAACGTTGACTTGATAATCCATGTACAAATGGAACATTACCGTTGACTTCATAGTCTATGTACAAATGGAAATCTACAGTTGACTTGATAGTCCATGTACAAATGGAGCTCTACAGTTGACTTGATAGCCCTTGTGCAAATAGAATTCTTCAGTTGACTAGATAGTCCATGTACAAATGGAACTCTACAGTTGGCTTGATAGTCCATGTACAAATGGAACTCTACAGTTGACTTGATAGTCTATGTACAAATGGAACACTACCGTTGACTTGATAGTCCATGTACAAATGGAGCTCTATAGTTGACTTGATAGCCCTTGTGCAAATAGAATTCTTCAGCTGACTAGATAGTCCATGTACAAATGAAACACTTCCGTTGACTTGATAGTCCATGTACAAATGGAACTCTACAGTTGACTTGATAGTCTATGTACAAGCGGAAATCAACGTTTGACTAGAAAGTCCATCTCATACATGGAATTATACCGTTGGTTTGATAGTCCATTTACAAATGGAACTATACAGTTGACTTGATAATCCATGTACAAATGGAAATCTACAGTTGACTTGATAGTCCATGTACAAATGGAAATCTACAGTTGACTTGATAGTCCATGTACAAATGGACCACTTCCGTTGACTTGATAGTCCATGTACAAATGGAAATCTACAGTTGACTTGATAGTCCATGCAAAAATGGAGCTGTACAGTTGACTTGATAGTCCATGTACAAATGGAACTCTACAGTTGACTTGATAGTCCATGTACAAGCGGAAATCAACCTTTGACTAGATAGTCCATCTGATACATGGAATTATACCGTTGGTTTGATAGTCCATGTACAAATGGAACTCTACCATCGACTTGATACTCCCTGTGGAAACTGCTATGATTTTCCCATCCTCAAAAATATCGCCATTGAAAATTGTTTCAATCCTCCATAAACAATAGAAAATACTAAAATATGGTAATTTTACTATAAGTAGATAGAAATAACAGAAAATACCAACATATGGTAAGTTTACGATAATTAGATAGAAATAATAGAAAATACCAACATATGGTAATATTACTATACTTAGAAATAATATAAAGTACCAATACATGGTAATTTTACTATAAGTAGATAGAAATAATAGAAAATACCATAATATGGTAATTTTACTATAAAATAAATAGAAATAATAGAAAAACACCAAAATATGGTAATTGTACTATAAGTAGATAGAAATGATAGAAAACATTAGAAATGATAGAAAATGCTAATACATGGTAATTTTACTATAAGTAGATCGAAATAATAGAAAATAACATATGGCAATTTTACGATAAGTAGATAGAAATAATAGAAAGTGCCAACATATGGCAATGTTACTAAAAGTAGATAGAAATGATAGAAATGCTAAAAATGTTTATTTTGCTAAAAGTAGATAGAAATAATAGAAAATACCAAAATATGGTAATTTTACTATAGGTAGATAAATATAGTAGAAAACACCAAAATATGGTAATTTTAATATAAGTAGATAGAAAAGGTCAAATAACACTAATGATAAAAGTCCCACATATCTGAAATAAAATATAAATTCGTTTAGCAGATTGTTTATGAAGTTTTCATTACACTACTTGGACCCATTTATCTTTCACATGCTTTCTTTTAGTTCCAGGGTTTCAGCTTGGAATGATTACATTAGCGAAAGCAATTTGCTTGTTATATATTACTTTTATATCACTTACCGCTTTTTAGTTCCAGCGTTCCAGCTTGGACAAGTTTGCAAGCAACGTCGTTTGCTGCTGCTGTTGCCATGGTTTCGTTCCACCCAAGTGCAGTTTAAGGAATATCGAGTGAATGAAATGTCAGCCTAGCATATTAGTGGCGTGAGGACTGGGCTGCAAAAGATACAGAACACACTTCTAGCTATAATCCATGTAATGTACATAGTTAGTCCGATAAATCAACCCCACAAATATGTGTTGATACTGATGGACAATGTTGTAGGTCTGATGTCACCTATTCGTTAAAATGTGAAATTTTGCTGCATGCAAATCATTCCGTAACAAACCCGTACAGTTCAGACACATACCGATAATTGGTAAGAGCCATATCAAGAGCGAAATTCAAAATGACCACATGACAGATGGTTGTGCTATTCCAGGTGGATTTACAAGTCACCAAATTTGATTTTCTCAGGAAATATAATCTACATGTCACCAAAAAAAAAAAAAAAAATCCACTTCAACCGACGGTAGCTGCACAGCCACGAGAAATACCGGTAAATGTATAACATGTACACCGATGTGTCCAGACAAATTTGAATGCAGATAATTGCAGCTTTTAATAAATAGGTGATATCAGCCCCTCACCCGAAAATCAATATCATCTCGGGTTAAGGTTTGATTTATCGGCCTAGTACATATATACTATTCATTAAAAAAGTTATTGCAGAGATATCAGCTAGTTTGTAAAGAGGGGAAAAAGTCTTGAATGTCGCAATCAAATGTGTTCCATTAAGCTCTTAAAGGTTTGTATTGACAGTGTGCAGCTTGCAAATAGGCACACCTTGTACAATTGCTTTGCACTGAAACAGCGAACGTTATTCTGGATGCAATAAAATAATTAACCTCCTTATAATTGTTCCATCGCAATACCAGCTACTGAGAAGAAAATAAAATATTGAGAAATTTAGAAGTGCATAAGCATGTTAAAAGCCGGTTTCACACATAGCTTTAGGTCACGTGCCTGAAGCCAAGGTCTATAATGGTATATCCTGCGTTCGTCGTCGGTTGTACGTTGTCCCTTATCATTTATAATCTTTTATGAATAGATTTTTTATCAAGTTCGGTTTTGAATCTTATACTATTGATGTCTCGTACGAGTTCGATCATGAACGACATGTGCGCATATTGTCGATGCGTTATTGCATGTGATCGGTTGAGCACGTAAACACTTTCAAGATGATTTTGTCGCGGGGGGGGGGGGCTAAAAGAAACAACTTTTTGGGCATAGACACTCTTTCCTTAGTATCAGCGCAGCTACAAAATAATTCTCTATGTAATCAGTTTGCTTTGTCGTAAATAATTGCAGTGTCAGGATCATTTGCCTTTGACCTTCGGTCTTTTAGAACGAAGACCCAATAGGAAGCTATCCTTCCTCAAGTGTAATGCAACAATGGAACCCAATGTAATGTTGGCCCGAAAATTAGAAAGCATGTGCCTCTATTGATGTCTAGAACATTTATGCAGGATATATAGCATATGGAGATGAAAAACAACATATTACAATGTGAATTATAGTGACCTCGATCTTTGACCTCCTGGCTCGAGATTTACTAGGGATATGCCTCTGCCCAAGTGCAGACTATATACGAAGCTTGAGAACATTTTAATAGTAAGAAACGTAATTTATCGAGAAAAAAAACTAAATAAATACAACGTGAGCTTCAGTGATATTCACTTTTCTGTCTCAGAAACAATATGGAACTGCTTCTGACCAACTTTAGTCTACTCATGACGTTTAATGTAAAATGAGAAATATTAGACTTATCCAGAAAGGAATATCACATTGTCAGCTCCAGTGACCTAGTTCTTTAAACCTAACAGCCACTCCTATAGGTATCTGCCTTTAACAATAGGCACATATGACATTTGAAACCCCACAGGAAGCAAGGGTTGTGTTGTGTAAACCACTTTGTGTTTGGAATAATAAACAGAGAGACGAATATTAATGTTGCCACACAAGCACACACACATGTAGCACAGTTTAAATACTAAATGAAAACTTGGTTGAATATGCTTGGGCACAAAATGATATTTATATGCCTGTATTAATTTTTCCAAGGTATGATACCATCGAATCGGGTATTCTTGGACTGGTGAAATATAAATAAGAAAATATACTTGTCAAAAATAATTTAATTACATTACCTTAGTGTAGATCTTCCTAGTTCGTTTTGGAGCAAGCATCAGTAACCCTTCTCTACTCACATAGACTGTCTTGAGAGGTAACTCAAGAGTGAAATTTATGATTTAGTAATTGGTCCCAGATTATTAATCTTAACACCGTGGTAAATTGGAAAATTAATTTTGACTACTGTATTTAATAATTTGCAATTTTTTTCACGGCCCCAGATTAAAACTATTAACACAGTGGTTAATGGGAAAAGCAATTTATGACCACTGCATTTAATAATGTGCAATTTTTCACGGCCTCAGATTACAACCCTTAACACTGTGGTAAATGGGAAAAGTAATTTATTAGTTCTGTATTGCAAAAGTTGTAATTCTTTTACTGCCCCAGATTAGTACAATAAACACTGTGGTAAATAGGAAAAGTAAATTATTAGCTCTGTATTGAGAAATTTGCAATGTTTTTATAGCCCCAGATTAGTACAATTAAAACTGTGGTAAATGGGAAAAGTAATTTATTTAGCTCTATATTGAAAAAGTTGAAGTGTTTAAACTGCCCCAGATTACTACCAATAACACACTGGTAAATGGAAAAAAAGTAATTTATTAGCTTTGTATTGAAAGAGTTGGAACGTTCTTGCTGTCCCAGATTACTACACTTAGCACCATGGTAAATGGGAAAAGTAATTTATTAGCTCTGTATTGTGAAAGTTGGAATGTTTTTCCTACCCCAGATTGGTACAATTATCACTGTGGTAAATGGAAAAAGTAATTTATTAGCTCCGTATTGAGAATGTTGCTTTGTTTTCAATGCCCAAGATTAGTACACTTAACACAGTGGTAAATGGGAAAAGTAATTTATTAGCTTTGTATTGAATGACTTGCAATGTTTTTGCTGCTACAGATTAGTACACTTAACATAGCGGCAATTGAAAAAGTCATGTTCCAATTTAAATGCCCATTTAACAAATGTATTGACGGAAAACTGTCTGTTAATATGGACATGACTGTGCTGTTTGATGTCTACATGTATTAGGATCTACCGAACTTGCGTTTTACGCCAAGATTGACATCTTACAGTCAGCTGAATTACAGGGACAGAACTGGCCCTGAGCCAGATCTTTAAAAAGCCGTACTAGACGAATTCAATCTTAAAAATGTGTTTTCGTCATATGCGATGCACCTCAGCTATCTAGAAGTATTCTCACTATTGACATAGTGTATCTGAGCTATCGAAATCTATTCTTATTCTCGACACACGAAGCACCGTTTTGCACCATAAAAATGTGAAATCATTTAAAATATACGAT
This sequence comes from Sinohyriopsis cumingii, assembly GCA_028554795.2. NCBI lineage: Eukaryota > Metazoa > Mollusca > Bivalvia > Unionida > Unionidae > Sinohyriopsis > Sinohyriopsis cumingii. The sequence continues at coordinate 45,928,309 of CM068839.1, forward strand.
ATGTGTAACTATTCACATCCATTCCACTGATAATCAAACATTTCATAAGGTACAATATATTTCGCCAGTCATAATTGACAACTAGTTTCTCAATATACAAATATAAAATATAGGAATTTTCAGTTCTCGATACTTACACAGTTGAAGTGGAAGGTGGAAGTAATGTCGACACTTACAATGCGTATTTCAAACACGCCAATTTATATCAACATTTGAACGAACTATATGAATACCGATAATTATAAACTTGAGCTATGCAGTGGTTGACTGGATAAGAAATGGGAATCTGGGAGCTTGTTATATTGATATATGGATCTATATAATTCAAGGTAGAAAAGATCTTTTCAATCCGCTTTGTGCTCTAGGACGCCTCATAATTTGGTCTTAATATATCCACCATCTAAGGTATTACATACCAAAAGATAAGGAAGCATATCCATGTGAAATAAAGTAAAACTGTATTATGTTCTTCCCAAATCAGTCTTACACGTGCAAAACCATTCTACTAAAAATCACAGTGTAAAACAATGAACTCAGGTTGAAAGGCGCGCTATTGTACAAGGTAATACAATGATCGTCCCTTAGAAGAGCACGTTACTGTACAATGTAAAACAATGAAATTAGCTTAGAAGAGCACGTTCTACCAAAAAGTGGAAGGTATTTAATATGCCACTTTGATGAATAACTGATAATGTGATAGCTAATGAAATTCATTGCTTTAAATGCTTCTTTATATTTCTTTACTGATGAATGAAAGAAATTGTTTTTGATAGCCCATACTCTGCCTAGAGGCCGTTGAAAACATAACGAATTTGAAAACGATAATTATATGTCAATTTTTTCGCTGTATAAATAAAAAATACTGTTTGAATTATTGAATTATCAGTGCCTTCATCGTAATATCTATCTATCTATCTATCTATCTATCTATCTATCTATATATATATATATATATATATATATATATATATATATATATATATATATATATATATATATATATATAGTATTAAGCTGTATCAATGATATACCGCGAGATATATCAATTTTTCATTAAAAGGAAACGAGGCTTTCCGAGTTTACTTTTAATGACAAATTTACACAACGAGTGGTATATCATTGATATAGCGTACATACCATAAATATATTTTATTTATATCACATGCAAGTACATATATTTGCATTTGAACAGAGTTAGTTTTACGAGAGGCAAATGTGTACTGACTGGGTGAATGAACTCACATCCCTACCGATTGTGTCCGCTACAAAATGATGTAGTTCTGTCTTTTTGTGCCTATTCACAATCACCTTTTCATATTGATAAGTTGATTGTTTTCATTTCTGAGTTTCTAATTTTATTCGCATTGATTAAATCAATATAAGTTACACTTGTGATTTATACATGAAAGATGGTTTTAATGAAGAAATTAGAGCACTAGGCCTACATACACATTGATTTTTGAATACTGAATGCTAATCAATGCACTGATGCAAGGAAATTAGCGTGGAATATAATCTAAGCAAAACGACGAACCAACCAGAGGTAATTAAAATACTGTATTATATTTAAAGTTGCTCTAAGTCATTGTCCTGCTTTAATACTACTACAGGCCATAACTCTCTCTCTCTCTCTCTCTCTTTGACTTAACATTTACGATCAATCTTCATAGATCCAGAAACGTTATGGTATTACATAAGCGAAAATCCTCTATTCTCGTCTTTTCATTGATTTTTGCCCTTATCTTGATACGATGGTCAACGGGGGTGGGGGATGGGGGTGGGGTGGGGCCTTTGGATATTTTCATATTTAATTAATAATAACCGATTTTAGAACCTTATAATAGGTTTAAGAAACAACAACATCATCAACAAAGCCTTAAATACATTACATACGTGTACTCAGTAACCAAGACATTTACCTTACTGTGTCGACCGGCAATTGAATTTTTGTATCATTGATTATACAAACACTTTAGTTAGCTCCCACGGGAAGTGTAAACATACCGTTATGAAGAACGATACAGTAGGTTACTTGGTGCAATTTCAGTTTCAAGGTTTTTATTCAGCCCAATTTCTTTTTCTCTCTCACTCCAGATTTCTCCATATTTTGACCCTTGTGCATGAGAGGGGAGGGGAAAACGGAAAAATAAGAGATTGAGATTAAATTGTGTAACATGCTAAATTCATTTAGAAAACGGAAATTATTATTACTTTTATCTTTATTTTCATACGTCGCTAATGATTAATGAGTAGAAATTCATCATCGATCTATAGGAATAGACCCAACAGCACTCACTTCCAAGACTGTTTATGTATGCGTATTATTGCGCCATGGGCGGATCACAATTTGATATACCAATAGTATTGGTATATCAAATTACTTTATACCAGCACTTTAAAAAGCCATGGTATTTTTAATGTATGTGATATATATATATATATATATATATATATATATATATATATATATATATATATATATTACTCCACTGTCTCAAAAAATAGTATTTATTTATTTATATTAATTTGGCCTATACACTATTTAACTTAATACTTTCTCATATCCTTTGGATTTGTTTTGTGGTAGCTAAACACAAAAACATCACAAAAAATGAATTTAAAGCCCTTTGATTCACCTCGTTCAATAAAAGAACGCGATTCTCATTTGCAAACATCTACGATTCTCATTCGCAAACATCGCAATTGTTTTCAGACAATTGCACAGGTAAATCAATGTTGGCAGTGGTGGTTTGAAGATTTGCGTGTCCCTGTACCGGATTGGCTACCGACGTATGCCCTTGGGAATGGCAAATTGTCCCAAATTGCACAAAAAGATAAAACATTGATGCGTTAAAAGTAGGAAACTGACAAAGAGAAAACGTCCAAAGTTTAGACTTCGTGAGCGGTCTCACTAGAACAATCTCCTTATACATTAATACAATCTCGTTGATTTCTAGAGAAACTAGTGCCCTTACATTACGTATAAACACTCATTTAAGATTATGTCTCAGCCGCTCCTTTTAAAACGAAAATGCACTAAATTTATACTTCAAAGATAATAATTACTGCCAATTAGGGTAACTCTAAGTATTATTTGATTGGATTTTGATGTACGGAATCCGAATTGGGCGAATGAAAAATAGAAGTAAAAAACGACGATAGATTTTCTCAATTAGGATTAATTTTCCAGAAATTCATGGCTTATATTATTCTTTCAGACTGTGACATCAATTCTGAAAACTTCGAGTTTTAAAAACTTCAGTTAGCAATAAAGTCTAAACGTCTCAGTACAAATTCAATATAACACGACCCTGGAATTAACTGGATTTTACACAACCTCTTTTAGTGAAATGTACATACCTCAAATATATAAATCATAAAGTATTCACTTACCTTCCCGTTTAGTTGTAAACAATCACCATACATATTTTAAACAGGAAAATCAACAAGGATATAGAAAATGCAAACAAACATTCACTTCATTCACTCAATCACCGCTCCGGTGGCCTAGTGGTTAGAGCGGTCCGTCTCGGATGCGGGAGGTCGTAAGTTCGATCCCCGGCCGAGTCATACCAAAGACTTACAAAAATGGTACTAACAGCTGCCTCGCATGACGTTCAGCATTAAGAGGTTAGTGTTAGGACTGGTCAGGATAATGTGACTGGGTGGGATATCGTGCTACATGTCTGCGGCATGATTCCCCAGTGCTAGACATCACTATAAACTACCACACTGCAGACATCGTAGCGATATGACTGAAAAGTTGTTAAAGCTACGTTAAAAATCCAAATCACAAACACACACACACACATTCACTCAGTCATAGTTTATAACCCGATTGTCACCCTAACATTGTCATCATGTCTGCGTTACAGACCAAAAGGAAGCTGTCGACGCAAACAACCAGACAAACTACTTGTCCTTTTCTGGTTTCTAAAAAGGTCCAATTATGCCGACCGTGTTCGTAAATCAACTCCTGTATGTTAGAAACGTGAATAAGATGACAGTGTTAGACACGCTCTGGTGAAGATCAGGTTAGAAAGTATAACTTGATGAATGAAATGACTAAGTTTGTGCATATTTGATATTATTGATTTATTTCATTTTTAATCTCGGTTAAAAGGGTACAAGCAAACGAGAGGGTAAGCGAATATAATAGTAGGAACAGAGTCTGGCGTTGTGTGGGATGACAAGCGAATACCGTTTTAGTATAAATAGAGCTTGGTGTGATAAACCTGTTACTTAATATCACATTGTAAATTAATGTCAAAACGTGTTCTTTAAAGTGCAATATAATAAGGAAAGGTAGAATAGTTGGTGAAAAGTTTTCAGTTTTTTTTCTGGGCTCATTTAAGAAGGTGAATACTATTGAAAAATCAGTGCCAGGGTTAAATTCAACTAATTTTGCAAAGGAACATATAATGACACTTAAATAGATGGCTTTTCATAACGTAATCAGTTTTATTTGTTGTCTCCCTTACAAATTCCACATCATTTAAATGGCTATGTATTTTCTGTTCAGTGTGCAAAATATTGAAACAATATTCAATCCATTAAACTGAAATACTCTACAAAAGTATATTGAATTAGTTACCATTAAGTAATATCTTAAAAAAGTTACTTAGGCACTTACTACGGCAAATACTTCAAAATAAAATCCCTGGCGAGCTAACAAATGTTATAGACCCAGTCTACAGCCCGGGTCACATTCAGTACATTGGCTCGACAATAGCTGTGGCTTGGTGACCGATTGATCAATAGCGATCACCTGTACAGATCTTTCATACTTCTCACCTCTTTCCGCGTGGGTTCAGGATGACCAAAGTTTGTATGTGGAAAAGATTACCAGTGCTTCCCGTGGGTTGGTAATTCTTTCGTAGTCTTCCTGGTTTCATCGTCTCCAAATATATTAGCCGCCATGTACAACCTATCATGAACCGAAATGGCGTTCATCCCCACAAAGCAAAACACAAAACAAAACTGATATGAATTTCCGCAATTGTGAACGCAGGTAACATAAATGTGCATTCTATTTGTGACACGCCAAACACACTTAAGTAATGATATAAAGTAGATTCACACTTAACACATTTTTTTAAAACTTAAATCCCTTAAAAATGCAATATCCGAAATCATGTGACGTATTCAAGTAGTCTGATTTACCTGCCTTAAGTACCACTGGTGTAAAGAAACAAAAACAAACGCACCAATCACTCCAGAGAACGTTTTACCCACATATTAACGTGTTAGATCGTGAACAGTTTACCTTACCTGGATGACTGTGGTTCTTACACACAGTTACTACCCCTAATTTTGAGAGCACTGAAATGACTTCATTTGCAATAAGTATACCATCTTCATGGAGTTTTTTCAAATAAATGAAGCTTAATTAAAATCATAATTGTTGTTGTTGTTGTGGGGTTTAACGCCATTTTTCAGCACACGATAGGCTATACATGGCGGCCAGTATTAATGGTGGAGGAAGAACCCGCGAAAACACCGGAAAGAACCACCGACCCACGAGAAGTTACTGGCAAGCTTTCTTATTTACCAACATTGGCTGAATCCTAGACTCGAACCGCCGCAGACAGAGGTGAGATGGCAGTGATCCGTAACGAAGAGCGCTTTAGACCACTCGGCCACTCGGGGCCCCAAATCATAATTGAAGATGAATAAGAATGACATTAAAGCAACCAATTAAGCTTCCAAGATTTTTTTCGGTAGGTAGGTGTAGGTAGGTGAGTAGATAGACGAGGAGGCATGTAGATAGGTGTGGAGGTATACATAAGTAAGTGGATGCTATATGTAAGTAGAATAGGGGGGGGGGGAGTTGAATTAAAAATTATTACTTTCGTTTAGATTTTAAAAGTTGTTTATCCTTAACAGAAGACAAGTTTTACATTGTACTAAAATTATATCCAATTATCCATTTAGTTCCACTTTCTAAAGAATTTATATCAACACTACGCAACGGAGTTTTCAGAAATAAGCTCCTAAAGTAATCGATAATGTTGGTAGTCAAGTCATACATAGTACCACGAGCATTTGTGTTCTTTGGAATTTAAACGTATGTACAAAGAGAGTTAACGGTATATCTGCATGTGTTTTCAGTGGAGTTATATGTATGTATAAATAGTGTTACCGGCATATCAGCATAATTCTTGAGGTAATATTATAAGGGGTTGCATGCTTGGGTAAAAGGGCAACTTATATGTTAGTCGCCTTTTACGACAAGCAGGATGGCGTATTGATCCGATTCTCTAGTCCAGAATCAGCAGGGGGATTGGGTAAAAAACTGTCACAAATAAATGTTGTAATATATGGCGATCACACTCAGTGGTGAGAGTGAAGTCTCGACAAAATGAAGCGTAATGGTTTCTTCAATCAGAACAACGTGTTTGTATGATATACCATTGTAATATTGATGAGGGCTTTGTCCACATGCAACGTATAACAACCTGTATGTATGACATAGCAGTGTAATATTCCTGAAGGTCTTGTCCACGTGCAGTGTATAACAACCTGTCTTTGTGACACAGCGTAATATTCACAAGGGCCTTGTCCTTGTCCACCTGCAACGTATAACAACCTATCTGTAAGACATACCGGAGTTGTATTCATGAGAATGTTTTGGTGAAACTCCCAAGTTGAAATTTAACATATAAGAAGAGTAAGCAATAACATGATTTTCAAAATGAACAATAAGGCGGCCATATTAGAGATAAGATTTGCATAATATTTTTGGCGAAAAGCTAGATACTACACCGAGTCAACTGGCAGAAAGTAGATGTCGATATGACGCTGTTGAAAAGAAGACAACCGATAGCAGAATTTTACTGGCCCGGCGTGAATAGCGACGTAGCACGATTTTGTCGATAGGCTACATTTCCCAGAAGACACAGTCGAAGGGAATGAATACCAAAGTGCCATTAACAAAAATGCCTTTAGTAGATGCCCTACTTAACAGGATAGCCATAGATATTGTGAGACCCGTATTCCCCATTACATATTGGAAAGTCCGATCTATTCCTAACAATAGTTGATTATGCGACTAGACACCCAAAATTCACAGCCTTACCACCAACTAAAGCCGAACGCGCTTATGGACACTTTTAGAATGGTCAGCTTGCCTCAGGAGATTCTCAGGGATGATGGGACCCGATTTTACTTCAGAACTTTTTGCTTAGATTAGTAGGTTGTTAAAAAATAATCGGATGATCACCGCATCATATCACTCTATCTGTAATTGACTGGGTGACAAATTTAATGGGATTTCGAAACAAATTGTACGTTGAATGCGCACAAAGAGACGACGAGATTGTGACCGATATCTGAACGCGATTTTGTTCGCGTATTTCTCCCTGCTAACAGAAATAAGATATTGGTCCAGTGAAAATGACCTTTGTGAGGTTGAACAGGCCAAGGGCGAAATGGACAAACTGATAGACATGGAGAGTAGGTTAAGAATAGTTTATGTCAGTATCTTAAAACAATAGGATCAGAGGTCTGAGGAAACAGTAGGTAAAAAAGGCGCATTGAGTGTAATATATACACCGGTCATAGAAGACGAATCAAGTGAGGAATTGAAATTAGACCCCAGTACAGAAACTTTCCTTGAGTAACCCATGGGGATGGGAAAAGAAGGAATAGAGTGGTTAATGTATGGCCAGCGTAACTTGATGATTAGCGTCAACAAATCGGGGAGATGCTAAACAGGTTTACAGATGTATATAAAAACACACCAGGCCATCTTCAATTAATATAACATGAAATAAACCGAAGTTTCTCAGAATTAGGGGACATTAAATACCCTATAATACACGTGAGAAGATCGATGAAGAAGTAAGTAAAATGCTGGAACTGGGAGACGTTGAAACCTTAAACTCTCCGTATTCGTCTTCTGAGGTATTAGACAAAAATAAGGGTGGAACCAACTGAATTTGTACAGACTTTCGTTACATGAACCTTGTTCGATACGAAACTGATTTCAGATCTGGAGGACCTGTTTCCAAAGTCAGCAGGGCACCAATATATTCCAAAGTAAGATTTCACCAATGGATATTGGCAGGTGACCATCGTTTATGAGGCCGTCGCGTTAACTGCATTCGCGACGCCTAAAGGTCTTTACCAGTTTTAAGTTTTGCCTTTCAGTTTGGTCAAACCTGTTGCCTCTTGCGTTCGTCCTGTGCTCAAATTGTTGAAAGGCATGTAAGAGGTAAATAGTTTCGTTGACGATATTCTGGTATACAAGCATACCTCTGAGGGGCATATTAAGCTTGAAGCGATCATAGATGTCTCTAGACCAGAAAGAAAGAAAAAAAAACAGATTGGTGGTTCTGTTCTTCCGTAACTTTGCCGCCGCCGCTATAGCTATTCTCTTGACAGACTTGACTTAGAAAGGGCAACCCAGTAATTTTTTTTTTTTTTTTTTTTTTTTTTGTGGACGGTTCACGCAATGAAAGAGCTTTTAACGCTCTGAAGTAAAAAATGGTCAGCGCAACAATCCAAAAGTTGACAGAGCTACACAATTCGTTCCTTTTGAGAAATGAAGCATCCGACACGGGATTTTTGCTACAGGAGCAAGAGGGTATCGCGTTATCAATAGCTTATGCCAGGAAATCGCTACCTCAGGAGCAAAACTACTCCGTTTGTCACTTATGTGTTGAATAGCAAGATTCCATATGCACCTTTTAGGAAGGAAATTTCTCCTGAAACGGATCACCATCCACTCTTGTATAACTGAGTAAAGCGAACATAAAATTAATGCTATGGGCATTGACTTTACTGCGATATCATTTCCTGATCGATGCGTTTCGCGGGTCCGAAATTGTAAGAACTGATTACGTGAGCATAGCGTGATGTGCAGATGTCGTTACCATGATAATCGGTGTTGTAAAATAAGCTAGTTCTTTTTTCTGTTCACATTCCTTGATTTTCTAAAAGTGTTCCACGTTTTAAAGGAAGAGGTAATATCACCGAATTGTGTGGAATAAATTATTTATGCATTATGCATGAACAAAATGTAATTGTTTTGTTGCTGCGTGCATCGTTCCCCGGGGGTAGTTTATCTTCAATTGTGGCTAGTTGAAAATACTGACTTCGTTTTACCCCTTTCTGCACGCGCAACATGACTACAATGAGACTCCTGAATAGTTTGATGTGTCTGGTTGTGGGCTTTCACCATAACCGTATTACTTATGGAATACATTGTCGTTGCTTTATCGTGATACATCGAACTTTGTCAGGAAGCTGTCCACTTTACCGGCGACTTCCTGAACAAAACAAGCATCCTGTATCTTACTGCGGGCTCTACCCAACCAAACCAGGTTATGATTGTGTGTTGCAAAATACATACACCAATAATCTTTACTGGAGCAATCTTCAGCTACAGAAGTATGTGAAATATAAATTGTATTGAGAGTCAGACCTACGTCACATAACTCACTGCAATAATTCAGAGTGTGGTCTTTTTCAAGTTAACCATTTTTATAAATGAACTGAAAATTTTAATTCAATTATACATTTCATGCCTTAATGTATGAGTAATTTTCAAGTTCTTATAAAACTCATTAAGAGTATTCTTGTCGGAAATCGATTATAGTGGTTATTATTATAATAATCGCGCACTGTAGTTATGACGAAGTGATTTATTGTGTAACAAAGCCAATTCATTTGCGCGCAACGTATCATATATCATCGTATTAGTGCTTACCAGCCACTTGTGTAGTACACGGCTCTGTCATACTATTTTTTAGCTGTGTTTGTGACGGGAAGTGGTAAAACTCTGTGGTTTAAGTGCAACCCTTATGCTGCTGTTGATAGTGACGTTGGCCCAGAAGGCGGTGTTGGTTTACTCGCATGACGGCAACATTTTTGTATCAACGAGTCTGTAGGGAATACAAAGGTTCTCGAGAGATTGTTTTGCAGACTTAGAGGATCGGGCCATGCGTTGTAGTTCCTTGCTCATTTTACGAGAGATGTGGAACCAGAAATGCGTCGTGTTCGTAAACTGTTCACAACAATGAGATACTGTCTAGCCTTGATTTCAAACAGATCCATGCCCACCTTATTCCAAGGTCTGTCTCCATCTCTGTGCTGTAAAAATGGCTCTCTTTGGTTTCTAGGTTTGCATTCCTTACATGTTTCACATGATTCAACAACCATTTGTTTAATTTCTCCTGCCATTCCAGGCCAAAATATCTCTCCTCTATCTCGCCTCATCATGCTATTTTAGCCTAAATGAGCACTGTGAAGACGATTCTTCATATACTTTCTCAATGCTATGGGAATTATAATTGTCTCTCCTTTGACAATTATTCCATCTTGAACGCTAGGGATATCCCGCATATCAAAATATGGTAACGCTGAGTATGGCACTTTGTCTCTAGCTTCAGGCCAGCCTTCAGTAATGAGTTCCATAAATAACTGCATATCAGCGTCTTCCAAAGTTTCTTCCTTGACTTCTTGCAGCCTCGCATCTGGGAAGTTGTCGAACATAACGTTCAGGATCCTTGGTCTTTCAGTTTCTATGTCGAAAGTTTCTAGATAAGCTCGGCTTAAGGCATCAGCGATAACAAGATTTATTCCTTTCACAAATCTAAATTCGATGTCATATCGAAACAGTTTCACATTATATCTTGTGATCGTTTGAGGGCTTTGCTCAAAGGCTTCTTTATTATTGCAGCTAACGGTTTGTGATCATTTTGTTTTATGACTTTTCTTCCATATCTGTATTGGTCAAAACTTTCTAAACCATAAAGCATCGAAAGAGCTTCTTTATCATTTCGCGCCCACTTTCTTTCGGACGATTTCAGTGCCCTCGACACAAATTCAACTGTTCTACCATCCTGAAGTTAGACAGCACCCAGTCCATTTTTGCTGCTATCTACTTCTAGTAGGACTTCTTCGTTTACGTCAAAATATGGCAGCACTGGTGCTTCGGTCAGCATTTTCTTAATTCTCTCGAAAGCAGCCTCGCATTATTCAGACCAATTCCAGACATAATCTTCACGTGTGAGTTGACGAATCGGTTCCAGTTCATTTGCAAGGTCAGGAAGAAATTTCGCCATATACTGCACCATGACACATAGCCTCTTCACGTCAGAAATATCCGTTGGTGTGGACATTTCATGTATGGCCTTGACCTTTCTTTGTCTGCTTTGACTCCTTCACTAGTTATTTTGTGATCATGAAAAATGATTTCAGTCAATCTTACTCCTTTCTTGTCATCATTTAACACGATATTCCGCTCGATGCATCGTTTGTACAAGTTTTGTATTTTCTCGAGTTGTCTAGCTTCGCTTCTTGTTCAGTATTCCCACATCCAGCAACAATTAAAAAACTAGTGAAAACACCATCCAAATCTCCAAGTGCTTCAGTGAGTTTTCTTTCAAAACGTTCGCTCGAGACCTTTAGTCCAAATGGCAACCTCGCCCATTTGTAACAACAGAAAGGTGTAATCATTGTAGTTAGTTCACTTGATTCCTGATCAAGTCTCACGTGCCACTGTACCTCTCGAACATCAAGTTTACTGAAGACTTTTGCATTAGCACGTTTTGGTAACACGTCCTCAAGTGTCGCAAGTTTCGCTTGTTCTCTCATGAGCGCAGTATTTAGTGGCTGTGGATCTATGCAAATACGCTACTTTCCAGTTTCGTACAACAGCCATCTGACTAACCCATTCGGTAACATGTATTAGAACTTCTCTTTCGACTAGTTTATCTATTTCTCTCTTCACGTCTTCTTGAACAAATCAGCTACCTTCTCTCCAGTCGACCTTCCGGACATGTTTGCAAATTTCTTCCGTGACAAAGTACAAACCATTAGAGATAAGCTTGACACCACAATTTCAATCGACTCGTCGTCACCATACAGTTGGGATACAGAATTTGAGCGGTAGCCATTAGCAGCATTTGAACCTGTCTCTATGGATTTCGTACGTACAATCGTGATGAAGAGTGCACCAAAGTCATGTGAATTTGATCCAATTCCAACATCACTGCTGCTTGAGTGCTTAGATCCAGTATTGCCTTCACTAACTGATGTTATTAATACCTCTCTCTCATCTGGGGAATTCCCATCATTTTTCAAAACTGCCATTGTAAAGCCTCTGCTGAAGAAATCAACACTAGACCATAACGATTTAATGAACTACCGCCCAGTTTCTAATCTCCTATTCATTTAAAAAGTCTTAGAAAAGGTTGTTCTATCCCAGCTTGTATCTCATCTAAATTCAAATAGTCTTTTTAGCAATGTACAATCTGCATATCGCCCTTGCCACAGTACTGAAACTACTCTTCTAAAAGTAGTTAATGACATTCTCTCTGCGTTGGATAGCGGAAAGATTACAGTCGTCACCCTCCTTGATCTGTCTGCAGCATTTTACACAATAGACCATGATATATTACTTCACCGTCTCCAGCATGTATTTGGCATTCACGATACAGGCTTACTGTGGTTCAAGTCCTACTTGGTCAACAGGACACAAATTGTATCTGCAAATGGAATACACTCCAGCCCAGTTGATCTATGTTGTGGTGTTCCACAGGGGTCTGTTCTTGCACCTGTTCTCTTCATTCTGTACACTCAGTCGCTCTCAAGTGTCATAGATCATCATCCAGTGTCTCCACAATTGTACGCTGATGACACCCAAATATACAAATCTAGCCACCCTACTGAAGCTGATGCTACCATCCAAGGTGTAGAGAGGTGCATTTCTGATGTTAAATCATGGATGACTTGTAACAAGCTGCAGATGAATGATGATAAAACTGAGGCCATTCTGATCACAACACAAAGACTTTCTCATTCACATCCTTTACCTCAAACAATAAATATCAGCAACGCCAACATTAAATTCACACAATCAGTACGAAACCTATGTGTTACTCTGGACAGTACTCTCACATTGCACCAACATGTCATGAACATATGCAAGGCTGCATATCTTGAGCTGAGACGCATTAGCTCAATTCGCAAATATCTTTCAGTTGATGCCACTAAAACACTAGTGTGTTCATTAGTACTTTCAAGACTGGACTATTGTAACTCAATTTTGTCTGGTTCATCTCAATATCTACTCCAGAAACTTCAAACAGTTCAAAACACAGCTGCTCGGATCATACTTAGAGTACCACGATCAGAGCACACCTCCCCGCTGCTATGTACCCTACACTGGCTATCCATTCGATCCAGAATCAAACACAAAATGTGTCCTCTGTGCTACATTTCACTGTCAGACTCCAGTTCAACATACCTATCTGACCTCACCCATGTGTACACACCAGCAAGATACTTACGCTCCACTTCTGACAATCGTATACTCATTATTCCCACCATGAAAATAAAGTCATATAGACAGCGTTCTTTTGCATACCAGGGCCCAGCAACGTGGAATGAATTGCCCACTGAACGTAGACACAAAGACACAGTGATCACATTCAAGAGGGCTCTCAAAACTCACTTATTTCGACAGCAAGAACAAACTTAAAGACCTAATAATGTTTCCTACCTGAAATATTCTCAACGTATTTTTTATTTTTTAATGTTTTTCTAATTTCATGTTGTTTGTTTTTGTAATAATATCATGTTTCTTATCTTATAGGGGTTGTCTAATGTTGTAAAGCGCTTAGAGCTTCTAAAGATTAGGCGCTATACAAAGTCCTCATTATTATTATTATTATTATTAAGTGAGAGTTGCAACTTTCTGCACAACAATGTTTTCGCTGAACTTTCGTTGTCGACTGTAGGAGTTGCTTCCACTAGATCACCGAGTTTCGTAATGTCGACCATAACAATAAATCTGTCACTGTTAACCGTAATCAATCACATTTGCTGAATAGTGGTTTTTTTTTTTTTATCCTGGGAGATTCATGTAACCATTTGGTACAACTAGAGTAGCAGTAGTTTCTTCCCCATTGCTCGGGTTAATAATTTTCAGATCAGCTTCTCCAAGTGGTTTCATATGTGACTTATTCCACATTTGTAAAGTTAGTGTTGTCGGCCTGACTGTTTTCTTTACGAACATACTTCTTGCAGATAGTGTTGATGTCGGCACCGCTATCTAACTGGATAGGCACTTCACAATTGCTGACATTTATTAATGCATAAATTCTACTTTTCTGACTGATTTATATGGCATTAAGCCAATGTTCGTCATCATCTGTTTGTTCTTCGTGCGTTGTACTAGCACTAACTAAATCGATTTTCTTGCATTTTACCTTGAAATGATTCATTCATTTGCACACGTCGCATGTCTTGCCCCATACCGGACACTTTTCCTTATTAAACTCCGCAGAAGTTACATTCCTTAAGTGAAACGCTATCTTTACCCTGAGCTGATGAGGACAGTTTATTTCGTAGTTTGCCAATCCCAGGTTGACTGTTAGTATATATTTTCCTTTGGCTTCGCGTTTGTGCTTTATTTCCTAGATTTATTTTATTTACAGTCTGACTGCTAGATCTGGCTTCCCTCAGTTCTTTTATATGTTTTTTGACTGCCCAAATGCACGACACATTTGTATGGTTTTATCCAGGTTTAACTTGTCTTCTCTAAGTAAGAGTTCCTAAAGTTTTCCCGTAACTGTGAAAACTATTTTATCTCTGATCATTCTATTCTTCTCGCTGAAATTACACGACGATTCTCGCGTCCTAAGCTCAGTTAGGAAGCTGTCCAAGGTTCTTGGTACGGTACATTTCAGAACCTATGTGCTTCCAGGACTTCATTTTGTTCTGGGGTTACAATATGCCTAAGTGTTCAAGTACCTTGCTGAGTTTGTTTTTGTCGCCATCTGCGTCCATACAAACTGATCATAAATATCCAAAATATGCGGTCCTGCACAATGCAAAATTATTAATCTGTTTGTACCTCATCCTCTTTATCAGTTGCTCGACTATCAGTTCGGTAAATCTGCACTTATCTTTTCCAATTCTTAAAGTTTTCCGAAACGTTCCCATCGGTTACATTTAATATTGGCGGTAAGCAGAATGTGCTTCGGCCATGTTAACCTTAGTTTTCCCGCCACTGGACCAGGAGTAGAGAGGATGAACAGACCTTTTTGTGAAACATCATTTGCTTATAAAATGAAAAATATATATGTCACTAACGCCAAATCAAAGCTTCTAACTTTACCGAGAGTTTCCCTAATTGGGTTAGTTTTGTTTTTTATTTTTACTTTATTTTTGTCGTTAGTGGGTTTCTTTTAATTTGTACGCGTGTTTTCGTTTACCCGCCGGACGTTTCATTGAGGTCGCACCCTCTCTGTTGCTATAATTAGATCATTATTATATCAATAATGACACCGGGTACGGAATCTTACACAGCTAGATTAGCTAGAGAAAGATTAGAAGCAGTTAAAAAGTTGTTGCCTGTTCGTGATTCTCTTAGACAAAAACTTCAAGAACGTCAGGAATCACAAGTTGAATATGTAGAAGGTACAGAAAAGTTATTTAAACCAGTTACAAAAGTTAAGGAAAAACTTGCAAAAGCTACTGAAGGTCTTCTTCCATCAGTAAGACAAACTGCTGAGCAAACTGCAAAGAGAGCATACAGAACTAAACAAACAAAAATGATTTTACGAGATCTCCCAACTGAGATAGCTGCCGCACAACCTCCTCCTGTAGATGAAGAAATACTTGAAAGCATTTGCAAAGTTCATACTTAAATAGCCGCTGTAAAAAAGATCTTGCACCTAAACCTGAAGTAAGAAAAGAAAATTTTGAACTGATTAGTAAATTTAGAAAAAGGTGTTTTTGACAAACGTATAGAAGTTAAAAAGAAAAGTTTTTCTCGTGTTGCATTTGATAGGTTTTTCAAAAGTTGGATACATTAAAACCTAAGTATGTTAACTTAAACGGTGATATTTATTTTAAATGGCTATATCGTGTGCATTACGACAAAAAAAAAAAAAAAAAAAAAAAAAAAAACAGGCAAGAAATAATGATGATGAAGTATACAAAGAATATGCTAACGACATAAATATATTTTATTCAGAACAACTTCAACAACAAGGACTACAATCTCCACAGCAAGACCCTTCGTATCAACTTCCTCCACCGCAGCAACAAATAAAAGAAAAACAACTTTCTTCACCGCAGCGAAAGTTGATGTTGGAACTTGAAAAGCCACTTAAAATAGCAAAAGTAGAAAGATCACCGTTAAGACTATTTAAGAAAAAAGCGGAAACAACAAGTGAGGAGGAAGGAGCAACTGTAAGTAGTTTTTCTGCTCAAGGAAATGGTCTTATTGCTTGTCCTAACAATATTCTTTCTGACGTAGATAGATTAGAAATTCTGGCTGGAGGAAAACGTGCTGGAAATAATTCGCCGGAAATCATTAATGAAATATCTGATATTTGTCGAAGATTATATACTGGCGGTACTATGGATATGAATGTTTATCGTTCTCTCATTGATGAAATTGCTGGTGATTATCACAGTGATTAGATAAATAAGTAATAGATAAAATGATTATACAACATGCTTAACGTGGACCAATCATGGTGAGAGTAATAAATTCGCGATTACCAACCTATAGAGCAACTTACGGAAATGGAATCGATGATGTTGATCCAGGTCTATTTAGAAGGATATCCCCCACCCACCACCCACCCCCCCAAGGCAATACCGATTGCAAAACAAGTAGGAATGAAAGCTATTGATTTTGTTCGTGATAAAGGCATCGGCGCTATTGGTAATCTTGCCGGTAAGCGTTCTCAACAATCAAAGATAGACTAGTACGGTTAATTAGACAAAAACCACAACCAGTAAAAGTACCCAGTACTTAAGGTATGCCTGCAAATGTCAGTAAAATAATAAATCAAGCTGCAAATAAAAAACTATCAGAGTTGGCTGGTGAAGCAGAAATATATATGACTGCAAAATTAATAGCAGGAACTGGTCTTCGTTTTAGACGATAATAAATATAATAAAATGTTTAATACGCTTATATCCGATCCAGCGTTCGACATGGACGCACCGATTCTTAAAGATGAATCTATATGCGATTATCAATATTATTCTTATGAAGCACGACAACCAAATCAGCGTGGACGAATCGAATTACAAGTTCAGGATACAAGTAGATATTTCTTGAAGTAGAAGGAGAAATTGTGACAGACGTCGTCGCTAATTCTGAGTACGCAGCTGATATCAAAGTTGATTTTGTTAATAATGGCATCATGGCGTTATTCAGGTGTGCTGTATACATGATTGATGGAAGAGAAATTGAAACAGTTCATGATCATTTTGACGTTGCTACAATAATATTAGATCTAGTAAGATATTCAGATGATTATACTAACTAGATCAGCTGGTCCATCAATGATGTTTACCAAAGATAATGCTGACCAACTTGATGGCAGATCGTATAAGACAAGGCGACCAAAAAGACTGTGATGTTCCTGCTGCTGATGTTAATACAGAAAACATGATTATTGTCAGGGAATTAAACTCTTTTATTTATTGAATACACGTACTCGGGTTTGGTTTTTTGTTTGCAACGATACCCGAGGGTGATTTGTGTATATTGTGTCGTATTTCGAAATAGTTCGGTTCATCCCATGCGGCACGTGCTAAGTGCTCTTGATGGGATGAACCGAATGCCCACAATGCAGACTGTCTGTGTATAAATACCTCACCGTACGTACATTTCTTTACAATACGGATAAGTCTTGACAGCAGGCAGTCTGCTTCAAGGACTTGCACATCTTCAGCTATAGAACTGTCTAATGTCCGGGGTGTCCCGAGTGTCTAAAGTCCGGAGGGTCTAATGTCCGGGGTGTCCGGAATGTCTAATGTCCTGAGTGTCCAGAGTGTCTAATGCTTGGAGTGTTCCGAGTGTTTCGAAGTGTTCTGAGTGTCCGGAGTCTATAGCAGCTGTGAAGCTGAAATGTAGCAGCCATGAAGCTGTAGCAAAATACGCTCTTGACAAGACCGTGATCTGTCTAATGTCCAGGTGTCCGGAATGTCTAGTGTCCGGAGTGTCTAAAGTCTGGAGTGTCCCGAGGGTCTAATATTCGGAGTGTTCTGAGTGTTTCGAAGTGTTCCGAACGTCAGGAGTTTGTAGCAGATGTGAAGCTTAGCTGTGGCAGCCGTGAAGCTGAAACAAAGTGTAATGATGACGCAGTTTATCTCCGTACATGTAATTTGTTAGTCGTGGACTAATTTTGGGGTTCGTAAAACCCAGTGTATCTTTCGGGACTGTAAAGATAAGTTGTATATCTGTTCCTCTTTTTTATCACCATAATTTCGCTACCTGAGTCAATGCATTTTACTACATGAGTAAATTTTTACATCATTTACTACCTGAGCAAACTATATCCATCGTTTCATTGTCAAATCGTTGTGAACCATTGATCCCTTGTCTTTGTATTTGTTAAATTAATTTATTTGTATTTTTCATCACTAAGTCTGTGCGTTCTTATGTTAATTAAATCCAATATTTGGATTATATATGCACACTCATATTCATAATTAATTGCTCATTCAAGTCATCCATTATTAAAACTTGTATTTATACCATCGTCTAAAGTGTTCTGTTGTGAATCCGAAAATCCCACCCGGTTATCTTGTTACAATTATTGACGCTAATATAAATTACAATTTAGGTTTTGGAGCACGTCAATTAATATTAAAAGGTAATCGTAAAAGATTTTCATGTGCAATTCCACTGTCCCACGTCTTTGGAATTTGCAAAAATGTTAGAAAGGTTATTTTCGGAGCCAAGCATACAGTTCTCCTTGTAAGAAAGGGTGATGATAACGATACTATCTGGCGAGAAGGTGGCGCTGCTGGTAAAGTAATATTATTTAACCTTTCGTTGTGGATAACGGTAATGACCCCATCGCTCACTGAAGAAGAAAAGTTACTTTCTTTTATGGATTCAGGTGGTAAATCATTCTCATCATGGTTGACAGTAACTACAGATAGTGTTCAGAGTGATGTCGATGGTATATTTACATAGTATATAACATTACAAAAAATGTGTTTCTGCACCAAGACATATTTTCATTGCTCTTCAAGATGCTGCACGATTAAACTTTCAAGAGCGTAGTAGAATGATATTTGGTAAACTTGATGTTTCTGAAGTTTCTGAAGTTTCTTTAAGAACAAATGGACATCAACAACCATCTGAAGATATATTAATAAAATTTGATCAAACTTATGTAGCTTGCATATAATTGGTTAATGACATTTATGTGACGTGATCAAAATACAGAAACTGGTTTACAAATATAGCAATTAGATTTTACAAATTATATCCAATTTATTACTTTTCGCTGGAACATCTTGATTTAGCTAGACATTTTCGAGCTCGCGTAAATCAGGATGCTGGTGTTAATTTTAGAGTAATTGCAGTTATACTCATCGATAAAACAATGTTACTTGAAGGTATTGGCGGACGAATTAGAGTTATTGACGCTGCAGTCGAAAACATGTTATTAAATCACTTATCATATTATAAAAATGTCATATAGTAACGTTAATGTCACTCTGACTTCCGGTCAGGTGAAAAAATTACAATAAAACCTTGCAAGTAAAAGTGGAACAAAAATATCACCAAAAAAGATCAAATTTCTAGTGTTGGTCCAAACCAATTATCATTAACCAAGACTCAACTCAAACATTTTAATAAGGCTTTAGAATAAAAACCCGGAGTTCGACTTCATCTTTCTCCGAGTTTTATTAAAGACTCAATTAAAACAGGTGGTATATTTCCACTTTTTGCAGCTTTACCAGCCTTAATAGCTGCTGCAGTTCCAACTATTGCAAAAACAGCTGCACTTGGAGTTTTAAGTGGTACTGCCGGAATTTTTGGTAGCATGCTTGTTGATAAAATAACAGGAAATGGATATAAATAAGGGAACCCTTTATCGATACGGAAAAGGTCTGAGACTTCCAGAAAACTTCGCTAATTTTGCCTATGTCAAATTTTGATTTACTCGATGCTGCTAAAAAAATTAAATATCAAAAATTTTAGATGTGTTTTATGCCTGATCAATTACCAAAACAACCAAACAATTTTGAAACAGGAATTATTAATCTTGATAACAGTTCTGGTCCAGGAACTCACTGGATTGCATACGCAATTGATCCACGTGGAATTTTTTTTATTCGTATGGGTTGGCACCACCAATGGAATTTTTAAAATAAACACTCATTAAAAAATATTCCAGTCTGGTATTCAACATTACCAACACAAACAATGAGAGATCCACCGATATATGGTCGTGAAGTAATTGCTGCACTCAATGCTATATCTCCATCAACATTAGCACCTCATAAAGTCGTGCACGAGTATACAGGTAACAGCGTTGTTTTACAGATCTAAAAATATAATGGTTGATATTTACGGAAGATCTTCTGCAGTGTTATCACTGGAGGCAAGACAAAAAAAGAGAGACAACATTGATATGTCAAATTACGCAACTAATGATGAACTTGCCGATATTATGAAACTCTCTGGAGTTGATCGAGATGAAAGTGTTATTTTTCCTGATAAACAAGGTGTTCTAAAGACAAGTAATATTAAGTGGAATGACATAGTTCGTAGAGTTCTCTGTGCTACTACGAATAATATTCCAGTATTTACTGACTGCGATAAATTTAGAGACTCAGTTGTATCAATTGCAGCTATTAGAAATGAAATTGCAAAAAGTGTTGCTTATCGTTTGCGGACCATCGGCGATACAATGACAGGTGAACTCAGCATGCACGGGAACAAAAAAAATTGTTTTAAGAGATCCAACATCTGATGAAGATGCTGCAACAAAAATTATGTAGATACAGTAGATACTACATTAATCACGCTACGAGTTGAGTATAACGCTCACGTAAGTGTGATTTTTAATCTTTGTTGAAATTTTAGAAAAACGAATGAAATCGCAGAGGAATTCTTTGGAAATTCGTTGACGTTGACGTTAAAACTTGTTGATATTAACACGAAACACTGCGATATTAAGATAGCTATATCTGACATTGAAACGATTGCTAAGCGAGTATGTGTTATCAGAGATCCTAAATCATTTTCAGAGCTAATCACGACAGCGCAGAGAAATATCAACGATATTGGAAAAAGACTAGAACATCTTATAAGTGGAATTCCTGATATCGTTAAAAAATTGAATTGATTAAAATTTCCAACAAGCAGATTATGAACCTGGTATATATACAGTAGCCTCTGACCATGCATCATGGTCAACAGTCAATAAATCCATTAAACATCGCGCTGAGGTTACCGGTGTATAAAGGTTCTCAGTACTTGGTGTTGTAACATTGATAATATCTACCAAGATGTCACGGCGTTATCCACTGACTGGATCTCCTGGATCTATGTTAGTAATGTTAGATCAAAACGACGAGGTAACATTTACTGTGGAACCCAAAGAAAAAAAAACTTGGCCTGATTCATTTTCGGTGCCTTGAATTAGTAACTAAATTCCCACCTAATTAAACCACAATGAGTATTCCGATCAACGTTCAACGTTTCAGACACAATCAAGCACGTGAATGGCAATCAAAATAAAAACATATTTTCGACGGGTATATAGTAAAAGTAAAGAAATATCGCAGACGTGTAGTTATTGTTGATATATTTCTTTATTCAAATTAATGATCAATTCCAACGTAGAATAAAATATATAAGCAGAAGAGAAGCAAAAATAGCTATATCAGTTCACGAACGAACATTATCGGCTACAATTTAAATATGTTCTCCCCGTTGCCAATATTTATCAGTCATCAGTTAGATCTGTTTGGCCTGAAATTCCATCAGAGTATCATGGACCACTAAAACCAAAGTTAAATAATTTCTAACTAATGAGAAAAAATTTATAACAAATCCAGAATATCGAGATGGATATCCATGGCGTCATCACACAGATCATCGTATTAAACTTTCTGATGGTAGAATATTTCCTAAAACACCGTTTTGAATAATAGATTTTGATAATAAAAAAACTTCCAATCATATTGTTTATGAAAGAGATTTCAGATGATTGGCTGACAAAATTTAAAACGAGTATATAACTATGTCCACGACATTAGAGCAATTATTTAAAAATTATGTTCTGGAATATCCTAATAAGGATTTAAGAAAGAAAATTACTGAAACGATACAACATTTAAATCAAATTGTATTAAATCTTGAATTTGCTAATAGAGTTATTATCGAAATAATAAATACTAGTAATTATGATATAGGAGATAAAAATAACAGGTATCAGGCACTTGTATATTAATCACTATACAATAGCTGAAGCGAATTTCTTAAACTTTGTACTCCCAGGATTTGAAACCTATGATCTAAAAAGAAGATTTAACGATACTGTCAACGAACACTTTCCAAAAATACTCGAGTCATGGAAAAAATAGCCACACCAGCATCTCTTCTAAGACATAACAATAATCCGCATGGGGAAGGTCACCAAATTTCACCAGAAATCGTTAATATAACATCAACTATTGCAGTCAATCTTGTATGTGATGTAATTGATGGCAGCTTTCAAATAGATCTTGAAAACTCAAATCAGGCTCATCATCATCATCTTTATTTCCTTCCATGGAAGATTACATGATATAAGAATAAATCATCTGAATACAATCAATAAATATAAAAAAAAAAAAAAAAAAAAAAAAAAAAAATATTCTATATTGGAATACAAATTCTTACACAATATCAATCAACAAAGTGTTCGTCAACTCATAAGTTGCAAGTTTCAGTACCTTATTTACAGAAGATAGCTGCACACTGCATGACAAAGTATGCTGCATACAGGACGAATAGCTTGGAGTTTTCTTTGTCGATTACTCCTGATGGTAACCTTTTACCTAAAAGATATTGTAGTTGCAGCTCATCTTCTGCATTAAATAACGTAATGTGCAGGCTCAGGGGAAATTTATCAGTAAGGAAATCCCAGAAAGAATTTCGAAAGTTCGACATATAAGGACAACTAACACAACAATGAAGTATTAAGTCTGTATAAACATTCCCACATCTAATACACATATCAAGCTGTGTTTGTGAAACAGCAGCCCATAGTTTAGCTACATATGTAAATACCTTAGTGTGTTGTCTAGTTTTAGCCGACTGCCACACTGAGGCAGGTCGTAAGTATTCGTGTATCGAAGAGAATCTATCAAAATCTGCTTGATTAGACATACGAACTCTCCAGAGGCTATTTTCAAGACCAACAATTTTTGACCTTACAATTTCTTTCCAATTATGTTTATCTGGAATTTCAGAATGATGTAAATAATCAGTTAGATACCCGAGCAAGTCAAACTTCTTTGAGGTATAATATAAATTTGAAATTAACCCGCAGCTTGACATGCATCCGCTCAGAATGAAGTGAAATAATGCAACGTTAAACACACGTTTAGTATGTACATTGTTAGGCATCAAACACAATCTGTGTAAAAACATCAATTTTCTTCTATCAATTTCGGACTGCGCTGATGTCCATCCTAGCATTCCCAGGGCAATGTCTGATCTTGTATGTATTGGAAAACCTTGTAAATGTTTGGCAAAATACCTCAGAGTTTTATCCAATAAAGCGAGGTCACTTTTTGAAATGTTACACCATAATTCACTTCCATAAAACATTGAAGGGAAAATTACCTTTTTAATTACATTTGCAGCAACCAAAGGATTTAAACCATTCGGTTTAATGCCAATACCAAACAGACCGTGAAAAGATTTTTTCCCTTTCTTGCATGCATCGAGTATTGCGTCATGCGACGTCAGCTTTGAGTTAATCCGGTGACCCAGGTGTGTTGCCGAATCGGTGACCGGCAAACATGACGGGCCAAGATACCATTTCATATTGATAAAATTCTTGTATTGGGGTCCGAAAATGATAATGTATGACTTTGTAACACTAAGCTCGAATCGCCACTTATTACTGTAGTCGTATGCTATATCTAACAGCTTTTGTAGATTGCTAGGATATATAGCCAAAAGTGAAATATCATCAGCTAGGGTTGGATTTCCCACAGCTAAGGATCCAATCTTTGCTCCAAATCCACTATTTTCTAACTGTAGCAGCAAGTCATTTATAAATATTGTGTACATCAAGGTTGACAAAACACCCCCTTGTCTCACTCCTTGGCCAATTGAGAACCAATCTGAAAATTGCCCATTTACAAGAACTTTACTCTGTAAATTTGTATACATGTTAAAAAATATCAAAAGGGATTTACCCGTAATTCCCAATGTGAATAATTTAAAAAGCAGTCCTTCGTGCCACACGGTATCAAATGCCTTTTTTGTATCAAGAAAAGCAGCAAAAACCCGTGAACCCATGTTTACATTATATTGTACTGATTGCAACAGCACAAAACTCGCTGTTGTGCAGCCTAAACCTTTTTGGTAACCATGTTGTTGTGAACTGGGTATACTAGAATTAGTATCTTTGAGCCAAGTTACCAAACGTTCATGAATAATTTTCTCAAAGGTTTTGTAGATAACAGGCAGTAAAGTAACAGGCCTGTAACTTTCGAGGGAGTTCTTTGATTTTCTGTTACCTTTGTACAGTGGTATTACTAACCCTTTTTTGCAATCTACAGGTATGTAAGATTGATCAATCATCCGAGTAAATAAAATTGTCATACACTCGATGAGGTAGTCGCTGCCATAGATCAAATGTTCATTGCAAATTTGATCATGGCCCGATGCTTTTGATTTCTTTAGACCTTTAATGATTTCTCTTACTTCATTTAAACTGATACTGGTCTGTAAGGCCTCGATATGGCTTACTTCGTCCTGTAGACCCCGATTTAATTCTCTCTCTATAAATTCATAAAAGTTTCCGTCAAAACTATGGTTTAAATTCGGCGTGTGAATGTCCTCATAGTATCTAGCAAAGCCATTTGCGATGGAATCATCATCACGGACACAAACTCCATCAGTTGATAGTTCCTGACAAAAATTTGTATTGTTCCCTCTCTTAATGTTGATCATTTTCCAAAAGTGTCTTACATCGCATTCATGTGCTTTTTCAATTTCTTCATACACCTCCCCCATATATTTTTCCACAGCCAGTTTTTGAACGTTTCTAAAGTCTCTCTTCTTATCTTTATATTCTCTGTAAGAATTAAATTGACTACCCCTCGGTCTTCCCTCATTTATCCAAGTATACCTAGCTTGTCTTTGAAGTTTATGTGCTTCTTTGAGTTCATTTGACCAATATGGTTTGGCTTGATAATTGAATTTAGACTTTGGAAGCGCGATGTCGCTTGACTGCTGTATTGCATTAACAATGTGCTGGTAAAAGCTATCAACATTGTCCGAAATAGTATCTATATCTAAAGTTTTCAGGCGAAGGTCCAGCTCAGATTGATAGTTTTTCAAGATATCAGCGTTTAATTTATTCCAGGCTATGTTGTTTCTCTTCATAGACTGTCTGAAGTCTCTCCCACAGGTCACTGTACGAAGGGAAGTAAGGATAGGGAGGTGGTCAGATATCGCGTGCTCTTCGTGATCTGAAACAATGTGCACACTTCGTAATCTACCTATGCATTGATCCGACAGTACAAAATGATCAATCATCGTTCTTGCTGGAGTGAACGTATAGCGGGAACCAGTGCATATTATTAAATGTCCAGCACTCACTAGATTATTATATCGCAAGAACTCATGAAATACTCTATCTTTGTAATCTCTGAAAGTGGCTGGTTCAGCTACTGCATTGAAATCACCAGTAAAATACACGTCCCCCAGCTGTGAGTACTGATCATAGAGATTTTGAATCAACTCAATTTGCGCTTTGTAACAATCTATGCCATATAATAGGGTCGGCATATATACACAAAAAATATATACATTTTGCATATCAGGAAATTTGAATTCTATGCCAACAACTCTGTCACTATTAACTTCATCTATAAAGTTAGCATATCTCATGAGAGAAGTTTTGCAGAAGATTGCAACTCCTCCTTTACCACATTTTATTAACATACAATTAGAGGAAATATCCTCTGCCTTAGCAGTGCATTTATAATCAGAACGAATAGTATCGCAAAATGGAAGTATGTGCTGTAATAGTTTATGTTCAGTTACGCAAGCTACGTCAACATTATATTTATCCAGCATTGCACTAAAGCTAAGAGCAGAGGACATAATTCCTCTAACATTCCAGGTCAGTATATTAAGATTCATATTAACTTGCAATATAGGCATATTAATACTTATGCATCGTGAAAGCAGGACTAAAATGACAAAGATGACAAAACACATTAACTTACGACAGAACATAATGGCAAATTTATGAACAATTAACTGTCACCCTAGTCACAGAATATCGCATCCTGCACCTTCATTTGCCTCCTGATCGCGATTGCTAAACCTGTCTCGCCAAGATTGATTCCCATACCACCTTCTTACATAAACACCTTTTGGCCATGTTACATCATTTTCAACAGTGTCGCAGTCTGAATTATATACAGTCAGCTTGGCCGATAGACAATTACGTCTACTGTGGATAAACTTTATGGATAACGGATCTATATCGTACATGAAAACACCATCAGAACAATAATGGCACAGTCTCCAGTCAACACAGAACAATTTAGTGTTAATATAGTTATTGATGATTAATAATAATAATAATAATAATAATAATAATGAGGACTTTGTATAGCGCCTAATCTTTAGAAGCTCTAAGCGCTTTACAACATTAGACAACACCTATGAGATATAAAAACATATAATAATATTATTACAAAAACGAACAACATGAAATTAGAAAAACTTAAAAAATAAAAAAACATGCTGAGAATATTTCAGGTAGGAAACATTATTAGGTCTTTAAGTTTGTTCTTGAAGTCGAAATAAGTGAGCTTTGAGAGCACTCTTGAATGGGATCACTGTGTCTTTGTGTCTAAGTTCAGTGGACAATTTATTCCACTTTGCTGGGCCTTGGTATGCAAAAGAACGCTGTCCATATGACTTTGTTTTCATAGTGGGAATAATGAGTATACGACTCTCAGAAGAGGAGCGTAATTATCTTGCTGGTGTGTACACATGGGTGAGATCGGATAGGTATGTCGGACTAGAGTCAGACAGTGAAACGTAACACAGAGAACAAATTTTGTGTTTGATTCTGGATCGAATGGATAGCCAGTGTAGGGTACAGAGCAGCGGGGAGGTGTGCTCTGGTCGTAGTCCTCTAAGTATGATCCGAGCAGCTGTGTTTTGAACTTTTTGAGGTTTCTGGAGTAGATATTGAAATGAACCAGATAAAATTGAGTTACAATAGTCCAGTCTTGAAAAGTATTAATGAACACACGTGTTTTAGTGGCATCAACTGAAAGATATTTGCGAACTGAGCTGATTAAGGCAACGAAGACTTTTTATTGGCGCAGGAACAATTAGATGAACTGCGGCGAGAAAATATTATTATGAAACCGTGTGATAGAGATCAGATTATCACGTGTACATTCCTTCATTAAATTTGATCAGATTAAAAAAAAATATATATATATTTTCTCATTCTGAATTAAAAAAATTGATTTCAATAAATTATATTCTAAAAAAAAATAATTAAAAAAAAATATATTAAAACAGAATAATTGTTTTTAATGATTCTTGCTCTGATTTCATATAAATAATGAAAATTAGTCAAATTTTATAATTTGACTGGGTGAAGACCCCAGTGATTCTCTACATGATTTATCGATAAATAGTTAAATTTTCATAAACACTGTACAAAATGATGGTTTCTTTTTAGCTAAATTACAAATGATTTTTGGTTGTTTTTTATGCAGAAAAAGAAAAAATTAACTATTTATCGACAAATCATTTAGAGAATCGCGGGGGTTTAAACCCTTCAAATATCAGTGAAATTGCATTCTTTACTGACAAATCGACAAAACTCGTTGAAAAAAACAACGATGAATTTGGAATAAATGTCACTAAAATGAACATAAAAAAAATATTATAATCAGAATAAAATTAACTTTTACTTTTCGCAATCACTAGTCATAACATTCATTTTCATCACTAGTGATGTTATTATTAGTGTCACTTTCATAAGTAACAGCGTTTTCGCTTTCACGATCTGGTATAATCTTTTCCAGTTGTCTTACGCGTGTATTAATAATCTTTTTTGTTTCATATTCGTTAAATAATTTTGATCTAATTTTTACAATCTAATATAGAGTGTCGATAGAAACATTAAAGAAAAACATTTCTTGATTGGTTGTTGACAAAAAATATTGCTGTAATAATGTGCGGTGATCATGTTCACCACCTTTTGTCGGATTGTCTCCACACGAATGGCGATAAAAGCTTGTAGATTATTATGAAAATATATCTGATGCTCACAGAGCACTTAATCCGAAATTAAGAGAGCTTAAGACATTAATCAGACCAAAACCAAATAAAGTTCAGTGTGAAATAATGCGTGAAATAATTTCATAAACTTCTATTAATCATTTTCGCAATTTATGGAGACCAAATGATTTGGTAATTACATGTAGAAAGACAGTTTGTGATACACTTCAACAACAATTATTTATGTTAAATAAAGAAAAGTTTTCAAATCTACCCGCACCATTGTGTTATCGACCGGATGAAACGCGACGACAGAATATAAACGTTGATATACCAGATCGTCAGAAAATAAAATCTTGTGTTAAATGATATTGTTTTAGTTCCTGTCAATGTTGTTGAGAGTGCATTAACCATGGAAAAAACTCCGTGGACGCTAGGATACGCAATGACAATTCATTCGTCACAAGGATTAACCATCTCTGATACAAATGTTTGGATCGTCGATGATCTATCGAATGGTCGAATTAGTTTACCTCGCAGTGTCTAAAGTTAGAAAAATATCTCAGTTGCAGAGGGTTATCATAGAGTTCACAGAAAATAATAATCAAACTGCTGGCAATAGCAATGATATAGTAAGAAAAATTTAGCTATAAACAATGTGACAAAAAATACTATGATCTCGATGCTGAATTTATCATGACATTGCAACAACAGCAAAATAACCGCTGTGCGAGCTGTAATGCAGTAATGTTTTGGCAGTATTCAAATAATAATCCAAGACAATTTACTGTAGACAGAATTAATAGTAAGTTTGGCCATACACGCGAAAATGTAATGCTTACCTGTCTTGAATGTAACCGACGTCGAGGTGATAGTTTACAAAAAGTGAATGCGGTGGTAATTCTGTCTTCAGTTGAATCTAGTCTGTAAATTGCAGGTCTACCTGTGAATCTTACCACACTAGATATTTAATGTTTCGTAATACTCCAAATAGGATCAGTCACTCTTCTTTTACCGCCTTCAAGTTCACCGGGTTCAAATAAATATCTTACAGTCACATTACCTAATACAGGTTGTTTTGAAAAGTCATGTGTTGTATTGGTATATTTTTTTTGTAATCGCATCAATGGGTTTCATGGCAGTTGTTCAAGTAATTTCATTATTTAATGCATTTATCACACTTGGTAATCTTGCAACCCATTCTCGAGATCTTGTATCTTTCTGAATTATCCAAATAACCACTCAGCAAATGTTCGATTAAATCATTCAACAATTTCCTGATCACGATGTATTGCAGCATGTCCTCATCTTATTTTGACGTTATGTTTTTTCATCAGAGTTGATGCTACACCAAGAAATTCTTTGCCAGGATCAACCTGTAATAGTTGTGACCATCGCAAGGGTACTCGTTCAAAAGCAGATATAACTTCAGCAGCCGTTTTAGTTGATAGTGGTTTTTATTCTTTATACTAAACATTTTTCAGCAGCAGAAAGTGTGACATTTGCTGCATCAGCAAATTTACTAATAGCTGCTCTACCTTTCCAACATACTCTTGGTTTATAATAAATCAATTCCATTATTTCAGTAATTGGTTGATTAATTACCGGCTCCAAATAAAAATTTATCTTTCATCAAAAATTGTATTGCCAATCTAGCTAATTTTTCATTAAAAGATAAATCTTTGATGGAATTTAATGTGCGAATTAAGTCCACATCTGCAACATGTCTTTTTTGTAAATCATTGCTTTAATATGCAACATCATGAATATTACACGCTTTATAAATTTTATTTATTAGATATTCACCAGGTCTTGGCTGATTTTGGTTATCAAGTTGGATATCAAGTCAAGTTCCAGGACCGCAATAATTATATCCTGGAAGATGTTTTTCTCCTGGGTATTTAGCCCAAGGAGTTCCTGGTAATTTTCTTAATAAAGTAGCGATATCACCACGTACTTTACTAGTAGAAATAAATTTATATTTTTTGTACATTTTACACATTTACCTGTAAGTGCATGTCTTTTATTTTTTGTTATTATTGTTGTCAATCCACTTGTAGGGGTGGATGCTCTACATCGAACACAAAACAGATTCATATTATTTATTATATTTGTATAAATTGGATGTCATAGATTTCTAAGCGACACAAAAGCAAGAGCCAGTAAAACATATTTCAGCATTACCAAATTCTAGCAGAATGATAATAATAGGTCCTTCCTGATCAGGTAAAATGCAATTATTGCTTAATTTGGTAATGAGATGGTTACAGTAGGACAAGTTATATTTAGTTGCACCATTAGTTGATGATCACAGATGCTACGATGTAAAGATTTTAATGAAAATGCAAAAGTGTTAAATGAATATATTGATGGCATTATTAATTTTATAACTGATATTGATGAAACATCATCTGAAGATAAATTAGATGTATTAATAATCTTTTAGTATATGACGACGTAATGCTGGACAAACATGATGTAGGTATAAAAATACTGATGTGATTTATGTTACTCAGAGATATACACAAATACCTAAAGTGATCAGAGATAAATGTAATATTTTAGTTGTGTTTAATGGAGTTGATACACGTACTCTACGAAATATTCATCAGACATGGTGTAGTGGGGATATGGACATGATTATGTTCAATAACTACTTTTCAAAAGCACAATCTGTCCGCACGGATTCATAACAATAAATTTGCATGATCCTAGAACAAGATATGGTGTAGGTCTTGATAAAATATTTGGTTGATATAATAATGATTTAATTATAGCAGCAGAGAGGGTGCTACCTCAATGAAACTTCTGACAGGTAAACGAAAACACGTGTTCAGATTATATAAAAAACCCACTAATGATAAAAATAAAATAACAAAAAAACTAACCCAATTAGAGAAACTCTCTGTAAAGTTAGAGGCTTTGGTTTTGTGTTTCAAAATATACTACATTATATTTTATTCAACAATGTGTCCTTGAACCCTGGTCCGACCAGGTACCCGTGCTCGGCTGCAGTAAATCCTTAAAGTCAAACCAATAAGTGCTGCAGTGCAATTTATGTGATTGGTAGACTCATCGCAAATGAATTAATTTGACAGTTGCAAACTATAACCAACAAAGCAGCTCTGATGATCCTTTCTTCTGTCCTTCTACCTGTGACAATTGACTACCTGCTGTTACAGATTCCTTCATTGAGGAGGACGATATCTTACCTTTTGGTTGCAGCAATACCTACTTTCCTGATGCTACATACTTCACTCCTGCGTGCAGTTTCTGCAAAAGGTAGACATTTTCACGCATATTCGTTATACTGAGAATTTTACTATTGCTCATTTAAGCATAAATAGTGCAGGATATAATTTTGCTGAAAGTCACAAAGTTATAGTTGATAACACCATATTTCTGGATTCTTCCTTCAATGGCAAGTCTTGTTGATGGGTACAAACTCGAGAGGACGGATAGTACTTCCAATGGTGACTGGATACTTGCATTAATTCATTCAGATATCACTGCATGTAGGATGAAGGAACTAGAATCCAAGCACCTTGAGCAGATTGCTTTTGAAATGTATCTAAGGAATACTCAATGGTTAATCCATAGTGTGTGTAGGACCCCGATCGATAAATGAAAATCATTTGTTTGGGACAATCTTGCAAAATTGCTTTACAAAATTCTAGTAAAATGTGTTAACCTTATTATCATTGGTGACCTAACTTTTGATTTGCAGGAAATCCTGATCCTACATGACACGTGTGATATTTTTGATCTGACTTAAGGAATCTGTGTTTTAAGGGATGCAATCCATCTTGTATTGATCTCATTCTTAGAAATAAGCATAGCCAATGTATTAATACGTTAAATGTGACTACAGGTATTAATGAATTTCATAATCTGATCTTTACTTAAGAGACACAGTGCATTCTGCAACCAGGAAAAACCCACTGTATTGAAGTTTCAAAGATTTTGATGTGACTGACTTTGTAAATGATTTACAAAATGCTCCATTTACTGTCCTGTCTTCCAGTAATGACTCTGAATCTGTCAACTCTATTTTAATTTTGAAAAAGCTTTGATAAATGTTTTTGACAAACATGTTCCAATAAAACATACATACCCATGTAAAAATCATTATATTATATAAACAGAGAACAAAGGAAAGCTATATATATTAAACATATGTTGTTTACAAAGTACACTCAATACGGATCATGCAAAGCCTGGGAAAACTATTAAAGAATAAGTCTCTGAGAGCTTACATGTAAGAGAGATGTGCAAGGGCATACAATCTTGTAACTTCTGGTCAACTATTAAGCCGTATTTTTTTAATACAAGTTCAGCTGTTTAAGTTAAGATCATTCTTGCTGAAGGTACACAAATTGTAAACAATGACAGAAAAATACGTGAAATCTTTTTGTAAAAATATGTAAATGTGTCATTAGACATTGGCAAGGATGTTCCTTTCGACCCTCTAACCCATCAGGCTATCAAGACAATAAGGACAATAGTAACATGGATACATTTTTTGAATTTAAGCAAGTTAACCATGAAGAACTGGATAATGTTATAATAATTTTAATTTTAAAAAAGCTACAGGAGTGGATTATATTCCTGTTAAACTTAAAAGCTGGGGCACCAAGCCCTGTGGGACTTATTACAGATCTAATTAACAATACTAAACAATTAAATATTTGTCCTGATTCTCTGTAGGAAGCTCAAGTACATCTGACTTTCAAAAAGAACAATTCTCTTGATAAAGTAATTATTGTCATGTCAGCATTTTACCCATCATACCCAAACTATTTGAGAAATCAACTGAGACTCAGCATCTTGTTTTAAAACACACTTAACACTTGGGTGCTTTTCATAAAGGCCATGGATGCAAGACTACTCTTATGTTTGCTTGAAGACTGGAGGAAGGCTCCTGATGAAGGAAAATTTGTAGTTGCAGTCCAGATGATCTAATTCAAAGCTTTTGACTGTCACCCTTATGATATTCTGATTTGCATATTAAGGGTTCATGGTTTGTCAGATGTATCAGTCAGCTCTTGCTTAGCTATGTGTCAAGTCATAAACAGCAAATTAAGCTGTAGGGTCCCGATTATCTGGTATGAAATTCAAAACGGGGTTCCTCAGGGTTCGATAACTGCACCATTACTTTTTAATGTTTTTGTCAACGATATCTATTTTGTTTAGACAAGGCTCTTTATAAAACTATAATGATGATATCACTTTGCCCTCTTCCTCACCAGATTTTAACATTGATTAACACACTTGAAACTGAGGCAAACATACTGATTAACTGGTTCACTGTTAACAAAATGCAAGCCACCCTTGAAAAGTTTCAAGCACTAGCTGTGGGTTAAAAGACCTTCAGTATGAAGCCATTACTTAACATGGTAAGCAATGCTGTCATAATTTGTGAAGAAACTGTTCAACTGCCTGGAGTTGACATTGATTATCAACTGAAATTCAATTCTCATGCAAACAATCTCTAGGAAATCTTCAAGGCAACTGTCTTGAAATGTGTTGGTCATAAGCTAACTAGACTCAACAAGCTAACCATCTTGTATACATTTATTCTTTCCAATTTCAATTTCTGTCCCTAAGTCTGGCATTACTGCAGTGATATGAACACTACTAGACTTGAAAAAGTAAAAGAGCATGCTTTGAGATTTGTGTATGACGATTTTAAAAGCAGTTATTGTAAACCTTTACTTATGGCAAATATGCCAAATCTAAAGGTGTGCAGACTTTGGGTTATAGGTCTAAATATTTTCAAATTGCTGAATAAACATTCTCCCAAAAGTCTGGATGATATAATAAGTTTAAATAAAACATTTTTTTATATATATAGATATTCAAATATTTTTGATGTCCCAATAGTCAAAACATTAAAATTTGGCAATATATCCTTCAGATATGCACCTGCCACTCTTAATGTTACTGTTAGCCCCTTCTGTCTAGGAAAGTTGTTCTTTTAGTCCAAATTAGGTGCTTCTGCATATAGTTTAAATTTCAATTATGACCAATAACTTTTCAAAAATAATTAAAAATTGTGTTCTTAATTTATCCTAGATACCACAATCACTTTTGCTCAGACATTTAAAATTCTTTGCTTGCTAGTGTCTTAAGTCATACATTTTATGGCTGTAAAAAGTCCATTAGAGTTTATTTAATTGTTATAAACCATGCTGACATTAAATAAATCTCATTGTAATATACAACAGCATGTCATATTTTGTTGAAATCCAACAAACATTGGTAGTCTTGCTACTGAAACGTTAGCCAGGAGGTCAGCAATCATGGGGCATAATATTTGGAGGTTGTGAACAAAATCATTTGTCACATCAACATAGAGCAAGATACCAAATTTGGTTCAAACTGAACAATCGTTCAGGGGGGAAAGTTATAATGTGAAAACTATAGCTGGGAGGATGGATGGTCAGTGGATGCAACTCTTGTAAATGATGTCACCCTAGAAACCAAATTCATTAAAAACCTCATAGCTATATTTTGAATGGGTTGAAATTCAACCAACTATGGTAAAGTTATGAGGAGGAAATCAGTCATGTGATCAGGCCATCAAGGGGAATGACTCCTGCAAAAGTTGCTATGAAATGCTAAAGGTCCAATTCACTGAAGGTGTAGTAAACACAAAACTGTATGCCATAACTGGTTGAAATCCAAAAATATTTGGTACAGTTATGCTGTATATCATATTTGGTTGAAATCCAACAGTATTTTGTAGAGTTAAGCTGTTTACCATATCTCAGGGTTCCCATGCTACCGGGAAATTGGGAAAAAGTCAGGAAAAATGATAATTATTTTCCCGACCGTGAAAAGTCCTTGAATTTTGCAGATATTGACGAAAGTCAGAAAAACACGTGAATTTCCTCCACAATTTGATGCCCGAAACAATTACATAATTGAATAGTAACTGAACTGATTGTGAGTTCAATTTATCGAAGTCAAACCAGAATATTATCAGGAGGTTGCAGTATGGATCATCTGGGTGCTTGCCATAAATATATTTGTTGAGACAATCCAAACGCTCAGTGGATTAGATTTGTCTCGTAGACTTTTTGTTTCAGAGACAGTACGATATCCGTATCTTTTGTTTATATGGAAGGTATGAAAACCAGTCTAGCATCAAATGAAGAGAGCATGATGGCGTTAAAGCATATCACTTAGCGGATGGGCCAGCAAACTTAAACGTTGTTAAATCGAGTTATACCTGCATAACTGCATAATATTGATAAGAAAATTATTTATTTTCTCAGAAATTCCAAGTATTCAAATCGTTATGTCTTTAATCTGTTGAAAGACGAAAAACTGTGTTGATGAAATTTGAGCTTGTACTAGCGATTTCGATTACTAGTCGCTCGAGCACACAGAATCTCACAGCTGTCATTTTCAAATATTGTAGAAAAAAATATTAAATGAAAGTCATATACTGGTTGCAATAAAATACAAAAACGAAAGAGCACAAAATTATCTATTTATTCAAAGACCTATTTCCGGAGTTTTGTTGCATCACGTGACTATCACGTTGACATGTGCTCTCTCATGCAGGGAGCATATAAAGTAGGAACTAGACTACTCTGCTTGATGAATCAGACTGGCAAAGTTTCTTGTAGTTGTTCTCAAAATAAATATTTTGTAATTATATGTTCTTTCTTGTTTTTATGAAAGGTATGAGACTTTCATTTAATATAATTGAAATTTTGTACGACGATATTAAAAAGGAGTTTGTTGTTGATATCACATGACTACTGGACTTCCGATGTCATTGTTTGTGAGTTCTGAAATCATGCAACTATTCATGTAAATGGCAAGTACTGGGTCAAGTTTCATCTATGCCGAGTTGCGTCTAGTCTATCCGTGGATTAAAGAAATTACAAATATAATACTTGCCATTTTTGATAAAATAAATGTTTCTTATCGATTTCAGGTTGGTATAAGTCATTATAACATAGTTTAAATTTGCTAGGCCCACTGGTAAGCTATCTTACGGTGGCGGCAATTCCAAATTTTGTATTTGTAATTGCTCTGAACACACACTCAATCCTAAATGTCCTAATGTGAAAAATGGGGTTGGAATAGAAAAATGTCGAATCTCTGAGCTGAACTTTGGTGCGAAACTATTACACAGTGACCTGTAGCTTGAAGCATTGGTTTCAGATCTTAAACAGAACACAGGAGAAATGGGATATTGTCGTCCCTTTTATTATATATTAGGAAACGATAAAAGCCCATGTATCAATACAGATTTTGGGACTGGCTTATTGACCTACAATAAGACACGATGATTTTACAGAAATTTCGGCCCTTGTTTATAGAACAATATATAATTTTGAAGGTCTTTTTCAAAATTTAAATCACACTTTTGTTAATGTCTTTAAATGATGGAATTTTTAACCAAATAGTCTTAAGGAGTTTAGGTTCGTTGAAAATTCTTGTTTGAGATTTTAATGGCACACATAAATTCAGGGTTAAACCTTTTTCATTACAAGATAAGATTCTAATACTTTGCATTTATTGGGGTTTTTTCATACTGTGATAGGAAATGCTTACTTTGTATAACATGCACATATATTGCTCTAGAATTCTTAGAATTAAAGGTTTGAAAGGAAACAAAATAATGTATGCTCATTATGCTGTTTCCATGCAGCAATATAATGCAGGTCAGCAAAGTAAACTTAGGATTTGTATTCTGTACATCGAAATGGCTTTAAATGCCAGTTGTAGGAAAATAGTAAGATTTGTTTCGTGTGACTTATTTTGTGGTTTTTGTACATAATCATCTTTTCTGACATATATGTTTTGGAGTCTTGAAAGAGAAACATCTTCAGATTTGGAAAATGCATGTTTTATAATCCAAAATGTTTTTTAATTCCATTCTGTAATGGTCACAGGTTAACCTTGAAAAAATTAATTTCATCCTGGAAAAAACCTGGAAAAGTATATTTAGAAAAGTGTGGGAACCATGCATATCTGGATGAAATCCAAGAATTGGTGGTAGAGTTAACTTATGTCATATTTGGTTGAAATCCAACATTCTTTGGTGGAGTTTAGCTGTGGGAGTCAAAGGTCAGAAGATTGGCAAGCAGAGACCATTCCTACTCTCAATAATATCACAATAAGCTAAAAATCAAACTGTTACTGATTTATATCACTACATCGCAATAACCAAATTTGGATAAAATCCAACAATTCCCAGTAAAGTTAACTTAAGAAACCAGACTGTTACTGGACAGACATTTATATGGAAGCAAAAATGATGCAATTATTATAGGATTCAACCAACGTTCTTGAACAGGACTCCATTTACCAAGTGTGTGTGTGTGTGTGTGTGTATATATATATATATATATATATATATATATATATATATATATATATATATACTCACACCCCCCCCCATCAAAAAGGATCTGACATATAAATTCCCTATCTTCCCAATGACAGCAACCAAATCTAAAACTTAAAACTGGCATGACAGACCTGTAATTAATGGACAAACTGACTTAAATAAATAATATACCTTGATCTCAGCTATACAGACAAGTTTACTTGTTCTTTGGCTGAAGACATTTTGAAATAAAAACAAACAAGAAATCTGCATTGAAACCAATGTTCTTCTATAATATGATCAATATTCAGAAATTGAGAAATATTTCTCAGTTGATCTTTCTCTGCATATTATACCCTGACATATCTTACATGTGAATAATTCCCCTTTCCTTTATTTATTAAACCATTCATGGATAAAAAGCAATGGAAAAATGTAATAAAATAAGTTCCAGTTTGAAAACTGTAACATTAAAACTGCATGGAATGAAACAAATTACATGCAATTTTTTCAAGATTTTATTTGTAATTAAATTTGAAGAAAATTGTAATCATAGCTATAGCCAATTCAAAATGACAATGACAATAAAGAACTTAGTCTGCTCTACAAACACAAGTGTTCTGCAGACCTTGGTGTCTCGTTTGCATATATGCGCTGATGAATTCTCTGTATCAGACTTGCAAAGCCTTTAGCACAAAATGTTGATATCATTGAAGTTGGAAAAGTAAAACCTCTGTCTCACTATGCCTATGCAGGTAAGACAATAAAGAAACACAATATGATCGGTAAGACAAACAAAGTTAGTAGCATTGGTTAGACAATAAACAAAGCATTGGTAAGACAGAGATTGTAGCATTGGTAAGATAGTAAACAAAGACAATATGATTGGTAAGACAACACACAAAGACAGTAGCATTAGTAAGACATTAAACAAAGTTAATAGCATTGGTAAGACAAACACAGTGTAGCACTGGTAAGACAGTAAACAAAGTTAATAGCATTGGTAAGACAAACAGAGTGTAGCATTGGTAAGACAGTAAACAAAGACAGTATGATTGGTAAGACAACACACAAAGACAGTAGCATTAGTAAGACCGTACACAAAGTTAATAGCTTTGGTAAGACAAACAAAGATTGTAGCATTGGTAAGACAGTAAACAAAGACAGTATGATTGGTAAGACAATGCACAAAGATAGTAGCATTAGTAAGACATTAAAGAAAGTTAATAGCATTGGTAAGACAGAGTGTAGCACTGGTAAGACAGTAAACAAAGACAGTATGATTGGTAAGACAAGACACAGATAGTAGCATTGGTAAGACAAAAGATTGTAGCACAGGCAGCTTATTCTAATGAAATATTCAAATATAACATATCTTACAAGTGTACAGTTTACTCTATAAACCATTCATAAACAACTATCAAGATCACATTCAATAATTTAGTACATAACAATCAGTTTTGAGTTCCAACTGTCTTAATGAGATGAATCTGCTTTTTGGACAGTATGCATATCCCACAGATTACTTTTTGGACAGTATACATATCCCTTAGATTACTTTTTGGACAGTAAACATACCCCTTAGATTACTTTTTGGACAGTATACATATCCCTTAGATTACTTTCTGGACAGTATGCATATCCCATAGATTACTTTTTGGACAGTATACATATCCCTTAGATTACTCGATGACGAACATGACTATGGAATTATTACTTGCTGCAGAGGACAATGCCACTATGACATCACATGATGTGCTAAATATGACTGCATTTATCCATGGAACTGTACACCAAATGTTTGTTTCGTGGAGTACAATACCAACCAAACAAGTCTTGGTGGGGAACAGTACCCAACAAATGACTCTTGGCAGGGTACAATACCCAACAAACTGGGTGGAGTACAGTACCCAATAAACAACTCTTAGCAAGGTACAATACCCAACAAACTGGGTGGAGTACAGTACCCAACAAACAACTCTTAGCAGGGTACAATACCCAACAAACTAAGTGGAGTACAGTACCCAACAAACAACTCTGTACAATTCCATTGAAAAAAAGCAATAACAGAATATTGCATTCACAGTAAAACGTCACACTGTAATATACATTGCAACAAGACATTTTGTCATTCATTTTCACAGCAATATATATAATGCATCAAAACATTTTGTCTTTCATAAAATGACATAGAATATGTTCTTGAAAAACCTTTAACAAATGCAAGCAAAAATAAAAAGACTGTCTTAATCTATTCTCATAAAGAAAAAAAATTCAAACTTTTCAAGGTAGTTTATTAAGAAGTTTGTAGGAGCAATGAATCGGAACATGTTTGGTTTGGTTTTGTGTTGTATGGCACAGCAACTCAAGTCGGCTATTTGAGGCCAATTCATTGGTAGTCAAGTGCCTTGTCAAAGAAAACACCATGGTTGCCAACCCATGCAGATCCAGTGCTTGGATTGGAACCCATATAATGATAATCACTAAAAAAACTCCTGCTAGAACATTTGTGAAAAAATCTATCCACTTAACAAACAATGCACTTGCTTCTTGCAAATATGTTAATTCCTAATGATATTTATTTCATTCTTGGTATTACTATATACAGTGAAATGGGACCTACAAGACACCCAATTCAGATAGTGTCCTATAAGACACCCAATTCAGACATAGTATGTCCTACAAGACAACCAATTTAGACATAAATATGTCCTACAAGACACCCAGTGTTGATATATGTATCCAACTAATCTCAATTTAGATATAATATGCCTTACAATACACCCAATTCAGACAGTGTCCTACAAGATACCCAATTCAGACATAGTGTGTCCTACAAGACACCCAATTTAGCCATCATATTTCCTACAAGAAACCCAATTTAGACATAGTATCCTAAAGACATCCAATTCAGACACCGTATTTCCTACAAGACACCCAATTTAGACATCATATTTCCTACAAGACACCTAATTCAGATATAGTGTGTCCTACAAGACATCCAATTTAGACATGCCTTAAAAGACACATACTTTAGACATAATTAACCACTTTTCTTCATATAACCCCTTTTAATTTTTAATATTACATTAATCCTGGATTAAATCATGTAATATACAATGATTAATCCTTTTTGTGTCTGCCAAGAACCAACTATATTTTGTATAATTTATAATGTTAATTACATGGTCACTAATTTAGTTAAAATTTAATAGAAACAACATGCTTCCTGTCATTTGCTGAAATTCTGACAAATTTTACAAGTATCTAAAGCATTATAGTATCCTTTTGCAAATTGTAAAATAATACTTGTGCTGAGTTTCAAAATGTACATACACCTGTCTCAAAGAAAGAACAAAAATAATAATTGTATTGCGTTTGAAAATGTACATATGCCAGTCTCAGAGAAAGAACTGACAAATAAAATTGCTCTAAATACTTTCTTACAAGTTGACTCCAGAAAAGACAAATACAATTGCTATAAATATTTTCTTATAAGTTGACTCCACAACTGATAAATAAATTGCTGTAAATAGTTTCTTACAAGTTGACTCCACAACCGATAAATAAATTGATGTAAATACTTTCTTACAAGTTGACTCCACAAATGGTAAATAAAACTGCTGTAAATACGTCCTTACAAGTTGACTCCACAACTGCAAACTGTCTGATAATGCACTGACAAATCTGGGTCTTTGCAGTTTGTATGAAGTAATGGTTATACATACTTTAAAGACCCTGATCCACTAGTGCATTATTATACAGCAGTTCGGGGTCTGTTTTCTTTTCTTTCATTTGTACTGTACTTATAACTGAGTATATACCATACTCCACTCAAACAGTGTTTGCTTTAAGAACAGCAAATAATTTTCTTTTTTTTATCAGTCTGAAATTTGCATGGTTAAATCTGTACCAGTACTGCATTACATCCAAATAATAATAATTCAATCTAATTATTTTGGTTTCATCGTTTGCTTATACTACTTTTGTACAGGTACCTTAAGATGTGTTTTAACCAGCTCTTAAAAGCCTATAGTTTTGAAACTGGGTATCTGAAATTGTGGAATGTTAACGTCTTTTTGAGAAAGAAAATACTTGTTCAATTACCCTGTAAACTTCCTGAATTCAAACTGCTTAGTCATCATAACATCTTGCAGCATACTTGGTAACATCACCAATATAATTTTGTTTCCAGTGCAAGTGTCTAACATAAGATTTCAGTATTTCACATACTCATGATGCAATCAAGTTTGGAAAAATGGTGAGAATTATGGCCACACTTTAATATACCACAAGGAAGGTAATAGGATAAAATTGTTACAGCTGCAATATTTAATGCCACTGTTGATAAGAGAGATCGAATATCAAACAAGTCCCAAAAATGTATACAAATCCTTAGTTCACTGCTACAGTAACAAATCACTTCTGTTTATGATACAAATTCTGTTTCACTCAATTACTTCTAAATACGTTGCTGGAACTTTTCCCTTGTGTGGTCCCCTTTCAGCAATATACCAGTCTGGGTCCATGCCTGGTAATTTATAAACTGTGATTAACTGAAAAATAAAGTTAATTTCTTTATTTCAAGTCAAAAAAAATATGAAAATATTTTACATTGTGAAACATCATCCACTTAATGTTGTGTTTTTTTAAATCTCAAGAATTTTCTTTGAGGCTCCGAAATTCAAAGACAGACACACACACACACATGCCATACTGTGATGTATATAATCCAGTACAAATATGGCAGTAAATTTGTTAATATGCTCTACTTTCAACTTATGATTTCTAGCTGACAGCATAGATCTTGATCTGTCGTTGTGTTTGCAACAGCAGACCTGTGTTTTTGTCTTTTTATCTGACTAAGCTTAATACAACATTATACCTGTGTTTTTGTCTTTTTATCTGATTAAGCTTAATACAACAGCAGATCTGTGTTTTTGTCCTGTTATGTGATTAAACTTTATGCAACATTAGACCTGTGTTTTTGTCTTTTTATCCGATTAAGCTTAATACAACATTAGACCTGTGTTTTTGTCTTTTTATCCTATTAAGCTTAATACAACAGCAGACCTGTGTTTTTGTCTTTTTATCCGATTAAGCTTAATACAACAGCTGACCTGTGTTTTTATTTTTTTATCCGATTAAGCTTAATACAACATTAGACCTGTGTTTTTGTCTTTTTATCCGATTAAGCTTAATACAACAGCAGACCTGTGTTTTTGTCCTGTTATCTGATTAAACTTTATGCAACATTAGACCTATGTTTTTTTCTTTTTATCCGATTAAGCTTAATACAACATTAGACATGTGTTTTTGTCTTTTTATCCGATTAAGCTTAATCCAACATTAGACCTGTGTTTTTGTCTTTTTATCCGATTAAGCTTAATAAAACAGCAGACCTGTTTTTTTATCTTTTTATCCGATTAAGCTTAATACAACAGCAGACCTGTGTTTTTGTCTTTTTATCCGATTAAGCTTAATACAACTGCAGACCTGTGTTTTTATCTTTTTATCTGATTAAGCTTAATACAACAGCAGACCTGTGTTTTTGTCTTTTTATCCGATTAAGCTTAATACAACATTAGACCTGTGTTTTTGTCTTTTTATCCGATTAAGCTTAATACAACATTAAACCTGTGTTTTTGTCTTTTTATCCGATTTAGCTTAATACAACAGCAGACCTGTGTTTTTGTCTTTTTATCTGACTAAGCTTAATACAACATTATACCTGTGTTTTTGTCTTTTTATCCGATTAAGCTTAATACAACATTAGACCTGTGTTTTTGTCTTTTTATCCTATTAAGCTTAATACAACAGCAGACCTGTGTTTTTGTCTTTTTATCCGATTAAGCTTAATACAACAGCTGACCTGTGTTTTTATCTTTTTATCCGATTAAGCTTAATACAACATTAGACCTGTGTTTTTGTCTTTTTATCCGATTAAGCTTAATACAACAGCAGACCTGTGTTTTTGTCCTGTTATCTGATTAAACTTTATGCAACATTAGACCTATGTTTTTTTCTTTTTATCCGATTAAGCTTAATACAACATTAGACATGTGTTTTTGTCTTTTTATCCGATTAAGCTTAATACAACATTAGACCTGTGTTTTTGTCTTTTTATCCGATTAAGCTTAATAAAACAGCAGACCTGTGTTTTTATCTTTTTATCCGATTAAGCTTAATACAACAGCAGACCTGTGTTTTTGTCTTTTTATCCGATTAAGCTTAATACAACTGCAGACCTGTGTTTTTATCTTTTTATCCGATTAAGCTTAATACAACAGCAGACCTGTGTTTTTGTCTTTTTATCCGATTAAGCTTAATACAACATTAGACCTGTGTTTTTGTCTTTTTATCCGATTAAGCTTAATACAACATTAAACCTGTGTTTTTGTCTTTTTATCCGATTTAGCTTAATACAACAGCAGACCTGTGTTTTTATCTTTTTATCCGATTAAGCTTAATACAATATTAGACCTGTGTTTTTGTCCTGTTATCTGATTAAACTTTTTGCAACATTAGACCAGTGTTTTTTCTGTGATTAACCTTTAAATATTTTATGTTCTAAGTTCTTCAGTGCTAAATACCGTTTCAATGAAAAACTGGTGTGCATTAGTGATATACAGTAAGATGTGCTAAGGTCACATTAAGGTGTTTTTGCTAATGGCTTTGGTTAGCTTTTGTTGAGCAAGGACAGTCAAATTCTTGCCCAAGGACACAGCATGGCAGCTGAACCAGTCTGGCTTCTCTATCACTAAACTCCTCTTAATTCCAAATCATACTTCAAAATAGTATTACCAATCAAAAGGCTGCATTGATGCATTTAAAAGCCATTTTAAATAATCAATGAAATGCAGAGTCAAACTTTAGGGATTTAAGGGCTTGGTCTGGAAATCAAACACTTTAATTACTAAATGTATGTCTTTAACAGTCCTTAAAATTTCATACAACCAATCTTATAAATTTAGGTATAAATTCTAAAATGGTGTAAATGAACCTAAATCAAGAACTTATCAAAGGTACTAAATACATACATATTATACAAAACAATTTAGTGGTAGTCAGGAAAGAAATATGGAATCAAAATGCAAGGCGCACTTTAACAATGATAATAAAGAATTATACCAGATCA
Organism: Sinohyriopsis cumingii; assembly: GCA_028554795.2. Classification (NCBI taxonomy): domain Eukaryota; kingdom Metazoa; phylum Mollusca; class Bivalvia; order Unionida; family Unionidae; genus Sinohyriopsis; species Sinohyriopsis cumingii. The sequence continues at coordinate 45,973,069 of CM068839.1, forward strand.
AATAGAAAACTGGTATGTCTATTAAAAGCCACTATTAGCTGTTTGTTTATTGTAAATTTGTCTAAAACTGAAGAATCTTTTTTGCAAGATTTTTTCTCAGAAATTCATTTGTCACTTAATACTCTGACAATGCTACTAAAAATTGAAATGGGTTCACACAACAGGCTGGCATTCTATCTAGAAAGGATAACAGCTGATTTTTTATTTTGTCAATACTACTAAAGAATTAGACGAGTAGATCACAGGTTGGCATGCTATCCTGACATCTGATTTCTTATTCTGTCAATAGGAAAGAATGAGAGAAGTATATGACAGGTTGAAATCCTATCCTGATATGTTGACAGCTGAGTTTTTATTCTGACAACACTAATGAAGAATGAAATGAGTACATGACAGGTTGGCATGTTATGCTGACAGCGGATTTCTTATTGAGATTTTCTTTTGAAATCTAAAAATTTGCAAACTTGGTTTGTACAGACATTCATGTAGAAATAAAGAATGTAGAGAATTGAATTGTGTCATAAGTACCATATATAGTCATTTGTAAGTCATAAACACCATATACAGTCCCTTGTAAGTCATAAATACCATATAGAGTCACTTGTAAGTCATAAATACCATATAAAGTCACTTGTAAGTCATAAATACCATACAGAGTCACTTGTAAGTCATAAATACCACATATACTTGCTTGCAAGTCGAGTCCAACTGCATCCTGCACAGACCATAATCTTCTGGTACATTATTTGATGGAAAATCAGGGTTTACATTGTTTGCAGTTTGACTGGACTTTTAAGTAAGTATACATCTAACAGACTGAAAGATGTATCACCTAATAGGCTATTAGTTCCAGCACTTTAGTATGTAATACATTGTTAGGTCTTAGCCAAATAATGTTGAGTTTGTAAATGTAATAAATCAGTATGTTTGAGTAAAATAATATATAGTTTGTAAATATAAAATATTAGAATATCCAAGCAAAATAATGGTTTGTAAATACATCAGTATCTCTGAGTAAAATATTTAGTTTGCAAATATAATAGAATGTCTGAGTAAAATAATATATAGTTTGTAAATATAATATATTAGAACATCCAAGCAAAATAACAGTTTGTAAATACATCAGCATCTCTGAGTAAAATATTTAGTTTGTAAATATAATAGAATGTCTGAGTAAAATAATATTTAGTTTGTAAATACATCAGTATGTCTGAGTAAAATAATATTTTGTTTGTAAATAAATCAGAATGTCTGAATAAAATAATATTTAGTTTGTAAATAAATCATTATGTCTGAGCAAAATAATTAACATTTTATAATTATACTAATCCGTTGATTTGTTGTACCTTTAATTCACTGAAAATCTACAACAAAATCTTGTACAGATCAGTGTGAAAAAAATAGAAGTAGGATAGCAGTGTTCTCCCCAGGCCAAGTTACACTATCCTTTCTACATATTATTAACCCCACAAAACTTCGACTGATGTTGCCCCCACACCTTCATCTCTACAACTTATAAACCCCACAAAACTTCAACTGATGTTGCCCTCACACCATCTCTACTTATCTCTACACCTTATTCACCTCACAACACTTTAACTGATGTTGCCCTCACACCATCTCTTCTTATCTCTACACCTTATTCACCCAACAACACTTTAACTGATGTTGCCCCCACACCATCTCTACTTATCTCTACACCTTATTCACCTCACAACACTTTAACTGATGCTGTCCCTAAACCTTCATCTCTACTATCGTCTCTACATCTTATTAACCCCACAACACTTCTAATACTGCCCCCACACCTTCATCTCTACTATCATCTCTACAACCTATCAACCCCACAGCAAAAGATATGATATAAACACTTTCCCATTTCTGAAAGCATATGCTGTACTTTTAAAAGTAAAGTGGACAACCTGCCAATTTCAAGTTTTAATGCTTGCATATTTACAACTAAATCTTCAAAAATGTTCTACACTTCCACAAAATGGTTCTGTCATGACACTATGAGAGATGGGGTGGGGGTAATACCATCAAAATGTACCTCATCTGCCAGTAATGTTAATTCAGAACTATCAGCGGCATCATAATCATATAGTACTCGGGCTTGTTTTTTCTCAGTAATAGGAGTGGCTGCTGTGACTTGTATAGCAGGCGGTGCACTTGGTCTAAGGGGAGGATTCGGGCTTAGCGTTGAGGAATTATTGTTGGTAGAGAGACCCGTGCCAAGAGAGTTTGGTGCCAATGGGTTTCCAACACCTGAATTGGGCATGGCAGTAAAACTGAAAGGATAGTAGAGAGGAACAAAATACATAAATGCAAACTAAAGAGGCATGCTGTTGGCTGACTAGGGCATATGTATGCATAAATTAACTGTAGGCTGACTAGGGCATAAGTATACATAAATTGAATAAACCTTACCATACACCAACCTTTTTGTCATGATTTCTGATCTTTATGATAAAAACAAGGTGAATCAAGTTCAAGCTATTTAAATTTACCAATCTTGCATGATTCATGCACTATTTTAAAAGACTATTACCATTCATACACTATTTTAAAAGACTTGTACCATTCATACGCTATTTTAAAAGTCTTGCACAATTCATGCACTATTTCAAAAGACTTGCACGATTTGTACACTATTTTAAAAGACTTCTACCATTCATACACTATTTTAAAAGACTTGTACCATGCTCCCTTGATACTTTGTAAACTTCTGTGATCAATGAAAATGACAAAATACTGACGATGGCAGAAAATTTAGCTTTACCAGCAATATTTGTAGACTGCTCAACACAGAAGATTTAACTGATGGTAAGCAAAGGTCACACAATTTATTACCGACAACTGTATTACATTTATTTAGTTCCGTAGATCCTATACTCGTATAAACTTCATCGAAATATCCTGCGTGAGGAAAAAGTTGGTTTGTAGTACAAAAAGGCAGAAAAGAAATGTATAAGCTATCTGTGCATAAAAATAATACTGTACAAATACCATACCCATGTATAGTAAATGCAAATCAAAGTCAAATAATTAAGTTCATTTAAATTCTTTCTCATAATGTCTTGACATTCAGCCCAATGAAGATGGTTTGCAATGGATTCATATAGTACTAAGTAGCAAGAAGGTTTGAGATGGATTCATACAGTACTAAATAGAAAGGTTTGAGATGGATTCATACAGTACTACAGAGCAGGATGGTTTGAGATGGATTCATATAGTACTGTATAGCAAAATGGTTTGAGATGGATTCATATAGTACTAGATAGCAAGATTGTTTGAGATGGGATTCATATAGTACTAGATAGCAAGATTGTTTGAGATGGGATTCATATAGTACTAGATAGCAAGATTGTTTGAGATGGGATTCATACAGTACTAGATAGCAAGATTGTTTGAGATGGGATTCATACAGTACTAGATAGCAAGATTGTTTGAGATGGGATTCATACAGTACTACAGAGCAGGATGGTTTGATATGGATTCATACAGTACTGCATAGCAAGAAGGTTTGAGATGGATTCATACAATACTGCATAGCAAGATGGTTTGATATGGATTCATACAATACTGCATAGCAAGAAGGTTTGAGATGGATTCATACAGTACTGCATAGCAAGAAGATTTGATATGGATTCATACAGTACTGCATAGCAAGATGGTTTAAGATGGATTCATACAGTACTGCATAGCAAGATGGTGTGTGTGATTTGGATTTTTTAACGTAGCTTTAACAATTTTTCAGTCATATTGCTATGATGTCTGCAGTGTAGCAGTTTAAAGTGATGTCTAGCACTGCATCATCATGCCGCAGACATGTAACATGATGTCCCACCCAGTCACATTATACTGACACCAGGCCAACCAGTCCTAACACAAACCTCTTAATGCTGAGTGCCAAGCGAGGCAGCTGTTAGTACCATTTTTGTAAGGTTTGATTAGTTCGGGGATTGAACCCACGACCTCCCACATCCAAGGCGTAGCAAGATGGTTTGAGATGGATTCATACAGTACTGCACAGCAAGATGGTTTGAGATGGATTCATATAGTAAAACATACCAGATGGATTGAGATGGATTCATATAGTACAATATACCAGATGGATTGAGATGGATTCATACAGTACAATATACCAGATGGATTGAGATGGATTCATACAGTACAATATACCAGATGGATTGAGATGGATTCATACAGTACAATATACCAGATGGATTGAGATGGATTCATACAGTACAATATACCAGATGGACTGAGATGGATTCATACAGTACAATTTATCAGAAAGATTAAGATGGATCCATATAGTAGTGCAGTGCAAAATCAGTCAATAAAAAGCTTCCTATTGTTAGCAGATACTAAAATATACAACAACATGAATTTTGTACATCATGTTTTTTTAATGAATTTTATATCTTGCGATGAACATTTTAAAGATTTTACTGAGCTCCATTTAAAATCTCAGTGAATTTTGGTTAATTTAATTAAAGCCTCAGACTTCTGAGTGACATCAAAGTTAACAGTTAATGAGAGGTCAGATAGACCCACCTTATATTTAAATACATTGTAACACTGTCCATGGAAGACATTTATTATACTACACTACAGAGTGGCCTACATAACACTATCCATCAAGGGCAATAAGTATACTAGCTTACAGAGAGACCACCATAATGGTATGCTGAAATACATTATAACACTGTTCATGGAAGGCATTAAGTGCACTAGCTTACAGAGAGACCAGCATAATGGCATATTGAAATACACTATAACACTGTTCATGGAAGGCATTAAGTGTACTAGCTTACAGAGAGACCACCATAATGGTATATTGAAATACACTATAACACTGTCCATCGAAAGCATTAAGTGTACTGGATTACATAAAGACTGGCTTACCGGTATATTGAAATACACTATAACACTGTCCATCAAAATCATTAAGTGTATTGGATTACAGAAAGACTGTCTTACTGGTATAATGAAATACACTATAACACTGTCCCTCGAAAGCATTAAGTGTACTGGGTTACAGAGAGACCACCATAATGGTATATTAAAATACACTATAACACTGTCCATCGAAAGCATTAAGTGTACTGGATTACATAAAGACTGGCTTACCGGTATATTGAAATACACTGTAACACTGTCCATCGAAAGCATTAAGTGTATTGGATTACAGAAAGACTGTCTTACCGGTATATTGAAATACACTATAACACTGTCCATCGAAAGCATTAAGTGTGCTGAGTTACAGAGACCACCATAATGGTATATTGAAATACATTATACCACTGTTCATAGAAGGCATTAAGTGTACTGGCTTACAGAGAGACCACCATAATGGTATATTGAAATACATTATAACACTGTACCTCGAAAGCATTGTGTTTACTGGCTTACAGAGAGACCACCATAATGGCATATTGAAATACATTATAACACTGTTCATGGAAGGCATTAAGTGTACTGGCTTACAGAGAGACCACCTTATAATGAAATACATTATATAATTCTACGGCTGAATAATGAAATTGGATTCAAGACCCGTAATATAAAAGGAGCAGTGTTATTGTTGTTGTTGTTATAGGGTTTAATGCCATTTTTCAGCACAAGATAGGCTATACATGGCGTGGAGCAGTGTTATAATGGTGGATCTCAATTTGAGGATGTGCTGTATTACATTTATAAAATGAAAGAAATTTTAAATGTCTTGTCTTTCTGTGTTTATCTGAGTTAAATGGAATGATGGTATAGAATGGGAAAAAAATCAGCCCACAGCTGGAGAGATTTTGTTTTTATGAGCTCCACCACATTTGAAAATCTGGTGTAAGTTTATTTTCTCATGCATTTATCAACTACGACTACAAACTATATAAAAATGCTCACAGGATGGATGACAATACAAAATTACTTGTATAGAAAAGAGTGAATGAATTTAAATGAACCTGGGAATAAATGGTATTAATTTGAAATCGACTACACAGCTGCAGGGACTAAATGGTATTAATCTGAAATAGACTACACAGCTGCAGGGACTAAATGGTATTAATTTGAAATAGACTACACTGCTGCAGGGACTAAATGGTATTAATTTGAAATGGACTACACAGTTGCAGGGACTAAATGGTATTAATTTGAAATAGACTACACAGCTGCAGGGACTAAATGGTATTAATTTGAAATAGACTACACAGCTGCAGGGACTAAATGGTATTAATCTGAAATAGACTACACAGCTGCAGGGACTAAATGGTATTAATTTGAAATAGACTACACTGCTGCAGGGACTAAATGGTATTAATTTGAAATGGACTACACAGTTGCAGGGACTAAATGGTATTAATTTGAAATAGACTACACTGCTGCAGGGACTAAATGGTATTAATTTGAAAAGACTACACAGCTGTAGGGACTAAATGGTATTAATTTGAAATGACTACACAGTTGCAGGGGCTCAATGGTATTATTTTGAGAGAAGAAAGCACATCTTGGGTCTACAAGATGAGTTTTAGATCAAAGTATTATTGCCTGAAAAGGTTATGCTAAAACTTGAACTGCTGCCACCATCACTACCAGAAACCTTAGTGTTAAATCTTGCTGTGGGCTCAACAACAAAAAAATTGACTTGCATTCACAGAACAGGAATGCCTGCCACCCATTTTTTGTAAAATCCTGCAATCATGTGCATTCTCACCTAAATACAAAGTTAACCCAAATCACTGAAATAACTAATGTCATAGTGACATACTTTTGGTGGTAAGGTGTTACAGTCACCAAGATTCACCCGTATACAAATTTTACTGTCTGTGCCTAACAATACCCAAGAAACTGGCCTAATGTAAAACAACCTGAGTCACTAAAGCATAAAATATCGGTCATAATGAGCTCATGAATAATGTAACTTGGGTCACTGAGGCACAAAGTATAGGTCATAATAATTTAGTGCAAAACATAACAAGTCAGTGAGGAAAGAATTATAGCTAATAGTGATCTCAATTTGGTGGCACTGTACTAAGTCACAAACAAGACAGCATCATTCTATGGCACACAATGCCTGAAAGCTGACTTAAGTTTAAAATTTAGCCCAAATCAGTGAAGCATGAAAATTATGTAATAGTGACCTAATTCTGATGGGACTGTACTTTATTCACCAAGATACTGATCTAGACACTAATTAAAACCATGTCTGAACTTGTAAATGAATGAATGGTTGGACAGATGACTGGATAAGGATATCGCTCTTTGCCCACAATTTGCAGCTGGGCCTCAGAAACATTATCATCCATTTCTTACAATTTAATTTTCATGCGAAAGGATTGAGAAACATCTCGCCATTGTTTGGTAATTCCGATGCAAACCATGTCATTTTCTGAAAGTCCCCCAAAATACATCAGTTAGATTTTGGTCAAGTATGAAAACAGAAAGCAAGTGTCTGGTAATTATATACGATGTCACAATGGATAATTTTTAAGTATTGGTAAAAATATTTTTTAAACATTTTTACGAATAAAAACTCTGCCTACTTAAAATATTTTATACAGATCACATTTTCTTTTAAAGAATATTTATACCTGTAACATGACACAGTCTTAGTAATATTTTGTCTAAGGAAGGCAAAAGCAAAACCTGGAACAAATGCTGAAAATTGCAGGCATGCTGCTAGTGGTTCAGATTCCAAATAATATGACCAAAACTAAGACTTGGTGTCACATTTTAAGAAAATATCTGATTTACGAAGCAAAGTTCCTAAGAAAATGTCCAATGACTCTTAAACACGATTCATATCATACCAATAATTCAATTTCCGGGATGATTTTAAGATATGCTTTACATATCTTGTGCTAGCAAATTACTAATACTAGATGTTAGTTTACATAAACCTACACTCTTTTTCTACAGATATTGCGCTTACGTTTTCAAATTTAAAAATGTAAAAATAAATCCATTTCCTTATAGGTTTATTTTAAAGTTAAACAAACCTGAGGTCCTATTAATTAAAATGTTAAGAACTGGAGAGATATTTCAGTAATATAAGTAAATACTAACAAAATACCACAATAAATTTAGAGAAGGGGAAGGTGGTCAAAAAGATCCACTCAGTACATTACTAAAAATAAATACATGAATTACTATGGAAACCTTGTGATCAGAATATTAAGCAATATGGAGGAATGTATCACACTTTGTATTATAGTACACAATATGGAATTCTTAACTGCAATACTTTAAAAAGGATAAGAAAAATTATGTTTTGAAACAGAAAATGTTTCAAAATACACCATCCTTTTATATATTCTGATATTTTCATTAAAAAGAAGTTTTTAAAAAACATCTAAATATTGCATTTAAGTTTTATATAAATATATATAACATATTAATTATACACATTTATTACTTATGAGTATGCTATTAAAATGTATTACTGATGCAAAATATAATAATACAGAGACACCATTTTTGACCACAATGGTGGCCCAGTGGTTACAGCATCCGCCTCGGATGCAGGAGGTCGTGGGTTCGATCCCCAACCGAGTCATATCAGAGATTTACAAAAATGGTACTAACAGCTGCCTCGCTTGGCGTTCAGCATTAAGAGGTTAGTGTTAGGACTGGTCGGCCTGGTGTCAGGATAATGTGACTGGGTGGGACATCATGCTACATGTCTGCGGCATGATGCCCCAGTGCTAGACATCACTATAAACTGCCACATTGCAGACATCGTAGCAATACGACTGAAAAATTGTTAAAGCTACGTTAAAAATCCAAATCACATCACATCAGACACCATTTTTAGACCTTGGCTTAGTTGGCCCATTCCAGTCTGACATCTCAAGGACTTATGTCAGGTACATGAACTATCGATGATCTTTTAGAAATAATTAAACTCAGCTTTGACACACTCACCCCCCACCTACCCAAACTATTTATTAGGATGCTAAACATTTTTCAGTGACCACACTTAGATATAGCTGAATACCATCGATAGTAATTTAAATAATGCAAGTAATATTTCACATTAAGGGAGGAAACTCTGGTAGGTCATGGATAAATACAGATGATTCATGTTCTAATTTAAGTATACATACAGTTTTACAATTAAAAATTCCCTGAAAGATTGATTCTAAATGTGATTACAGCTGGGAGACTATTAGCAAGTCTGAATTACCTTGGATAGATACTAACATGTAACAGTCTTTGATACCACAATCATGCCTATTTCATATGGACAATGATAATGCATGATAAAAAAAGGGTAGAAGTAGCGCAAGCAGAATAATATAGAAGCAATAGCAAACCAACATATAAATAAATTCAGAAATACAAAAGAACCATGCTTAGCAGCTTATAGGTATTAAAAAGAAAGCTGAAATCTAAAATGTTACTTTTCTGATGATTTTAGCAATGCTGCAAAAGCCTTAAGGAACAGGTCTTTTGCAGGGCTGAAAGTTAAGATAATTTTTGGACTTTAATAACAATTTTCTATTTTTTTTGTGACAAAGTTCATTGTTGATAGGAAATTGTTCTTTAATTGCATGACACAAATATCTACAAAATAACAAGGTAAGGACCTGCAAGGCATGCCTACCATCAAAGTATTGTTGAAAAAGGTGAGGTCTTAGCCTAAGGTCAAAAGAGTAAGAAAGCATGCTGCAAATTGAATTTGTCTTAGCTTTATCACGGTTCATCATATTTATGAACCAATCCATCTGTTTTTTTGGAAATAATTTATTTTAGTAAAATATGTTTAATTGAGAATTCTTATCCAATCATAAGATGTTAAAAGAACATCCACTATTTCACAAATCTAACTTTCTCAAGATAAGCTAAAAGGCACATCACCATAGCGATTCTTTGTTGTGACAGAATCAAGATCAGTGACGGTCCTGCCTGGTACTGGTGAATGATGCTACCATGAGTCCAGTACAGAACAGTATGGAGGAAAGATATTCACCAAATCCACTGCTGGTTATACTGGGCACTCATAACAGAGCTGGGACTGGACAAGATGCAAGCAAGTGCTGGAAACTGTCTGTGATCTGGAACTGGGAACACTGGAAAGACAAATTACCACACCCAGTCTCAATAGTAGATGACGCAGGTCAAGGCTTCACCAGAGCTGGAGATATGGTCTTGGACAAGCTGATCTCTGCTGCCAAAGTCTGGTACTGGCAAAAAGCAAAGATCACTAAAGCCAGTACCAAGTTCTGTGCAAGGTAATGGTCAGGAATGTCCAATAATAGTTCAGGATGGTGACAGTGGAATGTCAGTGCTGCTGGGTAGACTGTTCCATGATGGATGCACTGGTTATGGCAATATGGAAACAGATCACCATTCCCTGTCCCACTGGTAGATAGTATGGGTTATGGCAATATGGAAGTAGATCACCATTCCCTGTCCCATTGGTAGATAGTACATAGATCACCATTCCCTGTCCCACTGGTAGATAGTATGGGTTATGGCAATATGGAAACAGATCACCATTCCCTGTCCCACTGGTAGATAGTATGGGTTATGGCAATATGGAAGTAGATCACCATTCCCTGTCCCATTGGTAGATAGCACATAGATCACCATTCCCTGTCCCACTGGTAGATAGTATGGGTTATGGCAATATGGAAACAGATCACTATTCCCTGTCCCACTGGTAGATAGCATGGGTTATGGCAATATGGAAATAGATCACCATTCCCTGTCCCACTGGTAGATAGCATAGGTTAAGGCTGTGCTGGAGCTGGTGAGTTCTGCCAATTTTTTTTTCAACACTTAAACTCTTCTGGTTAATGTAGATTAAATGTTTTGTCTTTCCTTTTTAAGTTGACATGCATGATGTAGCAAATGGCGATGTTGGGTAAAGTGTTTTGACTTGTGCTATGAGTTGAGGTTTATTACTTCATTTCCACATAACTTTATACTTTTCAAACATTATCAGTAAAACAACAAAATATCATCAGTTTTATATGTTGATAGGTCTACTCTGAAACTAGCTCACATTTCAAAACAAAACTGACAAGTAAAACTGCCACAATATTGAAGGTCCAGTAATGAATGTGGATCCTAATGAATGCATTGTTAAATCACATATTTCCTGTTGATGTCGTTGTTGTTGTTGTTGTTGTGGGGTTTAACGCCATTTTTCAGCACGATAGGCTATACATGGCGGCCAGTATTAATGGTGGAGGAAGAACTCGGAAAACCCCGGAAAGAACCACCGACCCACGAGAAGCTACTGGCAAGCTTTCTCACATGCCCACACTGGCTGAATCTTAGACTCGAACTGCCACAGACAGAGGTGAGATGGCAGTGATCCGTAACGAAGAGCGCTTTAGACCACTTGGCCACTCGGGGCCCCTCCTGTTGATGTCATCGGATACATCCAAATTTCTAATGTTGTTTGCAAGGGTCTGCACTTGACAACCTATATTACCCAGCAAAATAAGCCTATCAAAGTGCTTCTTTCCCTGATGTAATATCACAGTGATGTAAAGCCAATATCTGCTGGACCATCAATTGCCTGATATTATTATTATTATTACTATTATATGAATTAACTGTCCTTTCCTTTTTCCTCCCTCCCCATTTTTTATTCAATTACAATGAAGTTATCAGTTTTTTGTCATTGACCTTGTTTTATATATTAGGAAACCATACTGACTGTACGAGTCAATCAGATTGTTATCTTCCTTGATTTATAATTTAAGAAACTCTATTGAATGTATAAGTCAATCAGATTGTTTGTTATCTACCTTGATTTATACTTTAGGAAACTATACTGACTGTATGAGTCAATCAGATTGTTATCTACCTTGTTTTAAACATTAGGTAACTATTATCAATGTATAAGTCAATCAAATTATTTGTTATCTACCTTGATTTATACATTAGGAAACTATACTGAATGCATAAGTCAATCAGATTGCTTGTTATCTACCTTTGTTTTAAACATTAGGAAACTATTATCAATGTACGAGTAAATCAAATTGCTTGTTATCTACCTTGATTTATACTTTAGGAAACTAAAATGACTGCATGAGTCAGATTGTTATCTACCTTGTTTTAAACATTACGAAACTATTATCAATGTATGAGTCAATCAGACTGTTTGTTATCTACCTTGATTTAAACTTTAGGAAACTATACTGAATGTATAAGTCAATCAGATTGTTATCTACCTAGTTTTAAACATTAGGAAACTATAATAGATGTATAATTCAATCAGATTGTTTTTTTTATCTACCTTGTTTTATTCATTAGGAATCTATAATTGAATGAACCAGTCAATCATACTGATGTTGATGAACTCTTCTCTTTTAACAGAGCAAACTCCCTGTCAAAAATTGCATCCTCTTAAGTCTGTATTTTCCAGAATTTTAACACCACCGATGAGACTAATCAATGAGTCTACTCTAAGGGATGGAGAGGGCATCTTGAATGCCCCCATTAGACTATTCGTCAATTCAGACGGAGGTGCATGTTACAATGTACTGCAGCATGCTTAGTTTTGCAGCCATTGATCTGCTTTGCAAAACATTGGACCAAGTATTTCATACCAAAGAGCACAGACATATGTATGGGTAGACATGTCTTGTGTCCATCCTTCATGACCTTAAATCATTTACATTTCTTGCTTTTGATTGACATCTCTGTAATGAAAAATAGGAAAAAAAAATTACCGACCCACCCACATGCATGAATACACACACATACACACACACAAACCAGGTATAACAGTAGCCACCATGTAGGTAGAAAGGGGAATTAACCTGTAAAAGTTTATTCCCTTGATCTACATAAAATATAGATAGAAAAGCATTTTTCAGTCTTTTATGGAGGCTAGATTCAGAAGTAGCAAAGAAAGTTATCTTAAAGTAATGTGACCAGGTAATGTATATGAGGGAGAAATGCAACAACATTAATTACATTGACTCTATTCATAAACAAGGCTGAATACTGAGCTTCAATGAAAGTAGTGAAGACTCCCAGGGGAGGTAGTTAAGATGGTACCACTGAACTTTTCTGTCTCTGATGACTGAAGGGAAGAAATATTCACATATCCTGATGATGGAGCTAGTAATAAAAAATCGTCAAATATATACTTCTTTGACATGAGAAAACTAAAAACAATTGCTCAACGGATGAAAAAACAAGTGAATTCAGTATTTGCAAGGTCTCAGAAAAGAATATATTTAAGAATGTGTGTGTGTGTGATTAGGATTTTTAACATAGCTTTAACAATTTTTTAGTCATATCACTATGATGTCTGCAGTGTAACAGTTTATAGTGATGTCTAGCACTGGGGCATCATGCTGCAGACATGTAGCCTATGTCCCACCCAGTCACATATCCTGACACCAGGCCGACCAGTCCTACTGTTAGTACCATTTTTGCAAGTCTTTGGTATGACTCAGTTGGGCTTCAAACCCGTGACCTCCTGCTTCCGAGGCAGACACTCTAACCACTAGGCAACTGTAGCAGCCTGTTTCCAAGAATGAACTAGTGCAAACTTATGATTGATCAATCCCTCAGAAAGGCAGACAAAAGAAGAGATAGGAAGATAGCATCAATGAGCGGAAAGGCATGGACTTTGCAAAGTCCAAAAAAGGGGCAGGGATTGTTGCAAAGTCATCAGTGGCACTTCTTTGACCAGCCAGGTTACAGAAGAAATGAAAATAAAATATGAACGAAATGAAATTAACCCCTCAATCCCAAGGGGAGACCAATCTAGTCTAGCTTCCACCAAGCAAGACTATAACCTGTCAGCACTTCTGTTGCAAAAATAAGCCATTAGATGTGGCAAATATCTTTTTAGCCAGGGAGTAGTGGATTTGTGAGGCAGTGAATGTACCTTTAACATATCATGATTCAGTAATGTGCTCTACGAAAAAATAATCAAATGAAAAACTAACCAAAACCTTTACTCTAATTTTTTATGACTGGCCTTGATCCAAATGTCAAACGAGCAAATGAGCATATAGCAGAAAAATAGTCTTAGCTTTGTTAACAAATTAAGAGGTACAGGAACTGTCAATATCTGTCACCTCTATTTAAAAGCTGTAGCTTTCTTCAATCTTGCTGTAACAAAAACCAGATCTATTTCTTTGCAGTCTCCAAGTGTATTAGTTGTTTATAAACTTTATAAAGTCTAAAACCTTATGATATAGTATATTACAATATACGTATTATACTATACTTTATTATACTGTATTATATTGCAATTTGCATTATGACACCAGACCTTCCTTAAACTAACCTCACTGCGGACTGGTCACATATTTTTATTTCACTGAAGCCATTCTATTACTAATCAACCCCTTTATAATAGCCAAATTTATATAACTGTCCACATTTGTTTTGGAAGTTCTGCTGTTAATCAATATTTGCTTATGTTTGGTATAACCAAAACACTGTTATGGAATGGGCCATCTAATTAGGAACCTTACAGAATATGCCATGTAATTAGTAACCTTACAGAATGGGCCATGTAATTAGTAACCTTACAGAACAGGCCATGTAATTAGTAACCTTACAGAATGGGCCATGTAATTAGTAACCTTACAAAACAGGCCACGTAATTAGTAACATTACAGAACAGGCCATGTAATTAGTAACCTTACAGAATGGGCCATGTAATTAGTAACTTTACAGAACAGGCCATGTAAGTAGTAACCTTACAGAATGGGCCATGTAATTAGTAACTTTACAGAACAGGCCATGCAATTAGTAACCTTACAGAATGGGCCATGTAATTAGTAACCTGACAGAATGGGCCATGTAATTAGTAATGTTTATTTGCATGCTTACTTGTAATTACCCGTAATCTTCAATGATTGTTCCTCGCCAAATCACGATCATGGGAGATAAAACTATTAATTTAAGGAATCTAGCTTGGAAATTGGTAAATATTTGACCACTATGAAGACATGGAATAAACTAAGACTTCACATGGTCGAATGTGATTTATTATTATGATGTTTATGCCATGATGGTAATTATTTGGAGGTAAACTTACCACGGGACCTATCAAAACCATATGTTTATGCCATGACGGTAATTATTTGGATGTAAACTTACCATGGGACCTATCAAAACCTTATGTTTATGCCATGATGGTAATTATTTGGATGTAAACTTACCATGGGACCTATCAAAACCTTATGTTTATGCCATGATGGTAATTATTTGGATGTAAACTTACCATGGGACCTATCAAAACCTTATGTTTATGCCATGATGGTAATTATTTGGATGTAAACTTACCATGGGACCTATCAAAACCTTATGTTTATGCCATGATGGTAATTATTTGGATGTAAACTTACCATGGGACCTATCAAAACCTTATGTTTATGCCATGACGGTAATTATTTGGATGTAAACTTACCATGGGACCTATCAAAACCTTACGTTTATGCCATGATGGTAATTATTTGGATGTAAACTTACCATGGGACCTATCAAAACCTTATGTTTATGCCATGATGGTAATTATTTGAAGGTAAACTTACCTTGGAACCTATCAAAAACTTATGTTTATGCCATGATGGGAATTATTTGGATGTAAACATGCCATGGGACCTCTCAAAACCTAAATTCATAACCATTCACTTGCAGAAACTGCTGTTATAAGCACTATAAGTCTAGTTTATCAAAAACTTGAGGAGCAACATGACACCCTCATACTTTTGTTGATAAGCAATAGCAGTCTATTTTAGCAGGGGTAGATCAGTATTAGAACTGCTCAAATACGACACAAATAAATAAAGAGGCAGTTCAGCTCACAGAGGAGCTAGCTTAGAGAAGTTTCCCTATATTAAGATTTAGCTTAGCAACTGAAATGAAATGCAAACTATGAAACAGTGGCTGAAAAATGCAGGTCTCTTTACATAAATCTACAAAAAAAAGAAATCTATGATGTTAAATTTTGTTCATAATTTCTGAGCTGGAGCATTTGTGTAAAATGGTAATTTAAATATATGGCATGGAAACATCTCTAACACCCAGACACAGATCAAAATGTTCTGTCCACTTGGCTAATAAAGAAGTCAGTGAAGAGGACTAATGCTATTCCTCCGCTAGTACTACAAACCTGCCCAACTGTCTCTGGAGATCGGTCATGTACTGTTGACACTGGGCATAGTAGGTCATCTGAGCCTCGATGTAATCATTTAGGCATCTCAAGTGATGAGCCTGAAACATAAAGATTAACTCTTGCTGAAAATAATTTTAGCCCTCAATTACACAGTAAACTTCCCTATTACAGTTATAAAGCTGAAAATCTATCAATGTAGCCATCAATTACACAGTAAAACTTCCCTATCAAAGTTATAAGGCTGAAAAGTTATCAATGTAGCCATCAGTTACAGAGTAAAACTTCCCTATTACAGTTATAAAGCTGAAAAGCTATCAATGTAGCCATCAATTACACAGTTAAACTTCCCAATTACAGTTATAAGGCTGAAAAGTTATCAATGTAGCCATCAATTACAGAGTAAAACTTCCCTATTACAGTTATAAAGCTGAAAAGCTATCAATGTAGCCATCAATTACACAGTAAAACTTCCCAATTACAGTTATAAGGCTGAAAAGTTATCAATGTAGCCATCAGTTACAGAGTAAAACTTCCCTATTACAGTTATAAAGCTGAAAAGCTATCAATGTAGCCATCAATTACACAGTAAAACTTCCCTATTACAGTTATAAGGCTGAAAAGTTATCAATGTAGCCATCAGTTACAGAGTAAAACTTCCCTATTACAGTTATAAAGCTGAAAAGCTATCAATGTAGCCATCAATTACACAGTAAAACTTCCCTATTACAGTTATAAAGCTGAAATGCTATCAATGTAGCCATCAATTACACAGTAAAACTTCCCTATTACAGTTATAAAGCTGAAAAGCTATCAATGTAGCCATCAATTACACAGTAAAACTTCCCTATTACAGTTATAAAGCTGAAATGCTATCAATGTAGCCATCAATTACACAGTAAAACTTCCCTATTACAGTTATAAAGCTGAAAAGCTATCAATGTAGCCATCAATTACACAGTAAAACTTCCCTATTACAGTTATAAAGCTGAAATGCTATCAATGTAGCCATCAATTACACAGTAAAACTTCCCTATTACAGTTATAAAGCTGAAAAGCTATCAATGTAGCTATCAATTACACAGTAAAACTTCCCTATTACAGTTATAAGGTTGAAAAGTTATCAATGTAGCCATCCGTTACAGAGTAAAGCTTCCCTATCACTTTTATAATAATCCTTCGGTTACATAGTAAATCTTCCCGATCACTTTTATAATAATCCTTTGGTTACACAGTAAATCTTCCCGATCACTTTTATAATAATCCTTCGGTTACATAGTAAATCTTCCCTATCACTTTTATAATAATCCTTCAGTTACATAGTAAATCTTCCCTATAACTTTTATAATAATCCTTCGGTTACATAGTAAATCTTCCCAATTAGAGTTCAATGACCAGAGTAAAGAAGGTACTCTAATAGACAGGTTGATCATCTTCTAATAGACAGGTATTAAAGACAGGCTGACCATCTTCTGAAGAGTACAAGGTGCTAATCTCACAGATCAAGTGCATAAAATTACCCACAATTCCTTTTTAAAAAATGACTTATTGGCACAGAAATCAAATTTTTAAGTAAATTATATTTCTCCTATAATATTGACCTGATCGTATTACACAGGATAACATTCTTTGTTACCTCCAAATCCAAACAGGAAACTCTTACAGGTTAACTCCCCATTCTTCCCATGGCTACCATTACAACGGGTTTAAGCCAGTTTTTTAAACCTAAAAGGACGCTTATATGATGGGGAAAGGTGGTAGAGATTATCTGCAATGTGATCAGGTCTGTATTACGGGAGAAACATAACTTACTGAAAAAAAAGATTGTTTTCACCAGTAAGAGCATTATCTGATCACACATTACTAAGTAAGTAAGAGGGAAAAATGCTGAGCATGCTACCTCAACCTGCATCATCCATGAAGAGCATGATTGCTCAACTAACAGATGAAATTCTCCTAATGTTGGTTTAGCATAGCATGAGACCCTAGTTATAAACATGCTAGGAGATCCCATTAGGATTCAGCACTTGATTATGGTTTCACCCTTAAAATGTTTCCAGGCAAATCAAAACAAAAGTGTCCAATACCACCTAGTTATGACATTGCGCTATCATAAATGGGTTGATAACTGTCTGGCCTATGAGGTTCAGTTCTCTCCTCTGTTAGGCTATGTCCCGCAGATAAAAGCTTTAGAAATTGGTCTGGGCATGCCATCCAAACAACTCCACCTGTCTTGAATGAGATGTTTCATTCAAATGCTGGGCTCATGGAAATTACATGTACGTCCTGAACACAGGTTTTCATGAGGTGATCCTGTTGCTGATGTATGTCAGTGTATGCAAATTTTAGCACTTGTGATATTACGCAGAGATGCTGCCAGGATTTTATCTTAAGGGGAGAGCGCCCCCTTGCAACAAAGATTAATGGGAGATTAGAACATAAAGGGGGAGGAGGAAACAGCCATAGTTCAATATTTACCTAACACTTCAATATTAATCTTTCTTTCTTCCTGCTCCACTCGCATAGTGCCCTATTTAAATCAGAATCTTTGCCTCTAGTTGCATAATCTTTTGACAGTCTCCATGCTTAATCTGTTCTGTGCTGAGAACCCCCTTTCACAGTTTGATGTTGGAATATGTCCAATATAAGATTTTTCATGAACACAAGTTCTACCAAAGTTTCACTTTCTTGAATCAGTGCTTTACCAATACTATGCCAGATTTACTATCTGTTCCTTAATGCTACAGTATTAGAATTTTAAGTCCATTAATCCCATATTCTACTTGTTCAGACAGAGGTATTTGGATCAAATAAATATCTTTACTTCTAAGTTTCATTTTAAAATTCTTATTTATTACATTTATCTTAACTATTATTCTAGGGTTATATGGTTTTGTAGCACAAAATCACGTAGCGTGAAATTGTGATGAGAAAATAAATGAAAACTGCAATCTATTTTTAAACTGTCTGTATCTTAATTTAACTTGTTACATGCCTGTCTCTACTTTTCAAAATACTGTAGAAATAGGTTGATCTGCATGTCGTCCATTTTTGTCCATCCACAGCATGTACGTCGGATTCATATTTAACACCATTTTCAGGTTCAAAATCATTCATTAACGTTCCAGCTCCAATAACCTGGTATCCTTCCTAACTTTAAATATAAATTGCCTTCATCGCTATCATCAGCCAGTATTTGCCAAAAAGAATCATCATCAAAAAAGAACCATGCAGGGAATCAGTCATTTTGGATTTGCTAGGTAACCCATATTATAAATGTGCATTTGTAAAACTTTCTTGATGAAAGATTCAAATTATGACAGAATGCTTACTTTGGGCCCCAATGTGCTAATCAAATTTAGTTTAATAACCACTCATGTCAAACCATAAAACCCAGATATGTAATCAGTTATGAGAAAAGATACATTATGATATGCATTAGGATATGTCTACTGACCTAAGAAATGACAAGCACGTGAAAGGGTGAAAGGCTGAATAAAACTTGCATACTGTGCAGAGTACATTTTCATATGTGCAACGTTAAACTAATTTGTGGGAGTTCTCATTCATCACTGGTCTCCAAGTGTGCAAATTCATACAAATTTCAAGCAATCATGCACCTTGTCAGCATCTCTGGTTATGACATGCCTTTCGGACAGAAAAGCCTGGTTCAGCCATTGTGGATATTCTCTGTATACTTCTGATAATACCTGAGAGTGCTACAGGATCATGGAACTTCATCTCTCTTTGCTTACTGATCAAGGGGATGGGGCGAACAGTTATTTGTTGATTGCTTTGTGTCATCAACCGACTGATTGGAATGGAGTGGAAAGTAGTTCGGGTTCACACAAAGGACATGTATCTCATTGACTCTGCATGCTGAGGCAAGCACCATCAGAAAGCAAGTCTTATATGATAGCTGTCTGGTGGATGCGGATGACATGGGTTCAAAATTGGAGTTATCAACCATGACAGCAAACTGGAATGTCGTGTCCAATATTGTCTCATCCATAATGTCAGAATGTTATCCCTTTTCAGCAACTCTTTATGGCGATGAGACTAACTACTTCAAAGAGAGGGTGAAAGATGTTGGCCAGATGAGGAATAGAGGCAGAGAGTGGTGTGATACTGTCTGAAGTGAAGTCAAATATGAATGGTATCATAATTTCAAAATATAAATTCACAAGAATTTACAAAAATGTTGCATTCATGATTAAAAAACAGCATTTTAACTTAATGTACCATTGAAAACATAAAGATAATTAATTTTAAGTTATAAATGTTTTGTAATTTAACTGGATTGTGTAAATGACATCTTAGCATATGGCAGTGGAAGTAAAAATTGGTTTAAACCAGATAGAATGGTAACCAACGAATGCATATAAAGGGGAGTTAACCTATAAGAGTTGCTTCCCTTTGTCTTTGTAACTTGAACCAACAGCCTACCCAGGCTGGATTTGGAGGTAGCATAGAAAGTTATCCTAATGTGATAGGTAATGTATTTGCCATAAAAATTTCAAAGTCTACTATCATCTTATATAAACTATATTTCTAACTGAAACTTAGACACAGTGTTGTAAATGGCTTTAATTATCTAGCAATGTATCAGTTGCCAAAAGAAACTTTAGTAAAAGATTTAAATTTCAAGACCTTGAGCTTTTAATGCCTCTAATGATGATGCCACCATCAGTGAAAAGTGATACCTCAGTCATTCAAAGGTGCTTGTATGTCAATGGAGTATAGGTGTCCAAAGGCACTTGCACGAGGTAAAGGGTTACATTCCTCCCCATTTGCGGCAAGTTACATTATAACATTATATTTGCAGCTGGGGAATTGTTCTTTTAAAAAAATGATATTTTTGTTTAATGCAACTGGGGTTTGAATTAAGTAGTGGCTGAACATGAAAATTAAAATAAGTTCTGAAGTAAAAGTGATATTTTTATGATCTTGACTGGAGCAGAGTAATTAACAAATTTCCACCAACTCTAACAGCTATCATAAAATTATCAAGTTTAAAATGGAATACTCCATCAATACTGCAACAGCTACCACACAACTATCAAGCTCAAAATGGAATATTCCATCAATACTGCAACAGCTACCACACAACTATCAAGCTCAAAATGGAATATTCCATCAATACTGCAACAGCTATCACACAACTATCAAGCTCAAAATGGAATATTCCATCAATACTGTAATAGCTATCACAAAACTATCAAGTACAAAATGGAATATTCCATCCATACTGTAACAGCTATCACAAAACTATCACGTTCAAAATGGAATATTCCATCAATATAGATGGGATAGAGATGGGATAATGAATAGGGATGGGATAATGCATAGGGAATAATGTTGGAATTATGTTCACTGTAACAGCTATCACAAAATTATTACGTTTAATATGGAATATTCCATCAATACTGTAACAGCTATAACAAAATTATCACATTTAAAATGGAATATTCCATGCAAAGAATCACATTCCTTGATAGCATATTTTATGAAAACAAAAACATCTTTTGACTGATATTATAAACCTACAGATAAAAACTTATCTACATTATCATTTCTTCAATCCATTCCATTGCAAGAAGCCTCATCTATAGTCAATTATTATGAATTAAATGTATCTGCAATAAAGAGTCGGACTTTGAGAAACATGCATCTAATCTCATCCAATTTGAACAAAAAAGGAATAATCCGAGTCAATTATTCAAATCTACTTAACCCAGCTAAGTAGATAATGGATCTAGTAGTGTAATATCTGCAATATCTACTTATGACAAACAATTATTTTCTCCAATGTGCAATTAGATCTGTTTGGCTAGTTGCCAAAATGGCTCTGCTACATATGACCCAAAAATCCTCCCATTTTTGCACAGAGTATTGGCTTTAAATTAAGCAACCATTTAATAAGAGCTAATTTTTCCAGTAAACACCAGTTAGCATGTGCATCAAGTGCACTAGTAAACTCTCTGCTTACAAACAGTTAGTCAAGACACATGTACATACATGTGTACTAGCAATTCCCTCCAGCAAAAGTTTGGTGATTTCTGACTGTCTATCAAAGTCAAGTTGTGCTGCCCGCAGGTCCCCCTCTGCCTGAAAATAAACAGGAATACAAAAAAATGAAATGTTAGATGCAATAATTAAATACATAAATAGCAAGTAAATCCAACAATGGCCATATCAGTAACCAGTCATGCTTGAAAATAAAATAAGGCACATATTAATGAAAACTCAATCTGTAATACATTATTTAGATACTTAAAATAATCAAGAAAATGATTAATATAAAAAGTTCTTTATCACTTGAATTTGTGGACATGGTGAATTCTATTGACAACTGAATATTTTAATATAGAGAAAATCCTGTGTGGGGTAGGAGTGGTGGAATGCATAGGGGATAGTGTTGGAACACTTACACTGTCCTGTGTACAGTTGTGGTAGAGATGGGATAATGCATAGGGGATTATGTTGGAATACATCCTGTCCTGTGTACAGTTATGGTAGAGACGGGAGAATGCATAAGCATGGGATAATGCATAGGGGATAATGTTGGAATATGTCCACTGTCCTGTGTACAGTTATGGTAGAGATGGGATAATGCATAGGGGATAATGCTGGAATATGTCCACTGTCCTGTGTACGGTTATGGTAGAGATGGGATAATGCATACGGAATAGTGTTGGAATATGTTCACTGTCCTGTGTACAGTTGTAGAAGAGATGGCAGAAAGCATAGGGGATAATGTTGGAATATGTCCATTGTCCTGTGTCAAGTTGTGGTAGAGATGGTGGAATGCATAGAGGATAATGTTGTCCACTGTTCTGTGTACTGTTGTGGTAGATGTGGGAATGCACTGGGGATATTGTTGGCATATGTTCACTGTCCTGTGTACAGCTGTGATAAATACAGGTGAATGCATAGGGGATAATGTTGGAATATGTCCACTGTCCTGTGTACAGTTCTGGTAGAGATGGTGGAATGCATAGGGGGATAATGTTGGAATATGTCCACTGTCCTGTGTACAGTTGTGGCAGAGATGAGGGAGTACATAGGGGATAATGTTGGAATATGTCCACTGTCCTGTGTACAGTTCTGGTAACATAAAAAGTTCTTTGTCCCTTGAATTTGTGGACATGGTGAATTCTATTGACATCTGAATATTTGCATACAGAGAAAATCCTGTGTGGGGTAGGAGTGGTGGAATGCATAGGGGATAGTGTTGGAATACTTCCTGTCCTGTGTAGAGTTATGGTAGAGACGGGAGAATGCATAAGCATGGGATAATGCATAGGGGATAATGTTGGAATATGTCCACTGTCCTGTGTACAGTTATGGTAGAGATGGGATAATGCACAGGGGATAATGCTGGAATATGTCCACTGTCCTGTGTACAGTTATGGTAGAGATGGGATAATGCATAGGGAATAGTGTTGGAATATGTTCACTGTCCTCTGTACAGTTGTAGTAGAGATGGCAGAAAGCATAGGGGATAATGTTGGAATATGTCCATTGTCCTGTGTCAAGTTGTGGTAGAGATGGTGGAATGCATAGGGGATAATGTTGTCCACTGTCCTGTGTACAGTTGTGGTAGATGTGGGAATGCACTGGGGACATTGTTGGCATATGTTCACTGTCCTGTGTACAGCTGTGATAAATACGGGTGAATGCATAGGGGATACTGTTGGAATATGTCCACTGTCCTGTGTACAGTTCTGGTAGAGATGGTGGAATGCATAGGGGGATAATGTTGGAATATGTCCACTGTCCTGTGTACAGTTGTGGCAGAGATGAGGGAATACATAGGGGATAATGTTGGAATATAGCCATTGTTCTGTGACACAATTCATGCAAATCTTGATATCGTAGCCTGTTCTTCTGCGATGGAATGTGACGAATATTAGATTACAAAAAATTCCTTTCCTTTTAAAGCAACATTGCATAAATTCATCACCATAATATTTATATGAAAAAAAGATAAAATTCTTCTCCTTAACAGAGCAACAAATCTCACATTTAGACCATCAAAATAGTCACTTACTTAAATTCACCGATTCTACTATTTTGCGGAATATTTGGGACCACAAATACAAAATAAATATCATTCATATCTGTGTTTCAGGCTTTCACTACCAAGATTTATATTTTAATGCTTTACAAATGTTATGAAACAATTCCACCACCACCAATAACACACACAATATTGAATCTAAGCACATCTCCCAACCACCCCAAGAAGAAATTACATGTACTGAAGGATTTGAACTTGAAGCTTAATTCAGCAAAAGTTATGAAAATATTGTGCACAAAGTTCAGACCCTTCTGACGTATCAATAGCATATTATGTATGAATAAATGTATAACAATATAATGATATATATACTATAATGGGCCTATTTTAGAAGGGGTAAAACAAATGTCTTCACCATGTATACAATACACATGGGACACTTCATTCTGCAGTTCTCTGAAACCCAACATTCCATATTACATTTCTGTTACTGTTATAGGGTTTAACGCCATTTTTCAGCACAAGATAGGCTATATATGGCGGCAAATATTAATGGTGGAGGAAGAACCCGAGAAAATCCCGGAAAGAACCACCGACCCACAAGAAGCTACCAACAATCTTTCTTACATATCCACAATGGCCAAGCCCGAGACTCAAACCCACGCAGACAGAGGTGAGATGGCAGTGATCCGTGATGGAGAGTGCTTTAGACCACTCAGTCACTTGGGGCTCCTACATTTTTTAATTCATGGCTGCTAAATTATTTCTCAAGTTTTATACATGGCTTTATCTATAAGACCCTTTTGAGTTGTCTGTACACTAACTGTATACTGTATGTCATAAGCTATTTAAACTTTTCAATTGCTTCACCTATCATTGAACTCCATGGAAGTGGTTGCACATTGCCTTTAAAGGTTAAATGTCGACAGCTGAATTGGTTAAAACATTGGTCTACAAGAAATATGTTTGACTATGTTGGTAGCACATATAAAACCATGAAGTGGTGGTCTTTTTTTTCATGCCTTACTGCACAACTGATTTTCAATATCAATAACAACAGCACTTGGTTCTCTAGAAAATTTGAATGGCTGCAGTTAAATAATATAACCTAGCCATGCTATGGATGACACATAAACTGGGCACTAAAATGAACCCTCTACAATGTTAATGCAGTTTAAAAATGAACTTACTCTAGTAATGGCATCATCCTAATTGGCAGCATCAAAAGAAATATAATAACAACAATCATTAGTTAAAAATATTTCACTAATCCTATGTCTTATTACTGACAAATCCTGCTTTCTAACCACTGTTGTGCTGAGATGACTTTAAATTCTAATAAATACATACATAATACACTGATAAAAATAGTAAGTCAACAAAGTTCAAACTTATACACATTTTTCCCTTTCATTTCATCACTCAAATTCTTTGACAATCAATTTAGTCCATTTGAAAATTGTAATAGTTTGGACAGTTATACTTCAATGTCATGATAGTACTGTAAGCACACTTTGCTATAATGCATACAATTATGACATCAAGCACACTTTGCTATAACGTATACAATACAGTTAATACAGCAAGCACGCGTTGCTATAATGTATACAATTAATACAGCAAGCACACTTTGCTATAATGTATACAATACAGTTAGTAGAGTAACACACTTTGCTATAATGTATACATTATACGTTCATATAATATAATGGCATACAGTTGTGTGTGTGTATAGTACTAGATCATGTAGATGGCATACAGTTTCTACAGCAAGCACACTTTGCTGTAATGCATACAATACAGTTAATACAGCAAGTACACTTTGCTGTAATGTGTACAATACAGCAAGCACAATTTGCTGTGATGTATACAATATAGTTGATACAGAAAGCACACTTTGCTATAATGTATACAATACAGTTGATACAGCAAGCACGCTTTGCTATAATGTATACAATACAGTGTTTGTGTGTGTGTGTGTGATTTATATTTTTTTTACGTAGCTTTAACAATTTTTCAGTCATATCACTACGATGTCAGCAGTGTGACAGTTTATAGTGATCTCTAGCACCGGGGCATCATGCCGCAGACATGTAGCATGATGTCTCAACCAGTCACATTATCCTGACACCAGGCTGACCAGTCCTAACACTAACCTCTTAATGATGAGCACCAAGCAAAGCACCAGTTAGTGCCATTTTTTTAATTCTTTGGCATGACTCAGCTGGGGTTTGAACTCATGACCTCCCGCATTCGAGGCGGATGCTCTAACCACCAGGCCACCTGAGTGGTCAAATACAGTTAGTATATTAAGCACACTTCGCTATTATGTATACAGTTTCTACAGCAAGCACAATTTGCTGTAATGTATACAATATACAGTTAATACAGCAAGCACACTTTGCTGTAATGTATACAATACAGTTAATACAGCAAGCACACTTTGCTGTAATGTATACAATACAGTTAATACAGCAAGCACACTTTGCTGTAATGTATATAATACAGCAAGCACACGTTGCTGTAATGTATACAATACAGCAAGCACAATTTGCTGTAACGTATACAGTACAGTTAATACTGCAAGCACAATTTGCTGTAATGTATACAGTACAGTTAATACAGCGAGCACACTTTGCTGTAATGTATACAATACAGTTAATACAGCAAGCGCACTTTGCTGTAATGTATACAGAACAGTTAATACAGCAAGCACACTTTGCTGTAATGTATACAATATAGTTAATACAGCAGCACACTTTGTTGTAACATATACAGTACAGTTAATACAGCAAGTACACTTTACTGTAATGTATACCATACAGCAAGCACAATTTGCTGAAATGTATACAATACAGTTAATATAGCAAGCACAATTTGCTGTAATTTATACAATACAGTTAATATAGCAAGCACAATTTGCTGTAATTTATACAATACAGTTAATATAGCAAGCACAATTTGCTGTAATGTGTCCATGAATCAGGCATTAGTGTTGTTTCATTGTAACTGATATAATGTATATGAATTTGGGGTGTCCATGAATCAGGGATTACAGTGTTGTTTCATTGTGATTGAAATAATTAAGCAAGCGCACTTTGCTGTAATGTATACAGAACAGTTAATACAGCAAGCACACTTTGCTGTAATGTATACAATATAGTTAATACAGTAATGTATACAATATAGTTAATACAGCAGCACACTTTGTTGTAATGTATACAGTACAGTTAATACAGCAAGTACACTTTACTGTAATGTATACCATACAGCAAGCACAATTTGCTGAAATGTATACAATACAGTTAATATAGCAAGCACAATTTGCTGTAATTTATACAATACAGTTAATATAACAAGCACAATTTGCTGTAATGTATATAATACAGTTAATACAGCATGCACACTTTACTGTAATGCATAGGATTTTGGAGTGCTATGAATCAGCCATTACAGTGTTGTTATCACTGTAATTGTCATAATGTATAGAAATTTGAGGAGACCAGAAATCATACATTATTGTGTTGTTATTTTAATGTAAATTACATAATTTATAAGAAGTTTGGGTGACTAGAAGCCAGGCATTGTAGGATTGTTACGTCACAGTAACTGATATAATGTATAGGAATCTTGGGTGACCAGAAGTCAACCATCACAGTGTTGTTATCACTGTATTTGCTATAATGTATGCCAATCAATCAGTGTTGTAATTTCATTGTAAATTCTAAAATTTAAAAGAACTTTTGGGTGACAAGAAATCAGGCATTAGTGTTGTTATTTCACTGTAAAACTGCTATAATTTATAAGAATTTAGGGTGACCAGAAATCAGGCATTACTGGGTCGTTATTTCATTATAATAGATAGAATTTATATAAATCTGGTATGACCAGAAATCAGGCACTATCGTGTTGTTATTTCATTGTAATTGTTATAATTTATAGAAATTTGGGGTGCCTTTGTATCAGGCATTACAGTGTTGTTATTTCATTGTAATTGACAGAATTCTTATGAATGTTGGGTGACCAGAAATCAGGTATCATATGGTTGTTATTTCATTGTAACTGATATAATGTATAGGAATTTGGGGTGTCCATGAATCAGGCATTACAGTGTTGTTTCATTGTAAGTGATATAATGTATAAGAATTTGGGGTGTCCATGAATCAGGCATTAGTGTTGTTTCATTGTAACTGATATACTGTATAGGAATTTGGGGTGTCCATGAATCAGGCATTAGTGTTGTTTCATTGTAAGTGATATAATGTATAGGAATTTGGGGTGTCCATGAATCAGGC
Source organism: Sinohyriopsis cumingii (assembly GCA_028554795.2). NCBI lineage: Eukaryota > Metazoa > Mollusca > Bivalvia > Unionida > Unionidae > Sinohyriopsis > Sinohyriopsis cumingii. Next base: position 46,001,489 of record CM068839.1, read on the forward strand.
ATTACAGTGTTGTTTCATTGTAATTGATATAATGTATAGGAATATGGGGAGTCCATGAATCAGGCATTACAGTGTTGTTTCACTGTAACTAATATAATGTATATGAATTTGGGGTGTCCATGAATCAGGCATTAGTGTTGTTTCATTGTAACTGAAATAATGTATATGAATTTGGTCTGTCCATGAATCAGGCATTAGTGTTGTTTCATTGTAACTGATATAATGTATATGAATTTGGGGTGTCCATGAATCAGGCATTACAGTGTTGTTTTATTGTAACTGATATAATGTATAGGAATTTGGGGTGTCCATGAATCAGGGATTACAGTGTTGTTTCATTGTAATTGAAATAATTAACAGAAATTTTAGGGTGACCAGAAATCAGGCATTATAAGGTTGTTATTTCAATGTAATTGCTATAATTTATAGGAATTTTGAGTGACCAGAAGTCAGGCATTATACCACTGGTCATCAATTCTGTATGTACCAAAGTTTTCACTGGCCATGAACCAATGATTATCAATTCTGACTGGATAAAGTATTAGATTTTTTTTGAAAACAAGTGTCGGTTAGCACCTATAGTGCAATTAAATTTAAACTGACACATAACTGAAAGTTAACTCTGGTATATATTTCATCAAAATCATGACATTTCTAATCAATCCAGCTTTCAGCAAATTCCTGACAACAAAACTGTTTATTTTGACTGATTTAAATATACTTTTATTATCAGAATTAGAAAATGTATATTTCTGGTACAAATAATATACCCTACATATTTATTTACAGGAATAAACAAATTGAACATTTACCAGTATGAAAAAGAGACAACTTAGATTGGCTTGGAAAGATAGGAATAAAATATATGAACACACACACAGATACCTCTCTGCAAAATTCAGACAAATAAGACAATATGCAATTGATGTTTGCATTAATGTACATGCAGTTTTACAGTCATGCAACATAACCCATACATGCATTTTTACAGTCATGTAACATTAACCCATACATGCATTTTTACAGTCATGTAACATTAACCCATACATGCATTTTTACAGTCATGTAACATAACGCATACATGCATTTTTACAGTCATGTAACACAACCCATACATGCATTTTTACAGTCATGTAACATAACCCATACATGCATTTTTACAGTCATGTAACATAACCCATACACGCATTTGTACAGTCATGTAACATAACCCATACATGCATTTTTACAGTCATGTAACATAACCCATACATGCATTTTTACAATCATGTAACATAATCCTTACATGAATTTTTACAGTCATGTAACATAACCCATACATGCATTTGTACAGTCATGTAACATAACCCATACATGAATTTTTACAGTCATGTAACATAACCCATACATGCATTTTTACAGTCATGTAACATAACCCATACATGCATTTTTACAGTCATGTAACATAACCCATACACGCATTTGTACAGTCATGTAACATAACCCATACATGCATTTGTACAGTCATGTAACATAACCCATACATGCATTTTTACAGTCATGCAACATAACCCATACATGCATTTTTACAGTCATGTAACATTAACCCATACATGCATTTTTACAGTCATGTAACATAATGCATACATGCATTTTTACAGTCATGTAACATAACCCATACATGCATTTTTACAGTCATGTAACATTAACCCATACATGCATTTTTACAGTCATGTAACATAACCCATACATGCATTTTTACAGTCATGTAACATTAACCCATACATGCATTTTTACAGTCATGTAACATAACATGCATGCTCCAAAACATAATGTATATCATTCTAACAAGGCTAAATATAAAATTACAGCTGGGATATGGATTTGTGGAAGAAGAAAAAAAAATCAAAGTTCAAGTAATGACACATCAATAATGAATACAGTCAATTACCATATACACTAGCTTACACGTCCAACTGAAAATTGCATGAACCCACACCTGTAATCATGTAATGTGCCAGCAGATTTGGGTCTATGCAGCTTGTTTGGAGTAATTAATAGAACAAAAAAACACAGACCTGGATGTACACATGCATGATGTGATGGCAGATCAGGGTATATGTTACTTGTAGCAGGACCCAACTTGTAAGTGAGTATATACCATAGCTTCAAGATCTACATGTACACAATGACATACCTTTCAAGGGACATCAACAAAATCTGATTAAAGATATGCATGTATATACTGACACATCTTGCAAAGGACATCAACAAAATCTTATTAAAGATCTGCATGTATATACTGACACGACACACCTTTCAAGGGACATCAACAAAATCTGATTAAAGATATGCATGTACATAATGACACACCTTTCAAGGGACATCAAGAAAATCTGATTAAAGATATGCATGTCTATACTGACACATCTTGCAAAGGACATCAACAAAATCTGATTAAAGATATGCATGTCTATACTGACACATCTTGCAAAGGACATCAAGAAAATCTTATTAAAGATCTGCATGTATATACTGACACGACACACCTTTCAAGGGACATCAAAACAAAATCTGATTAAAGATATGCATGCATATACTGACACATCTTGCAAAGGACATCAACAAAATCTGATTAAAGATATGCATGTATATACAGACACACCTTTCAAGGGACATCAACAAAATCTGATTAAAGATATGCATGTCTATACTGACACATCTTGCAAAGGACATCAAGAAAATCTTATTAAAGATCTGCATGTATATACTGACACGACACACCTTTCAAGGGACATCAAAACAAAATCTGATTAAAGATATGCATGCATATACTGACACATCTTGCAAAGGACATCAACAAAATCTGATTAAAGATATGCATGTATATACAGACACACCTTTCAAGGGACATCAACAAAATCTGATTAAAGATATGCATGTCTATACTGACACATCTTGCAAAGGACATCAAGAAAATCTTATTAAAGATCTGCATGTATATACTGACACGACACACCTTTCAAGGGACATCAAAACAAAATCTGATTAAAGATATGCATGCATATACTGACACATCTTGCAAAGGACATCAACAAAATCTGATTAAAGATATGCATGTATATACAGACACACCTTTCAAGGGACATCAACAAAATCTGATTAAAGATATGCATGCATATACTGACACATCTTGCAAAGGACATCAAGAAAATCTTATTAAAGATATGCATGTATATACAGACACACCTTTCAAGGGACATCAACAAAATCTGATTAAAGATATGCATGCATATACTGACACATCTTGCAAAGGACATCAACAAAATCTTATTAAAGATATGCATGTATATACTGACACATCTTGCAAAGGACATCAACAAAATCTTATTAAAGATCTGCATGTATATACTGACACGACACACCTTTCAAGGGACATCAAAACAAAATCTGATTAAAGATATGCATGTATATACTGACACATCTTGCAAGGGACATCAACAAAATCTGATTAAAGATATGCATGTATATACTGACACATCTTGCAAAGGACATCAACAAAATCTTATTAAAGATATGCATGTATATACTGACACATCTTGCAAAGGACATCAACAAAATCTGATTAAAGATATGCATGCATATACTGACACACCCTGCAAGGGACATCGACTAAATCTGATTAAAGCAAACCAATAGGCACAACAATGATGCATTCCAAGTCATTTATCTAACACAAACTATTTCTTTAAATTAAATCAGTTTTTATACTTTTTATCCTAATACAAACTTTTTGAATAAAGTCAGTTTTTATACTTTTTATCCTAATACAAATTATTTATTTTAAGTATGTCAGTTATTACACTTTTTATCTAATGCAAACTATTTCTTTGAATTAAATCAATTGTTACACATTTTTACTACAGACATGCCAACCCTAACAAGACCTCAGTAAGGCAGTCAATGTTTTTTCCATAAGTTATACCAGTTTTCAGTAAAGTGTACCAAAATATTATTTACACCTAATGTCAAGCTGGAAAAATGCTTTTGAAAGTTCTGAAACGAGATTAAGAATGATGCAGTAACGGTAAACAGTGTGTTCAACTATGACTAAAATGTTTGTCAAGTTTACTTGAACCTTAGTTACCTGAAGTACTGTTTCACATTCTGCAGTTCCAAACCCTACAAAACTCAATGGCTTTTTGCTATCTCTCAATTTTATTTATTCCTTAAAACAAAAAATAAATAATTTTCAGAGCTTTCCCACCATGCAACATACTCAAATTAACGCATGATATCCACAAAACATAATTTTTAATATTCCTGCATTTGTCCCTGAAGAATCTGGACACTCTTCTGCACTGACTATTATATCATTTTAAGAGGTTTATTGTCCCTTTTCTCAAATATTGCTTGATGAACGCCATTTTAAAAAAGAAACAGACTGATCATGCAGATGTTTTGCATCACACAATACATGCAATTTAAAGTATCTGAGGTACTCCTGTAAAGTTCGCCAAGTTCCCTGACCAACTCCATTGAATCTAATATAAAACCTGGATCTGAATCAAACATGGATAAACCAGTATCTGGATTTTATTGCAAACAATTGTATTTCTGTAATTAGTGCTTTTCTTCCCTAAGTTCACATTTCAAGGGTCATTTCTGTAAGACTTGCAGCAAAATCATAAAGGTTGGCAGGTCCATATCTAACACAAACTATTTCTGTGAATTCAGTTATTGCACTTTATCTAATTGTTATATATATTTAATTTAATTGTTTGTTTGTTTTTATTTTTTTACATTCCTTTACATGTTATTGTAATGAAACATTGTATGCTGGACTTGACCTCGTCCAAAACCGTATTCATTTCTCCCTGACCTGATTGACTTTTTTAAAAATTTTCATTTATGTAAACAACTAATAACAGCTTCATTATTCTCTCTGTGTGTGAGCTTATTAACAGGATTATTATTCAGGTAAACAAAGGAGTAAATATTTTGATTAGGGTCAGGGTTTTTGGAGATTACTAAGTGAATTTTGTAGGCTATTGTGTTGTAAATAAATAAGGCTCATTAGATCATTCTAGAAGGTTATTTTCTATAAGGAAATGCTTGTTTTTAGAAAATGCTAACAGTGACCCGAGGTCAAGAAGAGAACTATTTTCTTGTGACTGAGGATTTTACCAGTCGTGCTTTAACATCTAGCACTTTGAGTTTTATTATGTTGTGACCAGTTTGGACTGAATTTTATTTTTTTCAAATTACTGAATTCAAATAATTATTTTCTCTGGAAATACAAAAGTGCTCTGATAACATTCTTAGATAAGACATTCACTGGAATTTATACTGAATTTAAACCTGGAATAATAATTCTGTGATTTAACAAGTGAATGTTGACACATCAGTACTTCGCAGGCTATAGCAGACACACCATCACCTTCAGATTTGGATCTCTTTGGGACTTGAACTGAATTTTATTCAGGACTTATTAATATCAGGACTTGTGCTAAATTCTTGGATTATTTTTGGATTCAATTCACAATACCATAAGTTCTTTTTTTTAATTTATCACTTTGTATTCTAGGGAAATAAATTATTTGTTAAATTTTACAAGTCTTCACTATTTTCTGTTACTTATTTTAAGAGCACAGACTTGTAACATAATAAAAATGCTTTTTTGAATCAAGTCAGACATTATACTTTTTATCTAATACACTTAACACTTTATATCCAATACAAACACTTTCTTTAAATTAAGTAAATTACAGCTTTTATCCAATACAAACATGGACTTAAGTAAGACATCACACTTTTTATCTAATACAAACATTTTCTTTGAATCAAGTCAGCTATTATACCTTTTATCTAATACAAACGTTTTCTGTGAATTAAGTCAATTACACCTTATACCCAATACAATCTCTTTCTTTGAATTATGCCAGACATCACAATTTTTATCCAATAACAACCATTTGAATGGACATTAACAGCAACATATGCATTAGCTTGAGGTTACTTTTTTCTCCAATTTGTTTTATTACAAGTTGCAGGAACTGCATTTAAATTAAAAGTGTAAGTATTTTATTGACTGTTGAAATGTCACCGAATGTTATTTGGATCCCCTATCAGTATATAACATTCTGTTTTTTGTTGACATATATTATTGGTTATTTGTCCATCAAGAACATATCTGATTGGTTATTTGTCAATCAAGAACATATCTGATTGGTTATTTGTCCATCAAGAACATATCTGATTGGTTATTTGTCCATCAAGAACATATCTGATTGGTTATTTGTCCATCAAAAACATATCTGATTGGTTATTTGTCCATCAAGAACATATCTGATTGGTTATTTGTCAATCAAGAACATATCTGATTGGTTATTTGTCCATCAAAAACATATCTGATTGGTTATTTGTTCATCAAAAACATATTTGATTGGTTATTTGTTCATCAAAAATTACCGTGGCCTACATTTCTTGAAAAATGTTCAGCACTTTAAAAATATTATCAATATTCTTACCTGAGTCAAAAGAGGTATGTCTATTTGAATTCTTTGATACTGCATGCTAAAATAAAATACTACAATAAACCATTTTGAAACATGCATTCTGGGAAGGCACCAACCTCCATTTGTTGATATGGGTTATTATGAGACTGGTTGGGATGCTTGTTGAGAGAAAAAGAAATTCTAAATAACTACAGGACTATCAACAGTTTCTGAAGAAAGAACAAATCCCCATGGCCACAATATGATGGCAAGTAATAGCACATCTGAGAAATCTCTCAGAATGAGAAAAAAAGCCTTAAAAAGATGTTGGTGTCACCTCTCAGTCTTACTGAATTCTCAGGGAAAAAATATTTTTCTTTTCATATTTCTCATATTCATTACTGTAAACAGAATGACATGCAAAATATAAAACAAAGCCAAGACTTAAAGATCATGTCTTTATCATGTCATGATCTTCACATTATGTTGCAGCCTGAGCAATGGATAAATAATCTGAAGATAAAGGGAAATGAGACTGATTTCAGTTATTATGACAAGTAATTTGCAGTCAATCCACATCTGATAAAAGTGAACCGAAATTAAATCATTAGTGATATTAATGCACAATGGGAAAACCCTATTCTGAAATTATATTTGCAACTGCTGTAGTGATGGAAACATTATGTTCAACCATAAAGTTTGTAAATTACACTTAGACTTCAATTACCACCAGTACAGTTTGTAGACTTTAATTACCACCAGTACAGTTTGTAAATTACACTTAGACCTTAATTACCACCAGTACAGTTTGTAAAGTACACTTAGACCTTAATTACCACCAGTACAGTTTGTAAATTACACTTAGACTTCAATTACCACCAGTACAGTTTTAAAAGTACACTTTCACTTTAATTACCACCAGTACAGTTTTAAAAGTACACTTAGACCTTAATTACCACCAGTACAGTTTGTAAAGTACACTTAGACCTTAATTACCACCAGTACAGTTTGTAAATTACACTTAGACCTTAATTACCACCAGTACAGTTTGTAAAGTACACTTAGACCTTAATTACCACCAGTACAGTTTGTAAATTACACTTAGACCTTAATTACCACCAGTACAGTTTGTAAATTACACTTAGACCTTAATTACCACCAGTACAATTTGTAAAGTACACTTAGACCTTAATTACCACCAGTAGTTTTAAAAGTACACTTAGACTTCAATTACAACCAGTACAGTTTTAAAAGTACACTTTCACTTTAATTACCTCCAGTACAGTTTTAAAAGTACACTTAGACTTTAATTACCACCAGTACAGTTTGTAAAGTACACTTAGAATTTAATTACCACCAATACAGTTTCACAGACTGCAGTTGTAAACCATATGGAACTCAATGACTTCTTGCTATCTCTCAACCTGACATAATCCTTGACTTTTTTTAAATTTCACATCACGATGGTATTCATCTCTTACACCATGACACATACTCAAATCAACATTTAATGTCCAATGAATGCAATTATTCCCCGATGAATCTAAATATTCCAATTAGTTCCACTGTACTAATAAAACTTTTTAAGAGGCTTATTGTCCTTTTCATCTTAAACATGTAAACAAGTACAGATTAGAAGACACAATTTGTAGAAATTTCTATAAGCAACAGCAGGCAGGTTGATCATGCATTTGTTTTGCATGTAAAAAATGTGCAGTTTAAAGCACCTGAAAAACTCCTTTAAAGTTAGTTTTGTTCCCAGAAAAACAGAAAAACTCCACTGAATCTCATATAAAACCTAGTTCCAAATCAAATATGGACAAGCTAGCATCTGGATTTTACAACAACTGTATTTCCATAGAGGTTGGCTAAAATGCAAACAATGCTAAAATCTCAGACAATACTAAAATTTCATAAATAATGCTAAAATCTCTGAGATTATTTTCCCCATAGCTAACAGCTAGATGCCAATAAAACATTAGAGTCACTGGTATAACCAGTCTATTTTACACATATAATTCAGTTTTAAGAGTAAGACAAATTTTGAAAGTTTTACTTCCAAGTGGAAAAAAATGGAACATGGAGAAAATCTATGTGCATGCAATTCTGACGGAACATGGAGAAAATCTGCAAGAAAGCAATTCTGAACAAAGTTTCTGAAAATCAATGAAGCTTACCATCATTATGTGGCTAGGTTACATCACAAAGAATGATTCAAGTGCATAAAAACATGCATGTGAGAATAGAAATGGCAAAAAGATGGTCTAACAGAATTTTAGGTCTAAAATCTGAATAATCCATCTGTGATTTTTTAAAAGTCAAGATCCGATATAACACATCTCATCTGTCAAATTTTAGTCTAAATTCTATATTATCCATCTGTGTTAAGTTAATCTTAAGTCTAAAGTCAATGTAATCATATCTGTGAAATTAGTCTAAACTGAATCAAAACCCATCTGTGGATTTTAGATCTAAATTCAATCTAATCCATCTTTGAATTTTAGGCCTAAATTTTAGATAATCATCAGTGAAGTTTTGCTTTTATTGTTCAAGTTTCCTAGTTAAACGTGTTTTTATAAAAGTGACTTTTGCATTCATTCTTCAACCTTGCATTGTATTAATCATTAGCATGCAATGTAATACAGAGGTAATTACAGAAGCAATTTAATACAGAGGTAGTTGACAGATAATTTGAAACAGAGGTTATTACACTGGTACCTCATTATAAAATCCCTCAGCATACTGCTGCCCTTCACATAACTCCCAATAGACTTATAAATGAGTATATATGATAAATAAAGTCCCTTCTATACAATGATTTACCATCCTAATTGAATATCTATTAAAAGTCCCTTACTTACAATGATTTACCATCATATATGAATATCTATTAAAATTCTTTTACATACAATGATTTACCATCATATATGAATATCTATGCTCAATCTGTGGGGCATAAATCACTTCCAGTTAAAGAAACATCACAAGATTTTACTTGTACTGGTGGGCCTTTCCAATGTTTCTTATTTGAATGCCATATGAAATAACTAACAAAAAGATGAGTTTCTATTGTTAAATTACAATTATCATTACTAATATAACCTAAAGGTTGGTGCATGTACTCCCACACAAAAAAGAAGAGTCACTTGTGGGATGACTTTTATTTAGCAAAGTGAAATTAATCTAAAAAGTTGTAACATGGACCTTAACTGAAAAATCTGTGATATGAACTTTAATAAAAGGATTGGACAGAGGGATGTATAGACACTCACACAGACACTCAGACAGACACCCATACAGTGACCAAAGTTGTGGCTATGTTCAGCTAGCTTCTGCTATTGTTGGCTACAAAACAAGGAGGTTCTGCAGACAATTATGTCTCTATTACTGTGTGCATGTGTGTGTGTGTCTTGGATTTTTAATGTAGCTTTAACAATTTTTCAGTCATATCGCTAAGATGTCTGCAGTGTGACAGTTTATAGTGATGTCTAGCACTGGGGCATCATGCCACAGACATGCAGCATGATGTCCCACCCAGTCACATTATCCTGACACCAGGCCGACCAGTCCTAACACTAACCTCTTAATGCTGAGTGCCAAGCGAGGCAGCTGTTAGTATCATTTTATAAGCCTTTGTTATGACACGGCCAGGGATCGAACCCAAAACCTCCTGCATCTGAGGCGGATGCTCTAACCACTAGAACACTGGAGTGGTTGTCTCCATTACTAAATACATTATGATTCTTTGCCGACTTTCTCTATGTGCAAGAGGTCCACAAAGTTTGGTCTAGGTCTGAAATGTAGATTGCATAGAAAAAAAATTCTTTCAGTCACAGTAACCTTGACTTTTTGACCTCTTGATCTAAAACTGATAGGCTTCTTACTTGCCGCAAATCAAGCCAATTACAAAGTTTGGTAATGGTAGATGGTGGGCAACTTGAGTAACTGTGCATCACTGAACTAGGGAACAGAACAATGGATGCTGGGATAGACAGGCAGACAGACAGATGGACACCTCCACTCTTTGCCAAGGTGTTATTTATATCAAGCATCCATGAAGCGTGACTCTACAAATATACATATTTTACCTGGGTCTGAGTAGATGTGGACTTGGCTTTCCTCAACCTGTTTTTACAAGAATCCAGATCCAACCGCTTTGTTTCAAGTATCTTCTTCTCTTTCTGAAATATATAACACATTTGTGATGAGACACCCAAAGAAATAAAGGGGTCCCAACCCTCAGATGTGAGTAATGAACTGAAAATAATACTGTAATATACTTCTATTACTGCATTATATTCATACACTTCAACGTCAAATTAAATAATCTATTATTACAAGATACTGATTTAAGAAAAAGAAAAAAATCATGAAGAAATCCAGGGACTGCTTGTTGAAACCAAGGACTGCATGTTGAGGCCAGGAACTGTATGTTGGACCAGGGTCTGCATGGTGAGTAGAAACTAAATGACTGCAAATACTAACAAGTCCAGTGACTATGTTGAGTCCAGTGACTGTATGCTGCGATGACTATTAAAGCGTTGCTATAAAATGTGTGACCCTGACCCAAGATAAAATGGCTAAGTGAGAATGTCATAGAATGAATAGTTTTGGGTTCACATTGACTCAACTCAAATATGAAGAAAATCCTTCAATGGTTTAGGAAATATAGTCAAATGAAAAAACTTCAATCAAACCTATAAGCAGCTTTTCCATCACCACTTTCACTTTGACAACAAGGTCAAAGAGGCATGTAAGTATGGATCAGGGTCAGTGCACATCATTTTCATTTAGGACAAACTCAACAGAATAAAAAGTCTTCTAATGAAACGATGATGTCCAAATGACGTTCTATTTAAGATAAGTATTGGAAACAAAATTTTCAAGATTATAACCATGGTGATCACAATGAACATCTGATTAGCATCATTTTAATTTAGGACTTCAAGACATTTTAAGAAATTTTCTACTACCCTGACCCCCCATGTGGATATGCCTGTTTTGACATGGTGACAATAGCAAGAGTTCCAACATGGCTTTCATAGTTGAAATATTGGATATCAGATTAGCACCAATTCCATCCAGGATCAACCTGACAGCAAAAGAAATCTTCTGAAGAAAGAATAATGTCAACATAAGTCATATCTAGGAAAAAAAGCAAGATTTTCAAGATAGCTATTGTGGCAGCCATATTAGAGGTCAGATCAGAACCATTTTCATTTATGACCAACTAGCTGTCATAACAAATCTACCAATGATGACAACACCATCATAATACATGTATCACCATCCAATCAGATGTAGCAATAACAAGATTTTCAAGCTGGCCATTGTTGTGGCCTTACTGGATATGAAACCAGAACCAAATTGTGAAAAAATCCACAATCAATATGATATTCCATTCAGGAGAAGTGATAACAAAATTTGTAAGATGACTGCTGTGGCATCACATTAGATGTCAGATGAGAATCATTTTCATTTACGACCCATTAGACATAAGAAGTCTTTTATTAACCAGGCATAGTGATAACAAGATTTTCATAATAACCCATATAGTGGCCATACTTGATGTCCAAGCAGCACCATTTTTCATTGAGGACCAACTAGATCATGGGATGAATACGTGTGTTCTATGGCAATGTGTATTTTATGGAAATATTCTAAGCAGTGTGTTCTATGGCAATACTCTAAGCAGTGTGTTCTATGGCAATATTCTGAGCAGTGTGTTCTATGGCAATACTTCAAGTGTTGTGTTCTATGGCAATACTCTAAGCAGTGTTTTCTATGGCAATACTCTAAGCAGTTTAGGAGGAGTAGCAATATTATATTTGTGCTAAGGGATGGAAGGACAAATCATGTCAGGTGACATACCATTTCCTAAGTTCTCCTGGTTTATGATGGGTAAAGTAAAACCTTTATTTTTGTAGCCTAAATGAAAGTGAATTCAAACTCAATGAACTCATCCAAGTCCATTAAAACTAAAATTAATCATTGTTATCCAATATTTCATCTTGTAAATGTACTGAAAAACATACTTTTACTGTGGACGCAAATGCAGATTTTCAATTTGTAACCTATTTTTTAGGTTGTTATAACATTAACTAAGTTATATATTTAAAAAAAAAAATATTTATTAAGTTTTCGTAGTCTTTGTTGTTGTTGTTGTAGGGTTTAACACCATTTTTCAGCACATGATACATGGCGGCCAGTATTAATGGTAGAGGAAGAACCCGGGAAACCCCCGATAAAAACCACCGACCCACGAGAAGTTACTGGCAAGCTTTCTCACATACCCACATTGGCTGAATCTGAGACTTGAACCCACGCAGACAGAGGTGAGATGGCAATGTTCCATAACGGAGAGTGCTTTAAACCACTCGGGGGCCCCATTGTAGTCTTCCATTAGTTTTAAAAAAAATCATTTCTCATAAGAATATGCTAAAAAGAAGTTTAGATTTTGAAGATTATATTCTTTAACTTTCTACAATAGTCTCCCTTTCTCGCCAACTTTAGCCTTTACTGGCTGAAGAGAAAAGTTATTTCATCCCAATGTTTGAATCCAACATGGCTACTGATTATGTCCACGTGCCATATTTGGCCATACCTGATTAACTCAGTACCTAGTAGTTTAATGTCAAGGTTAGACAACGAAGTGCTTATTCATAAAATTTAGAAGTAATGGAAGTTTCTCAGTAATGAAGATTCAACAACATGGAGTGTTTTATTGGACTAATTCAGAATAGGCTAGTGTCAATTGTAAACTGTGCCAGGTATGAAATGTTGCCAATTATTGAGTTATACAGATATAATGAATTAATATCATTATATATGTATAACTATGTTCATAACACAATATACCGATGTTCCATATTATCATTTACCAATACTACTGTAATCATGTATAACACTGCACAGGAATTTTGCATTTGATTATTGATTGATGCTTGAAACTCAAACACTTACTACCATAATTGTTATTGCTGAATTGTTGTTGTTCTAGGGTTTAACACCATTTTTCAGCACAAGATAGGCTATACATGGTGGCCAGTATAACTGGTGGAGGAAGAACCCTGGAAAACACAGGGAAGAACCACCGACCCATGAGAAGCTACTGGCAGGCTTTCACACGTACCCACGCTAGCCAAGCCTTGGACTTGAACCCACACAGACAGAGGTGAGATGGCAGTGATCCGGAACGGTTGGCGCTTTAGACCACTTGGCCACTCAGGGCCCCATTATTGCTGAATTATTCAGTACAAGCTAGATGTTTTGCTAATGAAATGGATGTGAAATCTAGAGTGGTTCAACTGGTGACCCATGCAGTATTTGGAAAACTGTAGGTAAATTTAAGGCACAATGTTAATGTGGATAACTTGATCAGTGCATACATACATACATACATACATACATACATACATACATGCATGCATGCACACATGAGAAATTGACAAAAGCAAAATGAAGGTTACCTTCAATCTATAATGAACAGATCACTGAATTTAACCAAGGTTTCAATTTAACCTGGCCATTCTAATCATGTGAACTGTAATTAGAGTTTACAGCCAGATCATTCTATTTATGTGAACAGCAATTAGTTTACAACCTGGCCATTCTATTCATGTGAACAGCAAATTACAGTTTACAACCTGGTCATTCTATTCATGTGAACAGCAAATTACAGTTTACAACCTGGTCATTCTATTCATGTGAACAGCAAATTACAGTTTACAACCTGGTCATTCTATTCATGTGAACAGCAATTAGTTTACAACCTGGCCATTCTATTCATGTGAACAGCAAATTACAGTTTACAACCTGGTCATTCTATTCATGTGAACAGCAAATTACAGTTTACAACCTGGCCATTCTATTCATGTGAACAGTAAATTACAGTTTACAACCTCGTCATTCTATTCATGTGAACAGTAAATTACAGTTTACAACCTCGTCATTCTATTCATGTGAACAGCAAATTACAGTTTACAACCTGGCCATTCTATCCATGTGAACATCAAATTACAATTTATAACCTGGCCATTCTATCCATGTGAACATCAGTTAGTTAACAACCTGGCCATTCTATCCATGTGAACATCAATTAGTTAACAACCTGGCCATTCTATCCATGTGAACATCAATTAGTTAACAACCTGGCCATTCTATCCATGTGAAAAGCAAATTACAGCTTACATCCTGGCTACACTATTTATAGGAAAAGTTTATATTGAGCAAAACATTACAAATTCATAAAAATTAAGGCTTATGTTAAAAGTTTTATGGACTGTGTATGAATTTTTTACTGCTGTTTCTGAAACACTGCTGTTAAACATTGTATGTATCCACTTTGGAGCTTATCTTGGAGAAGACATTATTTTATTATTTTGGTGAACTAAAGAGTAACGTGAACACAAGAGTAATGTCCACACAGGTAATTTGAACCCAGAATCAAGTAATTAGGATTTTTTTTACAAGGAAGACAATAAGTATCATGGAGTCCATAAATCAGGTGACAATCCCATCTAATAAATATATATATATATATATATATATATATATATATATATATATATATATATACAGATCTATCTAATATCCTTCTGTCTAATAATGTAATTGTCATAACAGTTAAGTTGATGCTTGTAAATTGTTGGTATTCCAACTTTTTATGATAATAGTAAACGGGTAGAAATTTAAAGGACATATTTTACTAGATAGACAAATTTTGATCTAAACTATGCATCATTTGATTTATGAAAAGCACCGTCGTGGTGAATCTGAAAGAGGTTTAGTCTTTTAGAATTGTGGGGCATTTGCCAAGCATTTGACTGCAAGCACAAATGAAAAACTCTGGCTAAATATTCAAGTACAAACTATGGTAAAAACCATCTGAAAAGAAAACCTGTCCTCAATCAAAACCTTTGCTTGCCTAAAATGACAATAAGAAGGAAAGAAAATCTCTGCATTAATATTTCAGGAAATTCATTATGAAATTCTTCTTTCAAAGTAATCCCTGTTGTAGACCTGTGTAATATTTTGTTCTCCTTTTCAGATCTGTTATTTATTATCTAATTTGAACTCAATTTACAGGATTATCTACCTTACCTAATTTGTATTCAATTTCCAAGATTATCTACCTTATCTAATTTGTAATCAATCTGTGACAGCATCTACCTTATCTAATTTGTATTCAATTTCCTAGATTATCTACCCTATCTAACTTGCAATCAATCTGCAGCATTATCTGCCTTATCTAATTTGTACTCAATTTGCAGGATTATCTACCCTATCTAATTTGCAGAATCAATGAGACAGATTATATTGTATCTGTCTGCAGGCTGTCTATTCTATCTCCAGCTATCCAGCCAACATAGTAATTTCCTCATAAAACTTCAGAAAAGTACATAAAACTATTTACAAGAATTATTGCTCTTAAAAATAAATTTCCTGGATATTAATCTTTAAAACACTTAAGATCTATATTATGAAGCCTAGAGCAGCTTGCAGAGAATTGCTGATGTAGGGTTTAATGCCATTTTTCAGCACAGGATAGGCTATACGTGGCAGCCAGTGTAACATGAGGAGAAGAACCCCGGAAAACCCCAGGAAGAACCACCGACCCAGGAGAAGCTACGGGAAAGCTTTCTCATGCACCTATGCTAGCTAAACCTGAGACTTGAACCAAAGCAGACAGAGGTGAGGTGGCAGTGAACCTTAGACCACTCCACCTCTCAAGGACCCCATGCAGAAGAAATAGAAAAATACACCATGTTGCATGCAGATGAACTCAATTTATAAGTACATATTATATGTGGTACAAGTTTACAGTGGAATGTTTTATGGAAGATTTAGAATTAGTAGCAAAATATTTTGAGAAAAGTAACTGCATATGAGCCTGCCATATTTAAAAGTCAAATCCAATTGAAAAATATCATAGACGTGATATGCCATCACGTAATACATCATGGATCTGTGTTGTTTTTCTACTAATTATTCCACTCAAGCTGATATAGACACAGACCAGCTCATTACTCCATTCAAACTGACATAGACACAGACCAGCTAGTGCATTATGTGATGGCAGATCTAGGTCTGTGCTGTTTTTCTACTCATTACTCCACTCAAACTGACATAGACACAGACCAGCTAGTGCATTATGTGATGGCAGATCCAGGTCTGTGTTGTTTGCAGCTGGATTCGACTATAAGCAGGTATCTATGATGTCTTGTATCCTTTAGTAAAGGTGACATGACCCCGACATTTTCAGGTAATGAAACCATAAATTCTCAAAATGTCCCACAAAGCAATCTCAAATGCCCCACTAATTGCCAATGTGACTACTGGAGGTGACCTATTTACTTCGGGATGTATCACGTGATATGTTTTGCTGATAAGGCTTTAAATTTTTAAAAAAATGAGGTTTATTTAAAATAGATTGGACTCTGCATTGGAAAAGTATTGCCCAAATTTTTATTTTATTTTTATTTCCATCATTGTTTTTGAATACCTAAATTTACTTGCCACTGTATAACCTGGATTAAGCTGGTGTGCCAATGAACCATACCTATACAAAAATATATACCAAAATGTCATGTAAATGATCAATGAAAGTACAAACTAGAGAAACAATGAGAAACAAGAAACAAGTTTAGTTTTTGATATTTAGAATTCAATGCTAATTATCATATTAAATGTTGTACTGACAGTAGGTTAAAAAAAAAGCAAAACATGTTCATGGAATATAGAAAACCCAATATAGTGCCCAAAATGACCTAATTGCAAACCCTAATCAAGGTATGACAGACTACAGTATGGTCAAAGGTGACCCCTACCACTTATGTGGCATTTTTCAAACTGTATGATTTATTGCAACATTGACAGACCCTGAAATGAAGCATATTACCAGTGAAGTGAAAACGGAATGCAGATAGAATGCAGAATGGAATGCATAAAGTGAATACAAATGGAATGCAGTATAAATGTAAATATAATGCAGTATAAATGTAAATATAATGCAGTATAAATGTAAATATAATGCAGAATGAATGCAAAATGGAATGTGGAATGAATGCAAGTGGTATGCAGAATGAACAAAAATATAATGTAGAATGAATACAAAATGCAGAATAATGAAAATGGTACACAGCAGTGGATGAAAATAGAATGCAGAATGAATGCGAACAGAATGCAAATAAAATGCTGAAATAATGAATATGGAACGCAGAATGAATGCAAATGGAATAAATATTAAATGCAAATAAAATGCAGAATAAGCACAAATGGAATGCAGAATGAATGAAGATTAAATGCAAATAAAATGCAAATGGAATTCAAAATGGATATAAACAAAATACTGATTAAAAATGCAAATGAATGAAAATGGAATGCAGAATGAATGCAAATGGAATGCAGCAGAATGAATGCAAATGGAATGCAGAATGAATGCAAATGGAAAACAAAATTAATGAAAATGGAATGAATGCAGTATGAAGGAAATTGAGAACACAATGCAAAACAGCAAACTGATAATTGCAATGTGAAAACAAAATGAAACTCATTTTACTAAAGGATTTATGATCTATTTACCTGTATTCTGTGCTATTGCCAACTTTTCACAAATGAAGTTTCTTTTGTGTGATAATACAGGATAAGATTATTCATTATTTGCACCATGTACATTGCCAGACAAGTTTTCACAACTTATATTCCGTCAATAATGTGACGACATCATCACCAGTAATTGTATATGTACCATATTTATAAATAAGAAATGAAATATAGTCTTCAGTTCTATTTTAACATTAATTGTAGCCATGCTTATATTTTGACTTATTACAAACTCAATGCTGTATTTTGCACTTGATACATTGTTTATTTTACAAAGATACATTTTCAATCACACTAGACATGAAAGCAACAGTTATTTCCATTTAATAAAAACAGAAATTCTGAAAATATCAAATGCATTCCAGTGGGAAAAAAAATGAAAGGAACAATAAATGAAACTGATAAGTGCAAAATCATAAGGAATTTCTGGGACTGAAAAGCAATGAGATGAGAGCTGAATGAATTCAAATGAAATGCAGATTTGGTACAACTACCCATTTCTGGGACTGTAAAAGAAAAGCAACAGGTTCTCTTGCATAGATATTATTTCAATTCATAGTATTTTATTAGTGTTTACATCTCTGATGCTGAAAATTAAATATAAACTGACATGTTATAAAGGTTACATGTTATATATGTCCTAGGCATTATCACTAATTTCATGTTAAAACCTATACCCAATATTAAACATGTGAAAATTAAAATAACAATACACTGTAATTTGAAAATGTTGGATGTTTGCTTGTTTTTAAGTTCTAAGTTTCACTCACCCCCAAAATTTAAACAAATATCATCCAAACATGTGTGTGTGTGTGCGAGATTTAGATTTTTAACATAGCTTGAACAATTTTCCAGTCATATCGCTACAATGTCTGCAGTACGGCAGTTAGTTCAAAGTGATGTCTAGCACTGGGGCATCATGACGCAGACATGTAGCATGATGTCCCACCCAGTCACATTATTCTGATACCAGGCCAACCAGTCCTAACACTAACCTCTTAATGCTGAGCGCCAAGCGAGGCAGCTGTTAGTACCATTTTTTTAAAAAGAAGTGTTTGGTATGATTTGGTCGGGGTAAGAACACATGACCTGCCGCATCTGGGACAGACGCTCTAACCACTAAGCCACCGGAGCGGTCTCCTCCAAACATAATACTAGAGAAATTTTGTTGTCTATATATTTTCTCTGTCATGCATATTTGTTTCTCCAGAGAGATTACAATATTGTTGAGGCTGTATCTACTGCCATTGCTAGAAAACTAACCAAAGTCTATTCTAGAACTGAATTCCTCCTCCACTGAGAAAAAAGGGGATGATTTTTCTGAATACAGGAGACACTAAAGCTGAAATTGTTGTTATAGAGTTTAATGCCATTTTTGAACACAAGGTAGGCTACACATGGTGGCCAGTATTAATGGCGGAGGAAGAACCCAGAAAACCCAGAAAGAACCAACGATCCACGAGAAGCTGCGGCAAGCTTTCTTACATTGGCAGAGCCCAAGACTCGAACCCATGCAGACAGAGGCAAGACGGCAGTGATCCGTAATGGTGAGCGCTTTAGACCACTTGGCAACTTGGGGCACCTCAAGGTGAAATAAAGGTATGGGTTTGAAAAATGCAATTTTTGCATATTCAGATGATTTTTTAGGGTGTACCTTTAGAAATCAGTGTGAATTGTGCAGTCCCAAATCCTGGAATAGACCCTGGATAATTTGTTCACTTTTTCTGCATTATTATAGGTTATGTACAATCGTATTTTGGACTTGACCTTGTCCAAAATCAAGTTCATTGTGTATCTGACCAGCAAGTTTTACTTTGTTAAACAAATATAACATATTCATTATTTCTCTAGGACTGTGGGCTAAATGTTAGGATCATTATCCATAAAGTTAAACATGTTTATTTGGGTCTGGGTCTTGGTCTAGGATACTGAATTCCCCAGTGATGAACCTGTTGTACCTGATGTTTCCCCATGTTCTTTATTATAATTTTAGTAACAAATTTGATCTGCTTACAACTTAGAATTTTCTAGAAATGAACTCTGGACTTGCATCCTGGCTCTACTTTTGTGTCATAGCTTATTATGTGATCTTGTTTACTTTTTGTATTGTTGTGTTCAATTTTTGATTTGGGTGGAAATATTTATTCCAACTATTATTCTCTGAAATTAGAAAGTGCTCAATAATACTCTTGAACAGAAACATTAATTCAGAATTATAGTGATTTCAGACTAGAACATTTTGGATTATATTAGTGTGACACATCAAAAGACTGTAAACATATCTCTACACTACAGGCCATTGGCACATTAGCATGTTCGAGACCACAGTCAAGTCAATACATTAAATATTGGAACTTAATTGAAATACCACTGGAATTCAATAGGAACTTTATACATTTGGACTTGTGATAAAACTTTTAGGTCTATTTGGGATTTATTTCACAATACTGTAAGTTCTTTTTAAATTTTCACTCTGTACACAAGGGAAATAAATAATACATTGAATTTTACAAAACTCGTTGATTTTCACTCTTTTTTTTTTACTTAGTGTAAGACTCTAGAGTTATGCTATCTGTTTTCTGTCTTACGTTCTGCCATTCACAGTCAATACTACAATACTTGAATAGACCCTGAACAATTATGTCTCATGTCTTGCCATTCACAGCCAATACAACAATACTTGAATAGACCCTGAACAATTCTGTCTCATGTCTCGCCATTCACAGTTACAACAATATTTGAATAGACCCTGAATAATTCTGTCTCAAGTCTTGCCATTCACAGTTAAAACAATACTTGAATAGACCCTGAATTACTCTGTCTCATGTCTTGCCACTCACAGTTATGACAACAATCTTGTTTGGAAATGTTCTGACACCTTACCAAAAAGACAGTAAATTAATTAATGTGTCAAAACTACAGTACATTAAATGTGAGCCTGATTAATTGGCACAGTAGGCAATATCAGATTTGACTGTTCCTAAGCTACTTAACATGGATACAGCTTCATTCTATTAATTATACCATGATAGTTTTCATGTCTCCCTCCAGGAAATTTTTGAGTGGCTGAAGGAAGTTATTAGTCGTTGCTTGAACATATTCTCTCTCAGCATTGCCAATCAGTATCTGCGCCTGCCCACACTTGACCAGGGCATTTCCTGTAAAACAAAAACAGAATTCATTTGAGTTATCATAACTAATGATGAATGCTAAGGAATATTACTTCATGAGTGGATTTAGAAAGAAAAAAATAAACATCTTGTACGTTAAGTACAACTTCACTATAAAGTACCAGTATAACACAACTCTAAGAACAAAAATAAAGTCATATATCACATAATGCAAAATGAATTATTTTTATCTAGTATATACTTTACCACAGTACAAGATTCATTTGTCTATATCACATATATACGTAATGTTTGCACCTACAAAGTAATCAGTAACCACTAGCATAACATGATTTCAATAACAATCACTTCTCTTCAACAACATCCGCTGATGTAATCTGAAAGGTATATTTTGATGAAAGGTCATTTAAGTTTGCTGGGCCAGCTAGGAAGCAGCTACCCCATGCAAACACCAAATGGTGTTGGTAAATTCAAACTTTTCAATAGGGAACGGACTCTGACCCTACAACCCCACATAAATGTATAAATATCAAAGATGGGGTGACAGGGGTCAAAGGAAACTCTGACTATTCCCCATTATATAATGAAAGTATTCATTTCCAAAACTTTGTTTGACTCTGTCAAAGGCTTTAGAAAAAATGTCATCATACAAACAGCACTGCCCCTCTTATAGCAGACAGCACATTGTATATGTTATTTGTAGTGGTATATCCCCAGCAAAACAAAGCCTGTGCTTTATCAATAATGTAGCTACGTTCAGTCTTTTCATATACACTGGAAATACATATTTAAAATTGAAAATCGTACACAAAGCATTTAAACCCTCAGATTATTAGGGTCAGTTTATACATCAAAACATTTGCTCATAGTCAAAATAATGTGTCCCTGAGTTGGCCTTATTTTGTTGTCCATGGGAATCAAGACATAATAAATGGTCGCTGAGTTGGTCTTATTTTGTTGTCAAGGGAATCATATGGTATACTACCTTTTAGTGATTCAGCCATTTAATGATGTACATGACACATAATTTTACAACCACTTAGTGTTAATGAAATGGGCTCCATGACCATACCTGTCTTGAAACAGGAATCATTTTATAATGAAGGGTCTTATAACAGGAGTCATATTATATGCAGCGAATTGTAATGAATGACCATATAATAGAAATCATATTATAATGATGGGTCTTATAAAAGGAATCATGATTTAATGAAGGGTCTTATAACATGAGTCATGTTAAATGCAGTGAATTTATAATAGGAAGCATGTTTGAATGAAAGGCCGTATAACAGGAATAAGGGGCCTCAAGTGGCTGAGTGGTCTAAAGTGCTCACTGTTAAGGACCACTGCCATCTCAGCTCTGTCTGCATGGGTTCGGCCAATGTGGATATGTGAGAAAGCTTGCCGGTAGCTTCTTGTGGGTGGGTGGTTCTTTCCGGGGTTTTCCAGATTTCCTCCTCCACCATTAATACTGGCCACCATGTATAGCCTATCTTGTGCTGAAAAATGGTGTTAAACCATAAAACAACAACATATAACAGGAAACATATTATTATAAAGGGCCATATAACAGGAACCAAGTTCTTTTAAAAGGAATCATGTTATAATGAACAGTTTTGAAACAAGAAGCATGTTATAATGAATGGTCCTGCAACAGGAAACATGTTTTAATGAAAGGCCTTATAACAGGAAACTTTATAATGAAAATCTTTATAGCAGGAAACATGTTATAAAGAAAGGCATTGTGAAAGGAACCATGTTATAATGAAAGACATTATAGTGAGATAGTACTGTATATACTGTACATACCAGCAAACTGAATATTTGACATTTTTGACATGCTGCCAAGTTTTACTTAATCTAATTAAGTCTGTCACAAAAATAGCAAGAACTTGGTGGACAGTCTGGAAAGAAGTGTCAATGAACCTTTAAGAAATGTACCAGTTTATCAGGGGTGCATAACAAGTAGCCCACATGCTGGATCTGGCCCGCAAACATATTCTGTCTGGCCCTCAGGGCAAATTAAAACAACACAGAAATCTGGCCTGTGAATCGTATTTATATCAAAGAAATTAGTATATGCATCCCTCGAGTGGTCTTAGAGAATACATTCTGACCCTTGGCCGAAAAAGGCTGTGCACCCCTGCAGTATACATTTTAAAACAGTGGAGGAAAAGTGAAGTACAGTAAAACCTTCCTTAGCAAATATCCACACATAAAGGACACGTGTTCAACAGAGACAACTTTGATCATACCCTTCTGATGCATTTTACACACATTTGACCTCTGTATAATGGATGACTGTCTACAGAAATCATATTACCTTGCTTGTACTTTATTGACAGGTTTCCATGTAATCTTCAAAGTCTATACTAAAATAATCATTAACATTAGTACTGATAATGACATTACTATTTATAAAGACAGTAAACCTTTGAAGAAATGGAAAGAAAAGTTTATCGACGATTAACAGACTGATGGACCTGAGTATGAAAATATCACTTTATTGCAACCAGCTCAACTCCTCTTTAAGTAACTGTTATGCAACCAGTTCTACATATTTATTAACTGTCCAGCAACCAGTTCTACATATTTATTAACTGTCCAGCAACCAGTTCTACATATTTAACTGTCTAGTAACCAGTTTGACTTAAATCGATTAGTAAGTGTCTAGCAACCAGTTTGACTTAAATCGTTTAGTAAGTGTCTAGCAACCAGTTTGACTTAAATCGTTTAGTAAGTGTCTAGCAACCAGTTTGACTTAAATCGTTTAGTAACTGTCTAGCAAACAGTTTGACTTAAATCGATTAGTAAGTGTCTAGCAACCAGTTTGACTACTCTTCTACAACCACTATTTTAACAGCTGTCTAGCAACTATTCACCGTACACCTCTCCAAAAAAATGATGCAAAAAACAGGAGTAAAAATTAGTAAGTAATCAACTCGATCTAACTTGATATGGCATACATTAGTACCTGATACATGTTTCAACCCAATAATATGGCATACATTAGTCACATATTTCAACCTAACAACATGGCATACATTAGTACCTGACACATGCTTCAACCCAATAATATGGCATACATTAGTATTTGACACATGCTTCAGCTAATAATATGGCATTAATTAGAACTTGATACATGCATCAACTTAATAACATGACATACATTCGTAACTGATACATGCTTCAGCTAATAATGTAGCATACAGAAGGTCAGTGGTTCTTTCTGGGGATTTCCTGGGTTCTTCCTCCACCATTAATACTGGCTGTCATGTATAGCCTATCGTGTGCTGAAAAATGACGTTAAACCCTACAACAACAACATAGCATACATTAGTACCTGACAATCCTTCAACCTAACAATGCGGCAAACATAAGTTGTTGTTGCTGTAGGGTTTTACGCCATTTTTCAGCACATGATAGGCTATACATGACAGCCAGTATTAATGGTGGAGGAAGAACCCGGGAAATCCCCATAAAGTACCATCGAGCCAGTAGCTTCTCGAGGGTCGGTGGTTTGTTCTGGGGATTTCCCGGGTTCTTCCTCCACCATTAATACTGGGTGTCATGTATAGCCTAACGTGTGCTGAAGAATGACGTTAAACCCTACAACAACAACATAGCATACATTAGTACCTGACAATCCTTCAACCTAACAATGCGGCAAACATAAGTTGTTGTTGTTGTAGGGTTTTACGCCATTTTTCAGCACATGATAGGCTATACATGACAGCCAGTATTAATGGTGGAGGAAGAACCCGGGAAATCCCCAGAAAGAACCATCGACCCTCGAGAAGCTACTGGCTCAACAAACATAAGTACTTGACACATGCTTCAAACTAACAATGTGGCATACATTAGTACTTGAAACACCCTTCAACCTAATAACATGGCATACATTAGGGCTTGCCGCATCCTTCAACCAAATAACATGGCATACATTAGTACCTGACACATCATTCAACCCAGTAACATGGCATATACATACATACATACATACATACATACTTACATACATATATACATACATGCTTACATACATACATACACACACATACATACATACACACACACATACATATATACATACATACACACACACAAGTCAGATCCATCTGTAAACTGCATACATTCAGGTCTAGTATCACATAATGCATCAGCAGATCTGGTTCTATGCAGTTTGTTAAGATTAATCAGTAGAACATAAACAAGACCCTGATCTGTTGGTGCGTTATGCATTGGCAGATCAGGGTCTATGTTATTTGCAGTTAGACTTGACTTATTTGCATATTATCTGACAGTGTGGGCAGTATTGGAATGGGGGCAATTTTGGAGTAGATCAGGTCAGATAATATATACTTTTACATATAACTCACAAAACCAGTCTGAAAAAGATACTGAGATATATAAGAAATATGTTCAAGTCATACAAATAAAAATGGCAACTAGTCTGTAAAACATCCAGAGATTTACAAGTAGTAAGATAAAGTTTAATACAAAAGAAATATGACATTACATCAGTTCAACACATGTTCAGTCAGGTACATGTACCGCAGACCACCACACAAATTTAAAAAGTACAGGTATTGATGTGTCAATATTTTCTATTTCACATGGCATGCATTCAGAATCTCATGAGAACAAGCCATAATATTGATTCTGAGAAGTGTCAATAAAAGCAATTAGTCAGCTTTTGCACAGTAGAACTTTTTGTGCAATTAGAATCAGATGTTTACTGACTACCATGTCCCCAGACTAGTGCAAAAAATCATTACTATGTTTCCACTGATGGAAATCAAAGATTTGATTCTATTTAAAGGATAGACTAGGATTACTATAATGACAGACAGCCTCTTTGTCCTGAATTATTCTTATGCCCATAATCCATGTATTTGGTAAGCAGGAAGTACATGGTCTATGGTCTGAGACCATGTATTTGGTAAGCAGTAAGTACATGGTCTATGGTCTGAGACCATGCATTTGGTAAGCAGGAAGCACATGGTTTATGGTCTGGGACCATGTATTTGGTAAGCAGGAAGCACATGGTCTATGGTCTGGGACCATGTATTTGGTAAGCAAGAAGCACATGGTCCATGGTCCGGGACCATGTATTTGGTAAGCAGGAAGTGCATGGTCTATGGTCTAGGACCATGTATTTTCAGACAATTACTTGCTGTCTTTTTCCAGTCAATAGTCTGTATGACCAACCAATTAGTGACAATATCTGGCACTGAATGATCTAATGCATCATGACTCCAAACTTTTGTTGTGGTTGTTGTAATAGGGTTTAACGCTATTTTTCAGCACAATATAGGCTATACATGGTGGCCAGTATTAATGGTGTAGGAAGAACCCCAGAAAGAACCACCAACCCATGAGAAGCTACCGGCAAGCTTTCCCACTTTATAAGTTCTGACAAACTGATCACTATCGCATGTGCACTATCACTGTTGAAGGAATGCATGGTAGTACGGTCTCCAAATTGAACACTCAAATTTTTCAACCATGCAGTAATACAATATATAGTTTGAGGATCTGCCACAGTAGGACAAGGACATGACACAATAAATCCAGGGCTTGACACAATAAATCCATTACCTGATGCAGTAAGTCCATTACTTGACACAATAAATCCATTACTTGACACACTAAGTCCAGGACTTGACACAATAAATCCATTTATTGACACAGTAAGTCCAGGACCAGACATATTAAGTTTAGGACAGGACACAATAAGTCTAGAACTTGTCACTAGCCAGGATCTACTGTGCTTCATTTCAACCCCTGGTTATGTTTGGAAGCCGTGCATCCAGGGATGTTAAGACAAAGCAGCAACATAATAGTGCATAAAAACACAAAAAGAAGATATTTAATGAGGTGAAATTACACTATAATTTTGCTTCTCATTGGAAAAAACTGAAATGAGGTGAAATAATTCAAGCAGAAACAGTACCAAAATTCATCCACTTTAATGGAATCCATGACCATGCTCCACATACATCAAATAGAATTCATACACGTTAATGGAATCCATGACCATGCTCCACATACATCAAATAGAATTCATACACGTTAATGGAATCCATGACCATGCTCCACATACATCAAATAGAATTCATACACGTTAATGGAATCCATGACCGTACTCCACATACATCAAATAGAATTCATACACGTTAATTAATGGAATCCATGACCATGCTCTACATACATCAAATAGAATTCATACACGTTAATTAACGGAATCCATGGCAATACATTCATTATACCAAATTCATATATTTTAACTAAATCCATGACCATACTGTACCAGGGATCATCCTGGGCTTCGCCAATGTCGCAAATTGCGATTTTTTTCCTTATTGGCGACAAAAATATCCCATCTGGCGATTTTTTTGGCGACAGACTTTTTGGTTATTTAATTTGTACATACAATCATGGATTTGGACTGGATAAATTATAAGGGAGAACGAAAGGAAGCCACACACTTGACTAAGCAATGCATAGGAATCTATCTGTTACACAAACGATCCTTAATCATCCTTTGTTCGTATTGACAACCCCATCTTTACAGTGCATTGTTACATCATAATCTGCTTATGCTGACATCTGGGCTGAGTACTGTATGCTGTGATACAGTCAATCATGCTACCGAACTATACCTACGACTGTCCGACTTCTGAAGATGCGAATAGAACAGATACAATTAATTGAATGGCCAATCCTTCCGTTTTTTTTTTTTACATATACCAATACATTTGTTTTGCTGAACCTTCATAGAAAACTGATAACCTTTGAAGTACCGACTACTGCGTATAAATACAAAGCAAATGCAAAAAATCTCAATCACAATTATATCTGTCGCCAGTGCAGCATTTTACTCATTGATCTTTTCCTTTTGCCATGCTACGGCTGCAGAGACTTAAACTCTGCAACAAGAAATAACAAAAAACAAAACAACAAGTTTTGCATAATTAATAATAATTATTTATTTCTCAAAATACGGGAGTGAAAGAATCCCTAAATTGGG
This sequence comes from Sinohyriopsis cumingii, assembly GCA_028554795.2. Taxonomy (NCBI): domain Eukaryota; kingdom Metazoa; phylum Mollusca; class Bivalvia; order Unionida; family Unionidae; genus Sinohyriopsis; species Sinohyriopsis cumingii. The sequence continues at coordinate 46,029,733 of CM068839.1, forward strand.
TGTGAATTTATGCTTATATATACGGTACAATATTGCCAGGTGTTGACTCGTGTAAGTTTCATTCGTGGGAATGGTGATCCTATTTTGCTTGTCTTGAAAATTTAAACAGCATTCAGTGATCATTCTTGGGATTTAGGAAGCAATTCACTACAAGCTTTGTGAAGCTAGCCATGGGAGTGGGGGGGACCTGCTGATAGACTACTGGTGTCACCTGTCAGCACTGTGGACTGTGAACGTGGATTCAGTAAGATGAACCTCATAAAAACTGACATCAGAAATAAACTCTGCATCTCATCTCTCGAGAATTTCATGAGAATCAGCATGTACAGATGTGAAAAATTAGACTTTGAAACTGCATTCAACAAGTGGGCAGCCCTAAGATCGCAACGGATCTTCATGTAACACTTTGTAACATTTTGTTAATGCTTGTTGTAATTAGAGTATTAACTAACCCATCTTTTGTAATTTTCATTGCCTGTTACATTAAAAGACTAAATTAACACTTGGAAAAATGTACACTACTTGTTCTGGCGACACTTTTTGAAAATTGGCAACAAAATATTGAGGTTGGCAATTTTTTTGGCGACAGCTTTTTAAAAGCCAGGACCATCCCTGCTGTACAACCATACACTTTAAAAGAAGTAATCACCAAACTATACATACACTATATGGTATTCATACACTTTTTATGGAATCAATTACCATAATTACATTTTACCATACTGTACAACCATACACTTTAAAAGAAGTAATCACCAAACTATACATACACTATATGGTATTCATACACTTTTTATGGAATCAATTACCATAATTACATTTTACCAAATTCATTCTTTTGAATGGAATTAATCACCATAATTACATTTTACCAAATTCATTCTTTTGAATGGAATCAATGACCATACATATATAACATAAAATTCATACATTTTAATAGAATCAATGACCATGACACATTATACAACATTCATACACATTAATGGAGGCCACGACCATGCATAGATTATACCAAATTCATACACTTTAATGGATTCCATGACTATACTGTACATGCAATATACCAAATTCATACACTTTAATGGAATCCATGACCATACATAAATTATACCAAATTCATACACTTTAATGGATTCAATGATTATACTGTACATGCAATATACCAAATTCATACACTTTAATGGACTAATTGACCATACTGTGCATACATTATATACCAAATTCATACACTTTAATGGACTAATTGACCATATTGTGCATACATTATATACCAAATTCATACACTTTAATGGACTAATTGACCATATTGTGCATACATTATACCAAATTCACACACTTTAATGGACTAATTGACCATACTGTGCATACATTATATACCAAATTCATACACTTTAATGGACTAATTGACCATATTGTGCATACATTATACCAAATTCATACACTTTAATGGACTAATTGACCATACTGTGCATACATTATATACCAAATTCATAGACTTTAATTGACTAATTGACCATACTGTGCATACATTATATACCAAATTCATAGACTTTAATTGACTAATTGACCATACTGTGCATACATTATATACCAAATTCATAGACTTTAATTGACTAATTGACCATACTGTACATGCAATATACCAAATTCATAGACTTTAATTGACTAATTGACCATACTGTACATGCAATATACCAAATTCATAGACTTTAATTGACTAATTGACCATACTGTACATGCAATATACCAAATTCATAGACTTTAATTGACTAATTGACCATACTGTACATGCAATATACCAAATTCATAGACTTTAATTGACTAATTGACCATAGTATTGACATTATATATCAAATGTATGCAATTTAATGGATTATATGGCTATGTATGGAGAAGAAAAGAATTAAAAGCATGGAAACTTCAAAATACCACTAATGCACTGAATAAAAAATATTTAAACTTAAGAAAAATCTATTAGCCTAAAGTATGCATTTCCTACATTAACACATCAAGCCTTTAGCAGTATAGATAAAACTAACACAAACTGATGTATGCCCAACATGTACATTCACTGTTTTAGTACATGCTATAATTGAGCAGAAGGAAGGTAACATGATTTTATTTTGTCCCATATTTAATGTACTGGGGTGAAAAAATAAAGTTTAATCTTTGTAAAGCCAAAGGACTGTAGCCCCAGTTTAGCTTCCAATTTAAATGTATCAGTACTACCTCAGAACACCTTGAAGTAGATTGGTGCTACAAACTAAAAAAACATGACACTAGAAAATCAATACCACTCCCACCATGTGTTACAAATCAAATTTGCATCCCCAGTTCGTGTTAAAAAGGATTCTCAGTTCTACTGTATAAAGGTATAGGCATAGGCTGTTAAAGCAGATGCAGGAATGCCAATAACACAGGGATTGTCTTCAATGCTTTCAATAGACGCTTATGTTGCTTACCATAAATATCAATGAAATTTTAAAATTCATTTATTTTATGATGATTGCATAACAAGTTTTTCCATCTTGTACAATTATACTCTCAACAGCACATGGTATATGCTGGTTTAATATATTCTTTAATGGTGGATGACAATAGAAATTGGTTTTTGGTTTTGTTTGGTGTTTTATTGCAGAGTGAAACACCAGTTCATTATTGACTGCCAATGCAATTCAGAGTAAAGCACCTTGACCAAGGACACACCACAGTAGATGAGCCAGGCTGGTCTGATGGTAGGATCTGAATCTTGACCTCTTGGACATGTTATATTGAAACAACCCCGACTACCTGTCAACTTATATTCTTATAAAGTGCATTTGTACATGTCATTAATGTCTGGGATAATTTATAATCTCCTTTAATTGTTTACAGTCCCTTCATGTTGGAAATTTGTACCTCTGTTTCCAATGCAAAAAACAGTAACTTTGTAACGTTTTTTTTATATATGACCCTTGTACAAAAGAAGAGTAATTTGATACAATATGTAAATCATATAAAAATGATTTGTTTAAATATTCATCATCTCCGGAAAGATTTTTGAAGTCCAGTGTGTACATGATAGGACTGTAAACTGTTTTCACTTACTTTCTATTCTTAGAAAGAAATAGACAATTTTATCCATTTTTCTCCAGGATTAACGTAATACTCGTGTACGTTCATAATTTTTCATCACCCGTGTGATCTGTTCATCATTAATGTTGAATCTTTGTATAATTTATTGTGAAATAATTACTATTTTTGTCGTTTGAAATCGGATGCCATTTTTACTACTGTGTGTACTGGGAGCTCTGCTTTCCACTAGGAGGCACTCAGGTTAATCTTTCCATATTTGTAATATTTATGAAAACTTTGTCATGGATTTCCCGAATGTATTCCCAAACCTAAAAATAGGGGTGAGATCCGCCATAATGACAGTTGTGGTTCTACTGGACTCCAGTAAAGGTCTGAAGACCAAGCAAACAGAACCAAAGCCTCTTGTCATCTCAATTGATAATTCCAAGCATCAGTACAATAGCAAGGTAGACTAGTCACTAGTGATACATTAAATTTAGTACTCAGAATGACTATAATGTTTCTCTGAAGATGTTTCAACGTTTATTTCCTAATTATATCAGATAAAAAACTCCCATAGAAGGATTTAGCTGATGACACTGTCACTTTTTTGTCATCAACACTGCTGTCTGCTATCCATTAGAAATTAGTATTTTGAATGGCATTATCGAATTTCCTACTCAATTACATGTATCATTTTGAAATCACAAATTTCCATCCATTTTGTAGTGGTTGCGTCATTTAGATGCTGAAATAATACACCAGACACAATGACACACTTTGTTGCTACAAAACGACACACATTGTTGCATTCAACCCATGGGACACACTATTGACATCCGGTTCCAGACTCTGTTACTCAAAATGACAAGCTGTCTCAGTCAACAAACGCGAAACACTATTAACATACGGTTCCAGACTGTGCATCTAACGTACCGGCATTTCGAGGCTTTGGATGATAAAACACAAACCCAGGTCTAGTTCTGAACCTTGACTGGATGCATAAAATCATTACCACTTCAGTATGTCATATGAACTTATTTTTTTGTGCAAGATTAGTTTGGGAACTGGGGTTATCTGAGTTAGAGATTATGTGAATTAGGACAAATGGAACATCTGTGTTGACTATTTATATTTGTTTTGTTTTGTGCTTTTATCATCTAATAAGAACTTTTGTGGTGAACATCATTTCTTGACACTACAATACACTGGAGAGATCTAGTAACTGAAAAAGGCATGAGCTGTCCATCTATTCCATTTTATTTGACCTTGACCCTTGACACATTAAAATATGCTCACGCCATGTTTAATAGTCCCCCTAAGTGACCACTAATAAGGCATGGTTGACTTTGGTGGTTACAGACCAACTGGTCTCACTGACCATTGATTTTGGCCAAGGTGTGCAGTTTTAAACTATATTTACTCTGCAGAAGCCATCATTTTCTTGTTAAACTTATCATGACTGTGACCTTTTATATTTAGATCCCAGACTGTGACTATCTGATCTTTAGATTCCATAATCCAAAGGTTCCTTGTTTACCCTATTAGTGCCGACATGCATTTCAAACTTTAGTCATGTTAGTTAAGGAACATTCAAGAGAACAAATTTAATTTGCAAAACCCAATTTCCTTTCAGCCACAATGACCTTGACTTTTGATCTTTAAGTGCCCAAATCAATAGGTCTCTTCCTTACCTTATGTGAAGGCAATCCACAAACTTTACTAATGGCATAGTTTGTGGTATGGAAATAAATGTATTATGCAAAAAAACATTTTTCTTCTTTAAGTCACAGTGACTTTGATCTTTAACCTTTTGACCTGAATATCAATAGACTTCTATCTTACCAGGTTATGTAAGTCCTCCACAATCTCTGGTGATGGTACAAAATTGATAATTCAAACTTATGTGCAGAAACAAACACACTGTCTGCTCACCTTTAGACCCCAAAATCAATAGGCATCTTCCTTAACCCAAGTGAAAGCCATTAACTAAGTCTGGTCTCTCAATGATGGAGAACTTATTACTGTATGGAAAAGAAACAGGAACATAGGGCTGGAAATCATCATTCTTAGATACAATAAATGCACAGTATGCTTATATATTGTGACATAAGTAAATTTTTCTGCCAATGGAGTTCATCATAACCAAAGATATCAATGTTTTCATTACCAACATCTCATATAATATATATATATATATATATATATATATATATATATATATATATATATATATATATATACATTGTCAATGCCAGGAGGTCCCCACACCTTGGATATGCATGGTCTATGTTAGGAGTTCCCTACCTTGGATATGCACTGTAAATGTTAGGAGCTCCCTACTGTGGATATGCATAGCTTCACAGTGGTAAGCTCAATAAAATCATAATGTTCTAAGTGTGTTGACAACAGTAAAGAAGCCAACCCAGTCTTAAAAGAGCTATCACATCATCAAGAAAGCCAAACCAGTCTTAAAACAGCCATCACATCATCAAGAAAGTGAAAACAGTCTTAAAACAGCTATCACATCATCAAGAAAGCCAACCCAGTCTTAAAACTGCTATCACATCATCATGAAAGCCAAACCAGTCTTAAAACAGCTATCACATCATCAAGAAAGCCAAACCAGTCTTAAAACAGCCATCACATCATCACGAAAGTGAAAACAGTCTTAAAACAGCTATCACATCATCAAGAAAACCAAACCAGTCTTAAAACAGACATCACATCATCAAGAAAGTGAAACCAGTCTTAAAACAGCTATCACATCATCAAGAATGCCAAACCAGTCTTAAAACAGCTATCACGTCATCAAGAAAGCCAAACCAGTCTTAAAAGAGCTATCACATCATCGAGAAAGCCAAACCAGTCTTAAAACTGTTATCACATCATCATGAAAGCCAAATCAGTCTTAAAAGAGCTATTACACCAGTTATGAAAGCCTAAACCAGTCTTAAAAGAGCTATTACACCAGTCCAGATTACTATTATGCTCTACTGAAGACCATTTTAGAGAAGACACAATTCTAAATATCATCAACTACAGAGGCCAAGCAATATATCCAACCATCCAACCCAATCCAACACCAACAAACCTTATTCTGTTGTCCCCTTTCAATAAAGGATGTTTGACAGGAATTCATAAGCCATTAAAAAAATGTTGTATATACAGTACATGTATCATATGGCTGTTATGACTAACACAAAAGAGTTTTACATCAAAAAGGATATAGGGTGCAGGTGTTTGAAAAACAACTTGACAACTTAAGGCGTTACACATGTCCAATTCAATTTTATTTGCATTCTGAGCACTAGCAGTATTTTTTACTGTATATATAAACTTTCTCCAATTACCATATCACTCACAAAAGTCTACTACAAATGTGTAGTATGACACCCCAAAACAGTCATTTCTCCAGAATGTTCAAAGAGATGGGGATGTCCCTCTCTTGCATTTTGTGAGGGGACAGGGTTTCACGGGGGGGGGGAGGGGCAAGTTTTTATACAGCAATACTACAATATAAAAATAGTCCCTCACACTAGTGTTATGTTTCAAGAAATGTCTGTATGATAAATAAGTTATTTATCTTAATTATCAGCAATCATGTTATGACAATGGCACTATAGTATGTGCAGCTGAACTGCATGTGATATTATAACATCATACATGAAGGTATCTACATGTATGATCATACCTAGGAGAGACTGTGCAATGTGTATTGACCCAAATTCAAAAACCCACATTAGTAACTCCAATCATCACACATAGTTCATTCTCCCTTCCAAATATATACCCTTACAAACATTACTTAAGACTTGTATGTAATATATACTGTATGGGTTTTAAAGGTCACTTGTAAGTTATTTATACTCTGAAGTAAAATGTCAGCCTGTATGAGTATAGTGTAAGTGAAATGTCAGTCTGTACGAGTATAGTTTAAGTGAAATGTCAGTCTATATGAGTATAGTGTAAGTAAAATGTCAGCCTGTATGAGTATTGTGGTCATGAAATGTCAGCCTGTATGAGTATAGTGTAAGTAAACTGTCAGCTTGTATGAGTATTGTGGTCATGAAATGTCAGCCTGTATGAGTATAGTGTAAGTAAACTGTCAGCTTGTATGAGTATAGTACAAGAGAAATGTTAGTCTATATAAGTACATGTATAGTGGAAGAGAAATGTCAGTCTAAGTATAGTGTGCATGAAAAAAACAATTCATGTTTGTGTATAAACTGAAAAATGGAGACATGAGTGAGCATACACAACCACACATTGCAGACATGCTGTAAACAAGGACTTTTTCAAAACTAAAGTTTCTATAACTTGCTGTGAAGCAGTTTATCTGACAGAAAACATTTAACATTGGGATTTTTTTTCATTGCACATATGTAGCAAGTTAATTACAGTAGAACCTGTCTTGAAAGACCACCCATTCTGCCAAAAATAATGGTCTCTTAAGACAGATGGTCTCTCATGACAGGTGGTCTCATAGCAGTGGTCTCTCAAGACAGGTTTTACTGTACTTACATTCACTTATAAGCGAAATGACTAATTCACCAATATGTCACTTCTATGAGCGATGTAAGTATATGGATATATTTGAATTGTAAATGAAAGCATGATACAATGAAGGGCTGAGATGGAGGTACATACAGCATCATTACCTCTACATTATATGGTTGGTAAGACAAAGTCCAAATAAGCTTGGTTTAATTATCCTGTAAAAGACATTTGCCACTTTACTTCTAGACAGTACATTAATAAGTAATAAAACCCTGATTACAAGTCATCAGTATATCATACTTAGTATTGATTCTTACAAAGTCACCAGTATTACTCTTGAGATGGCTGAATTATTTATCGGTATTTCACTTTCCTGACCAACAGGTGTGAAAGATAATAAAATACCTTATTACACGAGGTAAATGGCCTTATTAAAATGCATTAGATGGAGTAATTCAGGAAATTTTCTACTTACTGGAAGTGGTCAGGCAATTATTGTGTTAATGTAGTGAACAGTACATCACCCAATATATACTGTTGAGCCTCTCAGTAGAGTCATCCCTATAATGATGAGTTGGGGTGATTATCTATGTACACATAGCTGCCAACCTTCCAGGCTCACAATTAGTGAAAATAGGGATAAAAAGTCGTGAATTTGGACATGAATTCGTGAAAAAAACCATGACAATAACTCCATCCACTCTGACCACTCTGACCGTCAATACTACACTATATCAAGTTTGCAAAATAAATATAAAACACTACACATATGCAGAAATATTTATTTATCAAGACATTATACTGTGGCAGACTTGAACTTCCTCAACTGCTTGATCGTAAATTTGTTTTCTAAACAGTTCCGACTTATTGCCTGCAGGTTGATCTTGGGGACTAAAATTGCTGACAAATTTTCTTCAGCTAAGGAGGCCCTAAAGTCTGTCTTAATTTTCCTCACTAAAGAAAATATTCTTACGCTGTCACTGTTGCTGTGAGTAATGCACAGGAACTGAAGCATTTTGGATTCTTCCACAGGAAAAAATGTGATTTTTGAGTCCGGGAACATTTGTCAGAACAAATGTTTAGCATGGTCTCCAGCTGATAAAGGTAGATTGCGTTCGACAAGAAAACTCACAAATAATGCTTCAGCGTTGGTAGCCTGCAGGTCTGCCGCAAATGGTTTAAAATATTCCAGAGATGAAACCTGCGAATTCTTAATTTTCCCAACTTCTACGTGTTTTTTTTGCAACTGACATTCTTCCTCACATCGTCTCTGCGATGACACACTGAGCGCAAGAAGCATGAATGAATATCAATGTTTAATGGCAGAATGCACGGCCAATTTTTGATATATTCCAAATTAAACTTCACTTTTTGAGTAATACATTTCTTTTTCCTTGGTGGTGAAGACATTTTCAAAATCTTACATGCGAGGCTGAATGGTAACTCAAATCAGTGTTTTGACGCATGTGCGGAGCAAATTTCCACTTAAGCCCCAGTTTCTCTCAAAAGCATTTGTAAAACTACTCTTATACATATAGATTAAAAGAGGCTAAAATGCTTGTTACTGGGCCAACTGTACTAATCGGCTGTAGATCTACTAATATCGTGACCAGCAGTACCGGACCGTTTCGGCAACTGCGAATATCACGACTAGCGCTTAACGGGAAATCGGTTATTTTATTAAAGATTTAAAATAATTGAGGATTGGAAAATTCGTGAATTTTTGGCTTACGGCGTGAATCCGTGAATCGCTGAAAAAGTCGTGAAATTCACACCAAATTCGTGAGGGTTGGCAGCTATGTGTACAGCAACAAGTCTGTATGCCATTGCAACTTTCGCGAGAGTCAACCCTATGATGAGCTGGGACAATGATCTATGTACAGCAACAAGTCTGAATGCCATTGCAACTTTCGCTAGAGTCAACCCTATGATCAGCTGGGGCAAGGATCTATGTACAGCAACAAGTTTGTATGCCATTGCAACTTTCGCTAGAGTCATCCCTATGATGAGCTGGGGCAATGATCAATGTACAGAAACATGTCTGAATGCCATTGCAACTTTCGCTAGAGTCATCCCTATGACAAGCTGGGACAATGATCTTTGTACAGCAACATGTCTGAACAATGTTTACTCTTTCACCAAAGCCAACCCTATGCTAAAGAATAAATCTGCCCTATTCTCCAACGGCAACTGTTCAATTAGCACATCTTCTATTGCCCCACTCCTCAGCAGTAATTGGTCCATCAGCATGTATTCTATTACCCCATTCCCCATCAGCATGTATTATATTGCCCAATTCCCCAGCAGTAATTGGTCCATCAGCAGGTATTCTATTGCCACATTCCCCAGTAGCAACTGGTCCCATCAGCATGAATTATATTGCCCTATTCCCCAACAGTAACTGGTCCATCAGCATTTATTATATTGCCCTATTACCCAGCAGTAATTGGTCCATCAGCATGTATTCTATTAACCCATTCCCCAGCAGCAACTGTTCAATTAGCATGTATTATATTGCCCCATTCCCCAGTAGGATCTGGTCCCATCAGCAAGAATTATATTGCCCTATTCCCCAACAGTAACTGGTCCATCAGCATTTATTCTATTGCCCTATTACCCAGCAGTAATTGGTCCATCAGCATGTACAGTAATACCTCGAACATTCGTGAGGTTAGGTTCCAGAACCAGTGACAGATCCGGAGGAATCGCGAATGTTTGGTACGAGTCACTAAAAATGCTAATAAATGCTTATTTCTAGGGTTTAAACCCTAAATATGACCCAAATCATGCTCCCAAAGCATTTTAATTTCATTTAAAAGTTAGCTTAATACATTACCCTTAAAAAGAGAAATAAATGGTTGACATAAAAATAGAGTACAGTATCGCCTAATGGGTATTTGCCACACTAGCGCATTTACAGTACGGTACATGTACACTAATATTACCCCTATACTAATTCACTGGCTGCCGTTTTCTTTTGCACTCACAGTAAGGTAAAACCAAGTAACGAATGGGACTGTAAACTTAATGACTGACATTTTCTTTGTCATTGTCAGGAAGGTAAACTAGGTAAACTTCATATGTCACAGAAGTCATATAACGAAGGTACAATTCAATAAAATAAAGAAAACATGTACGTAGAGGGTACCAATGAAAATTTCGCAAATCAGTGAATTCGCGAATCCAGAAACGCAAATGCATGAGGTATTACTGTATTCTATTAACCCATTCCCCAGCAGCAACTGTTCAATTAGCATGTATTATATTGCCCCATTCCCCAGTAGCATCTGGTCCCATCAGCACGAATTATATTGCCCTATTCCCCAACGGTAACTGGTCCATCAGCATTTATTCTATTGCCCTATTACCCAGCAGTAATTGGTCCATCAGCATGTATTCTATTAACCCATTCCCCAGCAGCAACTGTTCAATTAGCATGTATTATATTGCCATTTGCCAGTAGCATCTGGTCCCATCAGCATGAATTATATTGCCCTATTAATCAGCAGCAACTGGTCCATCAGCATGTATTATATTCAGTGTATCCCCCAGGGGTGTAAAATTGAGGGTAAAAAGAAACAAACTTGGTGTCAAATATAAAATGTGGGGGTCAAATATGTACTGACAAATTTTCATACGGCTTGTACTTTTTCAGCTTGAAACAGGATACTGCAACTTGCACAACATACTCTCTCTCAACATACAAATAAACCAACATGCACAATTAACAAACAAACGCATTGTCCATTCAAAGAATACTTTCATTAGGTCATTTTACTTTTAAAGTCGTACTTTTAACAGTCTCCTGAAGCAATATTATAGCCCAACACATTACATACAAGCCAATACAATAAGCCAAATAAATCTTTTAAACCAAATGGGAGTTAATTTGCTGCCTTTCATAAAATGTGTACTATCATAGGTTTCATTGTACTTCATCCTATAACACATTTATCCAAATATCATGGAGGATAAGGATTCATCTTCTTTCTAATAAGTTACACTTGAACTTTAAGATCTCTCTTTTATTGCGCTGCAAAGTTAAAAACAAACAAAATCTGCAATGACCTGCTGACTTTGTAATTCAAATAGCGCATTTGTCTCTGCAAGTTTACTGATTTCTTTGTTGTGAAAGAATGTCTATGGTTATAATGTGTTCTCCAGATATCTTGTGGCGAACGAGGGCCGATATTTTAAAATTCTAAAACCCTGTCACGAAAGGATTATTCACTTTTGCAGTCTTTGCAATCACTCGATCAGTCAAGGGAATTATTTTCTCCATTTTTCATTAAAGTTAGATCCACAGTTACTCTTTTGTGTTCTGCTTCTTTCACTTTCTTCGCTAATGATTTTTAGTGCACGACATTTTAATCTGGAGATCACTTTCTAGTGCAACAAGCATTGAGGTTAAACATCTAGATGACAGCTTCCTCAGCTCCATGGAAATCGCGAGAAGGTCGCGAGATTAGGGGAAGCTACTCCGTCATAACATTGCCTATGCTAGTCTGGTTCATTGTTTCGTATGTTACCCGCGTTGCAATCTGCTATATAAATAGAGGAGCGCAAGGCAGGGAGCAAACAAAGCGGGGAACCAGTCAATGGCAGTACCTGAAGTATGTACGATGCCATCCATCGTCCAATGCATTGGGTATTAAATAAATCCTGATCACATTATGAAAATCCTTTGCGTAAAAAAAAACGCATGCAACAAAATGTGTGCATCAGTTTTCTCCAGCATAAGTCCGTGACGCACAAATGCGCGTACAGGGAAACACTGATTCTACTGCCCCATTCCCCAGTAGCAACTGGTCCACCAGCATGTATTCTATTGCCCATTACCCAGCAGTAATTGGTCATTCAGCATGTATTCTATTGCCCCATTACCCAGCAGTAATTGGTCCATCAGCAGGTATTCTATTGCCCCATTCCCCAGTAGCAACTGGTCCACCAGCATGTATCATATTGCCTCATTCCCCATCAGCATGTATTCTATTGCCCCATTCCCCAGCAGTAATTGGTCCATCAGCATGTATTCTATTGCCCCATTCCCCATCAGCATGTATTCTATTGCCCTATTCCCCAGCAGTAATTGGTCCATCAGCTGGTATTCTATTGCCCCATTCCCCAGTAGCAACTGGTCCACCAGCATGTATCATATTGCCTCATTCCCCATCAGCATGTATTCTATTGCCCTATTCCCCAGCAGTAATTGGTCCATCAGCAGGTATTCTACTGCCCCATTCTCAAGTAGCAATTGGTCCATCAGCATGTATTCCACTGCCCCATTCCCCAGCAGTAATTGGTCCATCCACATCTATTTTATTGCCTCATTCCCCAGCAGTAATTGGTCCATCAGCATGTATTCTATTGCCCATTCACCAGTAGCAACTGACTATCAGCATGTATTCTATTGTGCTATTCGTCATTAATATGGATGTAACCAAGTACATGAAACAATCTCTGCTGCAGCAATAGGTCACTGAACCTGTACTCTACAATTTCCATTAATCTGTATGGTACCATCTCATTTTACCTGCATTGTAAGTATTGTACCATCCCCTTTCACCTGCACTGTAAGTATTATACCATCCCCTTTTACCTGTATGCTACATTTTCCATTTATCTGTATGGTACCATCTCATTTTACCTGTATGGTTCAAACTCCGTTTATCTGTACTGTACCATCCCTTTTTACTCGTATGCTACCATTTCCATTTATCTGTAGTGTACCACCCTCTTTTACCAGAGTGACCAATGTGAATCACTAGTATATTCAAGTTAAAAATAGGAACAAAATAGAAAACTGAAGAATAAAAGAAGACATTTACCATAGGATGTGCCAGGACCAAAATCATTACCCGCATCTACCATAACATGACCTAAGGCTTCACTCTGAGTTGTACGATCTCTTTTCCTTTTGTCAAGTTTTTCGTAGAAGAAATCTTCAACCCGGAGATCTGTAAGAAGAAAGAAAGTATAGCTGTCAAAATAGACAAAGATTAAATTCAGTTTTACTGGCAATTTATTTGCTTCAATCAATGAAATATTTAAAACTGTTAAGTGTTTTCATTAATGGATCATTTGGTAAAAACTGAATTGACATAGTGGTGCACAGATCTGATCATTAAGATCATAACGCCATAAAGTAAATTTTCTATTTGATCCCAGTCTAAGAAACAACCTTCCAGTGATGAATTTTCTATCCCTCAGGCTACAAAGAATGGAAAGATATTGTCAGCTTTGAGAAGGAGAGAAAATCTCCGAAAGTTGATTGAAAATTTAAGGACAAGTGTTAAAATAATTTCTATGGGTCAGAAATGTTAGAGTTAGAATGGTGTGATGATATGCGACTGGTGTAAGGATGCTGGAAAGATCAAAGCCATCTGCCACTGAAGGCACTTTCGATCTTCAAAATATTCCCCACAGTCATCATGAAAATACTGACCATCTGAGTACTGTACAAGCTCGCAGGGCAAAGACAAAATACCAGACTGTAGTAGTTCATGTGTTAGAAGAACATAATTGACAAATGTGCTGTATAAGGTAAAGATTCGAAAATTGCTCAGTTCAGGATGCTATTTCATGGTGTAGAATGTGCTACCTCTAGACACTCAGAATGACTTGATTGAGTTGCTGGTAAAAATAAAATGTTTTTTGTGAAATATGTTTTCAACTGAAGGTATATTTTGAAGTTGTTTAAATATCATGTTTCAAGCTCAAATTTTGTAGAAAATGTCTATGAGGGAGTTTTCACTATGTCTAACATTTGTTCAGATTTACATGCCATAATAAATAATAAAAAAAGGACAATAACAGCTATTTTTTGGACTATAAAAACAAACAAAAAATGTAGGCTTTACAGTTAAACTTGTTGAAGATGGTTCATTGGAATAATGTGTTACTTATGTTAAAAAAATTGGACATATTAGTTAACAGAATTATACAAATTTTCAGCCTGTGATGACTGTTTTCATGCATATGCTAATTTTTCTTCTTCTGGTTTTAGAAACAATGGTTCCAAAATCCGGTACAAATTGCTAATATGGACACCAAGCACATTTTCCTAACGAAACATGGCAGTTTCAGATGGTTTACATTAGAAAATGCAGTGAAAGCAATCTATGAAGTGTTCCCAGTTCCCAGCTCTAGTCATCACACTAGAAAACCAGGCAGCAGCTAACTGTCCAGAGGGTAAGAGATGACTTTTGAAATTAATATGGTCTTTGATAGATGTGCTGAAGACACTGAGCTTGTGAATGTCATGATTAAAAGTACTGTTGAGGTGCTAGAACAGCTGAAAACACAGTGGCGAAAAGCTGCTGAATGTGTATGATTTGGTTGCAGGGAACCAGTACAATGAAGAAAATGTGGTGGACGCTCAGCAGAAAAGAATATTGTTTCAGAATGCTTCAAACACTTACATAAACAGTCTTAAAAACCTTGAAAAAATATTTGAGGAATACCAAATCCATGAATTCAAACTTCAAACAACTTCAATCCCAGATATTTGCCAACATCCTCATCTGGTACATCATCTCATGGACATCATTACTTGGATATGGCTTGGGCCATAGGAAGACCAGGGCGGACTTGTTGACACTGACAGGATGAAAGAAAACTTTTTTTTTCTGTTTAAGGTAGTGTCCAAGAACTTGCATGGAAAATAGCTGAACTATGTGTGTCAGGAACTAGTTGACCAATACAAAGGCATGTTTCCAGATTATTGTGTACCCTGCTGACCCCTCTTACAAGCATGTCTTTTCAAGGTCCAAACTCTTACAAGTATGTCTTTTCAAGGTCCAGACTCTTACAAGTATGTCTTTTCAAGGTCCAGACTCTTACAAGTATGTCTTTTCAAGGTCCAGACTCTTACAAGTATGGCTTTTCAAGGTCCAGACTCTTACAAGTATGGCTTTTCATGGTCCAGACTCTTACAAGTATGGCTTTTCAAGGTCCAGACTCTTAAAAATATGTCTTTTCAAGGTCCAGACTCTTACAAGTATGGCTTTTCAAGGTCCAGACTCTTACAAGTATGTCTTTTCAAGGTCCAAACTCTTACAAGTATGTCTTTTCAAGGTCCAGACTCTTATAAGTATGGCTTTTCAAGGTCCAGACTCTTACAAGTATGGCTTTTCAAGGTCCAGACTCTTACAAGTATGGCTTTTCATGGTCCAGACTCTTACAAGTATGGCTTTTCAAGGTCCAGACTCTTAAAAATATGTCTTTTCAAGGTCCAGACTCTTACAAGTATGGCTTTTCAAGGTCCAGACTCTTACAAGTATGTCTTTTCAAGGTCCAAACTCTTACAAGTATGTCTTTTCAAGGTCCAGACTCTTATAAGTATGGCTTTTCAAGGTCCAGACTCTTACAAGTATGGCTTTTCAAGGTCCAAACTCTTACAAGTATGTCTTTTCAAGGTCCAGACTCTTACAAGTATGGCTTTTCAAGGTCCAGACTCTTACAAGTATGGCTTTTCAAGGTCCAGACTCTTACAAGTATGTCTTTTCAAGGTCCAGACTCTTACAAGTATGTCTTTTCAAGGTCCAGACTCTTACAAGTATGTCTTTTCAAGGTCCAAACTCTTACAAGTATGTCTTTTCAAGGTCCAGACTCTTACAAGTATGTCTTTTCAAGGTCCAGACTCTTACAAGTATGTCTTTTCAAGGTCCAGACTCTTAAAAATATGTCTTTTCAAGGTCCAGACTCTTACAAGTATGTCTTTTCAAGGTCCAGACTCTTACAAGTATGGCTTTTCAAGGTCCAGACTCTTACAAGTATGTCTTTTCAAGGTCCAGACTCTTACAAGTATGTCTTTTCAAGGTCCAGACTCTTACAAGTATGTCTTTTCAAGGTCCAGACTCTTACAAGTATGTCTTTTCAAGGTCCAAACTCTTACAAGTATGTCTTTTCAAGGTCCAGACTCTTATAAGTATGGCTTTTCAAGGTCCAGACTCTTACAAGTATGGCTTTTCAAGGTCCAAACTCTTACAAGTATGTCTTTTCAAGGTCCAGACTCTTACAAGTATGGCTTTTCAAGGTCCAGACTCTTACAAGTATGTCTTTTCAAGGTCCAGACTCTTACAAGTATGTCTTTTCAAGGTCCAGACTCTTACAAGTATGTCTTTTCAAGGTCCAGACTCTTACAAGTAGGGCTTTTCAAGGTCCAAACTCTTACAAGTATGTCTTTTCAAGGTCCAGACTCTTACAAGTATGTCTTTTCAAGGTCCAGACTCTTACAAGTATGTCTTTTCAAGGTCCAGACTCTTAAAAATATGTCTTTTCAAGGTCCAGACTCTTACAAGTATGTCTTTTCAAGGTCCAGACTCTTACAAGTATGGCTTTTCAAGGTCCAGACTCTTAAAAATATGTCTTTTCAAGGTCCAGACTCTTACAAGTATGTCTTTTCAAGGTCCAGACTCTTACAAGTATGTCTTTTCAAGGTCCAGACTCTTACAAGTATGTCTTTTCAAGGTCCAGACTCTTAAAAATATGTCTTTTCAAGGTCCAGACTCTTACAAGTATGTCTTTTCAAGGTCCAGACTCTTACAAGTATGGCTTTTCAAGGTCCAGACTCTTACAAGTATGTCTTTTCAAGGTCCAGACTCTTACATGTATGTCTTTTCAAGGTCCAGACTCTTACAAGTATGTCTTTTCAAGGTCCAGACTCTTACAAGCATGGCTTTTCAAGGTCTAGACTCTTACAAGTATGGCTTTTCAAGGTCCAGACTCTTACAAGTATGGCTTTTCAAGGTCCAGCCTCTTACAAGTATGGCTTTTCAAGGTCCAGACTCTTATAATGATGGCTTTTCAAGGTTCAAACTCTTACAAGTATGGCTTTCAAGGTCCAAACTCTTACAAGTATGGCTTTCAAGGTCCAGACTCTTACAAGTATGGCTTTTCAAGGTCCAGACTCTTACATGTATGGCTTTTCAAGGTCCAGACTCTTACAAGTATGTCTTTTCAAGGTCCAGACTCTTACAAGCATGTCTTTTCAAGGTCCAGACTCTTACAAGTATGGCTTTTCAAGGTCCAGACTCTTACATGTATGGCTTTTCAAGGTCCAGACTCTTACAAGTATGGCTTTTCAAGGTCCAGACTCTTACAAGTATGGCTTTTCCAGGTCCAGACTCTTACAAGTATGGCTTTTCAAGGTCCAGACTCTTACATGTATGGCTTTTCAAGGTCCAGACTCTTACAAGTATGGCTTTTCAAGGTCCAGACTCTTACAAGTATGGCTTTTCAAGGTCCAGCCTCTTACAAGTATGGCTTTTCAAGGTCCAGACTCTTACAATGATGGCTTTTCAAGGTTCAAACTCTTACCAGTATGGCTTTCAAGGTCCAAACTCTTACAAGTATGGCTTTCAAGGTCCAAACTCTTACAAGTACGTCTTTTCAAGGTCCAGACTCTTACAAGTATGAATTTTCAAGGTCCAGACTCTTACAAGTATGAATTTTAAAGGTCCAGACATAATAATGTGAAGTTGGCAAAGCTCATCAGGATTTGTAAAAGTCTATCAGAAGAAAAAAAATTGATCCAGAAAGGGTTGTTACCAAGTCTATAAAAAAAAGTAAAACTAGAAGGAAATAACCAGCTGACAATTCTCTGATGTCCATCTTTGAAATTTAATTAATAATATAACTTTCATAGTTGTCTCTGTATATTCAGCATATAAAATGATTTGAGTAATGAAAATAGAATGTATTATATATTTCTTACAAAATATGGTACAAGCGTTTCTCTTTATTCTGCATGAGACAAGAAATCTTAACTGTCAAGTTCATTCCACAAATAACAAGCAATGACAGCTATGAACATATGACTATCCAAAAACATATCTTTCTCTAGGTTTCAGTTTTTACTCAAGATTTTCATTTTGACTCTCAAGATTCTCGGGTCAAAGATCAACCGTGACTCTTCAGGTTTTCAATCTATTGAGAGTTCTGTAGAACACTGTACATTATAATAAAGAAGAAATATATTACCAAACATTTATTAAAAAGCAATGCAATTATCAGGTACACCAGAATTTCGGGGGTGGGGGTGGGGTGGGGACCAATGTAATGAACTCAAATCCAAGTAAACAAGTAATATATAGTTTTTGGTACCACAAGATGAAAAAATATATCTTGTATGTAAGGATGCAAATTTCTGTCGATCTATTAAGAACACATTAATGTGGGCCAGAGAACAATTAATTACATTTATGGGACAGGTGCTTGTTGAATTGCTAAACTGGAATGATTTATAATGTCTGTGTCAGGAGAGGAAGTGATTCTTAATTAAGCCTTTGTTTACTTAATCTTTAGGTGATTAGAATGGGTAGGTAAACTTCGATTTTATATCGAAACTGTCAGAAGCTGAGTTTTTCCAGATCTGTTGTTTGGAATTCTGAAAGTCAGGCTGACCATAATTTTTGCGCCCAGTTAAAAATGGCAGCAAATATATTTAATCCTGATTGGTTACACTAAATAAGGAACGTGGTTCTGAAACGAAAATTTCTTGGGGTTAAACTGCCCTCATTGAAAAAGTCAAAACTCTTACAAGTCTGCATCTTTTTTGCAAGAGTGAAAATTTAAGGGACTTTGGAAGAAATTTTGTCATAAAACATTTGTCAAAGTAACTGGATGTCTGGAAAGTCAACGGACACAAATTCAGGCAGTAGAAGTGAACAAACTTGAAAACAAAAAGGGAAATAGCTGCACGGACGTATCCACAGATATATCCAAGTACCTAAGTATTTACATATTTATGTATCCACCTACCCACATAAGGTTTGAGGGATCAGAACAATTTTATTCGAGTAAAGAGTCTGAGCAAATATAGAATAAAATCAGTATCTAAACTATATATAACTTTAATTGTACTTGTCAAGAAATAGCGATCAGAGTGAATCAAATCATTGTCTGCTTATTCTTTGCATGCAATTTTCTTGCTATTTTTGTTCATACTGTGATGAAAATATGGTAAGAGACTGAGGCACATTCCTTGTATTGGGTCGTATCCTAAATTTGTGAAGTAAAGTGAAGAATTACCTTTGTATTCTCTTGAGAGAAGAGATAAGCAGGCCAACCCCACAGTAGTAATCATCCCTTGAGTGTGTAAGCATTACACTGGATTAGGGGAGGCATTCCAGCTGTGTACTGCCCATGTATTAATTGTTGGTACAAAGATAGTCTGGTTTAATTGAGTACCTATTTGACTCCATATAGATAGACCTGCCTGTTGACTGTTATAGCAGTGTAGTACATATTACGTTCAACATCAAGTTTAGCGACGTTACACTTTTTAAACAAATTTATTATGTATAGAAATATTTAAGAGTAAAATCTGTGCAATTATTTTTCATAGATGAACTTTTTATGTGCTTTAAAATCTTGAGAAAACTCATTCACTGTCAAGTCAGTAAAGCCATATGACCAACCATCGATGCCATTTCTCATACTCGTAAATTACCAGTTCTTTGTCTATGTCTACATCACTAAATCATCTACATTTGATAAATTATAAAAACTAAGTGTTGCCTACATGAATATCAGAACATTTACCTAAGTTACTGAAACTCTCATTGTAGTGATTCCAACTGTGCAAACTCCCAAAAAGTACTGAATAAAATCCACGGCCTCCATTTTGGAGAGGGGAAAATCTGACCCCATTGCTTTAAATAGCCGATTAATACTCGAGTTTAAATAGCTACCACATGATCAGATGTAATGGTCATTCAAATCAATGAATGTAGTATCTCATAGGGGATTTTCCCTGGAGGTGGCACTATGAAAACCAGCTCAAAATGGCTGATGTTTACAGTTGGCATCCAAAAATGCTTACATGAGGTAAATAGTTAAGAAAGCAGTAAGATGTGGTTAACCAAATCTGTAGCAGTAAATTACACAGTCTTCAACTTTTGTAGGCAAACATAAGCATCATATGGCATAATGGGAAATATTATATTTTCACACGAGAAAACACTAAGGATAAATTTTTCACATGTGAAAATAGTGGCAAGAGAAAGAAAAAAAATGTTTCACCAATATGTCTCTATATTTCACAATTATCTTTACAACTTACTTGGGTTTGGCTGAATCAGTGCTTCTGTATGCTTTACAATATGTTCCGTCCACACCTTTGTTTTCTCTGACTTCTGAAGGAGATTTTCAAAGTGGGCATCTAGTTCTGTCTTTTCCGCAGAACCAAGCTTCTCTTCCGTAAACTAAAGAGAGTATATAACATTACATGATGTCAGGCTTAGGTACAGAAGTAAGGAAAGTATATAAATTTACATGTCAGGTTTAGATACACAAGTAAGGAAAGTATATAACATTACATGTCAGGTTTAGATACACAAGTAAGGAAAGTGCATAAATTTACATGTCAGGTTTAGATACACAAGTAAGGAAAGTGTAAAAATTTACATGTCAGGTTTAGATACACAAGTAAGGAAAGTGTATAAATTTACATGTCAGGTTTAGACATGAGTAAAGTAAGTATATACAGGTAGTCCAAGCTGCTCTAGCTGACCAGGTCGACAGGATGCCAGCAGGGCAAAAGTAAAAATTTTGCACATTCTGAACAATAAATTTTATGCCATCATTATTCATAAAATCAATAAATATATGCATTTCTCACAAAAACTACTCTTCTTCAAACATTTTATACATAAATCTTTGTGTTTTTCTTTTCGTATATAAAAAATATGTTTGTTTGAGGTCTGTAAAGGGCATAATTTGTGCAGTGGCGGTTCGTCCAAACGTCAAAATGTTACATAAATCTTTATTGTTATACTTGGGATTATGTGTGGTATTTCCCATGTTACTGTATTTAGCACCACTGTAAAGCAGAGAGAATGTCCTACATACTGATATCTTTACCGAGTAAATTGGTTTTGTTTTTGCTTCAAATTTTAAATGATGAAAACTTAAAAATGACATTTCTGAGGTAAATCTCAATTTTAAAATGCAAATTTGATATCATTTTAAAGCGTGTTCATTATACTTTATTTCTGTATTAAGAGCAGAATTTTCCATGACGTCACACAAGATCACTGCACTTTTTTAAGTATGCTGGGAATAAGCCATATGCAATGGCTGCCCTAACACTTATGCAGCATGACTCAATCTATATTCAAGACACATTATGGTCTCAGATATTCCATCCATGGATTATTTATTGCTAGTTTGTAAGTGAAATGGTTCATTTTTAATGTTTTATATTTATTTTTGCCTTTATATCTATACTTTGAGTATCTGAAGTCATAATTGGAGGTCCTATTCAAAGGTTCAAGGAAAACCTTTAAAGTCCGATTTCCTCAGCCAAGCAATTTTTACACATGAAATATGCATGCAAAAATGGCCAGGGATAAAGTTTGGCATGTTATTTTATATTTATTTCTCCTTGTATGTGACAAAACAAGTAATAATTAATAGATTGAATTGGATAGCGATAAATTTGTGACCTCTTACCTTTCTGTTTGTAAAACGATTCACCAAAAGAAAAATGGGCTCTGTTACCCTTTATTTCTTTTCACCTTGTTTCTTTTGGTTTTTAATTTTAAGCAAGGTCCAAAATTTAGGATAAGTGTTTATTAATAATGAAAGGGCATTGTAAATCTAGCTAGCTACAGACTGGCATTTTAGTACATTAAAGCTATGACACCTATCTCCAATTTCCAATCTTTTTATATTTCTAATTTTTCCAGTCTGTAACAACTGTAAATTTTTAGGCCAGTACCATTAACACATTAACCCCTGAGCCAAACAGCTAGGCAGTCCCCTGAAGCATACTTGCAGAGATCACCTAGAGCAGTGTTAGCCTTTCCAGTGCCTGTATCCCTGAGACTAGCTGACAGCAATTGGATTGCAGATTTTTATAGAGGGGGCTACTTACAATAAAATTGTTATTATTTTATTTGCATTCATTTAATTCAGCTGAAATTTGGCACGGCAGTTCTCAATAAACTTACATACATAAAGGTATAAATTTCATGCTACATGCAGAAATAAAACTAATGCATGATGGTGAAAACAAATGATGTACTTCCCAATTTGCTTCTCTTGCCGTGAATAATCGACAAAATCCATTATGAATTCACAAAGAATTATTAACACCATCAACACATGAAATAATTATATTTTATGTACACAAAAATTCCACTTGTCGTCTCTTGTAAACTAAACAGCCTGTGAATACTGTACACAAATGGGCATATTTTACTTGCTCTTTACTTACCTTTCTTCCTAAGAATTTTTACTGAAATTTTTAAAACTAATAAAACACTTAACAAACCTTGAACTATGAACAGTCATGTTAACAACATATATTTCCCAAACATTTATTTAACGATTATTCAAAAGAAAAAGAAGCTCCACAAAATCAAATGCATTTGCATCAGGGTCTAAATCCGTTGCTGGTCCTTGGTAAGTTGGTATAGCCTCTTGTCAATGTGTGTTTTATCATTTACGATCATCGATCAGCTCTACTTTCATTTTCTTCTTCTTCTTCAACATTCTCATTTTCGTCACTACCGCTGTTATTTTCAGTAGCTTTTTCGATGTCACTATCAATCTCGTCTGATTAAAATCCAGAAAATTATCCATCAGAATCCGTCAAGAAAAAGTCTGCTCCTAGAGGCTGATTCTCATCAATTTGCATCATTTTAAAATCGAAATATTTTCACTAAATCAACTGATATCGAAGTGAAAAAAATTTCCCGCTGTTCAGCAATGTGCGCTCTATCTATGTAAGCTAAAATTTGATTGGTTAAACTGCCTGCATTAGTAGGAAATGGCTTTAAATCAACCAATGGTTTGCGCCGAGTTAACTCATCGTGCGGGAGAAAGGCCTTGCTAAATACTGCCTCTTAAACTCGGCGCTCGGGAGACAAGCTATGCAAACTCAGCCACTTTAGCGAGGCTCGCGGGAGATCAGGGGTGTAAAGTACGACGAGTATACTCATCGCCAGGGGTTAATGTGTTAAATGTAACTAAAAGTACCTAATTCATTTTAAATGCTTCGTTTGAAATAAATTAATTCAACCTCCTTTAGGAAATCAAAGAACAAGCAGTGCTCAACCACAAAACAGGTCAATTTTTATAAACAAAAAACTATTTTCGGCTGAACAACTACTCTACATGAATTTATTTAAATTCTTTTACTTTTTAATACATTTCTTTTATTTGTTGCATTCATCAGCTAAAGTGCATCTGACTTAACTTTTTCTAACCTTACACATTTCAGGTTTATGAGTGGATTAAGAAACTGTCCTGAGACATCCTATCCTCATACTGCTTCACATTGGCAGCTGTGTATTACGATGACCAATATTACACTGAATATGATCTGGCACTTGTACTGCTTTTCTTGCCAAATGAAAACCAAAACCGATTGTTTCAAATGATCAGCCATTGATGACATTGCTGAGATCAAGTCATGTTTTGAATTTGATTGGGAACTTTAATGTTCAACCAGTTTCACGTGATGGCCAAACTTGAAAGCTGAAAATATTGGACACATTGGCCAGCAAAATATAGCAGAATAAAATTATCATGCTAAAACTTTGTTACAGCTGTTACTTTCCTGACTATTTTAAATAAAGCAGTCCTTTATGACATTTACAGTTGTATCTACTCTCTGAAGTAAATTATCTTCAAAACATTAGTCATAGTGAAAGATTTTGACACTTTGTAACCTGTCTGGTTTATCATAATCATATTTGTTTTATTCGTCTGTATTCATCAATGCTGTAATATGCTCCATTTTGGGTGCAAAAATTATCAAAATCAGTTACTAACTGATGAATTTGTAAACTTTTAAAAATTGTTGTTTTTAACATTTTTGACTATTTTCAGGTATTGCTTCTGCTTTAAAACCTATTTTCACACTAACGTTGACACTCATATATTGTGTGAATTCTTCATATAATACCCTGCATTTTGGTATAAGAAGTATTAAAATATGTTAATAAATAAAAACATGTGACCTTTTGAAAACTGTCGATTTTGTATTTTTTCAGACATTCAGAATTTCTATCTTTTTCCCCCGATTTCTTATGATCTGGTATGGCAAAAGTTTCATACCCATCAGTCATGAAAAAATTGGGCCTTCTTGTCAGGTTTTCTCACAGGAACATACTTTAATTTGCATTCAGATGTCAATGTCTTATTATAGCAAGGTTGTAAAGTCATGGAAAAGCACATTTTCTGGCTTTTCCAGTAAAACCACCATGTGTAGTTTTACAGTTTTAGAGTGAACCTGATAAAAAAGATTTTTTTGTGCATGACCGTAGTGATTGCATTTCTTGAACAACAAGGAACTTGCCTAGCTTTGCAGTAAATGCCACTGTTGTACAGCTTCAAATTATTTTTACTCCTCTGAAGTTGATGGTAATTGCATTTTCAATGAGGATCCCAAGCTTCAAAAGTCCCTCAAAAACTTTGAAGGCCATATCTTGAAAAGTATTTGACTGATTTACATGATTTTTTTTAAACATTCTATTTTCATATTAAGGTCTTAAGGGTGCTAACAACAGTGCTTTTAATAGTATTTGCTGATATCTGATATCCTAAAAGTGCTTGGAATACTTAGTATATAACATTACATGATGTCATGTTTAGATATGCAAGTAAGTAAAGTGTATACCATTACACAATGTCAGGCTTAGATACAGAATGAAGAAAAGTTTATAACATTACAAAGTAAAACATAAAATTTAATCAGATAAAATTTTTTTATTGGTTTTGACAATCTACTGATCAACATTTTGTAATCTACTAGTTCAAAATCCTGTTCCTTCACATTGTGGAAAGGTGAGTGGAAATAAATGTATTAATTAGTAGCAAGTGGTTGAACAATCTGCTTAAATAAAAATGCTCCTGCTCCTGCATGAACTGTCTGTTGTACTGTTTTTCCCAGCATGAAAAAAGCATCTTATACTGTTGTTCCGTGCCACTAGTTATGTCAGATAGAAAAAAATTTGGAGAACAACTTATTGGTTGACCCCTGTTGCTACAAGAACACAATAGCAACTTCTAATCACTGATACTGAGAAAGCTAACTTTTCTACAAAACAAGAACAAAATTATGTAGCTACTTTTAATCTTGGTTTATCATGTTAATTTGTTTATCTGTTATAAAACAGGCAATTTAAAAAAACTGTAAAAAAAAAATGGAAGTTGGAAACCATCAGCAAATACGTTTAAATTATCAAAAACTAATTGTTTTGTGACCACAAATAACTACTTCTAGAACCCCCAAAATTGTATTTTTGGGATCATCCCTGGAGTGGAAAAGCAAAGGCCATAGTTCTACAATGTAAGATGTCTCACCTAATATTTATGTTCTTGGGTGTGACGTCTTGCTGCCTAAATAACGGCATTGTGTAGTGTGTGTGAATATCAACTGACACTGGTATGAGGCAAAATTTTCAAGAATATCACAAACACCTGGCAGCCCATTTTGATGCTTTTCCACAAATTAAAGTCACACTGATATAGGTGTTCTTTACTTACTCTGAAGTCTTTTGTCTAAAAAATTCTAATTCTCACACAAGCAACTGGACACATTTTCAAGTTACGTTGACCTACACTTCAGCTGGTCAGAATGCACTGGAAGCCAGGAATGCCATAATTGTTTTAAAGAATAAGTATTTTGAACAAAACAAAGCTATCTAAACACATTCTTCAATATTAGTATATTCCTATTCATATCATTGAAGAAACATACTTAAACTTAATCAAATTTTGGCATTCTCGGCTTCCATCGCATTCAAACTGAAATGCATGTCAACAGAACGTGAAAATGCATCCATTTGCTAGTTTCAGATTTTAATTCCATCAGGATAATGACGGCAAAAAAGTACGTGTATCAATTAGACCTAAAGTTGTAGAAGTGTGTCTGTATGGGCTGCCACGTGTGAGATATTCCTGGAAATTTGACCTTTCGTTCTCCTTTCAGTTGACTAAGGAACACGCTACACAATGCCGTTACTTAGGCAGAAAGACGTCGCACCTCAAAACATAAATATCAGGTGTGGCGTGTTACCTAGTATAACCTGTAAGTTTGGCCAGCACAATATAAATTTTAAAAAAATCCACCGACGCACAATTTAAGAACACTTAAATGGCGTTTATTAATTTAGTCGCTTAGGCAACTTCTACAGGGTGGGGCACAATGTGTAACAGGTACGACAGGCACGTGTCTGACAAACAGCAATTTGCCATTTAAATCAAAGACATTAAGCGGCAATGTGAAAGTGATTCATCGACGAGTGAAAAGTGGGCGTGCCATTTACTCAAAGCATTAATTTCTGTAATTTAAACTCAAAATTTGCCTGCAGCTTTAGATCATAAGTTCACATTGCAAATTTACCTGCACCGCACGATTAAAAACTGTAGCAGCACCTCCAGCAAATCGTTTCAACTTTCCACCGACAGCATTAACATCCATTTTGTTTTTATGTCGAGTAAAATGTCACTTCCGCAATCTCCGCACATCCTCCAGAACAGGGAATTTTTAATTATGCTAATTTAAAATACCTCAAAATTTGATATTTAATAATTAAATATTTTAATTATTTTACTTAAAAGAGAAGTTTGATAGTTCATTTTTCTTCTCTCTAAATATTATATGCGTGACTATAAGTTGCCAGGAAGTTGTTTCAATATGGCGGACTAGTACAACGAGACCAAAACTACCATCCACGCATAAAGTCTTAATGTTTCAAGGCATGTTTACATATGCATACTATTTTTTATACAGATTACACATTTCGTTTACATGGCACAGAAAGTATATATAAATTCTTTGGTTCAGATGGGTAAGAGGCGAGATCGTGGCATAATGTAAAGGGGTGGGGGCGGGCAATTATGTTACTGATATACGAACATAACTCGATAAGGAGCGTATTTTCCCCCACATAAATTGACTAAAAACGTATTTTTCTCAAATAAATTGAGTAAAAGAATATCTTTTGTAAATAAATTGGCTGAAAGCGCATAAATATGTTTAATGCGTTTAGATTATGCATAGCTGTGTGATTTGGTCATTAAGTCCTAAGTTGTCTGCATATTGTCCCAGATGTATGCACATCATTGTTTCATTATAATGCATTCTAGCAATACAATTCCATGCAAGTTTCAAATGGAATTATTTTATGACTGTGAAAAACACACCTAATCTTGGACCGTTTCAAAGGCATATTAATTATTTCCTGGTTACTAAGCAATTTTATGCATTTAATAGACATGGTAAGCATTCAGATGATCCATGCTGAATATGGTATCATAAATTTGTTTAGCTGTGTTAAAAAATAACCAATGAAATTAAAAACATGCAGATAGTTATAAAACAAATACCTGGTTTATTAAATTTCTTATCTAGAGCTTAGACTAGCTATGATGTCGTAGCCTCAGCTTGATTTGTTGTGGTTGAGGCTACGAACTGATCCCATATCATGTAATGGAGCAAACAAAATCATCACTAAAGTCAGAAAAACAAACAGTGTAGAAATCTACTACATAAGTATAATCATGTTTTTAAAGAAGTTTGGCTTATTTTGAATTTATTAAGCCCTTACACAATAAAATAAATTGGCATGGTTACACTAACCTCACCATGTCCGCCATGACAGATAACGCGATACTCTCGCCATGACCCCTTTTATACGTAAGTCTTGCCATACCATATTTAGATATTCTGCGCTATGTTATTATCAATCAAGTGGTGAATAATCACTTCTTGGTGGAATTTCCAAGTTGCCGATAAACCGTATTTACTTTTAATGCGCATAATTTCTGGCTCAAACCACACCAGATTTTTACTACGATTTGTTTACGTTTCCAAATAAGGCCTCAATGTCCTATTATGGCACATAAACAGACAAGGCTGAGAACGGAAGTAATCATTATTTGAACTAATATGGTGGATGATCTAAACGAAAATATCAGATAAAAAAGGTAAACGGGATTTTACAACTATTTCTACAATGATTTTTTATATTTCTGGCATTAAATAAGAGGACTACTCAATTTATTGGATTATATGCAAGGAATATGTTCATATTGTTGATATTAGGCTAAAAGAGCGCCGAGTGTGAATCACAACTGGCTTGCTCCATTGACACGTATATGATCATGTTAGTACCCTGTCCACGAGGTAGGAGTAAGGGAACTAATATTAGTACAAGAGCTTAGAACAGCTAGTAGGTCTCGGTTTTTTTTCTTCTTCTGACAGCTGTCAGAAAAAAACAAAAAACCAGAGACCTACTTGTTGGTTTAATCTATAGTTATGTACAAATATTCTTGTTATGACACAAACACATGTGCTATGTTTTAAAAATGTCACAGACAATTAATGTGGACAGCCTTCTCCAAGTACCTTTTTAGAGTGGAATGAGTTAGAAAGGATGTTGAACGAGATAATATGTTGATATCTGCATTACCCTTCTACAGTGGGTAATAGATGCAGAGATATTGATAAATATAAGCATATACAATAAGCTCAACATTGTGTATCTACATCAAACATAATTATTTACTGAGCTTAATTAAGAGGGGTTTTATATAATAATATATAGTAATATATAATAATATATAGTAATATATAATATATAGTATTTCAGTCTTAAGAGAGGCATTAAAGTAACATGCAGATTAAAAATCAAACAGATTTCTTCTCAAAAGAACAAGAGCTCATTATTATGTAAATAGTGAGGACCTAAAATAAATCAAAGAACTAAAAGTACACAATAAATCTTTTCTTGAAATAAGTTTTTATTAGTTTAGGTTCCAAGTGAGTATGTGGCTTTCAGCATCAGCCATCTGTCACAGTTTGTCCATTAACAGTGCCTTTTTTGGTAAGTGGCATATGCCATCCAGCAGCAGGCTTCTGTCATGTGTTTACATTGCTATATTTAGCTTCTTCTCAAAAGCCATTGGGCCAATTTTAGCCAATCGTTTTATGAATGTTCCTTAATACTTGCTCTGTGTGAGTTATGTTCCTTAGAACTTTCTCTGTGTAAGCTATGTTCCCCAGAACTTGCTCTGTGTAAGTGATGTTCCTCAGAACTTGCTCTGTGTAAATAATGTTCCTCAGAAATTTCTCTGTGTAAGTAATGTTCCTCAGTATTTTCTCTGTGTCAGTAATGTTCCTCAGTATTTTCTCTGTGTAAGCTATGTTCCTCAGAACTTGCTCTGTGTAAGTAATGTTTCTCAGTACTTTCTCTAAGTTATGTTTCTTAGTACTAGCTCTGTGAAAGTTATGTTTAGGATGGCTTCCTTGGGAACAACATGGCCTTCACAGCAGTCAAACTGCAAAACTAGTTTTTCCTTAGTTTCTGGAATAGTTCAGTCAGTTTATATAGAACTTTCAAGGACTGTTTTGTAGCACATGTACTATTGAAATTAAGTCTTGGGTGGCTTTCTTAGCAACAAGTTTGGAAATCTGTTTCTGGTGTGAATTAGACTTATAGTGGTTCTTAAGACAAAATTACATCTGGGCTGTTAGGATAGTCTTTAGCAAAATTACACCTGGGCTGTTAGGATAGGCATTCACACAATGATACATGGACTGTTAGGAGAAGGCTTTAGCAAAATTATATTTAAGCTGTTAGGACAGGTTTTAGCAAAATGATATATGGGCAGTTAGGACGCACTTTAGCAAAATTATATCTTGGCTGTTAGGAAAAGGTTTTATCAAAATGATATATGGACTGTTAAGACATGCTTTAGCTGAATTATACAAGGACTGTTAGGACAGGCTTTAGCTGAATTATACCTGGGCTGTTAGGATAGCTTTTAGCTGCATTATAGCTGGGCTGTTAGGACATACTTGCTAAATATTTTGCTTGGGATATCTTTCCTAGTAAGAAAAAGCTACTTTGAATTTATCTCCAGAATGGCTAAGGCAGTTATAATCAAAGTTTGTAGAAATATTTATCAGACAGACTTGGTTAAAATTATATAGTGGTAAGGATTGTATCACTGGCAGTTATGTGGCTTTCATGGCAACCGTAGTCAAAACCTATCATTGATATGTTCTCCAGAATTACTGTTGACTCCAGGATGACTAACTAATGATGCAATAATGACTAATGACTCAAATGACTAATGACTAAGCCCATTTTGATCAAACGTGGTAAGTATATATCTTAAAACTTGTTTCTAATAGTTGTCCCTTTGCAATGATGTATCTCCCGTTGGAATGATGTGTCTTCCACCACATAGATGTGTCTCCCATTGCAATGATGTGTTTTCCTTTGCAGTGATGTGTTTCCCATTGAAATGAGGTGTCTTCCTATGCAGTCATATGTCTCCCTTTGCTATCATGTGGCTACTGTAGAAACATCTTTCTTGGAACAGCCTATGTAATTTTGATCAAACCTGATATGAATGTTTCTTAGGACATGCATTCTTTCACCACTTCATATGGCAATGTGATTTCCAAATTCTTAATTTTGTTTTCGTCTGGTAGATATTACATCTGATATATCCCTATATGACTTGGGAATGTAGAATATCACATTATTTGCATTTATGTCCATATATGGCTATTTAGAATGTACAGTATCACATGAATTGCATTTATGTCCATATATGGCTATTACTTCAAAATGTACAGTATCACATGAATTGCATTTATGTCCATATATGACTATTTAGAATGTACAGTATCACATGAATTGCATTTATGTCCATATATGGCTATTACTTCAAAATGTACAGTATCACATGAATTGCATTTATGTCCATATATGACTATTTAGAATGTACAGTGTCTCATGAATTGCATTTATGTCCATATTAGGCTATTACTTCAGAATGTACAGTATTACACAGAGAAGCAGAAATAAACTTCACTTACAAAGTAACCAGAAAGAAGCTTTGGTCAATAAAAAGTTGTTTCTCTTAGATGGTTGTTTCTCATTATAGATTAGAACACTATATGATTGATTAAATAGTATAATGAGAATGTGGTCTTTCAAAACAGTTGATTTCTTCTGGCAGTGTCTTTACAAGACAGGTGTTAATGTACCAATAACATTTTAAGGCATTTAATCCAAGGGTCATGGGTTCAGTGTCAGCTCCAACTTAACCCTAATCCCTAAGGCATTTAATCCAAGCGCCATGGGTTCCATACCAGACTAGGCCATCACATGTCAGCTGCCTAAATGTGTTCAATAATAAAATGTGACCTTATATAAAGGGAGACCTATAGTATTAAAATCCTTATGCAAATGTGACCTTGTACAAAGAGATGACTATATTATTAAAACCTTTATGCAAATGTGACCTTATATAAAGGGTGGCCTATATTATTAAAGCCATTATGCAAATACAACCTTATTTGAAGGAAGGCTTTTAGTATTAAATCCATTTTGGTTTGCAATATAACATTATAAAAGAGGTGTCTTTCAAATGGATAGCAACCATTATTGTAATTTAATTAATCTAGTTTTACTTGAATTAACAAATACATATGTTTTATATAATTTATTTGTGAGAAAATCTTTTGATTGTAATTAGCAATCCTTATTGTAATTAGCTATTCTTATTACTGATAGGGCTTAAGTGCCCCAGTAAAGGAATGAATTGATAAAATAAACAACAATGATTACTCTGTGTTAACTCTTGTCAGCCACAGTGTTTTCCCATTTTTAAATTTGAAACGTTTAGTATGTTTATTTCAACTACCATATAAGAATATGAACAGTAATATAGACAAATAAATTACTTTCAATATAGCCAAATGGAATTTTGATGTAGGATATGAATTCTGGAAATTCACTGTAGATACTAATGCTCAGAAAATCTTGCTCTTAGTTGTTCCTTGTTTTGATGTTTTGTTTTAGTATTCTTGTAACAGTCTATCATTTTTTTTTCAGGAATCATTTCATAATGTTGAAAAGCTTCCAAAGTCCATTTAGCAAGAAAGACTTTGACATTGTGGAAGATGAGACAGTTTGCGGAGTGCTATGCCAGCATCCGTCATGTTGGCAGTCCAACTTACGAAGAGCAAAAGGATTTCCACATCACATGGAAAGGAAACAAGTGATGGAAGACATAGAATTGGGTAAAACTGATTAACTGCAGTTTGTGCAATTATTTAATGTTTGATATAATACCTATTTACAAAATCTGCATCAGACTTCAGTCATGTTTCGTGAGTATGGTGTTATGTCTCTAGGTCTTAAACTATGTAACAGAAAGAAATTGAAACCAACAATTTTAGAAAAATTGTCAAGCAATTTATTTCTTTTCAATTCAGTTTGAAAATTGAAGAAACTATAACAGTATTGTGAATTAAATCCCAAATCATCCTAAATGTTCTATCAAAAATTCAAAAAGGTAGAATGTTGTGAATCATTCCAATAGTCTAGAATGTCCTGTTAACACAGTGATGCAATCCAGAATGTCTTTCATTGAGTTCACACTAATCCATAGTAGTGTATTAATCCAAAATAGTGTATTAATCCAAAGTAGTGTATTAATCCAAAAGTGAATGGGCACTATAGTAATTAAATGAATATTTTAAAATAAATAATTCCTCAGGAATTACATCTGAACATGATTTTAAACTCTTGTCTCTGATTCCTACATATTGACCTAATATAGGTGCCATATTTATTAAGCCCCAGCTATATTCAAGTATAAGTTATAATCTACCTGTCTTGAGGATTATTACCATGGCCTTGTGTTTGATGTTTAAACATTGTCACGGGGTTAGTGTCGAACTCTTACACAATGTTACCATGACCAGCCAGAGACCGGAAACTTGAGTTGGCGAAGGCAACCAGTCACCTCACTTAACAAAGGCCTGCCGTTATCACACTTGTATGTTGAAGGTTAGTTCAAGGATCAAAAGGAAGTCCACGGGGTGAATGGGGCATGTTCTTATCTGTTCCCATGTTGACGGACAACGAGAGGAACATTGTCCGTTAAGTTTGATTGGATTGGTCCACAGCAATATCCAATATTGAGATAGAGGGCATGAATAAAATTGAGACCTGAATGATACCTTCCAAACTCATAAGATTAATTCAGTATTCACCTAGAAGGATTGCAGACCAATAGGTTTTACTCTGAGAAAAGAAGCCACTCGTAATCTGGATTCAGAACTCAGAGGTAGATTCTAAGGAAAGACAAAGCTTTGAAAAGGTCAGTAAATTATTTGCTTGATTTTTTCAGAATATTATGGCATCATAATTGAACTGGAATCATTCATTGAAATGACTCATAGTCAACAGATTTTGTTTTTAATTCTGGATCAAAGAGGTAGCCAGTGATGGTTACAGTGCAGGGGGGATGTGTTCAGTTCTTCATACTGTAAGGATGGTCCAAGCAGCTTGAACTTTCTTTAGTTTCTGTAGTGGATAATGAAACAAACCAGACATAACTGAATTACAGTAGTCCAGCCTTGAAAGTTCTAAGGAACACATAATTGTTTTAGTGGCATCAACTAAAAGAAAATTGCAAATGGAGCTGATGTTCATGTCATGAGGCTTTATTGTTGAGAATCACTCTTTGGTTTTGTACTGACTGTGTGAGTTAAATGAGATAGTACTGTAGAGAGTGACTTCTAGGGTTTGTACTGAATGTGTGAATTTAATGTTGGTATTGATGATACTTAAGGTAATGGATGTGAATGAGAAAGTCTTCACATGGTGATCAGAATGGTTTCAGTTTTATCATCATTCATCTGTAGCTTGTTGTATGTCATCCTTGACTTATTGGAAATGTACCTCTTTATGCCATTAATGGTAGACTCAACTTCAACTGGGCAGCTAGATTTGTATATCCCCATCATCGCAGTTAAACAGCATCAGGGAGAAACCTGTAACAATGAGTTATTTCATCCCCATCAATGCATTTAAACCATGTCAGGGGGTAACCTGTAACAATGAGTTATTTTATCCCCATCAGTGCATTTAAACCATGTCAGGGGGTAACCTGTAGCAATGAGTTTTTTTATCCCCATCAGTGCATTTAAACCATGTCGGGGGTAACCTGTAACAATGAGTTATTTTATCCCCATCAGTGCATTTAAACCATGTCGGGGTAACCTGTAACAATGAGTTATTTTATCCCCATCAGTACATTTAAACCATGGCAGAGGGTAACCTGTAACAATTAGTTATTTTATCCCCATCAATGCATTTAAACCATGTCAGGAGGTAACCTGTAACAATTAGTTATTTTATCCCCATCAGTGCATTTAAACCATGGCAGAGGGTAACCTGTAACAATTAGTTATTTTATCCCCATCAATGCATTTAAACCATGTCAGGGGGTAACCTGTAACAATTAGTTATTTTATCCCCATCAATGCATTTAAACCATGACAGGGGTAATCTGTAACAAAGAAAATTTACTTATTACCTTAGGTCAAACATGGTACATAACATTACCCAAATGTAGCTTGTATTCCCCAGAGGTAGCTTGTAATCCCCAAAGGTAGCTTGTAATTCTCAAAAGTAGCTTGTAATTCTCAAAGGTAGCTTGTAATTCTCAAAAGTAACTTGTAATTCCCAAAATTAGCTTTTAATCCCCACTACTAGCTTGTAATCCTTAAAGGTAACTTGTAATCTCCAATAGTAGCTTGTGTTACGTATATTTAAATTAATTGTTTGTCTGTTACTTTTATAAGTTTATTTTATTCCATTACATGCTGTTGTAATGTAACATTGTTTACTGGACTTGACCTTGTCCAGAATTGAGTAAATGAAACATTGTACCTACTTGCTGACCTTGTTACAAAATCAATGACAGTTTTGGTAAACAACTTTTAATTTTTTTAGATTATATGTTTCTTAGAGTAAGAATCGCTAAGTCAAGGTCATAACTGGACAACATGATTTTAAGCATATTTCAGTAGGAAACAAACTTCTGTTTTTTCCAGAAGAATGAACTTTTGACTCTCATCTAAGAAGTTTTCATCTTAATTAGTCATATAACTTATGATTTGATAAAGGTTTAGTCAGTTGTGCTCTAACAGCTAGCACTTTAAACTGTGTTATGTTGTGACCAGTTTGGGCTGAATTTTATTTTCTTCAAATTATTGAATTCAAGTGATTATTTTCTTTGGAAATACAAGAGTGCTTTGATATAATTCTTGGACAAAGACTTTCACTGGAATTTGTTCAGAAATCAAAACTGGAATATTTTATGTGATTTAACAAGAGGCTGTTGACATATCTACACTTTTTAGGTTATTACAGACATCATCACCTTCCATCTTGAATTTCATTGAGATTTGAACTGAGATTCACTTAAATCTTGTCATTGATAGGACTTGTGTTTTCGATTCTTGGATTATTTTTGAATTTAATTTGCAATACCATAAGTTCTTTTTCTTGTTTTTCACTTTATGTTTTAAGGAAATGAATTATTTGTCAAATTTTACAAAGCCTGTTGTTTTCACTTTTATCTGTTACTTGTTTTAAGAGCATAGATTTGTAACAGAAAATTGCGTGCTCATCCTTGAGATATAAATTGTGCTAAAATATTTCAGAAAAGTTTGATTTTGAAATTTCGAATTCCCTTAGTTTCAGAATTTTAAAATCCCAAACATTATTTCAAATTTTAGAAATCTTTAGCGAAATCAGCAAGCTTTTTTAGTGTCATCAAAAGTGGAGATCTTTATTTCAAATCCTACCAAGGAGCAGTTAGATGTCTTTAAAAAAGATAAATTGTTTCAACTTGCCAGAAAATTTGATCTTCATGAGACAAAAGCTTCTTTAACAAAGCAAGTAATAAAAAATATTTTGGTCCAATATTGGTGAAAAAGAATGTTTTGGATAAAGTGCTTTGGTTTTGATCAGTAAGTCTGTGTCAGACTAATTTAAAAAAGGAACTAAAATTAAAATACAAGATGCAATTAGAGTTAAGAAAGCTTGAACTTCAGGAAGATAAAGAGGAAAAACAAATGCAAATGCAATTTGATAAGGAGGAAAGAGAGAGGAAAATGATGTTGGAGATAGAGGAATAAGAAATAAATGCAGTTACAGAATGAAGAGAAACAAATGCAAATGCAAATGCAACTTGGATTATTGCAGAGCTAAAGAGAGAAGGAAGAAAGGAAATATCAGTTTAGATTAAGAGAACTAGAGCTGGCAAGTAAAATGCAAGTTCCCACTTTATATACAAATTCAAGTTTTGATGTTACTAAGAATATTAGGTTAGTGCCCCCTTTTGTAGAAAAAATGGTAGATAAATATTTCCTCATTTTGAAAAAATTGCTGAAAATTCAAAATGGCCAAGGGAGCATTGGATTCTATGTTATTACAGAGTGCACTTTTGGCAAAGTTCGAGACATCAATGCATCCTTGTCAGTTCAGCAGACTGCTGCCTATGATCTGGTTAAGGAATGCATCTTCAAAGGTTATGAGTTAGTCCCTGAGGCTTATAGGCAAAAATTCAGGAACTAAATTAAAAAAACTGGACAAACTTATGTTGAATTTGTATGTGAAAAAGAGCAATTATTTGATAGGTGGTGTTTAGCCAAGAAAGTTGATAAAGATTACGAAAATCTCAGACAACTCGTATTACTTGAAGAGTTCAAGAATTGTGTCCATAGTGACATCAAGACCTATTTTGATGGGCATATGGTCGAAACCTTGGAAAATACTGCTCGTTCTGGTGACGAATATTCCTTAGCTTATAAAATTTCTTTTGTAAGTAAGTCTTCCACTCAGCCATCGTCTGGTAAAAAAAGTATTTCTTCCTGATACGAGCCCATATAAATCTCAATCTGGCACAACTTTAGTAATCAAGTTTCTGATAAGAATGATCAGAAATCCTTATCTCTTCCTACGTGTACCTTTTGCAAGAAGAATGGACATTGTAATTTATGATTGCTACAAAATGAAAAATAAGCATCACAATCAAGACACCTATTCCAAATGCTCTTATTTCTAAGAGGTCAAGGTCACAGTCATGTACTGAAAGCAATACAAACTATACACCATCACTGCTAGTTGGGTCTAATAAACCCCAGTCTGATTTTAGTATGGAGAATTATGAACAGTTCATGTCAAAGTGTTCTATATCACTCATGGGTGATTCAGCCAATCTTATCCCTATTATAATTTTAAGGGACAAAGGAGCTTTTCAGAGTCTTTTATTATCAGGTACTTTGCCTTTTTCTGAGCAGTCTTCTTCTAATGAGAGTGTTCTTATTCAGGGAGTAGATTGCAGCTTTGTTAATGTTCCTGTCCATTGTGTAAATTTGTCATCAGACTTATTCTTGGGACCTATGACAGTTGGAACAGCATCTTCTTTACCCACTGAGGGCAATCATTTATTACTAGGTC
The DNA here is from genome assembly GCA_028554795.2 of Sinohyriopsis cumingii. Classification (NCBI taxonomy): domain Eukaryota; kingdom Metazoa; phylum Mollusca; class Bivalvia; order Unionida; family Unionidae; genus Sinohyriopsis; species Sinohyriopsis cumingii. The sequence goes on from CM068839.1 coordinate 46,067,586, forward strand.
ACTTTTGCTCCTTGTTTTGATAAATCAAAAGGTATTCATCACAGTGATCCTCTTTTAACTACTCATCCTCTTCATTCTAATCAGGGTGACAATCACTTTTCATCAAACAGGAAACAAATCCTGAGATCTCCTGTTTGTTTTAAAGGGCCATTGGTGACACTGAAGCCACAGAAGTACCTGTTTTTTATTTCATGAAAAATGGGATTCTTTTGAGAAAATGGAGACCTCCCAAGGTACCTACTGGTGATGAGTGGTCAATGAACTATCAGATTGTAGTTCCATAATCATAAAGACAGGAAATACTTAGTCTGGCCCATGAAACTCCTTTGGCTGGTCATTTAGGGATTAATAAGGCTTATCACAAGATCTTGAATCACTTCTATTGGCCAAAAATTAGAAGTGATGTCTATAAATACTGTAGATCTTGTCATACTTGTCAAATGGTAGGAAAATCCAATCAGAAGATACCTAAGGCTCATATGCAACCTATTCCTGTATTTGACGAAGTATGTAGCAGAATAATGGTAGATTGTGCTGGTCCCTTACCTAAGACCAAATCAGGTAACCAATATTTGTTGACCATAATGTGGGTGTCAACAAGATTCCCAGAGGCAATTCCTTTTTGGAATATTAAAACTAAAACAATAGTAAAAACTTTAATAAAGTTTTTTTACTCAGTTTGGCCTTCCCAGATCTATCCAATCTGATCAAGGGTCAAATTTTATGTCTGGAATTTTCTAGCTAATTATGCTTGAGATTGGCATTCAGCAATTCAAGTCAAAGGTGAAATTATGGTTTGACAGAACTACAGTGGAGAAAACATTTTAATCTGGTGATAGAGTTTTGTCTCTCTTGCTTATTCTTTAAGATTTTCTTCAAATTAGGTACTATGGCCCTTACAAAGTTAAGTAGAAAATCAATGAGTTAAATTATAGAAATAGTACTTCTGGGATGTAAGTAAATTAAAGGAGTACCAGTATGCTGAGAGATATATCCAAGTTAATCATGCAAATAATTTAGTTGTACCTGTCCCACTCAGCTGGGATTTAAGTGAAGGAATGCAATCGGACTCTATTGATTTTGGAGTGACAAATCTCCAGAATTCAGAAATTTTGAATAACCTAGACCAGAAACTTTCACATTTGCAACAACAAGAAAGGAATAACTCAAACCGTTATTACTTGATTATGAGTACTTATTTTCAGCTGTTCCTACAAGAACAAACAAAATCTACCATGATGCTAAAATTGTAAATTCCATACCTGTGAAACAACACCCATACAGGATGAAACCTCTCAAACAGGAATGCTTGAGTAAAAGTGACTGGAGTTCACCATGTTCCGTAACCAGATAAAACTTTCTGCATGTGCACTGATTATAGGAAGGTGAACAATGTGACTATACAGATTCATTTCCATTAATAAAAATTGACTACTGCATTGATAAAATTGGAAATGCAAAGTAAGTCACCAAATTTGATCTTCTGAAAAGATTTTGGCAAATTCATCTGCCAGAAAGGGCAATGGAAATTTTGGCATTCATGACTCCAAATGGACTTTATCAATATAAAGTGATGCCATTTGGGATGAAAGGTTCACCAAGTACTTTTCAGTGTCTCATGAATATGATCACCTCCGGTTTAGACAATTGTGATGCTTACCTTGATGATGTCATCATCTACAACAACATGTAGAAAGAATATTTAGCAAAAATTCAGAAATTCTTTGACGGACTTTCTGATACAAGACCAAAAATTATTTATCCAAGAGTGAGTTTTGCCATGCTTGTGTTACATTTCTATGACATATTGTGGGACATGGGCAAGTTAAACCTATAGATGCTAAGGTCAAGGCTATCTCTGAATTCCCTGTACCTATCAGTAAAAGCCAACTGATGTGATTTTTGGATATGGCTGGATACTATCGAAAATTTTGTTCCAATTCTTCCATAATTGCTGAACCCCTGACAAATTTATTGATCAAAAAAACCAAGTTTCATTGGTTTAAAAAGTGTCAGGAGGCTTTTGATAAGTTAAAGGCCATATGTATGAGTGCATCAGTTCTTACAGCTCCAAATTTCAGACAATCATTTAAACAGTCTGTTGATGCAAGTGATGTTGGGGTTGGAACAGTATTAATTCAAGAAGATAAAAATGGGTTGATCATCCAGTCTTCTATTTTTCAAAGAAACTGAATAAGCACAAGAGAAATTATTCCACAATTGAGAAGGAATATTTGGGTTTGATACTGGCATTTCAACATTAAGAAGTTTACATTAGTTCAGCTACTTCACTGATTGTGGTGTTTAATGATCACAACCCCCTTCCTTTTTTTCATTTGCATGATGAAAAATAAAATCAGGGATTATTAACTTAAAGGTAGAGTTTGTTGTTACAGGACTAAAATATTAACATCATGCACATCAAGAGAAAAGATAATTTAATAGCAGAATGATGCACTTTCACATGTATAGCCATATATTACTTCATGTATAATTTATATCATTCATAAGATTTCTTTTTATGTTATTTTTTTAAGCCACATGTATAATTGACTTATGGTAAAAAGAAGGGGTCAGCAACCTATGGCACATGTGCCATAAGGTGGCACATGAAAAGGTTATGTGTGTCACATGAAGGGCAGCCAAAAATCTTGATTTTAACAGTGTTTCTGTCTTACTGGTGGCATGGACCTGTTAAGTTTTTAATTAATCCGGAAAAAGTGGCATTTGTATTACAGACCTACCAATAGTAAGGTGTATAATTTGTATTGCAGACCTACCAGCAGTAATCGTGTATAATTTGTATTGCAGACCTACTAACAGTAATCATGTATAATTTGTATTGCAGACCTACCAGCAGTAATCGTGTATAATTTGTATTGCAGACCTACCAACAGTAATCGTGTATAATTTGTATTGCAGACCTACCAGCAGTAATCGTGTATAATTTGTATCGCAGACCTACCAGCAGTAATCGTGTATAATTTGTATTGCAGACCTACCAACAGTAATCGTGTATAATTTGTATTACACACCTACCAGCAGTAATCGTGTATAATTTGTATTGCAGACCTACTAGCAGTGATGGTGTATAATTTGTATTGCAGACCTACCAGCAGTAATCGTGTATAATTTGTATTGCAGACCTACCAGCAGTAATCGTGTATAATTTGTATTGCAGACCTACTAGCAGTGATGGTGTATAATTTGTATTGCAGACCTACTGACAGTGATGATGTATAATTTGTATTGCATACCTGCTAGCAGTGAAGGACTTAGGTGTATAATTTGTATTGCAGACCTACTGACAGTGATGGTGTATAAGTTGTATTGCAGACCTACTAGCAGTGATCATGTATAAGTTGTATTGCAGACCTACTGACAGTGATGGTGTATAATTTGTATTGCAGACCTACTGGCAGTGATGGTGTATAATTTGTATTGCAGACCTACTGACAGTGATGGTGTATAAGTTGTATTGCAGACCTACTGACAGTGATGGTGTATAATTTGTATTGCATACCTACTAGCAGTGAAGGACTTAGGTGTATAATTTGTATTGCAGACCTACTGACAGTGATGGTGTATAAGTTGTATTGCAGACCTACTGACAGTGATGGTGTATAATTTGTATTGCAGACCTACTGACAGTGATGGTGTATAATTTGTATTGCATACCTACTAGCAGTGAAAGACTTAGGTGTATAATTTGTATTGCAGACCTACTGACAGAGATGGTGTATAAGTTGTATTGCAGACCTACTGACAGTGATGGTGTATAATTTGTATTGCAGACCTACTGACAGTGATGGTGTATAAGTTGTATTGCAGACCTACTGACAGTGATGGTGTATAATTTGTATTGCAGACCTACTGACAGTGATGGTGTATAAGTTGTATTGCAGACCTACTGACAGTGATGGTGTATAATTTGTATTGCAGACCTACTGACAGTGATGGTGTATAATTTGTATTGCAGACCTACTGGCAGTGATGGTGTATAATTTGTATTCCAGACCTGCGAGCAGTGATCGTGTATAATTTGTATTGCAGGCCTACTAACAGTGAAGGTGTATAATTTGTATTATATTGTTGATCCACCAACTGTGAAGGTAATAATTTTATTGCAGACCTACCAACAGTGAAGGCATATACTTTGTATTGCAGGCCTACTAACAGTGAAGGTGTATAGTTTGTATTGCAGTCCTATGAACAGTGAAGGCATATACTTTGTATTGCAGACCTACCAACAGTGAAGGTGTACAACATGCTAGAAGATTATGGAGAAAGTAAATCTGATAAGTATCCAGCTAAACATGGTGGCAAGCCGCTTCATGAGAGAAGCTCTACCATCCCAGACCTCAACAAACCTATCAGGACAACCAGGTTCTTAATATTTCTGTATAATGGTATTTGCATGTATAGACGAGTATATTTGACAGAAGTGTACCTTAGAGATTTCCTTTTGGATGAGTATTTGACAGACATATGACTCAGAGTTTTCCTATTGGATGAATCTATTTGACAGACATTACTCAGAGCTCTCCTATCAGATGAGTCTATGACAGACATATGACTCATAGCTTTCCTATTGGATGAGTCTGTTTGACGGAAGTGTGGCTCAGAGCTTTCCTATTGTATGAGTCTGTTTTAAAAACATGACTCAGAGCTTCCTATTGGATGCAGAAACAATACAATCAATGGAAGGCTACATATTGATATTGTCACTGTTGTAAATTATATCATGGTAACTAGAGCATTAGGTTGTAAATCAAGAGGTGGATAGGCTGTGATGATACTGAACTCAGTTAACTTCTACACCATTGGTAATGATATGCATAGTATATGTCTCAAGCTTGTTGGTAATGATATGCATATGATATGTCCCACACATGTTGGTAATGCTATGCATAGTATGTGTCCCACACTTGTTGGTAATTATATGCATAGGATATGTCCCACACTTGTTGCTAATGATATGCATAATATATGTCCCACACTTGTTGGCAATTATATGCATAGTATATATCCCACACTTGTTGGTAATAATATGCATAGTATATGCCCCATACTTATTGGTAATGATAAGCATATTATTTTCCCCACACTTGTTGGTGATGATATGCATAGGATATGTCCCAAGCTTGTTGGTAATAATATGCATAGTATATGTCCCAAACTTGTTGGTAAGGATATGTCCCAAACGTTTTGGTAATTATATGCGTAGTATATGCCCCACACTTGTTGGTAATGATATGCATATTATATGCCTTACATTGATTGGTAATGAAACACACAGTATGTGCCCTACATTGATTGGTAATGAAACAACCAGTCTGTGCCCTACATTGATTGGTAAAGCTATGCATAGTCTGTGCCCTACAGTGATTGGTAATGATACACACAGTTTGTGGCCTGCATTGATTTGTAATGATACACACAGTCTGTGCCCTACAGTGATTGGTAATGTTACACATATTCTGTTCCTTACATTGATTGGTAGTGATACACACAGTCTGTACCTTACATTGATTGATAATAATACAATGTCTGTGCACTACATTGATTGGTAATGATATGCATAGTCTATGCCCTACATTGATTGGTAGTGATACACATAGTCTTTGCCTTACATTGATTGGTAATGATACACACAGTCTGTGCCCTACATTGATTGGTAAAGCTATGCATAGTCTGTGCCCTACAGTGATTGGTAATGATATACAAAGTCTGTGCCCTACATTGATTTGTTATGATATGCATAGGCTATGCCTTACATTGATTAGTAATGATACACACAGTTTATGCCTTACATTGATTGTTAATGATACACACAGTCTATGCCTTACATTGATTGTTAATGATACACACAGTCCGTGCCCTACATTGATTGGTAATGGTACATACAGTATGTGCCTTACGTTGATTGTTAATGATACAAACGGCCTGTGCCCTACATTGATTGGTAGTGATATGCATAGTCCGTGCCTTACATTGATTAGTAATGATACACATAGTCTATGCCTTACATTGATTGTTAATGATACACACTGTTTGTGCCTTACGTTGATTGTTATTGATAAACACAGTCTGTGGCCTACATTGATTGGTAATGATACACACAGTCTGTGGCCTACATTGATTGATAACGATACACACAGTCTATGCCTTACATTGATTGTTAATGATACACACTGTCTGTGCCTTACATTGATTGTTAATGATACACACAGTCTGTGGCCTACATTGATTGGTAATGATACACACAGTCTGTGGCCTACATTGATTGATAATGATACACACCATCTGTGCCCTACATTGATTAGTAATGATACACACAGTCTATGCCTTACATTGATTGGTAATGATACACACAGTATGTGCGATATATTGATTTGTAATGATACACACAGTCTATGCTGTACATTGATTGGTGGTGATACATACAGTCTGCAGAATGAAGTAATATCCCACATAGACTGTATGCAATATATATCCTCGGAAAAGAAAACAAACCACATTTCACCAAGAAATCTAATGTCTGCAGATGTGATGTTTGTGTTGATAATTTTTTACTGATACATTTCCCTATATGATACTGTGCTGTGCTATGTTTAATTTACCTCTCTGTATTGCCCTAGTTAATAGCTTGGAAGTTTAAGTCAAAATTTATATTGTTGATCCAAGCATAAAAAGTTACATTTCATTATTTGCCTTCTGCATCCACTATCTCAGTTTTAATCATATGCATTTACATTTGTTTCTAAAATCATTTCAAAAAGCAGATTATTAATTTGAATGGACTAGAAAAAGTGAGAAATATGAGATGCTTTTCCAATGACTTTGTCTCTGTCATAGATGTTTTTAAGACTTTGATTAAAGGATTTTAGATGAGAATACAGTCTGTAGCTGCATTGTTGTTAAAGTCATGAATTATATTAAAACAATCAATGGAAAAATCAATAAGATATATACTTTCTTACAAGTCACATCGTACTGCAAACTACAAAGACCCAGATTTCTCATAGCATCATGTACCAGCAGATCTGGGTCTATAGTAAGGTAGGAATAATCAGTACAACAAATAATATAGACTCTGTTATTATCGGTTTTTTAATATTTAAGATTCATTATTATTATTATTACTATTATTATTATTATTATTATTGCAGTATTATTATTATTATTATTATTATTGCAGTATTAAAATGACAACAACACCACAGCCATCACCAAAGTCCATAGAAATCAATAGGAAGGCACTAACTAAGGCACAGCAAGGATCTGTAATAAAACTAGTTGAGGTAAATGGAAGTAATTTTTTTGCACTGTTTTTTTTAAGAATAATATACCCTGTATAGTCAAGTTTATATTTTGTATGCATTGAATCTAAAGTTATAAATTGGCCAACATTCCTCCCTGCTACAGTTTCTCTCTGAGGTAAGAATATGCCAAAATTTCCACACCACTACAGTTTCTTTTTGTGGGATAAATTGTCCAAAATTTCCACACCACCAATTTCTTTTTGTGGTAAGATTCACCTCAACCAATATACATGCATGTTAAATTAATTAGCTTTTATATTGCATAATTAATATATTGCATAATTAACATTTATTCATCAAGAAACAATTTGAACATAAGCTTGATGAGCTTCAAGTAGACTCTCTTTAAACCACTCATGTATGTACATACTTCAAAAAAGCTTAACTGCCGTACATTCTAATTGATGGTTTCAGCCAATGTGGGTATGTGAGAAAGCTTGCCAGTAGCTTCTCGTGGGTTGGTGGTTCTTTCCAAGGTTTTCCTGGGTTCTTCCTCCACCATTAATACTGGCCGCCATGTATAGCCTATTGTGTGCTGAAAAATGGCGTTAAACCCAACAACAACAAGAACAACAACAACAACAACTAATTGATGGTTTGTCCATGCTGTGTAATTTTGCTTTGCTTTAAATGTTTCATTAAATTGGTAAACATAACATTTTTGCAAGTGATCTGCTTCCTTCTATTTAGAGCTTGTTGACTAAAGTCTCCTCAAGAGTGGTTTTTGTTATATTTTGTTTGTTGTTACAAATTGCTTTGAGACAAAGTACAAAGTGCTTTTTGACAAGGCACGTTACAGTACTTAGGGGAGGTAACTCTTGTAGAATGCTGCTTGCTACGTTAGAGAGTGTACTGAGATACTTCTTGTTGAATATTCAATGGTGGTCATAAACACAGTATGATCTCAGTATTAACCTTGTCTGTACACTGTAGAATCCTAACCCTAACCCTATTTCAATGGGGGTTATAAACGCAGTATGATCTCGATATTAATCTCATCTGTACACTGTATAATCCTAACCCTAACCCTATTCAATGGGGGTTATAAACACAGCATGATCTCGATATTAACCTTATCTGTACACTGTAGAATCCTAACCCTAACCCTATTCAATGGTGGTTATAAACAGTATGATCTCAATATTAACCTCATCTGTAAGCTGTAGAATCCTAACCCTAACCCTATTCAATGGTGGTTATAAACACAGTATGATCTCGATATTAACCTTATCTGTACACTATAGAATCCTAACCATAACTGTAAGCTGGGAAAACTACCTTTTATTTTTGTATTATAGGAAAAACATCATGCTTAACACACTACATTTTTATTACAGAAGGACATATATTTATTTATTGCACAATTCCCATTAGAGATGGTTTTTATATGTCTGCCATCAGGTTGAAATGTTTTCGGACCATCCATTTCTTCCCAGTATTGTCCCAACAAAAAAGGCACTTATTTGATTTTAGAATCAGTATGTCCTTTTATGTGAAAAATGAAATAATGTTTTTTCACAAAATTTCAGTTCTCAACCATTACCATTCACCAATAAAAGCCTACTGATGCTTGAGTCAGAGTGTCAAAGTTCAAAGCAACTGTGACTGAAAGAAGGAAATTGTGTTTGCATAAAAACCTTTGCTCTACAATGTGTACCATGATCAGCATTAGTGGAGGGCTTATAAAATGGTAAAGGATGGGATATATTAACTTTTGTTAATAAAATTGTGATGGTCAGTGTATCTGTGACTCAAAGAATATTGCCGTTGCAGAATATCATTTGTTCTAGAGTAAGTTGCTTGACCAAATTTTGGGGAGATCTTGCACTGAGGATAGAAAAGAAACCTGTACATGTTCGGGTCTAATGGTCAGAGGTCATTGTAAGGTTAAGAAGTAGATAATGTTTTTACATGATAAGTTTAGTTTAACTCCACAAGGTCATTGTCAGAGATCCATTGGTCAGCAATGTCCAGTCTACCATGCCATACAAGTGACTGGGCATTGCCAGAGATCAGATGGTCAGTAATGTCCAGATTCAGCCATACCCTACAAGTGACTGGGCATTGCCAGAGATCCAGTGGTCAGTAATCTCCAGATTAATCCATCCCCAATAAGTGACTGGTCATTGTCAGATATACATTAGTAACTGATGTCCAGATTCAGCCATGCCATACAAGTGACAGGACATTGCCAGATATCTGCTGGTCAGTAATCTCCAGATTCAGCCATGCCCAGTAAATGACTGGTCATTGCCAGAGATCCATTGGCCACTGATGTCCAGATTCAGCCATGCCCTACAAAATCCAAATCACATACACACACACATGCAGTTGACAACCCTAACCCACCTTGATACACTTGACAACTCTAACCCACACTTATACAGTTGATAACCCAGGTATCCCACACTTATACAGTTGATAACCCAGGTATCCCACACTTATACAGTTGTAAAGCAAAGTTTCAAATAAATTCATAGCTTGCTTTTACTTTTAGGTGCAAGAAGTGTTTGAACCAGAAGATTTGCATTCATCTTGGGATGCCACCTTTATTCCCAAGAAATATTATGTATGGGTTCCTGGCAAGAGAAAGAAGAAAAAAAGAATAGGAAGTGTAGATGGGTATGTTATATAGCACTGTAACCCATCTGGGAATGTAGCTCATTTTATTTCAATAAACATCAAAATTCCCTGTAGTCAAGTCTCCACTTGGTCACTTGGATGCATCATTTTTCATCTAGATTTCAACAGTTTTTAATTTTTAATGTTAGTATGTTACAGTAGGGTTAGCTGTGTTATGCTTACAGATTTACTTATGTATCTTTCACGTAAATATTCCAGAATGATCCAATTCACATTATCCCATAATATGTTAATACCACATTTAGGTTGGGAATAAGATCTGGCTTATGAAAAATAAAACATAAACCAAATCAAAACTTGTATTGCATCAAACACATACAGTATTTATAAACAAAACACAAATAATGATGCAAATACAGGTTGTTTGCACATGCACAAAGATGTAAGCAATATACTTTGTAAACAACATTCATGGACACTTCACTTTTCAATGGCTAATATTTTATATACAGGCAATATTTTCAAATTACTGCAAACCAGATAACTGTAGATACAGGTATTGTGTAATGAATATTAAAGTCCAAATAACTGTGGATACAAGTATTGTGTAATGAATATTAACAACTAAATACAGGTATTGTGTAATGAATATTAATAACTAGATACAGGTATTGTGTAATGAATATTAGTAACTAGATACAAATATTGTATAATGAATAGTAATAACTAGATACAGGTATTGTGTAATGAATATTAATAACTAGATACATGTATTGTGGAATGAATATTAATAACTAGATACAGGTATTGTGTAATGAATATTAACTAGATACAAGTATTGTGTAATGAATATTAATAACTAGATACATGTATTGTTTAATGAATATTAATAACTAGATACAGGTATTGTGTAATGAATATTAATAACTAGATACAGGTATTGTGTAATGAATATTAATAACTAGATACATGTATTGTGTAATGAATATTAATAACTAGATACAGGTATTGTGTAATGAATATTAATAACTAGATACAGGTATTGTGTAATGAATATTAATAACTAGATACATGAACATTAAAGTCAAATTACAAGTATTGCATAATGAACATTAAAGCCAAATAACTGTAGACACAAGTATTGCATGATGAATATTAAAATCCAAATAACTGTGGATACAAGTGCTGTGTAATGAATATTAAAATCCCAATAACTGTGGATACAAGTGTTGTGTGATGAATATTAAAATCCAAATAACTGTGGATACAAGTGTTGTGTGATGAATATTAAAATCCCAGTGACTGTGGATACAAGTGTTGTGTGATGAATATTAAAATCCAGATAAATGTGGATACAAGTGTTGTGTGATGAATATTAAAATCCAAATAACTGTGGATACAAGTGTTGTGTGATGAATATTAAAATCCCAGTGACTGTGGATACAAGTGTTGTGTGATGAATATTAAAATCCAGATAAATGTGGATACAAGTGTTCTGTAATGAATATTAAAATCCAAATAACTGTGGATACAATTGTCATGTAATGAATATTAAATCCAAATAAATGTGGATACAGGTGTTATTTTATGAATATTAAAATCCAAATAACTGTGGATACAAGTATTGTGTAATGGTCATTAAGGTCCAATTAACTTTAGATACAAGTGTTGTGTAGTGAACATTAAAATCCAAATAAATGTGGATACAGGTGTTATGTAATGAATATTAAAATCCAAATAACTGTGGATACAAGTGTTGTGTAATGAACATTAAAATCCGATAACTCTAGATATAAGTATTTTTTAACAGATACCATCATGAAACATATAAACACAGTGCATACCATATATGCAATCATGAATGGGAATAGTACTAAGAAAGCTTAAAAATATGTGAATTAGTTGTATTTGTAAATACTGCAAACATCAAGTAAATTGGTCATATTCGTAAATACTGCAATCATCAAGTACATTGGTTGTATTTGTAATTATTGTATGCTCATTTTATTCTCCGTTAACATTACATTGTTAGAATCGTTCAATATTTTATGATATTGCACACCTTCATATTGCATTCATATGCATAAAGGAACTACTTTCTATTGTACACAAACAATAGATGCAGACGCCAGCACTTTTGATTTGTAAACAAACCATGTACACTCACATAGTAGGCACTTTACGTTTTGGTTGATTAAATTTGTTTCTGAATGAAGTAAAACAAACTTTTTGTGAACTGCCACATTCCAGCTGCTTTGGCACATTCCACGTTATCTCTTTTTCATACAATGTTTCAGATTTAGATTAGCTAGACAGTTGATGCCAGACAGGGTCCTTACAAATAACATACAATTGACAAGGCATAAACTGTCTTCTTTAGCTGGTAATAAGAATGACAAAAAATATATTTACAGTTTTATATCCTGAATTTCCTCAAAATGTACTTTCTTAGTCCTGCAAATCCGATTTACCTGAACCATGTCATAGGTTCTCAATCATGATTACATATTTCAAAATTGTACTGTAATTTTGAATATAAATGCAATTACATCCTTCTTGATGCACCCAATCTGAAATAAGCATTCATTTTCATATCGTCTTTTTGATAATTGCAATTGAAAAACTTCATATTTTTCTCACATTAAGATTTCAAGATTTGAAAGAAACAGAAACACATTTGCATATGTCAACACGCTTCTCCCTCGCTTCTTCAATCAGATGTATTTCATGTGGAGTTGTCACATATAAATCCAGTCCATAATCACAAAATTTCATAGAATTAAAACAAATATCAAAATCTATTCATTCCAGATCAAATGGAAAAGTCATTGCAATGCATGTTCATTCGCAGTATGACTCAATTTTAACTAGACATGCCATTTTCTTTCAAAAGTTACGTTGAGCACGCGAGTAAGTTCAGATTTATCTGGGCAGAGTTATGGGTGCAGTAATAATGTTGTTGCTGTGTATTGATGAATCTGCCATTGTGTATTTAGTTTGGAATACAGCATACATTCAGTTACTTTGTTTCTTGTAATGTATTTTGTTAATATAATTAAGCATTAGGTAAAATAAGAAATTGGGCATATAATAAAATGGTTAGTGTATTTGTATGGGAAAATATGAACTCTTATTTACATCCAAAAAACTTGTTCATATTTTCCCATACAAATGCAGTAACCTATAAATAATGCAAACATCGAGTACATTGGTCATATTTGTAAATATTGCAAACTTCATGTAAATTGCTTGTATTTGTAAATACTGCAAACATCAAGCAAATTGGTTGTATTCGTAAACATTGCAAACATCAAGTAAATTGGTTGCATTTGTAAATACTGCAAACATCAAGTAGATTGGTTTTATTTGTAAATACTGCAAACATCAAGTAAATTGGTTGTATTTGTAGATACTGCAAACATCGAGTACATTAGTAGTGTTTGTAAATACTGCAAACGTTGAGTAAATTGGTTGCATTTGTAAATACTACAAACATCAAGTAAATTGGTTACATTTGTAAATATTGCAAACATAGAGTAAATTGGTTGCATTTGTAAATACTGCAAACGTAGAGTAAATTGGTTGCATTTGTAAATACTGCAAACATCAAGTAGATAGGTTTTATTTGTAAATACTGCAAACATCAAGTAAATTGGTTGTATTGGTAAATACTGCAAACATCAAGTAAATTGGTTGTATTTGTAAATGCTGCAAAGATCGAGTACATTAGTAGTGTGTTTAAATACTGCAAACGTTGAGTAAATTGGTTGCATTTGTAAATACTACAAACATCAAGTAAATTGGTTACATTTGTAAATACTACAAACATAGAGTAAATTGGTTGCATTTGTAAATACTGCAAACATAGAGTAAATTGGTTGCATTTGTAAATACTGCAAACATCGAGTAAACTGGTTGCATTTGTAAATACTGCAAACATCAAGTAAATTGGTTACATTTGTAAATATTGCAAACGTAAAGTGGTTTCATTTGTAAATGCTGCATACATAGAGTAAATTGGTTGCATTTGTAAATACTGCAGACATCATGTAAATTGGTTACATTTGTAAATACTGCAAACATAGAGTAAATTGGTTACATTTGTAAATACTGCAAACATCAAGTAAATTGGTTACATTTGTAAATACTGCAAACATAGAGTAAATTGGTTGCATTTGTAAATACTGCAAACATAGAGTAAATTGGTTGCATTTGTAAATACTGCAAACATCAAGTAAATTGGTTACATTTGTAAATACTGCAAACATCAAAGATTATAATTTTACATGATTACCCTTAGATTTAATTTTTTTAAATTGTACGTCACACTTACAATCCACCAATGCTCTGCATGAATACAATTTTCTGTAAAAAGTGAATATTTAAAGGTAAATACCATGTGTAAAGTACTTTGGATTATGTTCCATGCATCATGGCAGGTAGAATCATTGGGTTATGTTCCCTGGATCATGATGGGTAGGGTCGTTGGGTTATGTTCCCTGGGTCATGGTGGATGGGATAATTTTAATGTGAGAAGTGGGAGGAGAGAGTGAGAGAGTGAGAGAAATGATACTGTACAGTTTTAGATTGGGTAGTATAAGAAACCATAATGATCTTCATATTGAGCTATACAAATTGTTTTATTTATCTATATGACTTTGGTGAAATGTTTGATTTTAAGTTATTACATTATTGCAGTGATATGTATGATTCATTACATTATTGCAGTGAAATGTATGATTTATAACATTATTGCAGTGAAATGTATGATTCATTATATTATTGCAGTGAAATGTATGATTTATTACATTATTGTGGTGAAATGTATAATTTATAACATTGCAGAGAAATATATAGTTTATAACATTATTGCAGTGAAGTGTATGATTTATTACATTATTGTAGTGAAATGTAGGATTTGTTACATTATTTCAGTACAATGCATGATTTATAACATTATTGCAGTGAAATTTATGATTTATTACATTATTGCAGTGAAATGTATGATTATTACATTTTTGCAGTTGTAAAGGCAGGCAATCAGTACAGTTTCGTGATTTGACAGAACACATGATTCCACGGATGATTGAAGAGGAACGTCAGACTTCCAAGGTATATATATTCTATTATCATAAAATTTCTGTCATGTCTTTCATATCTATAATGTCATTCAGATACATAATTCATATGTATAATGTCTTTCATATATATATTATGCTTTTAAACTGGTTCATTCATAAATTTGAAAATCCAATAAAAGATGTAAGCTGCCTAATGTAAGAATTGGTCCCTCTTTCTAATGCAAGCTGCTTTGTTACGAGTCTATGCTCTTAAAATTAGTAACAGAAAAGAGTGAAAAGCAACAAGCTTTGTTGTTGTTGTTGTTATGGGGTTTAACGCCATTTTTCAGGGAAAAGCCCGGAAAGAACCACCGACCCACAAGAAGCTACCGGCAAGCTTTCTCACATATCCACATTGGCCGAGCCCGAGACTCAAACCCATGCAGACAGGTGAGATAGCAGTGATCCATGATGGAGAGCGCTTTAGACCACTCAGCCACTCGGGGCCCCTAACAAGCTTTGTAAAGTTCAACAACTAATTTATTTCCATAGAATACAAAGTGAAAGTGGAAAAGAAAGAAAGAACATACAGTATTGTGAATTAAATCCCAAAATAGTTCTAGAATTACAGACATAAGTCCTAATAATTTAAAGTTCTGAATAAACTTTAGTAGAAATCCAAATTAAGTCTAATGTTGATGTGCCTGTAATGACCTTTATAATGCTGATGTGCCAACAGTCTTTTGTTGAAACACAGTAATATAATTCCAGGTTTGAATTCACTATAAATCCCAGTGAATATCTCTGTCCAAGAATATTATTTTATATGAGTGCTCTGTATTTCCAGAGAAAATAATCACTGAATTAAATCATTTGAAGAAATAAATTCCAGCCCAAATGAACATTGAACAGAACAATAATACAAATTGATTCTGCTAGATGTTAAGCACTAATGAATATTGTTTCCAGCAACAAAATTATATACTTTTCTACTTGACCTATGGTCACAATTAGCATTTTTTTTAAAAACAAAACCTAATGGAAAATAACCATCAAGAAAGTTCTCAATGCTTCAAAGAAAAATGTTAATTAGCAGCCTGTTAATACAATTAAAAAATATTACCTGGAAGATGCCAGGTACACTAGGTAAATTGTAGGGGAATCCCAATGACCTAGACCCAAACTCAAATAAATATTCTGTTAAATGATCCTGATAATAAACCAATATATACAGAGAATAATGTAGTTATGTATTAATTGTTTACATAACAAACAATGAGAAAAATCAATAATTCAGGTCAGGTGGAGAAAAAAACTTGATTTTGGACAAGGTTAAGTCCAACATATAATGTTACATTACAGTAGCACATAATGAAATAATTTTTTTTAAAAATCTTATTTGTCAGATGTGATCCATCTTCCTAATTCAGGTTGACATTTGCATGTTATTTTATTCATCTTCAGAAGTGTATTCCTTTTTTTCTGACAAGGAAGTAGCATTATATTTTGTTTAAGAATTATAAGAGAAAATATGTATTTATTTGTAATTAATTGGTATGAGGAATTTAGAAATACCAGTGGTGCTTTCTTAAATAATCAGGATAAGAATGACACGTGGTTCTCTTAAGTCATAAAACAGTGGATGTTGATAGCAAGTGTGAGCAAGGAGAAATTAAAAGTATGGTAATAGATTATTGAAAAGTGTAAAGTACCTCCTAATGGTTTGCTTTATTTAGATGAATACTAATATAGTGTGTTTTATTTGGGTGAATAATAAAATACAGAAATTAATTTTTACAGCTTGAAATGCAAAGGAAGGAGACATAATTTTAAAATAAATAAAAGCTAGCATGCGCCTTAGAACATTATAAGTCAATACATTGGTACATAATAATGTAGGGCATTTACTGCCCTTTATGTTTCATAGCGCAGCTTTCACACATATTACGAAAACATGCCCATGAGTCCAGGATATATTTATTGGTATCCTGAAAGGAGATATTGTCCCAAGTCTCCTGAAGCCAAGGTAATTTTTTTTCAAGCTACAGGATAAAGTGGTGCTATAATGGAATAATATGCACACTAGGTCTTGGTTTGTCAGTTGTGTTGCAAATAAGGGAGTGTTGAATCAATGCACAAATCAGATTCACTTGGTAAAGGAGGTAATACACAGATTGTTGTATATTTCAGGAAAAACAAGCTTTTACTTAATTCTAAACCTGTGCTAATTAAAAATCTGGCATAGGACAATTTTGCAGTGATTTAATTTCATTGGAAAATGTTAACTCCCAGAGCATCATTTTTAGAAAGGAAAATGTTTTGAAACAGCTATTTCTTTTGACAGACATGGCTCACATGACAAATATATCAAATATAAGTTCAGTAACATGCGCAAAAATGTTGGTTTGCGGTAATTCACACTATTTTGGGAGAAAGGTGTTGTAAGAAACATTGTATTGTCTGATTGTATTTGGAAATGTTTGTCATAAAGTTAGTGAATTAAGTGACTGTATTACACATACAAAAGTTCACTCTGTATGTGGTTGTCACATATAAGACTTATCAAAATATTATAATGATGACTGATACAAGCCATTATAAGCCTGTATAACCAACACCTTGATACAACAGGGTGTTATAATGATGACTGATACAAGTTGTTACAAGCTTGTATAACCAACACCTTGATACAACAGGATATTATAATGATGACTGATACAAGCCATTATAAGCCCGTATAACCAACACCTTGATACAATATGGTGTTATTATGATGACTGATACAAGCCGTTATAAGCCTGTATAACCAACACCTTGATACAATAGGGTGTTATAATGATGACTGATACAAGTTGTTACAAGCTTGTATAACCAACACCTTGATACAACAGGGTGTTATAATGATGACTGATACAAGTTGTTACAAGCCTTTATAACCAGCACCTTGATACAACAGGGTGTTAGAATAATGACTGATACAATCTCTAAGCACTTTACAAAATTCAATACAGTAAAACCTGTCTTGAGAGACCACCTGTTTTGAGAGACCAGAATCTCTATGCACAGATTTATTCATTATATAGTGTTATGACCTGTAATGAGAGACCTCATGTCTTGAAAGACCATTATTTTTTTGGTAGAAGGAGTGGTCTTTCAAGACAGGTTCAACTGTAACACTTAAAAACATACACAATGACAAGATTACAAAAACAAACACCATGAAATTACAAAAACAAAACATGCTGACAGCAAATAAAGAAAATTAATGAATGTCATAGTTATACAGAGATTTTAAGATATAGTTCCTACTATTAGATATTCTTGTCATCACTAAGAACACATACTGTTTTTTCATTTCTTCTTCAAAGCTAAATATGTGCTAACCTTACAACAATGTTGGAGGCACTGTTCCATCATGGAAGGTGTAATAGAAAATGAAGACTGTTATTAATGACTAGTTTTCTTTTCATACATTCTCTAAAGTTTGTCCACAGAGGAGTGCAAGACATTATGCACCAATAAATTTTGAATAATCTAATTTTGATATTCAAAGAACAATTTCTAAATTTACATAGAAGCATGTTTATTTGAGTACACAAAAGTCAGTAATGTCTCATCATATCTTCATCATCAGACCGATTGGATTTCAAAATATGCCCCAAATATAACTAACTGTTGACAGATGTAAGAACATGGATGTTAAGATGTTCATTGGGAGGAGATGGCAGTTTGAAAGAGCTTGACTGAAAGACCATACATACTGATTTGTAAAAAATTATAGATGATGTTATTCAGAAATGCATAATGTTCACATATATTATTAATAATTTCCTTAAACCTGTGATAGAAGTTCCTATCAATGACACATCATCAGCAAATTAAACTATATTTAGGAAATTACACATTTGGTGTCAAATATAACCCCACGTGACAGTGATCCAGTTTTCAATTTGACTTGTCTATGTAGATATTATATAAAAAAGAGGAAATAACACATCCCTGCCTCACCCCATTGGTTACATGGAAGGAACGGATACTAATCTTCCCCAATACACATAGTACAACTGTTTGCCATACCAGTCAACTGAAATATGAACTATGTAGACGGGTATTTGAATATCAAGCAACTTTTTGAAGAGTGTTCAATGATTGACCCTATCAAATGCCTTGCTAGCATCTAAAAACTTGCAGACAAGGGCTGCCATGTTCTACATAATAGTTGACAGTTCCCTTAAATGCATAGAGGCATAAGTCTGTTGAATGTGGCTTTTTAAAACCAAACTGGTTATCAGAGATTGTGATTAAAATAATTGTTTTAAAACCAATAGGTCTGTAATTATTTTTGTCCATCAGGTTACCAATTTGACTTTTCAGTAGTGAGATAATTGTAACTTTTGTGAAATCATCTGGAACAAAGGTATGTACTGACATACAGTTAAACAAAATCATCAAAAGGACATAAGTCCACTATCTGAAAATTTAAAATATTCCAAAAAATTTGATCCATGTGTATTTTTACATTAGCTTTACGTACCACTGTGGATATGTTCTGTAAGAAAATAGTTGTCCGTAATCCATGAAATATTATTCAGTTTGCTTATTATATTTTATGTTACTTTAGTTTGTTTGCTAGTACATTTTTATTTTTTGTGCATTTTTGAATTTCTTGTTTCACATCTTTTCGGTAGATATGTCCAAGACTTGTTTTAACTGTGTTGTGCATTATTGAAGTTCTTGTGTCACATCCTTTGTGTGGATAGGTACCAAATTTCATTTAGAACATTTCAAATGGAATCAAAGAGCTTTGAATAATTACAACACAGCTGTCAGATAAATTTACAAGTTAAATGTACTGCATTCATTTCATTATTGTACACCTCATTTTAATCATTTGCTTTCATCACATTGTTGCAGTTATTTGATGATTTTCCTGTTCTTAAGGTATACACTATAATCACAACATAAGCAATTTTATTTTTATTGCACAATCTCCTTTCTTGTAGTATTCACTGCTTGGGTATAGTCAGCACATAGTATAGTCAGCATATAGTCATTATATATCACACTCTTCAAAACAAAATCTTTCTTACTTTGAATCAATGCTGGATCTGCCTTTTTTATTGTTTGAATATTGTCAGTTTCATTTTGGGTATAGTCAGTTTCATTTGGGTATTGTCAGTTTCATTTTTGGGTATAGTCAGTTTCATTTGGGTATTGTCAGTTTCATTTTTGGGTATTGACAGTTTCATTTTGAGTATTGTCAGGTTCATTTTGGGTATTGTCAGTTTCATTTTGGGTATTGTCAGTTTCATTTTGGGTATTGACAGTTTCATTTTTGGGTATTGACAATTTCATTTTGAGTATTGTCAGGTTCATTTTGGGTATTGTCAGTTTCATTTTGGGTATTGTCAGTTTCATTTAAATATCTACTCTTTGTGCTTAGTATATTCATAACAAGAAACAAAACTAATATGGAGTGAAAGAAAATAAGTGTAAATTGACCTCCAGTTTCCTGACAACTGAGAATTGGCAGATCTGTGCTAACTATACTTTCCTTCATGTTTAACATAGATTATATATATATATATATATATATATATATATATATATATATATATATATATATATATATATATGCATGTATGTATGTTTGTATGTAGTGCTTTCTGTTCTATTAAAATTATCACTTAATAGGTTTTATTAATTATTGTAAATTTTCATTGATTTATTAAATCTTGACTATCTATTTAGTTTGATGGTGATTTTTCTGAGAAGTGATTGGGGACTGAACAATATGTTCCCAGACAGCGGAGAACAACCCACTTTAGCTTCAGTCAGCCAAGATTCTTAAAGCTTGTTCCAACTAGACAACCTTTATATGGCTGCCAATAGTTTATTAGCAGCATTTTTACTTTGAAATAGGGCCAGTAATTCTGGGCACCAAATCATTTTTATTTTTGTTCGCTAAATATAAGAGCTATTATTCCACGTGTCATCTGCAAGTTACATGTGAAAAACTAAAATTATTTCATGTTGGAATTAACTTTGTAAGTATGGGGCATCTGGACTTTGAAGTCAAACTTTTTAAAGATTTTTTTAAACCTCTGAATATGAATTAAAAATATGAGAATTTCTACCATTTATTCTTCGTATAATTTACTAAGTAGCTGCCACCTGTGCATATCCTTTGATTTGCAAATGAACTTATTATGAAACATAAATCAAGAACATTTTAATGGCAATTATAGATTTATACTTTGAGAAAATATAAGCATTTTAAAATTTTTGACATATACTTATATTTCATTGCATATTCACTCATGTTCTTTTTTGACATCAATTATAGTGCTCCTCATTATCCACATTCTTCAGCTTCATTATTACACAGTTCTTTCCCTTTGCATAACTTCAGCTGTTTTATATCAAACATTTGATTTTTGTATATTCAAACATTTTATTTTTTCCTTTACCTAACTTTAACAGTTTTATATTAATTCAGACACAGTTCTTTCCCATTGTATAACTTGAATTGTTTTTTATCAATTCATATTAATTATTTGTTTTAAACAAGATCCTTTGAAGATAACTGCATCTGACATATCTATTGTAAATGTGCCTTTCCTTACTGATTGATATCTTGGATTTTGATAGAATGTGGTTATCAAATGACTGATAAATTGGATTTTGATAGATTGTGGTTATCAAATGACTGATAAATTGGATTTTGATAGAATGTGGTTATCAAATGACTGATAAATTGGATTTTGATATAATGTGGTTATCAAATGACTGACGTCTTAGATTTTGATATAATGTGGTTATCAAATGACTGACGTCTTGAATTTTGATAGAATGTGGTTATCAAATGACTGATAAATTGGATTTTGATAGATTGTGGTTATGAAATGACTGATAAATTGGATTTTGATAGATTGTGGTTATCAAATGACTGACATCTTGGATTTTGATAGAATGTGGTTATCAAATGACTGATAAATTGGATTTTGATAGATTGTGGTTATCAAATGACTGATAAATTGGATTTTGATAGAATGTGGTTATCAAATGACTGATAAATTGGATTTTGATAGATTGTGGTTATCAAATGACTGACGTCTTGTATATTGATAGAATGTGGTTATCAAATGATTGATAAATTGGATTTTAATAGATTGTGGTTATCAAATGACTGACGTCTTGTATATTGATAGAATGTGGTTATCAAATGACTGATAAATTGGATTTTGATAGAATCTGGTTATCAAATGACTGATAAATTGGATTTTGATAGATTGTGGTTATCAAATGACTGATAAATTGGATTTTGATAGATTGTGGTTATCAAATGACTGATAAATTGGATTTTGATAGAATCTGGTTATCAAATGACTGATAAATTGGATTTTGATAGATTGTGGTTATCAAATGACTGACGTCTTGTATATTGATAGAATGTGGTTATCAAATGATTGATAAATTGGATTTTGATGGATTGTGGTTATCAAATGACTGACGTCTTGTATATTGATAGAGTCTGGTTATCAAATGACTGATAAATTGGATTTTGATAGATTGTGGTTATCAAATGACTGACGTCTTGTATATTGATAGAATGTGGTTATCAAATGATTGATAAATTGGATTTTAATAGATTGTGGTTATCAAATGACTGACATCTTGTATATTGATAGAATGTGGTTATCAAATGACTGATAAATTGGATTTTGATAGAATCTGGTTATCAAATGACTGATAAATTGGATTTTGATAGATTGTGGTTATCAAATGACTGACGTCTTGGATTTTGATAGAATGTGGTTATCAAATGATTGATAAATTGGATTTTAATAGATTGTGGTTATCAAATGACTGACGTCTTGTATATTGATAGAATGTGGTTATCAAATGACTGATAAATTGGATTTTGATAGAATCTGGTTATCAAATGACTGATAAATTGGATTTTGATAGATTGTGGTTATCAAATGACTGACGTCTTGTATATTGATAGAATGTGGTTATCAAATGATTGATAAATTGGATTTTGATGGATTGTGGTTATCAAATGACTGACGTCTTGTATATTGATAGAGTCTGGTTATCAAATGACTGATAAATTGGATTTTGATAGATTGTGGTTATCAAATGACTGATGTCTTGTATATTGATAGAATGTGGTTATCAAATGATTGATAAATTGGATTTTAATAGATTGTGGTTATCAAATGACTGACATCTTGTATATTGATAGAATGTGGTTATCAAATGACTGATAAATTGGATTTTGATAGAATCTGGTTATCAAATGACTGATAAATTGGATTTTGATAGATTGTGGTTATCAAATGACTGACGTCTTGGATTTTGATAGAATGTGGTTATCAAATGATTGATAAATTGGATTTTAATAGATTGTGGTTATCAAATGACTGACGTCTTGTATATTGATAGAATGTGGTTATCAAATGACTGATAAATTGGATTTTGATAGAATCTGGTTATCAAGTGACTGATAAATTGGATTTTGATAAATTGTGGTTATCAAATGACTGACGTCTTGTATATTGATAGAATGTGGTTATCAAATGACTGATAAATTGGATTTTGATAGAATCTGGTTATCAAATGACTGATAAATTGGATTTTGATAGATTGTGGTTATCAAATGACTGATAAATTGGATTTTGATAGAATGTGGTTATCAAATGACTGATAAATTGGATTTTGATAGAATGTGGTTATCAAATGACTGATAAATTGGATTTTGATATAATGTGGTTATCAAATGACTGATAAATTGGATTTTGATAGATTGTGGTTATCAAATGACTGACGTCTTGTATATTGATAGAATGTGGTTATCAAATGATTGATAAATTGGATTTTAATAGATTGTGGTTATCAAATGACTGATAAATTGGATTTTGATAGAATCTGGTTATCAAATGACTGATAAATTGGATTTTAATAGATTGTGGTTATCAAATGACTGATAAATTGGATTTTAATAGAATCTGGTTATCAAATGACTGATAAATTGGATTTTAATAGATTGTGGTTATCAAATGACTGACGTCTTGTATATTGATAGAATGTGGTTATCAAATGACTGATAAATTGGATTTTGATAGAGTGTGGTTATCAAATGACTGATAAATTGGATTTTGATAGATTGTGGTTATCAAATGACTGACGTCTTGTATATTGATAGAATGTGGTTATCAAATGACTGATAAATTGGATTTTGATAGAGTGTGGTTATCAAATGACTGATAAATTGGATTTTGATAGATTGTGGTTATCAAATGACTGACGTCTTGTATATTGATAGAATGTGGTTATCAAATGACTGATAAATTGGATTTTGATAGATTGTGGTTATCAAATGACTGACGTCTTGTATATTGATAGAATGTGGTTATCAAATGACTGATAAATTGGATTTTGATAGAATGTGGTTATCAAATGACTGATAAATTGGATTTTGATAGATTGTGGTTATCAAATGACTGACGTCTTGTATATTGATAGAATGTGGTTATCAAATGACTGATAAATTGGATTTTGATATAATGTGGTTATCAAATGACTGATAGATTGGATTTTGATAGATTGTGGTTATCAAATGACTGACGTCTTGTATATTGATAGAATGTGGTTATCAAATGACTGATAAATTGGATTTTAATAGATTGTGGTTATCAAATGACTGACGTCTTGTATATTGATAGAATGTGGTTATCAAATGATTGATAAATTGGATTTTAATAGAATCTGGTTATCAAATGACTGATAAATTGGATTTTGATAGATTGTGGTTATCAAATGACTGACGTCTTGTATATTGATAGAATGTGGTTATCAAATGACTGATAAATTGGATTTTGATAGAATGTGGTTATCAAATGACTGATAAATTGGATTTTGATAGATTGTGGTTATCAAATGACTGACGTCTTGTATATTGATAGAATGTGGTTATCAAATGACTGATAAATTGGATTTTAATATATTGTGGTTATCAAATGACTGACGTCTTGTATATTGATAGAATGTGGTTATCAAATGACTGATAAATTTGATTTTGATAGAATGTGGTTATCAAATGACTGATAAATTGGATTTTGATAGATTGTGGTTATCAAATGACTGACGTCTTGTATATTGATAAAATGTGGTTATCAAATGATTGATAATTTGGATTTTAATAGATTGTGGTTATCAAATGACTGACGTCTTGTATATTGATAGAATGTGGTTATCAAATGACTGATAAATTGGATTTTAATAGATTGTGGTTATCAAATGACTGACGTCTTGTATATTGATAGAATGTGGTTATCAAATGATTGATAAATTGGATTTTAATAGATTGTGGTTATCAAATGACTGATAAATTGGATTTTGATAGATTGTGGTTATCAAATGACTGATAAATTGGATTTTGATAGATTGTGGTTATCAAATGACTGACATCTTGTATATTGATAGAATGTGGTTATCAAATGATTGATAAATTGGATTTTAATAGATTGTGGTTATCAAATGACTGATAAATTGGATTTTGATAGATTGTGGTTATCAAATGACTGATAAATTGGATTTTGATAGATTGTGGTTATCAAATGACTGATAAATTGGATTTTGATAGATTGTGGTTATCAAATGACTGATAAATTGGATTTTGATAGATTGTGGTTATCAAATGACTGATAAATTGGATTTTGATAGATTGTGGTTATCAAATGACTGATAAATTGGATTTTGATAGATTGTGGTTATCAAATGACTAATAAATTGGATTTTGATAGAATGTGGTTATCAGATGACTGATAAATTGGATTTTGATAGAAAGTGGTTATCAAATGGCTGATATCTGGGACATTGATAGAATATGGTTATCAAATAAATGACTGATTGATATCTTGGGTTTTGCTAGAATGTCGTTATCAAAAGACAATGACTGATATTTTGCATTTTGCCCCAGTACTAGACATCACTAAAAACTGTCACACTGTAGACATCCTAGCAATATGACTGAATTTTTTTAAAACCTACATTAAAAATCCAAATCACACACACACACACACACACACACACACTTACAATCCTGTATATATGGTATAAATAAATTTGCAATATAAGACATATAAAAAAACAGCTTAAATTCCAACTAGCTTATGAGAGAATAATTTTGAAGTGACAGATTTTCTGAAATAAATAATTTTAAGTTAGTAAATATTACAGTTTAAATTAGTGTAAATTATAAATTAGTGCCAAGAATCTGATGGTGCCTTTGGTCTGTTTACTTTCCATAATTTGGGTTTTCTGGCAGATTTTCCAAAATATATATTTCTGTGATCTTAACCTAATACTGTCCAATTTTTTTTATGAAAATATAATTTCAGGTTTTTGACTTTCTAGTAAGTTATATCTCCTAAGATTGAGCTGATTCCAATATTTCTCATCAATGTTTAATTCCTAACCCATGCCTCATACTAAAACTGTAATCCCCATGTATGTATGTGTGTATGTATGTATGTGTGTATCTATGTATGTATGTATGTATGTATGTATGTATGTATGTATGTATGTATGTATGTGTGTGTGTGTGTGTGTGTGTGTGTATGTATGTATGTATGTATGTATGTCTGTAAAAGTGTATGTGTGTATGTATGTATGTATGTATGTATGTATGTATGTATGTATGTGTGTATGTATGTATGTGTGGGTGTGTATGTATGTATGTATGTATGTCTGTAAAAGTGTATGTGTGTATGTATGTATGTATGTATGTATGTATGCATTGTATGTATGTATGTATGTATGTATGTATGTATGTATGTATGCATGTGCATGTGTGTATGTGTGTAAGTATGTATGTATGTATATATGTATCTATGTATGTATGTGTGTGTATGTATGTATGTATGTATGTATATGTGTATGTATGTGTGTATGTATGTATGTATGTATGTATGTCTGTTTGTGTATGTATGTATGTATGTATGTATGTATGTATGTGTGTGTGTATGTATGTATGTATTTATGTATGTATGTATGTGTTTGTGTGTGTGTATGTATGTATGTATGTATGTATGTATGTATGTATGTATGTGTGGATTCATGTATGTAAACTTGGGTTTAAAGGGTGCATTTTAAAATCATGTGTATCATAAAGGTCACGTTTTAATTTATTGCTTAAAAGGTGAAGGTCATTAAAAAGCTACTGCAGGATATTGTAGAACATAGATCTACTAATTGCTTCTGAAGAAATGTTGAATATATGAAGATTTACTTGTACTTAATGGTTTAATATTAAGCTACCATAAATGCAGTGTTTTTACTATAGTGGACTGCAGTGGGTTAAAACATTGAGGTCCAGCTTATACCACATGTATCTTTTTGCTTTATCATTTAATAAACTATTTATATATTATGCATATTGACATTATTAAACATATTTTAGGTATATAAAATGTAGGTGTTCTTATTATATCAAATGAAATTAAACTGTTACAGACATACTTTTCAAAGTAGGTCAAAATAATTTATTCAGTTTCACAATATCTTTGAAAGTATTTGAAATATAAAGACCTGTCATATTGTAATCAGTCTTAATACTCCATTAGGATCAAGAATTATTGCCATCTATACTCGCTTATTAGTCGAGTCCAAATGCAGACAACATAGACCCTGATCTGCTGTTGCAGAAAGCCTTGACAGATCAGGATCTGTTTTTGTTCCACTTTTTATTCCTTACAAATTGCACAGATCCGTTACAGCTGCTATATTTTGCAGTATCTAATTCATTGCAGTTGGACTTGGCTCATCTGTAGTACATATGATCTATTGTAAATATATGCATGATTGCCTGGGCTTGTTGGTTCATAGTGATTTGTCAACACAAAAAAAAAAAAATTTAAAAAATGTGTCTTCTGAATCAATCAATTAACTCTTCTCAGCGTATTGTTTAATAACTCCCAAATTGTATTAAATTTTGTTTTTAATCTTTTTCTTCAGACATCCTTTTAATAGCTAAAGTGTTTCAATTTCAAAGCAAGAATTTTCAATGCATGGCCATGTAAATTTATTTTGACATTCCATAAGTGTTAACAAATATGATGAATTCTATAGAATAGTTGAATATTTCTGACCTTTTTTAAGTTTCCATATGTAAAATCTATAATCCTTGTTTTTAAGTTTCCATATGTAAAATCTATAGTCCTTGTTTTTAATTTTCTATATGTAAAATCTACAATCCTTGTTTTTAAGTTTCAATATGTAAAATCTAGAATCCTTGTTTTTAATTTTCTATATGTAAAATCTATAATCCTTGCTTTTAAGTTTCTATATGTAAAATCTATAATCCTTGCTTTTAAGTTTCCGTATGTAAAATCTATAATCCTTGTTTTTAAGTTTCTGTATGTAAAATCTATAATCCTTGTTTTTAAGTTTCCATATGTAAAATCTATAATCCTTGTTTTTAAGTTTCCATATGTAAAATCTATAATCCTTGTTTTTAAGTTTCTATATGTAAAATCTATAATCCTTGTTTTTAAGTTTCCATATGTAAAATCTTTAATCCTTGATTTTAAGTTTCCATATGTAAAATCTATAATCCTTGTTTTTAAGTTTCTATATGTAAAATCCATAATCCTTGTTTTTAAGTTTCTATATGTAAACTATATAATCCTTGTTTTTAAGTTTCCGTATGTAAAATCTATAATCCTTGTAATCCTTGTTTTTAAGTTTCTGTATGTAAAATCTATAATCCTTGTTTTTAAGTTTCCATATGTAAAATCTATAATCCTTGTTTTTAAGTTTCCGTAAGTAAAATCTATAATCCTTGTTTTTAAGTTTCCATATGTAAAATCTATAATCCTTGTTTTTAAAGATCTTTTAATGAATAATGTCAAAATTGTGAAGGACAGAAAATTTAAAACAGTTTTATATTTTCATGGCCATATGAAAAAAATGTTTTATTTACTCATAGTTTGCTTGTAAAGTTCTATTAGGCATTAATTAAATTTTGCTTTTAAGCTTTATGACTTTGAAATGGAGACTGTTCTGCTAATGTCATTTTTTAATTGATACATGCTGCCGAAAAAGGAAAATGCATATTGTTTATACAGCAATATATTTTTTTGTAATACTGAATATTGATATAATACTGGTCAACAGTATATTTTGTATATCGAATAATAATAACAGACTTGTATATGGTATCAATTGTATATAGAATAATGATACTAGATTGGTAGAAATAATATCTTTTATATTGAATAATGATAAAGGACTGATAGATGTTATGTAGTAAAACCCATATTAAAGATTTCATTTGTCAGCTGTATCACTGAACCTTACATACCTTTTACATTTTTTGTCAGAAAATTTGCCCATAATATTAAAACTAATTGTTCCTTCAGTGAGGAAAACAATCTTTTTATCCAACTTTTTATGTAGTAAAAGCACAAGAAGAATATATTTCATTTTTCATTCCATAGTTTTGACTTCTTTGTAAATAGTTAAAACACCTGAAGATAAATGGAAAATAAAATATTCTGACAAACGATCTTGGTTCCAGTAGAAACAATTTTGTTTATGATTTTATTTCAGAAAAAGCGATCACGCACTCCCCAGTCTCCTTCCAGCCATTTTAGACATGTCATGTCTGTATCTCCAAGAGTATTTTCCACACGAGTTTCAGATGTTGATTCAGTCGGGTAATGAACACTTGAAAATAATTAACTTACACATTTTCATGTCTGTGAGAATTGTTGACTATATTTTGTAGCTAGTTTTGTCCCCCATTTTTTATTAAATAATGGGGAAGGGAAGTGTGCTGTGCTACCTAATATGATGAGACAGGGTTTAGTTTGATTGCCAAGCTTTTTCTCCACCACTTGGCAGAGTTGAGGCCCCTGGTTTTCTGACCCACCCAATCTTTTATCTATACAGTCGTTACCTTAATTACTGGATTTCAAGAACAGATGTTATGCTGCTTGATACAGTAACATTTATGTAATAAAACACTAACTAGACATGTTATTTAGGAGATATGATATTGCTTCAGATAATTAATATCCAAATGTTTATATACTATTTACATTTACATGTAATTCCAGTTCAACTGCAAATGCATAGACCCAGATCTGTTGTTGCACAATGTTCTGGCAGACCTTGGTAGTAGGTATTTTCAGCTAGTTGGGAGTGATCAGTAGAACAAACAACATAAAACCCTGATCTGCTATTGTAATATGTGAAGGCAGATCAGGGTCTCTGTTGTCTGCAGTGGGACTATTCTTCTAAGTGAATATATATGGTATAGAGACATTTGAATATCAGTTATTTGAACAAATATCCTGTCTCTACATGTCTATTATGTGAATGTACATGATTTGTTTACAAAGTAGTTCCTAATACACTATTGGGCACACGTGTCCTGTGCGTGGGTGCAATATGAAGGTGTGCAATACTGTAAAATATTTAACGATTCTGATAGTGTAAAGTTAATGGAGAAAAAAATGAGCATATAATAAATTTTATTTATTAATCAGCCACATTCATGTATTCAGTGTTAATGTGAATATATTTTATTTCTACACTACATTTCTGTTATAAGCCCATGCTACATGCCCCACTTTTAGCTAAGTTTTGTTGGAAAGTTTTTTTCTTCCAATATTAAGCACCCTACCCCATCTCCCCAACTAGGACTTTCCTAGTGAAGGAGTATAAATACTGTAATTGTTACATGATTCAAACCATGTAATGGCTGGCTTGATGTCATGTATTTTTTATGTCAGTTGTAGTTTCAGCATTAGTCTTTCACATGCTATTTGTCAGCTGTAGTTCTAACATCAGCATTTCACATGCTGTTTGTCAGCTGTAGTTCCAACATCAGAATTGCTCATGCTATTTGTCAGCTGTAGTTCCAACATCAGCATTTCACATGCTATTTGGTAGCTGTAGTCCCAAGATCAGAATTTCACATGCTGTTTGTCAGCTGTAGTTCCAACATCAGAATTGCTGGTGCTATTTGTCAGCTGTAGTTCCAACATCAGCATTTCACATTCTCTTTGTCAACTGTAATTCCAACATCAGCATTTCACATGCTGTTTGTCAGCTGTAGTTCCAACATCATAATTGCTCGTGCTATTTGTCAACTGTAGTTCCAACAACAGAATTTCACATGCTATTTGAATACATGTTTGTGTGGATAAATTGGCAGAGTACTGAGAATACCTGGATCACTGTGGTATCATTCACCCAAGTACTAATAATATCTAGATTACTGTATGTTATCATTTGCCAGCATACTGATAATACCTGGATTAATGTGTTTTTGCCAGTGTACTGATACTACCCAAATTAATGTGTTATCATTTGCTATAATACTGATATTAGGTTGATTATGTCTTATCATTTGCCAGAGTACTGATAATACATATATTATGGTGTGTTATCATTTGCCAGAGTATTGATAATACCTGGATTAATATGTGTTATCATTTGCTAGACTACTGATATTAGGTGGATTACTGTGTGTTATCATTTGTTAGAGTACTGATAGTACCTGGATTAATGTGTTTTTTGCCAGAGTACTGATACTACCTGAATTACTGTGTTATCATTTGCTAGAGTACTGATATTAGGTGGATTACTGTGTTAGCATTTGCCAGAGTACTCATATTATCTGGATTACAGTGTGTTATCATTTGCCAGAGTACTGACTGGCTGTTTCTTGTACAAAGAAAACCATTTATTATCTGTGTATTAATACTGATTGTGTATTATGTCTGTATTAATACTGACTGTGGCTGTTTCTTGTACAAAGCAAACAGTGTAGTCTGTATTAATACTGATTGTGTATTATGTCTGTATTAATACTGATTGTATATTATGTCTGTATTAATACTGATTGTGTATTATGTCTGTATTAATACTGATTGTGTATTATGTCCATATTAATACTGATTGTGGCTGTTTCTCATACAATGTAAACAGTGTAGTCTTTATTAATACTGATTTTATTAATACTGATGGAGCCCTGAGTGGCTGAGTAGTCTAAAGCACTCTCCGTTACGGATCACTGCCATCTCACCTCTGTCTGCGTGGGCTCGATTATCAGATTCAGCCTATATGGGTATGTGAGAAAGCTTGCCAGTAGCTTCTCGTGGGTCGGTGGTTCTTTCCAGGGTTTTCCCAGGTTCTTCCTCCACCATTAAAACTGGCCGCCATGTATAGCCTGTCGTGTGCTGAAAAATGGCGTTAAACCCTACAACAACAACAACAACAACAATTAATATTGATTGTGTATTATGTCTGTATTAATACTAATTGTGTATTATCACTGTGTTAATACTGATTGTGGCTGTTTCTTGTACAAAACAAACTGTGCAGTCTGCATTAATACTTATTGTGTATTATCACTGTATTAATGTTGACTGTGGCCATTTCTGTTACAAAGCAAACTGTATAATCATTATTAATACTGATTGTGTATCATCACTGTATTAATACTGATTGTGTATTATCACTATATTAATACTGACTGTGGCTGTTTTTTTGTACAAAGCAAACTGTGCAGTTTGTATTAATACTGATTGTGTATTTTCAATTATTTAAAATTGATTGTGACTGTTTCTTGTACAAAGCAAACTGTGTAGTCTGTATTAATACTGATTGAATATTATCACTGTATTAATACTGATTGTATATTATCACTGTATTAATACTGATTGTGTATTATCACTGTATTAATACTGATTGTGTATTATCACTGTATTAATACTGACTGTGGCTGTTTCTTGTACAAAGCAAACTGTGCAGTTTGTATTAATACTGATTGTGTATTATGTCTATTGATACTGATTGTTGCTGTTTTTTGTACAAAGCAAACCATGTATTATCACTGTACTAATTGTGGCTATTTGTTGCTGTTGTCTATAGTCAGCTAACATTTTTATGCTTGCTTTGAATTGTAGTGTCAACGAGCTGCTAAATTTACCCAGGGATGTCTTTGTACAGGTTCTAGAACATTCAAAACAAAGGTAGGTTCAAAATAAAAAGAAGGAGTGAAAAACCAAGGACCAAGAAGACATGTCCCAATCATGCAGTTACTATAAATACTTGTTAATAAGGCAAGTCAAACTGATAACTGTATGAACACAGATCTGCTGTCACATAATGTGCTGGCCAATCTAGGTCTTTACAGTTTGTTAGGAGTGTTCATTAAAATAATTAACATAGAGCTTCATCTGCTGGCACATTATATGATGGCTGATCAGGGGTCTGTGTTGCTTGGAGTTGGGCTCAACTTATATGCGATTACACATGGTAATCACTGTGTACCATATATCATTTAGATTGGAGTACATAGCAATCATCTGTCCTTCCTTCCATTAATGATTCTTTCATCTGGCACCTGTTAATCATTAATCATATTTCATGGATTGCCATAAAACTTGGTAACTATTGTGTTAATAATAATAATAATAATAATAATAATAATGAGAACTTTGTATAGCGCCTAATCTTTAGAAGCTCTAAGCACTTTAGAACATTAGATAACACATAGAACATAAAAAAGACATATATAATATTATGATTACAAAAACAAACACCATGAAATCAGAAAACATAAAAAAACATGCTGAAAATATTTAAGGTAGGAAACATTATTAAGTCTTTTAAGTTGATAACTATTATGTTAATCATTTTTCATGGATTGCCATAAAACTTGGTAACTATTATGTAAGTCATTTTTCATGGATTGCCATAAAACTTGCAAAATGTTATGTTAGTACTTTTTCATGAATTGCCATACAATATTTGGTAACTGTTTTGTTAGTTATTTTTTATGGACTGCCATAAATTTGGCAGCTGTTATGTTAGTCATTTTTCAAAGATTGCCATACAGTTTGGTAACTGTTAGTCAGTTGAAGATGCACATGTCAGCAAATCACATTGCTTATATGAGTTTGATTAGAGGTATTGCCCTTGTTTTCATGTAGTTTGTGTGCCACAATCTCATTAGGGTTAATTAGTCCACTTTTTTTGATGGATTTCAGTGAAACTTGGTAAATATTATTGTGATTACCTTTACAATATT
Source organism: Sinohyriopsis cumingii (assembly GCA_028554795.2). Lineage (NCBI taxonomy): Eukaryota > Metazoa > Mollusca > Bivalvia > Unionida > Unionidae > Sinohyriopsis > Sinohyriopsis cumingii. The sequence goes on from CM068839.1 coordinate 46,101,668, forward strand.
TGGTTGAAATTATTGTCAATTATGTCTTGTAGCTTATTATGGTGTATGATGTAATCTTGTTAGAATTACCACAGCTAGTCCAGCTGGTCCTGCCTTTTTTATCTTTCCTCACTATGAAACTGGAACAAATTGAAAAATCTTGGTGCATCCATGATTTTTAAGAGTTATTGCCCTTTTAACAGTTGCAGTTATTATTTGATTACTTTTAAAGCTAGTACATGTATAGATTATCGTCATCACCTAGCACATGTATATATTATGGTCATCACCTAATACATGTACATATTATGGTCATAACCTAATACATGTACATATTATGGTCACCACCTAGTACATGTGCATATTATGGTCATCACCTAATACATGTGCATATTATGGTCATCACCTAATACATGTACATATTATGGTCATAACCTAATACATGTACATATTATGGTCATCACCTAATACATGTACATATTATGGACTTCACCACATACATGTATATACTATGGTCACCACCTAATACATGTACATATTATGGTCGCCACAATACATGTACATATTATGATCATAACCTAATACATGTACATATTATGGTCATCACCTAGTACATGTACATATTATGGTCATCACCTAATACATGTACATTTTATGGTCTTCACCTAATATATGTACATAGTATGGACATCACCTAATACATGTAAATATTATGGTCATCACCTAATACATGTATATATTATGGTCACCACCTAATACATGTACAAGGTATGGTCATCGCTATATACATGTACATAGTATGGTCATCATCTAGTACATGTACATATTATGGACTTCACCATATACATGTACATATTATGGTCATCACCTAGTATATGTACATATTATGGTCATCACCTTATATATGTGCATATTATGGTCACCACCTAATACATGTACATATTATAGACTTTACCATATACATGTACATATTATGGTCATCATCTAGTACATGTACATATTAATTTCATCACCTAATACATGTACATGTTATGGTCATCACCTAGTACATGTACATATTATGGTCATCATCTAGTACATGTATATTTACACCATAGGGTAGGAGCTGGATTCTGGGTATATAGGGGTATATTTATACCGTAGGGTTGGAGCTGGATGCTGGTTAGGTATGGGTATGTTTATATCATAGGGTTGGAGCGGGATGCTGGGTAGGTAGGAGTTTATTTACACCATAGGGTAGGAGCTGGATGCTGGGTAGGTAGGGGTATATTTACACAATAGGGTATGAGCTGGATGCTGGGTAGTTAAGGGTATATTTACACCATAGGGTAGGAGCTTGATGCTGGGTAGGTAGGGGAATATTTATACCATAGGGTAGGAGCTGGCTAGGTAGGGGAATATTTATACCATAGGGTAGGAGCAGGAGGCTGGGTAGGTAGGGGAATATTTATACCATAGAGTTGGAGCTGGATGTTGGGTAGGTAGGGGAATATTTATACCATAGGGTTGGAGCTGGATGCTGGGTAGGTAGGGGTATATTTACACCATAGGGTTGGAGCTGGATGCTGGGTAGGTAGGGGAATATTTATAATATAGGGTTGGAGCTGGATGCTGGGTAGGAAGGGGTATATTTATACCATAGGGTTGGAGCTGGATGCTGGGTACTAGGTTGGGGTATATTTATACGATAGGGTTGGAGCTGGATGCTGGGTACTAGGTTGGGGTATATTTACATGAGAAAATTGCTTACCTTAACTCTAGTTGATGTTCCACTCACAAGCACATCTAGCTAAACCAAAGAAAAGTCTAGTAAGCCCATATTAAACTCTCATTTAGATACGTAACTAAAGATTGATGACAAAATTCATATGATCTGTGTTTGTTTATCACAGCTTAAAGTTTTTGTTTATATCAATCTGTGACAGTTTCTTTTCACCTAAATTGTTTTAATCCTACATATAATTCATTTAGAATTTCATGTATTTAAAAAGGCAGCGAGTGCATGTGAACAGGCTTAATTATATTACTTACGGGATTACAAATCCACTTGCCCAATGCCCACAACAAGATAGATCTGTGTTCGGAAAGCTCAAATTTGCAAGGCACTACCCATGGGCAAGTCCACAAACTTGAGAAAGGGATGCAAGATACAATAAATTTTATTGTATTTCTGTGGTCTGAGTAGAATACAGTAACCATTTGAGCTAATTTACCAACAAGAAGTCATGTTCAATGTGTAATGCTTTATGTTCTGCAAGTTTTATACCCTGCAATCTTACCATAACACATACATCAATACACACATATATGAACATACACATACATCAACATAATACATTCATCAATACACACATACTTCAACACACACACATCAACATAATACATTCATCAACAGACATATTCATCAACACACACATATATAAAAACACATATACATTAACATGCACATACATCAAAACACACATTCATCAACACATTTATTTACCATTTATATGTAACACATTCTTCTTCCGCATACCTGACTACAGTTTCACGTATTTAATGTGTTATTCCCATCTTGTCATCAATGTCAACATCAGTCTTGCATTTTCTCATCTAGATATGATAATGTAAATATTTACTATTTAATATTTTAACATATCTGTTCCACTGAAATCATAATATTTGTACATATCAGGGATTCACCGACTTTCCAGTCCTAAGTTAGCCATGGGCAGTTTGACAGATTGCCAAGTTTAAACAATCAACTTTTCAAACATTGTTTTGATTCATGTCACCAATTTTATGGTGAATAGGTGTTAAATTATAAAAGGCAACTTGTGAGATTTTTTTGACAGGTATGTGTTTGGAAAGAAAAGGCATTAATCTCTAGTGATTAGCTACCAAAAAGATTTGGTTCAAAGCATGGTTGATTTTAGATAATTGTAGCCTCCACAGGTGGCATGTATAATATGTGGTTTATGTAATAATTATATGCATGTTGCTTGGCAAGCAATTAAATGGACAAAAATAAGTGTCCTCAAATCATTCTCAAAAGTTGAATTCTCAAATATTTTGATGCATGTCGCCAATTTGAATGTGAATATAAGGCAATTGCTAAGTAAATGGAATGGATAAAATAAGTGTTTACAAATCCTTGAGTCATGAGTATAAATAATTACAGTCATACTTTAATTCCATCTCTCTTTCTCTCTGTCTCACTCTCTCTTTCTCTTAAAAATGTATCTATTACCATATTTCAATTTTTGTATACCTATCCCTTAATTTGTCTATATATATGTACATGCCTGCTTTTGCTCTTCCGAAGCTGTCTGCATTTTAACTCTTTCTAATATACATTTTTATCTGTGTTCTTATTTACATATATATTTGTAGATAACTTTAGCTATCAGTTTATGGTTGTAAGGTACCAACAGAAATACGAAGGAAACAAAAGTTTCAATAAATATAATGTACTTTCCTTAAAATATACCATATTTTATCTTATTGTTTTTCTCATGTTGGGAGATTATGTTTGGGGCAAGTTCAAATTTCCAGTCAGCTTGCCTCGAGAAAGTTGACTTTGTACTTATAAGGAACATTGATGCATAATTTTAAATAGTCACTGTAGTACTTTATGTATATAAGTACTCCTACTAAACAGCCTGACTGGTTCAGACATTTTACTCTAGTAGTATGTGAAACTGATTGTTGAATAGACATACCAGCCTGACTGGTTCAAACTTTTTTTGACTGTGACATCCTGTTTCATGTTAAACTGAAAATAGAGATCATTATTCTTAATAGCATTAATTGATTCATCGCTAAATTTCATAAATATTTAACTGCATAATAATGTCACTGGTTATGTAGATTTTGTTGAAGTAATGTTTTGCTACAGTGTGCCTATACTATTAGAACCTTCATTGTAACATGGGTCATATTATAAGGCCAACATTATACCATGGTTCCTGCAGTAAGGCCCATCATTATATTGTTGTTCCTGTTATAAGGCCTTTATACTGGTGTTCCTGTTATGAGGCAAACATTATACCATGGTTCCAGTTATAAGGCTCTTCATTAAAGCAAGTATGGTCATGGATTTCATTTAATAAAGTAGTAGTAACATTATATGTATGATATAGTTCATTATAATGCAGTTTCACTATGGACAGATTTATAATGTAGTAGCACTATAGTGCTACTACATTATAAATCTGTCCATAGTGAAACTGCATTATAATGAACTATATCATACATACATACTGTATGCTGTATGACTCCCATGGACAGATTATAACTTAGTCACACTATAGGACTATACTCTATGACTCCTATGGACACATTTATAAGGTAGTCTTGTTGCAGGATTCTGTTCTTTATAACTCCCATTGACAGATTTATAATGTAGTCTTACTTTAAAACTGTATATTCTTTAACTCCCATTGACAGATTTATAATGTAGTCTTACTTTAAAACTATATACTCTGTGAATCCCATTGGCATATTTATAATGTAGTCTTTAAAACTGTATAATCTATAACTCCCATTGACAGATTTATAATGTAGTCTTACTTTAAAACTGTATACTCTATGAATCCCATTGACAGATTTATAATGTAGTCTTACTTTAAAACTGTATACTCTATGAATCTCATTGACAGATTTATAATGTAGTCTGTCTTTAAGACTGTATACTCTATGAATCACATGGACAGATTTAGATTGAAGGTGTACAGTACTGTTTACAGCAGTAATTTGTATGTACTTTCTCCAGAAATATGTTAGCTACGTATGCATTAATATATAAATTAGAAGCAAAAATGAATATTTTTACTTTCATTTAAACTTATTTTTCAGTGACTTTACCTCAAGAGAAAAAATTCAAGACTTAATACAGAGAGTCATGCCAGTAGAACGTGGCAACACAAATATTTCCATTGCTAGCCATGATCTTCTGCATCAAAAAAAGATAAATCTTCAGAAGGGGAACAAATATATCCGACAGCCTCAAATGATGGGAACAAAACCAATTTACTATTTAGATGATGAAAGCTTGGAACATGGCAGTGCTGATAGTCCAGATCATGAATCACCGGATTTCAGTGATTACGGCTTGTACTTGAGTGAGTCCAGAGGATTTTCCAGATACAAGAAAATACCAGCAATAGGAAAAGGTGATTTGTGAATTGGGTAACAATCTGTAGTGATAAGTTAATTGGGAAACAATATGTTAGTGGTGATTAGTGAATTGGGTAACAATCGGTTAGTAGGGATCACTTAATTGGGTAACAAACTGTTAGTAGTGATTACTTAATTGGGTAACACTCTGTTAGTGGTGATTAGTGAATTGGGTAGCAATATATTAATGGTGATTGGTTAATTGGGTAGGAATCTGTTAGTGGTGATTAATGAATTGGGTAGGAATCTGTTAGTGGTGATTAGTGAATTGGGTAGGAATCTGTTAGTGGTGATTAGTAAATTGGGTAGGAATCTGTTAGTGGTTATTAGTGAATTGGGTAGGAATCTGTTAGTGGTCATTAGTGAATTGGGTAGGAATCTGTTAGTGGTGATTAGTGAATTGGGTAGGAATCTGTTAGTGGTGATTAGTGAATTGGGTAGGAATCTGTTAGTGGTGATTAGTGAATTGGGTAGGAATCTGTTAGTGGTGATTAGTGAATTGGGTAGGAATCTGTTAGTGGTGAGTAATAAATTGGGTAGGAATCTGTTAGTGGTGATTGGTTAACTGGGTAACAATACGTTAGTGTGATCAGTTAATTTGGAAGCAATATGTTAGTGGTGATTAGTGAATTGGGTAGGAATCTGTTAGTGGTGATTATATAATTGGGTAGCAATCTGTTAGTGGTGATTGGTTAATTGGGTAACGCTGCATTAGTGGTGATCAGTTAATTTGGAAGCAATCTGTTAGTAGTGATTAGTGAATTGGGTATGAATCTGTTAGTAGTGATTACTTAATTGGGTAACAATCTGTTGGTGGTGATTAGCTAATTGGGTAACAATCTGTAGTGGTGATCAGTGAAGTGGGTAACACACTGTAGTATTGATTAGTTAATTGGGTAACAGTCTGTTATTTGAATTGGGTAACATCAGTTATTGAAGATTATAACATCTGTAAAGCAAAACTTGTCACTGTAAATTCACTTTTATTTGTGAGTGACACTTTTTGGTTGATTAGCAAAACTTGTCACTGTAAATTCACTTTTATTTGTGAGTGACACTTTTTGGTTGATTAGCAAAACTTGTCACTGTAAATTCACTTTTATTTGTGAGTGACACTTTTTGGTTGATTAGTTATGGGTTGCCTGAGGAATTCAAGGCATTTATGACAAAGGACCATCATTTGAAGAAAGTTAGGACTCTCCTTTCACGGTGGAATGTCCAAAAAATTGAACCATAGGTAACACAAAAATATGTAAAATTACAAGAAATAAATAAATTCATAATTAGTTTGATGTGTTATTTAATTTACACTTGGGGAAAGTCACTATTTATTTTAGCTTCTACTCTCATATTAATAGGAATCTCTTACTTACATACCTATTATACTTATTTGTAAGTCAAGTACAACTGTAAACAACCTAGACACCAATTTGCCATCACATAATGTGCTGTTCGATTAGGGTCAGTTCTCTTTGTTCTACTGATTACTTCCAACAATCTGCATAGACCAAGATCTGCTAGTGCATCATGCAATGGCAGACTTGGGTATCTACAGTTTGCAGTTGGACTCAACTTATAGCAAGTATATGCAGTAAAGTCTGCCTGTAATTTCATTTCTTTGTCTATACATTTGTCTGTCTGCTTGTTGCAAAATCATTTTAGTATGATAAACTAAAATAACAAAGAGTGATGACGTATATTATATTTATATCAAAATGATCGACCTTTATTATATTGTATATTATTTATGTTTATATCAAAATGACCAGGCCTTAATTGTGTGTTATATCTTGTATGTTTATATCAAAATGATCAGGCCTTAATTGTGTGTTATATCTTGTATGTTTATATCAAAATGATCAGGCCTTAATTGTGTGTTATATCTTGTATGTTTATGTCAAAATGATCAGGCCTTAATTGTGTGTTATATCTTGTATGTTTATATCAAAATGATCAGGCCTTAATTGTGTGTTATATCTTGCATGTTTATGTCAAAATGATCAGGTCTTAATTGTTTGATATATTATTTATCCTTACGTCAAAATGATTAAAGGCCATAATTGTATGGTGTATAATTTATACATTAAAATGATCAGGCTATAATTTCACCAATATATTAAGTCTGAAGTCTAGACTAAGACATCAATTTTAAGATATACTTGAATTTCAGCCAGTTAGATTGTTGGATTATTAATCTTAGATTTAAGTCTTAAGTTCTGTGGGTGAAATTCAGACCTGATCATATCCATTATGTTGACACATAACATTTTTATAAATGTTTATATATATCAGTCTCATCATCTTCTCTTGCTGAATTTTGGATCACTTATAGTTTTTGGGTCACATAAGACTTTTGGATCACTTTAACCTTCTGGGTCACTTAAGGATTATGGCTTTTGGATCACTTTAACCTTCTGGGTCACTTAAGGATTATGGCTTTTGGATCACTTTAACCTTCTGGGTCACTTAAGGATTATGGCTTTTGGATCACTTTAACCTTCTGGGTCACTTAAGGATTATGGCTTTTGGATCACTTTAACCTTCTGGGTCACTTAAGGATTATGGCTTTTGGATCACTTTAACCTTCTGGGTCACTTTAGGATTATGGCTTTTGGATCACTTTAACCTTCTGGGTCACTTTAGGATTATGGCTTTTGGATCACTCAAGACCTGGATCATATGTTGTTCTTTATCACCTGAGAGTGTTTGAATCACTTAAAAAGCATTTAAACAGACTTTTTTTAACTAGTTAAGAGTTTTGGATCACTTATGACTTTTGGACCACTTAAGGTTGTTGAATCACTTATGACTTTTGGACCACTTAAAGTTTTGGATCACTTAAGGAACACTTCAGGTTTTTGGATAATTTAGGACTGTTTTCAATTATCTTATAGCCTTATTGACTTGAAACAAAAACAACTTTAACATTTTCACATAAGCATTGCTTTTAGCAAAAGTAACATTTAATCTGATTTCTTTTCAAGATGGTGACCTCCAGTTTGAAGCAATTCTTTGCCTATAATTTTGCTAGAAGATTGTTATAAGTTGGGTTTGTTGTAGTATATATCTATCAAAATAAATCCAAATTTGTCCTATTATCTCAGTTGGTAAAGGACTTATTAATACCCATTTTGTCTATCAAAATAAATCCAAATTTGTCCCATTAGCTCAGTTGGTAAAAGACTATTACATACCCATTTTATATATCAAAATAAATCCAAATTTGTCCTATTATCTCAGTTGGTAAAGGACTTTATTGCATACCCATTTTATCTATCAAAATAAATCCAGATTTGTCCCATTAACTCAGTTGGTAAAGGACTTTATTACATACCCATTTTATCTATCAAAATAAATCCAAATTTGTCCTATTATCTCAGTTGGTAAAGGACTTTATTGCATACCCATTTTATCTGTCAAAATAAATCCAGATTTGTCCCATTAACTCAGTTGGTAAAGGACTTTATTACATACCCATTTTATGTATCAAAATAAATCCAAATTTGTCCTATTATCTCAGTTGGTAAAGGACTTTATTGCATACCCATTTTATCTATCAAAATAAATCCAAATTTGTCCTATTATCTCAGTTGGTAAAGGACTTTATTACATACCCATTTTATCTGTCAAAGTAAATCCAAATTTGTCCCATTAACTCAATTGGTAAAGGACTTTATTACATACCCATTTTATGTATCAAAATAAATCCAAATTTGTCCTATTATCTCAATTGGTAAAGGACTTTATTGCATACCCATTTTATCTATCAAAATAAATCCAAATTTGTCCGATTAGCTCAGTTGGTAAAGGACTTTATTACATACCCATTTTATCTATCAAAATAAATCCAAATTTGTCCCATTATCTCGGTTGGTAAAGGACTATTATATACCCATTTAATCTTACATTATAGCTGATCTTTGATACAGATATTCAATCTATAACCCTATATCAGGCATTCTGTATAGCACACCCAGTTTGGAACTACTTTTATGACTTGAAAAATTAAAGTCCACTTAAAATATATCCAGAATGATTTATTACTTTACTATACATTTTAAATTATGATAAATGACAACACACAGTTAGAATTTTAAGAAAAGCAATCATATTTGGTGAAAATGGCAACATTTACCCCTGTGGATAATGGAAGTGTACTGTCATTAATAGCTGGCGGATTATATGCTTTTCATGGTATCAGGAAATTAGAGTCAGTTGAGGTGGACAAGAATATATTGGACAGAATGTTGACAATGAGTTCTCAGATGAGGCTAGTATGCAAAGTGACATCAAACATGAGAGAGAGAGAGTGTGTGTACTATGCCACTGAAATTTTGTGTTGAAGTTTTACAAAATCCAGACAAAGTATGAAAGACTGGAGGAGTCCCGACTAGATTCAAGGCATAGTTAGAAATGACCCATATTTGGAAAACCTTTACCCCATGTTTAATTCCACAATATAAATCATCTACTCTAACAATATAAGCTAAAATCTATTTCAGCTTTATGGTTTTAAAAATATGGTAGCAAAATTAAATTTTTTAAGGAGCAAGTGAAAGCGGAGGGACTTAGAATTTGTCTATTAAAATTACAGAGGAATCAAACTTATTTAGTAAATCTGAGGATGAAACTGACAAACATTTGCAATGTAAAGGTAGATGTATCACAGAAGGCTGCAGCTGTTTTCATTGTGATGCAGATTTGGAAGCATTACATCTAAGAATGTGTTGAAATGTTTTCATTGCTGGGTCACATTGAATGAACTGTATTTTTACATGTTAAATCTTGTGACTGTTTTAAGTAGAAAATAAAGAGTAGAAAGCAGAACAATATTGCAATATTATTTAGCAATTTGTTAATTATATCCAACATATTAAAATTAAAAGTCTAGTCTTCATCCTATAAAGAGACAGAGTCTTCAATTTTCTACAAATATATTCTTAAATCACTTTAGGTTCAATGCATCAGCAATTTCTTATATTGAATGAAACAATGAAAATAGTTTGAATGTAGTGTAACTTCGTGAACTTTCTGTGCAAACTTGAAGGTATTTAATTACTGTTAGTCTATTTTCCCTGAAATTTGCTTTGATGTAGTGTCTCTTCAGTGAATAGTGTGAGAAAATGGATCCTTACTGGTCCAAAACCTATGTCCCATTTGAGACATAAGAAAACAAATTGACTTGCCTGTTCCATACATATATAAAATTTCAGAGCTAGTCAACATATAGGCAATGCAGACAGACCGATGACATAACTCCACAGTAGATACTTAGGGTCAGCTTCAGTTATGTACATGGGGATTGGTTTTACAATATCTTCTGTAATTCTGAATGCATAATTCCTTTTTTTTTTAATTATACATTAAATAGTTTTTTAAATAGTACCATTAAAACCAATGCATCAAAGACCTAACGAAATACCATTAAAAGCAACCAATCAGAAATCTTGTCACAAAATAACATTAAAAGCAACCAATCAGAAATCTTGTCAAAAGTAACATTAAAAGCAACCAATCAAAGCTTCTCATGCAATACCATTAAAAAGCTACAAATCAAATCTATTTACAAAGTCCTTTATTATTTTATTTACAGTTGTATATAGTTCAAAGTATTTTTATATTATTCTGTTTTTTACAGATGGTAGCAAATCAGCAGATGCAGTACCCAAGTTGCCGTCAGTTTCTCTTGGCCTGCCAGAGTTACCTACAGGAATTCGCCAGACAAAACCTTTCACCTATAGGAAACATTACAATTTTGATTTTACTCTAGGTAAAGTTATCAGTATACACCTCATTTTCTTTAGAATACCTGTTGAAATGTAAATATTTATACTTTGTCTACATTTTAGTCAAGGAACTTCTAAAGTTGGATATGTGAAAATATGGACTTTATAATATTTGTTTTTTCAAAAGTAAACACACACACACACACACACACACACATATATATATATATATATACCCACACACACACACACACACACAGAAAGGAACGATAACAATCAAGATGTAAACTGTACTCTTACTATGCTAATTTGGGTTCTAATTAGTTGATTTGGGTTCTAATTTTTCAACTATTTATTAATTTCCCCAGTTCTTGTTTTATTAGATATGCTCAATTAGAGTTCAACTGCAAACAACATAAACCCAGATCTGCCATTGCTTAAAGTGCTGTCAGATTAAGATCTGTGTTGTTTGTTCTGCTGATTACTTATCATAAACTGCATAGACCTGGATCTACTGGTGCACTGTTTGATGGCAGACCTGGGTCTGTGTTGTTTGTTCTACTAATTACTTATAATAAACTACATAGACCTGGATCTACTGGAAAACTGTTTGATGTCAGACCTGGGTCTGTGTTCTTTGTTCTGCTAATTACTTATAATAAACTACATAGACCTGGATCTACTGGAAAACTGTTTGATGTCAGACCTGGGTCTGTGTTCTTTGTTCTACTAATTACTTCTAATAAACTGCACAGACCCAGTTCTGCTAGTGCTTTGTGCAATGGTAGATCTGGGTCTGTATTGTTTATAATAGCTTTTGACTTATAAGTATATATGGTAAATTCTTGCTATCACTCTTTGGGTTTACTCTCATTCAGTCATATTTTATACATGTCTCAGTTTTATTGCTGCATGTAAGTGTAAAGTAACATTAAAAAAAACTAATTGTATTGAAATACGTCTATTATTTATAAGAGTATATTAAGAAACGTAATATGACAATCACTAACTTAAAAATAACAATCACTAATTTAAAACATAGCATGTACTAAATATATCCAGAATTGACATTACTATAGTCTAATAATATAGGTAATGCTACAGTAACTGAACCAGTCAACTGTTATTGCATCTGATTGTAATCCCCAATAATCTGTAACTATAGGTGTTACAACACTAATTGAATCACTCCACTGTTATTGCATCTGATTGTAATCCCCAATAATCTGTAACTATAGGTGTCACAACACTAATTGAACCACTCAACTGTTATTGCATCTGACTGTATTCCCCAATAATCTGTAACTATAGGTGTTACAACCCTAATTGAACCAATCAACTGTTATTGCATCTGATTGTATTCCACAATAATCTTTAACTATAGGTGTTATAACACTAATAGAACCACTCAACTGTTATTGCATCTGACTGTATTCCCCAATAATCTGTAACTATAGGTGTCACAACACTAATTGAACCAGTCAACTGTTATTGCATCTGATTGTATTCCACAATAATCTGTAACTATAGGTGTTATAACACTAATAGAACCAATCAACTGTTATTGCATCTGACTGTATTCCACAATAATCTGTAACTATAGGTGTCACAACACCAATTGAACCAATCAACTGTTATTGCATTGATTGTAATCCCCAATAATCTGTAACTATAGGTGTCACAAAACCAATTGAACCAATCAACTGTTATTGCATCTGATTGTATTCCCCAATAATCTGTAACTATAGGTGTCACAACACTAATTGAACCAATCAACTGTTATTGCATCTGATTGTATTCCACAATAATCTGTAACTATAGGTGTCACAACACTGTCCGAACCAATCAACTGTTATTGCATCTGATTCTTGGCATCCGTCCGTCTACGAGAGACGATGGCATAGCTCCAAAGTACGCTTTTGCTTATCCTTCTTTTTAGCTCTCTTTTCAGCTTGCTTTATTCTTCTCTTTTCCTCTGCGTTTTGAACTCCCTGCCTGACAGCTAGACGCCAGCTGGAACGGTTGTTTGCACAGCTCTCCCAGTCGTTGACATTGATGTTTGCTGTCTTCATATCCTTCTTGCAAACATCTTTGTAGCGCAGATGTGGTCGTCCAGTTGGTCGTGCACCTTCTGCTAACTCCCCATATAACAGGTCCTTGGGAATGCGACCTGGGTCCATTCTCTTGACATGGCCGAGCCAGTGAAGGCGCCTCTCGCTGAGTATGGAGAACATGCTGTTCATGTTGGCGCGTTCTAGAACTTCTGTGTTGGGTACTTTGTCCTGCCACTGGATGTGCAGAATGCGCCGCAGACATCTCAGGTGGAAGCTGTTGAGTTTCCTCTCGTGTCTTGCATAGGTGGTCCATGTTTCACTGCTGTAGAGAAGTGAGCTGAGCACGCACGCTTGGTAGACACGCAGTTTGGTCTTCTCTGTGAGGTTGGGGTTGTTCCAGACCCTCTGGTTAAGTCTGGCCATCACTGCTGCTGCCTTGGCAATCCTGCCGCCCACCTCAAAATCAATGGAGAGTGAGCTGGAGATGTTAGACCCGAGGTATGTGAAGTTCTCGACAACTTCCAAATTGTACCCATCGATGGAGACAGAGGGAGGGGAGTCTGTGTCCTGTGCCATGACATTTGTTTTCTTCAAACTGATGGTCAGTCCAAATTCCTTACATGCATGGGAGAGGCAGCATACCAGCTGCTGAAGTCCATCTTCTGTGTGTGATGTCAAGGCTGCATCGTCGGCAAAGAGCAATTCACGGATGAGTACCTCTGTGACTTTAGTCTTAGCACGGAGACGGGCGATGTTGAACAGCTTGCCATCAGCCCTGGTATGGATGTACACTCCCTCGTAGCAGTCCTTGAATGCGTACTGGAGAAGCATGGAGAAGAAGATGGCAAAGAGCGTCGGTGCAAGGACACAGCCTTGTTTGACTCCGCTAACGACTGGGAATGCTTCAGATGTTGCGCCATTGAAGCACACTGTGCTGTGCATGTTCTCGTGGAACGACATAATGACAGCAAGCAGACGTGGGGGGCAGCCGATCTTCTGCAGAAGTCTGAAGAGTCCACTCCGACTAACCATGTCAAACGCCTTCGTCAGGTCTATGAAGGCAACGTAGAGGGGCATCCGCTGCTCGCGACACTTCTCCTGCAGCTGACGTAGTGAGAAGATCATGTCTACAGTTGACCTGCCGGCTCGAAATCCACACTGGGATTCTGGGTAGAAGCGGGAGGCTAGGATCTGCAAGCGTGCCAAGGCAACACGGGCGAAGGCCTTTCCGACGATGCTGAGGAGGGAGATGCCCCGATAGTTGTTGCAGTCACTACGGTCTCCTTTGTTTTTGTACAAAGTGACGATGTTGGCATCACGCATGTCCTGTGGGATGTATCCCTGTTCCCAGCAAAGGCAGAGGAGTGTGTGTAGGGGCTGGAGCAGTGCTGGTTTTCCGCTCTTGAGGACTTCAGGCGGAATGCCGTCGCTTCCGGGAGCCTTCCCACAGGCAAGGCAATCGATGGCTTTTCCGAGCTCTTCCAGGGTGGGCTGTGTGTCTAGCTCCTCCATGACAGGCAGGTCTGGAATGGCGTCCAGGGCAGTTCCAGTGACATTGTTTTGGGTTGCATATAGCTCGAGATAGTGCTCAACCCATCGCTGCAGTTGTTTCCCCTGGTCTGTGATGACTTCGCCCGTCTTGGACTTGAGGGGGGCGGTCTTGTAGCTGGGGGGGCCTGTCGCTTGTTTGATACCCTCATACATTCCTCTTGTATCCCCGGTGTCAGCAGCTGTCTGTATACTGTTGCAAAGGTTCAGCCAGTAAATGTTGGCACAGCGGCAGGCGGTCTTCTGGGCATTATTCCTTGCAATCCTGAGGGCTTGTAGTGTTCTGGGACTAGGTGCAGCCTTGTATGCCAGGAGGGCTTTCCTCTTTGCCTCAGTCACGGGCTCCATCTCCTCCCAGTTTGCCTCATACCAGTCGACATTCTTTCGCTCCCTCTTCCCGTAAGCTGTGATGGCTGAATTGTACACAGAGTCACGGATATGGGCCCACTTGGAATCAATGGTGTCATCAGGTGTCACTTTGGTGAGGGCTTCCTTCAGTTTGCTGATGAACTGCTGTGTTTTCTCTGGGTTGCTTGCACAGCAGGTGTTGATACGTGGGTGACCCTTCTTCTTGGCGTGGTGCAGCTTCTTGGGTAATATTCGCACCTTGCTGGCCACGAGGGAATGGTCCGTGTCACAATCGGCACTGTGGTAGCTGCGGGTAAGGAGGACACTGGCCAGTTCTGCACGCCTGGTGATGACGAGGTCTAGCTGGTGCCAGTGGCATGAACGTGGGTGTCTCCACGACACCTGGTGGATCTCCTTGCATTTGAAGAAAGTGTTTGTCACACATAGGCTGTGGGAGCAGCACATCTCCAGCAGTCGCTGACCATTCTCGTTGATCTTTCCCCTTCCGTAAAAGCCAAGACAGGTGGACCAGGCCTCATGGTCAGCTCCCACTCTAGCATTGAAGTCTCCTAGTAAGTAAAGGCTTTCATTGTTGGGGATACTAGATATTGCCTGATCCAGAGCCTCATAAAACTTGTCTTTCTCCTCGTAGGTGGAGTAGAGGGTTGGAGCGTACACACTGAAGATGTTGACCGGGCCTAAGGATGTTGACAGCCGGAGGGCAAGGATTCTCTCAGTACCTGATGATGGAGGTTCAATGAAGGCGATTAGCGTGTTCTTGACGGCAAAGCCTACACCATGATGCCTAGGTTCATCCAAGGGCTTCCCCTGCCAAAAGAATGTGTAATTGGCTTCCCTGATGGTGCCGCTGTCAGCCAGTCGGGTCTCCTGGAGGCAGGCAATGTCGATGTTCAGTCGGGAGAGTTCTCTGTCAATGACGGCAGTCTTCCGTGCATCGTCGATCTGCTGTAGGTCAGTGGTCAATCCAGGACACGTGGTCCTGATGTTCCAGGTTGCAAAACGAAGAGTTGGAGTCTTTTTATTTCTTCTTTTAGTCTTTCCTGGTGCAGAGTTTTGTGGCCCACTTGTCGAGATGGTTCTCTAAGCTCCACGCACCCAGTGAAGCAGGCAGGCCATGGCGGGCAGCACCTTACTGACTGGGGGCTGCCCAGCTTGAGGCGGGCGGTAGCTGTCCAGTGAGACCTGATGATCTCTCCCACCGTCAGAAGTAACCCCTGGCGCCAAGCTCTACGCCAATCGAGCTTTGACTTAGAACCGGTAAACTGCTACTTCTCGTGTTGTGCCGACGCCGTACGACGACGCTGGAGTGTCCTCTCCAGTGGAGCTATGAAGCCTGGGCAGGGTGGTATGGAGAATCAGCTGTTGCCCATGCAGCAGATCCCCCCTCTCCACGCAGCTGGTGTGCCCAAGGGAACGACGAATGCCGATACAGCTTGGCACCAATGGCGTCGCAGGAGTTGCCGGAATGACGTTGAAGTCAATGTCATACCGCCTTAGGGACTCCATCTCCGGATTTTCTGTCGGGGTTTACTCCCTTAGCCTTTCCCATGAGTGGGTATAGCCACAAGGCAGCAGAGGTTTGGAATCGGAGTTTTCCTTCTCCTAGATGAGCTACCATCCAAGGTTTACGAGTCCCATCTACCCGAAGCAACTGGTTTTAAGGCGCCAGTGGGCCGCCTTCACCCCTTCTCCTGTTAGTAGAAAACATGGTCTGCCGGGCTTCAAATCTAAGCCACTCGCGAAGGCCAGGAGCTGGATTTTAGTTGACAGAGGCAGTAAGAGACGCAGGCCGTATGGGGCATTTTGGAGGATTGGGGCGCTTGTCTCCCACTCCCACCCCGGGCAATGTCAACCTTAGACCACGCATCTGATTGTAATCCCCAATAATCTGTAACTATAGGTGTCCCAACACTGTCTGAACCAATCAACTGTTATTGCATTGATTGTATTCCACAATAATCTGTAACTATAGGTGTCACAACACTGTCTGAACCAATCAACTGTTATTGCATTGATTGTATCCCCAATAATCTGTAACTATAGGTGTCACAACACTAATTGAACCAATCAACTGTTATTGCATTGATTGTAATCCCCAATAATCTGTAACTATAGGTGTCACAACACTAATAGAACCAATCAACTGTTATTGCATCTGATTGTATTCCACAATAATCTGTAACTATAGGTGTCACAACACTAATTGAAGCAATCAACTGTTATTGCATCTGATTGTATTCCACAATAATCTTTAACTATAGGTGTCACAACACTAATTGAACCAATCAACTGTTATTGCATTGATTGTAATCCCCAATAATCTGTAACTATAGGTGTCACAACACTAATTGAACCAATCAACTGTTATTGCATCTGATTGTATTCCACAATAATCTGTAACTATAGGTGTCACAACACTAATTGAACCAATCAACTGTTATTGCATTGATTGTAATCCCCAATAATCTGTAACTATAGGTGTCACAACACTAATAGAACCAATCAACTGTTATTGCATCTGATTGTATTCCACAATAATCTGTAACTATAGGTGTCACAACACTGTCTGAACCAATCAACTGTTATTGCATTGATTGTAATCCCCAATAATCTGTAACTATAGGTGTCACAACACTAATTGAACCAATCAACTGTTATTGCATCTGATTGTATTCCACAATAATCTTTAACTATATGTGTTATAACACTAATTGAACCAATCAACTGTTATTGCATCTGATTGTATTCCACAATAATCTGTAACTATAGGTGTCACAACACTAATTGAACCAATCAACTGTTATTGCATCTGTTTGTATTCCACAATAATCTGTAACTATAGGTGTCACAACACTAATTGAACCAATCAACTGTTATTGCATTGATTGTAATCCCCAATAATCTGTAACTATAGGTGTCACAACACTAATTGAAACCAATCAACTGTTATTGCATCTGATTGTAATCCCCAATAATCTTTAACTATAGGTGTTATAACACTAATAGAACCACTCAACTGTTATTGCATCTGATTGTAATCCCCAATAATCTGTAACTATAGGTGTCACAACACTGTCTGAACCAATCAACTGTTATTGCATCTGATTGTATTCCACAATAATCTGTAACTATAGGTGTCACAACACTGTCTGAACCAATCAACTGTTATTGCATCTGATTGTAATCCCCAATAATCTTTAACTATAGGTGTTATAACACTAATAGAACCACTCAACTGTTATTGCATCTGATTGTAATCCCCAATAATCTTTAACTATAGGTGTCACAACACTAATAGAACCAATCAGCTGTTATTGCATCTGATTGTATTCCACAATAATCTGTAACTATAGGTGTCACAACACTGTCTGAACCAATCAACTGTTATTGCATTGATTGTAATCCCCAATAATCTGTAACTATAGGTGTCACAACACTAATTGAACCAATCAACTGTTATTGCATCTGATTGTATTCCACAATAATCTTTAACTATATGTGTTATAACACTAATTGAACCAATCAACTGTTATTGCATCTGATTGTATTCCACAATAATCTGTAACTATAGGTGTCACAACACTAATTGAACCAATCAACTGTTATTGCATTGATTGTAATCCCCAATAATCTGTAACTATAGGTGTCACAACACTAATAGAACCAATCAACTGTTATTGCATCTGATTGTATTCCACAATAATCTGTAACTATAGGTGTCACAACACTGTCTGAACCAATCAACTGTTATTGCATTGATTGTAATCCCCAATAATCTGTAACTATAGGTGTCACAACACTAATTGAACCAATCAACTGTTATTGCATCTGATTGTAATCCCCAATAATCTTTAACTATATGTGTTATAACACTAATTGAAGCAATCAACTGTTATTGCATCTGATTGTAATCCCCAATAATCTGTAACTATAGGTGTCACAACACTAATTGAACCAATCAACTGTTATTGTATCTGATTGTATTCCACAATAATCTGTAACTATAGGTGTCACAACACTGTCTGAACCAATCAACTGTTATTGCATCTGATTGTAATCCCCAATAATCTGTAACTATAGGTGTCACAACACTAATTGAACCAATCAACTGTTATTGCATCTGATTGTAATCCCCAATAATCTTTAACTATAGGTGTTATAACACTAATAGAACCACTCAACTGTTATTGCATCTGATTGTAATCCCCAATAATCTGTAACTATAGGTGTCACAACACTAATTGAACCAATCAACTGTTATTGCATCTGATTGTATTCCGCAATAATCTTTAACTATAGGTGTTATAACACTAATAGAACCACTCAACTGTTATTGCATCTGATTGTAATCCCCAATAATCTTTAACTATAGGTGTTATAACACTAATAGAACCACTCAACTGTTATTGCATCTGATTGTAATCCCCAATAATCTGTAACTATAGGTGTCACAACACTGTCTGAACCAATCAACTGTTATTGCATCTGATTGTAATCCCCAATAATCTTTAACTATAGGTGTCACAACACTAATTGAACCAATCAACTGTTATTGCATCTGATTGTAATCCCCAATAATCTGTAACTATAGGTGTTATAACACTAATAGAACCACTCAACTGTTATTGCATCTGATTGTAATCCCCAATAATCTGTAACTATAGGTGTCACAACACTAATTGAACCAATCAACTGTTATTGCATCTGATTGTAATCCCCAATAATCTTTAACTATAGGTGTTATAACACTAATAGAACCACTCAACTGTTATTGCATCTGATTGTAATCCCCAATAATCTGTAACTATAGGTGTCACAACACTAATTGAACCAATCAACTGTTATTGCATCTGATTGTATTCCACAATAATCTTTAACTATAGGTGTTATAACACTAATAGAACCACTCAACTGTTATTGCATCTGATTGTAATCCCCAATAATCTGTAACTATAGGTGTCACAACACTGTCTGAACCAATCAACTGTTATTGCATCTGATTGTATTCCACAATAATCTGTAACTATAGGTGTCACAACACTGTCTGAACCAATCAACTGTTATTGCATCTGATTGTATTCCACAATAATCTGTAACTATAGGTGTCACAACACTAATTGAACCAATCAACTGTTATTGCATCTGATTGTAATCCCCAATAATCTTTAACTATAGGTGTTATAACACTAATAGAACCACTCAACTGTTATTGCATCTGATTGTAATCCCCAATAATCTGTAACTATAGGTGTCACAACACTAATTGAACCAATCAACTGTTATTGCATCTGATTGTATTCCACAATAATCTTTAACTATAGGTGTTATAACACTAATAGAACCACTCAACTGTTATTGCATCTGATTGTAATCCCCAATAATCTGTAACTATAGGTGTCACAACACTGTCTGAACCAATCAACTGTTATTGCATTGATTGTATTCCACAATAATCTGTAACTATAGGTGTCACAACAATAATTGAACCAATCAACTGTTATTGTATCTGATTGTATCCCCAATAATCTGTAACTATAGGTGTCACAACACTAATTGAACCACTCAACTGTTATTGCATCTGATTGTAATCCCCAATAATCTGTAACTATAGGTGTCACAACACTAATTGAACCAATCAACTGTTATTGCATCTGATTGTAATCCCCAATAATCTGTAACTATAGGTGTCACAACACTGTCTGAACCAATCAACTGTTATTGCATTGATTGTATCCCCAATAATCTGTAACTATAGGTGTCACAACACCAATTGAACCAGTCAACTGTTATTGTATCTGATTGTAATCCCCAATAATCTGTAACTATAGGTGTCACAACACCAATTGAACCAATCAACTGTTATTGTATCTGATTGTAGTCTTGAATTATCTGTAACTATAGGTGTCACAACACTAATTGAGCCACTAAAGATACCACTGCACTAATTGAGTCACAAAAAGTATCACAACACTAATTCAGTTACTATATGTATCATTACACTAAGTCACTATAGGTATCGCTTTACTAATTGAGGTACATATGTATCACAACTTTAACTGAGTCACCATAGGAAACAAAAGTAATGGCTGCAGCATTAACTATAAAAGATTTTGTTTGAAAGATTTTATTAGTTTCCAAGGTTATTTTGCATTTGGTAACATCATCACATTACATTTTCTCAAGGTCATATGCAATTAGTAATATGTTCACAGTACAGTTTTCAAGGTCATTTCCATTTGGTAACATCACATTACAGTTTTTCAAGGTCATATGCATCTGTTAAGGTCATTATATTACAATTTGTCAAGGTCATGCTATTGGTAACATCACAATACAGTTTTTGAAGGTCATATGCATTTGGTAACATCATCACAATCATAGTTTTTAAGGTTCATACACATTTGGTAACATCATCACAATGCAGTTTGTCAAGGTCATGTGCATTTGAAAGCATCATCACATTACAGTTTGCATTCAAGACAAAGCAATCAGCTGACTTTTGTTTTGTGTTGATTTCATTTTTCTTTTGTTTGTTTTCATAGAAAATTCAGATTAGTTTCATTACCTAGCTACTGTTTCATATTTGCATTAACATACAGCCTTGTTGTATTCTTAATCAGATGGTGAAAGAAAATTAAGGACAAAAAGAAACTATGGTTTGAAAAGTTTTCATTTTAAATCTGGATTTCAATTTGTTATTATTGCACAATTGTCATGGCTTGGGTAATGACTTTGGGAAAGGAATGTTAAACATGATGATATGCTGTTAGACCTATTTTATAATGGTTGAGGTTTTCAAACCAGCTGTTAGACCTTTTTTATAATGGTTGAGGTTTTCAAACCAGCTGTTAGACCTGTTTTATAAGGGTTGAGGTTTTTAAACCAGCTGTTAGACCTTTTTTTATAAGGGTTGAGGTTTTCAAACCAGCTGGTAGACCTTTTTTTATAATGGTTGAGGTTTTCAAACCAGCTGTTATACCTTTTTTATAAGGGTTGAGGTTTTCAAACCAGCTGTTAGACCTTTTTACAATGGTTGAGGTTTTCAAACCAGCTGTTAGACCTATTTTATAATGGTTGAGGTTTTCAAACCAGCTGTTAGACCTATTTTATAATGGTTGAGGTTTTTAAACCAGCTGTTAGACCTATTATGGTTGAGGTTTTCAAACCAGCTGTTAACAAGTCCAAAGATTATTCAGGTCCCATGGTGTAAAGTTACTTAGAGTGAAGCCTGGTCTTTTTGTAGGTGGATGTACAGTGAATTACAGGTCAACACACACAACATATGCAATATGCATTTTGAAACCTTTTTGGCATTTTCTGTCTGTGGCATGTTAAAAAGGACTTTATTTGAAGAAAGGGGCCATTGTGAATTGCCCTCATTCCATTTGAAGAAAGGGGCCATTCTGAGTTGCCCTTATGTCATTTGAAGAAAGGAGCCATTGTGAATTGCCCTCATTGCATTTGAACAAAGGGGCTATTATGAGTTGCCCTTATGCCATTTGAAGAAAGGAGCCATTTTGAATAGCCCTCATACCATTTGAGGAAAGGGGCCATTCTGAATTGCCCTTATGCGATTTGAAGAAAGGAGCCATTGTGAATTGCCTTTATGCCACTTAAAGATAGCTGTCATTCTGATTTGCCTTCTTTCCATTTGAAGATATGGTTCATTGTGAGTTGTGCTTATGACGTTGTTAGATGGGTTCATTCTGATTTGCCCTTATGCCATTTAAGGACAGGAGACATTCTGATTTTTCCTTATGCCATTTAAAGATTGGGGCCATTCTGAGTCACTCTTATGACATTCGAAGATAGGAGCCATTTTGATTTACCCTTAAGCCATTTAAAGATAGGGGACATTCTAAGTTGCCATTATGCCACTTAAAGATAGGGGCCATTCTGAATTGCCTCTTGGGATCAGGATTCTTATACATCATAATAAGCACACTTGCCAGAGGTGACTAATGGTGATAGGAGCCATGGTGGTTCAGAGGTAAGTGTTGTAGACTTATGATTGTAGCATGCAGGTTTGAATCCTGCCATTGTACCAGTCTGGACTGGCTATATTTATGCATCCTTGGGCTAGGTACTTTACTTCAGCACTAACTAACCTAGAGATGTTGCAGTCTTGTAAAACACCAAACCATAGTAAACTGAAACAAATGTTCTTTGCATCATACTGACTCAGTAACTTATCATTGAATCACACTGACTGAATAACGTATCATTGCATCACACTAAATAACTTATCATTAAATCACACTAAATAACTTATCATTAAATCACACTGACTGAATAATTTATCATTGCATCACACTGATTAAATAACTTATCATTGCATCACACTAAATAACTTATCATTGCATCACACCGATTGAATGACTTATCATTGCATCACACTGACTAAATAACTTTTCATTGCATCATGCTGACTAAATAACTTATCACTATTTGAAAATTGAATGATTTCCATAAAATCTTTCATCAAAATATAAATTGTGGAAATAACATTTAAAATTGAGGGTGCAAGTTTTTCATTGATGGTTGAGATGTAGAATTTTATTTTGCATACCTAGCTGATGTTTGAGATGTTGATTTTTATTTTGCATATCTAGCTGATGTTTGAGATGTAGAATTTTATTTTGCATATCTAGCTGATGTTTGAGATGTAGAATTTTATTTTGCATATCTAGCTGATGGTTGAGATGTAGAATTTTATTTTGCATACCTAGCTGATGTTTGAGATGTTGAATTTTATTTTGCATATCTAGCTGATGGTTGAGATGTAGAATTTTATTTTGCATACCTAGCTGATGGTTCTTCTGCTTGATTTCTCAGTTTGATCACTGCGGTAATCTCCAAGCCTTTTTCCAAGCCTCATTTGACTTGGATTGGAATGAGATGAGTCAAGTACATTTGACTTGGATTGGAATTAGATGAGTCAAGTACATTTGACTTGGATTGGAATGAGATGAGTCAAGTCTTTTTTCAGGGGGCCCCAAGTGGCAGAGTGGTCTAAAGCGCTCTCCATTATGGATCACTGCCATCTCACCTCTGTCTGCATGGGTTCGAGTCTAGGATTCGGCTAATGTGGGTATGTGAGAAAGCTTGCCAGTAGCTTCTCGTGGGTTGGTGGTTTTTACCGGGGTCTTTCCGGGTTCTTCCTCCACCATTAATACTGGCTGCCATGCATAGCCTATCATGTGCTGAAAAATGTCTTTAAACCCCACAACAACAACAACAACAACAACAACAACATCTTTTTTCCTGGTTACCATTAATGTTAAATGACTTAAAAAGTAATTGTCCCAATATGGGATATAATGATGTTATGAGCCTAATGTATCATGATGTTGCTGTATTTTTATTTTTTCAGCAATCATGAGTCTAACTTGTTGTGATGCTGCTACATTTGTATGATATCATCATTATAACAACACGGGGTTTATACTGC
Source organism: Sinohyriopsis cumingii (assembly GCA_028554795.2). Classification (NCBI taxonomy): domain Eukaryota; kingdom Metazoa; phylum Mollusca; class Bivalvia; order Unionida; family Unionidae; genus Sinohyriopsis; species Sinohyriopsis cumingii. Next base: position 46,125,955 of record CM068839.1, read on the forward strand.
CTTTAGGATGTATCACCCAGTGTCCTGAAAAAAACTTGCTGGGTCATGTTCCATGTTTCATGTTTTCAGCTTGCAGAAAATTCAACAGCATTTTTTTAAAACTGATTATTTCCTTTAGACTGCTGCCATTTATGTCTGACAAAGATGTATAAATCAAAATGTTTTAATGGTCCAATGCTGATAATACAACTGACCATGACAAATTTGTATCAGTCACAATGTTCCAATGGTCCGATGCTGATGACAAAACTGACCATGATAAATATGTATGAATCAAAATGTTCTAATGGTCCAATGCTGATGACACAAATGACCATAGTAAATATTTATCAATCAAAATGTACTAATGGTCCAGTGCTGATGACACAACTGACCATGAAAATATGTATGAATCAAAATGGACTAATGGTCCAATGATGAAGACACAAATGACCATGGTAAATCTGTATCAGTTAAAATGTACTTATGGTCCAATGCTGATGGCACAATTGACCATGATAAATACGTATCAATCAGAATGTACTTATGGTCCAATAATGATGGTACAACTGACCATGGAATGTGTATTAGTCAAAATGTACTAAAGGTCCAATGCTGATGACAAAATTGACCATGGTAAATATGTATCAATCAAAATGTGCTTATGGTCCAATGCTGATAACATTACTAACCATAGTAAATGTACAATAGTCAAAATTTACAAATGGTCCAATGCTGATGACACAACTGACCATGGTAAATATGTATCAATCAAAATATACTAATGGTCCAATGCTGATGAGACATCTGACAATGGTAAACAAGTATCAATCAGAATGTACCATTGGTCCAATGCTTATGATACAACTATCCATGGTAATTGTGATGATGATATATCATGGCTGCATTGTATGATTACATCACTAGTGGAATGCCAGTCCATCAGAGGTTAACCCCTAGCAGATTCAGATACTCATTTGCAGCCATGTCTTGCTGGTTTCCTTCCATAGGTGTTTGCAGTTTTTCTCGAGGGAAAAAACAGCTGTGGACATTGCATAAATTGAACCTACAACCTTTTGATCCCTAAGTTTGTACATTTTGTGCACTCTTTGGTGGTAGTGTTCACATATACAATATGTGCATACTTGGTGGCAGTGCATGTATGTACAGTATGTGCACCCACTGTGGTGGCAATGTTCAATGTAATCAAGTCTGTTTGTCTGTTTTAAATATTGTATTAGGGTTTGGTTTGTAAGATTTATTGATATAAGCATGTGCATTTATTTCTGATTGAAATATTTATGCATACAATAAATCACAGTATAATAGCAAATTAGTGAATAAATATTTATGGATGGGGTCTATTACCAATGTATGGTAGTTTATCATGATTAGCTGCTGACAGTTTAAGCTTTTAAAACAGTATGGAGAAATATCAGTCAGAATATTTGTAGGTCATGCCACTTTTTGGTAGTATGCCCTTTGTAGGTCATGGCACTTGTTGGGATTATGCCTTTGTAGGTCATGGCACTTGTTGGTATTATGCCCTTTGTAGGTCATGGCACTTGTTGGTATTATGCCCTTTGTATGACATGGCACTTGTTGGTATTATGCCCTTTGTATGTCATGGCACATGTTGGTATTATGCCCTTTGCATGACATGTAACCAGTTGGTATTATGCCCTTTTTATGGCATGGCACATGTTGGTATTATGCTCTTTATATGGCATGGCACTTGTTGGTATTATGCCCTTTGTATGGCATGTAACTTGTTGGTATTACGCCCTTTGTATGTCATAGTACATGCTGGTATTAAACCTTTGTATCTCATGGCACTTGTTGGGTTGTTCCCTTTGTATTAATGTAACTTGCTGGTATTATGCCCTTTGTATGTCATAGCACTTGCTGGTATTGTGCTATTTGTATAACATGTAACTTGTTGGTATTATGCCATTTGACATGTATGTATTGTAATTAGTTGGTATTATGCCCTTTGTATGACAAGGTACTTATTGGTATTGTGCCCTTTTTATGACATGGCACTTGTTGGTATTATGCCCTTTTTATGACATGGGAATACAGCAGTCTTCGATTGGCCATAAACACCAATATGAATCGAATATCCTTCAACTGGCACATATACTAGTATGATTAGAATAGCCTTTTATGAGCCATACATTCTACTATAACTAGAATTTCTTTCAGTTGGCAATACAAACCAGTATGAATATAATAGCCTTCAATAAACCATTCAAACTAGAATAAAAAAAGAATAGACTTTAATTAGCAGCCTGTATAATTTCTACAGAATAGACTTAAGTTAGCAGCCTGTAGAAATTCTATAGAATAAACTTCATATAGCAGCCTGTAGAAATTCTATGAAATAGACTACAATTAGCAGCCTGTAGAAATTCTATAGAATAGACTTCATGTAGCAGCCTGTAGAAATTATATGGAATAGACTACAATTAGCAGCCTGTAGAAATTCTATAGAATAGACTTAAGTTAGCAGCCTGTAGAAATTCTATAGAATAGACTTAAGTTAGCAGCCTGTAGAAATTCTATAGAATAGACTTCAATTAGTAGCCTGTAGAAATTCTATAGAATAGCTTTGTAATGATTTGTGCAAGCTATACATCATTTGTTTCTCTATCCATATTTGTATTAAATTGTCATAATATAGATTTTTTGTCAGTGATATTATTCATTTGTATACAAATATATATATATATATACAGCTTGACCCCGCTATAACATGGTAGTTGGGAGCCAAAAGTACATGACCTTTTTTTTAGATCGAACAGTGTTATAAGCAACCAGGTCAGTTAGTTAAAAAAAAGTGATGCATATACCCCAAAATAATTTTGCAGGGGGGTAATAAATGTGGGCTGTAAAATACATTCTTAATCGGCACAGTTACCATCTTAAATCGATGCATATTAAATGAGAACCACACCTGTAGTAAAATCAGAGAAGGCATACATAATAGTTTACTTTATTTAGAGAACCACGAATTGGTACATATACATGAATACTGTTTAGATATACACGTCTATAGCATGAATAGAGGATCAACACCGTGTACTCACCCGCAAATCTCATCATATACATTGAATCCACAGTGCAAGTGATTCCATCGAAAATATGCACACACACACATTTAAAATATTCAATAATTTTGTCAGGTCATATTGGTCTGAATTCAGTGGAAAACAGCACAATCACGTAACGAATGACAAAGCACATTTACTTTTCAGTACTTCCCAAGTTGGTAAAAGTTAGTTGCGTTTTAAGCAACTATTGGTAGCATTCGTTTGCATAAACCTTTTCCACGTAAAAAGGAATATTTCAAATCACAGTTACTGTGTTCCAGTCACATTGGAAAATGCAAAAATCCATCAAATTTCATTACTTTTATTTAAGTTTGGTACTGACTTCCTTTGAAGAAAAGTTTGCTTTTATTGAAGATTGTAGTTGGCTTTCTTTGATGAAGGGTGCATGTGTTACTGAAGTCACTGCTAAAGGACAGCTTTGGAGGGCCAAACAATGCCCATTTCTTATTGTGGTGGCAACATGAGATAATTGTATTGCATGATTGAGACTGATTTTTTCTCTCCATTTGCTGAGTACATTTTCATAATAATCGGTGCTTCAAAGCTAATCTGTTTTCTTTGAAATTTCAGCAAACTATTTTATCTGGGTACATTTTCAAAAAGGAATTGGCTGTCATATGGACTATTCTAATTACTGTTCCTCTCCGCCTATTGAATAAGCCAATAAGTAATATGTGTGTTTGCTTTTACATTTGTGGTAGCAGTATGATGGTGCCTTCCACGCATGCAGTTGTTCGGATCTGATGCCAAGGATTATTACAGAAAATGCGAGTGCTCTGAAGGATGTAATTCTGAGTGGGAATAAAAAACCAACGAATTTTACTTACCATCCGCATACAAATATCAGTCTTTGTAAATATATTAATTACTAGTGAGCGGCTGAAAATTTGACGAAAGATAGATTACAAGATAATGCCTCGTCTGGTTGATCTCCAATACCAGAAATGTCAACAACGAAAAAGCGGATATCTTACAACGTACGGTACTCATGCTAGTTGTCAAGATAAGCAGATTATGATATAACAATGCACTGTTTAGATGGTTTGTCAATATGGACAAAGAATTCGTTTATATAACAATAGATAAATTTCAGTGCATTTTATATCCAGTTTGTGTCTTTCTTTTGTGGGGCCCTTTCTCCACTCCAAACCAATGGTTGTATATACAAGTTTAAACAGTAAACAATATCGCCAATAAAAAGAAATAATAGGTAGATGGTATATTTTGCCACCAATAAGGAAAAAAGTTCTAAATTTGAGACATTGGTGAAGCCCTACGCGATCCCAGAATAAACATTATTTTTGGTACTTTTAAGAAGAAAATTACATTTTTGTGTGCAAGAAAAATACATATAAAATTTCAGGAGCAATCTCTTTCCCAAAATGATAATAAACTTGTTCTTGTTTTTTTTCTCCTTACTTTTAAGAAAGTTTTTTTTTATGTACAAGAAAAATACATGTATATTAAATTTCATGAGCCACACCACGACCGTGTTATATCCGAATTTGCGTTATAATGGAGCATGCTTTAGTGGGGTCACACTGTATATATACGTGTTTGGAATTTGCTGTGAAATGATTAAAAATAGAATTTGCATCATACCTGTGTGTAGAATTCATTCTTGTACCAGACACTTATCTATCATGCCTATCATAACCCACTGAAAATCTAAATTCATTTTGTAAGAGAAAAATTTCTACCTTAACTGTCATCACCCACTGAAAACCTAATTTCATTGTTGTAACTGATAAATTTCGACCATGTCTGTCATAATCCATTCAAAACCTAATTTCATTGTTGTAACAGACAAATTTTGACCATGCCTGTCATAACCCATTAAAAACCTACATTCATTGACAGTTGCAACATATATATGACCATGTTATTGCAGAATGTGAAGAATTTGTTGAGAAGGAGTACAATACAAATTCAAACAATAGGATCTGAAAAGCAATATTTTGACATTTGTAGAATGTGTTTTAAAAGACCTTATAAGCATATTTACAAAGAGAAGAGTATTATCTTTATATATGATAGTTATGACCCAAAGTAGACAAATATTTTAATGAACTGCTTTAATGAATTGAAACCTTGTACATTTAGTTGTCTCATCTTTATTATGTATACATTTTAATTACTATGAAAACAAGACTAAATCTATGATTGCATGACTGTCTATAATTTAGAGCATCTTTATCAGCCATCTGGGTCCATACACTGCCTTCTGTCAGTGGGGTAGCATTGCCTTCTGTCAATGGGATAGCATTACCTTCTGTCAATGGGATAGCATTGCCTTCTGTAAGTGGGATAGCATTGCCTTCTGTCAATGGGATAGCATTGCCTTCTGTCAATAGGATGGCATTGCCTTCTGTCAATGGGATAGCATTGCCTTCTGTCAATAGGATAGCATTGCCTTCTGTCAATGGGATAGCACTGCCTTCTGTCAATTTACTGAATTTACTGATTCATTTTGAAAATAATTGTTTATAGAATTGCTTTTTTTATAGCTCTCTTCTTTTCCCTGGATTGAAGAGGAACATTTTTGAGGGGGAAAATTCATTTACCTTTCTACTGAAGAAATCTTACTTCAAATATATCTGTTATGAGAGCCATGTATACAATTTAACTTGTATATACAACTATAAGAAATTTGGGTATAGCAAATTCCTGCATAAATCAAAGATTAGTGTTAAGTTAGGTCCATCATTCTGGAAACTATAGTTAGGTCCACCCCTATGCTGGAAACAATAGTTAGGTCCACCCCCTATGCTGGAAACAATAGTCAGGTCCACCCCCTATGCTGGAAACAATAGTTAGGTCCATTTCTGTTTATAACACTTTTTTGTAACAGATGGTTCTCATTATAAACAGACTTTAACACTTTAACTTATTTTGTCAACAACAAATAATTATTTCAGCTCCAGTTCCTACACCACCCACAAGCATACGTGATACAGAAACACCTGCATCTGACCATGGCACTACCATCAGGGTGAATGTTACTTCCACACAAATGAGTGATTCAGAAACAGTAACTCCAGTTGACTATGAAAAAAGATATCAAGAGGCAGAACAGAAGGCTCAGGTACTGATATTCTTTAAAACATACACAGCTTTATTTAACCAGATCTGTGAGATCTGTGCCAGGTGAGGATCTATTTTTTAAAAAAATGATTTCCTTATAAGGCCAGAACAAGGCTTTTCAGAATTTGGGAAAGTGATTTGATTGGATGGTAAGATGAGGTGAGGTAATATGTGATTGTGACATCATCATGTTTTGTGTACTTTCTTCGGCCTGATTTTTGAGATACACACCCTGCATGAAGGTTTGTTTCAAAGATACCTCTATTTTTGTCTTCTATGAAAGTATGTTTTATATGGATAAGTTTTGAGATAGTCAACAATGTCATGCTTTCACTAGAACAAAGTGCCTTGTATTGGTAACAGTGATCAATGGCCCTTGTATGGTGGAGATCCCATGGTACTACATGAGAGAGTATGGTGGAAAGAGACTAAAGAGTTATATATAGATCAATGGCCCTTGTATGGTGGAGATCCCATGGTACTACATGAGAGAGTATGGTGGAAAGAGACTAAAGTGTTACATATATATATATATATATATATATATATATATATATATATATATATATATATATATATATATATATATATATATATATATATGTGTGTGTGTGTGTGTGTGTAGAGAGAGAGAGAGAGAGAGCTTTATTGTCGGTTGAAGACTTTAGTATGTCCTCAAGAATAGTAGTTATCTACAACTGTATATTTTTTCTTACTGTTGGGGATACCATGCTACAATAAATTGTTGCTTTCTATTGAATCCCCATAAGCCTGTACTAGTACTTCCATTCAACAAACTTTCTGTTTCATCACCTTGCATCACCAAAACCCTATGTTAGTTCTTCCATTAGTAAGAGTTTCTGTCATTTCCCCAAGAGCCAATCTTAGTAATTCCATTTGTAAAAGTTTCTGAAAATAAGTAAGGCTTTAAGCAAGTGTACATATGCCTGTACCATATAACTAAGCAGTAAATAAGGTCACTATAGCTAGATATTGCCTACATTTCTTAGCAAAATCTTTAAAGTAGTGTAACTTTTTATAAAGTAAATAATAGTTATCAATCTGATTATTATCATTTTATCATACTGTATTTTCTATGAATTCATTTTGTTCATGAAATTTCCATGCATTTAACAAATAGTTTTAATCATCGCAGAATACAACTATATTTTGGTTTACATGACAAAGGATAACAGTATATTTGGTTTATCTGACAGAGGATATCATCATATTTGTTTTACTTAACAGAAGATAATGATATATTTGGTTTACATGATATGATAATGGTATATTTGGTTTATCTGACAGGATAATGGTATATTTGGTTTACATGACACAGGATAATGGTATATTTGGTTGACATGACACAGGATAATGGTATATTTGGTTTACATTACTTGGATTACAGTACACAGGATAACGATATATTTGGTTTACATGACACAGGATAATGGTATATTTGGTTTACATGACAAAGTATACTGGTATATTTGGTTTGCATGACACAGGATAATGGTATATTTGTTTACATGACACAGGATAATGGTATATTTGGTTACATTACACAGGATAATAGTAGATTTGGTTTACATGACACAGAATAATGATATATTTGTTTTAAATGACACAGGATAATGGTATATTTTGGTTTACATGACAAAGTATAATGGTATATATTTGGTTTATATAATATGATAATGGTATGTTTGTTTTACATGACACAGGATAATGGTATATTTGGTTTACAGTATGCAGGATAACAGTATATTTGGTTTACATGACACAGAATAATGGTATATTTGTTTTAAATGACACAGGATAATGGTATATTTTGGTTTACATGACAAAGTATAATGGTATATATTTGGTTTATATAATATGATAATGGTATGTTTGTTTTACGTGACACAGGATCTATATTAGGTTTACTTTAATTGGTCTACATTACACAGGATAACAGTATATTTGGTTTACATTACACAGAATAACAGTATATTTGGTTTACATGACACAGGATAATGATATATTTGGTTTACATGACACAGGATAGTGGTATATTTGGTTTACATGATATGATAATGGTATAATGGTTTACATGATATGATAATGGTATAATGGTTTACATTACACAATATAACATTATATTTAGTTTACATGACACAGGATAGCAGTATATTTGGTTTACATGACACAACTCAAAATGGATAACAATTAGTTTGATCCTTTACAAAGTAATCTTTATAAGTTTCATTTTCTGTTAACTGTTTTCTCCTGTCTAAATCAATTTTCAGACATTACAACTTCTGTTGGAAGTTTTCTTTGATTTAAAACAATGATCATTAGTTCTAAGTTCTATATTTTAAAAACAATTATCATACATTACAAGTTCTGTTACCAGAGTTTTGGTTTTAGTTATATTTAATTTTCCTGTATTGGTGTTTGCCACCATTTTACAGTCAACATTCTCTAGGAGTATTATTGAAAGATATTGTAATGCATCATATACTGTTGATAGGTATCATAATGTATCATATACTATTGACAGGAATTGTAATGCATCATATACTGTTGACAGATATTGTATTGTATCAAATACTATTGACAAAAATCATAATGTATCAAATACTGTTGACAAATATCATAATATATCATATACTATTGACAAATATTGTAATGCATCATAATGATGAACAAAATAGATTTTAATGATATACAGTGAAACCCAGGTATAACAAATTTTGTTACAACACCACGTTGTATGTACATGATTGTGACATGGCTTCCGAGATGTTACAATAATTTTTACCAATTACTTGAAGTGCCATCATGTTTTAGTGCCAGCATTTACTAATTGTGAAAGATATGATGTATACTTGAAGAATAAAAGTGTCTGATCACTGGATACTTTTTATATGAATAAAGATGTTAAAATTTTCAGTGAAATCAGCCAGTGAATACATGCCTTCATATTTAAGCTATGCCATTGAGATCAGCCAGAGAGTACATTCTTTCATACTTTAATTATGCCAATGAAATCAGACACAGAATACATGCTTTTATACTTTAACTATGCCAATGAGATCAGACAGAGAATACATGCTTTATACTTTAACTATGCCATTGAGATTAGACAGAGAATACATGCTTTTATACTTTAACTATGCAATTGAGATCAGACAGAGAATACATGCTTTATACTTTAACTATGCCATTGAGATTAGACACAGAATACATGCTTTTATACTTTAACTATGCCAATGAGATTAGACAGAGAATACATGCTTTTATACTTTAACTATGCCATTGAGATTAGACACAGAATACATGCTTTATACTTTAACTATGCAACTGAGATCAGCCAGAGAGTACATTCTTTGATATTTTACTTATGCCAATGAGATCAGAGAGAGAATACATGCTTTTATACTTTAACTATGCCAATGAGATCAGACAGAGAATTCATGCTTTTATACTTTAAATATGCCAATGCGATCAGACAGAGAATACATGCTTTGATACTTTAACTATGCTTTTGAGATCAGACAGAGAATACATGCTTTTATACTTTAAATATGCCAATGGGATCAGACAGAGAATGCATGCTTTATGCTTTAAATATGCCAATGAGATCAGACAGAGAATGCATGCTTTTTTACTATAAATATGCCATTGAGATGAGACAGAGAATACATTCTTTGATATTTTACTTATGCCAATGAGACCAGACAGTGAATGCATGCTTTTATACTATAAATATGCCATTGAGATCAGACAGAGAATACATTCTTTGATATTTTACTTATGCCAATGAGATCAGTTTGAGAATACATGCTTTTATACTTTAAATATGCCAATGAGATCAGACAGAGAATACATGCTTTAATACATTAACTATTCATACATTGTTAAAGAATCAGATAACCCAGTGACTAAGGCTCCTGTCAATTTAGATCAAACTCTCCTTCCATATTCCAAGTGAATTGTCAGAATGAAAAAAGGTGTTATGTCATTTTCCCAAAAATGAACTATTGGCATGCTGATGCAATGTGACATAGAAAAAGCACTGATAAATACATGTATAATACAACATGACATGACATGGTTCTCTTCTTCAAATCCAGTATTAAATATGCAGTCACTGTGCATCACTTCTACTATTTAGTATGCATTGATTTAAGATAGTGACTGTACAGCACATAGTTTTTCACTCATTCCACTGCCCACACCCCTGTTGTATATTGTATATAAATCCATCCTTATCTTCAACTGACCTGTGACACTGTTGTGACACAAAATGGTATATAGCTTGATGACACTCTGAGACATTGACCATGTTTTCGCATGATGGTACTCTGTGGACCCAACCATATTATAGCATGATGGCACTCTGTCAACCCTGACCATATTATATCATTATGTCACTCTGTGGACCCTGACATTATTATAGCAAGATGGCATTTTTTGGACCATGACAGTGTTATTGCATGATGGCATTTTTTGGACCATGACAATGTTATAGCATGATGGCATTTTTTTTACCCTGACAATATTATAGCAAGATGGCATTTTTTGGACCATAACAATGTTATTGCATGATGGCAATCATGTTATACATAAGTTTCACTGAAAGTTAACTTCAGCTTTATTGAAATAATAATAATTATCATTATTATTAATGCTATTAAGGGCATTATTTTTATTGTTTTAAAATATATTATTATTTTACTACTGTTATTATTATTATTATTATTATTATTATCAATACATAAGCCTTCACAGTTCATACTGCATAATTATCTGTTTGGATCGATTCACAAATAAAATGGCAGATAGTGATGCAAGGGAGGTAATTTAAAGGTTAAGAACAGTTATTGGATAAAAATTGTCCATATAATGATTTAAAACCCATTGCCAACCCACCCCACCTTCATCAAATATTATCATGGACATTTATATCATGATTTTCATTGTATTACTTAAAGATGCAATATTATATACTAGTAATGGTGTTGCCTTTGTTTCAGAGAAGATATTTGTATGGACATCTATTCCCCAGCATATATGTAATTACTTTTCTCATCATTGTGGTATTTGGATATATTCTTTACGTGGCAAGATGGGTTTTTTTAAAGAATTTAAAATGTATCAAACAGAGAACTAATAACTGGATATTTGCTTTTCATGGCATAATGGTTTATTGAATAATATATCAAACAGAGAACTAACAGCTGATAATGAGAAGTTGAGCTATTTAATATGATGAACCCTTTCAGTGCTTATTTAAGTTTGCTTTCATTTTAGTGTTTTCAGTCTTTGAACAATTTAACCTGTTCAAGCCAACATAATTTTACTGTATATACTCTCCTTTAAGTCAAGTTTAACTGCAAATAATATAGACCCTGGTCTGCCATTGTATAATGTGCCAGCAGATCAGGGTCTGTATAGTTTGTTTACTGATTACTCCAGAAAAAACTATATAGACCCCGAACTGCTGTCCCAATATGCAATGGCAGATCTGGGCCTATATCACTTACATTTGGACTTGACTTACAGGTATAATCTGACAGTACTTACTAATTGTATTAATGGAGTGATGAAAATTATCAAAAGGGATTTGAAAATTCAGTTTCAATTATTATGAAAATGTCTTAACAGTGGAAGGGTTCATACAGTGTAGTGGTAAAGTGTAATAACACTGGAGGGGTAATTTTAATGTAGTGGTAAAATGTCATAACACTGGATCGGTTCATACAATGTAGTGGTAAAATGTCATAACACAAGAGGGGTAATTACAATGTAGTGGTAAAACGTCATAACACTGAAGGTTTCATATGGTATAGTGTAAAATATTATAACACTGGAGGGAAATGACATGTAATGGTAAAATGTCCTAACACTGGAGGGGTAAGTGCAATGTAGTGGACTGGAAGGGTAATGACAGTGTAGTGGTAAAATGTCCTAACACTGAAGGGTTCATATGGTATAGTGTAAAATGTTATAACACTGGAGGGGAAATGACATATAGTGGTAAAATGTCCTAAAAACTGGAGGGGTTCATATAGTGTAGTGGTAAAATGTCATAACACTGGAGGGGTAAGTACAATGTAGTGGACTGGAAGGGTAAATACAGTGTAGTGGTAAAATGTCATAACACTGGAGGGGTAAGTACAATGTAGTGGACTGGAAGGGTAAATACAGTGTAGTGGTAAAATGTCATTACACTGGAGGGGAAATTACATGTGGTGGTAAAATGTCATATCTCTAGAGGGTTAATTGCAATGTAGTGGTAAAATGTCATAACGCAGGAGGAGTAATTACAATGTGGTGGTAATGGGTACAATGTGTCAGATGTTAGGTTTCAGTAGAATATGTTTGATAAGTGTAGGTACATGGATAACTGAGGATTGTGTTCAAAATAATAGTACTGTAGGAAGATAGATAACTGAGGACACTGTATTGAAAAAATAGTAATGAGAGTACATATATAACTGAGGACTCTGTACTTAGATTAAAGCTCCAAATGTAAATCCAATAATGATTCTATCACATATTCTAATGCACTAGTTGCTTACAGTATGATAGAGAAAGGGTTTCTACATTTTATGATATACCACCCTTATGCATACTGTTCATTTAATTGACTAAAAGAAAATATCTTGGAACTTCATTTAACAAATTGACTTGACCATCATTTCTATACAAGTACTGTTAATCATTCTATATTAAGACACACAGTCAACTGAATTACCTAATTAGCCATATCATTCTATATTAATACAGACAGTCAACTGAATTACCTAATTAGTCATATCATTTTATATTAATACACACAGTTAACTGAATTACCAAATTAGTCATATCATTTTATATTAAAACACACAGTTAACTGAATTACCTAATTAGTCATATCATTTTATATTAATACACACAGTCAACTGAATTACCTAATTAGTCATATCATTTTATATTAATACACACAGTTAACTGAATTACCAAATTAGTCATATCATTTTATATTAATACACACAGTCAACTGAATTACCTAATTAGTCATATTATTTTATATTAAAACACAGCTAACTAAATTACCAAATTAGTCATATCATTTTATATTAATACACACAGTCAACTGAATTACCTAATTAGTCATATCATTTTATATTGATACACACAGTTAACTGAATTACCAAATTAGTCATATCATTTTATATTAATACACACAGTTAACTGAATTACCAAATTAGTCATATCATTTTATATTAATACACACAGTTAACTGAATTACCAAATTAGTCATCTCATTCTATATTAAAACACAGTTAACTGAATTACCAAATTAGTCATATCGTTATATATTAAAACACACAGTTAACTGAATTACCTAATTAGTCATATCATTCTATATTAAAACACACAGTCAACTGAATTACCTAATTAGTGATATCATTCTATATTAGAACACAGTCAACTCAATTACCAAATTAGTCATATCATTTTATATTAAAACACAAAGTTAACTGAATTATCTAATTAGTCATTTCATTCTATATTAAAACACACAGTCAACTGAATTACCTAATTAGTCATATCATTCTATATAAAAACACACATTGAACTGAATTACCTAATTAGTCATATCATTTTATATTAAAACACACAGTGAACTGAATTACCTAATTAGTCATATCATTCTATATTAAAACACACAGTTAACTGAATTACATAATTAGTCACATCATTTTATATTAAAACACACAGTTAACTGAATTACCTAATTAGTCATATCATTCTATATTAATACACACAGTTAACTGAATTACCTAATTAGTCATATCATTCTATATTAAAACAAACAGTCAACTGAATTACCTAATTAGTCATATCATTATATATTAAAACACACAGTCAACTGAATTACCTAATTATTCATGTCATTTTATATTAAAACACACAGTTAACTGAATTACCTAATTAGTCATATCATTATATATTAAAACAAACAGTCAACTGAATTACCTAATTAGTCATATAATTATATATTAAAACACACAGTCAACTGAATTACCTAATTAGACATGCCATTCTATATTAAAACACACAGTCAACTGAATTACCTAATTAGTCATATCATTCTATATAAAAACACACATTGAACTGAATTACCTAATTAGTCATATCATTTTATATTAAAACACACAGTGAACTGAATTACCTAATTAGTCATATCATTCTATATTAAAACACACAGTTAACTGAATTACCTAATTAGTCACATCATTTTATATTAAAACACACAGTTAACTGAATTACCTAATTAGTCATATCATTCTATATTAAAACACAAAGTTAACTGAATTACCTAATTAGTCATATCATTCTATATTAATACACACAGTTAACTGAATTACCTAATTAGTCATATCATTCTATATTAAAACAAACAGTCAACTGAATTACCTAATTAGTCATATCATTATATATTAAAACACACAGTCAACTGAATTACCTAATTATTCATGTCATTTTATATTAAAACACACAGTTAACTGAATTACCTAATTAGTCATATCATTATATATTAAAACAAACGGTCAACTGAATTACCTAATTAGTCATATAATTATATATTAAAACACACAGTCAACTGAATTACCTAATTAGACATGCCATTCTATATTAAAACACACAGTCAACTGAATTACCTAATTAGTCATATCATCCTATTTTAATACACAGTCAACTGAATTACCTAATTAGTCATATCATTCTATATTAAAACACACAGTTAACTGAATTACCTAATTAGTCATATCATTGTATATTAAAACACACAGTGAACTGAATTACCTAATTAGTCATATCATTTTATATTAATACACACAGTTAACTGAATTACCTAATTAGTCATATCATTTTATATTAAAA
This sequence comes from Sinohyriopsis cumingii, assembly GCA_028554795.2. Taxonomy (NCBI): domain Eukaryota; kingdom Metazoa; phylum Mollusca; class Bivalvia; order Unionida; family Unionidae; genus Sinohyriopsis; species Sinohyriopsis cumingii. The sequence continues at coordinate 46,141,056 of CM068839.1, forward strand.
CACACAGTTAACTGAATTACCTAATTAGTCATATCATTCTATATTAAAACACACAGTTAACTGAATTACCTAATTAGTCATATCATTCTATATTAAAACAAACAGTCAACTGAATTACCTAATTAGTCATGTCATTTTATATTAAAACACACAGTTAACTGAATTACCTAATTAGTCATGCCATTCTATTTTAATACACACAGTCAACTGAATTACCTAATTAGTCATATCATTCTATTTTAATACACAGTCAACTGAATTACCTAATTAGTGATATCATTCTATATTAAAACACACAGTTAACTGAATTATCTAATTAGTCATATCATTTTATATTAAAACACACAGTCAACTGAATTACCTAATTAGTCGTATCATTTTATATTAAAACACGCAGTCAACTGAATTACCTAATTAGTCATATCATTTTATATTAAAACAGTCAACTGAATTACCTAATTAGTCATATCATTTTAAATTAAAAACACACAGTCAACAGAATTACCTAATTAGTCATATCGTTCTATATTAAAACACACAGTCAATTGAATTACCTAATTAGTCATATCATTCTATATTAAAACACACAGTCAACTGAATTACCTAATTAGTCATGTCATTTTATATTAAAACACACAGTTAACTGAATTACCTAATTAGTCATGCCATTCTATATTAAAACACAGTTAACTGAGTTACCTAATTAGTAAGGAGTGGTCATATCAATGTGAAACTGGTTTAATATTGGCTTTTATGATGTTATGTCTTGATTACAAAAATATAACTAATTTATTATTTTATTCAAAAGGTTAATTAGAATTTACCTCCATTACCTGTGAAACAGATCCTGTGGGTTCTGGGAATTGTCTGTATATTTATCCTGAAGATATTCCTAGAAAGGTTTTAAGGCAAAGATGGCAGCTGATTCTTTATTGAAGACATTTATAAGAATCAGTGATACATATTCATGAACCATAAAACATATATACTCCTGAAAACTGCATAGACCCTGATATGCCATCTCATCATGGGCCAGCATCTCTGGGTCTATGCAGTTTCTTAGGAGTAATCAGAAGAACAAACAAAATAGATTATGATAAGCATGATCATTATGTAGTGGCAGCTCAGGTTCTGTGATGTTTGTAGTTGGTTGACTTATACATGAGTATATATGGCATTCTAGCTTGTGACAAACAAAAATCATGAACCTCACTTAGATGTAAAACTATAATCCTCACTTAGATGTAAAACTAGAATCCTCACTTAGATGTAAAACTATGATCCTCACTTAGATGTAAATCTATTATCCTCACTTAGATGTCAATCTATGATCCTCGCTTAAATGTAAAACTACAATCTTCACTTAGATGTAAAATTATGATTCTCACTTAGATGTAAAACTGTGATCCTCGCTTAGATGTAAATCTATAATCCTCACTTAGATGTAAAACTACAATCCTCACTTAGATGTAAAACTATGATCCTCACTTAGATGTAAATCTATGATCCTCACTTAGATGTGAAACTATGATTCTCACTTAGATGTAAATCTATGATCCTCACTTAGATGTAAAACAATGATCCTCACTTAGATCTAAATCTATGATCCTCACTTAGATGTAATCTATGATCCTCACTTAGATGTAAAACTACAATCCTCACTTAGATGTAAAACTATGATCCTCACTTCGATATAATCTATGATCCTCACTTACATGTAAAACTATGATCCTCACTTATATGTATATATATGATCCTTAGATGTAGAGATACGTATAAGATAGGATCATAGTAAATCTATGATCCTCACTTAGATGTAAAACTACAATACTCACTAATAGATGTAAAACTACAATCCCCACTTAGACGTAAAACTATGATCCTCACTTCGATGTAAATCTATTATCCTCACTTAGATGTAAATCTATGATCCTCACTTAGATGTAAAACTACAATCTTCACTTAGATGTAAAATTATGATCCTCACTTAATGTAAAACTGTGATCCTCGCTTAGATGTGAAACTATGATCCTCACTTAGATGTAAATATATGATCCTCACTTAGATGTAAAACTATGATCCTCACTTAGATGTAAATCTATGATCCTCACTTAGATGTAAACTATGATCATCACTTAGATGTAAATCTATGATCCTCACTTAGATGTAAAACTATGATCCTCACTTAGATGTAAAACTATGATCCTCACTTAGATGTAAATCTATTATCCTCATTTAGATGTAAATATATGATCCTCACTTAGATGTAAAACTACAATCCTCACTTAGATGTAAAACTATGATCCTCACTTAGATATAATCTATGATCCTCACTTAGATGTAAAACTACAATCTTCACTTAGATGTAAAATTATGATCCTCACTTAGATGTAAATCTGTGATCCTTGCTTAGATGTAAATCTATTATCCTCACTTAGATGTAAAACTACAGTCCTCACTTAGATGTAAAACTATGATCCTCACTTAGATATAGATCTATGATCCTCACTTAGATGTAATCTATGATCCTCACTTAGATGTAAAACTATGATCCTCACTCAGATGTAAATCTATGATCCTCACTTAGATTAAAACTACAATCCTCACTTAGATGTAAAATTATGATCCTCACTTAGATGTAAATCTATTATCCTCACTTAGATGTAAATATATGATCCTCACTTAGATGTAAAACTACAATCCTCACTTAGATGTAAAACTATGATCCTCACTTAGATATAATCTATGATCCTCACTTAGATGTAAAACTATGATCCTCACTTAGATGTAAATGTATGATCCTCACTTAGATGTAAAACTATGATCCTCACTCAGATGTAAATCTATGATCCTCACTTAGATGTAAAACTACAATCCTCACTTAGATGTAAAATTATGATCCTCACTTAGATGTAAATCTATTATCCTCACTTAGATGTAAATATATGATCCTCACTTAGATGTAAAACTACAATCCTCACTTAGATGTAAAACTATGATCCTCACTTAGATATAATCTATGATCCTCACTTAGATGTAAAACTATGATCCTCACTTATATGTAAATCTATGATCCTCACTTAGATGTGAATCTATGATCCTCACTTAGATGTGAAACTATGATCCTCACTTAGATCTAAATCTATGATCCTCACTTAGATGTAAAACTATGATCCTCACTGAGATTTAAAACTATGATCCTCACTTAAATGTAAAACTACAATGCTCACTAATAGATGTATCACTACAATCCTCACTTAGATGTAAATCTATGATCTTCACTTAAATGTAAAGCAATGATCCTCACTTAGATGTAAAACTGTGATCCACATTTAGATATAAAACTATGATCCTCACCTTGAAGAAGAACCAACCCATAAGAAGCTACTGGCAAGCTTTCTCACATACCCTCATTGGCTGAATCCAAGACTCAAACCCACACAGACAAAAGGGAGAATGGCAGTGATCCGTAACGGAGAGCAGTTTAGACCACTCATCCACTCGGGGCCCATGATTACTTTGTTACTCTAAGTATAGTTTTACTACTATGTAACACTAAGTATAATGTGGCTACATTCTATATTTATTTTTACAAAGAATTATCAGCAAAATCAAGAATAAGTAATCAACAATATCATGACAGCCCATCTAGGTGACATTGTGGTTTTCTGTCTCTACGTTACTGCACTAGTTAAGCATTTCAATAACAATTCTGAATCAAAAGAATCCATGTGTTTTTTTAAATACCAGTGTTCTTGGGTACTGTACACTGTAGAATGCAAAATTTTGGCAGTTTACTTGAACTGACATATTGGATAGAATTAAATTTTGGCAGTTTACTTGAATTTATATATTGGATAGAATTAAATTGTGGCAGTATACTTGAATTGATATATTGGATAGAATTAAATTTTGGCAGTTTACTTGAATTGATATATTGGATAGAATTAAATTTTGGCAGTTTACTTGAATTGACATACTGGATAGTATTAAATTGTGGCAGTTTACTTGAATTGACATATTGGACAGAATCAATTTGTCAATACCTTTTCTGGAACTTTCTATATAAATGCATTTCTTGCCGTTTGTAGCAGACAGCATTTTTTGGTGATGTTTGCATGTTTTTAATTTATTCCAAATTACATAACCATGTCCACCATCAATTAGAAGATAAAGAGGAACTTCTACCATAAACTTACATCCAGTGGTTGCAATAAAAACCAGTTTACTTTCTTATCTCTAGAATTTTCTTTGGAGTGGGGGTTAATCATGTAGAAAGTATAAATGTGCTCCATTTTCTTTTTCTTGCATACCATCCTAGTGTGTGTGTGTGTGTGTATATATATATATATATATATATATATATGCATGCATTTGGATGACATTTTGTATATTCTGGTTTGAGTCTATATCGTGTGTAGTCACTTGTAAGAAGTAACAGTTCCACAGACCCAGATCTGCCACCTTGTCATGTATTGGCAAATCTGGGTCTGTGTAGTTTGCTAGGAATAATCAGTACAACAAAACTTCATAGACTCTGATCTTCTGCAATTATGAAATGGCAGATCTGGATTGATGTTGTTTGCTTTTGGGCTTGACTTATAAGAGAGTATGTATGGTACTTTGCAGCCATAAATAGCAACTGCTGTTTGAAAAAATGTTTTCCTGATTTTGTTTGGTTTCTCAACTTGTTAAATTTATCTTGAACCAAGTGTTTTAATCTTTCACATTACATATATTATGACATTTGTTCATGCTGCCACCTTTGGTTAAAATGCCAAAGCACATTGCCATTTTGAATTTATTATGCTTGGTATGCATGGGTAGAATGCAAAGTATGTATATGGGCATAGTTTTATTATTCCTCCTATGGATGAGTTATAGGCATAGTTTTATTATTCCTCCTATGGATGAGTTATAGGCATAGTTTTATTATTCCTCCTATGGATGAGTTATAGGCATAGTTTTATTATTCCTCCTATGCATGAGTTATAGGCATAGTTTTATTATTCCTCCTATGCATGAGTTATAGGCATAGTTTTATTATTCTTCCTATGCATGAGTTATAGGCATAGTTTTATTATTCCTCCTATGCATGAGTTATAGGCATAGTTTTATTATTCCTCCTATGCATGAGTTATAGGCATAGTTTTATTATTCCTCCTATGGATGATTTATAGGCATAGTTTTATTACTGTAGTTTCAGCCACTACGAATTATCAGATTATCATTAATCTTCTCCACAGGAGTCAATGCCATCAACCCCAATGCATGCAGTATCACCATCATTCTCAACGAGGGTCCCACAGGCACCAGCTACAACCCCATATCAACAGTCTCCAACAAAATCCACCAGAATACATGACCTTTCCCGTGGTTCCACCATGACAGCCTCACCGCCAGAAGGTGTCTCAAGGGAGAAACTAACTTCTCCTGGCCATATCAAAGCACCTGTTAACACACCTGGTAAATTTTCATCAGAACAGACAGGTAAATATGTTCTACATTACAAATATGGTAGTCTAAATATTATGAGACCAACTCATACATGTTGGAAAGTAATTTTAATAGAAAAGTTGAATATTTGAAAAAGAAAAAACGGTTTACTAATATTACAAATCATAATTTTGTAATTTAAAATGGATTGTATTGAGTTTGTATTTTCATGCACTTTATAAGTTTCAGACGTTGAGATGTCCCCCAATAATGGATGCTCAGACTTAAAAAAGTCTGAGCATTGCACTATGGGGGGACATCTCATAAGCTTCATAAGTTCACTACTTCAACATGCCCCCCCATTAACGGACTTTCAGGACTCTTTATTCAATAGTTCTCTGAAATATAATGTCCATTGCAATGTTGTGCATTCATGTCTCCAAAATGTTTCTATGTCATTAAGAACAAAAATGGTTCAAATGAGGATTAAAGTAAGTTGTAACTTTACGTTTTACATTTGGCAGATATTCATTTCTCCATTCATATCTGACCATTCACATGAACACTACCTGTATGCAGTATATGAACACTACCTGTATAAAGTATATGAACACTACCTGTATACAGTATATGAACACTACCTGTATAAAGTATATGAACACTACCTGTATGCATTATATGAACACTACCTGTATAAAGTATATGACCACTACCTGTATACAGTATATGAACACTACCTGTATACAGTATATGACCACTACCTGTATAAAGTATATGAACACTACCTGTATGCAGTATATGAACACTACCTGTATAAAGTATATGACCACTACCTGTATGCAGTATATGAACACTACCTGTATACAGTATATGAACACTACCTGTATACAGTATATGAACACTACCTGTATAAAGTATATGAACACTACCTGTATAAAGTATATGAACACTACCTGTATAAAGTATATGAACACTACCTGTATAAAGTATATGAACACTGCCTGTATACAGTATATGAACACTACCTGTATACATTATATGAACACTACCTGTATGCATTATATGAACACTACCTGTATACAGTATATGAACACTACCTGTATGCAGTATATGAACACTACCTGTATGCATTATATGAACACTGCTTGTATAAAGTATATGAACACTACATGTATACAGTATATGAACACTACCTGTATAAAGTATATGAACACTACCTTTATACAGTATATGAACACTACCTGTATGCAGTATATGAACACTACCTGTATGCATTATATGAACACTACTTGTATAAAGTATATGAACACTACCTGTATAAAGTATATGAACACTACCTGTATACAGTATATGAACACTACCTGTATACAGTATATGAACACTACCTGTATGCAGTATATGAACACTACCTGTATGCATTATATGAACACTACTTGTATTAAAGTATATGAACACTACCTGTATACAGTATATGAACACTACCTGTATAAAGTATATGAACACTACCTGTATACAGTATATGAACACTACCTGCATACAGTATATGAACACTACCTGTATACAGTATATGAACACTACCTGCATACAGTATATGAACACTACCTGTATGCAGTATATGAACACTACCTGTATACAGTATATGGACACTACCTGTATGCAGTATATGAACACTACCTGTATGCATTATATGAACACTACCTGTATAAAGTATATGAACACTACCTGTATACAGTATATGAACACTACCTGTATGCATTATATGAACACTACCTGTATAAAGTATATGACCACTACCTGTATACAGTATATGAACACTACCTGTATACAGTATATGAACACTACCTGTATACAGTATATGAACACTACCTGTATACAATATATGAACACTACCTGTATGCATTATATGAACACTACTTGTATAAAGTATATGAACACTACCTGTATACAGTATATGAACACTACCTGTATACAGTATATGAACACTACCTGTATACAGTATATGAACGCTACCTGTATAAAGTATATGAACACTACCTGTATACAGTATATGAACACTACCTGTATACAGTATATAAACACTACCTTATAAAGTGGGGCCCCAAGTGGCTGATTGGTCTAAAGCTCTCTCCATTACGGATCTCTGCCATCTCACCTGTCTGTGTGGGTTCGAATCTCGGATTCAGCCAATGTGGGTATGTGAGAAAACTTGCCAGTAGCTTCTCGTGGGTTGGTGGTTCTTTCCAGGGTTTTCCCCCGTTCTTCCTCCACCATTAATAATGGCCACCATTCAACAGCATAAATAGTTTAACAAATTCATAGTTTAATAACATTATGTTATTTAATCATATTTTGAATTTCAGTGAACCCTGGATTCTGTTTAATGCACATTTAGTGCAACTTTCTTTCAGTTTTACTACATGAATTTGGGACTGTTTAATTACCCATGAACTTTGTACTTTAATTATGCATGGATTTGGGACTTTTAGCTACCCATGAATTAGGAACTGTTTGATTACCCATGAATTTGTGACTGCTTAATTATCCATGAGTTTGGCGCTGTTTAATTATCCATTAATTTGGGACTGTTTAATTATCCATTATTTTAGGGCTTTAATTATACATGAATTTTGACTGTTTAAATATCCATGAATTTGGGAATGTTTAATTGTCCATAAATTTGGGACTGTATAATTATCCATGAATTTGGGACTCTTTAATTGCCAATGAATTTGGGACTCTTTAATTATCCTGAATTCAAGATTGTTTAATTATCCCTGAATTTTAGACTGTTTAATTGTCCATGAATTTGGGGCTGTATAATTATCCATGAATTTTGGACTTTTTAATTATCCATTAATTTGGGACTTTTCAATTACCCATGAATTTAAGACTGTTTAATTATGCATGAATTTTGGACAGTTTAATTGTCCATGAATTTGGGAATGTATAATTTATACATGAATTTGGCACTTTTTAATTGTCCATTAATTTAGGACTATTTAATTATCCATTAATTTGGCACTCTTTAATTATCCATTAATTTGGGACTGTTTAATTATCCATTAATTTTGCACTCTTTAGTTATCCATTAATTTGGGACTATTTAATTATCCATGAATTTGGGACTGTTAGCTACCCATGAATTTGGGACTGTTTGACTACCCATGAATTTAGGACTGTTTAATTTTCCATGAATTTAGGACTGTTTGATTTCCCATGAATTTAAGACTGTTTAAGTATCCATGAATTTGGGACTGCATAATTATCCATGAATTTGGGACTGTTAGCTACCCATGAATTTTGGACTATTTAATTATCCATGAATTTGGGACTGTATAATTAAGGATTGACTTTTTTTTAATTCACTGAAATATGAATCCAAAAAATTATATGCAGACTGTATAATCAGCAAATCTTATTTGCAGACTAAACAGTTTGTACAAACATTTTTAAGTTCATACTTTGTTGAATATAAAAATTAAACAGTAAATATTTATAACTAAATTCAACAGCATAAATAGTTTAACAAATTCATAGTTTAATAACTATATGTTATTTAATCATATTTTGAATTTCATTCATAATATGCAATAATATATAACAGTGAAGATTCATGGTGCATATTTACAGCCAATCAGAGAAAAGCATTGTTTTTAAAGCCACGCTTACTTCTCAGTTGAAGATTAGGCAACCACTTTAATGAGAGAAAAAACCAATACTTCCATAATAGAAATCATTGGCCACAAAGGCTTTTATTGTTTTCAGGATAAACATGCTTTTGTTGTTCATTTGAATCAACATTTAGGACTTTATACAAACACCACAGTGCAAAGTGTCATTTTGCACTCTACTGTTATGTTTATTTCAATAACGAAGTCCAGTATTTCGTTCATAAATTAAAATTGTATATTAAGAAGTCTGAGTGTGAGTGATCCTATATTCTTAATATTGTCCTCATTCAGTATAATGTACAGAAAAGTAGTGCAGGTGGGCATGGCTTTAAAATAAATGGGTTCATACAGGTATGAAAAAAATTCTAAAGGGGCTGGCCAATCAGATTGCTGTAAATTGTAATGACACACCAAAATTTTAATTATTTACCCATGAATTTGGGGCTGTTTAGCTACCCTTGAATTTGAGGGTGTTAGTATCCATTAATTTGGGGTTATTTAACTACCCATGAATTTGGGGCTGCTTAATTACCCATGAATTTGGGGCTGTTTAATTACCCATGAATTTGGGTCTGTTTAATTGCCCATGAGTTTGAGGCTGTTTAATTGCCCATGAATTTGAGGCTGTTTAATTGCCCATGAATTTGGGGCTGTTTAATTACCCATGAATTTGAGGCTGTTTGATTGCCCATGAATTTGGGGCTATTTAATTGCCCATGAATTTGGGGCTGTTTAATTGCCCATGAATTTGGGGCTGTTTAATTGCCCATGACTTTCAAACTGCTTAATTACCCATGAATTTGGAGCTATTTGGGCTTTTTAACTTACTTTTGAATTTGTGGCTGTGTAAATACTACCTTTTAATTTTGGGCTTTTTAACTACCCGTGAATTCGAGGATGTTTAATTACCCTGCCCAGCGAAAAGCACATATCAGAGATTGAATAGGAATGCAGTTTATTATAAAGTAAATGGAGCAGGGTCCATGCACATGGAGATGATTTTGTGTGTTAAAAACATCAACATGGCTTCCAAAATTATGAGTATAATGTATTATTCTTGTATGTGAGCTTTTTAAATATCTGTATGCAGTTCCATATATGTAACTTATTCCTGATATTTTTCAAGTAATACCACTTCAGCTAAGTAGATCTTTATGTTCTATGTATTGCTCAATTATGTCTGTGTATGGGTCAGTTATGTCTGTGTATGGGTCAAGTATGTATGTGTATGGGTCAGTTATGTCTGTGTATGGGTCAATTATGTCTGTTCATGGGTCAGTTATGTCTGTGTATGGGTCAGTTATGTCTGTGTATGGGTCAAGTATGTCTGTGTATGGGTCAGTTATGTCTGTGTATGGGTCAATTATGTCTGTGTATGGGTCAGTTATGTCTGTGTATGGGTCAATTATGTCTGTTCATGGGTCAGTTATGTCTGTGTATGGGTCAGTTATGTCTGTGTATGGGTCAATTATGTCTGTTCATGGGTCAGTTATGTCTGTGTATGGGTCAAGTATGTCTTTGTATGGGTCAGTTATGTCTGTGTATGGGTCAATTATGTCTGTGTTTGGGTCAATTATGTCTGTGTATGGGTCAATTATGTCTGTGTATGGGTCAGTTATGTCTGTGTATGGGTCAGTTATGTCTGTGCATGTGTCAGTTATACCTGTATGAGTCAATTATGTTTGTGTATGGGTCAGTTATGTCTGTGCATGGGTCAGTTATGTCTGTGAATGGGTCAGTTATGTCTGTGCATGAGTCAGTTATGTCTGTGTATGGGTCAGTTATGTCTGTGTATGGGTCAGTTATGTCTGTGCATGAGTCAGTTATACCTGTATGAGTCAATTATGTTTGTGTATGGGTCAGTTATGTCTGTGTATGGGTCAGTTATGTCTGTGCATGAGTCAGTTATACCTGTATGAGTCAATTATGTTTGTGTATGGGTCAGTTATGTCTGTGCATGGGTCAGTTATGTCTGTGCATGAGTCAGTTATACCTGTATGAGTCAATTATGTTTGTGTATGGGTCAGTTATGTCTGTGTATGGGTCAGTTATGTCTGTGCATGAGTCAGTTATACCTGTATGAGTCAATTATGTTTGTGTATGGGTCAGTTATGTCTGTATAAGGGTCAGTTATGACCATATCTGCATGTATGGGTTCTCCATAAGAGTTTCAAAGTTGCAATCCAGGACTCCTTCCTTGAAAAAAGTGGGATTACCAACCCTAAAAATAGGAGTCCTAATAATAATATTGTTTTATTCCTCAAGCCAAAATACAAAATAGTCCAATATGCATCATTAGATTGCTAATGCATTGTCATTGTGAAGTATTTAGTATTGTAGTAAAATAATGAAAAACTAAGGTAGCTGAGAACCACTGACCCACTTGAAGCTATTGGCAGGCTTTCTTACATATCCGTGTTGACAGAACCAAGACTCAGATCCATGCAGACAGGCATACGATGTTAGTGATCTGTAAAGGCCAGTGCCTTGGACCAATTGGCCATGGCTTTAGGGTAATTGGCCACCTGGGTCCTTAGACCAATTGGCCATTCAGGTTTCCAGATAATAAGTAATACTTAATCATAATTGCATGCTAATAAGAACAAAGTGATAGTCATCACAGTGATAATATAGTCCTGCTAGTATATGTATCAAAACAGTCATCACAGTGATAATATAGTCCTGGTAGTATATTTATCAAAACAGTCATCAGAGTGATAATATAGTCCTGATAGTATCAGAACAGTCATCACAGTGATAATTTAGTCCTGGTAGTATATGTATCAGAATAGTCATCACAGTGATAATATAGTCCTGATAGTATCAGAACAGTCATCACAGTGATAATATAGTCCTGGTAGTATATGTATCAGAACAGTCATCACAGTGATAATATAGTCCAGGTAATATATGTATCAGAACAGTCATCACAGTGATAATATAGTCCTGGTAGTATATGTATCAGAACAGTCATCACAGGGATAATGTAGTCCTGATAGTATATGTATCAGAACAGTCATCACAGGGATAATATAGTCCTGGTAGTATATGTATCAGAACAGTCATCACAGTGATAATATAGTCCTGGTAATATATGTATCAGAACAGTCATCACAGTGATAATATAGTCCAGGTAATATATTTATTAGAACAGTCATCACAGTGATAATATTGTCCTGGTAGCATATGTGATCAAAACAGTCATCACAGTGATAGTGTAGTCATGGTATTATAGGTAAATGGAACAGTCATGTGGTGGTGAGGCATCACAGTGATATTATAGTCTTGGTAGTATATGTAATTGGAACAGTTATCACACCGATGTGACTGCTACAATGGCCTAGTGGTCAAAGCATCTGCCTCAGATACAGGAGGTCGCAGGATTGAACCTCAGCCAGATCATACCAAAGACTTAAAAATGGTACTAACAGCTGCCTTACTAGGTGCTCAGCATTAAGAGGTTAGTGTTAGGACTGGTCGGCTTGGTGTCAGGATAATGTGACTGGGTGGGACATCATGCTACATGTCTGCGGCATGATGCCCCAGTGCTAGACATCACTATAACCTGGCACACTGCATACGTCACAGAGATATGACTGAAAAATTGTTAAAGATATGTTAAAAATCCATATTACACACACACACACACATCACATCACAGCAGTGTTTTAGTCATGGTAGTATATGTAATTGGAACAGTCATCTAGATTTGATGCATCAGAGTGATTTTATAGTCCTGACATTTATATCAGTTGTCCATTGGAATTGATTGCTTCATTTGACATGCAAAGTGACCTAGATTCTGACATTATATGTAATGGAATATGTTAAGTAAAGCCTGTCTTGAAAGACCACTACCATGAGAGATCAACTGTCTTGTAAGGCCAGATTTACAGTGTACATATTTATATTTGCAATATTATGACCTTTCTTGGGAGACCACCTGTCTTGAGAGATCATGATTTATTGATAGAAGGTTTGATCTTTCAAGAAAGGTTCTGCTGCACTACATAACAGGTTCTATGTTTTCAACCACAAAAAAGGGTCAGCGTATATAAAGCACACAAATAAGCATCCTATGTCTTTATTTATCCACTGTACTGTGCATGTAAATTTCATCAAATTGTCTTCTACATATTTTTCCCTGTCCAAAAATTTATATATTACTTTTATTGTTAAGTTATTTTTCTCCTTAAGATTGCAATTGTAATTATTTTTAATGCCCTGTCATCTTCTCTTTAGGTTTGGATCCCATTGCAGAAACAGCCAGGGAATATTCTGAGAATGGTATCGGAACAAACAGCAGTGGAAGAAGTGTAAGGTTTGAGATTCCTGAGGTCCCTCCTCCTCCATCCACACCACAGGATAATTATGCTGCAGAGGGGGACTACATTGGAGAAATTATGACCAATCAAAATGAGATAAAACAGCTGTCCCAGGCTATCATACATACAAACCAGGCTACAGCGAATACAAGCGCATCTGGAGATCAAGCAACAGTATCAATGAAACCCACAACCAATGAGACCTCAACAAGGGGTGAAAGTACCAATAATAAAACTCCCAAAGTGATCAAATTGCCACTTCTTCAGAGTCGAGAACTTTCTATGACTTCAACCCCTGAATTGTGGCCTACTGTTAATGAAGCTGATTTTGATACCGGCTCAGTTCCAGATCCTGATGACATCAGTCACGATGTTAAGGATGGTCAATCTTCTAAAATGGAACATGAGATGAAAGAAGCTGATAAAAAGAAGGGTGAGCTGGACAGTACATATGTAAATAAAGAAACAGAAAAAGGTTATGTGGTAAAGAAAATTATGGAAGACTCACGCAAAGCTGAGTCACCCGCTCCACCTCCTCCATCCCCAGAACAGAAAGATGAAGATGTTAGCAAAGAGGGGATTCCAAGGTCTAATTCAATGTCGACGGTTCCAGAGGAAGGTGAAAGTGTTTCTGAGGAACCACCAACAATCAAGGAGACAGTTGAAAGTGATGGACTGACAATGGTTTTACAAGTTGCTCCTAAAGGAGGCAAGAATAAGGACCACAGCAAAACCATAGACACATTTGTTAACATTGACATCCCAGCCACTGTGGTTACCTTTGATCAAGAGCCAAACTTTTTGGTGAGCAATTACTCTGGTCAAACTGGCAGTGACTTGACTGAGGCAGAAAGCAAAACTGGTGAGGAAAAGGAAGGAGAGACAAGAAATGTTGGATTATCCATCCAGAACAATTTTACAGCTCAATTAATATCGGAACACACAGAAACAGATGTGGAGAGTTCCATGATAGAGCCAGCCATGTCTCAGATTTCACAAGGCCCATCTATGTCTGACTTCTCAAATCGTGGTGGTGAGAAAGAAGACAGTCTTGGTGGCTGTGATGTACTTGGATCATCCCAAGTGGAAAATTCAAATGAAGTAAAAGGGGATAACTCTATTGATAATGCAGGTAACTCTGATGCAGGAAAGGGAGATAACTATGGTGATGTGGATGGAGGTAACACAGTCACAGAAGATATGAAAGAGGAGAATCCTGCAGACTTGCAGATGACTGAGGAAGGAGGAGATCATGAGGGATTTAAGGAAGACTTAAGACAGGAGTATGAAAGACTGTCAAGAGAAGGTGAAGCAGCACAGCTCACTTGAGAAAAGGAATGTATAAGATTTGCATTTTAAAGTTATTATTGTTTTTGTTTGGTTTTAATAATTCACTAGCAGAGTGCATTAGGCTATTTTGTGAACCATAAAAATGTAGTTTGTTTTTGAAAATTAAAAGCTGCTGTTTAGTTTACTAAACCATGCTGAATTGCCTGTCCACTGACCTTCCTTTCTATTAGCTTACATGCTTACTATCCTATCCTCTCTTTGACATACAGAAAATTTTAAACTATATTCATGTGTCTGGCTGATATATTCATGTCTGTCATACTATATTCATATATCTGTCATGCTATTTTCATATGTCTATCATACTATGCTCATATGTCTGACTGATTATGAAGCCTGCAGTGTTACCATGTATTTGGATACATTTTTTAATATGACTGTCATTTGGTGGAAGATATCTTCTTTTAATTGCTCCTTTTTTACACATTTAATTTCTTTACCTATGTATTGAAGTCTTCCAATCAGCTTATTTGTAATTATATAACAAGAGCTATTTGTGTTATTAAAATTATTTCTCTGAGCTCTTTCTAATTCTGAATGAAGGAGTAATACTCTTGCATATATGTTTTCCAGTCTGTTATTGTTAGTAATTTTTCTTCAAAATGTGAAATTAATATGAAAAAGAAACTCCTAATCTTTTCAAAATCTATGTATCTGTTTCTAAGCACCACATATTGCATTATATTATGCATCTTTTGTTTTAGATTAACAATAAAAACTTAAAGAAAACAACAAAATTGTCAACTGAGTATAGGTTATGCTTAATTTCCCAACTGCATTTGACTGTGTTATATGACAGTACTGCAGTGTAACATGTCTCTTTAGCTAAATGTTCTGTGTTCACTTCATATATATATATATATATATATATATATATATATATATATATATATATATATATATATATATATATGTATGTATATCTCTTAGTTTTAATGTTAAATTGTAATTTGCTTTAGATTTAAGATTTCATATACATTAGACTAACCACAGACAGAGTAAATGTTATTGACAAGGAAACTTAAAAAAACACAAATCACTTTCAGATTGTCATACATCCAGATTTGAATCAACTTTTTAATCTACAGTTCTAGAAAATAGTTTTTCCTGGCCATCAAAACATAGTGTCCTGTGGCTAATTATATAATGCTGTTCTCTGGCTATCAAAACACATTGTTCCATGGCTACCAAAAAACAAAAAGGCATTCAATAAAAAGTCTATATAATAAGTATCCACATTATATCCTAAATAGACACACATGCACATAAACACACACACTATATCTGTAGCATGCACACATACAATATCCTAAACATACACACAAACACTGTATCATAAACACAAATATCACTGAATCCTAAACACACACAAAGTACTGTATCCAAGCACATGCGCAGAAGTACTGTATCACAAAAACACACATATTATATCATAAACACACAACCATGAGCACTGTATCCTAAACACACAAACACACAAGCACTGTATCCTAAACACACAAAAACACACAAGCACTGTATCCTAAACACACACACATGCAAGAACTGTATCCTAAACACATTGGTATGTCATACTGTTATGTCCATATTTTAAACCATTTGTCTGTTCCTATTCTTGTTATTGCTCAAGTTCGGCACATTCTGCAGTTATGAAGCTTTATAAGTAGCTTGCAATTGAAGCTAAAAGAAAGATTTCACTTTGGGGCTCATAAGATAAATGGTCAAGGTCACACATACTGAAAAAAGAAACACTGGTTCCAATCAGTAGCTTGACTGGTATACTGAATATCTTGACTAGTATATTCAGTATCTTGACTGGTATACTCAGTATCTTGACTGGTATACTCAGTATCTTGACTGGTATACTGAATATCTTGACTGGTATACTCAGTATCTTGACTGGTATACTGAATATCTTGACTAGTATATTCAGTATCTTGACTGGTATACTCAGTATCTTGACTGGTATACTCAGTATCTTGACAGAACTTCAATTATGGCTTGCAGTTGAGGTAAGACAGATTTACTGATAAGGGAGTGAAAAGGTCAAAGGTTAAGGTAACAATGACACTAAGAAGAAACATAGCTTCAGTATGATGTCTTCAATTCATTATCACCTACAGGGACATAAATGAGATTGTGGATGGCTTGTATTTGAGACATCTTGAGTTTGTTATCACCTATAGGGACATTAATGAGACTGTAGATGGCTTGCACTTGATACAAGGAAGTTGAAAATTGGCTTCAGATTTAAAGGGAAGTGAATCACAGTTTTACATAAAATGGGAGTATCCAGTCTATGACACTGTTTTACATGAGAAGGGGAGTATCAAATACATGACAGGGCATTACATAATTGGGAGTATCCATTCTATGACACTGTTTTACATGAGAAGGGGAGTATCAAATACATGACAGGCATTGCATAATTGGGAGTATCCAGTCTATGACACTGTTTTACATGAGAAGGGGAGTATCAAATACATGACAATGCATTACATAATTGGGAGTATCCAGTCTATGACACTGTTTTACATGAGAAGGGGAGTATCAAATACATGACAGGCATTACATAATTGGGAGTATCCAGTCTATGACACTGTTTTACATCAGAAGGGGAGTATCAAATACATAACAATGCATTACATAATTGGGAGTATCCAGTCTATGGCACTGTTTTTTAAATATAAAATGGAAGTATTCAATGCATGAAACTGTTTTGCACAAAAGGGGAGTATCCAAATATTGAAAGACTGTTTTACATAAAATAGTATGTATTGTATGATGTAGTGCATGATGCAAATATCATGTACCATGTACAGTATAATGTACTACTTACAATATAATATACCATGTACAGTATTATATACCAAAGTATCATGTACCACTTACAGTTACATGTACCATGTACAGTATCATTTACCACATACAGTAAAATGTACCCTGTACAGTATCATGTTCTACATAGTTATATGTACCATGTACAGTATAATGTATTACTTACAGTATAATATACCACATACAGTATTATATACCAAAGTATCATGTACCACTCACAGTATCATGTACCACTTACAGTTACATGTACCATGTACAGTATCATTTACCACATATAGTAAAATATACCCTGTATAGTATCATGTTCTACTTACAGTATAATATGCCACATACAGTATCATGTACCAAAGTATCATGTACCACTCACAGTATCATGTACCACTTACAGTATCATCTACTACTCACAGTATCATGTACCACATAAAGTCTCATGTACCACTCACAATATCATGTAGAACATACACAATCATATACCACTCACAGTATCATGTACCACTCACAGTATCATGTACCAAATACAGTATCATGTACCACTCACAGCATGTACCACTTACAGTATCATGTACCACTTGCAGTATCATGTACCACTTATAGTATAATGTACCACTTACAGTCTCATGTACTGCTCACACTATCATGTACCACATACAGGATCATGTTCCACTTACAGTATCATGTATCACATACAGCATCATATACCACGTACAGTTTCATGTACCACATACAGTTTCATGTACTTCTCACAGTATCATGTAGAACATTCAGTATCATGTGCCACTCACAGTATCATGTACTACATATAGGATCATGTTCCACTTATGTACCACATACAGTATCATGTACCACTCACAGTATCATGTACCAGTCAGTATCATGTACTACTTACAGTAGCATGTACCACATACAGTATCATGTACACTTACAGTATCATGTACCACATACAGGATCATGTACCACTCACAGTATCATGTACCACATACAGTATCATGTACCACTCACAGCATGTACCACTTACAGTATCATGTACCACTTGCAGTATCATGTACCACTTATAGTATAATGTACCACTTACATTCTCATGTACCACTCACACTATCATGCACCACATATAGGATCATGTTCCACTTACAGTATCATGTATCACATACAGTATCATATACCACATACAGTTTCATGTACCTCTCACAGTATCATGTAGAACATACAGTATCATGTGCCACTCACAGTATCATGTACTACATATAGGATCATGTTCCACTCATGTACCACATACAGTATCATGTACCACTTACAGTATCATGTACCACTCACAGTATCATGTACCACATACAGTATCGTGTACCACTTACAGTATCATGTACCACTTACAGTATCATGTACCACATACAGTTTCATGTACCTCTCACAGTATCATGTACCACATACAGGATCATGTACCACTCACAGTACTTTTGGTACTCTTAGTAACATCCACAAGCAATGCAATGACCTTTCGGCCTTAGTATTAAACTTATTATTTGAAAGTCATTTTTTTGTCTGATTCATAATTGATGCATCTAATATTAACTTTGTCAATACTTTACTGCCAGTGGGTACACTCTAAGTTTATTTAGTTCAATAACACTCGGTGCATCAAATATTAAATATGTCAATACTTTACTGCCGGTGATGGACTCTAAGTTTAATTAATTCAATAAGTTCGGAAGGCTTCAAACCTGAATTAAGTGTTTTGTCCTACAAACAATTCAGTCTTAAATTTTGTGAGTTTAGTTTGGATCAAAGAAGATTACCATGTTACGGTATTAGTTTCTTTTTCTTTCTTGCTGTATTCAAATATAAACCAAATATGTTCACATCTTTCCATGTAAGTGGTCAAAAGCAAATGAAATTTATTCAAATGCCTAATTTTCCTTGTTGAGATTACTGTAGATGTATACCTAACTATTGTTTGTCTTGATTGGTTTGTTATAGTACTTTCAACACGTTATTGACTATTTCGTGCAAAAAAATGGGAGCTATGTTCCTTAGGAACACTGATACAGTGAAACAGTTATTGAACCAAGAACCCTTGAAATATGAATCTGAGACAATATTAACTAATCTAACCCGTGTCCATCATATCATTGTAAGAGTTCTTATTCAATAAATTCACAATCATACCATCTTTTTTCCTGGCATGTATGATTAAATTTTCCCCATTGTAAATGCCTCATCGTTTGAAATAATGTATCAGTTAGGGATATTTATAGTTTTTATTTACTTGATAGTAAATGCCCCTTGATTAGAAATGATGTACCAGTTTGGGATATTTATAGTTTTTATTTACTTGATAGTAAACGTCCCTTGATTAGAAATTATGTATCAGTTGGGGATATTTATATTTTTATTTACTTGATACTAAATGTCCCTTGATTAGAAATGATGTATCAGTTAGGGATATTTATAATTTTATTTACTTGATAGTAAATGTCCCTTTATTAGAAATGATGTATCAGTTGACTCATATACACTGGGAAGAAGTATTATTTTGCACCTGAAATATTTCTGAAATTATTATATGCAATGCCATTTGTTGTAAAAGAATTATAAAATGACAAGAGCTGTAAAATTTTTATTAAATGCTTAGTGTTGTAAAAGTTTATTAAATGCATAGTGTTGTAAAACATTCATTGTTGAAGTCAGACTTCATTGTTGAAAATAGATTTTATTGATTCTTGGATAGGATAAAACCAATTCCAGCATTTTGTTAACATTTTATTAAAAGATCTTTTTGACATAAGGTTCTGTGATAATTTCATATAAGTATTTTTTCTTAATGTCCTTTAATATAGCAGTTGTAACTTTCTTAATAAAATGTGTCATTTTTATAATAATGTTGATATCATTCACATTTTCACCTCATTTTAAATTTTCTCCTGTCCTTAAAATCAACACCATACAGCATACAGTATGGAGCATGTTCTTCAATTCAACATGAAACAATACACAATATGGAATATGTCCTTCCATTCCACACCAAACAACACACAGTATGGAGTATGTCCTTCAATTAGGGGCCCCGAGTGGCCGAGTGGTCTAAAGCGCTCTTCGTTACGGATCACTGCCATCTCACCTCTGTCTGCGGCGGTTTGAGTCTAAGATTCAGCCAATGTGGGCATGTGAGAAAGCCTGCCAGTAGCTTCTCGTGGGTCGGTGGTTCTTTCCGGGGTTTTCCGGGTTCTTCCTCCACCATTAATACTGGCCGCCATGTATAGCCTATCGTGCTGAAAAATGGCGTTAAACCCCACAACAATAACAATAACAATAACAATGTCCTTCAATTCCACACCAAACAACACACAGTATGGAGTATGTCCTTCAATTCCACACCAAACAACACACAGTATGGAGTATGTCCTTCAATTCCACACCAAACAACACACAGTATGGAGTATGTCCTTCAATTCCACACCAAACAACACACAGTATGGAGTATGTCCTTCAATTCCACACCAAACAACACACAATATGGAATATGTCCTTCAATTCCACACCAAACAACACACAGTATGGAGTATGTCCTTCAATTCCACACCAAACAACACACAGTATGGAGTATGTCCTTCAATTCCACACCAAACAACACACAGTATGGAGTATGTCCTTCAATTCAACACCAAATAACACACAATATGGAGTATGTCCTTCAATTCCACACCAAACAACAAACAGTATGGAGCATGCTCTTAACTTCAACACCAAACAACACACAATATGGAGTATGTCCTTCAATTCCACACCAAACAACACACAAAATGGAGAGTGTCGTTCAATTC
This sequence comes from Sinohyriopsis cumingii, assembly GCA_028554795.2. Classification (NCBI taxonomy): domain Eukaryota; kingdom Metazoa; phylum Mollusca; class Bivalvia; order Unionida; family Unionidae; genus Sinohyriopsis; species Sinohyriopsis cumingii. Next base: position 46,162,491 of record CM068839.1, read on the forward strand.
CACACCATACAACACACAGTATGGAGTTTGTCCTTCAATTCCACACCAAACAACACACAAAATGGAGAGTGTCGTTCAGTTCCAAACCATACAACACACAGTATGGAGAGTGTCATTCAATTCCACACCATACAACACACAGTATGGAGCATGTTCTGAGCTTCAACACCAAACAACACATAATAGGGAGTATGTCCTTCAATTCCACACCAAACAACACACAAAATGGAGAGTATCATTCAATTCCACACCATACAACACACAGTATGGAGTATGTCCATCAATTCAACACCAAACAACACACAGTGTGGAGAGTGTCGTTCAATTCCACACCATACAACACACAGTATGGAGTTTGTCCTTCAATTCCACACCAAACAACACACAGTATGGTGTATGTCCTTCAATTCCACACCAAACAACACACAGTATGGAGTATGTCCTTCAATTCCACACCATACAACACACAGTATGGAGTATGTCCTTCAATTTCACACCAAACAACACACAGTATGGAATATGTCCTTCAATTCCACACCATACAACACACAGTATGGAGCATGCTCTTAACTTCAACACCAAACAACACACAATATGGAGCATGTCGTTCGAATCAGCATGAAACAACATACAATATAGATAATGTCCTTCACTCTGGACACTCAGTTGGCATAGCAATACTATCCAGTATGTTGGACACACCATTGACATATCACTAATATCCTTTATGACACTCCGTTGACATAGGAATAATATTCAGTATGACACTCCACTGACATAGCAATAATATCCAGTATGACACTACACTGACATAGCAATAATATCTAGTATGTTAGACACTCCACTGACATAGTAATAATATCTTGTATGACACTACACTGACATAGCAATAATATCTAGTGTTAGACACTACATTGACGTAGCAACAATATCCAGTTTGTTGGACACTCCATTGACATAGCAATAATATTCACTATGTTGGACACCCCTTCCACGTTGCAAAAAATATCCTGTATGTTAAACACTCTGTTGACACCCAGTAATATCCAGTATGTTGGATGCTCCATTGACAAGGCAAAAATATCCAGTATGTTGGACATTACACTGACATGGCATAACTATTCAGTATGTTGGACACTGTTGACACAACAATATCCAGTATATTAGAAGCTCCAATTACATGGCAATAGTATCCAGTATGTTGGACACTACATTGACATGACAATGATATCCAGTATGTTGGACACTACATTGACATGACAATGATATCCAGTATGTTGGACACTCTGTTGACACACAATAATATCAAGTATATTAGACACTCCATTGACATGGCAATAATATCCAGTATGTCAGACACTCTGTTGACACACAATAATATCAAGTATGTTAGACACTACATTGACATGACAATGATATCCAGTATGTTGGACAAAATAATACCATGTATGTCAGACACTCCATTGACATGGCAATAATATCCATCATGTTGGACACTCCATTGATATAACAGTAATATCAAGTATATTGGACACCATAGACACACAATAATATCCAGTATGTTGGACACTCCATTGACATGCCATAATATCCAGTATGTTAGACACTCCATTGATTTAGCAATAAAGACCAGCATGATGGGCACTCCATTGAGTTAGCAATAATATCAAGTATATTGGATACTGTTGACATGCAGTAATATCCAGTATATTCAACACTGTAGACACACAATAATATCCAGTATGTTGGACACTACTGACATAACAATAATAACCAGTATGTTGGACACTCCATTGGCATAGCAATAATATCCAGTATGTTAGACACTCCATTAATTTAGCAATACAAACCAGTATGATGGACACTCCATTGATTTAACAATAATGTCAAGTATACTGGATACTGTTGACATGCAATAATATCCAGTATATTCAACACCGTAGACACACAATAATATCAAGTGTGTTGGACATTATCTTGACATGCAATACTATCCAGTATGTTAGACACTCCATTTACATGACAATAATATCCAGTATGATGGAAACTCCATTCATTTAGAAATAATATCAAGTATATTGGACACTCTGTTGACACAATAATATTAATTATGTTGGATACTTCAGTGACATAGCAGTAATATCCAGTATGTTGGACACTGCTGACCTACAATAATATCCAGTATGTTAGACACTCCATTGACATAGCAGTAATATCCAGTATGTTGGGCACTACATTGACATAGCAAAAATATCCAGTATGTTTGACACAGTGTTGACATAGCAGTAATATCCAGTATGTTGGACACTGTTGACATGCAGTAATATCCAGTATGTTAGACACTCCATTGACATGGCAGTAATATCCAGTATGTTGGACACTGTCACAATAATGCAGGTTCAGAAAAGATAAATTTTTATAGTGACGAACAAATTCAATATGATCTTTGAGCAGAAACACCTTCCAATCTTTAATTAGTGCAAAGATAAACACAAATGACTCTTGCATCTACCACTGAACTAATGGCAGTGGCAGATACTGCTTCTAATCAAGAAAATGTTCCACAATCCAATGGATTTTAATATGGAAACTGAGAAAATGTCTATATGGTTGTGAATATTTGAGTGTGGGCACACATGCATATCTGTGAGGTGATAGTATTGGACAGAGTTGTGTCTATATGGCTGTGAATATCTGAGTGTGGGAATGTGTGTACGTGTGGTAACAGCATTGGACAATGCTAAATAATTATGTGGTTGTGAATATTTGAGTCAGTACACACATGTATGTGTGTGGTAACATCATTGGACAATGCTAAATGTTATGTGGTTGTGAATATTTGAGTGGGTACACGTGTATATGTGGCAACAGCATTGGACAATGCTAAATGTTTATGTGGTTGTGAATATTTGAGTGGGTACACATGTGCATGTGTGTGGTAACAGCATTGGACAATGTTAAATGTTTATGTGGTTGTGAATATTTGAGTGGTGGGTACATGTGTATATATGTGGTCACAGTATTAGACAATGCTAAATGTTTATATGGTTGTGAATATTTGAGTGGCTACACACATGTATGTGTGTGGTAACAGCATTGGACAATGCTAAATGTTTATGTGGTTGTGAATATTTGAGTGGGTACACACATGTATGTGTGTGGTAACAGCATTGGACAATGCTAAATATTTATGTGGTTGTGAATATTTTAGTGGGCACACATGTGTATGTGTGTGGTAACAGCACTTAACAATGCTAAATGCTTATGTGGTTGTGAATATTTGAGTGGTGGGTACATATGTAGGTGTGGCAACAGTATTGGACAATGCTAAATGTTTATGTGGTTGTGAATATTTGAGTGGTGGGTACATATGTATGTGTGTAGTGACAGTATTGGAAAAATGTTTATGTGGTTGTGAATATTTGAGTGGGTACACATGTTTATGTGTGTTGTCATAGTATTGGACAATGCTAAATGTCTATGTGGTTGTGATTATTTGAGTGGGTACACGTGTGTATGTGTGGTGACAGTATTGGACAATGCTAAGTCTACCATTTTTTGTATTTGTAAATGTGCTGAATGCTTCAACACAAAGGGAAAATCAGATCTGAATTTCCAGTAATTTTCTAATGGCTAATATGAAAGGATAACTTCCTCTCATTTGGACAACATCACTTTTTTGCATCATGTGCACTGACCCCCCATGGAATCTCAAAACACACTTTTTGAGTCCCCCCGAAACCCCCAAGAGTAAAAGACATTAAATCTCATCTATGTCATTAAAAATAACACAATTAAGGTAATATTGTATTACATTATACCAGACAGTGAAGTGAATGGAAAGTAATATTGTATTACCTTATACCAGACAGTAAAGTGAGGAGAAAGTAATATTGTATTACATTATAACAGTAAAGTGAAGTGAATGGAAAGTAATATTGTATTACATTGTACCAGACAGTACAGTGAATAGAAAGTAATTACATCATGCCAAAAAGTAACGTAAATGGAAAGTAATATTGTATTATGCCAGATATTAAAGTGAATGGAAAATAATATTGTATTACATTATAACAGACAGTAAAGTGAATAGAAAGTAATATTGTATTACATTATACCAGAGAGTAAAGTGAATGGAAAGTAATATTGTATTACATTATACCAGACAGTAAAGTGAAGTCATGTTGATATTTTGATGTCTAGATGGCTTAAAAATGAAATTGGTTTGATTCTGACCTCCATTAAGGCTATATGATTTCATTGGTGGCCATATTGAAAATTTTTTTGCTTCTCCTCCTGGATAGATGGTCATATTGACATAGGTATTTCACCAAAAGTCTTATGAGATAAGAATTATTTATTTCATTCTGCATAGTCCATATATCTAAAGGTTATCTTTATTATGATGTTTAGTTGGTGACAAGTGAAAATTGTGCCAGTCATATCTCTAATATGGCCACAACAACAGCCATCTTGAAAATCCTATTATTATTATTGCTCATAAATCAAAAGTTATGTAGACACGGAGTATTCACCTGAAAACTTCTTAAGAAATATAATTGGTCCTAAATGAAAATGGCACCAATTTGACCTTAAATATGGCTGTCATGGTGGCCATCTTTTATTTTGTATTGCCTCTCCTGCTGAATGGATGACTATATCAGCAAGGGGTTTTCATCAAAAGAATTCTTATGATATTAGCTGGTCCAAAATGAAAAATGTGCCAATCAGAAATCTAATATATCTGCACCAGGGGGTGATCACCAGTTATTATGTACTTAGAATGACATATGTAAGGTGAAGTTGTTTGCATTTAAAACATCCACACTGGAGAGAATGTTGGCATACCTCTATGCCACTTTGATGTAATGTGGCTGACATTTCTTTGGATATTGTACTTTTTGATAATATAAATGATCTAAGCATACTGCTAACTAAAATGACTGCTCCCTTGTGCTCCAAAAATCAGCGTGAATTAGTCTAAAGTACACTATCTTTAGCAGCTATTAAAATAGGGAAAATGAATTTTGCCAGACTAAACAATACCTGCTTCTCAAAGTGCAATCAATGAATTACCAAATATACAAATGTAAAAAAGTTATCGCCTCTTTTTTTTCATACAATTTACCTCTGAAGTTCAGGAGGTGAAAATGACCAAGGGGAGCTAGCACTTTTTTGAAAGGTGCACATCTGGAGTAAGGCCAAGCTGTATACTCTATAACCCATACTACACCTATCATACACCAAAAAGAGGGATTTGAAGGTTCTTTGAACTATACCTATGATATACAAGGTCTTTTTAAATAGCCACTACCACGTCTTAATGGTCCTAAATGAGACCAATGCCAATCTGACCTCTAGTACTGCTACCATAATGGCCACATTGAAAATAAATTTGTTGGTTGTCCTCCTGACTGAATGGACATTACCAAAATACTTCTTATGATATAGTTGGTCTAAAATGAAAATGGGGTTGATATTGCATCCAATAGGGTCGTTACAATAGCCATCTTAAAAATCTTGATGTCGCTACTCCTCACGAATAAATGGTCATATCAACATAGGATTTTCACAGAAGACTTACTTTTGGCATGTTTAGTTGTCACTTAATTAAAATGATGCTGAACTTACGTCCAATATGGTTGAAGCGGCAAATATCTTGACATTCTTTTTATTTCTCGACGACTTCAGCACTTGCAGTTGAATAAAATAAGAAACGAACTTATCTTGGACTCCTGTAAATTCTTTCTGACCAGTAGAGCATAGGCTCGTCGATAAACTTGAATTTATACTGTGCTTTGCCGTAGTTTAATCGTGAGCTTTTTGTTGTTGTTGTTCTACTCCAGTGAGCCGGATGTGTGTGCCATCATTTGTACGCAAATGAAAGCGTTTCCTGTGATACATTATTGAAGGAAAAGAAAATAGCAAGAGTTTTGCTACAATAGAGAACAGCATGGTCCAGTACAATCCACTGAGTTCAGCATGCTCCAGTGTGTAGTTCTGAGGTCACCCTGGTCCAGTGTGCTGTTTGGAGGTAAATATGGTCCTGTGTGTAGCATGGTTTTATGCATAGCATGAATTATTCCACTCTGTGTGTAGCATGGTTTTATGCATAGCATGAATTATTCCACTCTTGTGTAGCATGGTTTTATGTATAGCACTCAATTATTCCACTCTTGTGTAGCATGGTTTTATGTATAGCACTGAATTATTCCACTCTTGTGTAGCATGGTTTTATGCATAGCATGAATTATTCCACTCTGTGTGTAGCATGGTTTTATGTATGGCACTGAATTATTCCACTCTTGTGTAGCATGGTTTTATGTATAGCATGAATTATTCCACTCTTGTGTAGCATGGTTTTATGCATAGCATGAATTATTCCACTCTTGTGTAGCATGGTTTTATGCATAGCATGAATTATTCCACTCTTGTGTAGCATGGTTTTATGCATAGCATGAATTATTCCACTCTACAAATAACATTTCTACTCTGCAACTTTGTAATGAACATGCTACTTCATCACTTTTCGAAAACGATCTTAATGCTTTTTTGTGATTTTGATTTGTGATGTGATTTTGATTTTTTAACGTAGCTTTAACAATTTTTCAGTCATATCGCTACGATGCCTGCAATGTGCCAGTTTATAGTGATGTCTAGCACTGGGGCATCATGCCGCAGACATGTAGCATGATGTCCCACCCAGTCACATTATCCTGACACCAGGCCGACCAGTCCTAACACTAACCTCTTAATGCTGAGCGCCAAGCGAGGCAGCTGTTAGTACCATTTTTATAAGTCTTTGGTATGACTCGGCCGGGGATCGAACCCACGACCTCCCGCATCCGAGGCGGACGCTCTAACCACTAGGCCACCGGAGCGGTTAAATGCTTTTTTAATATAGTTGAAATGAACCGAAGTTAATTTTTTATTTCGAGTCAGAGATGTAAAGGACTTTAGAAAAACTCATACTAAATTCATTTGATGAACCAGTGTGTCTTCGCAATGACAACTTTTCATGAATGTGATTGTAATTATGTCACTAATAGTTGATGCAGAACATGCATGCAACGCAGTGGTGCAAGTGGAGTTTAATCCCTTCCGGTACGGTGTTTACTGCCAGACCCAGTCTTTCTGATACGGTCGTACCGGCTAAAAATGTCTTAACTGTACGGCGTACCAGACTGTACTGGTTTATTTGTACCAATGATGTTATGGAGACGTTTCTAGAGACAGAATGACATAAAGTTACCAAAATATTAAATTTCATAGAGAATAATGGACGGTATATTAGTCCCTTTAAAAACAAGACCAAAAACGAAGGAGTTTCCAGAGCTGTTTATTTCTTCATAAACGTTTCTTACAGCCTAATAAATATTGTATTATTCTCACATTGACACAGCCTGATAAATATTGTATTATTCTGACACCCTGATAAATATTTTATTATTCTGACAGCCTGATAAATATTTTATTATTCTGACAGCCTGATAAATATTGTATTATTCTGACAGCCTAATAAATATTGTATTATTCTGACAGCCTGATAAATATTGTATTATTCTGACAGCCTGATAAATATTGTATTATTCTGACAGCCTGATAAATATTGTATTATTCTGACAGCCTGATAAATATTGTATTATTCTGACAGCCTGATAAATATTGTATTATTCTGACAGCCTGATAAATATTGTATTATTCTCACAGCCTGATAAATATTGTATTATTCTGACAGCCTGATAAATGTTGTATTATTCTGACAGCCTGATAAATATTGTATTATTCTCACAGCCTGATAAATATTGTATTATTCTCACAGCCTGATAAATATTGTGTTATTCTGACTATTAATCAAATGTATATGTGAAAATATTTATCATTTAGACAAAAAGACAAATTATGACACAAACTTCAATGTCATTTCTCAATTACAAGCAAGGCATGTGTTAGGACGGAATTTTTCAGTAAACTGTAATAAAAACAATTTTATATACTTGTAAAATAAATGTGTACTATTTCAATTAAAAAAATGTGCTTTTGTATGTAAAATCAAAACAATCATCCACATTGTATAATACTTAAGTTGTCAAATTTAGAACTCTGCAGCAGCGGTGCTGGATAAGCAAATTTCCTTCCGCCGTGTGAATCACTAAGGTTTCACGTGTTCTTGGACAGATCTGTCAGATGACGTACAAGAGACCCAGACGGTAGTCGGTAAGAAACGATGAAGCCTCACTTTGAGATTCTAGCGAAACCCAAGGACTAAGACGTATGACCATATTTGGCAGCGTTCTAAGAAACTGTGTATAATAAGCGAGAATATTTGCTTGGCAAAATTAGTCCGCTTCGTCAGACTCAAAGAGGCTTGTATCATTATTACAGGTAAGCTTCCGTCTGCGTACAATTTTCTATATAGTATAGGGATTGTTCATGTTAAGATGGTAAAGTAAGAGTTCATTCTAAGATCGGTACATTTGCAACACTGGATTATTGTAATATTTCTTTACTATTCTTTAATATAATGTATTGGAAAGTTTAATTGTTTGAAGAATTTATATTTATTTGTAATTATATTATTGATTATTGTAGAAGTCAACGTTCGCTACCAACTTCATACTCAGTTACAATCATTTCAGAAATAAAATACTCTTTAAATAATAGAGTTTAGTATTTTGGTATTTTAGATTTATTTAGTAAAATAAATTTATACTAAATGATTGCGGTATTAGTCAGAAATTATAATTGTAGATTCTTTAGCTATCGTGAATTTATTGATATTTAATTATCTGTATTATATTCTAAAAGGCAAACATTATACAACTGTATGGTGTTGGTAAGTGAAGGAATATCGTAGTTTTGTATATATCTCTCATATCCGTAACATAAGTTTATGTAGACTGATATTGGAATGTAATTTTATATGCTGAGAATTTCAATAAAATTAGTCCGTTTCGTCAGACTCAAAGAGGTCTTGTCTCACTACAGTCTTTCCCTTTGTACCTCTCGTTTCCCAATATGTTGTTGTTGTTGTTGTTGTTGTTATTGTGGGTTTAACGCCATTTTTCAGCACACGATAGGCTATGCATGGAGGCCAGTATTAATTTTGGAGGAAGGACCCGGGAAGAACTACAGACCCACTTCCTACACCGTTATGAGTGACACCTCCTTTATGAGAGCCTGAACCCTCTCTCTCTCTCTCTCTCTCTCTCTCTCTCTCTTTTAGCAATAGAGCATTGCTAAAAGTTTATGAGAGGAACATGATATATGTTATTAATTTGATGGGGAATTAATTATGGAAAACTACTGTTAGAAAGGACAATATGCGATTCTATATTTCCCTGGGCTCATTTTATTCGAGAAAAATGTTCAGCAGTTTCGTTTCCACGACGTAAGTTTTTAATTTAATAAGTACTGTATGCGATACAGTTTTACTGATATATTTGATTATTTATGAATTATTTTAAATTCATGAATTAAATTAGTCTGAATTTAGTAAAGACGAACAAATGAACGAACGAATGAATGAATGCAAGAATCGACATAGATTAGTCTTATGAAATATATATGCTACTTAGATGTAATAAAGAGTAACATGTGGAATAAATTGGCTGTTTTTGCCATTTGCGTAGTCATTCTTCACGAAAAACTTTAACAAAGAACGTAATTTTCTCAGCCAAGAAATATCCTTTTCATGAGAAAGTCACCTTATGAAAAAACTCTTTTTCGTGAAGACTTGTCAATGACATACTATCAAACACTTCCTAAAAGTGTTCATACTATCAAACACTTCCTTCATACTATCAAACACTTCCTAAAAATCATCCCTTTTTCTGCTAAAAAGTGTATACACAAGCAAAGCCTTTTAAGACTTGAATAGACTTTCATGAAGCAAAAAAATGTTCTGAAGATTCATCTTTCTCCAAAGTAGCAATCTTCATTTAAAGAAAATATACTTTAAAAAAAAAAATAATATAAAAAAATTCTGAAGAATAAATTTCGATTGTTTTAACATAGGACCGGTTTAGTGACAGCTTTACGGGATTTTCGTATTGTTCTGTAAACACCAATATTTTTAGCAAGAAAGAAAACAAAACAGAAACGATCAATAAAAGGTTGAGAGTGAGGTGATGTGATTTGGATTTTAAGGAAGCTTTAACAATTTTTCGGTTATATCGCTACGATATCTGCATTGTGGCAGTTTATAATGATGTCTAGCACTGGGGCATCATGCCGCAGACATGTAGCATGATGTCCCACACAATCACATTATCCTGACATCAGGCCGACCGGTCCTAACACTAACTTCTTTATGCTGAACGCCAGTCTTTGGTATGACTCGGCCGGGGATTGAACCCACGGCCTCCCGCATCCGAGAGGGACGCTCTAACCACTCGGCCACCGGAGCAGTTGAAAGGTTGAGAGGAAAATCACCGCGATCTAGATAAACATAATAGGCCTATAGATATGCTGTTACATAAAACAGGACAGCGAAGTCGTAGTTTCGGACCGTGGCTGATTCGGACCAAAATCCAGGCTTATTCAAACCATATTATGGGTGTTTCAGACCCTGCGAAATATGATTAAGTTTCGTCTAAGACCTTAAAGGACATTTACACTTCTTTCAAGTATGCTATTTCTAAGTATTGTCCAGGAAGACTGAGCATTTCAAAGCTGTAGGGAAACAAAACCCGTATTTTACTTGCGATAACGACATCCATTGGCAAACTAATCAACGTATATAATATAAAAATACGTATCTTACATTGCCAGAGTAATGGAAAAATAGTTGCAAAGTATCTCAAACACCTTTGTGCAGAGATTGAAATTGTTGACTTAAATTTTACGCGAAACAATACAACTACTATCATTGTAAAAATAGTTCGTACAAACAGGGCACATACAGTAACTTTGCTTTTATATATATATATATATATATATATATATATATATATATATATATATATATATATATATATATTTGTTGCATCCAAGTGGTCTCATACAGAGCGAATCAGACACCTGCGAGAGCGTGGCTTGATAGTCCATGTTTCTCCCGTTTCTATGGAGACCAAAACTACAATCTCAGTCAGCTGTCAATTTTACGAAATAAATCCATGCTGTTATCAAACCTCGTGAAAACTTACTGAAAACGTCTGGTCCTAACAAATTGGATAATAATTACTCTGGCTGAGAAATATTTGACACCGCTCGGTCAAGTAAAGACCCCTTGCTTGTATTATATAAGCATATATATATATATATATATATATATATATATATATATATATATATATATATATAATCTATGCTTATATTGTTTTGTTCTCAATACATTGTCCTATCCGCTCCACTTTATTTACTTAGTCCAACAGAGCACCACATACCCCAAAAGAAATTTAATACAAAGTAGAAACTTGAGATAAAATGTGTTTATCATAAATTTACCGTTACCTCTCAAGCTAATCAGTGCTATGTGTATCACCTACGTTGCAGTGAATGGTTTTCTATTGGAAGACAACGTGGAGAGATATTTCGCTCAATTTCCTTCATAAACACCTTCATATATGGGCAATGATCAGAAAGATAAATGTTGCTAATGATCAGGAACTGAATGAATAAGGAGGTGCCACGAAATTGACACAATCATGTACTAAGGTGATTCAAAGTTCCTATACACATGTTTGTTCAAGTTTTATGCTACATGTGGATAAAAGTACTCAACAAGCATTCGTTTGACCAGAATTTTAATTTCTGTGGAAACAAGTCCACGACAAGGCGTATAGTTCTCAAATATCTGCCTTCGATGTTAATTAGAACACCAAGTTTAGACAATAAACTCAAGGCTGATGCATTATGGGTCATTTAGATACTGATTCAATCATATACTTAATAATGAAAGCAAGACACCTGCTGATGTGGCGCCGCGGGTAGCCGAGTGGTTCAAGGACTCTGTTGATCCAGTGGTCTAATCCTCCCTCCACCTGGCTGAGTGGTCCAAGGCCATGGCTGGTCTAGCATTTACGGATCACTCACACGTCTCTCCACTATCCGCGTGGGTTTGAGTCTCGGCTCGGTCATCCTGAGCATGTAAGAAAAGAAACCTTACCAGTAGCTTTAAGTGGGTCAGTGGTTATTCCAAGGATTCTCTGGGGTCTTCCTCCACCAAATATGCTGGCCGCCATAATAGCCTATCATGTGCTGAAAAATGGTATTAAATCCACACAAAGCTACTGATGTCGTGACACCCTGAAAAATGCACCCACTGTGCGACGCTGAAATCATACTTACGTCTGTGTGGGTTCTAGTCTCGGGGTCAGCCAATGTGGGCATGTGAGAAAACGTCCCACTAGCATCCCATGGATAGGTGGTTCTTCTCAGGGCTCTCCCGGGTTCTTCCTTCGACTGATATACTGGCCGCCATATATAGCCTATCATGTGCTGAAAAATGGCGTTAAACCCACAACAACAAAACCCTACACCTGGGGAGTAAGTAAAGGACGTACATATTCATACATATGTCCAATCCTGAGGTTCTTGTGTAACTATTTCAGACATATAACACCATTAACTGTAAGAGGAGTTATCAGTTGTAATCTTAAATTTCTCAATTTTCCCCCTCAAACTGAGATTTGTCGTTTATATGCTCACGACATATTTGAATTTTAGGCAAATTTAAAGATAGGATACAAGATGAAAATTAACTAATTGAAGCTTTAGACAGCCATAAATATTTTTCTTCTTAAAAGAAGGACCTGAAAAAATTCCTTGAAGTTGAGAAAATCTTTAAACATTTCGGAAACATGAAACAAGAGCATTTAAAAAAGTTAATTCAACATAATGTGACTGAATTTTAGTCTTTGGCAAGTGCTTAATTTTCATTGACAATTAATGTGTTGCCAAGTTATAAATATATAATGAACACTCATTTTCGAGGGAGAACAATAGAAATTAATGAAACCGGGCCAAGATTACTAATACACCAGAAACTTTAAAAAGTTCAAAACACAGCTTCTCGTATCACCTTTGAGCACCACAATCAGAACACACCTCCCCTTTGCTCTGTACCCTATGCTGGTTATACATTCGATCCAGAATCAAACACAAATTGTTTTCTCTGTGCTACGTTTCACTGGCGGACTCCAGCCCAACCTACCTATCCGACCTCAACCATGTGTACACACCAGTAAGATACTCACGCTCCTCTTCTGACAATCGTATACTCATTATTCTCACTATGAAACCTAAGTCATATGGACAACGTTCTTTTGCATACCAGGACCCAGCTACGTGGAACGAATTGCCCACTGAACTTAGACACAAAGAATCAGTGATCTCATTCAAGAGTGCTCTCAAAACTCACTTATTTCGACTGCAAGAACAAACTTAAAGACCTAATAATGTTTACTACCTTAAATGTTTTCAGCATGTATTCTAATTTCGTAGTGTTTGTTTTCTTGTAATCATAGCATTATATATGTTCTTTTTAATTATATTTTAGGTGTTGTATAATGTTGTAAAGCGCTTAGAGCTTTTAAAGATTAGGCGCTATACAAAGTCCTCATTATTGTTATTGTTATTATTATTATTATTATTATTATTATTATTATACAGAGTCAGAAAAAATTGTACAAATGGTGTATGCTTAAACTCTACATTATTTTTAGATGTACATCTTTTTGGGAGTGTATTATGATGACCTCGATCTTTTTCGTTTGACTGAAGAGAAAGGTCATGTATTCAGTTTCTATAGTTACGTAAATCCGTGACATTGTTGCAGGAGAAGGATATATGTATTCAGTTTATAGAAATATGTACAGTCGTGACCCTTCTTCGATTTTAATTTGTATAACCTTGATTAAGAGAACACAATTCGTTGAAAAGAAAAAAGACACAATAATTGATAAAATATGTTTATATACCTTATGATATGAATTTAATACAGCTTTTCCACAAATTTGAGAACAAATATTGTAAACGCTTAATTAGTTTGTTATTCCGACCCCCCTCCCTTATGAGCATCCATGCAAAGCGAACCATTACACGTATTCAAGTTGTTTCACTGCAGTGTAATTTGACAAAGAAACATAAAATCAAGGGTTATCTACATGTAGTCGAAAAGCATCTTAAAATATGAAAATAACTATTCGAACATTTTGATCTACGCTTAATAAACAAATGTCATTATTTTGGATCAAGATATTTTGCTTTGGAAGACTTCTACCTCCTCAATAAAATAAGGATAAGCGTGGAAGTATGCTAACCATTCAATGAATTCGGGAACATATAAATGTAGCTGAGTTTCTTTGTTACATTAATTTAAAAATAAGACAAAAGTAATTAATTTCAATCATCTTCATTTTACTCCCCAGTTTATATATATATATATATATATCCTTATTTCTTCTTTCTGTCTGCATGTATGATTCTCTGCACGTATATATATACGTCTTTCGATTAGAAAGGAAGTGAAAGAATATCCTATAGTCTGAAAACGAGAACTAAATTAGTATTTGGATAAATAGCTTGGGATTGTTCCCTTGTTTCAGTGAAATGGAATCCAACCGTATTCAAATGAAGCCACGCACCCGACCCGGACAAGAAGAAATGAAGATGTCAGGTCTCATGATGTGATCCGATCAGTCTATTAGACGAAAATATGAGCTGGAACAAATGTAAAAAACTTTTCCAGTCTGAGTTATTAAATTCGCGAACCACCATAACGTTCCTGTCCACTGAAACACGGTTAGGACGAACAATGGTACAACTGAGTGGTAAAATATTTTCCTGTAGCATATTCCCTAACTCGTCCAGGATGCTAATTTTGCTTTCCGCTTCAAAGCAAAGAAAAAGCAAACCTTTGTCTGCACTTATACTCGATACACAACGCGTAATTGGACGGGTCCATAAAATGTCACCAGATTTTTTAATGCAGACGATAGCAGATTCTGCGCCAATGATTAATCTCTTTCCGTCTGACGTTGACGCCATGGCATTCGGTCCCCTGACCATCTGTTTCGTGTTACTGCTGATAATGGTTTTAACCTTGGTAGGGCGAATTTTCTGTGCATTCAGTGGGATGAAATTACTATGCGGATTATACTCGTGCTTGATGGTTATTAGGTCAATACAGTCGACCATTAGGTCCGTGGTGTGGGTCAGCGAAAATTGATCTTGATACGTGATCCGTCCAAACCTGTCTTCTAGCGCGGATGTACGCATATGACAAATTGCTGAGTATGGCTTGTCCGTTTCTATCCGATATAATATGCTCAAAGTTGGCGCTGTGGACACGACTGTCAGGAATCGAATATTGTGGTTAACAATGACATTGGAAGACTCTTTAATGGCACACAATCTCCAAGGACATTTTAATGCTATCCCCTGCACAAATTCATTCTCTAGAGTAAATTTCTGGATCGTGCTTTCATTAATCATGATGATGTGCGAATTGGAAATGACAAGGTCACTGCATGACAGCTCAAAAGATGTTAACTGCTCAAGGCCTTTCAAATGCTGTTGAAGATCAGTGACAGCTTTCGATGTGTCGCGAATGGTCAGATCACCAACTACCACACGATGAGAATTTCGATTCTTATTGGGTGAAGGCAAAACAGAATGGGTCACTGACTTTCGTACTGTCTTTAATGTTGGGGATATAGCGTGCTGAACACCAATTCCTTGCGTAACCGGTTGAGGAGTGTCTTTACTGATGGATCCGGAAGATCTCTGACTTTTGTCGTCCTTTTTGATAGACTTCGACGAGGGACGGGGACGTTTTGGACTTACTGATCCATCGTTAATAGTGGACGTCCTTACCTTTGTATTAGCTTTGATATATGTCAACCGACGTGGTGATACGGATGAGTATGTACGATCGTCCCGTTTGATGAAGACAGGAAGCTGTTCAAAGGCGATAAAGTTGAAAAATTGCTCATTTACCTCTGCAGAGATTGGAAAAGGTCTCAGTTCTATTGCGTTCAGAGATTGTTCAAAATTGTTGACCTCTTTTTCCAATGGTGTCCACAAAGACAAAATATCTCCAGTTCCATCATACGAGTCATTCGACTTTGTCCGAAGTGCATCTTCCACATGACTTCTCGTTTTAGCAATAAGGGTCTTTGTGGTTGTGAGATGCTCCAGCTCAGAAGCAGGCATTTTTGTTGCCTCAACAACCTCTTGTTTGGCTTCTTTTAATTTCGCTTTCACCGCTTTGCTAAATCGTGTGAACTGCTTTTCCACTTCCACAATTTGTCTAATCAGTTCTTCAGCATGGACATTTGTCATTTTAGAATCCAAAATCCTCCGAATTCTTTCTTCTTGTTGATTTAGCTGTCCAAGAAGTTCTTTTATTTGAAGTTTAACCTCCATCAGTGAGTCTTGAATTGTTCCACATGAACACGGATCCTTCGTGTGATTTTCAATTACACAATCTGCGCATAGAATTTCCCTGTGATGAAAGCAGAAATACTCTTTGAATTTACCGATATGCATGTTGCACATTGCTGTGCGCTGATACTGCTCTATGGTATGCAGCTGGAGAACACTAAACGCGTCCACTGGAAATTCCCGAGACCAGTTATCCGGTACATCAGGAATGTGATGTTTCGTTCTACATACTGGACAATCGAAAATTCCATCCACTCTGTCAGTGAGAGCAATTTTGATAACACGATCTAAACAGTCCGAACAGAATGAATGATCACAAGAAAGTTTCCTTGGATCTTTCAAATGTCCAAGGTGAATTGGACAACGGAAATGTTCCGCTATATTTTTCACATTCCTTATTGACTGTGACATTTTGAAGTATGAATCGATCTCTATTCAGATCACTTGATTAATTTCTTATACTTGATTCACTTGAATAGATGTAAAGAGATTCCACTGTAAAAACGTATACATTAAGTTCCCATCACAAACAGAATCACCTCTAAAGTTAACATATGTTAGTTAGTACAGGAAGATTTCTGAAACAATTTACTATTAACTCAACGAAGTCAAGGATAAAATTAAAACTGCTGATTACGATTCAGTTAAATATGTTTTCAGCTGTACTTTCCGTCTTCCCACGTAAACATCTTACATAGGAAGAACAAAACTAGTCTTCAGTTTAGAACTGGACTGAAATGACTTGATAAGACGGCATGTAATGATATATACATGTACGACTTTTCCCATGGCTCTACAGGTAAACAAACAGTACTTGTATGAATCATTTGGACTTATCGGTACTAATCAGTCTTTGTTTTATGGCATTCATTAGCTTCTCTTTCTATCTGGTAAATGACCATGACAAAACATTGTCTACATTCACTCAGTAATGGCGTCGCGTGAAAGTGATCCTTTGGTATTTATTTACTTAGCCTACCTGCATTGAAATTTGAATTTTAATTACACACACTGTATTGGAGGAGAGGGAGTAGAACACAGGCCCCCCGATGTGCTGCCTTGATCACAGGTGCCCTAGTGTACTGACTAGCTCGCATATACCCCGATGTACTGCCTAGATCACATGGAACCCAATGTAGTGCCTCGGTTATACCGCCCCCCCCCCCATGTAATACCAAGATCACACAGTCCCCATTGTACCACCCATACCTCACGACCCCACATGTACTGCCTAGATCACACGGACCCCATGTACAGCCTCCTAGATCGCACGGACATCGATGTACTGCCTGGATCACGGATCCCAATGTACTGCCTAGATCTTATGGACTCCGATGTACTGCTTACATCTCATGGCCCCATGTACTACCTAGACCACATAGACCCCGTGCACCGCCTAGATCACACGGACCCCGTGCACTGCCTAGATCACACGGACCCCATGCACTGCCTAGATCAATATATATATATATATATATATATATATATATATATATATATATATATATATATATATATATATCCCACTTGAATTTAGCGTATAAATTAATTTGATACATTACAAGATAATTAGTATAAATTAAGTAATCATAATATAATTTAAATAATTACCCTGCGATATTTTCTTAGTTGCTTTGGAGTTTTGCTCTGGTTAATGCGAGTCGTTTGAGTGAACAGCTACTTTAGCCTGAACTTATATGCGGTCCTCATGTCATTAAATATATTATACATATATCCCTTTTCAAGACAATTCCCTCTCGCTCGTTTTTGTTAATTGGGACGAGCATTTTATGGTTCAATAAGTAAACCTAAGGCTCTTGGTCTAAGTAAAAATGGTCTCTCTCTCTCTCTCTCTCTCTCTCTCTCTCACACACACACACACACACACATTAAAGTTTCAAAGGGTGGAGTTATCCGAAGGATGGTGATGATATATGTCACTTGGAATATTGATATATTAACGTAAATGTGTAAAGTATAAAACTAATTTTGCTAAAAATCTTTCAACATGTTGAGTTAATCTCAGAAATTATAATTCATGCTTCATTTATATTTTCTACGTGATGATAATTGCAACACATAACACACCTGTCACAACCATAGTATGATATCAACATATTAAATTTATTTATGATCCTATGTGATATCATCACCAGTTGCCAAACTTAACTGGTCGTTCATTTATTGGGAATGGACTAGATGGTCCGCAACATTTATGTAGGTAATTAAAAATATCTAAAGGGAATATTACATTAGTTATTAATATATAACGAGGAGTATGACTGAATATTTTATAAATTATTTGCATATTATTGATTCTTTAAATAACACAGGTGTCTGAAGGGATATCAAAACTAAAGAAGCAAAATACCAATAATTTCTGTTCTGATTTTACTGGCATTTCAAAGAATTGTATTTATGTGTTAGTCACCCGGACACTAACATTCATGTCACGGGTATATGGGTACCTTGTTGTAGGGGTGTATCTAACAGAAGCGCACCCAAACCCATCTCCTACTCCCCGACCATCTGCCTACTTCTGAACCGCCTTTCGCCTAGAGCAAAGTTATTTTCCTGTTAGATGTTTATAAGTATGTCTTGACAAGATTTAAAATGCAGGAACTTGTGTGTGTGTGTGTGGGTGGGGGGGGGGGAAGTGTCCTTCAGTCCAACCGTAGATTCCGTCTCACAGACTCCTCACCTACTTGTTTGATATCCCCTTAGCGATATTTCTGGATCCTCTCCTTTAAGTATAACATATTCAGCGTATTCCAAAGTTTCATAGAAAATGTACGTGTTTGTAAATAATACAGTGCCACTAATAACGATGCGTTGACTGTTTCTCGTTACCGTTTTAAGGAGTGTTTTTTTTTTTGGGGGGGGGTGTTCGGCACATCGACACATTGAAGGTGCATTGCATACCATCGTATTCGAACCGGGCTTATCAGAAAGTTGAACTGAACCAACACACAAATAAAATTCTTTCTTTTCTTTCTTTCTGTCTCTCTATCTTTCATTAACCGTCTCCCTGCGTTTCATTTTTGCTAAAATATATTAGGGGCCCCAGATGGTCGAGTAGTATATCGCCTTTACATATCATCATGGACGTCACATATATTGGCACGAGTTCGAGCCTCGACTCGACCAGAGTGTGTATACAAGAAAGCATGCCAATATCTTTACATGCGTTGGTGGTTTCTCCCGGTGTCATCCTTTTTTATTCCTCCACCAGCTATAGTGACCATAGTGTATAGGTTATCCTCCCTATCACGTGTTGAAAATGGTGTAAAAACGCACAAAACTATAGCATATTTAAAACGGTGATCACAAAAACGACAATCTTAACGATAACAACGTGAACAATGCTAACTATAAAGGTTTGTTATTTTCATGCAAGTAATAGAATAGTTGAATAAGCAATATTAGTAGCCATAATACTTGTAACTGTAGCTGTAGTTATTTTTACTGCATGGCGGCATGTGAACTTTTAATATACATACATATATATATATATATATATATATATATATATATATATATATATATATATATATATATGTGTGTGTGTGTGTGTGTGTTTACATGTTTTTTTAATTAATTATTTAATTAATTTGATGGGCCATGGTTGGAAGTATATTACTGTACATTAAAACATATTTTAACAAGGGCCTTATACAGTTGTCATTTGACTGTTTAGTGGAACAAGGTCCTTATACAGTTGTTGTTGACCGCTCCGATGGCCTGGTGGTTCGAGCGTCCGCCCCGGATGAGGAAGGTCGTGGGCTCGATCCCCGGCCGAGTCATACCAAAGACTTACAAAACTGGAACCAGGCGCTCAGCATTAAGAGGTTAGTGTTAGGTCTGGTAGGCCTGGTGTCAGGATAATGCGACTGGGTGGGACATGATGCTACATGTCTGCGGCATGATGCCCCAGTTCTAGACATCACTTTATACTGCCACACTGTTGACATCATAGCGATATGCTACGTAAACTGCGTTAAAAATCGAAATCACACACACACACACACACACACACACACACACACACAGAGTTGCTAGCAGAACAAGGGCCTTATACAGGTGTAGTTTGACTGTCTAGTGGAACAAAGGTCTTATACAGTTGTTGTTTGAATGTCTAGACTCTAGTGGAACAAGGGTCTTATACAAGTGTTGTTTGACTGTCTAGCAGAACAAGGGCCTTATACACGTGTTGTTTGACTGTCTAGTCGAACAAGGGCGTCGTCATACAGTCCAATAGATCTGCGGTTGAAAAATTCGATTGGTATGTTTGCTGATTCTGTGTCAGCCAGCGGGAAAATATTGCAAAAGCGAAATCGTCTTCAGCGTTTCTAGCTGGAATTAGAAAATAAATGTATGAATAAGCTGGCAAAGAGTAAAATCGAATGTACAATAAGCTCAAAACGTATGTGAGATATCTCTCATGAGAATTCATAAACATGTGCAATATGCACACAACATATCTTAGATATCTCTCATAAGAATACATAAACATGAACAATAAGCACACAAAATGTGAGATCTTTCTTACAAGAACACAAAATGTGTGAGATCTTTCTTACAAGAATGTATAAGAAGCTTACATAATACGTTTGATCTACTACACAAGAATGTACATTAAGAGAACAAAACGTGTAATCTATCTCATGTACATTAAGAACACAAAACGTGTGTGATCTCTCTCATGTACATTACGAACACAAAACGTGTGACCTTTCTCGCAAGAAAAAAGTACATTAAGAACACAAAAAATGTGTGATCTGTCTCTCACAAGAAGACAAACATGAACAGTAAGCACAAAACTGTGTGGGACTTCTCTCTCAGAAGAATACGTAAACATGTACAATAAGTGCACAAAATATGTGACAGCTCTCACAAAAATTATATAATGATCACTAAATACGCGTGCGCTCGCATTATATTGTACAATGTGCAACACAAGGTGATATCTCTCACAAGAAGACAAACATGTACAATAAACACGCAAAATATGTGCGATTTGTCAAACAAGAAAACCTACACATGTACAATAGTCACACGATATATGTGTGATCTCTCACAAGAATCTACAATAAGCACACACAATATGTGCGATTTGTCAAACAAGAAAACCTACACATGTACAATAGTCACACGATATATGTTATCTCTCACAAGAATCTACAATAAGCACACAACATATGTGCGATTTGTCAAACATGAAAACCTACACATGTACAATAGTCACACGATATATGTGTGATCTCTCACAAGAATCTACAATAAGCAGACACATTATATGTGAGATCTCTCTCACTGCAATACATAACGAGGGGATATAAATTTGCAGGTTGAAGAGTTAAAAAGTATTTTCTAACAGATGATTCCGTATTAATACTTCACCGTCTCCAACATGTATTTGGCATTTATGGTACAGCCTTAATGTTGTTCAAGTCCTGCTTGTTCAACAGGACACACATTGTGTCTGAAAAGGGAATATACTGCAGCCCAGTTAATCTATGTTGTGGTGTTCCACATGGGTGTGTTCTTGGAACTGTTATCTTCATTCTATACACTCAGCCGCTCTCAAGTGTCATAGATCATCATCCAGTGTCTCACCAATTGTACGCTGATGACTCCCAAATATATAAATCTAGCCACCCAACTCAGGGTGTAGAGAGGTGCATTTCTGATGTGAAATCATGGATGACATGTAACAAGCTACAGATGAATGGTGATAAAACTGAGGCCATTCTGATCGCAACACAAAGACTTTCTCAGTCACATCCTTTACCTCAAACAATATATTTCAGTAACACCAACATTAAATTCACACAGTCAGTACGAAACCTAGGTGTCACTCTGGACAGTACTCTCGCGTTGCACCAACATGTCATGAACATATGCAAGGCTGCATATATTGAGCTGGGACGCATCACCTCCATTCGCAAATATCTTTCGGTTGATGCCACTAAAACACGTGTGTGTTCATTAGTACTTTCAAGACTGGACTATTGTAACTCAGTTATGTCTGGTTCATCTCAATATCTACTTCAGAAACTTCAAAAAGTTCAAAGCACAGCTGCTCGGATCACACTTTGAGTACCACGATCAGAGCACACCTCCACGCTGCTCTGTACCTTACCCTGGCTATACATTCGATCCAGAATCAAACACACAATTTGTTCTCTGTGCTACGTTTCATTGACGGACTCCAGTCCAACCTACCTATCCGACCTCACTCATGTGTACACACGAGCAAGATACTTACGCTCCTCTTCTGACAATCGTATGCACATTATTCCCACTATGAAAACGAAGTCATATGGACAACGTTCTTTTGCATACCAGGGCCCAGCAACGTGGAATGAATTGCCCATTGAACTTAGACACAAAGACACAGTGACCCAATTCAAGAGTCCTCTTAAAACTCACTTATTTCGACTGCAAGCACAAACTTAAGGACATAATAATGTTCCCTACCTTAAATATTTACAGCATGTTTTTATGTTTTCTAATTTCATGGTGTTTTTGTTCTGCAAAAATATCATTATATATGTTTTTAATGATATAGGTGTTGTCTAATCTTGTAAAGGGCATAGAGCTTCTTAAGATTAGGCGCTATACAAAGTCCTCATTATTATTATTATTATCTAAGGTAATATTACATACTGCCTAATTCTTACATCCAAAATCTCTCTCTCTCTCTCTCTCTCTCTCTCTCTCTCTCTCACTCATCATTCAATGTACAACAAAAGAAACCTTTGTGAATCACAAAATCCATGAAATTTGTTTTGACAATGATGACTGGCCAGACGATGGATTGTAACAGACAGCCACAAGATGCAAGGTCGAAGTGTAAATTAACTTTCCCGTCTCACAAATCTCACCATAAATTTCAATATTGGCAAGGGCAGAATAAAGCGAGTGGACGGTGGTAGAAGAATAACTTTGCATGTAGTAATTTTGCAAGAGGTAACTTGCAGTGATTTTATGAGAGCTAACTTTGCATGCAGTGATTTTGCGAGAGCTAACTTTGCATGCATTGATTTTGCGAGAGCTAACTTTGCATGCAGTGATTTTACAAGAGCTAGCTTTGCATGCAGTGATTTTGCGAGAGCTAACTTTGCATGCAGTGATTTTGCGAGAGCTAACTTTGCATGCAGTGATTTTACAAGAGCTAGCTTTGCATGTATTGACTTTGCAAGAGCTATATTTGCATGCAGTTATTGCATGTATTGACTTTGCAAGAGCTAACCTTGGATGCAGTAATTGTTCAAGAGCTAACCTTGCATGCAGTAATTTTGCGAGCGCTAACTTTGTATGCAGTGATTTGTGATTTTGCAAGGGTTAGCATAGCATGCTGTAATTTTTTGAGAGTCAGCTATCATGTTGTGATATTCAGAGAGTTAAACACCTTGATGTCGATTGAAGTACCATCAATATTCTTTGGCTTGTTAAAAAAATCATTTTGAGAGAGAGAGATGCTTTTATTCAGTGTTTTAAGATGTCAGCAATTGTGTGTTAAGATTTTTAAGAGGAACTCTCTTGTATTCATTAAAATGAACTGATTTATTTGTAAGAAATAAATTAATCATACATCCGCCTTTGTTTGTACCCCCTTACCATTTATAAAACGAAAACCAAATGAGATAAAAGATGCACAGAACTTAGTCACTTCATTTATTGATTTATAATTTCACACCAGGTGGGATCTGAACACCTTATCCTCTTGTGTTTCATTCCAAACGGAAGTTTTCAGTGTTAAAGGCGACCCTGTTCGCCAGTCATTTCCAGTTCCTTGACAAGTCCATTTTCAGAGAAGGCGTGTATGCTTGATTCCATGTGAACGTACATAGAAGGAAAATACTGTGTCATCTGATTTCGATATGTACAAGGTCTAATAAAGCAAAATAAAAGAATGACAACTACATATTTGCCTTTCACGTGGATTTAACAAGCGGTGTAATTTCAATGTACATGTGTACATAGGGATATTACTCCTAACTCTCTACATCATGGTAGTTTGCAGAATTATAGGACAGTTAGCAAATAGGATGAACAACGTCACAATGTTGTCTCAGGAAATCATCACGCCCATAGTGCACGTGTGTGTCTGTTTTAGATTTTTTAACGTAGCTTTAACAATTTTTCATATCGCTACGATGCCTGCAATGTGGCAGCTTACATTTATGTCTAGTGCTGGGGTAACGTGCCGCAGACATGTAGCGTGATGTCCCACCCAGTCACATTATCTTGACACCAGGCCGACCAATACTAACACTAACCTCTTAATGCTGAGCGCCAAGCGTGGCAGCTATTAGTACCATTTTTAGGTTTTTGGTATGACTTTGTCCGGGTTCGAACCCGCGATCTCCAGCATCCGGGTTGGACGCTCTAGCCACTAGGCAACCGGAAAGGTCTCATAGTGTGCATTACATGACGCTGTGTTAGTATGGAATGTCCGTGAATGCCAGTGTTAGTAAAGAATGCCCGTGAATGCCAGTGTTAATATGGAATGTCCGTGAATGCCAGAGTTAGTATGGAATATCCCTGAATGCCAGTTTTAGAATGGAATGTCCGTGAATGCCAGTGTTAGTATGGAATGTCCGTGAATGCCAGTGTTAATATGGAATGTCCGTGAATGCCAGTGTTAGTATGGAATGTCCGTTACTGCCAGTGTTAATATGGAATGTCCGTGAATGCCAGTGTTAATATGGAATGTCCGTGAAGTGTTAATATGGAATGTCCGTGAAGTGTTAGTATGGAATGTCCGTGAATGCCAGTGTTAGTAAGGAATGTCCGTGAATGCCAATGTTAGCACGGAATGTCCGTGAATGCCAGTGTTAATATGGAATGTCCGTTACTGCTAGTGTTAATATGGAATGTCCGTGAATGCCAGTGTTAATATGGAATGTTCGTGAAGTGTTAGGATGGAATGTCTGTGAATATCAGTGTTAGTATGGAATGTCCGTGAATGCCAGTGTTAGTATGGGATGTCCGTGAATGCCAGTGTTAGTATGGGGTGTCCGTGAATGCCAGTGTTAGTATGGAATGTCCGTGAATGCCAGTGTTAGTATGGAATGTTGGGGAATGCCAGTGTTAATATGGAATGTTCGTGAATGCCAGTGCTAGTATGGAATGTCCGTGAATGCCAGTGTTAATATGGAATGTCCGTGAATGCCAGTATTAATATGGAATGTCCCTGAATGCCAGTATTAATATGGAATGTCCGTGAATGCCAGTGTTAGTATGGAATGTCCGTGAATGCCAGTGTTAGTAAGGAATGTCCGTGAATGCCAATGTTAGTACGGAATGTCCGTGAATGCCAGTGTTAATACGGAATATCCGTGAATGCCAGTGTTAGTATGGAATGTCCGTGAATGCCAGTGTTAATATGGAATGTCCTTGAATGCAAGTGTTAATATGGAATGTCCGTGAATGCCAGTGTTAGTATGGAATATCCGTGAATGCCAGTGTTAGTATGGAATGTCCGTGAATGCCAGTGTTAATATGGAATGTCCCTGAATGCCAGTGTTAATATGGAATGTCCGTGAATGCCAGTGTTAGTATGGAATGTCCGTGAATGCCAGTGTTAGTAGGGAATGTCCGTGAATGCCAGTGTTAGTATGGAATGTCCGTGAATGCAAATGTTAGTATGGAATGTCCGTGAATGCCAGTGTTAATATAGAATGTCCGTGAATGCAATTGTTAGTATGGAATGTCCGTGAATGCCAGTGTTCATATGGAATGTCCGTGAATGCCAGTGTTAGTATGGAATGTCCGTGAATGCCAGTTTTAGTATGGAATGTCTGTGAATGCCAGTGTTAGTATGGAATGTCCGTGAATACCATTGTTATTATGGAATGTCCGTGAATGTCATTGTTAGTATGGAATGTCCGTGAATGCCAGTTTTAATGTTTTTAATTTTACCAACCAACACTGTTAATAAACCAATTTTATTACACAAAATAAATATGAACAATTATTAATGTTATTAAAGACATTAACATTTTATGTTATTAAACAAAATTTATCCAATAGTTGTTGTCGCGGGGCCTGTAAAAGGTGTGGGGCTCATCGGCCGGTGCCCACTCTGCCTATTTGATAATACAGCACTGTGTTTGTGGTGGTGCGGGGTGGTGAAAACAAACGTGGAGGCATATTCAGACCATAATATGATGAAATAAATATGTCGTGACATGTTTTGCAAGCCTGATGAGGCAACTAATTCATTATGTTCCTGAACAAACGCTTCCATTTTCTTCTCAAATGAATCTTCCAAACCGGCGTCATCTTATACAAATCATTGCAGTACCCAATTTTTCGAAATAATAGTTGATACATTAAAAGATAATTAATTTTAGCAAGCAATTATTATCTTTCCATTTTAATCTCTATTTTCGAAGGGGTAGGGTTCGTATTCGAAATGGTAATTTTATCCTTTAGCGCTAACCCTGCGTATTAGAATATTGTTGTTTAAAATATGTTTCTAGCGCATTTATGTTTATTTTGTGATCTTTCTTTCCCCTGGCTGTTCTATGATGAAATATGTATTTCCTGTTGATTTGAATACGTATTGGTAGTCATAGTAACCTGACTGGTTTAATTGTTTTTTGCTATATGTTTATTGACATTACCACATCAGAAATTAAAGAAACAGATGTTTGTGGTAGTTTTAACATTTTTCATGAGACTAATACATTTAAGGCATGATTCTGAAATGTAGATGTAACATCATGTATTAGACTTGCATGTTTTTCTTGTTCAAACTTACTTTGATTTATAACTTTCGTCACTTGAAACTTTGTTAAAATTTCGTTCACTTTCAGACGAAGGTGGTGGTTAAACATTTGGTTGATAAAATTATTGCTTTTGTCTCGTCAATGTCTGCTAAATGTATCAGCTGGTTATTCCGTTATCCTTATTAATATCCATAAACATTTTTTATTACAGAGATTGTATAAAAGTATTTCTTCAGAAATGATAAGATATATAGGCTAACGTCAGATCTTTCCGTTCTGGGTTTTGATGGATGAACAGTAATTCCAACATGAAGAAATATGTTTAATGTAACTTTGTCTTGACCAGTGACTGTTATGACAGTTTTTACGTAGCTGTTGTGTCGTTACCTCCCTTATGTCACTGTTGCGTCGTGACCATCCTTTACGTGGCTGTTGCTTCATGACCATCATTACGTGACTGTAGATTCATGACCATCATTAAGTTACTGTTGAGTCACGACCATCCTTAACGTGACTGTAGCTTCATGACCATAATTACGTCACTGTTGCTTCATGACCATCATTATGTAATTGCTATTTTCACGACTATCCTTTACGTGGCTGTTGCGTAATGACCATCCTTAACGTAAACGGTGCATTTTGACCATCCCTTACGTGACTGTTGCGTTATGAACATCCTTAATGGGACTGTTGAATCACGACCATCCATTACGTCAATGTAGCGTCATGACCATTTTTACCTGACTGTTGCGTCATGACCATCCATTACGTGACTGTTGCGTCGTGACCATCATTACGTGACTATTGCATCATGACCATCCTTAATGTGACTGTTGCGTCGTGACCATCATTACGTGACTGTTGCTTCATGACCATCCATTACGTGACTGTTGCGTCATGGCCATCCGTAACGTGACTGTTGCGTTATGACCTTCCTTACTTGACTGTTGCGCCATGACCATCCTTAACGTGACTGTTGCGTCATGACCATCCTTATGTAACTGTTAACATAGCTTATTATAGTGATTAAGAAATTATTAAGACTGACAAAATATACTATTCCAAAACAATCTTATCAACACAGCTAGTCTTACAGTTTTTGTTTTGAAGATTGCTACGAAACTTGGTATCTGTTACCGCAATCATGAAAAGATGGGCACGCCGATCAATCACTGTGAAACTCTAATATCCTTTTTCTACTTATAACTGAATGATGTATATGGCACATTGTTTAAGCACAGCTAGTGTCAACTTCTGTGACGCTTCTTCCACATGTTCATCACATGAAGACGTGCGTATTAATTACTATGCTCCGGTGAATTGTTCAAGATTTAGTACTCTTTCAGCCTTACTGCTGGAAACTACTAGTCTTGTCGTTATTCGCAATAGTGTTATTGCCGTTTAGGTCTGATACCTGTAAGTCGCCAATTTCACATTTATTTTCAATGGAGCAAGTACTATAGCTGATTTCATGCATGGATACTTGTGGGCAAATCTCCTCGGACGGATAAATTTCAGGAAGGGTCATGGGCAAATCTCCTCGGACTGATAAATTTCAGCAAGGGTCAGGGGCAAATCTCCTTGGACTGATAAATTTCAGGAAGGGTCATGGGCAAATCTCCTCAGACTGATAAATTTCAGGAAGGGTCATGGGCAAATCTCCTCGGACTGATAATTTCAGGAAGGGTCATGGGCAAATCTCCTCGGACTGATAATTTCAGGAAGGGTCATGGGCAAATCTTCTCAGACTGATACAGTTTAGTAAGTGTCATGGGCAAATCTAGGTTGTTTTCAAGCAATACATTTGAAAATAGTCTGGACTGGACCAGTAGTCACAGTTCTATTTAACTCTGCTCAAATTCTTATAGTAGTGAGAGCATTGGTGGAATTCGCTATAGGTAGTACCCTCAGGGCCGTACAAAGCGATCACGGGCCCTGGGGTAAGAAATACCGGGGCCTCTCCTAGTTCTTGTTCAAACAAAATTTTAGTAGGAGACATTCCAAATATAACTAATATTCTATCTTGCAAACATTTGGAACCTTCCCGAATGAAATTTTTCATTAGGTAATATTTTTTTTTTAGGAAAAGATAACTGTGATCTGGGGTTAAGCAGAGGAATAGACAATCTTATTTATCTATATATTATTATTTCGTGCTGTAAGACCTTAGCAGAATCAGTTGTATTATTGTTGTGTTCAGTACTTCGTTTGGATTAGAATTTGTTTATTCTTATTATTTCATTCAATTGATTCTTCTCTAGAAATAAAGGTGCTCAAAAATAACATTCTTTAAAATAGAAACTTGGATTTATAGTGAAATACAAATAAGGATATATTTTTGGATAGTACAATTCAACACAAGACTGATGGCACATCACTACGAGACAGACCGCCACATGCACATCAACACTTCCAGCGTTGGATTTATTTTTGAATACCACTTAAATTTGTTCAGAACATTAATCTCGAGGACTTGTTTTAGAAATTCCAGGATTATTTGGGATTTAATTTGCATATCGTAAGTTATGTTCATATTTTTCACTTTGTATTGCAGGAAAATAAATTATTTGTTGAATTTGACAAGACTTGTTGGTTCGCACTCTTTTCTATTACGCAGTTTAACACAATAGAATTATGACAGTGTGTCTTCCTTAATCAAAAATAAAACCATGCTTGGAACATCGAAAAGATGCAAATGCTTTTCTGAAAATGAAGCTTAGCTCTAATGTTAACTATTTTGCAATATCCCATAACGACTTGTACTGACTATAATAGGCATATTTTGTAGGATCGCCTATGTTACGTCACTAAATCTGTAACGAGTTATCAAATATCTGTTGTCTGAACATAGTTCGAAAACAGCTTATGTCACCCAAGTAGTATAAGGGGTGAGATTAGCGACAATGGGAATTAGCATTAAAAACACCCCCTGGGTAAGATTAGCGACAATGGAAATTTAACATTAACCACCCTGGGTAAGATTAGCGACAATGGAAATTTAACATGGGCAAAAAGCCCTGGGTAAGATTAGCGACAATGGAATTTAACATTGGAGAAAGGAAAAAAAAAGGAAATATTGAGATTAGCGACAAAGGCATTCGAACAATGGAAAAAAAAAATATCGATTCTAGGGACAAAGGCAATTGAACATGGGGAATAGAGTTTGGGTCTGTCTAGGGACAAGGGGAATTGAACATGGGAATAGAGTTTGGGTTTGTCTAGGGACAAAGGGGAATTGAACATGTTAGAAAAAAAAACTACTTTAGGGACAAGGGGAATTGAACATGGGATTTTTTTTTTTTAAATTTTTTTTTTTTAATTTAAATTTAAATTTAAAAAAGGGGTAGGCAATTGAAAAGTCATTCTCTTTTCGAGAAATATGGGTGGCCCTGAAAAGGGCCTTTGGTTTTTCTTCTTCTTCTTCTTCTGCTTCTAATTTCTTCTTTTTCTCCACCAACTTCTTATTTTCTCTCCTACACTCTTTTTCATCTTTTTTTTTTCTCCTCCTCTTCTTTCTTCTTCTCTTCCTCCTCTTCTTTCTTCCTCTTCTCATTTTCTTCTTCTTTTTCAATTTTTTCATTCCATTTTCGTATTCTTATCCTTTCCTCTTCATCCTCCTTCTCCTCCTTTATCTCCTTCATGACACCATTTATTATGTCCTTTACTTTTCTTAAGTTATTAATTTCCATCTTTAGTCGATGGGGACTATAGGAATAGTGGTCTTCATTGAGTCTCACTAACATCTGCTCCATTATTCCTACATTGTCTAAAACGTCTTGTAATTTTTGCATTTTGTCAAGGTGGTTCGAAGCCATCTTCTTTGTAGAATGGTTTGAACGACGAATACTGTGGGTTCTTATATGAAAAGCGCGGACGTGAAGGAAAACATCCCCCTAAGACATAAAATTGATCTTACCTAGATCATGACCAAACAACGCGCGAAC
Source organism: Sinohyriopsis cumingii (assembly GCA_028554795.2). Lineage (NCBI taxonomy): Eukaryota > Metazoa > Mollusca > Bivalvia > Unionida > Unionidae > Sinohyriopsis > Sinohyriopsis cumingii. Next base: position 46,193,566 of record CM068839.1, read on the forward strand.
GTGAAGGAAAACATCCCCTACTTTTCTCATTTCATATAATATACTATCCACATAAGTGAAGCAACAATAAACAAAATCCATAATCTACTATCCACACAATCGTACGTGAGCGGTTACAAAAGCCAAACTATACTCTCCACATACGCTAAGAAACAATAAACAAAATCCATAATCTACTATCCACACAATCGTACGTGAGCGGTTACAAAACCCAAACTATACTCTCCACATACGCTAAGAAACAATAAACAAAATCCATAATCTACTATCCACACAATCGTACGTGAGCGGTTACAAAAGCCAAACTATACTCTCCACATACGCTAAGAAACAATAAACAAAATCCATAATCTACTATCCACACAATCGTACGTGAGCGGTTACAAAACCCAAACTATACTCTCCACATACGCTAAGAAACAATAAACAAAATCCATAATCTACTATCCACACAATCGTACGTGAGCGGTTACAAAAGCCAAACTATACTCTCCACATACGCTAAGAAACAATAAACAAAATCCATAATCTACTATCCACACAATCGTACGTGAGCGGTTACAAAACCCAAACTATACTCTCCACATACGCTAAGAAACAATAAACAAAATCCATAATCTACTATCCACACAATCGTACGTGAGCGGTTACAAAACCCAAACTATACTCTCCACATACGCTAAGAAACAATAAACAAAATCCATAATCTACTATCCACACAATCGTACGTGAGCGGTTACAAAAGCCAAACTATACTCTCCACATACGCTAAGAAACCATAAACAAAATCCATAATCTACTATCCACACAAACTTACGTGAGCAGTTACAAACACAAACACACAAACACATCCACTCGCACTATGAAAAAAGAGTTAGTGTTTATATTCACACTACTCTACCTACACACACACACACACACACACACACACACACACACACTGGCAAATTGATGGTTATTTCTTTTCTAGAGTATTGGGTAGCCCTGAAAAGGGCTGTTTTTTTTTGGAACTTCATGGACACCTGGTTAATGGTGGCACCTTCCAGGCCTGGCGCCACATACACATCTTGTTCCCCAGTTGCTTTTTACTTTTTTGGGGGAGAGAGCAGAGGCAGGATATGTGGCTTCAGAATCCCAATTTTCGGTTTCTGGGATTCTGAAATTTCTTCTTCTTTTCTCCTTTTCCTCCTCCTCTTCTTTGTATCTTCTCTCCTCCTCTTCTTTGTATCTTCTCTCCTCTTCTTTGTATCTTCTTTCCTCCTCTTCTTTGTATCTTCTCTCCTCCTCTTCTTTATTTCTTCTTTCCTCCTCCTTTCTCCTCCTTCCTTCTTCCACAATGGCCTCCGCGGCCAGTTCGTTCAACAGGCGCCTGGCATATTCCAGATGCACATGAAGTTCCAACAGTTTCGCCAGTCTCGTGTTCATTCTGGTGTTGATCAATCAACAAGGGTAGCTGGACTGCCGAACGAGTTTCAATTTATACTAAAACTGCGGACGCGAAGGAAAACATCCCCCTAAAAAACATAAAATTGATCTTACCTAGATCATGACCAAAAAACAACGCGCGGACCTAAAAGAAACACTCACTCACTTTTTTTATACTACCCATTCCTATTCTAAAATTTTTTTTCATTAATCACTCCAATATACTATTCACATACGCAAAGCAATCCAATCACCCCCCCCCCAATCTACTCTCCCCACACCTCAAACAGCCAAAAAAACATGATCTTAATCTACTATCCACACCAACGTACGTGAGATGTTACAAACACAAACACACAAACACATACCCTCACACTATAAAAAAGAGTTAGTGTTTATATTCACACTACTCTACCTACACACATTGGCAAATTGATGGTTATTTCTTTTCTAGAGTATTGGGGTAGCCCTGAAAAGGGCTGTTTTTTGTGTTTTGTTTTTTTGTTTGCTATGGCAATCTTTTAGTTTCTAAGAATGCGATGTCCTCTGAGGATAGACTTTCTGGCGATAGGTCTGCTTCTTCGGAAAGAGAAGAACTCTTTGGTGTCGATACGACAATCGACAAAGCCTCTCTCAGGTTCAGGTTCCTGCTGCTGTTGCTGCTGCTGTTGTTGTTGTTGTTGCTGCTGTCTCTGAAGTCTGTACTTCTCTGTCCATTCTTCTTTCTCCCTGTTCACTTCTTCTCTGAAGAGTTCTTCTATCAAGTCTTCAGTGACTTTTAGCATTCTCACATTCTCTATCTCTTCTGGCTTCGGTATCAGACTGTGTCTGACCCTATGCAAATTCACATAGGCTTCGTTTAGCTTAGCTAGTTTGGAGCACATCTTCGTAGGAGGATGAGTCGACAATGGATGGTTAGACTGGAAACAACCCGGTTCTTAAAGTCAAAGCGCGGACGTGAAGGAAATTATCCCTCTACGGTTTTCGAGCCGCAATGTTCAATGAGTGTCATGAGAGGGATAGTAAGAAGTCAAAGAGCATGAATCAAACATTCTTATAGCCAAACAAATCAGAAAGGCATTTTTTTCAAAACACATCATTTTTTATTCAAAAATCACTTAACACTAACCAACAACTCTAACATTTTTTAACAATAATCCAACAATATAACATCAAACATTTTTTTCAATTTACACTCTACTGTAAACAGGGTTGGCAACGTTGTGAATGAAATTGTGATTTCCACTGTTGCAAGTCATTGAGTCATGGATGGACACTACGTTTCCTAGCTTAAGACAACAAAATAAGCATACTAGTCACAAAATCAACGATTTACTTTCTCATCGTTTCTAGAAAAATCACGATCAAAATAAGTCACTAAATGTTCTTTTGCTGATAATAAGTGATCAATTTCGATCTCGACTTTCTCTTTGAATTTGTCAAAGAGGGTTTTGATGTAATGGATGTCTCGAGTCGTTAATGGATGACAGAAATGTTCAAGCAAGTCTTTATACCACCAACGTAACACGTCTTTTTTAAACAGACTCCAAGCTTCGTCCAGATATTCGTTGAATTTTTCTTCTTGACTGATGTTTTGACATCCATAGTAATCATGCTTCATCCATGTCGTAATTGTGTCTGCCAGGTATGTAGCACAGTAGGAGACCAATTGCTGTTCTTGTTCTGGACATCTCAACTTGATCACGATGTCCTTTTCGTCTTTGTGTTGGGATTCTCCTTCCACGGTCTCCTCACATTCCATCTTCAAAGCTTCTCCACTAGGTAAAGAGGGATAACAGTCTTCCATAGCTTCTAGTAATCTAGAATGACTTCTCTCAAACTGTTGATTTCTATGGTATTATCGAATTCTGCATACAGGATGACGTTCACTGTCTCGTCCAGTGGCTTTGCAAACTGAAGTTCCACACGAATCTGGCCAGATTTTATAGGGTGGAAATGTCCCTCGTCGCTGCCTTGGTCTGGAGTGAAATCGAAAGCCCACAAAGCGTACCCTCCTGCATAATCCTCGTACGTAATGCCGTGACTGGTGTTGGTTCCTAACTGTCCCGTGGCTTCGTACAGCGACAAGTACGACCTCAAGTAATTCTTCTTGTCAAAGTTAGGTTCGAAAGGTCGGGTACACAAGGTCTTGCCATCGCGACTGACTTCGATCTTGGACACGTCAAAGTGTTGAAAGTAGAAAGGATTTTTAGCGATAGCTCCGTTGAAGGCTGTATTCTCGACCATACCAACAATCAAACGTTTGGGTAACTGTCCTTGGAACAGATGATCTTCAATCATGGATCGCTGTCCCCTAGGAATGGTAAAGGTTTTCACTTCTACGCGTCGGATCGGATACTTGGCGGTCGTTCTGCTCAACGTCTGACTGATGTCGTTTCCCACTTTAGGTAACACTTCCACACGGCGTACGTATAGTCTGGCTTCTTGGATTTTGGTTTTGTAATTATCGTCACTATCAGCTATTAAATGGAAAGCGGCACTGCTCCGATTCAGTCTCAGGCGGACATCCACCCCGTTCAGCAAATATTTTTCTTGCAACCACATGTCCAAATGCAAACGATCCATCAGTTCTAAACTGTGTCCGTCTTTGATTCTGTCTCTTCGTTCTACAAATCCCGCATTGTGGTCTTTGGCTGTATCAGTTTTGAATGTTTCAAATTCGCCTGCATCGTCAGCTTCCCATACCACACAGGCATTGAGATGAGTGTTCTTGACGTCTATTCCGTACGTCAAGAGATTTTCCAGGTACGCTCGATAAGGGTAAGTATCCATGCTGCTACTGACTAGTTTGTTATTCAAGTACAAGTCCACTCCGCTAAACAAGGAATGCATAAAATTGTTGACGGGAGCTACTGGCTCAGTATCTATAGCATTTCCATCCTTATCTTGAACTTTGACTTTCAAGTACAAGTAACTGCTATTCAAATCGATGTAATCTTCGGGCTGTCCTTTGATTTCAAACTCGATGGCAGCGGAATCGATCAATGAGGAGACGGGATGAAATTCCACCCATTGGGATTCTTGCATCGTCATCATGGTGGGTGGCATGGCAAACAGATCCAGTTCCGTCTTGGAACAGGCGCAAGACTCTCGGTGCATCATTTTTTTTGTTGCTGTGTCTCAATAATCGAAAACGTCTAAGTCTCGAACGGTTCTTCTTTTCTTTGCCTTTCTAGCTTGAAGTCTGGTGAAAGGGTGTTTTCTTCGTCGTCTCTTTCTGCCTTGTCCTTGCTGAATGCCTGACTCGGTAGCGTGCAGGGCATTTATAGGTGTTTCGCGTCGGCCCAAAAGGTCTTTGCCTGTTTGCAGCAAGACATTTCTGCCTGCCCTCATGAAGGCTTCTTTAGGGTTTTGTTTGTCGATGATGACATTTTGGAGAAATTCTTTGCCTTGCGTCAGTGCCGCATCTTTCAAGGCGTGCAATCCGCGTGTCACCATCGGTTTCAACACCGGGGCCACCGAACGAAAGGCCGATTTTAACATATCTCCTAAACCGTGTCCTCGCTGTCGAGCAACCCCTCGGTACACTGGATACATGACTTACGAGTCGTGAGAGAACCGTTTTCGAAAATGGAGTTTCACCGTGACTTTTCCTTTGGTGAATGGAATATTTTGTCCCAAATCTCCTTTTATAGCAATGTTGACCGTGTCCAAATACGACTTGCTGACAGGCAAATAATGAGGATGTACAAATTCCCGGTGGACGTGGTAAGTGTTTCCACCTTCCTGGTCACTGGTTGTGGTACTATCCACTTTGAAAGGAATGACACGCAGTAACGGCACAGAGGTGTGTCCCACCACGTTATACTCCACCACATCGGAATACACGAACATCAAATTCAGTCCTTGGTTCAGTTCTACAGGGAATCGAAAAAACTTGTAAAATTCCGTATTGCTGTTGATCTTCGGTTTAAAATTTGGAGCCATTTTTGTGTCTCCACCTAAAATATCAAACAAGTCACGATTAAAACTGATGGACAACGTTTGGGTATCCTGAAATTTCATCAGTAAGCGACGAGCCACTTTATGGTACTCCAGGGTGACACTTTTTTGACTCTGTTCAGGGCTTTGCCAAAGGCTAACTCGAACCTGGAAGTAATGGTGTCCACCAAATGTTGACCACCAAAATAAAACCCTGCCGGAATTTTCAAGGTGTAGATATTGAAGGGTGAATTGTTGGATGGTCTTGTGTCCCCTGAGAACCCGATGTCATTCATGACTTCTTGTAACTGTTGGTTCAGGATTTCGACCTCAAAAGTGTTTTGCTTTTCAGTGATGTTTTGGATTTGTGTAGGGTGAATCATTTCTACCAAAGCCACTTCCCAATGGGCTTCGTGATCTAACTGGATGGCCTGAGGTAATTTGGCCGTGTAACAGCACAACGTGTTGTTGGGGAACACCTCCATGGAACTGTCACTGGGTAAGGTCAAGTAAAATTGGTTTTGGTGACTCATAATTCCAGAGTTCTGTGGCTGTCCGAGGGGTTACTGGACGTCAGAGGTGTGTCTCCGCCCAAAATGAGGTTCTGGTTGTGATTGTTGTTGGAGTGGTGACTGGCACTGGCACTGGACACAAGGTTCCCGTGGTTCCCGTTCGAGGAGAATTTCAGGGAGGGATTGGGAAGCAGGTAACCGATGCAACTGCTCAATAAAATGGTCCACAATTGTTTGTCTCCTTGTTGCAAACTCAAATTGGCGATGGCTGCCCCGATGACACAATACACCAGGAAGATTTGGCAGAAAAAGACGATTTGCGTTTTAGGCACACGTTCTCCACACCACACCCACAAGGGTTGTTTTCGTAAATCTTGCACAGAAGAACTAGGTGATGGAGGAGTGGTCGACGTAGCTGCTTCTGTGTGAAAGGGCATGATGGTCACTTCTTTTTATAGTCGATGACTTGCGAAGCGTCGATCCAAGAATCAAAACTGGGTGGATATCCTTTCCAACGTACTTTGACTTCTTTGACACGTCGTTTGCCCACTTTACGGGTTCTGCGTTCGAGAATGCTTTCGATGTCGTACACGTCGTCTTCTTTTTTGGTGACACGTTGTAACTCGGGCAAATAAAACGTTCCTTTGAGCACTTCTCCGTTCATGTCTTCCAATTTATAGACGGCAGGATGACGGCCATGCACTCGTCCAGTGACGCGAAACAATTCGGTCGTCCAGTTAGGTAAGTAACCTTTGTCGAAAGTGCGTTTGGTTTTGCCAATGCGCACCCAATCTCCTACGGCCAACTCTCCACTTTTCTTGGGGACAGCCCTCGTCGGGGACGTACCAAACAGACGCTCAAACACCAGCACTTCGTTCTCGGGAGTCACGTCTTGCGGGGCACGTCCGATGCTTCGATGGTAAGATTGGTTGTACGCTTGCACCAGGTGCGGTAAGATGTCGATGTACTTCAGAGTGTGGTGATGCGTAAAATATTTCCACATGCGTTCTTTCAAAGTGCGTTGAAAACGTTCCACGATGCTGGCTTTGGTTTCGGGATTCTCGGTGGTAAAAAAATGAATGTCACGTTTCTTTAATTCTTTTTGGAAAGCTTGGTTCAGAAATTCGGTGCCTTTGTCCGTTTGCCATCGAAGAGGGTGACGACCGCTTTGTTTCAGCACTCGTTGCAGGGCTCGCACTAACTCGCTGATCGATTTGGAAGTCAAGGGCACGACCCAGGCAAATTTGGAAAAGTCGTCGATGACACAAAACAAATATTTGTAGCCACGATTGTAGCTAGCCAAATGAGAGACATCGGCTAAATCGGCTTGCCATTGATGATCGATGCCTTCCACTCGGGTGCGACTTCTGGCAAACTTGCGTCGAATGGGTTTGTGTAAAGTGTAGATAGCTTGTTCTTGTAACCATCGTTGCACTTGAGGTAAACGGAGACTTTTCAGTCGCGTTTTGGCAGCACGATACAATTTTTGAACTCCTGCGTAACCTGCAGGATGGGAGGGATCGTAGTAAATGCTGGCTAAGACTTTTTCCATTTTTTTGTGTTGGTTGGTGTGTTAATAAGACACCCACTCTTGGAGGATGCTACTCTTTTTCTCTTGGGGTATTTTCTTGGATTGCAGTGCTTTGCGTGTGCGACCGGCAATAGGTGTTGAAGAGGAGGATGTCTGAGCGGGGGATATCGGTTCTTGTTTCACTTCTGTCTTCACTTCTGTCTTCACTTTCTTTTTCTCTTGTGATGAAGAAGGGGTGGCCATCATCTTTTTAATCCATCCAATTCTGGAGGTAGGTGGTGTTGTTAACTTGCGTACTTTTTCTGGTGGAGTTTGAAACCCTTCTTCTTCTTCTCCTTTTTCTGTCTTGGTCACTGGTAGTGGTGGTACTGGTACTGGTACTGGTACTGGTGATGGTGCTGGACTTTTCATCAAGATCTTAAAATCTTTCAGAGTGGGTAGAGCTGTTTCGTCTAAAGCTTTCTGGTGAAAGAGTTGCAGTCGTTGCAAGAGTTGACCGTACTTTTCCGATTTTTCTGTTTCGGACAAATCTTGGCGATCCATCAAGGACTGCAATTCGTGTTGTAACTGGGACATTTCGCCCAAATGGGGATTGGGAGGTAAATGCCGGGTGCGTTGTTCTTGCCACCGATGGTATTCCATCCATCGTTTGTAAGGCACTAAAGCTAGTTTTCGTCCTTCCATGGGGTTGTCAAGGGTCGATTCTGAAATCTTGGGGCTTCCGAGGGCCTTTTTATCTTGTTCCCACCAGTCCTCCCAACATGGTTCCCAAGACTCCTTTCAGTAAGGGGCATAACAAGAGAGGTAAAATGCCTCTATGTTGGACCAACATCTTCTTTTTTTGACGATTCGGAATTTTCTTTTGAACCATTTGGCGAAGAACGTGACGATGTTTGTTTAAGCATTGTTTCTGGTGTTTGGACAAAGGGATCGTGCCTTTCAAGACGTTCAAACAACATTCGCACACGGTATCGATGACCTCTTTGGAGGCCGATTGAATGAGTTTTTTTCGTAGAGGTGGAGAAGCTTTGGACAGGACAGATAACATGTCCCCATGTTTGATTAAACGTGGTGGTAGTCCTTTTCTTTTCTTTCCTTGGGGTTTTCTGGAGGGTGACATCTTTGAGTCTTCAGGAGCACCAAAAAAACACTGATACCCTACTTGGTCACACACCTTTTTTATACTGGAACGCGTCGCCACTGATTGTCTTTACGTCGTATCAATTTGAGGACAGGCATGACACGTCGTGCAGGGGTACGTAACGGACTAAATCGAGCCAGTTCTTGCTTGGACAAATCCAGTAAACTTTGTAACATGCCCGATCTTTCTTGGACTTTGATTTTGGGAGAAGGTACTTTGTGAGCAGCAGCCACTGCCACTAAATTGGAGGGTCCTACCACTGGGGAAGTAATTCTTGGTGTGATCAACGTCTCCAAGTACTCTTCAGTTCTTGGTGTCATCAACGGAGAAGTGGATGAACGTGAGGCTGCCGGAGATGCGGTCACCGCCGTGGCAGGTCGTGGTTTGCGAGTGTAAAGTTGCGACCTGGACGAAGTGCCTCTCTTGCGACTAGTTTTCTTCTGTGGACTTTTCTTTTTCTGGGGACTTTTTCTCTGTTTCTTTTTCTGGGGGCTTCTTTTCTTTTTCTGGGGTGGTGTCTGGTCAGAGGAGGGTCCCGCCACTGGAGAAGTTCTTCTTGGGGACCTGGTCTTTTTCTTCTTCTTGGGGCTTCGTTGGACATTTTTCTTGGGGAGAAGTTTGGGGGCATTAGGATCCCATCTTAAGAGAGAGCGAATGATGACCCCTCCTAGAGTACCGCTCCCTCCAGGTTTCAAAATGATTTGTTTTTTGGTTTGAGTGTCGATGCGGGGATCGGCCAGTTTGACCAAAGCGACTTTGTTTCGATCGAAAAAGCGTTTGGTTTGATGAGGAATCTGAATGATTCCTTGGAGTAATTGACGTGCCGTCACCGTGAACCATCGTAAGACTTCTTTGAGACTAGCTTCTAAGACACGAGCTCGTATTTGTGGATTTTTTCTCGACTGATGCCATACAAGGCACGAATCAATTTGACGGGAAGATGCGACTGAAGGGACGTCATGTTGACGCTGTGTGAGACAGACGAAAAAGGGTCTGAGGTTTTTATAGATTTTTTTATGTGGAGTGAAATGAAGTCGAGGACGGAGACGTGTACAGTACAGGCCCTCCGTCTTGGCACCAGTGGTGAAAGAAGTGGGTACGAAATTGCAAATCCTCGGGGGTCGTAGGTTTCAAATCGACGAGTAAATAGGCGTGTGGAGTTTGAGTGGCATCGTCGTACGCCTGAGTCAGCCAAGGCGTTCCTAATTGTTTGGCTAAGACTTACACTTGCGATTTATCTCGAGAGCTTTTAAACAAGACCACGTAATGCGCATTGAGACTGATGGTGCGATGGGCTTTACTTTGTTGAAACAAATTTTGAGTGATGTAAACGACACTGGCATTACGGTGATGCCCTTTGCGCGTGAACCACAGTTTAATTTCTTCTTCGTCTTCTCCTAACATGTCGTCAAAAATGACCAAATGGGTTAGACGGGAGTCAGAGACGATGCCGTCGTCTTCTTTAGGAATGCCTTCCACAAACACGATGGAATCGCCTTGACTTTCTCGCAAGAGGCTGTACGCCGATTGCCACTCTTTGTAACACCACACGATCCTTTGAGGTGGCCGATCGATCAAATGATGTTTATGTTCGATCAAACGTTTGACGAATTCGGTTTTGCCTGAACCGCTAGGTCCAGCAATGAGCATGTTAAAGGGATGGCGAAGATACAAAGCCTCCCAACTGGCACGATCTAAGTGTTCGTCGATGACTTTGACAGTAGAGGAAGAGGGAGCAGAGACAGTAGAGGTAGCCATAGTGTGAGAAATGTCACTTGTGACACGAAAACAAACAAGACAAGAGTTTATATACATTTTTTCAGAACACGTTTATTGAATGTTCCAAACATGAATACGAAAGACAAAAATACATAAAAGCCAAAGGTTTAAGTATAAGGATAAAAGGCACATGATAACCATTAACGTGGAATAAACACAAATGTCTGTACAACATGTTTTGGGTAATGTTCTAACCAGTTCTATAGTAGGGGGTAAGGTCACACAAGTGTCCTCCCGAAAGGGTCTTTCAGGCCTGTCCACGACAGTCCCGTCCTGGGTGACGGGTTCTTCTGGCACCGTCACTAACACAGGTTGAAAAGTCGCAAGGCTCACAGTCGCATTCCACTTCAGAAGCCCCACACTTGAATTGTGCCTGTCTAAACTTGTTTTGTGTTTCTCTGAAAGTATTCATCTTGTTCGCTCGGTCTTGGTAGTCACAATGAACTATCGATCTTGCCTAGGGTTTCTTTTTATATACAGACCAATACCGACGTGTCCATACGGTAAGGTGAAATGATTGGGAAGTCGCACTCGCTTCTGGTACACGATTTGATAGACTTTTTCCAAGGGTCGACTGACGATGTGGTGAGTGGGTAAACGTACAATTTTGTTCGGTTGATAGGTGGTCACTTTAAAGTTTGCATCCTCTCCCGATTGCAAGGCTTCTTTCAATACCCCAAAGTTCACCACACGACTGGTACGATAATTCAGAGTCAATCCTTTCACTTTACACGTCGTGTGCAATTCTCCTTGTGGGTCCCGGTATTCGTAGCCGTAATTTTTGGGACCACCACTGACGAAACTTAGAATCTTGTCGTCGGGATGTTCGTCTGTCCAGGCTCCTAAACGGTCTCCTTCGATGTCAGGGTGCTGTTGACTCGGGTGATGGATGTAAATGCAACTGTCCGTGTCAAAGTACAGGACACGTTCCCCTAACAGTTCTAAAGCTTCGTACAATTTTAAGCGAGCATGAGCTGTCACGTAAGCCGCAATGATGACATTTCCAAAGGGGTCGTCTTGTACAAAGTCCAGATCTTCTTCGTAATTGACCAAGATCAAATCCTCGCGAACGACGTCCACGTGTTTCATGTATTTGGTTTTGTCGTGAATCATCTGAAAGTAGCGGGAAGGTTCTGTCAAATATTCCGTCTTGGGTAAACACGGTCGTTGTGCCATTTTACCCCACAAGCAATTTAACATCACTTTGGCAAACGAGCGCCTGCCTTCGTTTTTCTCGATGTGGTCTAAAGAGATGCCTTCTTGTTCATAGCATTTCTCTTTGAATGTCTTTTCGTCTTCGGAAGTGTGACACCAGGAAGGATAGCCGCTGGCTACTTGCTTCAGTTTCAAAAAGGCATCCACGTAGTCGGCGAAAATGCCTTTCTGACTGGGGTCACCCTTGTGGTATTGTTGTGTCTTGGGAAAGTGGGAAATTTTGTACACTTCTAACAGTTGGTATCCCATGTCCAGAGCTTTGAACAATTCTACGCTGATCCAGGTTCCCGTCAAGGCACGTTCTTCCTGGGTGTGCTGACAAGGTTGGTCTTGGTTGCACGTTTCGGCACAAGTACGGCACAATGGAAACATCAGTTTGCCTTGAAAATGGTGAGTTAAGACGGGATGGTATAGGTTCGTGGGAGGCAAAACTTTACACTTGATCAAGCCTTCGTATTGTCGAATGTTTTTCAGGTCGATGTGTTCCGTGAACAATTGTGGGTGCCCTGCATTAAAGGGACAATATTTGCACACTAAAGGTACAGCGAACACACGTCCAAGTATTTGATTTGTTCTCCTTTCTCTTCGTCGGCTTGGTACAGCAAACAGGTGGCATTGGTCCTTCCTCCGTACAAACTATCCCTCGGGTTTAGGGGGTCCATCAACTTGTAACTTTCCACGGCACGTTTAAACTCGGGATCGGTTTTCATACGGTGATCGTACTCGTGTTCCCACATTTCCACCACTTGGTATCCTTGCTGTTCTAACTTTAGGCGTCGCTGACAAGTGTCCTGGTACAAGTCTTCCATGGTTCGTTGTAAAAACTGATTTTTAGTGCTACGATCAGGGTAACAGACGGGACATCCGTGAAATAAGCAACCGTTAAACTCGTACACGATCTTGGGGTTTTCTAAGTCCCAGCCATCGACCGAATACGTTCCGATGGTCTTTTCGCCTCCTCCGTTGCGGGCATGCTAAATCCATTTGTCTTCCTTGTCGCACAAGTAATGTAACCAACGTAGGGCTTTGACCGAGTATTGACGTTTGACATAGTTGGTCGTTTGAGGACTGATGACAGCCACGGTGTTTTCAGGCATGAATCGTTGTCGATACACTAAGGAACACGCTTTGGCAATGGTGCAAGCTTCTTTCAAAGGATCGACCCCTCCGTGTTCCATGAACAGTTCTCGAAATTTTCCACAGCAACGCCGTAAAATGTCCACGTCAGAACGACAATACTTTAGCATTTCTTCCTGAAAGTCGAAAGGGTCGGAGGCGTGAGTCTGGTACCAAGCGTAGAAAGCTTCTCGTTGTTCGGAACGCATGTTGTCGGGGTCGTAATAGTGAGCCTCAGGCAAATGGGGTAGAACGGCGTGTTGATTGGCTTCCGTATTGAAAAAGTGAGGAAAATAACCTTTAGCCATTTCTGTCATTCCAAACGTTTTAGGCATTCGACTCAAAGGCATGGCCAAGTAACTCATCGAATCTTTAAACTGCACTTGTCCCACTTGCATGAAAATGATTTTGGCTCCGTTCAAAGTGACTTTAGGACGTTCGGTGCTATGTTCCGTATAGTACCTCAAAAGAAACTGACGATGACAATCTCCGTAACGTTCGATGTCCTCTTGGCTCCACGTCTTGTCGATGGGATCTAAGACCCATTGGGCAAAATCGGCTAACGTGTTCGGTCCTCGAAAGATTTTTTCACGCCCTCCCGGAATCTTGCTGCAGTGAGGGCAATGACTGAAGATAGGTTCTTGAATGCACTTCTCGCACGCTCGATGAGCCACGCAGAAATTAGGAATGTGAATGCCAGTCTCTTGCATGCATTCGAAATCGAAAAAGATGAAATTGCCTTTCTTCTTGTGACCGTCCCCTTTTTCTGGTGGTGGTTGGTATTTTTGCACGTAGCATTGGTGTTCCAAGTCCACGATGTGGTGACAAATGTGACATTTTTTCTTTCCTGAACATACATGTGCCTTGGTATTATTGGTACGTAGGCCTTTTCGACACGTAGGGCACAATCTCAGCAGTTGACAAGCACATTTCTGCTGTGAACCTTGCGTCTTCAGATGTTGTTGGTAACAGGCAGGGCTGACAAACGTGCGCAGTCAAGCAGGACAATGTACTCTTTCTTGTCCTTCGCTCAGACAGGGTAGAGAGGCCAAACATCCTGGGCATTTCCATCCGCAATGTTTGTGTTGCTCTCGATTGTTATAGCCATAGTCACATTTCTCACAGTAATAACTGTATCCCAGGAATCCAGTGATAGTGGTAATGGTATCGAAATGGTCATCGTGATAATAGACATGAATGTATTTTCCGTCCTTAAAGTCTTTCCCTCGAAACAACAGAGGTCCGCGCATTTCTTGAGGGTGCACTTTCAAGGTGTAGAGTGGAGCTAGGACATCTTGCAATTTCTGCATCTCAGGAATGCCACAGGGTGTGTCTTTGGACAGTCCGGCTTGTTGTAACAGGAGTTCTGCTTCGTTTCGTTGTTTGGCTCGGTCGGATCGTTGAATAGTTTTCCAGGCTCTTTTCCATTCTACCGTGTCGTTCTTGTTGGCATAGGTTCGTCCCACCACGATGGCTCGGGCTAAACACACCTGGTCTTGAGAATTGTGAATTTGGACGAGACTCTTTTTGGTGTTGCGAAGGTCGTTCACCAATAACACCTTATTGCGTTGTCCGGTCCCTTGAGGAGGAGAGACGTGGGCCATTTTCAGTGTGGCTTTACCATCGGTGATGTCAAACTGGTCATTAGATTGTTGTACGTGTTGAATCTTGTCCATGACTTTGGAAGGGGTTAGTTCTGCGGGTCTGCTAAACTCGATCCAAACAGGGGATTTCAAGCTGTCGTGATCTATGGATAGTGTCAAGCGATCGTCTTCTTTGGGTTGACATTGTCGCTTGAGTGCGGTGAGCAAAGAATCCCACATCTCGGTGATAAACCCTTCTGCTTTCTCCAATGGTACGTCGGACTTGAAATCTTTAAACTTCACTGTGTAGGTGTAAGCCGTGGTTCTAAATTTTCTAGAGGAGCGCTTTTTCGTCTCTCGAATGGAATAGTACTTTTCAGGGTTGACTAAGAGTGGTGAACTTTGTTTAGAGGGTTCGGATTCTGGTTCACTCATGTCCTCTTCAAAATCACTGGCATGAATTTGTGCCAAGACTTCAGCTCTGGTACGAGGCGATAGATCACGTTTCTGCCTGTTACTTTCTTCTTCTTCTTTCTTCTCGAATGAATAGGATCGTTTCATCTTGAGTGCAAAACGTCAAATGACTCAAGTTTAAACACCATAGACTAATTTATAGTCATGGCAGACCAGCGTATATAAAAGGGTGTGTGTCTTGTCCTTTCACTATTCATTTCACTCTCAAGCCGAGCACAACGATGGAAGAGACTAACCAAATCGAACGTTTCGTCAGAGCTTTGCGTGGGGTCATTAGAAAATTCTCTTCAGACTAGCCCACGGACTACTCTCCTTCCTTTCGAGATAAAAGTCAATATACTTGCTATATCTGTCAGAAGAAAGGGCATTGGTCTTCAGAGTGTCCAGACCGTCAAAAAAGAACAAAAACAGGGGCTAGAAAAGACAAAAGTCAAGATACCTGTTATTATTGTCAAGAAAAAGGACATTGGTCTCCAGATTGCCCAAAAAAGAAACAAGAGGAGTCGGAAGAAAAGAGGGATTCTTCAGAAGAAGAGAGAGATTCTTCAGAGGAAGAAAGCAGACAGGTGAAGAAAAGAAGAAGGGAAGAAAGTGAGGAGGAAGAGGAGGAAAAGACTGTGACGGTGAAGAAATTAAAAAAAAAGAGAGAGTAAAAAAAGAAACAGAAGAAGTGAATGTAATTTATAAAGTGTTCTGTTGTGAATTGTGAATTGGACTGTAACTATGGAGAAAAGAATACATTAATTATATAAGGTAAGTGTCTTTGAGTTTTGATTTTAAAATAAGAAGCTACACTCACGCACTCATACACAGACATGTACTATAAGGGTAAAATGTTTTTTTGTTGTTGTTGATTTTTGAGTTATTGGCAAATTGAAAGGCTATCTCTTTTCGAGAAATGTGGGTGGCCCTGAAAAGGGCCTTTTTTGGTGTAGGAGTGAGTTTAAGCAATCAACTTTAACTGTCTTAAGCCTTTGCCACGGCCGAGGCCTACTTCTGATGATGATGATTGGGTTGAAATCACTAAGGGTGGTACGATAGGCTTAGTCACAGGGTTGGCGTGTTTAGCTCGGGAAGGTCGTATTCTCTTCGGTCGTGATAAAGAAGTCTGATATATTTGTTTCAGACTTCTTAACTCCGCTAAAATGTCCAACAGTACCGTAGCCGTTTGATTTTCACCCTCTTGTTTCTTTGCTGCTACTTCTTCTTGTTGTTGTTTTTGTCTTACCTCTTCTTGTTGCTGTTGCTGTTGCTGTCGGAGAAAAGCTTGTTCCGCTTCCTTTTGTCGTTGCATAAATTTCTCCAATTCTTCTTTCTGTCTCTGTCTAAAATTCTCCACTTGCGGTAATGAAGAATGAGACGAAGGTTCCGGAACAAATTCTTGCGAGGTAAGAAAATCCACAAAATCCCAATGTACCTCTTCTGAAAGTAAGTCCGGGTTCCCTTGGGCGGTCTCCACTGCTGGTGCACCCCAATGGATCGTTTTCTGAGTTTCCGTCATGTTGAATCACTGTCGCATAGATTGACAGCACACAGGCGCTAGCGAATCTATATAGACCACATGACGTCACAGACTGCTCTCTTCGGATTGGATGCGGACTGACTGAATTTTGTAACGCGTGTTCGGATTGGTGAATGAACTCAATCCGTTTCAATCCTTCCTCTACCTATAAATAAGCGCAGTTCACTGCATTGATTCACCTGTTCTCGTCGCCTCACGATGTGGACCACAGCTGAATCATCCAGCCTTGTGTCTTGAATGATGTTTAGGACGGACATGCTCATGTATGTCCGGTCCAAGTGGACTGTTGTTGATAGGACAGATACTAGTCTATGGATGAGAAGAGTTTACATAGAAAGACAAGGATGCCTCAAGAGGGTACTTGTGTATGGACCTGCAGTTAGAAGGAGTTTAAGAAGAAGAAGATGTGACAGATGCCGTCTATGTTAATATTAATATTAACATAAATCCAAAGGCCCTTTTCAGGGCCACCCACATTTCTCGAAAACAGATAGCCTTTCGATTGCCTACCCCTTTATAAAAATTTAAAAAAAAAAAAATCCCATGTTCAATTCCCCTTGTCCCTAAAGTAGTTTTTTTTCTAACATGTTCAATTCCCCTTTGTCCCTAGATAAACCCAAACTCTATTCCCATGTTCAATTCCCCTTGTCCCTAGACAGACCCAAACTCTATTCCCCATGTTCAATTGCCTTTGTCCCTAGAATCGATATTTTTTTTTCCATTGTTCGAATGCCTTTGTCGCTAATCTCAATATTTCCTTTTTTTCCTTTCTCCAATGTTAAATTCCATTGTCGCTAATCTTACCCAGGGTTTTTTGCCCATGTTAAATTTCCATTGTCGCTAATCTTACCCAGGGTGGTTAATGTTAAATTTCCATTGTCGCTAATCTTACCCAGGGGGTGTTTTTAATGCTAATTCCCATTGTCGCTAATCTCACCTCTTATACTACTCACCCATTTGTTCTTTTACGCTATCTAAAGAATCATTGTCATACATTATATAATAAAACCTTGTTACATATTATCTAAAAACCATTGTGACACGACACGTTATCTAAGGAATCTTGTTACACGTTAAATTAGAAACCTTGCTATACATTATATAAAAAAATCTTGTTACACATTATCTAAAAACCCTTGTGACACGTTATCTAAGGAATCTTGTTACACGTTAAATGAGAAACCTTGCTATACATTATATAAAAAAATCTTGTTACACATTATCTAAAAACCCTTGTGACACGTTATCTAAGGAATCTTGTTACACGTTAAATGAGAAACCTTGCTATACATTATATAAAAAAATCTTGTTACACATTATCTAAAAACCCTTGTGACACGTTATCTAAGGAATCTTGTTACGCGTTAAATGAGAAACCTTGCTATACATTATATAAAAATCTTTGTTATGTAAAACACTTGTTATACGTTATATATAAACCCTTGTTATACAATATACAATGGACCCTTGTTGTACAATATACAATAAACCCTTGTTATACAATATACAATAAACCCTTGTTGTACAATATACAATAAACCCTTGTTATACAATATACAATAAACCCTTGTTAGACTTTATACAAAAAACCCTTGTTATATATTATACAGTAAACCCTTGTTATACATTATACAACAAACTCGTGTTATACAATACACAATAAACCCTTGTTATACAATACACAATAAACCCTTTTTATACAATATACAATAAACCCTTGTTATAAAATATACAATAAACCCTTGTTATACAATATACAATAAACAATTGTTATACAATATACAATATACCCTTGTTATAAAATATACAATAAACCCTTGTTATACAATATACAATAAGCAATTGTTATACAATATACAATATACCCTTGTTATACACTATACAATGGACCCTTGTTGTACAATATACAATAAACCCTTGTTATACAATATACAATAAACCCTTGTTAGACTTTATACAAAAAACCCTTGTTATATATTATACAGTAAACCCTTGTTATACATTATACAACAAACTCGTGTTATACAATACACAATAAACCCTTGTTATACAATATACAATAAACCCTTGTTATACAATATACAATAAACCCTTGTTATAAAATATACAATAAACCCTTGTTATACAATATACAATAAACCCTTGTTATACAATATACAATAAACCCTTGTTATACAATATACAATAAACCATTGTTATACAATATACAATAAACATTTGTTATACAATATACAATAAACACTTGTTATACAATATACAATAAACCCTTGTTAGACATTATACAAAAAGCCTTTGTTATATATTATACAGTATACCCTTGTTATACATTATATAACAAACTCATGTTATACAATATACAATAAACCCTTGTTATATTATATACAATAAACCCTTGTTATACAATATACAATAAACCCTTGGTATACAATATACAATAAACCATTGTTATACAATATACAACAAACTCTTGTTATACAATATACAATAAACACTTGTCATACAATATACAATAAACCCTTATTTTAATGCAACTCGCTAACTGCATTCTACATAATGAATAATAAAAAAAGATAAAAAATTATCATATTAATGACTATCTTGTCATTATATACGATTTGTATGGACCTCAAATAATTTACAAAAAGGAATACTGTTACTGTAAAATTTGAAAATACAATCGGATATATCACGAAGTACACATACAAATTATTATGCACATATATTATGTTGAGTTTAATTTTTTCCCCTCTTCATTCATCAGTGCCCATGCATGAGCTATATCTTTTCGAATTAACATTTCAGCATTTTCCATTGCCTGAAATTTATTTCCTCTGTTTCCCTCACAACTAGTATCATGCACATGAACTGGAGTTGAAAATCCACTATTAGTAAAGAAGATCTTGTATTTAGAAAGAAAGTAGGTAAGCGTGACTAATAGTTAAGTGAGTTATTATGTAGAAAGTGCCCGGAATCTATACTTTTTAACAGAAGTAACATAAAAGAGTGAAAATAAACAAGCTTTGTAAAATTCAAAATTTTTTTGATTCTCTTGAAAACAAAAGTGAAAATGAAAAACAAACTTAGCGGTAGTAAAAGACGACTTGGAGGTGCATTGACTCTTCTGGGTACAGCACCTTGTTACCCCATGACTTATTCTAATTTTGTGGTGTGCGCCGGCGGAGGGACTTTTCTGAGATAACCTATATGGTTGCCTCCCGAGAGAACTAAAATTTGTCGCTCGCGACTTTTTCGATTGTTGACTCTATTTTTACTGCAAACAATTCAATTGCTGGTCTTTTTTGTATCAGCACAAGCTATTAAGGCTATGTATCTGCGTACAATGTCGCCGGAAGTTTCGTTATTTTTATTTCCGCCAACATGGTCTCTGACTCAGTTGTGGTAATTATTTTATTATCGATGGCCGTGATTACAGCTTGGCACTTGTACTGAGGATACTTTGTGTCGCCGCGAGAATTTCCGGATAGACACGTGTTCGTTTGTGCGTGGTAATACAATTATTCTGCCAGCGCAGCCTCTCCATATGTAGCTATAGATATAGCTCCGACCGCAAATCCGATATGTATGTTTACGTGTATAAGAGGGATTATTAACGCCTTAGTGTCATAGATATTCGTTGACAAGCGGCATAAAATCGCCATCGATGCTAACACGTCCTCTCCCTTTTTTTCGTCAACCGCCACCAGCCACATTTTTCAGATCTATCCCAGCAGCAGGGGGGGGGGGGGCGAATCGGACATTTTGTCCAAACGTCATTTGGTTTAATTAATACTTTCTGCACTCAGCGGATCCGGTGTCGTCAGCGCCCGGTAAAAAAAAACGACGTCGTCGTCGGGGGGATCGTCCAAACGTCATTTGGTTTAATTAATACCTTCTGCGCGCCGATCCCAGCGTTGTCAGCGTCGGGTAAAAAAGCGCGACGACCGCGTCGATGTCATCGCCCCCCCTGCTGCTAAGGGGCTATTTACAATGATCTTACAAACAGAGTGATCACTAACTCCTCCTCTTGTAGATCAATTAGGTTATTTGACTGATCGGTAAGTTTAAAATTAATTCTTGTTAAAAACCGATTATGGCATCGCATATAGACCGGATTAATCGGACTCTCAACGATTAAAAATCCCGGAGGGGCTGTTGGTGAAAATGAATAAAGGATATACCCCTGTTGAGCCTGATTTGATTGCTTGGTATTCACCTGGTAACTCCCTTCGATAACATCACACACTAGATTGATTGCTATCACAGACGTAATATTTACATTGTATGGAGCAATATGCCTACCATCCTCTCCGTTATCGTGTCTGAGGATAGTTGATGGGGCGAGAAAATCATTAAGAGATTTTCTTAGTTCTGGTGCGTTGTATCCTGGAAACTTGAAATCGGGTAAATTGGCTTCTGTGATATTATACTCGGTTAGGAATTTTTGTTTATTATCATCGCTGTTAGCAGATATTGTCTTAACGATTCGTTCATTAATATATTCCATGTCTGATATAAGTTGATTTAACACCTCAACGTGTTTTCGTGCTTTTGTTTTCCGTAGCTGTTCTAGTTGTGATCGGTAATTACGATTAATCTCGGCAAACGTACCAGTGATATCATTTAAACTAACTGTGACCACGGCGGATGATTCAGGAGTTTCCTTATACGGAAAATACCATTGCATGGTATTCCTGTTTTGAAATATAAACCTACTGGGTAATAACGTGCTTTTTATAATAGACAAATCATCTCGATAACTGGGATTAATTTCATGATACGATTGCGCATTCGTGTGCAAGTCCGCGGGGATTTCATGAGGTGGATTCTTAGGCCATCCTAGTATGGTTCTTATTGAACTGTTATAAATATCAACCATATACCCCGGTGTGCTTATTTCAATCGTCGACGATAACGTCGGTTCATGAACCGTAATAGCGATTTTTGATTCTTTTCCTGTGATCGATTTTATCCTGCGTTGAAATTCTTTATTGATTTGTTCTATTTGGTATGACCCAGTTGGTATTGTAACCTCCTTCCAGTCTGGGGTCCCATCGGGTTTATTTGTCCATGCAAAAACCAGCGAGTTATTAGGTTGTTGTCCGTTAAATGCTTCCGCTCGGATATTAGGCCAACTGTGATATACTCGCAATTTTGCCAGCGCTATTTCCTTCACTGGAACCGGTGATGGGAAGTTCACACTGAATTCGGGTTTCGTTGACGTTATCGATATCATACTTGTTTGTACCGGAGTGGTGTTCTCCGCGATCCGTTGAAGTAATTGAAACCCTTCGGGGTTCAGCGACATTATTATTATTCGTTGTTTTTAGTGTTTAATTTTGACACCGAATATTAACAACCTGCTTGTTTTCAGGAGAATGTTTTAAGCCATTGAAGTGGTTTCCGGCTTCCAGTTGAAAATTTTCGATTTTTGACATCGCGGAGCCATACAACTGGACCATCGTGGAGAATTCAACATCGGATATGAACGAATTATCAATCGACAACGAGATCAACCCGGATAATTTCGAGTACGCGTCGGATACTATTTGATGTTTTACTATATACTCGTTGAGTTTTTTCTGAGAACACGATGATATCTTTCTAGTGATTGCGTTGGCGACTCCAGCAATTGTTGTTGCCGCGGAGATAGCGATTGGAACGGCGATCGGGGCTATCATGGTCACCGTGGATAAAATGACACCGGTACCGGCTACTATACCGGACACCGAGTACACGGCCAAGTCGATGGCGGTTATTTTACGACGGTATTTTTTTATTTTTGCGCGGTATTGTTCGGAAAGCGTTTTTAAGCTCGCGGAGAATTCTTTTGCGGTATCGAATCGATATTGATGTGACGTCGGTGATACCTCTGATTCAATTACCCTGGTGGTCATTTTATTTTAAAAGAGCTAGTGTTTTCAATTACTCACTTAGATCCACCACAAATTCCACATACCATGTGATGTTTGCCCTAAATAGACTGCTATCAACGGCTCTAATTATAAACCGTTCGGTTGCATTCTTGTCAACGATTGTTGATATTGTATTGTTAAACCCGGATGAACTCGGCGATGATATATTAAACTGCATCGCCGAAATCAATGTCAATCGATAAATGCCCTTAACAATTGCGGTGATATTTACTACATTATGCGTAGGAGTCCAATCGAATGATCCGTGTTGAACCGTGTATACGCTATTGCCGATGCTCCCATGAGGTGTTTTCATTTTTTCGAGTTGCTCTGTCATTCTAGGTAGTCTGTCTTTAATCGCTGTAACATCAGTTTTGATCGTTCCTATTTCCTGTGTATACGCGTCTATATTATTCTTGTTCGCTGTAACCTTAGTAATGAGTGTATTTATTTCCCCTCCATACGCGTCTACATTTTTTTTGTTCGCTGCAACCTTAGTAATGAGTGTACTTATTTCCCCTCCATACGCGTCTACATTTTTTTTGTTCGCTGCAACCTTAGTAATGAGTGTATTTATTTCCTGTGTATTCTCGGTTATACTTTTTTTGTTCGCTGTAACCTTAGTAATGAGTGTATTTATTTCCTGTGTATTCTCGGTTATACTTTTTTTGTTCGCTGCAACATCAGTTTTGATCGTTCCTATTTCCCCTGTATGCGCGTCTATATTCCTTTTGTTCGCTGCAACATCAGTTTTGACTGTTTCTATTTCCCCTGTATGCGCGTCTATATTTCTTTTGTTCGCTGCAACATCAGTTTTGACTGTTTCTATTTCCCCTGTATGCGCGTCTATATTTCTTTTGTTCGCTGCAACATCAGTTTTGACTGTTTCTATTCTCCATCCATGCTCGTCTATATTATTCTTGTTCGCTACAATATCAGTTTTGATCGTTCCTATTCTCTGTTCATGCACGTCTATACTTTTTTTGTTCGCTACAATATCAGTTTTGATCGTTCCTATTTCCCCTGTATGCGCGTCTATATTCCTTTTGTTCGCTGCAACATCAGTTTTGATCGTTCCTATTTCCCCTGTATGCGCGTCTATACTTTTTTTGTTCGCTGCAACATCAGTTTTGATTGTTTTTATTTCCCCTCCATACGCGTCTATACTTTTTTTGTTCGCTGCAGCATCAGTTTTGATTGTTTTTATTTCCCCTGTATTCGCGTCTATACTTTTTTTGTTCGTTGCAACATCAGTTTTGATTGTTTTTTTTTCCTGTGTATGCCCGTCTACATTTTTTTGTTCGCTGCAACATCAGTTTTGATCGTTCCAATTTCCCCTCCATACGCGTCTATATTCCCTTTGTTCGCTGCAACATCAGTTTTGATTGTTCTTATTTCCCCTCTATACGCGTCTTTACTTTTTTTGTTCGCTGCAACATCAGTTTTGATTGTTCTTATTTCCCCTCCATACGCGTCTACATTTTTTTTGTTCGCTTCAACATCAGTTTTGATTGTTTTTATTTCCTGTCCATTCGCGTCTACATTATTCTTGTTCGCTGCAACATCAGCTTTGATTGTTTTTATTTCCTGTCCATACGCAGTGATATCATTTATAGTTGTTGTACTCTCATCCAGCTTGGTATTTTTTTTACCAAAGAATTTATCAAAGTTGTCATCGATCCTGTTAACATTTTTTCGTAACGTATAAAATTGGCCCGACAGCGTTGTAAACTCCGAAATAGTATTTTTTATTGTTGTAATATTCGGTTCGGTTACCGCCGGGGTCCCAAAAAAACTAGCGGCAGTGAGTTGTATATCGGTGACAGATTTTTTCACCTCGGTGACAGATTTTTTCACCTGCGTGTCAAGTTCGGTCACCGATCTATCTAACCTTGTAAAACCGTCTCGGATTAATGTTATCGTCGATAGATGTTCGCCTGGTTTAAGTCGTCCGTCGCTGGTATACAGCGCGATAGCGTTCTCGGCGGCATCACGCTGTCGTGTTAAAACGTCATCCAGCGACACATTACTGGATTTCAATTTACCCTGGCGGTCTTGAAATACAACTATTTCACGTGGGTCAACACTGGTTAGGTTCAACGTATCGGCGATTTCATCCACGATTAGTTTTTTTATGTCATCGGTGGCGGGCGTTTCCGTGGATTCTTTCAGCGCCAAAATAGGTCGTCCCCAAATATCAATCATCGTTATTGTAAAAAAAACGGTGTTTTTAATTAACCCGCCGGGCCTCTACGACCCCACTAGTGTATTCGTTTACAACCACATGAGGTGGTTTCCGCGATGATGAAATCGCCGCGAGTACGTTCAATACCTCACGGCCACATATCGGTGGGTCACTTAATCGCTGTGTTGGCAGCGTGGAATAAAAAACCGGGGCTGAACACGCCCGGATATACCGCATGAACTCGTTCGGCGGGGCTAACCCGTATGAATCAAAATAGACGATCGCACGCGGATCAATCGCGTATGCAACCCAATGAGTTCCCGCTCCGGAGGACCCATCGAGGTTAATTATGCCGGTTTCAGTATTCCTTGGTGCCGCCGGTAATTGATCCCTCATAAAAACACCTCTGAAGTTTTTTATCGCTAACGCGTCGGCGGCGTCTATTAAATCAAAATTAGACATAGGAGTCATTAAACGGTTCCCGGTAGTCTTAGACCCTTTCCCGAGTACCATGAATACGGGGTTCCCGGTAGTCTTAGACCCTTTCCGGCCACGGATCGTTTTTTTTTATAGCCTTTCCCGGTTGCCTTCTTCAATGCCATCCCCGCCGCGGTACCAACGGCTCCTAACGCCGCCGCCTTAGCCACTGCTGGTGCGGCCGCGGCAATCAACGCTGGAATCGCAGCTAACAGCGGAAATATCCCACCGGTCTTTTCCATGTTTTTGATTGCTGCGGCTGAGAAAGTTATTTGAATACCCTTTTTATTCTTCATCGCATCATTGAAATGTTTTATTTGACGCGCCGTCAACGATATCTTATGATTACCACCTGCCATCTGTGACGGCTTCAGCGTTATTGTGGTTCCGCATTGTTTAGCCGACTTTGATCGTAATTTCTTGACTTGACCATCGGTCAACTCTACACTGACAACACTATACGACATTTTATTGTAAACGCGTTTGTGTTTTCAATTACATGTTTTCCACTGGCGCATCAACGATTCTCATTCGTCCACCAACACCTTCTAGCAGCATTGATTTATCGCTGAGAATGACAGCAACCGCTCTATAATCGGCACCACCCGGGGCTATACGAGCTCGGAAGTGTATATCAACGACGGATTGTCTCGTTAAATCAAGATGTTCCAACGAAAAATAATAAATCGGATACAGGTTTTTAAAATCAAGTTGTGATATTTGCAAACCAGTGTCGACGTTTTGATCACGACCCATATATGACAGCAATCGATGATACACACGTGCGATATGGTTGTCGCCGTAATTAAGCTGTATATCCTCGGATGGTTCCTGTTGTCCGTTTATTCTCAGCGAAACATCCCTGACTCCTAATTGATCAAATATCATATGGCTGCGTTCTTGATTATTCAATCGATCCCTATTTTGTAGCGCTATGAATATATGACGCGGGGCTGAAACACCCTGTTTTGATGCCAAGTGCCATGTAAATGTATCAGCGACATTATCCTCTTTAGCATCAGTTGTTACCGCTAGCCAACTCAACAACGATTTTCCCCCCTGTTCCATAAATGATAACAATCGTGCTTCCGTGGTAACTGATGTAGTCAACACCGGCATCCACAATGCTATTTTAGTTAAAACGACTTTACCGTTATCGACGCCAGCAGCACGCCATATTGCATTGTTATCATCGCCCCTTCGCGTTAGCGCGATTGTATGCTTAGCCCCATAGATAACTTTTCTGACATTTCTACAAAATCCGAATATGTGATGGAGTGGAATCGCGCATGAAAACTGTCGGCGTTGTCCTTGCAATGTTGCTATTCGTGTTGCAAATCCCATATTGTAATTATCGTTAATACTTTTCATAACAGTGAAATCGGCGCCTGGTCTTGCCCTGCGGTCTGGGTTAGCTGCTTCAGCCTGTGGGTCAACTGCGGTATCTCTTTCCGCCAGCACGTTAATGTACTGAAGATGATCAGCGTTATTAGTGGTATCCTTCGCGAACATTATAGATGGGCCCGCCGATCTTGTATAATCATCCGAGTATCTCGCTAACCCAATTATCGTCGTTGCAACATCAACCTCGCGTTCTATTGATTCAATTTCTCGCCCGTCAATAAGATATCTGGCACTCTCAAATAACGCCATGATATCGTTGTTGACGAAGCCAACTCGAACACGAGGGTCATTTGCGTATGGTGTATTAGCGGCAACATTTGTCACGAGTTCTCCCTCAATTTCGATAAACGCTTCACACGGCAAAAAGTATTTACTGGTATCTTGGACTTGAAGTTCAATTCGCGATCGTAGGTCGGCTTGTGGTGGTTGATAGGAATAAAATTGATAATCACGGACAGAATCATCCCTGCGCACTGGGGCATCCATATCAAACGCGGGATCAGCGGTTCGCGCAAACATTTTATTATTTATCATGTTGATGTTTTCAATTGCAATTCATCAACGTCGCTTTCGTCGTAAATTCTTTGAATTCTGTTTAAGACCACTTCCCGCTATTTCATGAGCGCGTTGGTTGCCGCATCGGCGGATGGCTGAGCCGCCAATGGCGAAGCCATCGTCGCTAGTTTTTCTTCCACGGCGTTATTTATTACCCTGCTAACATTTGCAGGCATCACTGTCGTTGATGGCATCACCGGTGGTTTCTGTTTTCTTTTTCTCACCAACGACATTAGTTTGTCCTTTGCTGCAGAAAAAGCCTTTCCGGCAACATCTCCAACAGCGCTGATTCCCTTATCATGAATAACATCAATAGCCTTCATTCCTAATTGTTTGGCTAACGGCGCCACTTTTGGAGCCATTCTTGTAAATAACCCCGCAATGGTGCTACCGAGACCATCTCCATAGTACGCGCGGTAAACAGGCAATCGCGAGTTTACCACGTAGACGAGTACTGGTTTATCATGGTTGTAATGTATGATCATCTTTATTATAAAAACACCAGTTTTCCAATTAATCATCCACGAGTTCGTCTATGAGCGTTCGATATGCATTAATGTCCATGATACCGCCTGCAAATAACCGCTTGCAAATATCAGCGGCCTCATTGATTATTTCCGGAGAGTTATTTCCGGCTCGTTTTCCTCCGATTAGTACTTCCAGCCGTGATATATCACTGAGAACACTATTAGGACAAGCGTTTTCAACCACACCACTGTATCCTTTTCCTTTTTTTGGTTTTGCACTTCTAACCTCATCGAGGAATACTTTGTAATCGGGATCACCACGTGGTACCGCATTCTCATGTTTACTCGCTAAATACACCATTCTTGTCCAATCCTTTATATCCCTTACATTTTCCTCGTAACCGCTATTGATATGCTTCTTATCTCGTGTGCTCTTAGCAAAATTTGTGACAGTAAAATCAACTAATTCTTCCCTGCTGAGGCCTCTAATTTTATCTATTGTGTCCTTTTTAAGTACATTACGGGGTATATTCCCCCCTTTCTCTTTTTTTTCCTGTATTTCTTCCGGTATTTCTTCCGGTATTTCTTCTTCTGGTTCTCTTGCGGTAGCACCTAGTTCTTCTTCTTCGGCCATTGTAACATAAGGTTCTTGTGGGTCCATTATAGCGAGTGGTGGTGGCCTCCGTGTTGTAGCAACCGCTATTTTCGCAGGAAGTGTTTCTAAAGACCTTTTTGTTTGTTCGGTCCGAGCCGCTATCTTTTCAAGTACGCCAAGCAGTGACGCCTTTTTCTTTCTTTCTTCGTCGGGAATATCCCCGTATATCGCTGTTTTCACATCCTTGGTTGCACTCGTTATCGGAGCAAAGAGTTGTTCACTTCCAACAGTAAAATCAGTTTGTAGTTGCTGCCGCGTTTGAAGTTGTTCTCGGACCCTGTCTCGTAACGGTATGAACTTTTTAAGCGCCGCTAGCCGCTCTCTGGCTAGCCGAGTAGTAAGTGATTCGCCTACCATTATTGCAATTGCTCCGCAATTTCTAATTTCCCGCCGAGTGTGGCGGGGGGGATATGTATACCATCGGGGGCTCCACGGAGTTTTCGTCTATAATCCTTCTAATGTTTTTGATCTTACTAGAAATCTCCCGGCGTCGTTCATAAACACGTCCAAGTTTTTTTCGTATTATTTCAACGGCAGTGAATAGTCCAATGAATGCATTTACGTCATTGTGGTACAAGTTTTCATTAATCGTATGTTGTAATCGTTTTATAAAAAAGTACTCGCGGGCCAGGGTAAAACGCCCCCGTTTCGATTGTTCGTTAATAATCTCATAATCGGATAATATTTTTTCGCTGTTGAGACCATCAGATAATTCAATTCCTTGATTTTTTAATTTTGAAATCTCGGTTAATATATTATTGATGTCTTCGATATTCATATTCTTATAAAACATCTTATTTTTAAATAAAAAAAATTATTTTACAAAATGAACCCCGCGCAGTGTGTTATTTATTACTATAGATAGTATTTAAACATAAAAGAGGTATTACAGACAATTCGTCATGGTGACCTTGTCACTCGCTGATATTTGTGTACGAAAATCGAATTCTGTGTCCGGTCCTTTTCGAGATCGCTGTTTGATATACTCGTTCTGCTACTTTTCGTATTGAGGCGATACAAATGTCAAAGTATCTACTGGCTTCATTCATCGACTGAAAAGTTTTTTCTTCGTGAGTTGTTGTATCAAACGAGTTGACGCTCTTTGCTTTTTTTGCGTGCTTCCCTGTTTTACCTTTTTTGACATTCTGACTTTGAGTAATGGACTGTAGGTTTATAAGAGAATTATTTAGACGATCAGAATCAATGTGATCAATAACGAAACCATTCTCGATTGGCCCCTTAAACGTTTCATATACCACCCTGTGAACAAAATACTTCTTCTTTCCGGCACCAAATGTCAAATACCCCTGATTATTTACGGTACCAACCGGCTTCTTCAGTCTGCGGTTTCTAACAACGCCGTCGCGAGATGCCTCGTAATTAACGAGCACAGGATGCGGCTGAAAATCTTGGTCCATTTGTATAATAATACTACTTGTCTAATTCATTATTTGGTTTAATTATAAATCTTTCAATGTAGTCTTGAGGAGTTTTGATGATTTTGTCCTTGACGGAGTCAGCGGTGGGGTCAATGACGGCGTTTTTAATTCGTTTGTCATAATAGCGTTTTAGTTCCCTGTATCGTTTGCCGCCACAATTGATACATAATTGTGATTTACCACGCACCCCAACGTGGCAAACCAAGCACGGGAGGGGGCCAAGAGAACCATTACGAACGCTTTGTAAATGATACCCGCAGAATTCACCTCTACATGATTTATTGCACGGGGTTGTCGACCCAATCATCAACCATTTGCAGTGATTCATTATACTATATTCTTTTATTTAAATACTTGTTTTAATTATATGGAGGAGGAGTTCAAGAAACTAGCAGCAATTAAGCCCTGGAAAAATATTAAATTCAATCTCGATAGAGTCCTCAAGGACACACCAAAAGCGTTGATAAACGATAGAACCCTGTTAAATAAAATACGCGATTGTATCAATGAATTCAAGCGTGATGGTGCATCTCATAGTTGGTCAACATTTCGAATTGATGGTGTTGTTGATGCTACCATGAACGACAAACGCGCGGCAACGATAACATCACAACTTGGCTCCAGCGAGTATTTCTTCAGAGTAAAATTCATTGTCCGGGTGGAATCAGGTAATTGGATCATACGTGATAAATTTGAACCAGTTCTCAGCGACAAGAAAACAGTTATTGTTAGCCGCGACTCCAAGCCGGGGTTGTTAACCGGAATTGACAGACCATACTATGAACGAGCGTATCCTGAAACAACAGTTGTTTATGGAATATACCCGTTAAATAAGAAACCTGATATCGGAAAACTAGCGCCGATGAAACAGTCAACGGGGATAAATTGTGTAGCAGAACGAGTAATAGAGCATTTTACAAATGCATGTCGAGGAAACAAATTGACTGATTTACGACGTAGCAAAATCAACCAGTGGGAGGAGACAGTGCGCGAGCGAGGAGCAACCATCAGCGACATAGCGAGATTAGAAACGTCGTTGAGATTTCCAATAACCGTTACAACGATAACCGGTGAAGTATTACACGAATCAAAGTATAAATCAAAGGGGGCCCCAATTAAAATTATTGATCATAACGAACACGCGTGGACGCCCGCGATCACAGTATTTCCACGGGATAGAACAGTAAAGTATATCCCGGGGGAATTCCTGGAAGAGAACGGTTTTCTCGCGGAGAGGAAACTATTTGATGCTATTGCTTGTTTGTGTAAAAACGACCCTGTATCAGTGTGGTTACTTCGCAGCGCTGAAAACGATGCGGATACCTTTGATCAGTTTGTAAGACCAAACGGTGAATTATACCGCACTGAAGCGTTTCACAACAAGATGAAAAAAACCGCCATAGAATTTGAGGAGCATGATGAACAACTGCTAACAAATTGTTTTACGATTCCATCGGTTGCGGCTCATGTTGCAGCAAGGAAAAATGCGTGGAGTCCAACACGCAAGGAATTTCTACCGGATGTACAATCCAGTTGTTTGGAATACTATCACGGTGGACTATGGAACACTGAATACAGCCGCGGCGCTATGATTTCCGTTGATATGGTTGCCTGTTATCCAGCGAGTTTTCTCGGGTATGGATCCGCCGCTGAGTACTTTAAACGATTTGGACACCCCAGACATGAAATGACTCGTGTTGCTATTAATGGACCACTGCCTGATTTTGATTTAACCGGATTCGCTCGCGTAGTATCATTTGAATTCGCGGCAGGACTTCATCGCTGTTGCTATATTTGGATCGGTAGACACATGGCTGAAAAGAAGTGGTTGCCAATAGCGCTGCTACGGTATATGATTGATTGTGAAATGCTAGTTTCGTTGATTGTCAGTGACGCGATTATATCATACCGGGCGCAGACTGAAGTCTGGTTACCAGAACCGGAGCGTCTAGATAGCATAATTGACGAGTCCAGAAAACACATTGATGCCGACGAGGAATATATCATCGAATGGTCCAAAAAGATATTCAACCAACGAAACAGAGAGGCAAAAGATCTCGGTAGAAGAATAATTGGTAAGTTCACACAAGGTGGAAAAAACTGCGACTACAAACGATATTGCTCACGGCTGATTATAGATGACGCAGAATATGATTTCGTAATCAAGGACGCAGTGGCGAAAAATAAATACGTAAACTGTAAAACAGCTTTCTTGTCCAATGGAACAAGGTTGGGTACAGTTGTTACTTACAGCGATGGAGACAGCCCGGCATATCCACATTTGAGGGCGTCTATGCTGGGTTATGCTTGCATAAATTTATTCTCGATGATAAATAGATTTCCTGACACCGCGGTTAGAGTAGCCGTTGATTCATTTTATATTGACGTAAAGTATAAGGGAAACATAGCCGAGTTTACTAGTCCGGACGAGAGTTGGGGTACATGGAGAATTAAAAATGAAATACGACGCGATTATTCCCCGTCAGCAGATGTCACCGTTGAGAACAACTACTTACGCGGTGATAAATTGTCAGAATGGTCTAATGCACCACCGTGTTCTGATCCAATTTGTAGATACAAAACAGTTTATTTAAGCGGCTGTGGCGGGTCGGGAAAAACGACTCGGGCAATTGAATTATTTCGAACGCGGGCAAGTATAATCGTGCTTACACCGACCCATAGACTAGCGCGAGAGATAAAACAACGAAATGTTGACGCCGTTACTTATCACAGCTTTTTTCGATACAGCGGCAGTGAGTGGACTCCTGATCGAATGGGTGAAAAATTTATTCCTGAGGTTATCATCTGGGATGAGATATGTACTGTTTCGTTAGATGTTTTACAAATGTTTCTTGAGTGGTTGCTGCGCGCGAATACAGCGGTGATAATGTGTGGCGACCATGGCCAACCACCACCATTTGTCGGCGAGGGTCCACATGATTGGTTAAAGGGCTTTGTGGACTATTATGAAGAAACCGATACTGATTACCGAGCACTTGATGAACAACTGCGCGAGGTTAAAAAATTAATCAGATTACAGCCGGATAGAATTCAATGTGAAATAATCCGCGAGGTGATTCCGGAAACGCCGTTAAATGAATTCTGGGAAACATGGAGACCAAATGATTTGATTGTAGCGAGTAGAAAGATAGTCAGAGACACACTTCAGCGGAAGTTGTTTACGTTACATAAGGAAAAGTTTCCAACGCGTCCAGTGCCGTTATGTTATAGACCCGCGGTTACACGGCGGCAGAACATTGAAGTTGAAATCCCGGGCCCGACAGCGTCAGGGACAAAAAAACAAATTCTCGTGCTGAATGATATCGTGCTCGTTGATATCAGCGTCGTCGAGGACGCGCTACGTGCTGATAAATCCCCGTGGACGCTAGGATACGCAACAACAATACATTCCTCGCAGGGACTAACCATCACGGACACAATTGTTTGGATGGTTGATAATCGCATCGAATGGTCAAATCTAGTCTATCTTGCAGTGTCCCGAGTACGGAGGATAAATCAGCTTCGAAGAATTGTTATCGACGAAGCCACCGACGAAGCCGGCGACAAAGTCACCAACGACATCATCGATGCAAGCGTCATTGATAGAAAACTCTCGGGTTACCGCCAACAGGATAAAAAAAAACAGCGGCGTTTTGATATTGATGCCGAATTAATAATTGCGTTACGACAACAACAGAATAATCACTGCGCGAGTTGTAATTGTGTAATGCGCTGGCGTTATTCGGATAAAGACGCTCGCCAATTTACCGTGGACAGAATCGATAACAGTCTCGGTCATGTCAAAAACAATGTGAGATTAACCTGTCTTGAGTGCAATAGACGCAACGGCGCTAGTTAAGACCACGCGGGGGTAATTGAGTATCGTCAGGTATCACTTGTAGTTGCTCGCATGTAAACCCCCGCTGTGGGGCAGTTGAATCCAGTCTATAGATCGGTGGTCTACCAGTTGATCGTGTTATCGTTGATATGTTATGTGTGGTAACACTCCAAATAGGATCAGTAGCTCTTTTTTTACCGCCTTCAAGCTCTCCTGGTTCATACAGATATCTCACGGTAACATCGCCGAGAATCGGCTTGGAAACGCTATCTATTTTTGATCTTCCGGGTATATACTTTTTTTTAATCGCGTCGCCGGGCTTCATGTTGATTGCTCGGGTAATCTCGTTATTTAACGCTGCAATTACGCCTGGCAACCTTTTGACCCATTCACGAGATCGTTTTTCTTGGATGAATTCTTTTGCGTACTGATATCCAAATAACCGTTCAGCAAGAGTCCGATTGAATCGTTCAACAATTGCCTGATCACGATGTAGCGCAGTATGACCTCGTCGTACCGCGACGCTATGATGTTTCAGCGTTGATAAAACAGCGCCGCGAAATTCACTACCAGGATCAACTTGTAATAGATTTGGCCAGCGCAGAGGACCTCTTCGATAAATTCGCCCAAACGCATCGGCTACTTCAGTTGCTGACTTTGTTTTTAACGGTTCCGCTTGTTTATATCGACTCGCAACATCAACTACGGTTAGCGCGTATTTGTAACCGTTGTCATGCGGCAGAAATAGTATATCAGCCTGATGAACTTCATTAGGTACGCTGACATCAAAGCGCGAGAAGTTGATTTGTTTAGGCGGTGGTAGATAGATTTGCCATATAGCCTGTCTGGATAACCAATTAGCCGCAGTGGCCCTCGTTACTTTTGCAGCGCTTGCAAGCTTACCAATTGCGGCCTTCCCCTTCCAGTATCCTCTCGGAGAATAATAGATGGATTTCATGTTGTTATTATAAACGCTAGCGTTTTCAATTACCAGCGCGAGAAGCTCCGCTTCCAATCATTAATTTACCGTTCATAGCCGATTTTACCAACCATGAGGCCAATTTTTCTTTGAATGATTTATCAGGAATAGCATTTAACGCGTGAATTAATTTTACGTCCGCGATATGACGCTGTTGCAGATCGCTACTTTTGTAGTAAGCAACATCATGAGCATGACACGCCTTATCGATAGCGTTTATTGGATACTCACCGGGTTTGGGCTGATTTTGATCATCGAGTCTGATATCTAATCGTGTTCCCGGGCCACAGTAGCTATATCCTGGGAGGTGTTTTTCTCCTGGATACTTTGCCCACGGGGTTCCGGGGAGTTTTGATAACTTGGCTGCGATGTCACCTCCTCGCTTTTTTTTAAAACATCTCCCGGTCTAATATAAATAAATCTAAATTTCTTTATACCGCATTGTACACACTTACCAGTAAGCACCGATCTGTTATTTCTTGTTGTAACGGTTGTCATATCATTTGTGCCAGTACGCACTCTACACTTCACACAATATAGATCCATAATTTATGTATAGAGATATGAATATAATTGATTTTTCGGCGACTAAAACAAGAGAACCAGTTAAGCATGTTGCAGCGTTACCAAACTCGATCCGGATGATTATCATCGGACCATCCGGATCCGGCAAGACGCAATTGTTACTTAATTTAATAATGAGATGGATGAAGTGGGATAAGTTGTATTTAATCGCCCCTAGCGTAGATGATCAACGATGCTACGAGGTGTTGAAAGATTTCAACGAGAATGCATCAGCGATCGCTGAAAAAAATGTTATTGAGTTTATTACAGATATCAATGATGCACCAGGTATTGATGATATTGATGGCAACGTTAACAATCTAGTCGTGTACGATGATGTTATGTTAGACAATCAAAAAAACCCAGCTAGGATATTTTCCAGAGGCAGGCATAAAAACACTGACGTGATATATGTCACTCAACGATACACTCAGATTCCAAAAGTAATCAGAGATAACTGTAATATTCTTGCTGTATTCAACGGCGTTGATACACACACGCTACGAAATATTTGGCAGACATGGTGCGGCGGTGACATGGACTTTAATGTTTTTCGAAACTTTTTTAGTCATGCTCAGTCGACCCCACATGGATTTGTAACGATAAATTTACATGACCCTCGGACACGATATCGTATCGGACTCGACCAAATATTCGGTTAAATTGTAAGATCATAAAGATCTTCATTGTAAGTAGCCCCTTAGCAGCGGGGGGGGGGGGGGGGCGATGACATCGACGCGGTCGTCGCGCTTTTTTACCCGACGCTGACAACGCTGGGATCGGCGCGCAGAAGGTATTAATTAAACCAAATGACGTTTGGACGTTCCCCCCGACGACGACGTCGTTTTTTATTACCGGGCGCTGACGACACCGGATCCGCTGAGTGCAGAAAGTATTAATTAAACCAAATGACGTTTGGACAAAATGTCCGATTCGCCCCCCCTGCTGCTATCCCTAATGCGGTCCGATGGTCTTAACGCATCAGTTTTACATCCTCGAAACCTGCAGCCGTTATCAGCACTTGAATTGCCGAGAGACATAAAAATTATTCTACCGCTCCTTTGCATCTGAGTCTACCCAGATTTCGACTTTGTTAGTGTATAGAAAGTAATTATTTGTTTGGCCATATTTAGTTGATCAAGTTATGTTTTATTGGCCACACCGGGATATTTTCCGCCAGTTTTGCGGCAAAAGATTCATGTATTTTGATATATTTTTTATTGAGTTTTCATTCGTGCAAGCTGTTTTGCTACGGTCAGTTTAAACGTCGTCTCATGACGTTATTCTAATTTTGCTGCTGTAGGACAAGGTCGTAGAAAAACTGCGAGTTTTCCACAAGCACCGCAACAACATAGTCGTGTTGGAGAGAATCAATGCTACATTGGTACTCTGGGTCAGTGGTGGCTCCTCCTATACTTGCTTGGAAGTACATGTAAAGAACGGAACGTTAAACCGATCTAGATGTTCAAGACTAAAGTAATAAATTAAGTAACATGTCGCAAATCTGCAAGCTTGTGCCAATGTTTTAATCTCGATCCATGCAACAGCCGATGATATACACACCAGCGACATGATTTGAAAATCAAGCAAAATGTTATAGGCGTGTTCCTGTTGGCCGTTTATCCTCAGCAAAATCCCAGACAATGACAGTTTTGCAAATATAATCAGACTTTACAGCTGGCTGTTCAGATTGTCTCTGATCTGAAATGCTACAAATAAGTGACTCGATAGGTTGACATCTTGTTTGGTTCCTATGTACCATTAGAATTCCCCTGAAGCACCGCTTTACACCAAGTCTGTGGTCATTGTGAGGAATGAAATTGCAGATGTACCGCCCGGCTTTATGAATGATGTCAACTGGCTCTCTTCGCCACTGATGAACTCACTGTAGGCATTTAAAACATACGTTTGAATGACTCAAATCTGCGTCTACGACTTCGCCCTTCTGGGTTAATACGACTTGTAGTATAGGCACGAAAATAACCTTTTGGAAGCGTGTTGAGAATGCCAATACCTGTGTGATTAAAATTGTTTAGGATAAATTTCCAGTAGCTTTAATCTGGTCTAGTCGCATTGTGAAGTCAAAACTGAAATTGGGATTGTATCCGGTTACATTACCGACGACATTGTTTCAAATTATATGATCAAAACATTCGCTTATGTGCTTATGGAACTTTATAAAGGACCACCGGACGTTGTGTGATCATCGCTGTAATGTGCAAGTCCTAATATCGTCGTAGCAATGTCGACGTTGTCTAATCAGGCTTCGATTTCCTTTCCGTCGTTGAAGAAACGTATTCTGTTGAACACCGCCATGATGTGCTTGTTGACGAATCCGGCTTTTACGCTGACACCGCATCCAGAATTCTTATCAGAGCGTAATGCTTTCATTGGACTTAAAGAATGCCTCGCATGGAAGAAAATATCAAATATCAGATATGTCATTAACAAGAAGTTCTATTGGCCATTGTGCGTCTGTCATACTAGCCACGTACTCGAAATGTTGGCAATTTTGAAAGTTTCTATCAACAGACATAGGCGAGTCCATATCAAAAGCATAATCGGCTACATCTTTGAATCGTTCCATTGTTTATATATAATCGGTTGCGACAAGTACCTTTTTCGAGAGAACCGTAATCCGCTTCTCATTATTAGAATGAAGAGATGCAAACACATTCGATACGTTCACGAAATGTATGTAGTCACTAAGAGGTTACTTTGCTTTTTCATTGTTGCTTTCTTTCTTCTCAAAGTATACATTTTGTCATTGTCGTAAAGTGATTTGTCCAGCATAGCTCGATCCGTTTTAGGGATACAGACCCTCCTTCGGTCAAACTGGGTGTGGATTAATTTTTGTGTTCTGGATGACCGCCGCAAATATATTCGAAACTCATCCCAGGAGTGGTCGATATATCCTTGGTTTTAATGACTGTTTGCCAGGACGTACGCGTCAACAATACTAAATATAATATACAAAGTGCAGTTGTCCCAGATCACTTATGGCACGTGTGCGTTCTTGTGCCGGCCAAACGAAAATATTCTCGTAAGGTTATCTAGCTGGTAAAGTATCAGATGATTGTACATGACAAGGTTATTTGAGTCCGGGCCAATATTGTTAAAAGCGGGAGCTTCATAGATCGTGGAAAAGACTTGGATTGTCTATGAGCTATAGGATATTTGATAGGCAAGCCGTAAAATATCTTGAGTACGTGAAGAGAAAGCTGATCGTCTGCCGATGGCGCAATCAGGTACAACCGATCCCACGCTAACCATCAACTGACAAGATTCAGCAAAGGTTCGGTTTTCGCGGATACGGCCAGACCAATGCTCAGCGCGCGAACCAAATACGGAAATACGGAACTAGCTGCAACGCAACTATGTTTGGTCGACCTAGATTTTGACTGTGGAGAGATGTCAAATGGCGGCAAACTCTTTAATATTTCTCGGCCATGTTGATGACGTCTTTAATACCAAATGTTCTTATCACAATGCATTTATATTGTGTGCAATGTCGCACATGAACGTGTTCTACCAATCCAATTTGGGGTTCCAACATACAATGACCCAAATGGAATCGCTGAAATCTCAGGTGCTGAGCAAAGACGTTTAAGTTTGTCGGACGTTAAAGATTCATCAGGTCCAGGTCTAATAAACAGTGCGGTAGTATTAATTCTACGCTAAAGAGACTCCCCGTGGTACCGTTGCATCATATCATTGCCAACTGATATGAATTGTTTTTGTCAAGGTACATCATGTAACTGTTGCAGAGGGCAGGGTCGTACCCGTCCACACGCTTGGCGTTGACGTGTGTCTAATGGTGATTTATCATGAATATTCATCTCGGATACAACGTTCGAGAAATAAATGCTCATTGATATCCTTTAGTAGTTCGAACTCAATGCGGAGGTTTGATAACAGCGCATCCCAGACTCTTCCCGGTGATACGTAGTTCCCGGGTCGAGCTTACACACGTCAATATCAGTATCACATATTTCTCAAAGACATCTGCGAGCAGCATCAGTCAATGCGCAGGGACAGATCGTGGTATTTATCTACATTTCGGCAAAAAAATGAAGACCAGAAGTTGTTCGCATGAACTTAAATGTCTTCGGAGTAAAACGAGGAATAGAAAGCCTCAATTTGTAGCAACTCAGTCCTGGAAAGTTTTCTCTTCCAGCGTCTCATGTACTTCTGTTGGTTAATTAATTTGTGAATGATCAAGCGGGACGTGTAACTTTCAGTTTCGTCGCCGTTTGAAGAGCCGTCGACGTATGAACCAATGATTGCAAAACAATCGATGCGATAAGTCGCAAAGTTGTTAGTGAATGTATCCATTCTATAATTGAGACACTGAAGCGAGTCAGTGAACTGCAAGCGACCAAGCCGAAATGTCACGTATTTTTTCATGTTGGTGCGGATGACACTCATTGCCGCATTTGTTGCTGTTGTGATTGCCAATGCAGGTTAACTGGTGTGGGGACTGAGTAAGTTAGCAACTTCACTTTGCATGATATGTTTGCGGCTCCTCTGTTCGAGTCCAACAATGAGTAACAGTTTGTTTGTTAGCGACAATAGCTGTTGCCTAACCTATTTAGCGTTAAACCCAATGAATAAAATAAACACCTTAGTCGCCTCAGTCGAGTTATTTCAGCGGCATACGATTTGCTTCTGACAACAGTGCAACGAACCCGCATGGGACATGTTGAGCAATTCGGATGGTATTTATTTACCCGGACAGCCGTTGTTAGTTCAGGTTGAAATTGTAAGACGCCAGAGTTTTGCCATTGCAAGAAACTGGTTTACTGTCGACCTATGGCTCATGCCACAGAAGTCCTAATAGTGCAAATTTGTCTGATTATCGTGCACATTTTAGTGTATAACTTCATGGTCTTGCTCTAGTTGCTGTAGCTGATTCACGGTAGTCATACTAGTAATTAAATCATCGTTTTATTCTCCAATGAAATTGTTTGTAGCATCCTATATACTTTACCATGGTCAAAAACAGCAAACGCTTGGATATTGGATGTTATTTCACTGACTCTGTCTCTGACAATATCGATCATCGTTTCCTCAACAGCATCGACGGCGTAACTGTTTGGTTTTTTTAAATCCACATTCGCGTTGACAAGTCTTCCCCGGTGTATCAGATAATACTCGGCTACGGATCCGCATGGCCGACATAGCTGATTACGCAAATTGACTACGATATGGCATTTAAGGCATAGTTGAAAGTCGTTTTCGAAAAGTAACGCGAGCAAGTTAGATTTACAATATTTGTATTTGCATATCTGCTGTGAAGTTCCTGTTTACCAAGAAAAACGTCTTTTCATCGATAGTGTCACAATGCCGTTAAACTTGAAATGATTTCATCGGATACATTTTGCAGTTGACTCTTCATTATATACCAGTATGTACTACTTCAACTGTTATATATCTAGAAGATTCAGATGCGTACTGGATAAACTGGTGGGTATGTTGGGGTCGATTTGACTATGGATATGATCCATTCAGGCTCAACAGTGATATGATGTTTTCCCTAACGGCACAAATATACCATTGGCCTCGTAATTTAAGTACTGCAAGATACAGGAAATCTCGAAATTGCACAAGTCAAGCAATGGTACCTTTGACGTTATACATTATTCGCTGCTTGCCAAACGACATTCTATAAAGTTCAGTGGTTATTTCACAGACAACCTCTCAAAGATGTATCCATGGCTAGTATGTAGTGTAACTGACAGCGAGAGTATATTTTCGGATTTGACTTTAAATTCGTCTGCAAGACAACCGCGCTTGATGTTTCCTGAAGTGCTAAAGAAAGAGTTTATATTCCGCTAAAGTGGTTCGAACACAGAATGTCTCAGTGAAGAACAGATACACAAACTGATTAGGCCACGCACTTACTAATCAAGGAAACAAAAAGAATTCATATCAAACGTTGAAATTGTTTGGTGAAAATAAACTTAATACACTCCTCCCTTGTTGCCGAAAAAAAACGAATCTAATTTAGAATTTTTTTGTAATGGGCTGTCATTTTAAAGTGCAATTATTGTGTATAATGCAGTGGTCGTTTGAATGCAATGACTCTCTGAAGTTATTATGGAGATCGTATAAGTGTGAACTCTAAGTGACGTTTCTGTAGATCAATTCTTTATCTCTTAAATTGGCATGTCTACCGACCATAATTAAACTGGCATCTCAACTGACAATAATTAAATTGATTGATATGTCTACTGACAAGAATTGAATTGACATGTATGTCGACAATAATTAAACTGGCATCTCTACTGACAATAATTAAATTGTCATCGCTAATGACAAAAATTAAATTGGCATGTATACCGACAATAACAACACTGGCATGTCTACTGACACTAATTAAACTGGATGTCTACTGAGATTAATTACACTGGCATTTCTACTGAAAAATATTAAAATGGCATGCCTACTGACAATAATTAAATTGGCATGTCTACCGACAATAATCAAAATCACATGTCTACTGACAATAATTGAATTGGCATGTCTACTGATAATAATTAAATTGGCATGTCTACCGACATTAATTAAGCTGACATGTCTACCGAAAACATGCAACTGGCATGTCTACCAATAATGATTAAAATGCCACGTCTTCTGACAAAAATTAAATTGGCATGTCTACAGACAATACTTAAATTGAAATGTCTACAACCAAAATTAAATTGGCATGTCTACTGATAAAATTAAATTGGCATGTCTACTTACAATAATTAAAATGGCATCGCTACTGATAATAATTAAATTGGGACCTGTATTGACAATAACCAAATCGGCATGTCTACTGACAATAATTAAAATGGCGAAGCTACTGACGATAATTAAACTGGCATGTCTACCGACAATAATTAAAATAGCATCTTTATTGACAATAATTAAATTGGAAAGTCTACTGGCAAGAATTAAATTGACATTGCTACTGACAGTAACTAAGCTAGCATGTCTACTTACATTATTTAAATTGGCATGTCTACATACAAATATTAAATGGGCATGTCTACTGGCAATAACTGAATTGGCATGGCTACTGCCAGTAATTAATCTGGCACTGACAATAATGAAATTGGCATATGTTCTGAAAAGTATTTAAATTGGCATGTCTACTGACCCTAGTTAAACTGGCATGTCTACCGACAATAAATAAAATGTCATGTCTACTGAAAATAATTAAATGGGCATGTTTACAGACAATAATTAAATTGGCATGTCTACTGACAGTAATTAAATTGGCATGTGTACTGACAGTACATAAATTGGCATGTCTAGTTACCAAAATTAAAATGTCATCTCTACTGACAATAATCAAATTGGCTTGTCTACTGACAATAATTAAATCGGTATGTCTACTGACCATAGGTAAACTGGCATGTCTACTGACAACATTTAAACTGGCATGTCTAATGACAATAATTAAATTTGCATGTCTACTGACAATAATGAAACCGACATGTCTACTGACAATAATTAATTTGACATGTCTACTGACAATAATTAAACGGGCATGTCCGCTGACAATAATTAAATTGGCATGTCTACAGACAATAATTAACCTGGCATGTCTACATACAATAACTAAACTGGCATGTCTGCTGACAATAATTAAAATGGCATGTCCACTGACAAAACTTAAACTGGCATCTCAACTGACAATTATTAAATCGGCATATCTACTGACAATAATTAAAATGGCATGTCTACTGACAGTAATCAATGTGGCATTTCTACTGACTATAATTAAACTGGCATCTCAACTGTCAATAATTAAACCGGCATGTCTACTGACAGTAATTAAACTGGCATCTCAACTGACAATAATTTAACTGGCATGTCTACTGAAAATAATTAAACTGGCATGTGTACTGGCAATGATTAAACTGGCATTTCTACTGACAGTAATTAAACTGGCATCTCAACTGACAATAATTTAACTGGCATGTCTACTGAAAATAATTAAACTGGCATGTGTACTGGCAATGATTAAATTGGCATTTCTACTGACAGTAATTAAACTGGCATCTCAACTGACAATAATTTAACTAGCATGTCTACTGACAATAATTAAACTGGCATTTCAACTAACAATAATTAAACTGGCATGTCTACTGACAATAGTTAAATTGGCATCTCAACTGACAGTAATTAAACTGACCTGTCTAATGACAATAATTAAACTGGCAGTTCAACTGACAATAATTAGACTGGCATATCTACTGACAATAATTAAATTGACATGTGTACTGACACTAATTAAACTGGTATGTCCACTGACAATAATTAAATTGGCATGTCTTTTGACAATAATTA
Organism: Sinohyriopsis cumingii; assembly: GCA_028554795.2. Taxonomy (NCBI): domain Eukaryota; kingdom Metazoa; phylum Mollusca; class Bivalvia; order Unionida; family Unionidae; genus Sinohyriopsis; species Sinohyriopsis cumingii. The sequence goes on from CM068839.1 coordinate 46,236,624, forward strand.
AAATGACATGTCTACTGACAATATTTAAACTGCCATATTTACTGACAATAATTGAACTGGCATCTCAAATGCCAATAATTAAACTGGCATATCTCCTGGCAGTAATCAAATTAGCATGTCTACTGACAACAATTAAATTGGCATGTCTACTTACAATAATTAAACTAGCATGTCCACCGACAATAATTAAATCGACATGCCATATGACAAGAATTAAACTGGCATGCAGAATGGCAACAATTAAATTGGCATGTCTACTGACAATAATTAAATTGGCATGTCTACTGACAATAGTTAGTGGCGTGTCTAATGACAATAATTAAATTTGCATGTCTGCCTGTAAGCTGTTGATTTTTTTTACAACATCACTAAAAGTACGCCAGTTGCAGGCAGAACAGCGATTGATAACAGAGCAACGATCGATAGCAGCTCCACTTGGGAAGAATAGCCTCCATGGTATGAAAAACATTTTTTTGTCTCTCGTGGAAACCCTTCAACCAAGTCGGATCTTTGTTTCTATGCTTTTGAACGAACGTACACTTCACTCGTCTGTACAAATGGGTAAAGTCATGGAGTAACCAAGGGATGAACCCATAATAGCAAAGAAGATATGAAACCCCTATACACTACTGCTACCTTTCTAAGCTATATCTTTTTGAAAATAAAATAAGAGACCCAAAACACATGGAAGTACTCATCTTGTACAATGATATACATAGTAACGCACGTTGTTAGCAAGTACAACATTACCTATAATCAATGAAAGGTTTTAAAAAATTGTTATTCCGTTTCAGTCGTTTAGTCTTTTAATCAATCCCCTATAGTACTTAAGAATAGCGGATATAGACTGAAAAAAATATGTATCAAAATTACTGATCAGACTATATATATATATATATATATATATATATATATATATATATATATATATATATATATATATATATATATATTAAAGAGTACACTTGAATTGATCATATGCCAATACTAAGCTTGCCATGATAGATCATGTGCCAGTACATAACGTATAGTATTGAATTACATGCCAGTGCACAGGTTGCGATGATGGACCACGTGCCAATACACAGCTTACGGTGAATTTATTTTATGTGTCTTGCAGGCATGAAACAAATTACAATTTCACTCATATTTCATTTCATTGAAAATCTGCCAAACACAGAAACGATCTTCACAACTGCTGATGTGTTAAATGGGTCATTGGAATCTATTTGGGTTTCAAATGCATTGTACTCCTTAGGATGTACTGTTCTCGTCAGGAAACAGTGTACTCCTCAAGAGGCATTGTACTTCTCAGGAGGTTTTGTAATCCACAGGATGTATTGTCCTCCTCAGGATGCATAGTATTTCACAGGATACACGGTACTCATTAGGATGCATTGCACTCACTAAGAGGCACGGTATTCCTAAGCATGTGTTGTACTCACCAGGAGGAAAAGTACTCCTCAAGATGCATTGTACTCCACAGGCGGCATTTTAAATCTCAGTATGCACGGTACTCCTCATGAGGCATTGTTCTCCTCAGGATACACGAGACTCTTTATGATGCACTGCAATCCTTAAGATGCATTAAAAAAAATAGTATAACTGCACATAAAGCACAATCTAAAAACCCTAAAAATAAACGTCTTCAAAATCATTAAAGCATGAATATGTTTTTGAATGGACATTTAATTTTGTTTAGTATTCAACGGCCAAATACACTAGTACGTTAAACAGAGCCGAGGCGATTGGAAAAAGTGCCATGCCCATGTAGGGACACTGGTAGCCAACCAAAGCTTATCCGATAGTAGGATCTGCTGCAGCAATCTTTCGATCACAAGACCGGCATGCTACTAAGTCACCGTCACTCCTGCCTCCAGGTATTGCCTTTGCGTACATGCATAGTACTCTCCATATTGTATTCACAAACAATGGTCATGAATGACTTTCGTTGGTTTGTTGCGTCACACAAGTAAGTTATGAATGGCTTCATTTGTTTTCGTGTTGTTGTACGAGTGAGTCTTGCAATTTTATATTAGTTTTGCGTTTTTACACAAGAAGGTCCCTAATGACGTTATTTGGTTTGGCGTTGTTACACAAGAAGGTCTCTAATGACGTTCATTTGGTTTTTTGCGTTTTTAAACAAGAAGGTCCCTAATGACGTTATTTGGTTTTTGGCGTTCTTACACAAGAAGGTCCCTAATGACGTTATTTGGTTTAGCGTTTTTACACAAGAAGGTCCCTAATGACGTTATTTGGTTTGGCCTTGTTACACAAGAAGGTCCCTAATGACGTTATTTGTTTTTTGCGTTTTTACACAAAAGGTCCCTAATGACGTTATTTATTTTTTTTTGCTTTGTTACACAAGAAGGTCCCTAATGACGTTATTTGGTTTTTGGCGTTGTTACACAAGAAGGTCTCTAATGACGTTCATTTGGTTTTGGCGTTGTTGCACAACCAGATTATGAATGGCCTTCATTGTTTTCGGCGTTGTTATACAAGTAGGTTATAAATGGCTTTCATATGGTTTTGTTTTGTTATACAGGTAGGTCATGAAAGGCTTTCATATGACTTTGTGGTGTCATACAAGTAGATCATGAATGACTTTTATATGGTTTCGTGTTGTTACGCGAGTAGTTTAATGAGTTCCAAGGTAATAACAATGGCTAACACTGGATAATGCTATAGAAGAAGATCGTAGTTCGTGCCAGTCTAAATCGGGATTTTGATTTGCTAACCATTTATACACCACAACTTCTGCTCCATTCATTGCATTAGAAGACATACAGGAGGGCCCCTTAAGCCTAGTATAGACTCCATATCCTGAATTGGAGTTCGTATCTGCTTATGCAGCAGTGTGTGAGAGTTGGAATGGTGTGATATGGTACAGTCATGCATTAAGGTTATTATCAAACTGCAGCAATGTGAGAAAATAAACTTCAGCAAAGAAACACTGAGACAGCTAATCAATCGCATCAAACTCTTGAATTGCTACTAATTGAGAAACCATGTCTTCAATCTCCTAACCCCCATCTTAGGGATGTCAGCATACGTAAAACTATGTATATACATGCTGGATAAGTATAACTAAATGAATTGTTTTTAACCATATGTTCCTTATCATTTCCCAGGACAACTTGACAAGTAGTGCACTGCATGCATTACGTGAAAACTACCTATGCATAATATAACATAAATAATGAAATTATTGCCGGCATTAACTACATTTAGTAGTAAACTTTGCAGGCGATTCAAATTCTAAACTGTAAAAATACTACCAAAAAGACACCAATCAAAGCATTGGGTTGAACACGGCAAAACCACGTTAATTAATTACTATTGCAAACTTTCCAGCCTTAAGTCATTTGCTTATTACGGTTTAGAGTTATGAAGGTAATTTAGTTTTCTTCAACTGATAGCGGCAGTAATTTAACACGGTAAAAAAAGAGTTACTCAATGCGACTGACACTCCGCTTTTCAAACCCAATTTCCAGGAATTCAAGAAACGGCCATTTTTCTGTTTTATCTTCTGAGTATTGAAACCGTCTGAGACATTCTTGAGCGGTAAGTCTTTGAATTAGACACTAGCAGCTGCATTTGGCATGACAAAATCTTTATTCGCCGTTTTGATTTACCACAGCATTAATATCACCTCCTTTCACCTTTATATCAAAGGTAACAAAGAAACTACCATATTCAGTCATACAATTTAAGTTTGTGAAAAGAGAAGCTTTGTCTTGTTCCCTGTTTCTAGGTTTGTGAGTGAGACAGTGATACAGTGATCCAGTGATACAGTGATCCAGTGATCCAGTGAGACAGTGATACAGTGATCCAGTGATACAGTGATCCAGTGAGACAGTGATGCGTTGAACTGAGGTAGTTGTATCTTTGCAGTGTTTTTCTTTGAATGTATTACTATATGTTTACATCTTTCTTTGCTCTCTTTTGTCCTGAGAAAAGAAAAATTATAATCAACGCTTTATAAAGAAGATACACGCTAACGACTATCCCAAGTTGCAATAAAAATATATTCGTGATTAACTTGGTAATCATAGTTCGGTTTTACATACTCTGGGTTGTTTAAATATAGACAACCTTGTTTTCTCAACGTGTCGAGCCTGTTATCCTTGCAATCTCTAGTCAACCTTATTATATATTATTTAGATCCATTAGAATCAAATAGCTGCCAGGTCTCAGTGTTAGAACGTAAGAATGGCGTGCAGGATCTTGAGATAGGGTCTAAAATTAGTTTATTGATTTATTCAGGAGGAAATACTGTCCTGATTTAATTTGAATATACTCGCACAGGACTATCACTAATTTTAATATGCAAGTTTACAAATATTGCATATAGTTCTGTTTGTATTATATGCGTGACGTATTGTTTCAAAGTATCCATAGTGTGTAACGTGTTTTATTATATGTGTGACGCATTCTTTGAAAACGTCCGTAACGTGTAAAGTGTTTGTATTGTGTTTCTATTATATGCGTGACATATTGTGTCAAAGCATCCATAGGGTGTAAAGTGTTTTTATTATATGCGTGACGCATTGTCTCAAAGCATCCTTAGCGTGTAACGTGTTTTTATTATATGCGTGAAGCATTGTTTTAAAGCATCCATTGGGAGTAACTTGTATTCAGTTGCTTGATTAGTTGCTATGAATGTAATGACATTTAAACACAGGATAGGCTATTTATTGCGGCCAGTATATTGCTTGTACTGATAACCCGAGAAGACCCAGAGAAGAACTATCGCCTCACGACAAGCTACTGGCAGTCTTTCTCACATACCGACGTTGACCTAGCCCGAGCCACGAACAACCATGGCGGACAGATGAGATATAAAGGCGAGCGAATTAAACCACCCGGCCATCCGGGAATACTAACTCGTAATCAACATAGTACAGTTAAATATGTAGCCGTTCGTCAATGTCTATGATCTCGTAGAGCTTTATTCAACCAAAATGTCTCCTTTATCACAACCAAAGCCTCACTGCTAATATTTTCTTCTTCAGGATATTGTAGGATATAAGTATTTTAATGTCTTTGTCAAAGTTACTATTCAAACCATCGTCAGGGTTGCCTTTCGAAGCTTTTGTCAAGGTCAACATTCAAAGCCCTTGTCAACGGTAACATTCAAACCCTTTGTCAAAGATAACATTAAAAAAAACTCGATCAGAAATATGTTATAGCGCATCAGCGACATTTGCATAAGCTTTAGACTCTAATGGTTCTGCTTTCTTGCATCTACTGTCAACATCGTTAACAGTTAACACGTATTTGTAGGTGTGGAAGAAATAAAAGATCATAGGGTGTTTTGAACATCACACCAACCGCGCGAAATCTTGACTGGCACTGGGAGTAAATTTTGATATAATGCTTGTTTGACCAACCATGTTTGAGCAATATAATTTACCTCGAATGAGTGGACTCCTACACCAGCAAGTACAATCTTCACCTTCTCACCTCCATTAATGAACCATCTAGCGATTCCTTGTCCTTGTATATGACTGATCGTATTTAAGTCGTGACTAATATATAGATCAGTACGTTGACGTACACTGATATCATTTGATGTTTTACAAGCAAGGACATATCAACAACATGCAGCATCGATACGATTCATAAATGCTTGGCCAGGTGTTGGTTGGTTTTAGAATCAAGACATATATCAAGTCGTGTTGCATGGCTACCGCAATTGTATCCGGAAGGCTGCTTATCACCTTGATATTTAATCCATGATGTTCCTGATAGCATTGTCAAAGCTGCACTGACATCGCCGCCAGCGACTTTATTTAAGAAATGTAAACGTGTTTGCCCCACATCGAATATACGTTTCCTTTATTGTCTCTCCATTATTACGCCTTAGAACCCACCCTGGATAGGCAATACGAATACTTCTGTGACTTTGCGCAGAAAATGAAGACATGATTGTGATATATGCAACTATTCTGCTGCCACTTAACATGGCATCATAAGAAAGAAATTCACCATTATTAAATTTTCCGGCCAAGTAACGCATAAACCACCCTATCATAGTTACGATGAAACTGGAAAATCCGTGTTTCGAAACTTTGTTTGCGCATTAATCATTGGCTCAGCTTGATCAGGAACAATTCCACCGCTGATCAAACCAACGAAGTGTATTTTGGCAAGTGCAGAGGATACTACTTAAAACGGTACAAGACTAATATTGGAAGAAGTGGCAGTTCCAATGGGCATTGAAGAAATGTGCAAAATTAGTAAGATGGTTAATCACAAAATATATTAGTATCTGCACTTGTTTCTAGATATTTCTACACGAACAAATAAAACAACCATGACGTTGTATTATGTAGATTCCGCGCCTGTGAAACAGTATATGTACAGGACGAATCGTCTCAAACAGGAATGTTTGAAAAAAATAATTTCAATATTTGCTGGAGAATGATTTCATAGAATCGAGGAAACATGATTGTAGTTCACCATGTATTTTGTACCGAATCCAAATAATACTTTCCGCATGTGCACAGGCTATAAAAAGACGAACATTATGACCAAACAGAGTGATTTCCAATGCCAAGGATCGATGGCAGCACTGACAAAATTAGAAGTAGAATATATGTCACAAACTCGACCTTTTGTAAGAATTCTGGCACATTCCACAGAAGGAAAGGACAAGGAAACTTTCGGCATTTGTAAGTCCAGATGGACTTTAGCAGTATTAAGTGATGACGCTGGATGAAGGGTTTGCCTTGAACTTTTCAATGCATAGTGAAAAGGACTACATCTGATATGATAATTGCAATTCTTACATTGATGACATCATCATCTATAACGGCACATGTAAATATCATTTAGAGTATTCGGAATTTGTTTGACAGACGCATGCAAATTTGACAATTGTTTATATAAAACTGTGTTTTGCTGTATTTGTATAACATTTATAAGATATATAATGATACATAGGCAAGATAAACCCATATATCTTTAGGTTCAGGCTATTTCTTTATTCCCTATACCTATCAGTAAAATGCAACTGGTACGATTTTCGGTTTAGGCTGGATAGTCTCAATGTTTTCCATAATTGCTGAAACTCTGACAAATGTGTTGTCAAGAAAAACAAGTTTATTTGGCCTGAAAAATGTCAAGAGGCCTTTGATGAGTTAAAGGCTATACTTAAGAGTGGAACAGTTCTTTCAACTCTAAATTTCAGTTAGTTATTCAAATCTTCTGTTGCTGCAAGTGATGTTGCGCATAGTGTAGTATTGATTAAAGAAGACAAAAATGGTGTAGATCATACAAATTGCTATCTTTCTAAAAAATGAAATAAGAGCCAGAGAAATTATTCCACAGTCAATGATGAATGTTTGGGTTTCAAATTGGCATTGCAACACCTTCAAGTGCATAATAGGACAGATCCTTCTCCGATTATAATGTTCAGTAATCACACACCCCTTATTTGCATTGCCAAGAAGACAAACACACATCCGAAATCATTCTGATGAAGTGTTATGTTACAGGAATACAATATTGACATTAGGCACGTTAAGAAAAAATAGTCTGATAGCAGATGTACTTTCACGTGTACATAAATATTTTATTATTTGATGTATAATTTGTTTTATTCATAATTCATGTTATGCATTTTTGTACTGAATATATATATATATATATATATATATATATATATATATATATATATATATATATATATATATATATATATATATATATATGTTGTTGTGGTTTTGCAATGTATATTGGATTTAACCTAGCTCAAAATCAAATTTATTTTCCACTTGACCGAATTATTAGATTTCTTTTATTCCATAAACCAGCTAAAGTATTCTCTAAGATTGTCAGTTCGAATATCTAAATATATCTAACATTTTATTTTGTAAGCATTTAGACCTTTCTAGAAGGATAATTGTCATGGTGTTTTTGTCTTTTGTTTTAATAAAAATGAATATTGTGACATATGTCAAATGGAAAAGTATGTATTCCTGTTACTGAAAAAAATATTCATTTGTTCTTTAAGATCTAGCAGAATCAAATTTGTATTATTGTTTAGTCTAGAAGTTCTTTTGGGCTGAAATGTATTTCTTCAAATTATTTCATTGAGTCATTATTTGTTTCCTCATACAAAATTATATTCTTGAATATAGCGAATTCATACGTTGAATTATAGCATATACATACACAGATATATATATATATATATATATATATATATATATATATATATATATATATATATATATATATATATATATATATATATATATATATATATGCTACGTTCTTTTGCTAAAGACAACTGATATCCATATGGGTCACAAAACCATATTTCGACTTAATCATCGGTTCTAGAAGAGTCACAATCAAAATGAGTCATTAAATCTTCTAAGGAATAGCCAAGACTGTGTTGATGCAAACAATAATACACACAATACTGTCCGCACACCATGGAATCTGTGCATTGTAATTTCACATTATTGAAGAGTGTAATCTGGGCATTTATTCTCATAAAGTCGATGGTGTTGTCTTGCAAAGGTGGCAATCCCTACGAATAAAAATACTCCATCGTACATCTTCGGGAAAGTTGACGGCTACCAAATGAGTTCCTGGGAGATGACTGTCGTCCTTGTTGATGACATATGATCGATGGTCTTTAGGTTTGCAATGATGAAGTTCATATTTATTGCACACGACAGGATTCCATGATGCGGAATACAACTGTTTTTCAAAAGGTAATAAAGTTCCTAGGTATCCATTTTTTTCACTGGGAAAGATAAATTATAAATTCAATCCTGACTTTTCGCTAGAAAATCTCTGTGGAGTAAACGGCTCTTTGTAGGGATTCAGTGCGATGAATCTCCAGAGAAGTCAGTGGAGGGGAGAAATGATCAACAAGTATTTATACACTGATACAACGCTTCCTCTTCCGAGATGAGACCGAAATCGTCATCTAGATACTCGTCCATGTTTTCTTCTTGACTCATCATCGGGCATTTATCGTGTTTAATTAGACTGGAATGATCATTTTGACGACCGTAACAGTGCTTCTTGCTCAACCCTGTAATTTGTTCTGCCAGGTGTTTGGCAAAACAGGACACTAAATGTTGCTCTTGTTCTGGTCATCGTGATATCACCATAGCCTCTTCTTCTTTGTCGTTGGGTTCTACTTCCAAGACGTCCTTGCATTCCATTTCCAAAGAGGCTCCACATTGCAAGGAGTCTTCGATAGTTTCTAATAGTCTTAATTTGTTTTCATAAACAGTTATTTTCTAGAGCGTTTTCGAATTCGGCATACAATATATGACGTTCATCGTCTTGGTTAGAGCTTTATACTGAAGTTCCACAAGCAGTTGACCTAATTGTATTGGGTAGAAATGGCCCTCGTCGCTATCTTGGTCTGCAGAGAATTGATTTCTAGCCTCTTGCATAATCGTCGTAATACGTACTCTAGCTGCTGTTGGAACCCAACTTCGTACAGGTACAAGTACAATCTCAAGTAATTCTTGTGGACAAACTTACGTTCGTAGGGTCTGGTACAAAAAGTCTTGCCATCGCGACTGACTTCAATCATAGACACTCTGTAGTGCCTAATCTCGATAGGACTGGCAGTGACGACTCCGTTGAGAGCTTCGTTGCTCACGATACCAGTGATTACACGTTTGGGTAACTGTCCTTGAAACAGATGATCTTCGATCTTGGATAAGAGTGTGTGGCAATGGTGAAGGTTTTCACTTCCGCGCGCCGTATCGGGTACTTGGCGGTCGTTCTGCTCGCAGTGTTACTGATGTGGTTTCCTACATATCGCATGTAGATTCTAGCTTCTTGGATGATGGTTTTGTGCTTGTTGGCATGAGCCATCAAACAGAAAAAAAGGTTCTGCTGAAATTTAGTCTCAAGCGGATATCCACCCCTTTCAGCAAACACTTTTCTTCCAAACACATGTCCAAATGCAAACGATTCATCAGTTCTAAACTACGTTCTTGCAGTATTTTCTTTTGACGGTCGTTAAAACCAACATTGTGATGATCGTCGGCTGCTATCTTGCCCGTGTTGTAGAACGTGTCCTCGCCCGCTGTGTCAGGTTTCCATAATACACAAGCATCCAGATGAGTGTTCTTGGAGTCTTTCCCCTACGTCAAGAGATTTTCGAGGTACGCTCGCTAAGAGTAAGTATCCATGCTACCGCTGACTATGTTGTTTCTTAAGTACAATCCACTTCACTGAACAAGGAATGCATGAAATTGTTGACGAGAAATACTCCTGGAGCGGTGCGATCTCTTTTAATAACTTTGGTTTTCAGGTACAAGTAACAGCTATTGAGGTCGATTTAATCTTCGAGCTGTCATTTTGATGTCACCATCCGTTTCAAACCGAACGAAACGCATATTCCAGCATATCTCCTAAACCATGTCCTCGCTGTCAAACGACTCCTTGATTACAGGTTACATGACTTTTCCTTTGGAGAAAGAATAATTTGTCCCAGATCTCGTTTTATACCATTGCTGACGCTGTCGAAATACAACTTACTGACGGGAACAAAACTAGGATGTACAAATTATCGGTGAAGGTGATATGTGTTTCCACCTTCTTCGTCATTGGTTGTGGCAGAATCCGCTTTCAAAGGAATGACTCAGTAACGGTGCGGATGTCTGTCCCACCACGTTGTACTCCACCACATCAGAGTACACAAAGATCAAATCTAATTCTTGGCTCAGTTCTACACAGTAACGAAAAATCCTCGAAAATCCAAGTTGTTTGTGATGGGTGGCATGAGTGGATCTTTGACCATCCTGAGGTCTCCACTCAAACAATTCAGGACAAAATTTTATGGTCAACGTTTTGGCATCTGAAACTTTCATTCCCAGGCGAAGAGCTATTTTGTGGTACTCGATGGCAAACAACGTATCTAATTTGGACGAAATCGTTTCAACCAGATCATAACCGGTTAAAAAAATAGACTGCGGAAATTTGTATTATATAGATGCACATTGGAGTATCGGGTGACACTGGTCGTTTCATAGAGGATCTCCAGTTCCAAAGATTTGACAGAAAACAACGCTTTGAGTTTTATGTACACGTTCTCCACACCACACTCACATTTTTTTTTGTGTGTAGATCTTGCAGAGACGAACTCAGAGAAGGAGAGGTACCTGTTTCTGAGGCTGTGTTGAACGACGTGATGGTCACTTTTTATAGTCAATGACTTGCAAAGCGTCGATCCGCGAATCAAAACTCAAGGGTATCCTTTCCACTAACTCAGAGATCGATTTCGAAGTCAAAGATACGACTCATGCAAATTTGGAAACGAAGTCGATGACACAAAGCATGTAGTTGTAGCCACGATTGATGGTCGCCAAATGAGAGACATCGGCTAAACCGGCTTGCCATTGATGATTGATGCCATCCTCTCGTTTGCCATTTCTGGAAAATGGGATTGAGTAACGTGTACGTTACTTGTTATTTTAACCGTCGTTATACTTGAGGTAAGCTTACACTTTTCAGACGGGTTTTATGAACACAAAATAATTTTTGAACTCGTCCATAGCCAGCAGGATGGGCTAGATAGGACTAAGCACTGGCTAACAAATTATCCATTAGGACTCCCTCTTCAATAAGTCATCCGCTCTTTACGGATGCCACTCTGGCTTTGGTGAGGTGGTTTCGAAATGGCTTTACGTGTCCGACGTGACACGGGATACGAAGTCGAGGGTACTGTTGGTGGCAATAGGATAACTTTTGTCTTGCGTTCTTTTTTCACCTCTGATTTCCCAGTTTTCTTTTTCACATCTATCAATGAAGGAGTGTAGCTCATCTTTTAAACCCAAGCTTTGATTTTGTCTAGTTGGGGAATGGGGAAGGAGTCAACAAGGACGCTGCAGTCTTACTACTGATGGGAGCCTCAAACGGCGTTTGAAAGACTTCTCGTGCCTCTTCTTACTATGGTCCTCGTGGGGTTGCGTCTGCGTTGGTTACTGTGGGTGGTGACTTTGATGGGCTTTTCATCAGGTTCTTTCAGTGCAGTTTGAGCTGTTTCGTCTAAAGCTTTCTAGTGAAAGAGTTGAGCACGTTTTATAACCTGGCCGTGCAGTTGTGGTTTTTGTCTTCCGTTTCGGATAACTTGGTGCAATCCATCAACGATTGCAAGTCGTGCTGTAACTGTGACATCTTGGTCAAATGAGGATTGGAAGATAAATGCGGGGTGCATTGTTCTTGGCAATGATGACATTATATCCATCGTTTGTAGGGGACTAAAGTCAGCTTTCGTCCATCCATCACATTCGTAAGTACAAGTGTGAGATCATTTCACCGAGTAGGTTCCTTTTATCTTCTTGGTATTTATTTGATCTTGAAGCACTGGACCAAGCATGAGTTCCGTTGTTTCCTGAAATCATTGTTTCCGCCAAGAGTCTTATCAACAGGTCAAAGATCCTCCACGCTGCACCAAAAATGTTTTCTTTTGACGGACAGGTATTTCCTTTTTCACCATTTGGCGAAGAGAGTGTCGATGCTTGGCTAAATGTTCTTTCTGATGTTTAGACAAAGGTATCGTTCCTTTCAAGAAATTCAGGCAACATACGCATATGGTATCGACGACGTCTTTGGAGCCGTTTTCGCATGGGTGGAGGACCTTTGGACATGACGGACAACACGTCCCAATGTTTAGCTAAACGACGAGGCTGTCATTTTCTTTTCTTTCCAGTCTGAGGCGAAGAGAGTGGCTTTTTGGGGTGACATTTTCGTTAGTTCCGAGCACACACAAAATACACAGACGTCGAAGACTTGGCACACGTCCTTTTATCTTAATTTTTGGGGTGTATTTTTTGTAGTAGGTCAAAGGGTCTTAGACCAGTGTTTTTGACGAACGGTTGTACTATTGCATCGCCAAAAAACCATGCCCTTTCGTTGCTCCTCTTTTTCTTTGGACGATTTGTCCCTTTCTTCGGTTACCGATGTTGGGCAAAACGTTGTTTCGGATGTTGGGTCAAAAGACAAGACTGTCGTTTTCTTTTTCTTTCTGGACAGTAGAACTACGATGGCAGTGGTGTACGCTTCTAGCAGGTGACATCTTTTTGCGTTCAGGAGCACAAAATCACTAATGCCTATCTCTTGCCACTTGTCTTTTTTATAGCGGAATGTGTCCCCACGGATTGTCGGTACAACGTGTCAACTTAATGACAGGCATCACTAATCGTTGAGGTTTCGCAACGGACTAAATCGGGAGAGTTCTGTCTTGGGTAAATCCAGGAAACTCTGTAACATGCCCGATCTCACTTGGACTTTAATTTTAGGAGAGGGTACGTTTCTAACAGCTGCCACTGCAGCTAACGACGGGGAGGAGGATGATGTCACCGACGGAGGAGTTCCTTGAGGCACGGGTTTCCAGTTTTTGACGGGAGTCAAATTGGATTTGGCTGGTATCACTAACAGCGGTGAAGTGGGGAACCTGAGGCTACTGGAGACACTGCTATCGCCGTCGCAGTTCTTGGCTCGGGAATGTAATGTTGCACCTGGGTCATATTACCTATCTTGCGGGAAGAAGCTGTTTTCTTGGGTCTTTTCTTGGAAAAAAATTCTTGAGACTTTTCTTGTTCAGGGGCCATGATCGGGTTTTGACACTACTGCTCTTTTTCTTCTGAGTACATTTTGCTTTTTACCGAGTAGTTTTCTTCTTAGGGTCAATGTTGGGCATTAAGATCCCATTTTAAGAAATAACCACTACCTACATGTTTCAAAATGACTTGCTTTCGGTTTGAGTGTGGATTCTAGGATCTGCTAATTTCGTCAAGGCTACTTTGATTCTGTCAGAAAAGCTTCTGCTTTGATGAGGGATGTGAACGATGCCTTGAAACGATTGACGTGCTGTTACTGTAAACCATCGAAAGACTTCTCTGAGACTGTCTTTTAAGACAAGAGCACGCATTTGTGAATTATGTCGCGACTAATGCATTATAAGGCACAAAGCAATTTGACTGGAAGATGAGACTTTAGAGATATTACGTTGACGATGTGTAAGACAGACCAAAAGTGTTGGAGGTTTTCAAAGTTTTTTTTTAAGTCGACGGGGACGAGTACACGACAGGTTCTCCGTCTTGGCACCATCTGTAAAACAGATGGGTACGCTATCGCAAAAAATCGGGTTAGTGGGTTTTAAATTGACAAGTAAGTAGGCGTGACCGGTTTGAGTGACATCATTGTACGCATGAGTCAGCCAAGGAGATCCTAACTGTTTGGCTAACACTTGTACTTGCGATTTATCTCTGGGACTTTTAAATAAGACCACGTAATGAACATTGCGAATGATGGTGCGATAGGCTTTACTTTATCAAAGCAAATTTTGGCAGATGTAAATTAAACTGGCATTACGGTGATGCCTCTTGCGCGTAAACCACAGTTTAATTTCTTTTTCGTCTTCTCCTAACATGCGTGAGAAAAGTTTTAAAACATAACTAAACTAATTCATCTATTATACATCCCTTACGTATGTATCTTGCCGATATAAATGAAACAAACTACTTTTTTCAGTATTAAGGGCTAGTGTTGATTCTTCTAATCAGCATGGACATCAGGAGAATATTTGCTTTTTGTCATTGTTATGTTTAAGCGAGCGAGTGACCAATTCAGGCTATAGATTGATTCTATATATTTAAAGGTGATGTGTAGATGGGACGAAAAAAAATCATTTTCGTATGCCTTTCCTGTTAAAAAGTTTTTTCTCTATATGCTAAATCCACCTTGGTTTTCACATGCAATTTTATTATACAGAACTGGAAGATAGGGCATACGTCAGCGAACGATGTTCCTAACAGATTGAGGCCAAACTATCAGGGTTCATTGAACCCATAAAAGCCCGGGGTAGGTGGCACCATTCCCTTTCACAGGAACAACTAACAGGCTGCGGTGCAGTCAGAAAAAAGTGGCACATGCACAATTGTGCGCACGCCACTATAATTAAACTCAACAACAACAACAACAACGATGTTCCTGGTTTACTCAAGAATGATAAAGATGGTCCATAAATCAATTGCAAAAATGGACAACGGATATTTCTTTGAAGTTGATTCAGAATACCCCGAAGAACTAAACCGCACACATTATTAATATTAGTTTAAAACCAAAGAGTTGTCATTGCCATTGGCCCGATGCCCCGAGCGAAGTTGTCCCCTTGTTTGTGTAGAATCGCAGACAAATGAGAACGCATATTTATTGAATAAACCAGGCTAGCAACAATTCAAATGATGTAATCAATTATGTAGTTATAAGTATAGTTAGTGGGTAGTTTGATTTCACCAACAAACTTGGATGAATCGATATATTCAGATTAATATCGATTCGCACACAACATCCGCACTTGCTTTTGAAAAAGAGTCCTTTAAGTCCATGAATAATTTCGTATTTGTCAAGTCGACGGAGAATATACGAAAACGAATTCGAGTCGACGTTATCAGTGAATAGTTATGTATTGCGACTGGAGGTAATGTTGTGTGAGATAAAGAAAATGGCAGACAAAATGTATATAGTCATACGAGAAATTATCATGGAGATGACCATATACACCTTATTTTGTTTATTTTCCTAATTTCTTGAGCGCTCCGGTGCCCTAGTGTTTTAAGCGCCCGCCTCGTAAGCGGAAGGTTGTGGGTTCGAAACCATGCCGATTCATACCAAAGACTTATAAAAATGGTACCAACAGCTGCCTCGCTTGGCACTCACCATTAAGAGGTTAGTGTTAGGACTGGTCGGTCTGGTGTCAGGATAATGTGACTGGGTGGGACATCATGCTACATGTCTGCGGCACGATGCCCCATTGCTAGATATGACTATAAACTGTCTCATTGCAGACATCGTAGCGATATGACTGAACAATTTTTAAAACTACGTTAACAAATCCAGATCACACACACATCATGGGGATGTTACTTGGGGGTCATCATATAAATCAACATTTGAATGATACTTGAGGGTCAGAAGTGTTTATAGGGTCAAAAGTGTTTATGGGATCAAATGGTAACAGTGTTACATGTGGCTGACCTCAAGTGGGAGAGAACTAAATAATAGTATTCGAGATGGCCTCAGTACGCGTTGCTCTAGGCAGGTATGGAGAATTATGTGTGAGCTGTTTATAGAGACAAAAGGGTTATGGTGACAAACGGAAAATGACAAACAAATACTAATAAAGCACAAAGACACAAACTTATGGCAAAAGGGTACATCTTTTCCAAAAACGGGCCGTTGATTATGTCTTCTATTTTCACAAATTCTTGTACCATTTTCTCAGTCGTATGAAGAAATTTATCTTCTTCTTTACCGTCCTCAGACATCCGCTCTGGATGGCCCATAGATATGAATTGTTCCTGCAGCGTCATCATATCTGAATTCACCCTGTCAAATACTGCTTGTTCTATTTTATTTTTCCTTTCTCTCTTTTGCAAAGGTAGACTTGATGTTTTTCAATCTCTTTTTTATGACTTTTCACACTAGGTTCGTTTAAGTTCGCTGATCCCCATCTAACAGTATTTAAGGGTGGGCAAGACCAATCTTCCCAGTCCTATATCTGTTCTACAGTACTCCCACCATGAAGTCAACAGCCTCCTTCACTTAACCCACTCTGCAGTGTTCACAGTATGTGTGTTTGTAATTCTAGGATTAGTTTGAGATTTAATTATCGTGTACCTTAAGTTCTATTTTTTCATTTTCACTTATGCTTTTGGTTCATAAATTATTTGTTGCATTTCACAAACGTTGTCGTTTCTCATTCTTTTTCTTCTTGCTTATTTTAAGAATATAGACTTGTAACGCTTGCCACGACCAAGTCTTACTTCTTTACCTGCTACTGGGGATAAATTGGTAGTCATCACCGCTGTTGCTGCTGACCTCTCAAGGGTAGTCATCGTGAAGGTAATGATCGCCGGGTGGAATGTTTGATTCGGAAATGTCTTTTTATTTTTGGTCTTATTAAGGAAGTTCGATACATTTGTCTCCGATACCTTAACACTGCCAATATGTTAAGGATCACCGTCAGCGTTTGACTTTTACAGTTCTTATTCTCTCCTTCGCATTTTCTTTTCTCTTCTTGCTACTCTCGTTTGCTTCTTTTCTCTTCTTCCTGTTGAAGAAGTAAGGTTAGTTCTGCCTCTTTATGATGTTGTACAAATGTTTTCTTTTCTTCTTTCTGCCTCTGTCTAAAATCATCTATCCCCGGTAAGGAAGGAAGAGGCAGTGACGGTACAATTATCGGTGCAAATTATTGTAAAGAGGTAAGAAAATTAGCAAAATACCAGTTAATATCATTCTCTTCTGGAAGTATAACTGTGGTTGCCTTGGTAGCCACTATGACATCATTGCTCGTCACCTCCGCAGAAAACACATACGGCTATTCGTAAGAGTTGGATTTATGTGGAGAGCCAAGGCTGTCTGTTTATGAATTTTAAGGAAGAGAAGACACGTGCGATGATCCGTATGATAATGCGATTATGCTAACAACCTCCAACAGCCCTTTTCAGGGCCACTCAATTGCCTCGAAAAGATATGTTATTTGGCAAAAAATGTCTTTGTGGTGTACAAGTGATTGCTTGTCTATTTTGGTATCTTTTATTTGTTTCCATCAACCTTTTGGTCCCTATAAACCTTTCGTAGAATTTTCCATACTTACCTAGGATAGAATGTATTTAGATAAACTTCAACACTGTTAATATTATTAAGTTCTGGCCCATTTGCGGTCAAGCACTTGTAAGAAAGTTACCAGTTGACTCCGAAACATGCTTTTGACCCTATCACATTTTTGACCCTCAAGTACCTTTCCCAAGATGATTTATCGTATGACCCCCAAGTGAACTCGCCATATTAATTTCTCTTATGACCAATACATTTTTAATCCATTTTCTCTATATAAAACCATATGATCCGCAGTTGCCATAAACAAATTACTCCAGTCACATTAAAAATATTTTAAAAAGTGCGAATAATTTAACAACAACGATTATATTAAAGAACATTATGTGTTTAGTAACACCAATAAAATTGTCGTTGCAGAAAATTCAAAGACCAATGCTCGGGATAAACCAATTAAAGAATACGTGGGATTTCGACCCAAAATGTACTTGACTGTAGTTGGACTACACTCCTACGAAAAGAAGAAGAGCAAATTCCACGTGTTAAGGTACATGAAGATCCCAGGCATAGTATGTACTAGGAGTATATGCGCGAGAGGTGTGATTTCACACAAATAGCAAATATACCTGGGTCAAAGGAATACCACATGGGTGTATATTGATGCAACTTAGCTATTTTGTGACCACTTGACAATAAGCAATGGATATTCCCTGAATGAATTACTTTCTTAGCTCTTGGACATCACGCGATCGTGTGATTCTTGATACAACACATATAGTTTAATGCATTAAAATAGATATTCTCTGGGACGACTTTAAATTTCTCCGGTTGAACCCGCAGAGTGATCTGCAGATGACGAATCACAAAGTGTTGGTTTTGTTGAGAAATCATTTAGAACAGAAATTGTAAATACATGGATGGAACATACTGGTTCAGTAGACCGATGTTGACCACCCTCTAACTCTTCTGGTACATATTAATACCAAACTAAATTATTTCGAAGTGGTTCTATTTTGAAATCATTTTATAACATAACAGTGACAGTATTTATCAAATCACAACAGCAGGTTTTAATTTTATCATGCGTGTGATTTCATATTTTTGGTCATCTATGTCAAATGGAAGTCCTTTTACCCATTCGCAAGATCGCTGCGGTGTGCGAGCTGGTTGAGTCCGTAATACTATCAATAATGTTTGCGATTATTGATCTCTGAATACTGTCATTCGGCAAGTGCACTAATAATTCGTTCCATGTTAGCTTGATCACGATGTATATTAACATGTACAACACGAACCAGTACTTTATATTTTGCCAACAACATAGCGACAGTCCGATAAGTTATTTTATCTGGATAAACTTGAAATAATGGTAGGCCATGTTTACCGACCGCGAGCATAAATAAATTTCAGCGCAGCAGCGACATTTGCATAAGTGTTAGACGCTATTGGCTCTGCTTTGTTGCATATACTGTCAACATCGTTATTAGTGTACACGTATGTGTAGGTGCTTCCATTGGCTGAATCATGTGGAAGAAATAAAAGATCATCTTGGTGAACCTCATCAGGTGTTTGGACATTACACCAACCACGCAGAATCTTGATTGGCACGGATAGTTAATCTGGCTATAATGCTTGTTTCAGCTATATATTGTACCTATAATGAGTGGACTCATTCATCAGCAAGTACAATCCTGACATTGTCATCTCCGTTAATGAACCATCTAGCGATTCCTTGTCGTTGGATATGACTGGTCGTATTTAAATTGTGACTAATAACTAGATCAGTACGTTGACGTACACTGATATCATCTAATGTTTTACAAGCAACGATATATCGATATATCGATAACATGCAGCATCGACACGATTCATAAGTGCTTGGAAAGGCTTTGGTTGGTTTTAGAATCAAGACATATATAAAGTCGTGTCCTATGCCTACAACAATTGTATCGACGAGCTCGCTTATCACCTGAATATTTAATTCATGGTACTCCTGGTTTCATTTTCAAAGCTGAATCGATATCGCCGCCATCGACATTATTTATGAAATGTGAACTCTTTGTCCCTCTGCAATACGAATCTTTCTGCGACTTTGCCCAGAATATGAAGACATTATTGTTATATATACAACAATTCTGCTGACACTTAGCATGGCATGATGAGAAGGAAATTCACCAATGTTAACTCTTATGCGCACGTAACGCATAAACCACCTGATCATCGTATCAATGAAAATGGAAGGTCCGTGTTTCCAAACTAAATTTGAACATTAATTATTGGTCCAGCTGGATCACGATCAATCCAACCGCTGAGCAAACCAGCGAAGTAAATTTTGGCAAGTGCTGGGGATATTTAAAAGGTTACACGAGCAATCATGGAACATGAGGCATCGCGAATGAGCCCAGAAGAAACAATTTGTAAGACGGTTAGCTGACAAAAGATATTAATATGTGCACTTGTTTCCTGATGTTTCTACACTAACAAATAAAATCTACCTTGACATTGAATTATGTAGATTCCACGCCTGTAAAACAGCATCCGTACAGGAGGAATCATCTCAAACAAGAATGTTTGACAAAACAAATTCAGTATTTGCTGGAGAATGATTTCATACAACTGAGGAAAAGTGATTCTATTTCACCATGCATTCTTGTACCGAAACTAGATAATATTTTCCACGTGTGTACAGACTATGAAAAGACGAACAGTGGGACCAAAACTGATTCCTTTCCATTGCCAAACACCAATGACTGCACTGAAAAAATTGTAAGTAAAATATATGTCACCAAATGTGACCTTTTGTTAGGATTCTGCCAAAGACTGAAAGGGCAAAGACCTTTGATATTCCAGATTTACCTTATGCAGCATTAAGTGATGACGTTGGATAATGGTTTCGCCTTGTTCTTTTCAACGTTTAATGAACACGATTAGACCTGGTCTTGATAACTGCGATGCTTTCGTCGATGACGTTATTATCTACAACGACACCTTGAAAGATCATTTAGCGAAAATTCGGAATTTGTTTGACAGACTATTGCAAATTTGACAATTTTTTTTTTGTATCTAAACGCGAGGTTTGCCGTGTTTGCATAACATTTCTAGGATATATCATAGGACGTGGACAAGTTCAATCCATAGATGCTAAGTAAAAGTTATATCTGAATTCCATGTGCATATCAGTTAAAAGCAGCTGATGCTATATTTGGATTAAGCTGGATGATTTATGAAATTCTATTCCGATTTTCGCTATAATTGTGAAGCTCTGACAAATGTGTTGTCAACAAAACCAAGTTTAATTGGTCAAAAAATGTCAGAAGGCCATTGGTAAGTTAAGGTATATACTTAAGAGTGTACCAGTTCATTCAGCTAGAAATTTCAATTAATCATTCAAATCGTCTGTTGATGCAAGTGATGTTGGAGTTATTGCAGTATTGATTCAAGTAGACGAAAATGGTGCAGATCATCCAGTTGGTATCTAAGAAATTAAATAAGAGGCAACTTATGCCACAATCGATAGGAAAGTTTGCCTTTTATTTTGGCATTGCAATACTTTGAAGTGCATATTAGTCCAGCTCCTTCTGCGATTATTATGTTTAGTGATCACAACCTCCTTACTTTCATTAGGAAGACAAACAAACATCAGAGCTCATTTTGATGGATTTTAATGTTGCGGGAATACAACATTGACCTTAGGCACGTTAAGGGAAAATGCAAAGAGATAGAAGATGCACTTTCAAGTGTATATAAATATTTTATTTCATGTATTAATTGTTTCATTCGTAAGATTTTATGTTCTGCAATTTTGTTTTCAAATATAATTTAGACTAATTGTACAAAATAAGCTTTATTCCCTAAGTCTTTCTTCTTTATGAGGGGATGTTTTATGCATAATTAATTTGTATTGCTTGTTAGGCTTTCTTATGGTCATTTTATATATATTTTTATATGCTATTGTAGTTTAACACTGTATGTTGGATTAAATTTAGCTGAAACGCAAATGTATTCTCTACTTGACCGAATTAGTGGTATCTAATTCCGTAAACAACCAATACATAGCTCAAATATTCTCTATGTGTATCGGTTCAAATATCAGGATCAGTATTAATTGAAGTAAACATGTTTATTTGGATCTGGTTCTAGGTTATCGGAATTCATTTACAATTTACCTGGTGTATATGACATAGTCAGGATTATATCTTATTAATTATGTAACGTACTTTCTAATTATACCTAAAATATTATTTTGTAAACATTGAGAACTTTCTAGAAGGATATTTTTCATTATTTAACTTTGATTAAATCATTATTGTGACCATAGGTGAAATGGAAAAGTATATAATCATGTTACTGGAAACATTATTCATTCATTCTTTAAGATTTAGCAGAATCAATTTTGTATTATTGTTTTGTCTAGAAGTTCATTTGGGCTGGAATTTATTTCTTTAAATTATTTAATTCAGTGATTATTTGCATTGGAAACACATTGTCTTCATAGAATAATAATATTATTGTACGGAGACATTAACTTGGATTTATAATGAATTCAAACGTGGAATTTTTAATGTTCTTCAACAAAAGAATGTTGGCACAAAAATACAATACAGTGCTAATAACCTACAACCACATGGTATAATGTCCTCCAGGTCTTTGATATAATGAAAGTGTTAATGACTTAATCTGTTGTACTCCAGGTCTTTGATATAATGAAAGTGTTAATGACTTAATCTGTTGTACTCCAGGTCTTTGATATAATGAAAGTGTTAATGACTTAATCTGTTGTACTCCAGGTCTTTGATATAATGAAAGTGTTAATGACTTAATCTGTTGTACTCCAGGTCTTTGATATAATGAAAGTGTTAATGACTTAATCTGTTGTACTCGAGGTCTTTGATATAATGAAAGTGTTAATGACTTAATCTGTTGTACTCGAGGTCTTTGATATAATGAAAGTGTTAATGACTTAATCTGTTGTACTCGAGGTCTCTGATAAAATGAAAGTGTTAATGACTTAATCTCTTGTACTCGAGGTCTTTGATATAATGAAAGTGTTAATGACTTAATCTGTTGTACTCGAGGTCTTTGATATAATGAAAGTGTTAATGACTTAATCTGTTGTACTCCAGGTCTTTGATATAATGAAAGTGTTAATGACTTAATCTGTTGTACTCCAGGTCTTTGATATAATGAAAGTGTTAATGACTTAATCTGTTGTACTCCAGGTCTTTGATATAATGAAAGTGTTAATGACTTAATCTGTTGTACTCTAGGTCTCTGATATAATGAAAGTGTTAATGACTTAATCTGTTGTACTCGAGGTCTTTGATATAATGAAAGTGTTAATGACTTAATCTGTTGTACTCGAGGTCTCTGATAAAATGAAAGTGTTAATGACTTAATCTGTTGTATTCGAGGTCTTTTATATAATGAAAGTGTTAATGACTTAATCTGTTGTACTCGAGGTCTTTGATATAATGAAAGTGTTAATGACTTAATCTGTTGTACTCGAGGTCTTTGATATAATGAAAGTGTTAATGACGTAATCTGTTGTACTCGAGGTCTTTGATATAATGAAAGTGTTAATGACTTAATCTGTTGTATTCGAGGTCTTTTATATAATGAAAGTGTTAATGACTTAATCTGTTGTACTCGAGGTCTTTGATATAATGAAAGTGTTAATGACTTAATCTGTTGTACTCGAGGTCTTTGATATAATGAAAGTGTTAATGACGTAATCTGTTGTACTCGAGGTCTTTGATATAATGAAAGTGTTAATGACTTAATCTGTTGTACTCGAGGTCTTTGATATAATGAAAGTGTTAATGACTTAATCTGTTGTACTCGAGGTCTTTGATATAATGAAAGTGTTAATGACTTAATCTGTTGTACTCGAGGTCTCTGATAAAATGAAAGTGTTAATGACTTAATCTGTTGTATTCGAGGTCTTTTATATAATGAAAGTGTTAATGACTTAATCTGTTGTACTCGAGGTCTTTGATATAATGAAAGTGTTAATGACGTAATCTGTTGTACTCGAG
This sequence comes from Sinohyriopsis cumingii, assembly GCA_028554795.2. Classification (NCBI taxonomy): domain Eukaryota; kingdom Metazoa; phylum Mollusca; class Bivalvia; order Unionida; family Unionidae; genus Sinohyriopsis; species Sinohyriopsis cumingii. The sequence goes on from CM068839.1 coordinate 46,260,269, forward strand.
GTCTTTGATATAATGAAAGTGTTAATGACTTAATCTGTTGTACTAGAGGTCTTTACAATAATGAATTTGTTGATGATCTAAAATACAAATGGTCCACAAATAGTTATATATTTATACCTTGTTCATGTAAAAAATTGAAGGTTATGTTAGATGCAATCTTTAGGGTTAACGTTTACTTTTCTTTTATTGCGATTGCTAGAACGTACTGAACATAAACCAAATAATGTATCCAACAAAATTAAAAATTAGGCACTGAAATTTGCTCGTATTTGTCGCGCCATCGTATGCAAGAATAAGGAAGGGAAGCAGGAAATTGCTAAAATGAAAACCCAAGTAAATGCGAGGGACATCTAAATTTCAAGGTGAGAGAGATTCAGTAGCTTGTTCATGGACATTGAAAATCGGTCGTACTTATAGCGATGTGGTGTAAATGGGTCATGAAAAAAAACATCGAATTCCGAAATGTCAAAAGAAAATACTTACCTAATGCTAAAAATATGTTATTCTATCTTCATTCGGTATTCAGGTTTACGTAATAATTTACTATTACCAATTTCCCACAACTGAAGCTAACAGGAAATGAATCTGCCATAGAAAAAGCAAAAACAGAAAAAGATAAAAATCTGACATTTCCTAAAAAAAGCGAAACGAAGACAACAATGTAATATTTCCAAGAAAATTTACGTGGTCTGTTAGAAAGATCATCACCTTCATGTTTCATTTCCTTTGTTATTTATATTTAATTTAATTGAGTTTTTAGTTATCATGTTCTTCATCATCATTTTTATGTCCTTCAATGGAAGATTACATGATATAAGAATAAATCATCTGAATACAATCAATAAATAAGTATTAATTTTTTTTTTAAAAACATAAAAATATTAGAATACAAATTCTTACACTATATCAGTCGAGAAAGTGTTCGTGAACTGCATACGTTGCAAGTTTCAGTATCTTTATTTGCAGAAGATAGCTGCACACTGCATGACAAAGTACGCTGCATACAGGACGAATAGTTTGGAGTTTGATTTGTCGATTACAATTGATGGTAACCTTTTACCTAGAAGATATTGTAGTTGCAGCTCATCTTCTGCATTAAATAACGTGATGTGCAGGCTCAGTGGAAACTTTTCAGTAAGGAAATCCCAGAAAGAGTTTCTAAAATTCGACATATAAGGACAACTAACACAACAATGAAGTACCAAGTCTGTATAAACATTCCCACATCTAATACACATATGGATCTGTGTTTGAGGAACAGCAGCCCATAGTTTAGCTACACATGTAAATACCTTAGTGTGTTGTCTGGTTTTAGCCGACTGCCACACTGAGGCAGGTCGTACGTATTCGTGTATCGAAGAGAATGTATCAAAATCTGCTTGATTAGACATACAAACTCTCCAGAGGCTATTTTCAAGACCAACAATTTTTGACCTTACGATTTCTTTAAAATTTTGTTTATCTGGAATTTCAGAATGATGCAAATAATCAGTTAGATACCCGAGCAAGTCAAACTTCGTTGAGGTATAATATAAATTTGAAATTAATCCGTAGCTTGAGATGCATCCGCTCAATACGAAGTGAAATAACGCAACGTTAAACACATGTTTAGTATGTACGTTGTTAGGCATCAAACACAATCTGTGTAAAAACATCAATTTTCTATCAATTTCGGACTGCGCTGATGTCCATCCTATCATTCCCAGCGCAATGTCTGATCTTGTATGTGTTGGGAAACCTTGCGAATGTTTGGCAAAATACCTCCGAGTTTTATCCAATAAAGCGAGGTCACCTTTTGAAATGTTACACCATAATTCACTTCCATAAAACATTGAAGGGAAAATTACCTTTTTAATTACATTTGCAGCAACCAAAGGATTTAAACCATTCAGTTTAATGCCAATACCAAACAGACCGTGAAATTTTTTTTTCTTTCTTGCATGCATCGAGTATTGCGTCATGCGACGTCAGCTTTGAGTTAATCCGGTGACCCAGGTGTGTTGCCGAATCAGTAACCGGCAAACATGACGGGCCAAGATACCATTTCATATTGACTTTGTGTCACTAAGCTCGAATCGCGACTTACTGCTTTAGTAGTTTGCTATATCTAACAGTTTTTGTAGATTGCTAGGATATATAGCCAAAAGCGAAATATCATCAGCTAGGGTTGGATTTCCCACAGCCAAGGATCCAATCTTCGCTCCAAATCCACTATTTTCTAACTGTAGCAGCAAGTCATTTATAAATATTGTGTACATCAAGGTTGACAAAACACCCCCTTGTCTCACTCCTTGGCCAATTGAGAACCAATCTGAAAATTGCCCATTGACAAGAACTTTGCTCTGTAAATTTGTATACATGTTAAAAATATCAAAAGGAATTTACCCGTAATCCCCAACATTAATAATTTAAAAAGCAGTCCTTTGTACCACACGGTATCAAATGCTTTTTTGTATCAAGAAAAGCAGCAAAAACCCGTGAACCCATGTTTACATTATATTGTACTGATTGCAACAGCACAAAAATCGCTGTTGTGCAGGCTAAACCTTTCTGGTAACCATGTTGTTGTGAACTGGGTATACTAGAATTAATATCTTTGAGCCACGTTACCAAACGTTCATGAATAATTTTCTCAAAGGTTTTGTAGATAACAGGCCGTAAAGTAACAGGCCTGTAACTTTCGAGGGAGTTCTTTGATTTTCTGTTACCTTTGTACAGTGGTATTACTAACCCTTTTTGCAATCTACAGGTATGTACGATTGATCAGTCATCCGAGTAAATAAAATTGTCATACACTCGATGAGGTGGTCGCTGCCATAGATCAAATGTTCATTGCAAATTTGATCATGTGCCGATGCTTTTGATTTCTTTAGACTTTTAATGATTTCTCTTACTTCGTTTAAACTGATGCTGGTCTGTACGGCCTCGATATGGCTTACTCCGTTCTGTAGAACCCGATTTAATTCTCTCTCTATAAATTCATAAAAGTTTCCGTGAAAACTATGGCTAAAATTCGGCGTGTAACTGTCCTCATAGTATCAGGCAAAGCCATTTGCGATGGAATCATCATCACGGACACAAACTCCATCAGTTGATAGTTCCTGACAAAATTTATATTGTTCCCTCTCTTAACGTCGATCATTTTCCAAAAGTGTCTTACATCGCATTCATGTGCTTTTTTCAATTGCTTCATACACCTCCTCCATACATTTTTCCACAGCCAGTTTTTGAACGTTTCTAAAGTCTCTCTTCTTATCTTTATATTCTCTGTAAGAATTATATTGACTACCCCTCGGTCTTCCCTCATTTATCCAAGTATACCTAGATTGTCTTTGAAGTTTATGTGCTTCTTTGAGTTCATTTGACCAGTATGGTTTGCCATGATAATTGAATTTAGACTTTGGAAGCGCGATGTCGCTTGACTGCTGTATTGCATTAACAATGTGCCCGTTAAATCAATCAACATTGTCCGAAATAGTATCTATATCTAATGTTTTCAGGCGAAGGTCACGCTCAGATTGATAGTTTTTCAAGATATCAGCGTCTAATTTATTCCAAGCTATGTTATTTCTTTTCATAGACTGTCTGAAGTCTCTCCCACAGGTCACTGTACGAAGAGAAGTAAGGATAGGGAGGTGGTCAGATATCACGTGCTCTTCGTGATCTGAAACAATGTGCACACTCCGTAATCTACCTATGTATTGATCCGACAGTACAAAATGATCAATCATCGTTCTTGCTGGGGTGAACGTATAACGGGAACCAGTACATATTATTTAATGTCCAGCACTCACTAAATTATTATATCGTAAGAACTCATGAAATACTCTATCTTTGTAATCTCTGAAAGTGTCTGGTTCAGCTACTGCATTGAAACCACCAGTAAAATACACGTCGCCCAGCTGTGAGTACTGATCATAGAGATTTTGAATCAACTCAATTTGCGCTTTGTAACAATGTATGCCATACAATAGGGTCGGCATATATACACAAAAATATATACAATTTGCATTTTGGGAAATTTGAATTATATGCCAACAACTCTGTCACTATTAAATTCATCTATAAAGTTAGCATTTCTCATGACAGAAGTTTTCCAGAAGATTGCAACTCCTCCATTACCACATTTTATTAACGTGCTAGTAGAGGAAATATCCTCGGCCTTAGCAGTGCATTTATAATCAGAACGAATATAATCGCAAAAAGGAAGTATGTGCTATAATAGTTTATGTTCAGTTATGCAAGCTATGTCAACATTATATTTATCCAGCATTGCACTAAAGCTAAGAACAGAGGACATAATTTCGCTAACATTCCAGCTCAGTACATTAAGATTCATATTAACTTGCAATATAGGCATATTAATACTTATATATTGTGAAAGCCGGACTAAAATGACAAAGGTGACAAAACACATTAACTTACGACAGTACATACTGGCAAATTTACGAACAATTGACTATGTCACCCTAGTCATGGAATATCGCATCCTGCACCTGATTGCCTCCTGATCGCGATTGTTAAACCTGTCTCGCCAGGATTGATTCCCATACGAACTTCTTACATAAAAACCTTTTGGCCATGTACATCATTTTCAACAGTGTTGCAGTCTGAATTATATACAGTCAGCTTGGCCGATAGACAATTACATCTACTGTGGATAAACTTTATGGATAACGGATCTACGCAGTATTCTTTCAAGAATTTACTGAGGCCTTCAGCGGTAGATTTGACGCCAATGCCACCCACATAAAAGCGCCTTGTTCTACGTCTAACCACACTTTCAGATACAACATTCTCATCATTGTCATCTACATCCTCATGTCCAACAATACTCTTTGAGCCGATTTCTAAACCTGATTTACCAAATGATCTAGGTCTTTCTACCTGACCCCCAATAACGGTAGGTATCTTGCTAGGAGGGGTTTTCAAGTCAATACCTTTCACATTACTGTTGCTAGCGATCGGATGCCTAACGTGCTCTATCCTGGTTGAAGTCGAAGTCCCCTGTTCAGAAAGCCGTTCGGTGTGGGCTAACAGTTTATTTTGATTCACAATGGGTGTGCGCACGACATTTGTCACATCAGGATGAACATTGGCTTTAGAAATCTGTGGGATATTTCCATCGAAGGGGGCGATATGTCTTGTATCGAAAGTCTGTGAAATTATATCCGAACTTTTTGAAACCAGAGTTTGCAGAGCACTGACCCCCCTCGTTTCCAAAGCTGGTTGGGCCGTTACACCAGTTTGTGACTCCACTGCCGTTGTACCTGCGGTAGAGTCGTCAGCCTCAACCGACACGGGAGACAAACAGTTGGACACTGTAGTTCTGTTCTGAGATAGGCAGTAGTGTCTATCACAACCAGTTTTGTTAGAGTCAATCAGGACGGGAGATAAACAGTTAGATACAGAAATCTTGTTCTGAGCTGCATTTGATGGAGAGCGTTGATCACCACATCCATTGTCACTACATGTTAGGTTACTTACACCTGGACTGTGCGTGTGAACGACATCCGCATAAGACATGGGTTTACTCAAAGATTTCATCAGCTTAACTCTAAGGTGCTCGGTGATGGTGTGGAGAGTTTCATTTTCTTTCATCTACACGCTTTGAGTAGTTTTCAGTGACTTAATCTCATTACGAAGCAGTTCTCTTGTTTGAGATTGTGCCTGTACCTTATTGTTTACATCAGCACGGAATGCATCAAGGTCATTCATAGTCACCAATGTGATTTGGGTTGCCTTCAGAGATATAATCTCTTCTCAGAGCGAAACAACAGTTTGTTGTAGATGACCGCAATCACTCTTGATTTCAGCTAGCGAGAGTCTTGCTGAATTAATCATTTGTTCTGCTTGCCCTGAGCTATGCTGATCGTCATGTTCATAATGTTCAGCTTGTACTTTAGGGTTTTATTTCCTCTTGCTAAAAATAGAATCGATCTCGCAAGGATCCCCTTTTATAAATATACCTAAAGAATAACAATCCCTTGCATATTTTATTAAACTACTTACACCATTTCTGTTCTTTCTAACAACTAAATATCCAGACGGACAGCCAGGACAACCTCGTGCTCTACTAAATAAAACTGACCTATACCAGGTTACAATAGCTTCGCTGTCGTGTGCAACCACTAGCAATTTCTCAATATATATGTCTCTGGGTAGATTATCTAATTTCTGATCAAGTTTATAATATAGTCCTGATTGGTAAACTGAGATATGACATCTTGATGTGATGGGCTGTTACAACGGTGACACGAGTCCTAGGCATCTCTGTCAAAACATGTATTGTCGACATTATGCGTACTCGTGTACTGAGGTTGCGAGCATAGATGTGCATTGTTTGCATTGTCAGACTCATCACTCACCAAATCTGCATCATAAAAAACATTTAAACTACAATTACCATGTACAGTACAATCACTTTCATTTGCTGTTTCCAATTCACTATATTTCTTCCTAGAGCTAGTCTCATAAACAGAATTATCCATGATTTGCACATGAGCAGTGTAACGTCCATCTGAACAGTCCGCCATCTTGCCCTTTTTTATAACACTGTCCTATATTCTTCAGTGTCAAGAAGCATTCGCATTTACTTTTCAAACTGTTCAGAACTGTCCAGAAACCTTCATTGTGAAGATGCATTCCCATTTACTTGTTAAACACACCAAAAATCCTTCATGGCGAAGAAGCATTCCCATTTACTTGTCACACTAGAGACATTCATTGTCAAGAAGTGTCCCATTTATTTGTCAAATTTGTCCAAAAACCATCATGGCGAAGAAGCATTCCCATTTACTTGTCAAACTGTCCAAAAGCCTTCATTGTCAAGAAGCATTCCCATTTACTTGTCAAACTGTCCAAAAGCCTTCATTGTCAAGAAGCATTCCCATTTACTTGTCAAACTGTCCAAAAGCCTTCATTGTCAAGAAGCATTCCCATTTACTTGTCAAACTGTCCAAAAGCCTTCATTGTCAAGAAGCATTCCCATTTACTTGTCAAACTGTCCAAAAGCCTTCATTGTCAAGAAGCATTTCCATTACTTTTGAAACGGTCAAGGAAACTCCACTGTCAATAAGCATTCCCATTTAGGTTTCAAACTGTTCAAAACCTTCACAGGGAACTGCAATTCGTTTCAATTTAGGAAATTTAACCAGAGATAATATTTTCGATTCCTTCTCTGTCTTCAAATGATCAGTGGCTTTCTTGATTAAACGGCACAACAATACCCATCGCACATGAACAGATGAAAATGTTGATAACTTTGAAGAGATACGAGTAAGATCAGATGAGCAGTCGAAAATGACTGGCTAAAGTCATATTGATAGATTCAGAGTGTTCAAAAAAGGAACAGAAACGGAATGCAGAGAAATAAGAGAAAAGTGGAAATATATGCGACCCGAGTGAAGGGAGATATATGATAATCGAAACTCGTAAAGAAAGTCGCTTCCATAACAAAACTCAGTTTGACAATATACACTCTCGTGAATCCATTTATATTGTAGGATGAGAGAGGCAGCGGGTAGCGGCAGAAGAAACGCTACAGCGCCCGCAAGCATTTTACCACTACTCTTTCCATCGCCACACTCTCGATATGTCTAGTATTCCATGGCATTGTGTCGTCTAGGTAATACATGGTGATGGCTTGATGTGTATGATACATTGTGTAAAAGAAAGAATTTTTTTACAAGGGACTTTCTTTTTACAAACTTGTATCTACTTTTGTTGCATTCAATGTATACAAGCACACATAAATTGAAATATAGACTAGCAACCATACTTATTAGTTATTCAACGCAAGTCTCTATTAAAACAAACGTATAAACATTTATTGGTACACCTTATGATATGCACACACAAATGTGTGCTGGTGAACCATAACATAGTTTAATCCATCTTTCAGTTATCCAAATTAATCGCGGGAGGTAATGCCTCAAAATATGTTGGGACGTGCTCTGACAGGTATAAATTGCTGGTCTGTTGATGAGTACTGCCCTGGGATATGTACTAGTATTTTCTCGAAATAGTTATAAATTCGTGGCCTTTCAGGACTCATGGATGAAACACAGTTTATAATTTGACACTGGCCTCTCGCAAAACTAAGGCCTTTTAGAACAGCAAACAAATCTAAACCGGGCATTGTTATGGAACAGAACAAGGCTCTTTGTTAATAGCTCATGACTAACAATCACAGATGGTTCTATGGAGTGGCTCAAACAGAACATGTGGGGATTTTGGGACATGCAGTATTATTTTTAATAATACCAGTAGTTCACTGCACATTTGACAGCTTGTATTGCTTTCCAAACTGTGTATTTAGCTCCAGTCATGCACGAGAACACAACGAGTTTGTCTTGTGCTGTTTTGTATTAACATCTCGTTTACAATTAAATGAAAGTTTTTAAGCAACAACTATTGTATCAAAGAAAGAACGAGGATTCCCGTGCACATCTTGTATTGCTTTCTATACTTGTTATTGCTATGTCATGTAGGGCTGCGATTTAGTAGCTAAGCAGCAAATCGTTTTGCCACAAAATAACACGAACGCGCATACGACACTTGTGATTTTTAAACTCAAAAAGACTTATAAATTCCTAAAAAAAGTCGAACACATTCGAATCTCTTGACTGAATAATTAATAGAGTGCATTATAGGTGTATAGTTTAATGAACATAAATAATAGCACAAAGTTGATTGCAAATTTGATACCTTGAAAACGCACATTGTGTAAGAGGCAATGAAAATAATATTACTTGATGCAGATGCTGGAAAGTATTATTATTGACCTAGAAATCGATGAGCCATAACAACGTCTGTTGTTTTATGTACATTTGTGTAAGCGCAAATTATATTGATTTCTAGGACAATAAAAATATTATCCAGCATCCTCAACAAGTTGAAATAAACTAGTTGAAAATGGTCATGTACAGTTTTGCAAATACAACGGTTTTGATGTTTTATTTGCTTGTGTTGTCTATGTTTTGTATTTGCTTTTGAAATAGACTCATTAGGAGTCGAAATCAATCAGGCTAGTGAGATGCTAGTTTTGCATTGTTCGTTGTCAGTTATATATATTTATATATTACTCTCAACTGACCAGAAAACTGGAAAAGTACCTGTTACAATTGCTACCATAAATACACTCATGGATACTGAATGGTCGAAAATGTTATTCAGGGAGTCTATGAGAATATAAATTTTATCGGCGAACATTTGAATTATTTGGCAAAAATATGCAATGCATTTAAGAACTGAAAAGTGAAGAAAGTGAGGATTTGTGGGCAGAATATAAGAATCTATACGAACATCAGCTAGTATTATCCTCACAACCCAAACAAAACAATTTCAAGACATATCAAGACCAAAGGAACAATAATTATATAAGAGAACAATAAGAACTTCTAAGACAATACCAAAAAGGACTGCAAAGGTATATAGCACTCCAAAACAGGATGCGGCAGCCCCAAAACAAAACATTCAAAACAATCGTCAAAAATATTTAGCCAGCGGGTAGTTGATATAAAACAATCAACCCGATTTATTAGCTAGGTTCAGGCTACGAAAAATGACCCAACGCCTTGTAAGAAACGTAACTCAGATAATGGCTCTGGAAAGAAAACCGAAGCAAGTAGAAAGCTTTGGTGGACGGTATGACCCTAACGGCCTGGCGGATCTGGAAATACTTGTGGGATCAATTTGAACGGGTAACAAAGCTCCGGAAGTTATTAATGAGGCCGCATCAGTTTGTCATCGATTACTCACCAACAATATCATGGACCGGAAAACCTTTCGCCCGTTGATGTATGTATGCATTTATTAAAGACATCGATGATGTATATTACGACATCGATGGTGAATTCTGAATCACTTCTTGTTGTCGCAAAATATATTCTGCAATGTAACGTTTCGTTGTAAATATCACCTAGAACATTACCACGATTATCAGAATCTCATCAACGAAACCAGAACTTGATGCTGCTCTTTATACACAATTACCGCTGGGGAAGCACGCCCTTTGGAGATCGCACTGGAGTCTCTGCAAGTTTATTACAGTTTACCTCGTATCGGATCGCAATCCTTTGGTGGTCTTCCAGCGAATAACTTGCTGGTATTTTCACCAGACAGTGAATCAACTTGAGGTGTGGTAGAAAGATTCACAGGCGAGTATAATTTAATAAATAATGAGGTTTGACGAAGAATGAAGTTGCAGACAAGTGCAGATTAAGCTGTTCACACACGAACACAAGCATAGCAATTGAATATCCGCAATATATGGTTAATAATATTCGACAGGGTTTGGTACCATATCAAGCCAGATATTATCAGAATTACCTCAACAATTCAGGTTAGTTTCACATGGGACTCATACTGTGGCGGTTATGAGGGCAGATCTGAGACGATATGTATAGCATCGCAACGTTACATAATGGTAAGTTCATTACAAACTGTGGATCCAGGTGATTTTATATCGATTATTCCTGCGTCGCTAGTGCATCGTGAACTTCATAATAGTCGGCTGGCACGTTTGTTTACTCTTGTAAATCAAAATGGACACATTGTGGATCTCCACGGTGTAACGCTGGCAACACAGCTGTATTGTGGAAAATAAATCGTATTTAAATATAACTACAATAATAGTGCGCTGTCATTTTATACCAGTGCGCGTTGTAAATTCGAGAAAACCCGTTTAAATGGCATAATAATAAACTGGTCTTTGTGATGTTCTAAAGAAATTGTTTTCATTTATAAAGATGCTAACGACCTTGTCCCCGCGCGCTGCACAAATTGCTAAACATGTCACAATAATACGACTCGTGAACAGCTTTAAACATACCGTTGAGGATCGGCCAAAAAAAAAAAAATTGCGGAAAGCAAGCGGTGCAATTGATTCGAGATAAACTGCAACAATTAGTGACTAGAGCATCAAATGTTGAACTAAACTCGACTACACCACAATCCACAGAAAGACTTGAAACCTTAGTTGGTAAACTAATGCGGCCTCGCAAATCGTCTTCAGATTTGGTGATTGCAAATCTGTCAGTAGGGAGGGAATTACTGTTCTCTCCCAAAAGGTATTAGACAAAATAAATAATGTATAGTTTCGCCATGGCTCAATTCTAAGAAATATCCAATCCCGCATTTTTCACGGGCGCGCCTGTGCTGGTGGATCGAACCAAAATAGAAATTCAGTATTAGTTACATCTGGCTAGGGTCGCTAGACATTTGTTACGGATATCTATAACATACATTATTTTATAATATAGTTTGATTTTAGTCATTTTGTTGTTAATGCCATTTATTTTGTAAGTCAATAATTCAGTGAATGGCATGTATTATAGTAAAAGTACATCTAAAATACGTGTGAAATTTCCATTCATAAATCAAAGTCGATTGCCTAGATCATGTCAACAACTATTTTGGTGAAAGTAGGTCAGACAATAGAGGTCATGAAAACATCACGTGATTCTAGTACAGCATCTGTACCCTAGATATATCATGAGTAACCTAGCTGTCGAATGCGTCGTCGTTGTTGTTGTTGTTGTTATATGGTTTAACGCCATTTTTCAGCACAAGGTAGGCTATACATGGCGGCCAGTATTAATGGTGAAGGAAGAACCCGGGAAAACCCTGGAAAGAACCACTGACCCACCAGAATCTACTGGCAAGCTTTCTCACATACCCACATTAGCCGATCCCGAGACTCGAACCCACGCAGACAGAGGTGAGATGACAGTGATCCGTAACGGTTAGCGCTTAGACCACTCGGCCACTCGGGGCCCAGGAATGCGTTGTAGTGATGTGCCAACAGTCTTTTGTAGTACCACAATAATACTGTCTGAGAATATATCCTTTTTTGACATTTCACTGTAAATTAATGCCCCTATGTCCACCAATGTTATTTTTAAGCACTTTGTATTTCCAGAGAATAATACCTTGAACTAAATAATTTGAATAAATAAATTTCAGCCGCATGAAATACTGGGCACAACAATAATACATTTGAGTCTCCTCACATCTTAAAACACGAATATATCATTCATCCAGTAAAATGATAATAGAGTCTTCTATCTGACATCAGACCACAATTAACATTTTCAAAAAAAAAACAAACACTATTACCTAATGGAAAAGTTCACTTTCGAAGGTTCCAAATGTTACACGTAAAATCTTAGTTATTATTAGAAGGTCTGTTACTAAAACTAAACTAACGAACATTGAGAGCACAATGTCCCGACTCAGAAGAAGGTAAACATTTACTGCATTAATAATAATCCTAAAATTAATCCCATACTCATAGAGAAAATATTAGTTATGTGTTGATTATTTACAGAATAAAAAGTAATTCAGGTAAGCTAAAAAGTGAACTTGATTGTGGACAAGGTTAAGTCCACGATACAATTATCCATGGCATATACTGAAATAGAAAAAAAACTAACAAACAATGCCTATTCAATAAACATAACAACTATGAAATTAATAGTACATTTAGGATAATATTTTCTGAGAGGTAATATACTGTAAGTCATTTTTAATATTTTAAGTTTTACACTTGGTTTTTTTTTATTTTAGAAAAAATAAATGTATATCTTCAAAAATTGAATGCTTGCTGGATTTTGCCTTACTACTTACTATAATCTCTTAGATGTAACACAACAACAAAAATTACATATGAAAGACACACCTAGAATGTTTCGGCCTTGTCATGCTTTTTGGAATTTGAGAGAAAACTGCAACAACGATTATCACGTCAACATTCAGCTAGATTTGTTAACAAAGACATTATAACGTTGTTCAACAGTGCACGTTATTCTATCGACGCAAAATAATTCGAAGCAATTCTTGTCCACGCCGACATTGCCACAATAAGTCTTGTCCATGCTGACATTGCCACAATGATTCTTGTCCACGACGACATTGCCACAACGATTATTGGACTCGCCAGACACAGCGATGATTACGCGACATCCGTTGGTTCAGCTGCAATGTTTGCTAAAAATCCATCTGATAATGCATAATCTCAACCGTATTCAATTAGACCGCGTAGATTACACGCAGTCAAGGTACTGATACAGATGGACAAGTAGCGACACTTTCAAAGGTGGATATCTGAAGCGTCAATCACAAATTCGTGGAGCTTCATTACGATTTACCTGTGCGATTCCACCCGGTAATAATCTAATTTGGGTGTCGTGGAGATGCTCGAAATGTTGTTTTCGGAGCCAAACACAATGACATTAGCTGCGATAACAACGACATCGATTAAATATGGCGCGAGTTATTATTTTGAATTGGAGCACCTGGAATTGTTCAGATTGTCCATTGTCAATATATAGTGTCATACACATGTAAGTCCTGCTTAAACCGGTGCTTTCCAATGTTATGATGTGGTCCTCGCCAAGCAGCCTTTGTTGTTTGAGGGTATAGGCGATCAAGCAAGGGTTGATCATTATATTGACAAGTTATGGAGTAAATGAGCAGGTTTTACGTTTACAAATAATAATGTCCTATCATGAAACGAAATTCGGCCTAACCAAAATTAGGTTTTTAAAAATAAATGCAATTGGAAATGAGTGTGGGCTGCAACTGGGGCTTTTTCCAACAAAATTAATTAGAACTGCCACAGTGTGGTTGACGCAGACAAGTTTAATTATTTTATCGTTACAAAACAAAAATAATAAAATAGTAAAACATCGCTGACATTAAAATTATTCAAATCAGAAGTGAGGCAACTGCAAAAGACTGGTGGAATATTTCCATTCCTTTAATCTATACCAGTGTTGTTAATAGCTCCGGTCTTGCAGTTGCAAAACAGCACAGCTTTACAAAGGGCAGTTGGTCGACGGATATCAATCGTAAACAAAGAAAGAAAAAAAGAAATGGTTTTCAAGTATCTGGGTCTAGCAGCGAAATGCCATAAGGCAGAAATTTTCGATTACCTAGTACAAGTCGCGGAAGGTCACACATCCATTAACCAATCTTTATTTACTGGAGACGGTGTAAAGACACTCAAGCATTATCGCGGTATCTGTATGCAAAACAAGCTTGCATCAATGGTGTCACAGACACGTGACATTGGCATTGTTAACCTAGATTTGAGAACTGGACCTGACATTCATTAGGCTGCATACGACATCCAAACATTTGACATACTTTGACTCGTAATGGCTTGCACCACCACTTTAATATGTTGACTAGCACCAATGGCGGACAATGTCGTCTGCCGTTATTGTATTTGACTATACCGATACAAACTCGGATGGATGGGCCAATATGGTCATCTTGCTGTTTAAGCGTTACATACACATTTTGTGAAGCAACGCTTCCTCAGAACTAACTAAGCAAAAACTTACTGAGTTTATATAAATGTACGATTATCATTATACAAATTATATATTAATATTTACTGCGCTGATATGATGGATATGAGCAATTTTGCCACCAAGCAGGTTAGACTGAAATTACCAGTCGTGTTATTGTTGGTGTTGATCTAGGCGATCTTGTGATTTATCAAGGTCAAACTGGAAAAATTACATTGGTTAAACATTGACATTCAGTGTGTCGTTGTAAGGCTGAATGACCATGTGTTATGTATATTTGATTTAATTATATCTGATTTAATATATATTTATTTCAATTTAATTGTTTATCAATTTTAAAAAATTTCATTACATGACATTGTAATGTAAATCTATTCATTAGAGATGACACATTTTTTAGAAAATTGTTTGACCTTGACTGTTAGTTTATAAACACCAGGTATTGATCTAAATCCTTACTTTTTTTCAGGATTTGTAGCAACCATCGTAAACAAGTTCTATTTTTTAAAATGATTGGTTGTTTCCAAGGTCATGATGGGGCTTTGTCTTTAAGATATAAACAATTTTTATTTTTTATTTTTGAGAGTAAAAATGATTGGTTTTTGTTAGGGTCACACTGGATAAACGTGATCTGTAACAAGTATTTGCTTCTATAAAATTCCAGAAGATCATCACCATCTTTATTTCCTTCCATGGAAGATTACATGATATAAGAATAGATCATCTGAATACACTCAATAGATAAGTATTAAAAAATAATAACAATAATAATAATTAAAACAACAAAAAACCCAATATTAGAATACAAATTCTTACACTATATCAGTCAAACAAAGTGCTCGTAAACTGTATAAGTTGCAAGTTTCAGTACCTTATTTGCAGAAGAAAGCTGCACACTGCAAGACAAAGTATGCTGCATACAGGACGAATAGTTTGGAGTTTTCTTTGTCGAATACACCTGATGGTAACCTTTTACCTAGAAGACATTGTAGTTGCAGCTCATCTTCTGCATTAAATAACGTGATGTGCAGGCTCAGTGGAAATTTTTCAGTAAGGAAATCCCAGAAAGAGTTTCTAAAATTCGACATATAAGGACAACTAACACAACAATGAAGTACCAAGTCTGTATAAACATTCCCACATCTAATACACATATGGATCTGTGTTTGAGGAACAGCAGCCCATAGTTTAGCTACATATGTAAATACCTTAGTGTACTGTCTGGTTTTAGCCGACTGCCATACTGAGAAAGGTCGTAAGTAATCGTGTATCAAATAGAATGTATCAAAATCTGCTTGATTAGACATACGAACTCTCCAGAGGCTATTTTCAAGACCAACAATTTTTGACCTTACGATTTCTTTCCAATTCTGTTTATCTGGAATTTCAGAATGATGCAAATAATCAGTTAGATACCCGAGCAAGTCAAACTTCGTTGAGGTATAATATAAATTTGAAATTAATCCGTAGCTTGAGATGCATCCGCTCAATACGAAATGAAATAACGCAACGTTAAACACATGTTTAGTATGTACGTTGTTAGGCATCAAACACAATCTGTGTAAAAACATCAATTTTCTATCAATTTCGGACTGCGCTGATGTCCTTCCTATCATTCCCAGGGCGATGTCTGATCTTGTATGTGTTGGAAAACATTGTGAATGTTTGGCAAAATACCTCCGAGTTTTATCCAATAAAGAGAGGTCACTTTTTGAAATGTTACACCATAATTCACTTCCATAAAACATTGAAGGGAAAATTACCTTTTTAATTACATTTGCAGCAACCAAAGGATTTAAACCATTCGGTTTAATGCCAATACCAAACAGACTGTGAAAAGAGTTTTTTCCTTTCCTGCATGCATCGAGTTTGCGTCATGCGACGTCAGCTTTGAGTTAATCCGATGACCCAGGTGTGTTGCTGAATCAGTAGCCGGCAAACATGACGGGCCAAGATACCATATTGATATCATTCTTGTATTGGGGACCGAAAATGACAATGTATGACTTTGTGACACTAAGCTCGAATCGCCACTTCTTGCTTTAGTCGTATGCTATATCTAACAGTTTTTGTAGATTGCTAGGATATATAGCCAAAAGTGAAATATCATCAGCTAGGGTTGGATTTCCCACACCTAAGGATCCAATCTTCGCTCCAAATCCACCATTTTCTAACTGTAGCAGCAAGTCATTTATAAATATTGTGTACATCAAGGTTGACAAAACACCCCCTTGTCTCACTCCTTGGCCAATTGATAACCAATCTAAAATTGCCCATTGACAAGAACTTTGCTCTGTAAATTTGGATACATGTTAAAAAATATCAAAAGGGATTTACCCGTAATTCCCAACATGAATAATTTAAAAAATAGTCCTTTGTGCCACACGGTATCAAATGCCTTTTTATGTATCAAGAAAAGCAGCAAAAACCCGTGAACCCATGTTTACATTATATTGTACTGATTGCAACAGCACAAAACTCGCTGTTGTGCAGCCTAAACCTTTCTGGTAAACATGTTGTTGTGAACTGGGTATACTAGAATTAATACCTTTGAGCCAAGTTATCAAACGTTCATGAGTAATTTTCTCAAAGGTTTTGTAGATAACATGCAGTAAAGTAACAGGCCTGTAACTTTCGAGGGAGTTCTTTGATTTTCTGTTACCTTTGTACAGTGGTATTACTAACCCTTTTTTGCAATCTACAGGTATGTAAGATTGATCAAACATATTAGTAAATAAAATTGCCATAGACTCGATGAGGTAGTCTCTGCCATACATCAAATGTTCATTGCAAATTTGATCATGGCCCGATGCCTTTGATTTCTTTAGACGTTTATTGATTTCTATTACTTAGTTTAAACTGATACTGGTCTGTAAGGCCTCAATATGGCTTACTCCGTCCTGTAGACCCCGATTTAATTCTCTCTCTATAAATTCATAAAAGTTTCCATCAAAACTATGGCTAAAATTCGGCGTGTGAATGTCCTCATAGTATCAGGCAAAGCCATTTGCGATGGAATCATCATCACGGACACAAACTCCATCAGTTGATAGTTCCTGACAAAAATTTATATTGTTCCCTCTCTTAACGTTGATCATTTTCCAAAAGTCTTACATCACATTCATGTGCTTTTTCAATTTCTTCATATTGCTCCCCCATATATTTTTCCACAGCCATTTTTTGAACGTTTCTAAAGTCTCTCTTCTTATCTTTATATTCTCTGTAAGAATTATATTGACTACCCCTCGGTCTTCCGTCATTTATCCAAGTATATCTAGCTTGTCTTTGAAGTTTATGTGCTTCTTTGAGTTCACTTGACCAGTATGTTTTGCCATGATAATTGAATTTAGACTTTGGAAGCGCGATGTGGCTTGACTGCTGTATTGCATTAACAATGTGCTCGTAAAATCATTCAACATTGTCCGAAATATTATCTATATCTAACGTTTTCAGGCGATGGTCCAGCTCAGATTGATAGTTTTTCAAGATATCAGCGTCTAATTTATTCCAAGCTATGTTATTTCTCTTCATAGACTGTCTGAAGTCTGTCCCAAAAATGTATTCAGCTATCAGAAACCGGAGTGATAACTTTTATTTCTACAAGGAACTGTAGACTTCAACACTACAGATTGCAGCAGATGTCATCGTCTTCCATCTTGGATTCTTCGTCGGGATTCGAACGTGAAATCGGTAGAACATTTTGTTATTAGGACTACTAAACTTTTATTCTTGGATTATTCTTGGATTATGTTTGAATTTGATTCTATAAAACCGCAAAGTTCCTATTTTTTCAGTTTTACAGAATGTTTCTAGGGAAATAAATTATTGTATTTTTAAAAGCTTGTTGTTTTCACTCTTTCTTGTGTTACTGTTTATTCGAGCCCAAACACGTGACATTAAGACATGTTAGTGGTCATGATCAGTGAAAACAGGGACTGAGAGACTATGGAATGTATATTGCCTTCATCATAGACTATGTTTATCAATAAACAGGAAATGAGAGACTATGGTATGTCTATTGCCCTCATGATAGACTATGTTTATCAATAAACAGGAAATGAGAGACTATGGTATGTCTATTGCCGTCATCATAGGCTATGTTTATCAATAAACAGGAAATGAGAGACTATGGTATGTCTATTGCCTTCATCATAGACTATGTTTATCAATAAACAGGAAATGAGAGACTATGGTATGTCTATTGCCGTCATCATAGACTATGTTTATCAATAAACAGGAAATGAGAGACTCTGGTATGTCAGTAGTGAATGTGAACGATTCAGCGACAAGGGGACTTTAATGTTAAAATAGTGAGTTTGCCATTTGGCGACAATGGGAATTTAACATGGGGAATACAGGACTGGCATTATAGCGACAAGGGGAATTTAACATGGGGAGTACATGATATGCATTAGTGCGACAAGGGGATTTTAGTGTTAAAATAGGGGGGTTTGCCTTATAGCGACAATGGAAATTTAACATGGGAAAATTTTGAATGTCTTATAGCGACAAGGGGAACTGAACATGGGAATAGATGGTGGGCCTGTATAGTGACAAGGGAAATTGAACATGTTTTTAAAACAAAAGGTAGGCATGAAAGTGAATGTCTTTTCGAGACATGGGAGTGGCCCTGAAAAGGGCCTTTGCGTTTTATGTTAACATATCATACTGTTAACACAGAGGGTACCGCATTGGTCTTCTTCTTGTCCTTAAACTCTGTATTACTTCTGGGCCATAGATCATCACTCTCTTTAAGCAACCTTGTCTTTCGACGTAGATTCTTCTTTTCCACACACAGGTATTCGTCCTCTTGACAATGACCCACGACGATCGAACGTACATGGGTATGTCAGTTCTAAACAGCATGGAAGAGACGAGAGTGGAGGATGCTACGTCGGTCCACATCTTGGTGACGAGAACAGGTGAAGGAATGAAGTGAACGGCGGTTATTTATAGGGAGAGGGAGGATTGAAACGGATTGAGTTCATTGACCAATCCAAACACGCGTTACAAAATTCAGTCACCATTCGTCAAATCGGAAAAGAGCAGTCCGTGACGTCACATTCCCTATATAGAGACACTAGCGTTTGTGCGCAGTCAATCCAAGCGACACAGTGAGCATAAACATGGCGGAAACTCAGAAGAACATGAATTGGGGTGTACCGACCGTGGAGACTACCCAAGTTGACCCGGACTTACTTCCAGAAGAGGTGAATTGGGATTTTGTGGATTTTATTTCGCAAGAATTTGTTCCTGAACCAGTACCTTCGTCAACTTCTCCTTCTTTACCATACGTGGAGAATTTTAAACAGAGACAGAAAGAAGAATTGGAGAAATTTATACAACAGCAGAAGGAAGCGGAACAAGCTTTTCTCCTACAGCAGCAAGAAGAAGAGGTAAGAAAGAAACAAGAAGAAGAAGCAGCCAAGAAACAAGAGGGGGAAAGTCAAACCGTGACGGTACTGTTAGACATTTTAGCAGAGTTAAGAAGTCTGAAACAAATGTATCAGACTTCTTTATTACGACCGAAGAAAAAAAGACTTCCCGAGCTAAACAATCCAACCCTGTGACAACACCTACCATACCACCCTTAATAATTTCTACCAAATCATCATCATGATCGACAGTACGCAGTCCAGAAGTAGGCCTTGGCCGTGGCAAAGGCTTAAGACAGTTAAAGTTGATTGCTTCCTAAGCTTGTTGTTTAAAACCCACCAAGACCCAAAGGCCCTTTTCAGGGCCACGAATGTCTCTCGAAAAGAGATAGTATTTCAATAGCCAACATCAATTAAAACTCAAAAATCCCTTTCTTTACCCCTATAGTACGTGTGAATGATTGAGTGCGTGAGTGTAGATTCTTATTCTAAAAATCAAAACCAAGAGACACTTACGTTTTATAGACTGTTTATTCTGGTACAAATTTTACAATCTAATTCACAACACCACATAGCACTTTAAAAAATTCATAGGCTTCTTCTTCTTTTTCTTTCTTCACTCTCTCTTTTTTAAATATCTTCACTTTCACAGCTTTTTCCTCCTCTTCATTCTCACTTTCTTCCCTTCTTCTTTTTTTCCCCTGTTTCTGTTTCTTCACCTGTCTGCTTTCTTCCCCTTCTTCCTCTCCATAACTCCCCTCTTCTTCTTGCTCCTGTTGTTTCTTAGGGCAATCTGGAGACCAATGTCCTTTTTCTTAACAATGATAACAGGTATCTTGACTTTTGTCTCTTTTAACTCCTGTTTTTTTTTTTTTGACGGTCTGGACACTCTGAAGACCAATGCCATTTCTTCTGACAGATATAGCAAGTATCTTGACTTTTATCTCGAAAGGAGGGTGAGTAGTCCGTCGGCTGGTCTGAAGAAAATTTTTCTGATGACCCCTCGCAAAGCTCTGATGAAAAGTTCGATTTGTGTAGTCTCTTCCATCGTTCTGCTCGGTTTGAGAGTGAAATGAATAGTGGAAGGACAAGACACACACCCTTTATATACGCTGGTATGTCATGGATATAAAGTAACCCATGGTGTTTCAACTTTAGTCATTTGACTTTTTGCAGTCAAGATGAAACGATCAAATTCAATAGAGAAGAAAGGAGAAGAAGAACGTAAGAGACAGAAACGTGATCTATCGCCTCGTACCATAGCTGAAGTCTTGGCACAAATTCATGCCAGTGATTTTGAAGAGGACATGAGTGAACCAGAATCCAAACCCAGAGAGTCTGCACCTAGCCCAAGTTCACCACCCTTAGTCAACCCTGAAAAGTGCTATCACATTCGAGAGACGAAAAAGCGCACCTCTAGAAAATTTAGAACCACGGCTTACAAATACACGGTGAAATTTAAAGATGTCAAGTCCGACGAACCACTGGAGAAAGCAGAAGAGTTCATCACCGAGATGTGAGATTCTTTGCTCACCACACTGAAGCGACAATCTCAACCCAAAGAAGACGATCGCTTGAGACTTTCCATACAACACGACGGCTTGAAATGCCTTGTTTGGATCGAGTTTAGTAGCCCTGCAGAATTTACAACTTCCAAAGTCATGGACAAGATTCAACACGTGCAACAATCCAATGACCAGTTTGCCATCACCGATGGAAAAGCCACACTGGACATGACCCACGTCTCTCCTCCTCAAGGGACCGGACAACGCAAAAAGGCGTCATTGGTGAACGACCTTCGCAGCAGCAAAAAGAGCCTCGTCCAAATTCACAACCCTCAAGACCACATGTGTTTAGCCAGGGCTATTGTGGTGGGACGAACCTATGCCAACAAGAACGACACGGCAGAATGGAAAAGAGCCTGGAAAACTATTCAAAGATCGGACCAAGCCAAACAACGAAGTGAAGCAGAACCCCTGTTACAACAAGCCGACCTGTCCAAAGACACATCCTGTAGCATTCCTGAAATGCAAAAATTGCAAGATGTCCTAGCTCCACGCTACACCTTGAAAGTGCACCCTCAAGAAGTGCGCGGACCTCTGTTGTTTCGAGGGAAAGACTTTAAAGATGGAAAATACATTCATCTCTATCATCACGATGAACATTTCGATACCATTACCAGTATCACCGCATTCCTGGGATACGGTTATTACTGTGAGAAATGTGACTATGGCTATAACAATCGAGATCAACACAAGCATTGTGGATCGAAATGCTCAGGACGTTTGGCCTCTCAAACCTGTCTGGACGAAGGACAAGAACAAGTGCATTGCCCTACTTGTCAGCGCACTTTTGTCAGTCCAGCCTGTTATCAACAACATCTGAATACGCAAGGTACACAGCAGAAAAGTGCATGTCAACTCCTGAGATTGTGTCCTACGTGTGGACAAGGCATACGTACCAATAGTGCCAAGTTTTACGTATGTCGAGGAAAGAAACGATGTCACATTTGTCATCAAATCGTGGACTTGGAACACCAATACTACATGCAAAAATACCAACCCCAACAAGAGGAAAATCAGGACCACAAAAAGGAAGGGAATTTCATCTTTTTCGATTTTGAATGCATGCAAGAGACCGGCATTCACATTCCTAATGTCTGTGTGGCTCACCGAGCGTGTGAAAAGTGCATCCAAGAACCTATCTTTCAGTCATTGCCCTCACTGCAGTAAGATTCCTGGAGGGAGTGAAAAAATCTTTCGAGGACCGAACACGCTAGCCGATTTCGCTCAATGGATCTTAGACCCCATCGACGAAACATGGAGCCAAGAGGATATTACGGAGATTGTTATTGCCATTCCACAGTGATGGCCGACAATTTCTCTGGATACGATGGAGAGTTTCTTCTCAGATACTATACGGAACAAGGTACCGAACGTCCTAAAGTCACTTTAAACGGAGCCAAAATCATTTTTATGCAAGTGGGACAAGTACAGTTTAAAGATTCAATGAGTTACTTGGCCATGCCTTTGAGTCGAATGCCTAAAACGTTCGGAATGACAGAAATGACTAAAGGGTATTTTCCTCACTTTTTCAATACCGAAACCAATCAACATGCCGTTCTACCCCATTTGCCTGACGCTCACTATTACGACCCCGACAACATGCGTACCGAACAACGAAAAGCTTTCTACGCTTGGTACCAGGCTCACGCCTCGGACCCTTTCGACTTTCAGGAAGAAATGCTAAAGTATTGTCGTTCCGACGTGGACATTTTACGGCGTTGCTGTGGAAAATTTCGAGAACTGTTCATGGAACACGGAGGGGTCGATCATTTGAAAGAAGCTTGCACCACTGCCAAAGCATGTTCCTTAGTCTACCGACAACGATTCATGCCTGAAAACACCGTGGCTGTCATCAGTCCTCAATCGACCAACTATGTCAAAAGTCAATACTCGGTCAAAGCCCTACGCTGGTTACATTACTTGTGCGACAAGGAAGACAAATGGATTCAGCATGCCCGCAACGGAGGGGGCGAAAAGACCATCGAAACGCATTCGGTCGATGGCTGGAACTTAGAAAACCCCAAGATCGTGTACGAGTTTAACGGTTGCTTATTTCACGGATGTCCCGTCTGTTACCTTGACCGTGGCACTAAAAATCAGTTTTTACATTGAACCATGGAAGACTTGTGTCAGGCCACTTGTTAGCGACGCCTAAAGTTAGAACAGGAAGGATACCAAGTGGTGGAAATGTGGGAACACGAATTGGATTACCGTTTGAAAGTCGATCCCGAGTTTAAACGCATCCTGAAAAGCTACCAGTTCATAGACCCACTGAACCCGAGGGATAGTTTGTACAGAGGAATAACCAATGTCACATGTTTGCTGTACCAAGCCGACGAAGAGAAACGAGAAGAAATGAAATACTTGGACGTGTGTTCGCTGTATCCCTACGTGTGCAAATATTGTCACTTTCCTGCAGGACACCCGCAATTGTTAACGGAACACATCGACCTGAAAAACATTCGACAATACGAAGGCTTGATCAAATGTAAAGTTTTGCCTCCCACCGAATTGTACCATCCCATGTTACCTCACCGTTGTCAAGACAAACTGATGTTTCCTTTGTGCCGTACTTGTGCCGAAACGTGCAACCAAGACCAGCCTTGTCAGCACACCCAGGAAGAAAGTGCCTTGACGGGGACGTGGGTGAGCGTAAAATTGTTCAAAGCTTTTGGACATGGGATGCCAACTGTTACAAGTGTACGAATTTTACCACTTTCCCAAGACACAACAATACCACAAAGGTGACCCCAGTCAGAAAGGCATTTTCGCCGACTACATGGATGCTTTTTTGAAAATGAAGCAAGAAGCCAGTGGCTATCCTTCCTGGTGTCACACTCCCGAAGACCAAAAGACATTCAAAGAGAAATACTGGGCACAAGAAGGCATCGCTTTAGACCACATCGAGAAAAACGAAGGCAGGCGATCGTTTGCCAAAGTGATGTTAAATTGCTTGTGGGGAAAAATGGCACAACGACCGTGTTTACCCAAGACGGAATATTTGACAGAACCTTCCCGCTACTTTCAGATGATTCACGACAAAACCAAATTCATGAAACACGTGGACGTCGTTCGTGAGCATTTGATCTTAGTGAATTACGAAGAAGATCTTGACTTTGTAGAATCCGACAAATTTGGAAATGTGATCATTGCGGCTTACGTGACAGCTCATGCTCGCTTAAAACTGTACGAAGCTTTAGAACTGTTAGGGGAAAGCGTCCTGTACTTTGACACGGACAGTTGCATTTACATCGATCACCCGAGTCAACAGCACCCTGACATCGAAGAAGACCTTTTAGGAGCCTGGACAGACGAGTACCTCGACGAGAAAATTTTAAGTTTCGCGAGTGGCGGTCCTAAAATGTACGGCTACGAATACCGGGACCCACAAGGAGAAGTGCACACGAAGTGTAAAGTGAAAGGATTGACTCTGAATTATCGTACCAGTCGAGTGGTCAACTTTGGCGTATTGAAAGAAGCCTTGTAGTCTGGAAAAGATGAACACTTTAAAGTGCCCACCTATCAGCCAAACAAGATTGTACGTTTACCCACTCACCACATCGTCAGTCGACCCTTGGAAAAAGTCTATCAAATCGTGTACCAGAAGCGAGTGCGTCTTCCCAATCACTTTACTTTGCCTTAAGGATATGTTGGTATAAAACATTGGTTGTAAGAGGATGGCCACACACCAGAAGGATGACTTCGCCACAGCAAGAATCGAGTGAGAAACCCGAAGAGAACTCCAAGTTCATACCCCACCATTTTCCAGTTTTCTTGCCTGACTATTGTGATTGTGCCCGTCGATTGGAAACGTTTCAAAAATGGCCTACGGATAGGGAAGGATTACCTACTTCGAATGTCATAGCTAGAACAGGATTTGTCTACTTGGGACCTGAGACTGGATTGGGATACGAAGTACAGTGTTTCAGTTGTGGCCTGAAGTTACAAATGGATCTACGTATCTGTAAAGATTCAGCTATTCTGGAACATACTCGATGGTCTCCGCACTGTCCTTACCTTTATATGCCTTTCCACCCATTACACTAAGGTACAATTATGACGGCACCTTAGAGACGGTACCTTCCAAAACAAGACATAAATAAGGAACGATGTACAAGCTTGAGACTTCATTGTGACTAGTATAAAAGGAACCATAGGCAAGATCGATAGTTCATTGTGACTACCAAGACCAAGCGAACAAGATGAATCCTTTGAAAGTGACAACATTCCAGTTTGGGCATTGTAAAAAAGTTTTATCTTTCCCTAGTGTGACTAATATTGGATGGATAAGACCCATGCATTGCGACGGAAAATGTCCGGAAGGAAACTGCAAGTGTCCATGCGGTTACCATTGTAAATGCGTAATGGAGTTTGCAGACGAGTGCGATTGTGAGCCTTGCGATGGGAGCGATGCTGTACATTGTGACCTTAGCGATACCGTAAAGCATCATGGGAACTTTGTTCTCACTACCCCTATCATGGAAAGTGATGATGTGCATGTCAAACCTGATGGATGCAAAATCGATGTCCCTGGTCATCGTGGACACTTTATTGGGTTTCATGGTCAACGTGGATGTCAACCTTTACGTCTACCACCCTAAGGATGTCATCCAGCCCTGAGAAAACTCCTGTCCATGTCACCCTTCCCTCATCGAACGAACCTGTGAAAGACGAATATTCGTTCCCTGTGCGTTTGTCTGAATACTGTAACTTTGAAAATCGTTTTCAATCGTTCAAAGGAAAATGGCCTAAGTATCTGGGAGGACCAACCCCCGAAGAATTAGCCAGAGCTGGATTTTTCTACTTGGGCGAAGGGGATAAAGTCAAGTGCTTCAGTTGCGGTGTGTCACTTCACCACTGGGAACCGCAAGATTCAGCTTACCTCTAACATGATCGATGGTCTCCCAGTTGTCACTATTTACCTTTAGTAGGACAATATCAGTCATCCCTGAATGGATACTTTATAAGAGAACATTCGTGGCTTGCCTGTGGAATTGAGAGAACGCATTTACCGAGAACTTGTCAAAATACAAGTGAAACGTAAAGAACAATTACATCCGTTACGTCACCAGTCTGTGAACCACTGGTAACTGAATGCTATAAGAGGACTGATTGAGTTGAAAATGTTTGAATGGAAAGATATTGTTGAACTGGACAAGGACAGTAAGACTTTGGTGTCTAATCATCCTACTACTTACATGTTAACTATTCTACGAGTACCTGAGGAAGAGTTAGTGGATTACCATAATCTATTACCTAATCGAATTTTGTCTCTAGAGGAAAATTCTCTGCGATGTGTAGTGTGTGAACTAGAGACTAGAACATTTGGTTCAGCTACTGGAGTACAATCAGATTTGTATAGAAAATTCACTTATTACCTCCGAAAAAAGAGAGTTTTAGTATGACCTATTCATGGATACTTTACAAGACAACATTCGTGGTTTGCCTGTGGAGTTGAGAGAACGCATTTACCGAGAACTGGTCAAAATACAAGTCAAACGTAGAGAACAATTGCATCCGTTACGTCACCAGATGTTTAACCACTGGTACCTGAATGCTATAAGAGAACTGATTCATCAGAAATTGTTCCAGTGGTCAGACCTTGTTCAATACTTCCAGGTCGCCAATGATCGACATGTTCATAATTTTGGTTACTTCGAGATTCACCTAGTGCAACGAATTGAGGAAGACAAGTTAAAGGATTACCAACATATTTTACGTGGAATCTACTTAGTGGAAGTGGAAACTTCTCATCGAACTCTCAAGTGTAGGTTATAGTATGCAACATTTAAATTTCCAACTGGAGAACGAAGATCTCTGGCTAGAAAGTACCTTTATTGCATCCAAAAAAATAAGAGAATATAAAGACAGGCTGCCATGCCGCGACTTTTATCACGTGTGATTGAACAGATTCCGTTCAAGGAACTCAATGACCATATTCAAACCGTGGATCATTACCATCAATTATTACAAGAACTTTATCCATTCAATTTGGGTCGACGCATAGTGTGTGTCTTGGTGACTTGTTTTCTGGTTTTTCGTTTACCAGCCGATTCCCTGTGGACTCCTTTACGAACAGTACTTACCACCCAATTAAACATGAAAGTGGTGCCTTTAAATGGTCACGAAAGACTCATTTTGCTCAAAGCCTTGTATTTTCATCTGGATACTTCTCGACCTCTACAGGAATAAAAGATTCGTCAACTTTTAGCTACCGAAGACATGTATGACGATCTGTGTGTAGCTTGTGACTTACACCCCCATTGGACAGATGTACGTGCCTATAAAAAAGAGGGTTTTGGGGCTTGGACCCAAGAAGTGGCCCAGTATGCTCCCAAAGTTCTCCCCAAGAAAAAAGCCAAACGAAGCTCCAAGAAGAAAAAGAGCCACGGTGTCAAGACCAGGTCCCCAAGGAGACCCGTGTCTCCAAGAACTTCTCCAGTGGCGGGACCCTCCTCTTTTCGGTCACCACCCAGGAAAAAGAAAAGCCCACAGAAAAAAAAGAAACACAAAAGTTCTCCGAAAAAGAAAAGCCCACAGAAAACTAGTCGCAAGAGAGGTACTTCGGCCAGGACACAACCTTACACTCGCAAACCACGACCTGCAAGGACGGTGACCGCGTCTCCGGTAGCCTCAGGTTCATTCACTTCTCCGTTGATGACACCAAGAACTGAGAAGTACTTGGAGACGTTGATAACACAAAGAACTTCTCCGTTGATGACACCAAGAACTTCCCCAGTGGCAGTACCCTCCTCTTTAGCGGCAGTGGCCGCTGCTCACAAAGTACTTTCTCCCAAAATCTAAGTCCAAGAGAGATCGGGCATGTTAGAAAGTTTACTGGATTTTTCCAAGCAAGAACTGGCTCGATTTAGTCCGTTACGTACCCCTGCACGACGTGTCATGCCTGTCCTCAAGTTAATACGACGTAAAGACAATCAGTGGCGACGCGTTCCAGTATAAAAAGGACTTTGACAAAGTAGGGGTATCAGTGTCTTGGTGCTCCTGAAGACTCAAAGATGTCACCCTCCAGAAAACATCCCTCTTCTAAACCCCAAGGAAAGAAAAGGAAAGGACTGCCTCCTCGTTTAGTCAAAGATGGGGACATGTTATCTGTCCTGTCCAAAGCTTCTCCACCCCTACGAAAAAAACTCATTCAATCGGCCTCCAAAGAGGTCATCGATACCGTGTGCGAATGTTGTTTGAACGTTTTGAAAGGCACGATCCCTTTGTCCAAACATCAGAAACAATTTTTTAGGCAAACATCGTCACGTTCTTCGACAAATGGTTCCAAAGAAGATCCCCCTTCTCTAAAAGAAGAAGATGTTGGTCCAACGTGGAGCAATTTTGCCACTCTTGTTAGGCCCATTGCTGAAAGCAGTCTTGGAAACCATGTTGAGAGGACTCGTGGGAGCAAGATAAAAAGGACCTCTGAAGTCCCAAAATCTCAGACCTAACCCTTGACATCCAATGGAAGGACGAGAACTAGCTTTAGTGCCTTACAAACGATGGATGGAATACCATCGTTGGCAAGAACAGCGGACCCCGCATTTACCTCCAAATCCCAATTTGAGCGAGATGTCCCAGTTACAACACGAATTGCAGTCCTTGATGGACCGCCAAGATTTGTCCGAAACAGAAAAATCGCAAAAGTACGGTCAACTCTTGCAACGACTACAACTCTTTCACCAAAAAGCTTTAGACGAAACAGCTCTGCCTACTTTGAAAGATTTTAAGACCTTGATGAAAAGTCCATCCCCCACACCATCACCACCACCACCACTACCACTGCTACCATCCCCAGAGGTCACCAGAGAAGCTACCCCACGAAGGTTTGAGGAAAAAGAGATACGAGAAGTTTTTCAAATACCGTCAGCAGCTCCCATTTCTAGTAAGGTTTCATCATCCTTGTTGACCCCTTCTCCCACACCCCAACGACAAAACAATGCAAGCTTCGGTTAAAAAGATGATGTCCACTCCTTCGACAGTAGTGAAAAAGAAAGAAGGGAAACCAGAAGTGAAAAAAGAAAAGAAGACCAAAGTCATTCCATTGCCACCTTCACCACTATCTTCGCCTTCTACTCCCGTAGCCCATCGGACACGTAAATCCTCGAAGAGTGGATGTTTTATTAACAAACAAAAAAATGGAGAAAGTGTTAGTCAGCATTTACTACGATCCATCCCATCATGCAGGTTACGGAGATGTTCAAAAATTGTATCGTGCTGCCAGAACTTGACTGGAAAGTCTCCGTTTACCTCAAGTGCAACGATGGTTACAAGAACAAGCTACCTACATTTTACACAAATCCATTCGACGCAAGTTTTCCATAAGTCGCACCCGAGTGGAAGGCATCGATCATCAAAGGCAAGCCGATTTAGCCGATGTCTCTCATTTGGCCAGCTACAATCGCGGCTACAAATATTTGTTTTGTGTCATCAACGTCTTTTCCAAATTTGCCTGGGTCGTACCATTGACTTCCAAATCGAACAGTGAGTTAGTGCGAGCCCTGCAACGAGTGTTGAAACAAAGCGGTCGTCACCCTCTTCGATGGCAAACGGACAAAGGCACCGAATTGCTGAACCAAGCTTTCCAAAAAGAATTAAAGAAACGTTACATTCATTTTTTTACCACCGAGAATCCTGAAACCAAAGCCAGCATCGTGGAACGTTTCCAACGTACCTTGAAAGAACGCATGTGGAAATATTTTACGCATCACCACACTCTGAAGTACATCGACGTCTTACCGCACCTGGTGCAAGCGTACAACCAATCTTACCATCGAAACATTGGACGTGCCTCGCAAGAGGTGACTCCCGACAACGAAGTGCGGGTGTCTGATCGTCTGTTTGGTACGCCCCCAACGAGGGCTGTCCCCAAGAAAAGTGAAGTGTTGGCCGTAGGAGATTGGGTGCGCATTGACAAAACCAAACGCACTTTCGACAAAGGTAACTTACCTAACTCGTGCATGGCCGTCGTCTTGCCGTCTATAAATTGGAAGACATGAATGGAGAAATTTCAAAAGGAACGTTTTACTTACCCGAGTTACAACTTGTCACCAAAAAAGAAGACGACGTGTACGACATCGAAACCATTCTCGAACGCAGAACCCGTAAAGTAGGCAAACGACGTGTCAAAGAAGTTAAAGTACGTTGAAAGGATATACACCCAGTTTTGATTCTTGGATCGACGCTTCGCAAGTCATCGACTATAAAAAGAAGTGACCATCATGCCCTTTCACACAGACGCAGCTACTACTACCACTCCTTCGCCCAGTTCTTCTCTGCAAGATTTACAAAAACAACCCTTGTGGGTGTGGTGTGAAGAACGTGTGCCTAAAACGCAAATCGTCTTTTTCTGCCAAATCTTCGTGGTGTATTGTGTCATCGGGGCAGCCATTGTCAATTTGAGTTTGCAACAAGGAGACAAACAATTGTGGACCATTTTATTAAGCAGTTGCATCGGTTACCTGCTTCCCAATCCCTCCCTGAAATTCTCCTCGAACTGGAACCACGAGAACCTTGTGTCCAGTGCCATTGTCAGTCACCACTCCAACAACAACAACAACCCCATTTTGAGCGGAGACACTCCTCTGACTTCGAGTAACCCCTAGGACAGCCACAGAACTCTGGAACTATGAACAATAACAACCAATTTTACTTAACCTTACCCAGTGACAGTTCAATGGAGGTGTTTCCCAATAACACGTTGTGCTGTTACACGGCCAAATTACCTCAGGCCATCCAATTAGATCACGAAGCCCATTGGGAAGTGGCTTTAGTGGAAATCATTCACCCGACCCAAGTCCTCAATGTCCTTCCCAATCAAATTTTTTTTCAGTTGAAGTTCATGACGAACAAATGCAACAGTACCTGGATACCCTTGTCAAATATGACAAGAAAACCCCTAGCACAAAAAAACAAAAGTTGACCACCTATCACTTGTTCGTTCCTCCTGGTTATTATTTTAGTGGACAACATTTGGTGAGCACCATGGCTTCCAGGTTTAATGTCGTGTTTCTTAAAGCTTTGGAGAGTATCAAAAAAGTGTCACCCTGGAGTACCATAAAGTAGCTTGTCGCTTCCTGCTGAACTTTGACTGGGGTGAAACGATTTCCATTTGATTTTGACCTAAATTGTTTGACATGTTGGGCGGGGACAGGGAGATGAGGATGACCATGATGAAGAAAAAGGAATTACCAGTCATTTACGACAACGATTCTTTTACCAAGTTTTTTCGTGCCCCGGTAGAACTGAACCAAGAACTGAATTTGATCTTTGTGTACTCCGATGTGGTGGAGTACAACGTGGTGGGACACACCTCCCTACCGTTACTGCGTGTCATTCCTTTCAAAGTGGATTCTGCAACGAACGCTGACGAGGAAGGTGGAAACACTTATCACGTACACCGCGAATTTGTAAATCCTCACTATTTGCCTGTCAACAAGTCTTATTTGGACACGATCAACATTGCTATAAAAGGAGATCTGGGACAAAATATTCCATTCATCAAAGGAAAAGTCACGGTGAAACTCCATTTTCGAAAACGGTTCTCTAACGACTCGTAAGTCATGTATCCAGTGTACCGAGGCGTTACTCGACAGCGAGGACACGGTTTAGGAGATATGTTGAAATCAGCCTTTCGTTCTGTAGCTCCGGTGTTGAAACCGATGGTGACACGAGGATTGCATGCCTTGAAAGATGCGGCATTGACACACGGTAAAGAATTTCTCCAAAATGTCATCATCGACAAACAAAACCCCAAAGAAGCCTTGTTGAGAGCAGGCAAAAATGTCTTGCTGCAAACGGGCAAAGACCTTTTAGGCCGACGAGAAACACCTATAAATGCCATGCACGCTGCCGAGTCAGGCATTCCTACTTCCCTAACGCCACAGCAAGGACAAGGTAGAAAGAGACGACGAAGAAAACACCCTTTCACCAGACTTCACACTTCTAAAGCTAGAAAGACAAAGAAAAGAAGAACCGCTTGAGACTTAGACGTTTTCGATTATTAAAGTATTGAGAAAGAGAAAAATAATGCACCGAGAACCTTGCTCTTGTTCCAAGTCAGAACTGGATCTGTTTGCCATGCCACCCACTATGATGACGATGCAAGAATCCCAATGGATGGAATTTCATCCCGTCTCCACTTTGACGGATTCAGCTCCCATCGAGTTTGAAATCAAAGGACAGCCCGAAGATTACATCGATCTGAATAGCAGTTACTTGTACTTGAAAGTGAAAGTGATCAAAACGGACAACAACATTCCCGCAGACACTGCTAGAGTAGCTCCTGTTAACAATTTCATGCATTGCTTGTTCAGCGAAGTGGACTTGTACTTGAATAACAAACTGGTCAGCACCAGCATGGATACTTACCCTTATCAATCGTACCTGGAAAATCTCTTGACGTACGGAAAAGAAGCCAAGAATACTCATCTGGATGCTTGTGTGGCATGGAAACCTGACACAGCGGGTGAGAACACGTTTAACGACACCGCCCTGACAGAAGATGACAATTTGGGGTTTAACACACGTAGAAATAAAATTCTGCAAGGACATAGTTTAGAATTGATGGATCGTTTGCATTTGGACATGTGGTTACAAGAAAAGTATTTGCTGAACGGAGTGGATGTCCGCCTGAGACTGAATCGTAGCAGTGCCACTTTCCATTTGATGGCCAATGCCAACGAATACAAAACCATCATCCAAGAAGCCAGGCTCTACGTGCGTCGTGTGGAAGTGTTACCTAAAGCGGGAAACGACTTCAGTCACACGTTGAGCAGAACGACCGCCAAGTATCCGATACGCCGCGTGGAAGTGAAAACTTTCATCATTTCCGGAGGACTCCGATCCAAGATCGAAGATCATCTGTTCCAAGGTCAGTTACCCAAACGTTTAATCATTGGTATCGTAAGCAATGCAGCACTCAACGGAGCCCACGATCAAAATCCATTCCAGTTTAAGCATTACAAAGTGTCCAAAATCGAAGTCAGTCGCGATGGAAAGACCTTGTGTACCAGGCCTTTCGAACCTAAGTTTGGTAACAAGAAGAACTACGTGTCCTTGTCCCTGTACGAAGCCACCGGACAGTTAGGAACCAACACCAGTTACGGCATTACGTACAAGGATTATGCAAGAGGCTATGCTTTGTGGGCTTTTGATTTCACTCCAGACCAAGGTAGCGACGAGGGACATTTCCACCCTATAAAATCAGGCAAACTTCAGTTTACAGAAGCTCTAACTGAGATGGTGAACGTCATCCTGTATGCCGAATTCGACAATACGATAGAAATCAACAGTTTGAGAGAAGTCATTTTAGATTATTAGAAGCCATGGAAGACTGTTATCCCTCTTTACCTAGTGGAGAAACTTTGGACATGGAATGTGAGGAGACCATGGAAGGAGAACCTCAAGACAAAGACGAAGAAGTCATCATGATGAAGTCCCGATGGCCAGAACAAGAAGCCCATTTAGTCTCCTGTTTTGCTACACTACAGTCCTGGCAGAAAAAATTAAGGAACTGATCAAGGAAGATTGCTATGGATGTCACAACGATCATCCCAGTCAAATTCAACACGATAAATGTCTGATGTTGAGTCAAGAAGAAAAATTGGACGAATATCCGGACGAAACTTGGGGTCTCATCTCGAAAGAAGTCGTGTTGCATCAGTGGTATAAAGGCTTGCGTGAACATTCTTGTCCACCATTAACACCTTTGGAGATCCGTCGCATATAAACTCTCGTGAACCAGGGTCCGAAGTCGGAGCTAAACGCCTTTTACATGTCAGACATTTTCCAAGAGAAAGTCAGAATCGAATTGATCACTTATCATTACCTGTGAAGAAAAAGTCACACAAATAAATGGATACCTGGGAACTTTATTACCTTTTGAACCACAGTTCGTACACTGCTTCTTGGAATCCTGTCGTATGTGCTAAAGATGAACTCCTTCATCGCAAACTTCAAGACCATCAAGCTTATGTGATCAACACGGACGACAGTCATCTCCCAGGAACCCACTGGGTAGCCGTCTACTTTCCTCAAGAAGGATGTGTGGAATATTTCGATTCGTGTGGACTGCCTCCTTTGGAAGACGATATCATTGACTTTATGAGAAGAAATGCTCAGACCACACGATTCAATAATGTGAAATTACAAGGCACAGATTCCTTGGTGTGTGGACAGTACTGTGTGTATTTTCTGCATCAGCGCAGTCTGGACTATTCTTTAGAATATTTAGTGACTCATTTTGATCCTCGTTCTTCTTCTAGAAACGATGTGAAAGTAGATAGATGGTTTTGTGACCATTATAGTTATCTTTTGTCTCAAGCTAGGAAACGTAGTGTCCGTCAATGGCCTAATGACTTCCAACAGTGGAAATCACAATTTCATTCACAACGTTGTCAACCCTGTCAAAATTAGAGTGTTATTTGAGAGAAAATGTTTGTTATTTAAACTGGATTGTTAATGTTAAAATGTTATGGTTACTTGTTAGTGTTAAGTGATTTTGAATAAAAATGTTGCATTTGAAAAAATGCCTTTGTGATTTGTTTGGCTATAGGTATCCTGATTCATGCTCTTTGACTTCTCTCTATCCCTCCCATGACACTATTTGAACGTTCCGACTAGAAAACCGTGTAGTGATGTTTTCCTTCACGTCCGCGTTTTGACTATAAAACCGAGGCAGTCTCCAGTCTGACCATCCGTTGTCGCCTCATCCTCCTGCGAAGATGTGCTCCAGACTAGCTAAGCTAACCGAAGCCTACGTGAATTTGCATAGGGTCAGACACAGTCTGATACCGAAGCCTGAAGAGACAGAGAATGTTAGAATGTTAAAAGTCACTGAAGACCTGATAGAAGAGCTCTTCAGGGAAGAAATTAACAGGGAGAAAGAAGAATGGACAGAGAAGTACAGACTTCAGAAACAGCAGAGAGAGCAGCAACAGCAACAACAGCAGCAGCAGGAGCAACCTGAACCTGA
This sequence comes from Sinohyriopsis cumingii, assembly GCA_028554795.2. Classification (NCBI taxonomy): domain Eukaryota; kingdom Metazoa; phylum Mollusca; class Bivalvia; order Unionida; family Unionidae; genus Sinohyriopsis; species Sinohyriopsis cumingii. The sequence goes on from CM068839.1 coordinate 46,295,505, forward strand.
CAGAGGCTTTGTCGACTGTCGTATCGATACCAAAGAGCTCTTCTTCTCTTTCCGAAGAAGCAGACCTTATCCTGGGAGAAAGCCTATCGTCAGAGGAGGCCGCAGTCTTAGAACCGAAAAGATTGCCATAGTTTCAAGGTCACACACAAAAAAACAGCCCGTTTCAGGGCTACCCCATACTCTAGAAAAGAAATAACAATCGATTGCCTATAATAAGTTCAAAAATAGAAGTGCGTGTATAACCACATGAATTCTTTATCTTGCTTGGAAAATGTGTGTGTGTGTGTGTGTGTGTGTGTGTGTGTGTGTGTGTAAGTATTTTATTTAAGTGGCTTGTCAACATTTTTTAGAATACTGATGGGTAGTATAAAAAGTGAGTGAGAGTTTTTGTTAGGTCCGCTTGGTTTGGTCATGATGTAGGTAATATAAGTTTTTTGGTTTTAGGGGATGTTTTCCTTCACGTCCGCGCTTTTCCTATAAATAAGAAACTGCTCGGCAGTCTAGCTACCCTTGTCGATTGATCAACACTACAAAATGAGCAAAAGGCTAGCTAAACTTCTTGAACTCCATGTGCATCTGGAATATGCCAGGCTCATACTGAATGAGCTGGCCGCAGAAGCTATAGTGGAAGAAGGAAAGATGAAAGAGGAGGAGAAAAGAAAAATGAAGAGGAGGAAAAGGAGAGGAGAATGGCTGTACCACAGCCACAACAAGGAAATTTCAGAACCCCAGAGACAGAAGATTGGGATTCTGAAGCCACTCATCCTGTCTCTGCACTCCCAGCGAAAAGAGTGAAAGGAGACTGGAGTAGGAGATGCGTTTGCGGTGCCAGGCCGGGGAGGTGCAACCACTAACAGGTGTCTGTGGAGTTAAAAAAAAAAAAACAGCCCTTTTCAGGGCTACCCCATACTCTAGAAAAGAAATAGTAATCGATTTGCCAATGTGTGCATGTGGAGTAGTGTGAATATAAACACTCAATCCTTTCCTAGTGTGATTGTGTGTGTGTGTGTGTGTGTGTTTGTTTGTAATCGTTGAGGTAGGTTTGTGTGAATGGTAGATTATTGGGTTTTGTAAACGATCACGTACGTTTGTGTGAATAGTAGATTATGGTAATGTTTTTAGCTGCTTGCGTGTGTGGATAGTAGATTATGGGTTTGATTTTAAGCTTCTCCTGTGTGTGGATAGTAGATTATGAATTTTTATTTATTTATTTATTTTTTGCTGCTTACTGTGTGTGGATAGTATATTTGGGTTTGATTTTGATGCTTATCATGTGTTGATAGTAGATAATATGAGATGAGAAAAGTAGGGGATGTTTTCCTTCACGTCCGCGCTTTACCTATAAGAACTCACGGCATTAGTCGTTCGCACCATTCCACGGAATAAACAGAGAAGACGGAGGTGACAAAATTATTCAATCTGTTAAGAGATATCTATTTCTGGATAATGGATGTTGAATATGTTGTAGAAAGGCTAGAAAAGGAATGGAGTGATGGGGATAGGAAAGACTTGTTAACCATTCAAAAGAGCCTAAAGGTAGCCAGAGATCTCATTGTAGGGATGATAGAAGAAGAAGTGAATAAGTCGAGAGGATTTATTGACCCCACCTTATGTCAGAGTGGGAAGTTTGAAGGAAACACTGGATCATGTCATCCAAGTCCGGTGCTTCCTAGAAAACCTATTGTATTGGACGAAGTGGAGGAAGGTAAAACGGGGGTTGGACAAGTTGAAGAAAGGGGAAGATCTCATGAGAATGGTAATGGAGGAAGAAGTCAAGAACATCAAAGAGAAATGGAGTAAAGAAAGAAAAGAAAAAGAAAACAAAAAGAAAAAGGAAGAGTTTGAGCGGCTTAACAATAATTGGATAAAGATACAGACCAAGATCAGAGCATTGGGTCATCCTGACTGGATGCCGGAAAATGATGAGAAGGAGAAGAAGAAGAAGAAAGGAATAGTGGAAAAAGTCAGGAACTGGATAAAGAACTGGAGAAAATAAAAGAAGAACAAGAAGAAGAAGAAACCCAAAGGCCCTTTTCAGGGCCCCTTCAATGCCTTGAAAAGACCTTGACTTTCATTGCCTTTCAAAAAAATTTTTAAAAAAATGTTGTATATATGTTTATAATCCCACCATCTATTCCCATGTTCAATTCCCCTTGTCGCTATAAGGCATTCAAAATTTTGCCATGTTAAATTTCCATTGCCGCTATAAGGCAAACCCCCCTATTTTAACACTAAAATCCCCTTGTCGCTATAATGCATATCATGTGCTCCCCATGTTAAATTCCCTTTGTCGCTATAATGCCAGTTCTGTATTCCCCATGTTAAATTCCCCTTGTCGTTATAATGCCTATCCTGTGCTCCCCATGTTAAATTCCCATTATCGCCAAAGGGTAAACTCACTATTTTAACATTAAAGTCCCCTTGTCGCTGAATCGTCCCCATTCACTACTTATGTCTATTGCCTTCATCATATACTATGTTAGTAGTATATGGGGTCACCCTAGCGTCAAGTGGACTTACCATGCAAAAACAGTCGATTCACTCTGGCGTCAAGGGGAATTTAACATGGGAAATTTTAACATGGATGGAACTGTAGAGCGTCAAGGGGAATTGAACATGGAAATTGAACAGGACCGGTACTTTAACGTCAGTGGGACTTTAACGTTAAAATGTGGGGTTTGCACTTTGTCGTAAATGGAAATTGAACATGGGAATGTCACCTGGATGTCAATGGGAATTGAACTTTGGATGACGTCATGAGGTTTATAGGGTCAAAACATTTTATAGGGATTTTAATGTATTTGTAAGGACAAAGGGTAGATAGGGACAAACATACAAATACACATTCAAACACACAGAAAAGACGACAGAAATGTTCTAAAACAAACCTCACAGAGAGAATAGAGGTTCAAAAAAGAAAAGTCTATTGTATGGGTTCAAAACATTTATTCAAGTATATACATGGGCTCTCTGGCCTGTGCTTTGGTCTAAGCACTATCCATTTAATACATAAACATTTCTACATCAAACAAACCTATTTACTAGTTATTTAGTTCTTGGCTCTAGTAAACCTGTTTACATTTAATGTTCATTTATAAGAAAAAGCTAACACAAAACAAGTAACATGCAATCAAATAGGACAAAGTTCATGTTTCTCTCTCTCTCTATTCGTCTCACACGTTGTTAAAAATCTGGTCAGCTAGCACTTGTATCCCAGCGTAGATATTTCCCATCACTTAATCCGTTTCATTCATAAATCGGCTGTTATATCCATCGTGCTAGGTACACTTATCAGTAAGCATATCAAGTGCAGTCATCGTCTTCTTCCCATGGAGGTACAATGTATACCATATGAATGGTTACTTTTCCTTCGTTGATGTCAAATTTTCCTCTCATCGACTGCACGTCTTCAATAGCCCTAAAAAGTTTGGACGAAGTTATTTCTGCAGGTGTGCTAAATCCGAAACATACAGGTGAGTTCAAACTGTCGCGATACATAGATAGGCTCAAACGACCTCGATCTCTGACTTGGCAATGACATTTGAGTTCCTCTAACAGTGAGTCAAGTAGGTCCGTAATGAAACCTGCTACTTCCTCGGCTGAAATGTCAGACGCGAAGTCTCTAAATTTCACCGTGTAGGTGTAAGTTGTCGTTCTAAATTTTCTTGAGGTCGCTGTCTGAGTCATTTGGATGCTAAAATACTCCTGTAGGTCTACTGAATCCTTTCCCTTCTTGGACGCACTTTGCTGTGACGGTATGGTAGTGAAAGAGGTCAGTGATGTTTGTTCCTTCTCTTTTTTCAGCTGCGTAGAGTGATTCATCTTTCTCGTTGCTTGTCCTCGCAATGAAGTGTCGTTCTTGGAAGTCGTCCCTTTTTATACTGGGTGATATCAGTATGTCCATAAGGTAAAGTTTTGTGGTCTGGAAATTTCACTAGCTGCACGTAGTTTGTCATGGCGTTAGTACATAAATAACTAAGATGTGTTACTGCATTGGTGATGTGATAGTGAGGCAAAGAATCACACCCGAGTTTCTCGTTGGACTTGAGTCTTACGCTCTATACTTGCTGTTTGAAGGGATTCATTTTTTCTCAATTGGTCTTAGTAGTGACAATGAACTGTTGGTCTTGGACGTTGTCCTTTTTTATATGCTGACCAATATTGATGTGACCGTACGGCAAAGTAAAGTGGTTGGGAAGTCGCACTCGCTTCTGGTACACGATTTGATAGACTTTTTCCAAGGGTCGACTGACGATGTGGTGAGTGGGTAAACGTACAATCTTGTTCGGCTGGTAGGTGGTCACTTTAAAGTTTGCATCCTCTCCAGACTGCAAGGCTTCTTTCAATACGCCAAAGTTGACCACACGACTGGTACGATAATTCAGAGTCAATCCTTTCACTTTACACTCTGTGTGCACTTCTCCTTGTGGGTCCCGGTATTCGTAGCCGTAATTTTTAGGACCGCCCCTCGCGAAACTTAGAATCTTGTCGTCAGGATGTTCGTCTGTCCAGGCTCCTAAACGGTCTCCTTCGATGTTAGGGTGTTGTTGACCCGGTCGATCGATGTAGATGCAACTGTCCGTGTCAAAGTACAGGACGCGATCCCCTAACAGTTCTAAAGCTTCGTACAATTTTAAGCGAGCATGAGCTGTCACGTAAGCCGCAATGATGACATTTCCAAAAGGGTCGTCTTGTACAAAGTCCAGACCTTCTTCGTAATTGACCAAGATTAAATTCTCTCGAACGACGTCCACGTGTTTCATGTATTTGGTTTTGTCGTGAATCATCTGGAAGTAGCGGGAAGGTTCTGTCAAATATTCCGTCTTGGGTAAACACGGTCGTTGTGCCATTTTACCCCACAAGCAATTTAACATCACTTTGGCAAACGATCGCCTGCCTTCGTTTTTCTCGATGTGGTCTAAAGTGATGCCGTCTTGTTCCCGGTATTTCTCTTTGAATTTTATTTGGTCTTCGGGAGTGTGACACCAGGAAGGATAGCCGCTGGCTTCTTGCTTCAGTTTCAAAAAGGCATCCACGTAGTCTGCGAAAATGCCTTTCTGAGTAGGGTCACCCTTGTGGTATTGTTGTGTCTTGGGAAAGTGGCAAATTTCGTACACTTCTAACAGTTGGTATCCCATGTCCATAGCTTTGAACAATTCTACGCTGACCCAGGTTCCCGTCAAGGCCCGTTCTTCCTGGGTGTGCTGACAAGGCTGATCTTGGTTGCACGTTTCGGCACAAGTACGGCACAAGGGAAACATCAGTTTGCCTTGACAATGGTGAGGTAAGACGGGATGGTATAGGTTCGTGGGAGGCAAAACTTTGCACTTGATCAAGCCTTCGTATTGTCGAATGTTGACCAGGTCGATGTGTTCCGTCAGCAATCGCGGGTGCCCTGTAGGAAAGTGACAATATTTGCACACGTAGGGATACAGCGAACACACATCCAAGTATTTGATTTCTTCTCCTTTCTCTTCGTCGGCTTGGTACAGCAAACAGGTGGCATTGGTCCTTCCTCCGTACAAACTATCCCTCGGGTTCAGGGGGTCCATCAGCTTGTAACTTTCCACGACACGTTTAAACTCGGGATCGATTTTCAAACGGTGATCGTATTCGTGTTCCCACATTTCCACCACTTGGTATCCTTGCTGTTCTAACTTCAAGCTCCGCTGACAAGTGTCCTGGTACAGGTCTTCCATGGTTCGTTGTAAAAACTGATTTTTAGTGTCACGGTCATGGTAGCAGAGGGGACATCCGTGAAATAAGCAACCGTTAAACTCATACACGATCTTGGGGTTTTCTAAGTCCCAGCCATCGACCGAATACGTTCCGATGGTCCTTTCGCCTCCTCCGTTGCGGGCATGCTGAATCCATTTGCCTTCCTTGTCGCACAAGTAATGTAACCAGCGTAGGGCTTTGACCGAGTATTGACGCTTGACATAGTTGGTCGTTTGAGGACTGATGACAGCCACGGTCTTTTGAGGCATGAATCGTTGTCGATACACTAAGGAACACGCTTTGGCAATGGTGCAAGCTTCTTTCAAAGGATCGACCCCTCCGTGTTCCATGAACAGTTCTCGAAATTTTCCACAGCAACGCCGTAAAATGTCCACGTCGGAACGACAATACTTTAGCATTTCTTCCTGAAAGTCGAAAGGGTCCGAGGCGTGAGCCTGGTACCAAGCGTAGAAAGCTTCTCGTTGTTCGGTACGCATGTTGTCGGGGTCGTAATAGTGAGCCTCAGGTAAATGGGGTAGAACGGCGTGTTGATTGGCTTCCGTATTGAAAAAGTGTGGAAAGTACCCTTTAGCCATTTCTGTCATTCCAAACGTTTTAGGCATTCGACTCAAAGGCATGGCCAAATAGCTCATCGAATCTTTAAACTGCACTTGTCCCACTCGCATGAAAATGATTTTGGCTCCGTTCAAAGTCACTTTAGGACGTTCGGTGCCATGTTCCGTATAGTATCTGAGAAGAAACTGTCCATTGTATCCGGAGAAATTGTGAGCCATCACCGTGGCATGGCGATGACAATCTCGGTAACGTTCGATGTCTTCTTTGCTCCATGTCTTGTCGATGGGGTCTAAGACCCATCGAGCGAAATCGTCTAGCGTCTTTGGTCCTCGAAAGATTTTTTCACGCCCTCCAGGAATTTTGCTGCAGTGAGGGCAATAACTGAAGATAGGTTCTTGAATACACTTCTCGCACGCTCGATGAGCCACGCAGAAATTAGGAATGTGAATGCCAGTCTCTTGCATGCATTCGAAATCGAAAAAGATGAAATTGCCTTTCTTCTTGTGACCGTCCTCTTTCTCTGGTGGGGGTTGGTATTTTTGCACGTAACATTCGTGTTCCAAGTCCACGATGTGGTGACAAATGTGCCATTTTTTCTTTCCTGAACATACGTGTGCCTTGACACTATTGGTACGTATGCCTTGTCCACACGCGGGGCACAATCTCAGCAGTTGACAAGCGCATTTCTTCTGTGAACCTTGCGTCTTCAAATGTTGTTGGTAACAGGTAGGGCTGACAAACGTGGGCAGACAAGTTGAACAAGGCACTGGTTCTTCGCTCAGACAGGGTTGAGAGGCCAAACATCCTGAGCATTTCCATCCACAATGTTTGTGTTGCTCTCGATTATTATAACCATAGTCACATTTCTCACAATAATAAACATATCCCAGGAATCCAGTGATATTGGTAATGGTATCGAAATGTTCATCGTGATGATAAAGGTGAATGTATTTTCCGTCCTTAAAATCTTGGCCTCGAAACAACAGAGGCCCGCGCATTTCTTGAGGGTGCACTTTCAAGGTGTAGCGTGGAGCTAGGGCATCTTGCAATTTTTGCATCTCAGGAATGCCACAGGGTGTGTCTTTGGACAGTCCGGCTTGTTGTAACAGGAGTTCTGCTTCATTTCGTTGTTTGGCTCGGTCGGATTGTTGAATAGTTTTCCAGGTTCTTTTCCATTCTACCGTGTCGTTCTTGTTGGCATAGGTTCGTCCCACCACGATGGCACGGACTAAGCACATCTGGTCATGAGGGTTGTTAATTCGGACGAGACTTGTTTTGGTGTTGCGAAGGTCGTCCACCAATAAGACCTTTTTGCGTCCTGTCCCTTGAGGAAGAGAGACGTGAGCCATTTTCAGTGTGGCTTTACCATCGGTGATGTCAAACTTGTCATTGGATTGTTGCACCTGTTGTATCTTGTCCATGACTTTGGAAGGGGTCAGTTCTGCGGGTCTGCTAAACTCGATCCAAACGGGATTTCAAGCTGTCGTGTTGTATGGATAGTGTCAAGCGATCGTCTTCTTTGGGTTGACATTGTCGCTTGAGTGTGGTGAGCAAAGAATCCCACATCTCGGTGATGAACCCTTCTGCTTTCTCCAACGGTACGTCGGACTTGAAATCTTTAAACTTCACCGTGTAGGTGTAAGCCGTGGTTCTAAATTTTCTAGAGGAACGCTTTTCCGTCTCTCGAATGTGATAGTACTTTTCAGGGTTGACTGGTGAACTTTGGTTTGGAGTAGACTCTCTCTGTCTGGTCGCAGACGTGGAAGGTGTTGGTTCAGGTTCGCTCATGTCTTCTATTTGAGCGAACACTTCTTTTCGTGTGTGAGGCGATACGTCACTTCGCTGCCTTTTACGTTCTTCTTCTCTCTCACTGAAATCGTGCGATCGTTTCATCTCGATTGCTGATTCAGAAATGATTTAACCAAGTTCATTCTTTCCATATATACCCTCTCTACCTCTCGTTGTGACAATGACTTGGTATATTTCACAAGGCAAGTGAAAGCCAAGCATATAGGAACCCAACGACAGCGTTGCGTCTTAAACACCTCATGCATCTTGACGATCCTTCGATTCAAACCCTACCACGAAAGAAAATAGTTGCAAGAAATATAAAACAGACAGTTGGTGTCTTCAAGAGAGCTAGAGACGGCACTGTGTCGCTGGGACACGTACGTACGTACTCCAGAAAACTACGCTACTCGACAACGTGAGTGTGCTTGTCAAAATGTTTGAATAAGATTAAAAATGTTTGTCAGTTTCAAAACGCGAACCAGTACTGTGTCCGTTTAATATTTGATGTGGCAAGAAGAAATGGTACAATACGCAACAAAGGGTTTGTACGTTTACACTCCAATCTGTCTGTACTGCAATGGTAACAGCGCTCTTGCGTTGGTATTATTTTGCCACACTACCTTTTAAATAAAACAATGCATCACTCATCATAAACGATTTCATTGGCTATACTTATTTTCTTACCGCTTTCGCTTCGAATTGACTTCAGTACCTTTTCGCACAGCGACAAGATCGGACGTGTTTTTTTAGTCTGCGTCTGGTCGCTACACTACTTGCCCTGAATTTACAACCAAACAATGTGTTACACATTGTAATTGACTTCATTGGCTAACCGATATTTTACACTTCTGTCTCTGTTGATGTGAGTGTGCTTGTCAAAATGTTTGAGTAAGATTAAAAATGTTTGTTAGTTTCAAAACGCGAACCAGTACTGTGGCCGTTTAATATTTGATGTGGCAAGAAGAAATGGTACAATACGCAACATAGGGTTTGTATGTTTACACTCCAATCTGTCTGTACTGCAATGGTAACAGCGCTCTTACGTTAGCATTATTTTGCCACACTACCTTAAAAAAACCCCAATGCATCACTCATCATAAACGATTTCATTGGCTAAACTTATTTTCTTACCGCTTTCGCTTCGAATTGACTTCAGTACCTTTTTACACAGCGACAAGATCGGAGGTGTTTTTTTTTTATTCTGCGGCTGGTCGCTACACTACTGTCAACAAGCCCTGAATTTACAACCAAACAATGTGTTACACATTGTAAGTGACTTCATTGTCTAACCGATATTTTACATTCCTGGGATATGTTTATTATTGTGAGAAATGTGACTATGGTTATAATAATCGAGAGCAACACAAACATTGTGGATGGAAATGCTCAGGATGTTTGGCCTCTCAACCCTGTCTGAGCGAAGAACCAGTGCCTTGTTCAACTTGTCTGCCCACGTTTGTCAGCCCTACCTGTTACCAACAACATTTGAAGACGCAAGGTTCACAGAAGAAATGCGCTTGTCAACTGCTGAGATTGTGCCCCGCGTGTGGACAAGGCATACGTACCAATAGTGTCAAGGCACACGTATGTTCAGGAAAGAAAAAATGGCACATTTGTCACCACATCGTGGACTTGGAACACGAATGTTACGTGCAAAAATACCAACCCCCACCAGAGAAAGAGGACGGTCACATGAAGAAAGGCAATTTCATCTTTTTCGATTTCGAATGCATGCAAGAGACTGGCATTCACATTCCTAATTTCTGCGTGGCTCATCGAGCGTGCGAGAAGTGTATTCAAGAACCTATCTTCAGTTATTGCCCTCACTGCAGCAAAATTCCTGGAGGGCGTGAAAAAATCTTTCGAGGACCAAAGACGCTAGACGATTTCGCTCGATGGGTCTTAGACCCCATCGACAAGACATGGAGCAAAGAAGACATCGAACGTTACCGAGATTGTCATCGCCATGCCACGGTGATGACTCACAATTTCTCCGGATACAATGGACAGTTTCTTCTCAGATACTATACGGAACATGGCACCGAACGTCCTAAAGTGACTTTGAACGGAGCCAAAATCATTTTCATGCGAGTGGGACAAGTGCAGTTTAAAGATTCGATGAGCGATTTGGCCATGCCTTTGAGTCGAATTCCTAAAACCTTTGGAATGACAGAAATGGCTAAAGGGTACTTTCCACACTTTTCAATACGGAAGCCAATCAACATGCCGTTCTACCCCATTTACCTGAGGCTCACTATTACGACCCCGACAACATGCGTACCGAACAACGAGAAGCTTTCTACGCTTGGTACCAGGCTCACGCCTCGGACCCTTTCGACTTTCAGGAAGAAATGCTAAAGTATTGTCGTTCCGACGTGGACATTTTACGGCGTTGCTGTGGAAAATTTCGAGAACTGTTCATGGAACACGGAGGGGTCGATCCTTTGAAAGAAGCTTGCACCATTGCCAAAGCGTGTTCTTTAGTGTATCGACAACGATTCATGCCTCAAAAGACCGTGGCTGTCATCAGTCCTCAAACGACCAACTATGTCAAGCGTCAATACTCGGTCAAAGCCCTACGCTGGTTACATTACTTGTGCGACAAGGAAGGCAAATGGATTCAGCATGCCCGCAACGGAGGAGGCGAAAGGACCATCGGAACGTATTCGGTCGATGGCTGGGACTTAGAAAACCCCAAGATCGTGTATGAGTTTAACGGTTGCTTATTTCACGGATGTCCCCTCTGCTACCATGACCGTGACACTAAAAATCAGTTTTTACAACGAACCATGGAAGACCTGTACCAGGACACTTGTCAGCGGCGCTTGAAGTTAGAACAGCAAGGATACCAAGTGGTGGAAATGTGGGAACACGAATACGATCACCGTTTGAAAATCGATCCCGAGTTTAAACGTGTCGTGGAAAGTTACAAGCTGATGGACCCCCTGAACCCGAGGGATAGTTTGTACGGAGGAAGGACCAATGCCACCTGTTTGCTGTACCAAGCCGACGAAGAGAAAGGAGAAGAAATCAAATACTTGGATGTGTGTTCGCTGTATCCCTACGTGTGCAAATATTGTCACTTTCCTACAGGGCACCCGCGATTGCTGACGGAACACATCGACCTGGTCAACATTCGACAATACGAAGGCTTGATCAAGTGCAAAGTTTTGCCTCCCACGAACCTATACCATCCCGTCTTACCTCACCATTGTCAAGGCAAACTGATGTTTCCCTTGTGCCGTACTTGTGCCGAAACGTGCAACCAAGATCAGCCTTGTCAGCACACCCAGGAAGAACGGGCCTTGACGGGAACCTGGGTCAGCGTAGAATTGTTCAAAGCTATGGACATGGGATACCAACTGTTAGAAGTGTACGAAATTTGCCACTTTCCCAAGACACAACAATACCACAAGGGTGACCCTACTCAGAAAGGCATTTTCGCAGACTACGTGGATGCCTTTTTGAAACTGAAGCAAGAAGCCAGCGGCTATCCTTCCTGGTGTCACACTCCCGAAGACCAAATAAAATTCAAAGAGAAATACCGGGAACAAGACGGCATCACTTTAGACCACATCGAGAAAAACGAAGGCAGGCGATCGTTTGCCAAAGTGATGTTAAATTGCTTGTGGGGTAAAATGGCACAACGACCGTGTTTACCCAAGACGGAATATTTGACAGAACCTTCCCGCTACTTCCAGATGATTCACGACAAAACCAAATACATGAAACACGTGGACGTCGTTCGAGAGAATTTAATCTTGGTCAATTACGAAGAAGGTCTGGACTTTGTACAAGACGACCCTTTTGGAAATGTCATCATTGCGGCTTACGTGACAGCTCATGCTCGCTTAAAATTGTACGAAGCTTTAGAACTGTTAGGGGATCGCGTCCTGTACTTTGACACGGACAGTTGCATCTACATCGATCGACCGGGTCAACAACACCCTAACATCGAAGGAGACCGTTTAGGAGCCTGGACAGACGAACATCCTGACGACAAGATTCTAAGTTTCGCGAGTGGCGGTCCTAAAAATTACGGCTACGAATACCGGGACCCACAAGGAGAAGTGCACACAGAGTGTAAAGTGAAAGGATTGACTCTGAATTATCGTACCAGTCGTGTGGTCAACTTTGGCGTATTGAAAGAAGCCTTGCAGTCTGGAGAGGATGCAAACTTTAAAGTGACCACCTACCAGCCGAACAAGATTGTACGTTTACCCACTCACCACATCGTCAGTCGACCCTTGGAAAAAGTCTATCAAATCGTGTACCAGAAGCGAGTGCGACTTCCCAACCACTTTACTTTGCCGTACGGTCACATCAATATTGGTCAGCATATAAAAAAGGACAACGTCCAAGACCAACAGTTCATTGTCACTACTAAGACCAATTGAGAAAAAATGAATCCCTTCAAACAGCAAGTATAGAGCGTAAGACTCAAGTCCAACGAGAAACTCGGGTGTGATTCTTTGCCTCACTATCACATCACCAATGCAGTAACACATCTTAGTTATTTATGTACTAACGCCATGACAAACTACGTGCAGCTAGTGAAATTTCCAGACCACAAAACTTTACCTTATGGACATACTGATATCACCCAGTATAAAAAGGGACGACTTCCAAGAACGACACTTCATTGCGAGGACAAGCAACGAGAAAGATGAATCACTCTACGCAGCTGAAAAAAGAGAAGGAACAAACATCACTGACCTCTTTCACTACCATACCGTCACAGCAAAGTGCGTCCAAGAAGGGAAAGGATTCAGTAGACCTACAGGAGTATTTTAGCATCCAAATGACTCAGACAGCGACCTCAAGAAAATTTAGAACGACAACTTACACCTACACGGTGAAATTTAGAGACTTCGCGTCTGACATTTCAGCCGAGGAAGTAGCAGGTTTCATTACGGACCTACTTGACTCACTGTTAGAGGAACTCAAATGTCATTGCCAAGTCAAAGATCGAGGTCGTTTGAGCCTATCTATGTATCGCGACAGTTTGAACTCACCTGTATGTCTCGGATTTAGCACACCTGCAGAAATAACTTCGTCCAAACTTTTTAGGGCTATTGAAGACGTGCAGTCGATGAGAGGAAAATTTGACATCAACGAAGGAAAAGTAACCATTCATATGGTATACATTGTACCTCCATGGGAAGAAGACGATGACTGCACTTGATATGCTTACTGATAAGTGTACCTAGCACGATGGATATAACAGCCGATTTATGAATGAAACGGATTAAGTGATGGGAAATATCTACGCTGGGATACAAGTGCTAGCTGACCAGATTTTTAACAACGTGTGAGACGAATAGAGAGAGAGAAACATGAACTTTGTCCTATTTGATTGCATGTTACTTGTTTTGTGTTAGCTTTTTCTTATAAATGAACATTAAATGTAAACAGGTTTACTAGAGCCAAGAACTAAATAACTAGTAAATAGGTTTGTTTGATGTAGAAATGTTTATGTATTAAATGGATAGTGCTTAGACCAAAGCACAGGCCAGAGAGCCCATGTATATACTTGAATAAATGTTTTGAACCCATACAATAGACTTTTCTTTTTTGAACCTCTATTCTCTCTGTGAGGTTTGTTTTAGAACATTTCTGTCGTCTTTTCTGTGTGTTTAAATGTGTATTTGTATGTTTGTCCCTATCTACCCTTTGTCCTTACAAATACATTAAAATCCCTATAAAATGTTTTGACCCTATAAACCTCATGACGTCACCCAAAGTTCAATTTCCATTGACATCCAGGTGACATTCCCATGTTCAATTTCCATTTACGACAAAGTGCAAACCCCATATTTTAACGTTAAAGTCCCATTGACGTTAAAGTACCGGTCCTGTTCAATTTCCATGTTCAATTCCCCTTGACGCTCTACAGTTCCATCCATGTTAAAATTTCCCATGTTAAATTCCCTTTGACGCCAGAGTGAATCGACTGTTTTTGCATGGTAAGTCCACTTGACGCTAGGGTGACCCCATATACTACTTATGTTTATCAATCCTGATGTTACAGCAATACATCACACAGAAGAACAAATCGCAGACGTGCCTGTACTATCGTGCGTGATTACTTCGTTTACAATATACATGTGGATTTTAACCACCGAAGGAAATAAAGAAAATATCAGTACTCCTGGAAGTCGTGAATTGTTGATTACTATGCTTATCACACTCGAATTAATTCTTAGAAATCGTGAATTGTTGGTAAGAATACTTATCCCACTAGAATTTACTCTTAGAAACCGTGAATTGTTGGTAACTATGCTTATCCCACTCGAATTTACTCTTAGAAACCGTGAATTGTTGGCAACTATGCTTATCCCACTCGAATTTACTCTTAGAAACCGTGAATTATTGGCAACTATGCTTATCCCACTCGAATTTACTCTTAGAAACCGTGAATTGTTGGCAACTATGCTTATCCCACTCGAATTTACTCTTAGAAACCGTGAATTGTTGGCAACTATGCTTATCCCACTCGAATTTACTCTTAGAAACCGTGAATTGTTGGCAAATAAGCAAGGGAGCAGGACAACATGGTTACCGCTAAGAAAGTGCTTGTCGTGATTTGGAGCAATTTACTGCAGAACTTTACCTATTTAAAAATGAAAATATTTTATTCATTGACATGCGGGTCTCTTCTACTGTCTAATGTTTTCAAATGCTCTGAAAATATTTCACCGAGTTTTATAAAACAGAGAAATGTAACTTCATTCTCTCTTTTTATATCATTCTCCCTCCGTGTCTCTCTCGTCAATACACACACGCCTCGGAGACACTTTCGTTATGTAAAATGACTTTGCATTATGCTATATGCAAATCAAGTCAGCCGGTTGTCAGTAGAGTAGTGTATCTGGCAATATTTACCTCTCACTTTATATACACGTCATCCTATCATATCCTGTTCACAGATGACGTTCATTTATATAGCCTCTTTAATGCATTCATTCAGTTTGTTAACAATCAGAATTTACCACACCCATTTTTGACCGCCTATTATGTTCCTTTTAGTTGACAACAATGTGCGATTGCGGAAACATTCCCTTTATTTAACAAAAATGTGCGACTGCAGGAACGTCCGTATCTTTAACAGGGCAGTTGTGATAGGCTATGGTTAGTTTGCCATACTCTACTTGAAGATAGAGTGGTCACGCACTATATATTGTACCGGGAGCCGAGTGGCTTTAGGCCGACGTGTCTGTCTGATTAGCTGCTTTTCCACAATCAGATCAGCTCTTTTGGTTACCGTGTTCATCCTTCGGCTATACAGTTTAATGGACTACCGTGTTTATCCTTTGACTATACAGATTCATTGGCTATCGTGTTTATACTTGAGCTGCATATTTTAGTATACATGTCACGCTAAGACGTAACTGTGAAAGGGTTGTGATGCGTGAAGAAAAACAAACTTAACCTATCCAGCCAAAAAGCACACTCCTTCTGTACATATATATAGTTGATATATATAGCTGATATACATGATTCACATTTTCAATATCGACGACGAGTTCTGATCCTTCGTTCAGCATTATGTCGTATAAAACTTGAAACTTAGGATGGAGGTAAAAGGGAATATTTGTTATTTGTGACATTGTGACGTTGTGACGTTGTGACGTTTAAACAACCGAGTGATTAGTTCATGCTTTTAATTGATTCTATATCTCAAAAGGCGATTTGTTGATAGGGATAAAAAGAAAAATAATTCCATGAAAATGTCACTTCCGTGTGCCTTCCATGTTAAGTAGTTTTCCTCTGCATGCGTATGTGAGTAGGCGGAGCTTGTCACACGCAACGTCATTATAAGAAACTGGAAGAGAGGGTATTCTTTACCTGACGATGTTCATAGATCTCCCAGGACTGATGAAGGTGATCCAAAAATAAATTATTCGACGATGTGGAGTACGTTGTCTCTCATAACGAAATGACTTGGCATTCAGTTGTCATCGCTGCATGATTATAAAAAGGAAGAGATGAGTTTCTTTTCATCCTAACTTGATGTAGCATTGGAAATCCGATCGAAACAAGAATCAGGTTAGTATCATTAGTATGATTACTATACTAATTAACAGGGACGTCATTTCAACTATTTGGGGGGGGGGGGGCAAAACTTGATGGGGGAGGGGGGCGGGGCAAAACTTGATGGGCGGGGTAAAACGTGATTCGTGAAAATATCAACGCTCTGGCTCAGGCTGAATAACAGATTAGAGAGAGTAATAGCAGGAACATCATTTCAAATTTTTTTTCGAGGTGGGGATAAAAACGGGTTTTTTAATTTTCGTATATAGCTACAGCAATTTTACAGCACATGCAAATTCAGACGGAGGGGGTTTATGTCCCCCCCCCCCATGACGTCCTTGCTAATTGATAGACATTCAAGTATTACTATTTAATGATTACCAATTGATAGACAAACAAGTATTACTACTTGACGATTACCAATTGATAGACATACAAGTATTCTTACTTGATGATTACTAATTAAACAGACATACAAGTATTCTTACTTGATGATTACTAATTAAACAGACATACAAGTATTCTTATTTGACGATTACTAATTGATAAATATACAAGTATTCCTACTTGATTACTAATTGATAGATATACAGGTATTCTTACTTGATTACTAATTGATAGACATACAATTATTCTTGATTACTAAATGTGTACCTTAGAACAATCCTGTTAGCAACAAAGGTGTCGCCACATGGTGGTTACCGCATTATTTGAATACATGAATGATGTATCTTATTATCTGGTATTGACTCTTCCGTACAAGGAAGCAAACTCCAGACCTATGCAACTCAATGTGGTTTCGGAAGGGAAACTGAAATGAAGTCAAACTCGGAAAACCAAAAAAAAAACAAGGAAGATTATTTCCCTTTGTGGTGTATGTTCAAAAACGAATAACTAAGTGTCGATGCATTGTTGAATAAACGTTCTAGATATATATGATGCAGGTGCATCCTAATTCTATTTTATTATGTTTGTCATTGCAAAGTATTTTGCAAATGTCATCATGGCAAGTTGTATATTCCTGTCTAGTAATTTGGTAAATTTCGGTAAGTTCATAGATATATGCAGTGATATTAAACTCTTTGTCAAATTTGCTGAGATCCTACTTTTCATCGGAATTCTATTAAAACAACAGGAACACTTGTTTAAAAATACAAAAAGCGCGAGTCGTCATTGTTTTTAACTCAGACATAAACATTTTTGTTCTAAACCCATTTTGACAAAATCTATGTACGTTCCGTGCGCAACTTATCTAAATTTATTGATGTTCAAACAAATGTAATTATTTTATCGAACGTAATATTAAGTAGTCACAGTCATTTTTGCAGAGGGTTCAGATTGTCAAATGGATCGCTTATAATTGAAAGTCTGTGTGTTCATATAAACTCGTTAGATTTCTTATACTAACACACACCGGAACACCACGAGAACAATTTTTAAATAAATGTTACTGTTAACTTCCTTTATATATATATATATATATATATATATATATATATATATATATATATATATATATATATATATATATATTAATGTGGTAATTACCAGGGACGTCATTTCAACTTTTTTCGGGGGAGGGGGCAAAACTTGATTGGGGGTGGGGTGGGACAAAACTTGACGGTCTTGTTAATTTTAGTATATAGGCTACAACAATTTTACAACACTTGCAAATTCGGGGGCGGGGGACAAATCCCCCCCCCCCCATGACGTCCCTCGTAATTACTCTCAAACTCGGACGAGGCTGATTCGGTACAAAATTACTGACTGATTCGGCTCAGATTTCTGGCTGATTCTCCAAACTTTCAAGCTGATTCGGAGCATGTGAAATATTGTTTAGTCCAGGATTTAAATTTGTTTTTAGATTTGTTCTTCTCATTATGTACATTGAACAGTTCAAACATGCATCTAAGGTAACAAAATCCCGTTAGTACGCGTGACCATTGTGTTGTTATGTATATTAAAATAACGTCATCCTGTTTATTTTGATTCGGCAATTTAGTAATTAAATATTTTTTAACCTTCTCGTTCAACTTTAAATAGTTTGTTTTATTGAGAAATAATAAAATACGAACACTGACAAAAAAGAAGAAATAAACTAAATGATGGGCGTAGTATATATACATGTGAGCTTTCAGATACCATCCGAATTCTGCGCATTATCCTCTAGCGACCGCATTTCCTGAGTAGGCGTCAATGATGCTTTTATCGAGTTCAAGTATCATTCGTCAATGAAAAATCAGATTAAATTGTTCAGTTAGAGAGATGATACTATAACCCTTTGGCTTATTGACGGTCATCGCCAATTCAGTCGATTTCGGGTTATAGAGGTTCATGCCATAAAGTCATCTCAGGATGACTTTGGCTATTTGGTTGGAACCCTTTCATATATAAAACTGCAGACGACAAAACCATGCTTACACCGGCTCTATTTTTTTCCAAATAAAATGCATCTAATGATTTGAAGAGCAGAGTAAAATGGACAGATACTACTTCATTTTCGTTAAGTACAGAAGTGGAGTTAATCAAATGGACAAGTTGAAAAGTTGCACATATAGATTTAATAAGTTATTAGGTTGACGAAAAACAACAATATATAATGCCTTAACAACCATGGGGCGACGTCTCATGACACATGGGATGGGTTCCCCCAGGCCGAGTTCTCCATTGGGAGAGTTTTCCATAATTATATATTTATATATAAGATTACACATTTTAAAAAAAATTAGCCACGGAGGTTGCTAACGTTCCATTTCTTGCCAATTGTCTCTTTCTCGATACAACAAAATCCGCTAGAGGAAAAGCGATTGTACGAATGAGACCTGTTACAAAATCAACGCAAAAGTTTATAAAATTAATAGAATGTTCTAAGTAACGGTATATGTCATTGACACCAAGAATATATTTTTGTATGTGTACAGCACATAGTCAGCTGTACAGCGTCAGCTGGCAATCAGGTTTATTGAAGACATAAACTACATAAGCAAATGTTTTTTTAAAATTTATTTTGAGAATTCGGTCTTTGAACATCGACGTAAATGACGTACAGAAGTGGATGTAGATCACGTAAATACGCTACACCAGTATCAGCTGACAACGTGAAAACACTGCTACAATGGACGTATATGACGCACAAACGTTACAGCAGTTGACGTAAATAACTTAAAATGCAACAGAAGTGGACGTAGATAACGTAAGAACGCCACATCAGTGAATGTAGATAACGTAAGAACGCTACAGAAATGGACATATATAACGTAAAAGCTCTGCACCAGATAACATAGAAAAAATGAAGTAAATGTAAAGGGTAGTGATGATTTATGCTTAGTAAATAAATTATGAGTAAGGTGTCAAACATTTTGTTTCCAGATAAGACTTCAGTCTTTATTTAAAGCCATTAGTCATTAGCTTTTGACAAAGTTAAGCAATATATATATATATATATATATATATATATATATATATATATATATATATATATATATATATATATATATATATATATATATATATATTCCACAGTGACACAAAGCGAGTCATCCAACCGTGTTACCTGGTGCTTAAAACGGTTCAAACGTTTATATATTGTTGCGTTGACTAATGCTGACTTAGAAAATGCTGGTGCTAATTGATTTAAGCAGTATTTTTCTGCTGACGTCATCATGGTAAACATATTTTTAAAATTCGAGCAGGAGATATAGAGGATTGAGCAATCAAATATTACTGTGCACTTAAATGATATTACTGCGTACTTAAATGATAGTACCGTGTACTTAAATGACAAAATATGATACAAGATAATGTTGGTGTTGATGGATCTGGGGGAGGGTTTGGTGAATAAGTAAAAGGCTTGTAACATCAGCTCGTGGAGAATATGTGTAGAAGCCAAATATGTACAAAATATATGTCGCCCAAATACGAAGACAAGCGTAATGATTAGTACGAAGACAAGTGTAATGACTACTAGTACGAAGACAATTTCTATATGTTCTATGTTTTTATATGATTTGGTCAAACTCGTTCTCTCATGAATGCCCTGTTAAACGGTGAGTATGATTAAGATTCGTAACGTAAGTTTAAAAAAATTCAGCTATGTCACTACATCTGCAGTGGGAGCCCCGAATGGCCGAGTGGTCTAATGCGCTCTCGGTTACGGATCACTGCCATCTCACCTCTGTTTGCGTGGGATCGAGTCTCGGATTCGGCCAATGTGGGTATGTGAGTAAGCTTGCTAGTAGCTTCTCGTGGGTGGTGGTTCTTTCCGGGGTTAGCCTATCGTGTGCTGAAATATGGCGTTAAAACCCTATAACAACAACAAAAACGACGTCTGCAGTGAGATAGGTTTATTTCACATTCATCAAACTTATTGTAAGAAAGAGAAACGAAATATAAGAATCACATTTAATGTGTCAGAAATAAGACTATATTTTGTATATATTATGTTTACTTTGTTTTCACCTTCCCTTTAAAATCGCCCAGGCTCGAAAGAACTGAGTTACACTAATGTATATTACGTGTCCATGATACGGTCTTCTCTCTTTTCTCTCTCACTATATACGTTTTCATCGAGTAACGTCGTATTGTAATATTTGTTTGCCGATGTCCATTTATAATGTATGGGATGGGTGTTTCCTTTTTAACATGTCAATAAATAGAATAAGTTTTAAGTGAACTGAACTCAAGCGTGGATGATACATTAGAAAGATCTTGTAGGTGGTTTACATTACCTATATTCAACCAGCGGAAGAATTTTCCAACACACTGCATACAGTCCATGCAGTTTACGAGTGTCATCAGACGACGTATTACAATATTGCACACAAGTCAATTGATAATGAGGTTCGTCATGGGAGTAAAACCTCATATTTCGTGGTGTACCAATGGCAGTCAATGAGGACTGCATCTCTTTGATTTATAAAGTGATACTGTACGAGTTAAATATATATCAGTTTTCCATGACTTCGTTTTCATAGTGGGAATAATGAATATAAGATTGTCAGAAGAGGAGCGTAAGTATCTTGCTGGTGTGTACACATGGGTGAGGTCGGATAGGTATGTTGGACTGGAGTCCGTCAGTGAAACGTAGCCCAGAGAACAAATTTTACTAAATAACAATAATGTACAATATACTGTCCTAAATAAAGATATGTACTATATCAAGATGCTCACAAGATACTGTACTAAAAAGATACCGTCCTAAATAAAAATACTGTACTTAATAATAATACTGTTTTAAACAAAGATACTGTACGAAATAAAAATAGTGAATTAAACAAAAATACTGTACGAAATAAAGATATGTACTATATCAATATACTCACAAGATACTGTACTAAAAAGATACCGTCCTAAATAAAAATAATGTACTTAATAATAATACTGTTTTAAACAAAGATATTGTACGAAATAAAAATAGTAAATTAAGCAAAGATACTGTACTAAATAAAAATGCTAAACTAATTAACGAAAATGCACGAAATAAAAGTACTGTACTAAACAAAGACACTTTCCTAAATAAAGACTGTACAATATACTGCACTAAACAAAGATACGGTACAAAATATACTGCACTAAACAAAGATACGGTACAAAAGATGCTGCACTAAATAAAGATACGGTACAAAAGATGCTGCACTAAACAAAGATACGGTACAAAAGATGCTGCACTAAACAAAGATACGGTACAAAAGATACTGCACTAAACAAAGATACGGTACAACAGATACTGCACTAAACAAAGATACGGTATTAAACAAAGATCCTGTACATGATGCTGTACTAAATAAAGTTACTTTACTAAAAAAAAAAAGATAGAATACAGATACAGTAATCTTAATTGAAATCTGTGGGAATAGGTTTTTAAAAATCCCAAATGGATGACACAATGAAGTCGAACATATTTGAACGTTCACCCTTACAACTATTTTTGTGACTGATTATTTAAAAGAATTACTTCATACCCTAATATACACTGATAATTTCAGTGTGACACAACTTGACTCCCTTCATTCTCTGATCTACACTGATAATTTCTTTGTGATACAACTTGACTCCGTTCATGCCTTAATGTACATTGACAACTTCAGTGTGACAAAACTTGACTTCCTTCATGCCTTGATGTACACTGATAACACTGGTCAACAGTGAAATCATTACTGACTTGAAAAGGCCCTAATCTGTAGTATTTTGGTGTGCCGAACACGAATATAACCGTGAAAAATTTGTATTGGCTCTCGTTTTGAAGATATTCATATACCTCATTTTCTATGTTTCACTGTGTAAATTTCTCCAGTAGGACTGCAGCAACATCCGGAATAATGATGTAACATTGCATAATACCATCATGCTCACATCATCCACAGTTGATTGCATCATTTTCTGATGCAATGCAATACTAATGCCATGCGGCTGCTGAAGTAAGTTGACGTCAGCAGTGTACTATACATGTGTAGGCCTATTATACTAATGCCAGGCGGCTGCTGAAGCTGACGTAAGCAGTGTACTATATAAAGCCCAATCAGATAGGTTCAGCATTTAAAATATTTTAGACGTTCAAGCTACTGTTACATAAAACTTATTATTTTATCCATTTACGTACAATAAAGAACAGTAATGCCTCGAAAGTGTGTTAATACCGCGGACAATTTTTGCTATATTTGTGGGGAAGTGACATTTGCCAACCAGAAGAAAAGTATCAATTCTCAAGTGAAGAAGGCATATCATCTTTACTTCGGATGCGAGGTTGGTGACCAAGACAAGCCTTGGGCTCCGCATATATGCTGTGCTACATGTACAACACAGCTTTCACAGTGGTTGAATTGCAAAAGGTCATCAATGCCGTTTGCAGTCCCAATGGTGTGGAGAGAGCCAAGCAACCACCTAAATGACTGTTACTTCTGCTTGGTTCCTCCTCTTTCCGGCGGAATAACGAAGCGAAAGAAGTCGAGAATAGTCTACCCAAACATTCCGTCTGCATTGAGACCAGTTCCACATGGTGAGGGACTTCCTATTCCAGAACCTCCAGCAGAATATTCTCTTGATTCATCTGACGAAGACAAAGGTCAGTCGACCTGTTCTTCTCCTGGTCCATCAGCATGCAGTGATCCAGATTTTCACTGTGGTGCATCATCAACCCCACACAGAATAACACAGGAAGAACTAAATGACCTGATTCGTGATTTGGACTTATCAAAGAACAAGGCAGAATTGCTAGGATCAAGACTCCAACAATGGAATCTTCTAGAAGAAGATGTCACAATTACTGCATATCGAAAGCGCCACCAGCAATTGGAGCCTTTCTTCAGAAAGGAAAGTAATCTGATATTCTGTTCCGATATTGAGGGCCTCATGAATGCTTTAAAAATCACTCATGACCCACAAGAATGGAGACTATTTGTGGACTCTTCGAAACTGAGTCTCAAGGCTGTGCTTTTGCACAATGGAAACATTCTTCCATCTATTCCAGTAGCGTATGCTGTCCACATGAAAGAGACATACGATAACTTAAGGCAGCTACTGAATTCCATTGAGTATAACAAGTACAGCTGGCACCTCTGTGGTGATTTGAAGGTAGTTGCCCTTTTAATGGGACTGCAGCAAGGATATACAAAATACATGTGTTTCTTATGCGAGTGGGATAGCCGAGCAAGGGAAATGCACTACATGAGGAAGGAATGGACTCACAGGCAGAATGTAGCCATTGGAGAGAAGAATATCCAACACCCAGCTCTGGTTGAGGCTCAGAAAATCTTGCTACCACCCCTTCACATCAAACTAGGTTTGATGAAGAACTTCGTGAAAGCCATTGACCGGACTTTGCCAGCATTCCGATACCTGCATGAAAAATTCCCTCGACTCAGCGAAGCAAAGATTAAAGAGGGAGTTTTTGTGGGTCCTCAGATTCGAGAGCTTTTCAAAGATGACCGGTTCAACAACTTGCTGGAAGGTGACGCGAAACAAGCATGGAATGCTTTTCGCCTAGTTTCTACAAACTTCCTCGGAAATGTTAGGGCAGAAAACTATAAGGAACTAGTAGAAGACATGTTGATGAAGTATAAGAAACTTGGCTGCAATATGTCTCTAAAGATTCACTTCCTTCATTCCCATTTGGATTTCTTTCCTAGCAACTGTGGTATTGTTAGTGATGAACACGGCGAACGTTTTCATCAAGATATCGCAACAATGGAACAAAGATACCAGGGAAAATGGTCCACTACAATGCTGGCTGACTACTGCTGGACACTCCTCAGAGATGCTCCCGAACAGCTGTACAAGAGACAGGCGAAGAAATCTAAGATGTAGTCAATGACTTGATTTTTTATAGGTAGGCTATTACAGTTGACCTTTTACTATTGGAATGCATTTCGTTATGTAAACATTAATTTCTTGCAGATTACAAAAAAACTAGAGCCAATTTTGCAATTTGACTGTCATATTCGTGTTCAGCACATAAAAATTGATAAGAATTGACTAATTTTATTTCAGTAACATGACTTTTGTAAAAATTTGTTGTCCAGTGTAATTTCAGTGCGACACAACTTGACTCCCTTCATTCTCTGATCTACACCGATAATTTCAGTGTGATACAACTTGACTCCGTTCATGCCTTAAAGTACATTGACAATTTCAGTGTGACAAAAACTTTACTCCCTTTATGCCTTGATGTATATTAATAATTTAATTGTGACACAACTTGATTACCTTTATGTCTTGATGTACATTGATGATTTTATTGTGACACAACTTGACTACCTTTATTCCGTAATGTACATTGATGATTTTATTGTGACACAACTTGACTACCTTTATTCCGTAATGTACATTGATGATTTAATTGTGACACAACTTGATTACCTTTATGTCTTGATGTACATTGATGATTTTATTGTGACAAAACTTGACTACCTTTATTCCGTAATGTACGTTGATGATTTCATTGTGACACAACTTGACTACCTTTATTCCGTAATGTACATTGATGATTTTATTGTGACACAACTTGACTACCTTTATTCCGTAATGTACATTGATGATTTTGTTGTGACACAACTTGACTACCTTTATTCCGTAATGTACATTGATGATTTAATTGTGACATAACTTGATTACCTTTATGTCTTGATGTACATTGATGATTTTGTTGTGACAAAACTTGACTACCTTTATTCCGTAATGTACGTTGATGATTTCATTGTGACACAACTTGACTACCTTTATTCCGTAATGTACATTGATGATTTTATTGTGACACAACTTGACTACCTTTATTCCGTAATGTACATTGATGATTTTATTGTGACACAACTTGACTACCTTTATTCCGTAATGTACATTGATGATTTTATTGTGACACAACTTGACTACCTTTATTCCGTAATGTACATTGATGATTTTATTGTGACA
This sequence comes from Sinohyriopsis cumingii, assembly GCA_028554795.2. Taxonomy (NCBI): domain Eukaryota; kingdom Metazoa; phylum Mollusca; class Bivalvia; order Unionida; family Unionidae; genus Sinohyriopsis; species Sinohyriopsis cumingii. Next base: position 46,321,026 of record CM068839.1, read on the forward strand.
CAACTTGACTACCTTTATTCCGTAATGTACATTGATGATTTAATTGTGACACAACTTGATTACCTTTATGTCTTGATGTACATTGATGATTTTATTGTGACAAAACTTGACTACCTTTATTCCGTAATGTACATTGATGATTTTATTGTGACACAACTTGACTACTTTTATGTCTTGATGTATATTAATACTTTCATTGTGACACAACTTGACTACTTTTATGTCTTGATGTATAAACAATTTCATTGTGACAAAACTTAACTACCTTTATGTCTTGACGTATATTAATACTTTCATTGTGACACAACTTGACTACTTTTATGTCTTGATGTATAAACAATTTCATTGTGACAAAACTTAACTACCTTTATGTCTTGACGTATATTAATACTTTCATTGTGACACAACTTGACTACTTTTATGTCTTGATGTATAAATAATTTCATTGTGACACAACTTGACTACCTTTATGTCTTAATATACATTGATAATTCCAGCGTGACAAAACTTTACTAGATGGCCGCTATCGCTTGACCGGCTTGAAGCAGCTGTTCCGTTTTTTAGTGCCTTTTCATGATATATGTGCTTGTTGCCTGTTTTCATCTTCGTTATTGTGTTCATTATGTATTGACTGTTAAATTCGTATGTGTTTCTTCATCTCCTTGTTTTGGAAATGAGAACAATTAGACTTTTTCTCAGCTGTCTTGCTCCACTGTTTTTGAACAAACCGCCATCACGTGATACTCGCCAATCAACCCTTTTATGCAACGATGGACCTTCATTAATTGCTTTAAATGATCACTCCTTGGCTCTCCACACTTCATTATGCTCTAGACTAAACGAACTGGGACTACATTCATCATTACCTAAATGTAAACAGAATCGAAAAAAGAAACGTTGTCTCAAAGCTGGCGGGCGTAGAACAGGAAGAAGAATTCCAGTTATCTCCCTTATTTCGGCTCAACAATTGAAAAAGAATTCGACCGTTAATTTAGATAACCTAATTCAAATCCCTATTAATTCGTCAAACTTCGTGTCAACTATCTAAAAAATACCTCTGCGCATTGCATTATTCAATGCCCAGTCAGTATGACCACCGGAAAAGCGCACAGAAATAGCTAATTTTGTCAACGACCAGAATATTGACGTATTTTTCCTGACAGAAACATGGCTAAAAACATCAGGCGATGAGCCCAATTGTGTCCGGATCTAACACCCACTGGTTACTCCATCAAGTCGTTCCCCCTTAATTCTCGCAGAGGTGGAATTGATGTCATCACAAAGAACTCCATGATAAAACGTCTTAACTACACCACAACATTCAATTTTGACCACACATCGTTTGAACTAGTCCAAACCACATTCACACTGGAGCAAAGGTCAGTCCATTTTTCTACCTATACCGCCCTCCTCCTAGTAGAAAAAAGCAAGCTGGCTGAATCTCTCTTTTTGGAGCAGTTTCCGAATCTCCTGGACTATGGAAATTCGATAGGTGGCAACCTGATTATTCTTGGAGATTTCAACTTTCACTTTGACTGTCCCGGAAACTCAGATACATCAAAACTCATAGATTCCATTAATGTTTTCAACCTCAAAGTGTCATTTAACCAACCCACCCATAAACATGGTCACATTTTAGAATGGATTCTTCATAGACCTGATGATAACATTCTACGGTCCTCCCTGGTATCCTATGACCTTGCATCAGATCACCTCTGCATTATATGCCATCTTGACGTATCAGTCCCTAACTCTCGACCTTTATCTGCTACTAAGAGAAACCTTCGTATGATAAATAGAACCAAACTAATGCACGAAATCCAAGCTAACCTAACAACTTGTTTACCTCCTAACTCGGACCAACTCGATAACTGCCTGCGTTCATTGCTTGACAAACATGCCCCAGCTACCAAGTGCAGAGTATCAATTCAAATCCATGGTATAGCAGTGTTAGGGACCAGCTTCGCACTGCTAAAAGAGACCGCCGTAAAGCTGAGAGGCTCTGGCTTTCCACCAGACTCGCTACTCATAAGCAAATCTATGAAGCCGCTAAGAGGAATGTCACAAATATAGTCCATGCAGCGAAATCAGCCCACTACACTACTAAGATCATGGAAAGTTCCAGCTGCAAAGAGATCTTCGAGATTACTAACAAGCTAACCTTCCGGACATGTTTGCAAATTTCTTCCGTCACAAAGTACAAACCATTAGAGATAAGCTTGACACCACAATTTCAACTGACTCCTCGTCACCATACAGTTGGGATACAGATTTTGAGCGGCAACCATTAGCAGCATTTGAACTTGTCTCTATGGATTTCGTACGTACAATCCTGATAAAGAGTGCAACAAAGTCTTGTGAACTTGATCCAATTCCAACATCACTGCTGCTTTAGTGTTTAGATCCAGTATTGCCTTCACTAACTGATGTTATTAATACCTCTCTTCCATCCGGGGAATTCCCATCATTTTTCAAAACTGCCATTGTAAAGCCTATGCTGAGGAAATGAACACTAGACCATAACGATTTAAAGAACTACCGCCCAGTTTCTAATCTCCCATTCATATAAAAAATCTTAGAAAAGGTTGTTCTATCCCAGCTTGTATCTCATTTAAATTAAAACAGTCGTTTTAGCAATGTTCAATCTGCATATCACTCTTGCCATAGTACTGAAACTACTCTTCTAAAAGTAGTTAATGACATTCTCTCTGCATTGGATAGCGGAAAGATTACAGTCCTCATCCTCCTTGATTTGTCTGCAGCATTTTACACAATATACCATGATATATTACTTCACCGTCTCCAGCATGTATCTGGCATTCACGATACAGCCTTACTGTGGTTCAAGTCCTACTTGGTCAACTGGACACAAATTGTGTCTGCAAATGGAATACACTCCAGCCCAGTCGATATATGTTGTGGTGTTCCACAGGGGTCTGTTCTTGGATCTGTTCTCTTCATTCTGTACACTCAGTCGCTCTCAAGTGTCATAGATCATCATCCAGTGTCTCCCCAGTTGTGCGCTGATGACACCCAAATATACAAATCTAGCCACCCAACTGAAGTTGATGCTACCATCCACTGTGTAGAGAGGTGCATTTCTGATGTGAAATCATTAACAACATGTAACAAGCTGCAGGTGAATGATGATAAAACTGAGACCATTCTGATCACAACACAAAGGCTTTCTCATTAACATCCTTTACCTGTAACAATAAATATCAGCAATACCAACATTAAATTCACACAATCAGTACGAAACCTAGGTGTTGCTCTGGACAGTACTCTCACATTGCACCAACATGTCATGAACATATGCAAGGCTGCATATCTTGAGCTGAGACGCATGAGCTCAATTCGCAAATATCTTTCAGTTGATGCCACTAAAACACTTGTGTGTTCGTTAGTACTTTCAAGACTGGACTATTGTAACTCAATTCTGTCTGGTTCATCTCAATATCTGCTCCAGAAACTTCAAAAAGTTCAAAACACAGCTGCTCGGATCATACCTAGAGTACGACGATCAGAGCACACCTCCCCGCTACTCTGTACCTTACACTGGCTATCCATTCGATCCAGAATCAAACACAAAATTTGTTCTCTGTGCTACGTTTCACTGTCGGACTCTAGTCCAACATACCTATCCGACCTCACCCATGTGTAAACACCAGAAAGATACTTACGCTCCTATTCTGACAATCTTATACTCATTATTCTCACTATGAAAACAAAGTCATATGGACAGCGTTCTTTTGCATACCAGGGCCCAGCAACGTGGAATGAGTTGCCCACTGAACTTAGACACAAAGACACGGTGATCACATTCAAGAGGGCTCTCAAAACTCACTTATTACCACAGCAAGAACAAACTTAAAGACCTAATAATGTTTCCTACCTTAAATATTCTCAGCATGTTTTTTTTTTAATGTTTTCTAATTTCATTGTGTTTGTTTTTGTAATCATATTATGTTTTTTTTTATTTATTTATCTTATAGGTGTTGTCTAATGTTGTAAAGCGCTTAGAGCTTCTAAAGATTAGGCGCTATACAAAGTCCTCATTATTACTGTTATTATTATTGATTACTCTGTTGATTCGTCCTTCAATACTTTTGCAATGTCATTTTCAGGTTTGCCCAGATGTAATGCGATGACGTCACGACATCTGTTCATAAAGCGGCCAATGTCACCTTTTTTTTTAGACTTATGTTTATTTTTAGTTACACGCATGTATCTTATTGCATGTCATTGAGACGGTCGTATGCGTTTGTGAAGAAATGTAAGCATAACAGTGGAGTTAATGTCATACTGACAGATCCTATAACGGTCCACTGATTATCAAAACAGAGAGACGGTTGTTCATCTTGCACAAGGACATAGCCTGTTTCGATGTCTTTTTTTATATTTACACTGTTTCATGACATTTTAATATCTGAGATTATTTCAGGTATGGCTGTTTCACGGTTTGTTTATATTATGGACTACTTCGTTGTATACGTTCCCGATTAAGCTAGTGCCGGGCCTGAAGCTTTACTTAGCAAGGGCACTAAATACTTTTTAAAAACACATAAATAGTAAAACACATACATTTTTAACTTGCATGTTGAAGTAATTGTATCTTTTCATTTGCTATACAGCCAGATATTACGACAAATATGTCTGACGTTTCAGTAATAGCATCATTTACATATAGGTAATTGATAGCTTGAAATCATGTAACGTGAGGCCCTTTAAAGCGAGGAGCCCGTAGAAAATGATACTTTTGCTACTAAGATAATCCGGCACCGTTGCTAGAACTGTTTCAAGGTATTTTTTATATTTAGGACTATTTCAATATCTTTATTATATTTAGGTCTCTCGCCACATTGTACAGTGTTACGTTTAGGCTGTTAATAAACGCAACAAGGAAAGAGTGAAAACAACAAGCTTTGTAAAATTTAACAAATAAATTATTTCCCTAGAAAAACAAGATAAAATGGAATAAAGAACTTACGGTTTCAAGAATCAGATCCAAAAATGATCCAAGAATATTCCAAGATTTAAAAAGTATTAGTCCTAGTAATAATATGCTCTAATGGATTTGAGTTCAATTCCCGAACCAAAATCAAAAATGGAAGGCGATGACGCATGATATAGACAGTGTAGTACTGATGTGTCAACAGTTCGCCGTTAATCCACAACAATAATATTTCGGTGTTTTAATTCCGAATAAAAATTCAATAAATTTCTTTGTCGGAGAATTCTTTATGAGCACTTATATACTCTCAAGGGAAAGGAACTAATCTCTTAGAATCCAAATAATTTGAAGAAAAATTAAAATGTAACTCCTACTGGTCACAACAGAGAAAAACTTGCTATTTAAGTGTTTAAAAGCCAGACTGAGATTATTTCTTAAAATATCGCTACTAACCTAGCTACTGCGCAAAACAGATGCCCGTACGAGGTGTGCGTGATGACTTTCCAGAACATTTTAGAAGGTTTACATCACGCACTCTCACGACAGCATCGATTTCACTCTTTAAATCACACAATAAGAATGAATCTTAAATAGTTTCTTGCTCAAACTGTTACTAATTCTGCATCAAGGTCAGGAGCTAGGTCAGCATAAAGATACAAAGTTCTATTTTTAGGTGTTTATGAACAAACAGTCAAGTCAAACTAATTTCTCGAAAATGTAAAATTCCTGTAAACAAAATTACATTACTATAGCATGTTATGGAATTAAAACGAAATTAAAACTAAGAAACAAACGATTTAATTAAATATAACTTAAATACAGTATACATAACAACAGTATTTTGAACGTTTGCCAAATTCAGTATTCGCAGTCTGACGAAGCTGAAAAGCCTTTATCTTCATAAAGTAGAGTGCTTATGTGTTCATATCATTTGGTGGAGCATCGCTTACTTAATTGGTTTAGGGTCTGATTCGCAATCCAACGGTCGTGGGTTCAGTGTCCATCCAGGCTAGCCCAGTTCGTCGGCCTCGGTGTGTGCTAGGGATAGGCCCCTAGTTCCAGTTTCTTTGGCATGAAATGACCAAGTATTTGTTATAAGTGATTTTATAATCAACAAAATGCAAGCCTTACCACTGGGACACGAGGCGGTGAATGATGAATTAAATATTTTGACGATTTCATACACAGATGCCTTTTTTATAGCAGTAACATTATTACATCCTACCGTATTCTAAGAAATACCAGCTATGACTATATAAAAAGTCATTAACCCTATTACTATCAAACAGAAAGACCAGCACAGACTTCGATTTGGTTTCAGTCTATTAATGGACGATCTTTTCAAACAGCATGTGGTCTCTAGCAATAAGTTCATGCTTTAAACCAGAAACAGCAAGCATTTTCTCTTAAAACTTAACTAACTATGTTACCCTCAGACACCAAAAATATTTTCTCTTGAGACTGGATAAGCCATGTTACCCTCAGACACGGCAAGCATTTTCTCTTAAAACTGTACAAGTTATGTTACCCTCAAAAATCGAACAATAGGACCTTCTTAATAAAGGGTAATCCGTTGCAGTCGGTTGAGGTCAACAAAGAGATCGTCAAGGAAGTCCATTAGTACATAATTACAATTAAGAAATTTATTTATCACTAGTTACGTTTTCACATGAAGCTGTTGCATCACCGGTACGTGTTTTATTATCATAAATATATACCACACGAGCTAAAGTTAAACGTCCTTTATCCACACCCACACCCTTCCCATCAATGCGTACATCTTCATATTTTTCTTTCCTTTATATTTATTGACTTGCAAAGATATGGTATCATGATGTAAACATATAAGTTATTGTCTGATATTATTACAGTATTATATGTTCAGTTTTCTTTCAATGCCATGGAATCATGTTACACCTTCATTAATCATATCAGCCTTTTATTGTGAAAGGGCAGATAGCTTTAAATAACCTCATGCTTGTTGCTCAATGACATGTATTTGTTGTTCGATACTTTCCACGAGGATTTCTGTACATAAATACTGTTTCAACCAAATGCTAAGTACACCTTATAACATATTATTCGCGTCTACTAATTTTTTTTTTTTTGCCATATAAAAAAGAACCACCAGTGTTTTGCCAGCAAAATATATGACAGTGAAAGAGATGGGATACTTGGTGACGTTTACCTTATATGGTGCCCGATGATGTATGAAGATGGTCCAAAGAAGAAATTGTAGGAAAGGGGTGTGGCAAGGAGTTTTGTTCCACTTGTTATCATCGGTCACATTATTGCACAATTGGTATGAAAGAAAATTCTAATAACATTAAATGTAAACTTGAAGTCTGCAAATTTGTAGTTTGCTATTATATTTCATTTCTCGAGAGTTCTAATGCGGCAAATTATAAAATCGATCTGGTATGTATTATTGAATTATAAAATCGATCTGGTATGTTTCATTGAATATTCTGACCATACAGGAAGTCATGACATATTAAGGGTCATTATTGCCTAATGACCTGAATCACGCCCTAGGTGTTGACGTTTCGTCTATAATAAAAAGTTCGCCGCACGTCAGTCAAACTCTTATTACCCGTCGATATCACGAGGATTACATGTGGACAGAAACCTTGTCGGATATCGGGGCCTAATATCAGTTACCTTGCAGACATTATGTACAAATTTTAATTGTCAAAACATCGAATTACAGCTATTTTCCATTTAAATTACATTTTAATTGTCGAAACATCGATTTACAACGATTTTCCATTACACTTTCACAAGGTGTGCTTCGTTAATGAGTAAGCCTGGCGACCCTTGAATAACGTAACCTCAACCAGATATTATATTTCACGAGAGAAAATTCCAAACCTCTGTACGTAGTTCACCGTTCTGTTCATGGGTAGAATATTTATCCACCCGAATGATAAAGCGTACTGGGATATAAATGGCTATAGTTAAGTGCTCACATACATGCTAACAAATTATCAGGAAAGAGGCGTGGAAGATTTAGTGGCGAAATGGGTTAAGATTAATAAAGTCTTTATAAAATTGAATTTATATAAATATATGCCTGAATTTTCTATTTTACCGAAATATTGGATTATAGCTAGTGATATTAATTATTTGTTAATATTGGACGGATATATTATGAAATATCATCGATTAGGTGAGGTATTTATGATGGGAGGGGCAATGCTGGAAATATTTTTTTAATGCCACCCAAAAACTATAGTGTACATAATTACTGATATGTGCAATGTTCCACCGATCCTAATAGAGAATACAAAGGCTCAGTGCTAGTTAAAATATGTCAATGGCTATTCAAACCAAAGGTACAGGATTCTTTTTTTACTTTCAGTTCATGGCATAAGCGACTCTGCCCTTCCAATGCACTAAGTGTAGTTGATTGGTTTCACTTTGTCACTGTCAACATTATGATGTACATAGGACAGTTTGGTGCAGTACTCTTCGGTTCGTCACTTTTAATATTTGATGTACATAGGACAGTTTTGTGCAGTGCCCTGTGTACGTATGACAGTTTTGCGTAGAACCCTATGTAAATATGGCAGTGTTGCGTAGTACCCTGTGTACATAGGATAGTTTTGTGCAGTACCATATGTACATATGACAGCTTTGTGCAGTATCCTATGTACATACGACAATTTTGTGCAGTACCCTGTGTACCTATGACAGTTATGTGCTGTACCCTATGTACATATTACAGTCATGTGTTGTACCCTATGTACATCTTACAGTTTTATGTAGTACCCTATTTACATATGACAGTTTTGTGTAGTACCATATGTACATATGTTAGTTGTGTGTTGTACCCTATATACATAGGACATTTTTGTGTTGTGCCCTATGTATATAGGACAGTTTTGTTTAGTACCCTATTTACATATGACAGTTCTGTGTAGTACCATATGTACATATGCTAGTTGTGTGTTGTACCCTATGTACATAGGAATTTTTGTGTTGTGCCCTATGTACAAATGACAGTTGTGTGTTGTTGTTGTTGTTGTTGTTGTGGGGTTTAACGCCATTTTTCAGCACACGATAGGCTATGCATGGCGGCCAGTATTAATAGTGGAGGAAGAACCCGGGAAAACCCCGGGAAGAACCACCGACCCACGAGAAGCTACTGGTAAGCTTTCTCACATACCCACATTGGCAGAATCCTAGACTCGAACCCAGACAGAGGTGAGATGACAGTGATCCGTAACGGAGAGCGCTTTAGACCACTCGGCCACTCGGGGCCCCGTTGTGTGTTGTACCCTATGTACATATGACAGTTTTGTGTACTACCCTTCGTTTAGATCTTGCACCACTGCATTTAAATTTACAACTGGTAAAAATAAGTGACGGTAACAACAATAATAAGCGTTGCGACAGACTAATATGAAATTATATAAGTTATATATGTACTTTGTTTTGTATCATTTTGTATCAAATTTTGTATTATGTTTTGTATCATGTTTGTGTCATGTTTTTTATCATGTTTGTGTAATGCTTTTGTTTGTATCATATTTTGTTTCTGTTATGTTTTGCATAATGTTTGTGTAACGATTTGGTTTGTATCATGTTTCTGTCATGTTTCGTATCATATTTTGTATCATGTTTGCATCGTATTTGCTTGAATGATGTAAAGCTGTTCGAAACATAATTTAAGGTATTGTCCTTGCAGGGAAAATAGATTCATTAGATTATATTGCTTACAATTTTTCTAATATTATTAATTTTTATTGTTATTTATTTTATTTGTTTTGAAGAGAATATTCACGTCCATTGTTTGGAGAGAATGTATGCACGCCGCGACCTCATCTAAATAAACGGAAAAGTGATTTCCGAGTTGTTGAAAATTGTCAAAAGGACGAATTGTGTTATATGTACATTAGGAACGAGTGCCTTCATAAAGAAACTTTGAGCTTGATTAAAGTGTAATAAAGATAAAAATATTTTAAATAAAAAGACGGGTAAGTTTAAAGATGGTATTAAAATAATCAGTAGGACTGAATGTAATCCCAGAGTTTTTGGGTACAGATTAGTATCATATTAAAAGCATGACTCATAGGATTACACCAATAAGATAAGCCAAACCCTCCCTCAATAAATAAAAAATTAAATAAAAAAATAAATAATAAATAAACAAAGCAAACAATAAAAGCAAACATTAATGATTAGAATGAATACAAAGTTGCTCATTCTCGATGTGATCGACCAGTCTCGATTAAGCCTTGTAACCTCAAAAGGAGACCTCGATAAAACCTTGTAACCTCAAAAGAACACCTCGATAAAACCTTGTAACCTCAAAAGGATACCTCGATAAAAAGTGTAACCTCAAAAGGATACCTGGATCTATATTTGTTGACAGATCAAAATCATAAAGACCGTTATATCATTGAAAAGAAAACAAAAATAGCGATTATTCAATAAAACATTGTCCTAAACGAATCTTAGTACATACATATCGATGATATTAATTTTCTTGTCTAGTTTTTAATGTTATTTTACAAAGTGATAAATACATAGTCATATAATACAGGTGTTATGGTAATGATTCATAAGAAATACAATTTTGTTGAATTTGATAACTATAAGGGTAATACTGTTAAGTTTGATAACTATAAGGGTAATACTGTTAACTTTGATAACTATAAGGGTAATACTGATGACTTTGATAACTATAAGGGTAATACTGTTAAATTTGATAACTATAAAGGTAATACTGATAACTTTGATAACTATAAGGGTAATACTGTTAAATTTGATAACTATAAAGGTAATACTGATAACTTTGATAACTATAAGGTAATACCGATGACTTTGATAACTATAAGGATAATACTGTTAAGTTTGATAACTATAAGGGTAATACTGATAACTTTGATAACTATAAGGTAATACTGTTAAGTTTGAGAAGTATAAGGTTAATACTAATAACTTTGATAACTATAAGGGTAATACTGTTAGCTTTGATAACTATAAGGGTAATACTGTTAAGTTTGATAACTATAAGGGTAATACTGTTAAGTTTGATAACTATAAGGGTAATACTGATAACTTTGATAACTATAAGGTAATACTGTTAAGTTTGATAACTATAAGGGTAATACTGATAACTTTGATAACTATAAGGTAATACTGTTAAGTTTGAGAAGTATAAGGTTAATACTAATAACTTTGATAACTATAAGGGTAATGCTGTTAGCTTTGATAACTATAAGGGTAATACTGTTAACTTTGATAACTATAAGGTAATACTGTTAACTTTGATAACTATAACGGTAATACTGATAACTTTGATAACTATAACGGTAAAACTTAAATTTGATAACTATAAGAATAATACTGTTAACTTTGATAAATATAAGGGTAATACTGTTAACTTTGATGACTATAAGGGTAGTACTGTTAAGTTTGATAACTATAAGGCTAATACTAATAACTTTGATGACTATAAGGGTAATACTGTTAGCTTTGATAACTAAGGGTAATACTGTTAACTTTAACTATAAGGGTAATACTGTTAACTTTGATAACTATAAGGCAATATTGTTAACTTTGATAACTATAACGGTAATGCTGATAACTTTGATAACTATAACGGTAAAACTTAAATTTGATAACTATAAGAATAATGCTGTTAACTTTGATAAATATAAGGGTAATACTGTTAACTTTGATGACTATAAGGGTAATACTGTTAAGTTTGATAGCTATAAGGATTATACTGATAATTTTGATAACTATAAGGGTAATACTGTTAACTTTGATAACTATAAGGGTAATACTGTTAAATTTGATAACTATAAGGGTAATACTGTTAACTTTGATAACTATAAGGGTAATACTGATATCTTTGATAACTATAAGGGTAATACTGTTAAGTTTGATAAATATAAGTGTAAAACTGTTAAATTTGATAACTATAAGAATAATGCTGTTAACTTTTGATGACTATAAGGGTAGTACTGTTAAGTTTGATAACTATAAGAGTAATACTGATAACCTTGATAACTATAAGAATAATAATGTTAACTTTGATAACTATAAGGGTAATACTGTTAAATTTGATAACTATAAGGGTAATACTGTTGCATTTGATATGTGCAAGGGTAAAACTGTTAAATTTGACAACTATAAAGGTAATACTGATAACGTTGATAACTATAAGGGTAATACTCTTAAATATATAAATGTACAGGTGATATTGTTGAATTTGATAAGTATAGAGGCAATGTTGTTCAATTTGATAACTATACAGGCAATACTGCTGAATTTGGTAGCTATACAGGTAATACCATTAAATTTGATAACTATATAGGTAGTACTGTTCAATTTGATAACTATAAGAATAATGCCTTTGAATTTCATAGCTATACAGGTAATATTGTTGAAGTTCATTACTATACAGGTGTTACGAAATACCTGATATGGCTTGGCTAGACCACCATAGATTCCAGTATTATTAAGGTGACGTGTTTGGCGCACCATATTAATTTTGTAAATATAATTTCCCTAGCAGGATCGCGTGACGCCAACATTGCTTGCGGGACACGTGCGTAATATATGTTATCGCGCGCGACTATATATATATATATATATATATATATATATATATATATATATATATATTACTTAGGGTTCTTGACTGGGACAGCCATTAGAAAGAAGTTCTTTGTACGTTTAGCTGTCGGGGCGGGATCGTCATTATGGTTTGCCTAGTTTGAGACAAGTTGGTTGAGTTATATTCTTTTTAGTTTAAATTATTATTCAGTTTCGCAAAACACGTTCAATGTTATAATATATAGGCTTACATTGTTTTATTATACTTTTAGTTTAATTCACCAAGAGTGTATGGCTTCTATAAGTTGGTTGCGTGAGATGGTACGGTTCAGATTAGGATATAGACATATATGCAGTACTCCTGTTCGTAGTGTATGTGTTGCTGTTATAACTAATACTGAAGATGTTCATATATACATGTTTGGCATATCACTTATTTTTAGCCAATTAGTGGTATGTTATTCTCCAATTACAGAAGGTCGTACATAAGGAAACATGTCAGGTGTGTTGGTATTGGTTCGTTTGAAACGCTCAAATGTTATTTATCTGAATAATAATCAGAAAACAGATTATTTGGAAAGTTGTTTTCTCATATTCAGCCAACTAGGTGTTAATAACTAGGAGTGGATAACTAACTGTGGATAACTGGGTCTTTTGTAAAAACATTTTTACAATTATTTGTTCCAGAGGATAATACACTTTTTCCATTGTCACTCAAACGTTTATTTCTCAAACCCCATTGTCTCAAATGGCGATAGCTCGATTACGTTACACAAGGTAATACCTATGAATTTAATTACTATACAGGTAATATTTTTAAATGTATTAACTATACAGGTAATACTATTGAATTTAATAAATTTAGAGGTAATAGTTTAAGTTATTAACTATAGTGGTAAATTAAATTAAACCATAATGGGTTTGGCTTAGTTATGGCTCTGCAGGCTTTACAGAGGCTTACGATATGAGTATACCGTTGTATATGTATGACTTGTTTTTACTTTCAACATAACAAATTACGAAAATTGAGGACCACGTGGCAGATGGGTCAGTCATGACAAAATGCGTTTTTTGTACTGTACAACACCTTCTAAATGTAGATGATGTTTTTTACAAGGTAGTTTTTCTCTGTATTTTATATTTGACGAGGATGCAGCAATCTTTGCAAAACTACATTATTAAAAATTATCGAAGCACACACGCATACACACGAACAAAGAGTTATTAAAATCATGCGGAATAATTTGGCGTCATATACCGTGTTTTGGGACATGCTCACAGAGTAAGGAAATACAGAAATCGGACTGGTTCAAGCTTAATACTCGTAAATAAGCAGTGATCGCTCTAACTTTACTTGTCTCACTTTGTTGTACATTTTACGTTGACTTCAATATCGATTTTATGGTTAAAATTCTGCAGTAAATGTAAAGCCTGTAAAAGATTTTTCGTTAATAATAATTGCATTAAAAATAGCAAAATCTAGAGATCCCGCTTCATGTTTATAAACCAAGTTTTAACAGGAAACATCTCAAACCATTTGATTATATTCTGGCCAGTGTATGATTTGCGAAAACTTGCTTTGACGGTATCTGTTAACATTTTTATAAAAAAAATTAAAAAATCCATTACTAGCAGCTTTGAAAAGAAACGTCCTCAATTTAACATTTCAGACCAGTTTATAATCAATGCATATTCTATTTGTTCTTTTTATTAGTATATGTAATTAATCAATCTAATTACTAGTATATGTAATTAGTCAATATTTTACCAGTATATGTAAATATTCATCTATCTAGCAGTACATGTAATTAGTCAATATTTTACCAGTATATGTAAATATTCATCTATCTAGCAGTACATGTAAATAGTCATCTCTCTAACAGGATATGTAAATAGTCATCTATCTAGCAGTGTATGTAAATAGTCATCTATCTAGCAGTGTATGTAAATAGTCATCTATCTAGCAGTGTATGTAAATAGTCATCTATCTAGCAGTGTATGTAAATAGTCATCTATCTAGCAGTGTATGTAAATAGTCATCTATCTAGCAGTGTATGTAAATAGTCATCTATCTAACAGTATATGTAAATTGTCAATCTTATCTAGTAATGTAATTAGTCAATCTATTTACTACTATATGTAATGGCAATATTATAATTGGATTCATATCGTATAAATGAGTAAAACCAACTGTATTGATGATAAACTTGGCAAATGAATAACTCAAGCCACACACACACACACACACACACACACACACACACGATTAGTTCCGAAAAATAACTCACTGGAAAAAGATAAGTGTATCAATGGGGCAGAGTTTCAATATTTACTTTTCTTTAAATGAGTGAAATAGAGATTATTCGTCATAAATTTGCCACATAAATAACACATTATAGAGATCTTTCAATCTGTTTTATAAATCTTTAATTTAAATTGGTCAAACATTTAAAAAAACTCGAGCCTTTAAATTGTGTATGTGTGTATGTGTAAAAAATAGTCAGTCTTGGCATAGAGTTAATGTCGCAACATTTGTGGAACTTGTGGAAATTCCAAACCTTGTACATTGCAACTGCATTGTTTGTTCTTTATACATGCCCTTAAGGTAAATACTTTTATATTGTTTAATATAGTCTTCGCCGTGGTAAAGTCTAATCTGGTTGTCAGTGAAAATCATAGCCGGAGAGTATTGTGATTTGGTAGCTTTTGTCACCCATGTATCAGTGTGAGTATGTGGTGCGTGACATTCACAGTGAACAGACAGCTGAATACCTATGTAAATACAGCAAATGGAGTAAGTACTTGCTTCTGTGCCCGTTCATACGTGTTCTCAGCATATTTTTACGCAAGTATCGGACAGCACGGAATTTCAAAAAAGACAAGATTTCTTGGCGATATAGTTGTGAGGAAAGTGTTCAAATATTTGAAATATATAACATTCATGGATCTCAGTGACGGAACATACATTGTATGCCAACTAGATACAGCACTAGAGATTTTAAAGAGAAATTAGGGACAGGTTAGTATAACTAAAGTCTGCAATGTTGTTAATACTAACTAATGCTTGAAATTAAGGAAAAAATAGGAGCAGGTTAGTATAATGAAGCTTACGTTGTTAAAACTAATTAATACTTACAAAGATACTTCTTCCTTAGTTCCCTCTCGTTTTCTTATTATCTTAATCTTTATTTGCTCCATGTTCTTTTAACTATATCTGGTCTTTGCTTATCTTTCATTTTCCTGTTTTACCCACTACTCCAACAAAACAAAAAACAAAACAAAAAGAAATGGGTTATGATAAAGAAACAAATGTAGAAAGTCTCAAATCCAACCACGTTGTCCACATTTATAATTCTCATATTTCTCAAGTGAGGCCTCTTAGTTTAATGCTGTCATGACCCGCGCTTATCAACCTGCTGACCTCCACAATAACCTCTCTACCTGTCGACCTAACTAGTTACCTGTGCATAGTATCCTTTGAAATCAAGGTTTAGAACTGAGCGTGAAAATGGCAGTTTCAACCTGTATACACCTATTATTTTTCTTTTCCTAATTTCACCACTACGGTGGCCTAGTGATTAGAGCGTCCGCCACGGATGCCGGAGGTCATTAAGAGGTTAGTGTTAGGACTGGTCGGCCTGGTGTCAGGATAATGTGAATGGGTGGGACATCAAGCTACACGGCTGCGGCATGATGCCGC
Source organism: Sinohyriopsis cumingii (assembly GCA_028554795.2). NCBI lineage: Eukaryota > Metazoa > Mollusca > Bivalvia > Unionida > Unionidae > Sinohyriopsis > Sinohyriopsis cumingii. The sequence goes on from CM068839.1 coordinate 46,337,252, forward strand.
AGTGCTAGAGATCACTATAAACTGTCACAATGCAGGCATCGTAGCGATATGACTGAAAAATCGTTAAAGCTAGGTTAATAGCCCAAATCCCCCCCCACACACACACACTTTTCCTAAGTTCGTGACCGCTCCGGTGGCCCAGTGGTTAGATCGTCCGCCTAGAATGCGGGAGGTCGTGGGTTCGGAACCCGGCTTAGTCATACCAAAGACTTACAAAAATAGTACTAACAGCTGCCTCGCTAGGTGCTCAGCATTAAGAGGTTAGTGTTAGGACTGGTCGGCCTGGTGTCAAGATAATGTGACTGGGTGGGACATTATACTGAATGTCTGCGGCATGAAGCCCCAGTGCTAGACATCACATTAAACAGCCACATTGCAGACATGGTAGCGATATTATTTCGTTGTATATGTTCCGGATTAAGCTAGTGCGGGTCCTGTAGCATAAGTTATAAAGGGCACTAAACATTTTTTCTCTCAAAAAACACAAATATTAAATCACATATTTTTAACTTGCATAGTAAAGCAGTTGTATCTTTTCATTTGCTATACACCAGATATTAACACCAGATATTACGACAAATATATCTGACGTTTCAGTAATAGCATTATTTACATATAGGTAATTGATAGTTTGTAAGCATTTAACGCCAGGTCCTTTAAAGCGCGGGGCCTGTAGAAAATGCTTTATTTTGCTACTAATATAATCCGGCACAGTTGTTATGACTGTTCCAAGGTATTTGTTTATAATTAGGACTGTTTCAACATCCTTATTATATTTAGGTCTCTCGCCACATTCTACGGTGTTACGTTTAGGCTCTTAATAAATGCAACAAGGAAAGAGTGAAGACAACAAGCTTTGTCAAATTTAGCAAATAATTTATTTCCCTAGAAAAACAAGGTAAAAATGGAAAAAAGAACTTACGGTTTTAAGAACCAAATCGAAAAATAATCCAAGAATATTCCAAGATTTGAAAAGTAGTAGTCCTTGTAATAAAATGTTCTAATGGATTTGAGTTTAAGTTCCTAGCCAAAATCGAAAATGGAAGGCGATGACGCATGCTATAGCCAGTGTGGTACTGATGTGTCAACAGTTCGCCGTTAATCCACAACAATAATATTTCGGTGTTTTAATTCCGAATAAATTTTCAATAAATGTCTTTGTCCAAGAATTCTTTATGACACTTAGGCATTCTCGAGAGAAAGGAACTAATCTCTTAGAATCCAAATAATTTGAAGAAAAATTAAAATGTATCTCCAACTGGTCAAAACAGGAAAAAAACTTGCTATCTAAGTGTTTAAAAGCCAAACTGAGATTATTTCTCAAAACATCGGTATTCGAGGTAGCTACTGAGCAAAACAGATACCCGTACGAGGGTCGCGTGATCACTTTCCAAAACATTTTAGAATTTTTACATAACGTGCTCCCAGGACAGCATCGATTTCACTCTTTAAATCACACAATAAGAATAAATTTTAAACAGTTGCTTGCTCACATTGTTACTAATTCTGCATCAAGGTCAGGAACTAGGTCAGCATAAAGATACAAAGTTCTATTTTTAGGTGTTTACGAAACAAACAGTCAAGTCAAACTAATTTCTCGAAAATGTAAAATTCCTGTAAACAAAATTACATTGCTTTAACATATAATGGAATATTTTTTTTATAAAAGAGTCATAACAATCAAACGATTGATATAAATATAAATTAAATAAAATATACATATACATAACAACAGTATTTTGAACGTTTGCCAAATTCAGTATTCGCCGTTTTATGAAGCTGGAAAGCCTTTATCATCCTAAAGTAGAGTGTTTATTTGTTCATATCATTTGGTGCAGCATCGGTCACTTAATTGGTTTAGGGTCTGATTCGTAATCCAACGGTCGTGAGTTCAGTGTCCATCCAGGCTAGCCCAGTTTGTCGGCCTCGGTGTGTGCTAGGGATAGGCCCCTAGTTCCCGTTTCTTTGGCATGAAATGGACATGAATGTGTTAGAAGTGCCGTTATGATCAACAAAATGCAAACCTTACCACTGGGACACTAGACGGTGAATGATGAATTAAATATTTTGACGATTTCATACATGGATGCTTTTTTATAGCCAGTAACATTATTACAGGGTTGTCCCTGCACACTTTATCCTACGGTATCCTAACAAATACCAGCTATGCCTATATAAAAAGTCATTAACCCTATTACTATCAAGCAGAAAGACTAGCACAGACTTCGATTTGGTTTCAATTTATTAATGGACGATCTTTTCAAACAGCATGTGGTCTCTAGCAATAGGTTCATTCTGTAAACCAGAAACCGTAAGCAATTTCTCTTAAAACTTTACTAACTATGTTACCCTCAGACACCAAAAATATTTTCTCTTGAGACTGTACAAACTATGTTACCCTCAGACACCGCAAGCATTTTCTCTTATGACTATACACACTGTGTTACCCTCAGAAATCGAACAATAGGACCTTCTTAATAAAAGGTAATCCGTTGCAGTCGGTTGAGGTCAACAAAGAGATTGTCAAGGAAGTCCATCAGTACATAATTACAATTAAGAAATTTATTTATCACTAGTTACGTTTTCACATGAAGCTGTTGTATCACAGGTACGTGTTTTATTACCATAAATATATACCACACGTGCTAAAGTTAAACGTCCTTTATCTACACCCACACCCTTCCCGTCAATGCGGACATCTTCATATTTTTCTTTCCTTTATATTTGTTGACGTGAAAAGAAACGGTATCATGATGTAAACTTGTATAAGTTATTGTCTGATAGTATTACAGTATTATATGTTCAGTTTTCTTTCAATACATTGGAAGCATGTTACACCTTCATTAATCATATCAGCCTTTTATTGTTAAAGGGCAGATAGCTTTAAATAACCTCAAGCTTGTTGCTCAGTAATATGTATTTGTTGTTCGATACTTTCCACGAGGATTTCTGTACATAAATACTGTTTCAACCAAATACTAAGTACGCCTTATAACATATTATTCACATCTACTAATTTTTTTCTTGCCATATGAAAAAAGAAACACCTGTGTTTTGTCGCGTAAAATATATGACAGTGAAAGAGATGGAATACTTGGTGACGTTTACCTTATATGGTGCCCGATGATGTATGAAGATGGTCCAGAGAAGCAATTGTATGAAAGGGGTGTGGCAAGGAGTTTTGTTCCTATTGTTATCATCGGTCAAATTATTGCACAATTGGTATGAAAGAAAATTCTAATAACTTTAAATGTAAACTTGTAGTTTGCAAACTTGTAGTTTGCTATTATATTTCATTTTTCGAGAGTTCTTATGCGGCAAGTTATACGATCGATCTTGTATGTATTATTGAATTATAAAATCGATCTGATATGTTTTATTGAATGATAAAATCGATCTGGTATGTATTATTGAATTATATTATCGATCTGGTATGTATTATTGAATTATAGAATCGATCTGGTATGATTCATTGAATATTCTGACGTTTCGTCTATAATAAAATGTTCGCTGCACGTCAGTCAAACTCTTAGTACCCGTCGATATCAAGAGGATTACATGTGGACAGAAACCTTGTCGGATATCGGGGCCTGATATCAGTTATTTGCAGACATTATATACAAATTTTAATTGTCATAACAGCGATTTACAGCTATTTTCCATTACATTTTTATTGTCAAAACGTCGATTTACAGCATTTTTCATTACATGTTAATTGTCGAAACATCGATTTACAACGATTTTCCATTATATTTTCAGCATAAATTAAACAAAATGTGCAACTAATTCTAATGGAATGAGGGTAAATATAAGTTGATTTTATAAGGTGTGCTCCGTTAATGAGTAAGACTGGCGACCCTTGAAATAACGTAACCTCAACCAGAGATCATATTTCACGAGAGAAAACTCCAAACCTCTGTACGTGGTTAATTGCTCTGTTGATGGATAGAATACTTATCCACCCGAATGATAAAGCGGACTGGGATATAATTGGCTATAGTTAAGTGCTCACATGCATGCTAACAAATTATCAGGAAAGAGGCGTGGAAGATTTAGTGGGGAATTGGGTTAAGATTAATAAAGTCTTTATGAAATTGAATTTATATAAATATACGCCTGAATTTTCTATTTTACCAAAACACTGGACTGTAGTTAGCGATATTAATTATTTGGTAATATTGGACGGATATATCATGAAATATGATCGATTCAGTGATGTTTTTATGAGGGGGGGGGGGCTATTGCTGGAAATATTGTTTTAATGCCATCCATAAAGTATAGTGTAAATAATTACTGATATGTGCACTGTTCCACCGATCCTAACAGAGAATACAAAGGCTAAGTGCTAGCTAAAATATGTCAAATGCTACTCAAACCAAAGTTACAGGATTCTTTTTTACTTTGAGTTCATGGCATAAGCGAATACGTCCTCTGCCCTTCCAATGCGCTAAGTGTAGTTGATTGGTTTCGCTTTGTCACTGTTAACGTTTGATGTACATAGGGCAGTTGTGTGCAGTACCCTATGTACATATGACAGTTTTGTGTAGTACCCTATGTACATATGGCAGTTTTGTGCTGTACCCTATGTACATAGGACAGTTTTGTGCAGTACCCTCTGTACATAGGACAGTTTTGTGTTGTACCCTATGTACATAGGATAGATTTGTGCTGTATCCTATGTACATAGGACAATTTTGTGCATTACCCTTTGCTTAGATTTTGCACCACTGCATTTAAATTTACAACTGGTAAAAGTAAGTGACGGTAACAATAAGAATAAGCGTAGCGACCGACTAATATGAAATTATGTAAGTTGTATATCTATTTTTTTTTGTATCATTTTGAGTCATGTTTTGTGTCATGTATGTGTAATGCTTTGGTTTGTATCAGGTTTCTGTCATATTGCGTATCATATTTTGTATCTTGCTTGTGTCATGCTTTGTATCATGTTTGTGTCATGTTTTGTATCAGGCTTGTATCGTATTTGTTTGAATGATGTAAAGCTGTTCGTGACATAATTTAAGGTATTGTCATTGCAGATAAAACAGATTCATTAAATTATATTGCTGACAATATTTCTAATATTTTTTCATTTTTATTGTTATTTATTTTATTTGTTTTGAAGAGAATATTCACGACCATCGTTTGGAGAGAATGTATGCACGCGACCTCATCTAAACAAACGGAAAAGTGATTTCCGAGTTGTTGAAAATTGTCAAAAGGACGAATTGTGTTTAATGTACATTAGGAACGAGTGCCTTCATAAAGAAACTTTGAGCTTGATTAAAGTGTAATAAAGATAAAAATATTTTAAATAAAAAGACGGGTAAGTTTAAAGACGGTATTAAAATAATCAGTAGGACTGGATATAATCCCAGAGTTTTTGGGTACAGATTAGTATCATATAAAAAGCATGACTCATAGGATTACACCAATAAGATAAGCCAAACCCTCCCTCAATAAATTAAAAATTTAATGAAAAAATATATAAATAAATAAATAATAAATAAATAAAGCAAACAATAAAACCAAACATTTATGAATCGAATGAATAAAAAGTTGCTAATTCTCGATGTGATGGACCAGTCTCAAATAAACCTTTCAACCTCAAAAGCAAACCTAGATTAAACCTTGTAACCTCAAAAGGATACCTCGATTAAACCTTGTAACCTCAAAAAGGAGACCTCGATAATAAGTGTAACCTCAAAAGGATACATCGATCTATATATCTCGCCAGATCAAACTCATAAAGACTGTTATATCATTTCAATGAAAATAAAAATAACAATTACTTAATAAAACACTGTCCTAAACGAATCTTAGTACATATATATCGATGATATTATTAATTTTCTTGTCGAGCTTTTAATGTTATTTTACAAGTGATAAATACACAGTCACAGAATACAGGTGTCATAGTAATGATCCATAAGAAATGTAATTTTGTTGAATTTGATGACTATAAGGGTAATACTGTTAACTTCGATAACTATAAGGGTAATACTGTTAAATTTGATAACTATAAGGGTAATACGGTTAAATTTGATAACTATAAGGGTAATACTGTTAACTTTGATAACTATAAGTGTAATACTGTTAAATTTGATAACTATAAGTGTAATAAGGTTAAATTTGATAACTATAAGTGTAATACTGTTAAATTTGATAACTATAAGGGTAAAACTGTTAAATTTGATAACTATATGGATAAAACTGTTAAATTTGATAACTATAAGGGTAAAACTGTTAAATTTGATAACTATACGGGTAATGCTGTGGAATTTGATAAATATGCAGGTAATACTGTGGAATTTGATAAATATGCAGGTAATACTGTTAAACTGATAAATGTACAGGTGATACTGTTGAATTTGATAACTATAGAGGTATTACTGTTGAATTTTATAATTAAAGAATTAATGCTGTTCAATTTGATAACTATACAGGTAATATTGTTTAATTTGGTAACTATACAGGTAATACCATTAAGTTTGATAACTATACAGATAATACTGTTGATTTTGATAATTATACAGGTAACAATTTTGAATTTGATAACTATACAGGTAATACTTTGAATTTGATAACTACACAGGTAGCATTATTCAATTTAATAACTATAAAAATAATACCTTTGAATTTCATAACTCTACAGGTAATATTGTTGAAGTTTATTACTATACAGGTGTTACGAAATACCTGGTATGGCTTGGCTAGACCATCACAGATTCCAGTATTATTAAGGTGACGTGTTTGGCGCATCGTAGTATTTTTGTAAATATACTTTTCCCTTGCATCGTGTGACGACTACATTGCTTGAGGGGCACGTGCATAATATATGTTATCGCGCGCGACTATATATATATATATATATATATATATATATATATATATATATATATATATAGGGATCTTGACCGGGACAGCCATTAGAAGGAAGTTCTTTGTACGTTTATCTGTCGGGGCGTGGTCGCCATTATGATTTGCCTAGTTTGAGACAAGTTGGCTGAGTTATATTCTTTTTAGTTCACATTAATGTTCAGTTTCGCAAAACACGTTCAATATTATAATATAGGCTTGCATTGTTTTATCATACTTTTAGTTTAATTCACCAAGAGTGTATGGCTTATCTAAGTTGGTTGCGAGAGATGGTACGGTTCATATTAGTATATAGACATATATGCAGTACTCCTGTTCGTAGTTTATTTTTGTTGCTATTAGAACTAATACTGAAGATGTTCATATATACATGTTTTGGTATATCACTTTCTTGAGCCAATCAGTGGTATGTTTTTCGTACAGTACAGAAGGTCGTACATAAGAAAACATGTCAGGTGTGTTGGTATTGGTTCGTTTGAAACGCTCAGATGTTATTATTCTGAAGGATAATCAGAAAACAGATTATTTGGAAAGTTGTTTTCTCGTATTCAGCCAACTAGGTGTGGATAACTGGGTGCGGGCTAACTATAGATGTAGCTAGAGACCGCTGTGGTAAGTAGAGATGAAAGATCGCCAGAAGTGCCAACGTGTGTGTGCATGGAAGGCCTGGTTGGTTAAAGTGACCGATCCGGGAAAGCGGGTCAAGACCATCATATGAAATGTCAAGTAAATAGTTCCGCTATCAGGGGCGGATTAAGGCTCACTGGTGCCCTAAGCACTGACAAATCTTGGTGCCCCGCTCCTTTCCACGTACACCTGGGAAGATAACCCTAGGGTGCACCATGATCAAGAAACAGAACATTATGATCAATTTGCACTAGTTTTATCAATTTTTTTTTTACAAATCTTCATTCGTTTTTTTCTTTTCACCCTTATCTCAACTTTGTGGTGCCCCCTTTGGCCCTAGTGCCCTAAGCACATGCTTAGTCTGCTTAATGGTTAATACGCCCCTGGGCGTTATGTATGAGAAATGTCAGTATGACTAGAAGAGAAATGTCATAGTGTTTGACAATAAAGAGTACTGTCAGTGTAGTGGATGACTAACGAGACAAGAGGTATGATAGTGTTTGACTATCTGAGACAATGTCATGGTGTTATTGAATATTCCAAATAATTGGTTATTTGTTCTTCATTATTTTCCATTGGGTCCATACTCTGTACTCTTGTAATTATTTCAGAGTCCTGTTTTTTTTGTTGTTTTTTTTTCACTCATTAGTACGAGAGGATAATATATTTTTGTCCATTGTCACTCACGTGTTTATTTCTCAAATCCCATTTGATCTCAAAGGGTAATAGCTCGATTACGTTATAACAGGTAATACCTATGAATTTAATTACTATGCAGGTAATACTGTTGAATTTGTTAACTATACAGTTAATACTATTGTATTTGGTAACTTTAGAGGTAATAGTTAAATTTGATTAACTATAGCGGTAAAGTCAAATTAAACCATAACGGGTATGGCTTAGTTATGGCTTTACAGGCTTACGATATGAGTATACCCTTGTATGTGTCAGACTTGTTTTTACTTTCAGCATAACCAATTATGAAGATTGATGATGACCAAATGCGTTATGCTGGTTAAAGAATGGTTATTATTATTATTATTATTATTATTATTGCTTTAAACATTGGATAAACTCTTCACAAGTATCTTTGCAATTTTGGTAGAAATGATATTGTTTGTACTATACAACACCTTTTAAACGTAGATGCTCTTTTTCGTAAGGTAATTTTTCTCTGTATTTGATTACATTTGACGAAGATGTAGAATCTTTGCATCACTACATTAAAAATTATCAAAACACACAATAATACACACGAACAAAGAGTTATTAAATATCATGCCATCACATTCATTAGTCTCACCTATACTACTGTCACATTACTGCTATCACATACAATACTCTCACCTATACTACAGTCACATTACTGATATCACATTCAATACTCTCACCTATACTACAGTCACATTACTGCCATCACATTCAATACTCCCACCTATACTACAGTCACATTACTGCTATCACATACAATACTCTCACCTATACTACAGTCACATTACTGCTATCACATACAATACTCTCACCTATACTACTGTCACATTACTGCTATCACATACAATACTCTCACCTATACTACTGTCACATTACTGCTATCACATACAATACTCGCACCTATACTACTGTCACATTACTGCTATCACATACAATACTCCCACCTATACTACTGTCACATTACTGCTATCACATACAATACTCTCACCTATACTACAGTCACATTACTGCTATCACATACAATACTCTCACCTATACTACAGTCACATTACTGCCATCACATTCAATACTCCCACCTATACTACTGTCACATTACTGCTATCACATACAATACTCCCACCTATACTACTGTCACATTACTGCTATCACATTCAATACTCTCACCTATACTACAGTCATATTACTGCTATCACATTCAATACTCTCACCTATACTACTGTCACATTACTGCTATCACATACAATACTCTCACCTATACTAATGTCACATTACTGCTATCACATACAATACTCTCACCTATACTAATGTCACATTACTGCTATCACATACAATACTACCGCATATGCTCCTGTCACATTAAACCTCTGTATGCGTGGGTTCGAGTTTCGGATTCGGCCAATGTGGGTATGTTAGAAACCTTGCCAGTAGCTTCTCGTGGGTCGATGGTTCTTTCCGGGGTTTTCCAGGTTTCTTCCTCCACCATTAATACTGGCTGCCATGTATAATCAGCCTATCGTGTGCTGAAACATGGCGTTAAACCCTACAATAACAACGTCACATTACTGCTATTGCATACAATACTACCGCATATGCTACTGCCACATCAACCGCTCCGGTGGCCTAGTGGTTAGAGCGTCCGCCTCGGATGCGGGAGGTCGTGGGTTCGATCCCCGGCCGAGTCATACCAAAGGCTTACTAAAATGGTACTAACAGCTGCCTCGCATGGCGCTCAGCATTAAGAGGTTTATGTTAGGACTGGTCGGACTGGTGTCAGGATAATTTGTCTGGGTGGAACATTATCCTACATGTCTGCGGCATGATGCCCCAGTGCTAGACATCATTATAAAGTGCCACACTGCAGACATGGTAGCGATATGACTGAAAAATTGTTAAAGCAGCGTTAAAAATCAAACACACACACACACACACACATACTGCCACATTACTTCTATCGCATACAATACTACCGAAAATACTAATGTCACATTACTGCCATCACATTCAATACTCTCACCTATACTACTGTTACATTACTGCTATCGCATACAATACTACCGCAGATACTTCTATCGTTTATATTACTATCAAAGAACCTAAAAATTGGCATCTTATGGTTTTTTTAATAAAGCTATTTTTAGTGAATGTTAAATTCACAATGATTTCTATAAATAAAGGTGTTATGGGCCTAACATAAGATATGCCAACAGAGTGTTGGACTCATTGTCCGTGTTCTACAATCCTGGACTTGGGTATAGCGCTCTCTGCACAGGTCTTCACTTTCGTTGGTTGTCACATATGACTAGTTGATGCATGCTAGTCATCAGCCTTTAACTGATTGCTTGAAGGCGTTTTTTATTTTTTTGTTATTCGGGCCTTGCTCTGATATTTCAAAACATTGAATGTCATATTAGTTTTGCGTTAATTGAAATAGCGTTTCAGCTCGAATCATTCTAATTGAAACCATGTTCCTTTTCGCTCTTTGCGATCTTAGGGATTCTGGCTGGAAGAGAGGGTTGACATTACATCGTTATGATAATAGACTTGTATATGTTTGATTCTTGTGTAAAAATTGCATTCGAGATTTACCCAAACAATCTAAACTAGGGTTTTGTCTCTTCAGAATTGTGTATTGGTTCGTCTTGAATATTGTATTTATAATGCACGAATATTTGCATAAGATAATGAAATTTTGTGCGAATGGACACTCATTAAATATTTCCATAAAATAATGGAAATTTTTGCGAATGGAAACTCATTGAATATTTGCATAAAATAATAGAAATTTGTGCGAATGGAAACTCGTTGAATATTTGTATTCAAGCAACCCCAAAACGAGCAGGAGCACGATAGTCAGTGATTCTGGTTAAACCAGTTACATAGTTAGTCAGTTTTAATTTATTCTATTTCTGTACACATTATCAAGGTCTGAATTTTACACACATTACCAAGTCTGCATTTTACACACATTACACAGTCTGCATTTTACACACATTACCAAGTCTGCATTTTACACACATTACACAGTCTGCATTTTAGGCACATTATCAAGTCTGCATTTTAGGCACATTATCAAGTCTGCATTTTACACACATTAGCAAGTCTGCATTTTGCACACATTACCTAGTCTGCATTTTGCACACATTAGCAAGACTGAATTTTACACACATTACACAGTCTGCATTTTACACACATTACCAAGTCTGCATTTTAGGCACATTATCAAGTCTGCATTTTACACACATTAGCAAGTCTGCATTTTGCACACATTACCTAGTCTGCATTTTGCACACATTACCAAGTCTGTATTTACGCACATTACCAAGTCTGCATTTTACACACATTAATAAGTCTGTATTTTACATACATTACTAAGTCTGTATTTTACACACATTACCAAGTCTGCATTTTACACACATTACACAGTCTGCATTTTAGGCACATTATCAAGTCTGCATTTTAGGCACATTATCAAGTCTGCATTTTATACACATTAGCAAGTCTGCATTTTGCACACATTACCTAGTCTGCATTTTGCACACATTACCAAGTCTGTATTTACGCACATTACCAAGTCTGCATTTTACACACATTAATAAGTTTGTATTTTACAAACATTACTAAATCTGTATTTTACGCGCATTACCAAGTCTGTATTTTACGCACATTACCAAGTCTGCATTTTGCACATATTACCAAGTCTATATTTTGCACACATTTCCAAGTCTGCATTTTACACACATTACCATGTCTGGATTTTACGCACATTACTAAGTCTGTATTTTACACATATTACTACGTCTGCATTTTGCACACATTACCAAGTCAGTATCCTGCTAAATTTGTCATTGCTGATTAGTCGTGCCCCCAAGTACTATTTTAAATACGGCTTTAGTAGTGCCCCCCTCCCGTACCTTTTAAATACGGTTTATAATAAATCCCATTAGTAGTATTTGGAATACGGCTTTAATAATGCCCCCTTGTACTATTTTAAATACGGCTTTAGTAGTGCCCCTCTCCCGTACCTTTTAAATACGGCTTTAATAAATCCCATTAGTATTTTAAATGTGGCATTAATAGTGCCCCCTAGTAAAATTTTAAATATATTAGTTTGATATAATGGCTCAATTTCTATGAAGTATTATCAAAAGCCAGTGACGGTCAGCACTGCTTTCAGTTTAATATTTTAAAAGCGTTTACGCTGCATCACATGACTTTGATTTTGAATAATTTTACTGATGTATTTTTCAAAGATAGCTCTACAGAACTGTACAACTTTTGTGACCTTTCATTCGGGTTCTTTCAAAACGTTTTGGACTCGTGATTAAATACTGGTTATGTACACTATTGTTCATTATCTCTCTCTTGGACACATTGACTGTACAATTTCCTGTAGCCCGAAGGATACTCAGGGGGCAACGGCGTCATATCGCATACGTTGCTGAGGCTTTATAGGCCCTCCCTTGTTTCCCCAATCTCATTTGTAGACACCTTACCAGCATATATGGCTGATTCGAGCTTTAGAGATGTCCTTTTAGTAACTTTTAAATGCCCGAAGGCTTTATTTTCAATACAAAATACATTTCGATCGAGGTTCTTCTGTTGTTTTTTTCTTCTAACTATTAACGTTTTCTAGGACTTAGGGTTTCAGGTCCGATTTTCCTGCTTGTAGGGTTTCGTTCCCCTTCTTCCCTATAAATATAGTTTCAGAAGCTTTGTTAGCTGAGGTTTTTAGTTTTGTCTTAGGTTTAAAATTTGAATCCTTTTGTATATTGTTTTGCTCTTTTTTATACGTGGGCCCTAAGGATCACAGTCGCAAAGGTTATAAATAATTATTCTGTAACCTTTTTTGGAGAGTGCGTGAGTGCATTTCCGTCTCTCTCATATTCATCCAGTTTCGTTTTGTTGTGTATCTGCTTTGTGTACTATATATAAATTTTGTGGGTTTTTTCCTCCTGTTGTATGCTTGATATTTCATCGAGGAACTCTTCGTAGTTTCGTTGGTATTATTTGTTTCTTCTGTTTCTGTCATTGGAATGAATGTGTTTTCATAGTCAAAACGATAGTATTCTTTTCTCATTCTTGTCTGTTTCTGCTGGAGGCGTTTTTTTTTTTTTTGTTTTTTCTTCAAAGTTTCATTAGGCTGGTTACTTTTCTTTTTGAAGACGTATCCCTTTGATTCTTTGTTCAGTTTCTGGTTATTTTCTGAGGCTTATCGTGTTAAAGGCGTATCCCTTTGATTCTTTGTTCAGTTTCTGGTTATTTTCTGAGGCTTATCGTGTTGAAGGCGTATCCCTTTGATTCTTTGTTCAGTTTCTGGTTATTTTCTGAGGATTATCGTGTCCTCTTTGCCTGCTGCACCCTTTAGTGACACTTCTTTTGTGGTTTAATGCTTTTTCGGAATTTGGTTGTTTCCCTTCACTTTGGAGTTTCACCGTTAGTCATGTATTTCTCTTGTTTCGTCGTCTTACGATTAATAAGTTTACTTGTGTGTATTATTACTTGTACTTTACTCTCTACGTGCTTCATTCTCGTTTCTTCTTTCCGCTACAGGGAATTGTCTTAGCGCATGACCTGTTGATCCTGATCTGTTGCATTTCCTGTGGTATATGTAACCTGTATACCAGGTCCTTATTTTTTCTTGTCTGCTCTTTTTCAGTGTCAACTTTCCCGATTGTATTTGGTAACCCTTGTATAGTGCAATTCTGGAGTTGTGTATTTTTATCTCAAATTGCTGATATAACATTTCTGCTGTCTCCTCTAAAGGAAGTTTGATAGGAAGTCCTGAAGTTTATATTTCCTCCAGATTTATTTTGATCTTTCTAGTTATCAGTGGTGATTCACTATCGTGGCCGTTTGCCTTTTATAATTATGGGTCCACATTGCAAGATCGCCTTTTCTTCGTTGTGGCATATCATATATGGTGTCTTTTAATTGCTGTTCTCTAGGGACTGTATCTGATCTGTTAGTTTCCTTGCATCCAGGTCTACCGTTATTTTTTACTAAACTCATGTTGCTTAATTTCATTGTAATGTGTATAGATGTAATCGTTTGGAGGCAGTGGTATCGGTGTATCCATATCAGGTGATCTGAAAGTTGTATGATAGTAAACGTGATTCTCGAATGGTTGCGGAACCGATTCATTCTTGCCCTTCTCTTTGGAATATAAGCAATCTAATTTCAAAGTTTGCTTTCCATGGAACATCAGTAAGTTTGTCTGTGTAACATACGTTATTACCATGATCTTTAAGTGTATTATCCAATCAGATGAAGTCTTATATCCTCGCGTTTGAGAGATTGAGTAGTGTGCCTGAAGTGTTTCAATGTGTGCTGAATGATTTGATTTGACTTCAGATTTATTAAAGCTGCATTTTCATTGACTCTTCGTTGAACGGTCACCTGAACACGACCCCTTTGAACTTCGCGTAGGACAGCGGAGATTTGATTTTAATCAGATTGACCAGTCCGTGATCTGATATATCACATTTTATTAACCCGGAAAATCCGCAAAAATAGATGTTACATTCTCAACATTTGCTTTTATTGTGTACATGTGTATGGGACGTGTGCCTTTGCTAAAATGCATTTTATATTTAGTATCAGTGTACATCGATACATGTATATCCAGTCTAATTCGCAGTTTATATGTAATTATACATTTGTGGACCTTAATAATTTCATTCAATCAGTGCGAATGATTCGTTTTTTGGTTTGGTTTGGTATTGTATAGTACATCAACACAAACATGTTAATTTAGTACTTCTGCAAATGGAGTGAAATGTTTTGCCTAAGGACACCACTGTTGTCGTTTCAATCTGATTAAATGATAGGATTCTACTCTGCACATGAAATTTATGATAATTCTTAATGTCCCATTTTTCTCTTCACCTATTGTACACTCCATGATCGTTTTCGTATCTTACTTTCCTGCATCATAATACATTCCTTTACAACAGTGTTGTCTTCATGTATATTGATGGTATCACATATTGTCCGAATGTTTGATACGTCTGCTCGAGATTTTGAATGATGAACAGTGATATCATGTGTTTCGTGATATGTTTGTGATATCATGCGTTACACCATAGGTGTGTGATATTATGTTATAAATTTCTAGTATTTTCGTGTGTGTTCGTCATGTGATTTGCTTTGATAAATAATCCTATTGTTTTTTCCTGTTCAGCAAATAATGCAACCGAATTTGCATATATGTCAGAGAACGTACTCGAAGACGCAGTGTAACTGTTGGAAATCTTTTTTATAGCAACCTTCATGTCTTAAAGTAGTCGTGGGGCGATACGTGTTGTAATGGTCAAAAATAGTCAATCATGCCAAAGATTTAATGTCGTAACTTTTGTTGAACGGAAATTCCAAACTTTTGTACATAGTGAATGCATTATTTGTTCTTTATACATGCCCTTAAGGTAAATACTTTTATATTGTTTAATATAGTCTTCGCCGTGGTAAAGTCTAATCTGGTTGTCAGCGAAAATCATAGCCGGAGAGTATTGTGGTTCGGTAGCTTTTGTCACCGATTTACCAGTGTGAGGACGTAGTGCGTGACATTCGCAGTGACCAAAAAGCTAAGTAGGTAAATACAGTCAATGGAGCAAGTACTTATTACTGTGCCCGTTCATACTTGTTATTGGCATATTTTTACGCAAGTTTCCTACATCACCGAATGACAAAAATGACAAGATTCGTTGGAGATATAGTTGTGAGAAAAGTTTTCAAATATTTGAAATACACATAATTCATGGATCTCCGTGACGGAACATACAGAAGAGACGCCCCTTCATTGTATGCCAACTAGATACAGCACTTGCGATTTTAAAGAGAAATTAGGGACAGGTTAGTATAACTAAAGTCTAAGATGTTGTTAATACTAACTAACGCTTGAAGTTAAGGAAAAAAATAGGAGCAGGTTAGTATAATGAAGCTTACGTTGTTAAAACTAATTAATACTTACAAAGATACTTCTTCCTTAGTTCCCTCTCGTTTTCTTATTATCTTAATCTTTATTTGCTCCATGTTCTTTTAACTATATCTGGTCTTTTCTTATATTTGTGTTTTCATGTTTTAACAACTACTCCAGCAAAAAAAGAAAAGAAAAAAAAAATAAAGAAAGAAAAAGAAAAACTAGTAGGTTGTGGTAAACAAACAAATTTATAAAATCTCAAACCTAACCACGTTGTCAACATTTATAATTCTCATGTTTCTCAAGTGAGGCGTCTTAGTTCAGTGCTGGCATGACCCGCGATTATCAGCCTGTTGACCCACCTAATAACGTATCTACCTGTCGACCTAACTAATTACCTGTGTATAGTATACATTGCAATCAAGATATAGAAGTGAGCGTGAATATGGCAATCCGTTTCAACCTGTATACACCTTATTTTTTTTCTTTTCCTAATTTCGTGACCGCTCCGGTGGCCTAGTGGTTAGAGCGTCCACCTCGTGGATTCGAACCCCAGCCGAGTCATACCAAAGACTTACAAAAATGGTACTAACAGCTGCCTCGCTATGCGCTGAGCGTTAAGAGGTTAGTGTTAGGACTAGTCGGCCTTGTGTCAGGATAATGTGAATGGAATGGGTGGGACATCATGCTACATGTCTGCAGCATGATGCCCCACTGCTAGACATCATTATAAACTGCCACACTGCAGACATCGTAGCGATATGACTGAAATTTGTTTTTAAAGCTCCATTAAAAATCCTAATCACACACACACCTATCCTAATTTCAAATAGTTAAACGTATCATGACTTAAGCGTAATATTCTTTTATTTCTCGCGTAATGTAGTACTATTTGTTGAGATAAATACTTATTTCTTATTTATCACACGTAATTGAATTCTCTTGGATGCAATAAATACTTATTTCATTTAAAATGAAGAAAGATGTCTAGCTAAACCTGCAACAAAATGGACTATTTCGAATGGCCATAAAAATCGCCACCATTCCATGTGTATTGCCACTATCGGGCCAAAACATCGACATCAGTATGTGTGCGTTACCAAGTTTTTGGGTCGAATGTAATCTCTATTGGGAAATGGAGTGGGTTAGGGGTTGTATTAAATGAATGGACTGGATTTCCCATGGAAGTATGAGATAAACACTTGTCACTGCCGATCCGGTTTAATTCACGATTTTCTGTGGGGTTTGTCAGTTCGAGTTAGCCGGTGAATACATATGGTCTCCAACTGAAAGGGACAGCAGAATGAAAGATTGCTGTTTTGGAAGTTGGGTGAGCAGACCTGGGAATGATAACCTCTGTTAGCAGGCATAGTATTAACAAAATGGCATGCATTGCTATTATTATTATTATTATTATTATTATTACATTTTTGGTAGTTTTCTAGCTTGCTCAGTTACCCATTACGTTATATCCGGTAGCTGTTACAGTCGCCTCCTATTTTCTTTGCTTTTACTCGTATAGATTAAATGCCATACAAAAGGTCTGGGGAAAATAATCTTTGACACATTGGGAACGTTCAGTGGGAAACTTTTATTTCCACATGCGGAAGAATATTTCAGTTTATGCTAGACCATCATACATAATTTTAGCATTGTCAATTGTGTCGATGCCTCTTCTACACTATTTACACAACATGAACCACCCGAGTCTCGATGCCTCTTCTATGCTTTTTACACCACAAAGTGACACCGAGTCTCGATGCCTCTTCTACGCTGTTTACACCACAAAGTGACACCGAGTCTCGATGCCTCTTCTACGCTGTTTATACCACAAAGTGACATCCGAGTCTCCATGACTGATAACCTAGACATGTGCACAACACAAAATGCTACTACTATTTCTATTTCTAAATCCGTATCAGGATAACCAGCGACACCTTCGAAATACTGACTGGAAATGTATATGCTGTCAATGCATGGTTCAATTAAACACGCGCACGTCTATACTAGAAGCGTAATCCAAACATGCAATTGTCAAATGTTCGGGCTTTAAAGACAAGAAGATAGTTTTGAAGTACAGAGAAATTATTAATACAGTATGATACAAAGGACCAGGAAGAAGCTGAGAGAAGGAGATAGCTTGCTTTCTGGATTTACTGCCATTTGTCAGATGACGCCATTATATCTGGTAGAGAAAGAACACTGGGAAACCCACTAACCACGGGAAGTTACCGGCAAGCTTTCTCGCATACCCACATTGGCCGAGCCAAGACTCGAACTCAGGCTGACAGATGTGAGATGTGAGTGCTATTTAAAGGCGAGCGCATTAGACCAATCGATCATCAGTGTCCCTAAGAGAGAAAGAGCGCATTAGACCAATCGATCACCAGTCAATCACCAGTGTCCCTAAGAGACAAAAAGCGCATTATACCAATCGATCACCAATCGCCAGTATCACTAAGAAAGAGAGCATTAGACCAATCGATCACCAATCAATCAACATTATCCCTAAGAGAGAAAGAGCGCATTAGACCAACAGATCACCAATCAATCACCAGTGTCCCAAAGAGAGAAAGAGCGCATTAGACCAATCGATCACCAATCACCAGTGTTCCTAAGAGAGAAAGAGCGCATTAGACCAATCGATCCCCAATGTCCTTAAGAGAAACGGAGAAACAAAAGGAACAAAAATGAATATCAGGATGTTCTGGTGGTAGCTGAGGTACATATTTCTGTTCCTGAAGACCTCTTCCCATCAAGAGTACATCGAACAAGAACATATCTTTATCCTGTCTTCATCAGGGCGCTTATGAATGGTACAGCAACTTTCTTGAACTATAATAGATTTGTTATTAATAAAACCGAATATGTGTACAATGCGGCACCACAGGATATCAAACCTAGAGACGAGTAATGTTGGTCTGGTAGAAGCCAATTTTCGCAGTTCATGTGTTTTGAACAGTACTGAAATTAAGCATTGTATCTTGGGTATTTAAAGTTTGACAAGAACATCTGGTAATCAGTCTACATTTATGTGATTAGTTCTGTGCCCAATGTTGATGTGTTTGAACTGTTAGAGATGTGGATATCTGGGAATCAGTCTACATTTATATGATTAGTTCTATGCTCAATGTTGAACTGATGGAGACGTGGACATCTGGTAATCAGTCTACATTTATGGGCTTAGTTCTATGCTCAATGTTGATGTGTTGTAACTGTTAGAGACGTGGGCTAAAATTAATGTAAGTGGTTTCACAAGCAGATTAAGAACACAACATAGCTTTAACATTTTTAAGTGATATCGCTACGATATCTGCAGTGTGGCTGTTTAATGTGATGTATAGCAGTGGGGCATCATGCCGCAGACATGTAGCATGATGTCTCACCAAGTCACATTATCATGACACCAGGCCGACCAGTCCTATCACTAATCTCTTAATGCTGAGTGCCGAGCGAGGCAGCTGTTATTACCGTTTTTATAAGTCTTTGGTATGACTCTGGCGGGGATCGAACCCACGACCTCCCGCATTCTAGGCGGGCGCTCTAATGACTAGGTCACCGGAGCGGTCGTGGGTCTGTTTTGAATTAGCCGGAACAAATGCAGGTTCTATCTTGTACAGACAACATTTTACCTCTTAATGGGTCTTCAGTTTATTAAAATAGCCGGTAAATTAATGCCCGTGATAACAGAAGTATATTTCACTGTATATCAAACATTTCAACAGCAGCCATTTTCATCTAAACAATCACAACGGTCGTCAATAGCGAGGATTCCATTCGTAAACATTTTATCAAAGTCCACCTTGATATATATGTGCCAGACAGCGGAATTGTTATCCTTTTCCGACATTTTCAGGTCACTGTAATTTACCTGTCAAGGTACGACAATGAGATTTGTGTCTCCACCACTTATTTTGAGTAGTCGCAACAGTTCATACTTCATGCTCGAGTAGCCTAACCAAGTAAACTAGGTACCACAGGGACTGGAAACTACCGAACATTAATTAAAAATGCATGCCTCGGGAGAATTTTTGCACTTGTGTGTTATCGCTAGCCGCAGGTATATCATATGATCACCAGTCCGTGACTGACATCCCAGCATTAACCTCACTCAAATATAAATGCATTATATATTCATTTCAGTACAGATTTATGGTTCTAAATATTGCACTAGCTAAAACTGAGTAAAATAAACACAGTTCTTCAGTAGTAATCACAATGAAGGTTTTAACTCATTTAGCTCCAATCCCGCCTGTCGGCGTGATAAAGCTGTACTCTACTTCCGAGCTCGGAAACGTCAAGGTTCTTTAAATTACCTCAAAACTGGATTGTGTATAAAGAAAGCAGACATATATAGCTCTGCAATGACACAAAAAAAAAAAAAAAAAAAACCTGGACTTTCTATTCGCATTACAAAATGCAGCGCGAATAATGTAGTTTTGAGACCCGATTTTTTCCACCAAAATTTCGCCAGTTTCCAGGTTCAGATTTTGTGTCCAGATTTTAGACATTTTGGCCCGCGATCTAAGGTAGACCGGTCTGAAATGTACACAGACAGGTGAACCTTGCAAAAAATCGGATGAGTTGGGAGGACAAAGTGGCCAGGAAACGAAAATGATGGGTATAATAAGCAATTTAAAAAAAGAAATAAATATAAAATAATAAATAAATCGAATAATAAAGTTATCAGTTTTAATGTGGGGGATAGTATTTACAAAAATAAATGTTGGAAAAATCTTGTACTCTTCTGCACATGCGCGAGCCAAATATCGAATGAAAAACGATATTTGTAGCACAGCTAGGCAACAAAGTACACGAAAAACTCTTGGAAGCAAGTGTATTTGGATGTATTAAGAATTAACCTCCAGATTGCGTCTCCTACCTACATTTCAGGCAAAAATGGCAAAAATCATCGGTGCCGAATAAGTTAAAAGCCGGTGATCCATCCCCTGTTTTCTGAATCATTTTCGTAACAAATGTGGCACACGTTAAACAACCCCTATTTCTATGATATGCGGGGCCCAAGGCAGTATGAGGGGCCCCAAGACAGCAAGCGATGAGCTGGGACTCAAGCAAAAGGAGTTTATTTCCTAAATGCGCGGGGCCCAAGTCGATTGCATCTTTGGCCTTGCCCTAGGGCTGGGCCTGGACTGGACTGGCCTATTTCATAATACTCTGGACAATGTATGGTTTGCAAAAGGTGCATTTCAAATTTTTTAAATAACCACTCGCTAGAACAGAAGTGTGTGTGTGTGTGTGTGTGTGTGTGTGTGTGTGTGTGTCTGTGTGTGATTTGGATTTTTAACGTAGCTTTAGAATGTTTTCGGTCCTATCACTACGACGTCTGCTGTGTGGAAGCTTATAGTGATGTCTAACACTGTGGCATCATGCCGCTAACATACAGCATTATGTCCCACCAAGTCACATTATCCTGACACCAGGCCGACCAGTCCTATCACTAACCTCTTATTGCTGAGAGCCAAGCAAGGCAGCTGTTAGTACTAGTAACAGGGAGCGGAGTGAATCCGTGGAATTGTCCTCATGTGCACTATAACCCGTATAGAGCAGTATATGAGCACCAATATTAAATTCCAAGAAATCTATTTATACCTAGAGATGTAAATAAAAATTCATTACACGTCACAGATCTATCATTTTAGTTTCTCGAATATGTTTATTTATTGATTTAACATCACATAAGCAAAAGTTGTTTGTGCTATTCACGGCTTGCTGCAGTTTGGCACTTGAAGACTGGTACAATGAAACAACTTCACTCCCTGACTGGTACAATAACGATTTCCATAAACAGATCCACTCACTGACTGGTATAATAACGATTCCTATAAATGAATCCACTCCCAGATTGGTACAATAACGATTTCCATAAACAGATCCACCCCCTGACTGGTGCAATAACGATTTCATAAAACAAATCCACTCCTTGACTGCTACAATAACGATTTCCATAACCAGATCCACTTACTGACTGTTATAACAACGATTTACAAAAATGAATCCACTCCCTGACTGGTACAAAAATGATTTCCATAAAACAAATCCACTCCTTGACTGGTACAATAGTTATTTATATAAACTTGTACACTCCCTGCTTGGTACAAAACGATTTACATCAAACAAATCCACTCCCTGACGGAAGATAAAGAAGTATTGTGTTCATACTTGGAATTGCTTTAAGTAATTTTTATTGTGCTATCTTTAAATATGCCCAATTATGTTTTATTGGTTTCACTTGAAATATGCCCAATTGTTTTTAAAATATAATGACTGATTACCACTTACATCGGATCGGCAGAACTACATTAAAATATAACGGCTGATTGTGACTTATACAAGGTGGGCAAAAATACATTTATTTGTTGTTAATTTAATTTCTTAACAAAAACAAGAGCAAATGTGAGAAATCTTCCAGATGTTGCACGATATCTAAGCTAATTTACGGTTAAAGTTGAAATTTGGGCGATATACTACACTATGTTGTAAACTAGAATTAGCACTTGATTGATTTATTTATAATTTTAAACGAATAAAATAAATATTATTAGTCAAACATTTGCCAAACTAAGTAGCACAGGGGGTTTACCGGTTTTGCCGTTAAACGTATTTCCGCACCCACTGCGACTGATGTCTTTCAGCGATCGCCACATTAGCATTTAATTACGCGAAATCTTGGGTATTAATAGGAGGGGTGATACGCGGAATGTAAAACGAAAACATTACACCAATTATAAAATCGAGATTTTGGCAACTGAGCGAAGTAATAAATCATTTGAATGTGCGATAATTATATCTAAGTCAGGAAGAAGGTATGAGCAGTTAAAAAAAGAATAAATAAATATAAAAAGTGCAATGCAAATTTTGTTGCTGATCATTTCATAAAGCAAGATTCCGACAGCAAGCAAATTAAACGAATCCCGTTTATGAGCCATACGTATTATCAAAATAATCATGATAACATTCATTTTTGTGCATAGGAGGTGAAAGTTGGAAAGTAAAAAAGTGCGCATCGCAAATGACCAAAACACTGCTGCTTATTGATGCATAAAGATAACCCCAGATTCCGACAATGGAACCAATAGCCAAATGGTCTATCATTTTAACGTGCAATAATTATATTCAAATCTGTCGTAATACCAATTGCAAACACCTGAAAATGAAATGTTTTTAACTGTAAATCTTTCAGTTTCATTTAAGGATAATTTAAAAAAATATATTATTTCGCTCTTTCTATGCGAGATGTAAATCATTATTACTTCCCTTCTCGTTGCCGTCTTTAATTTCACTTTTTGATTTTCACTAGATATGTTCTTTGTCACCTATCTTCCTGCCGCTGAAATGATAATTAGCGGAAACGCGGGACACCAGAAATGCCTGCTGCGAAAATGCTTGTCGCGGAAAAACAGCTGTACCGCACATACCAGAGATCTTTCCATGTTTCGAAACAAAAATTAAACAAAAATGTTAGAGCCATTTTAAATACCTTTGTTGCCTATAATTTGCGACAATCCCAAATTAATAGATTTTAAACGTTCATTAATATTTTTAACAGTCTGATTGCTGGGAACAATGAAAATAGTTACGTATGGGAAATCGTCCTTGCGCTATAAAGTACGTATGTTCCTTAACACACAAAAAGTTGAAATCTGGGTTTATATGCCAAATTCGACTTAAAGTTGCCATTAGCTCTTAACTGAAACTGTCAGTTTTATATAAATACAAGCAGCAGTATTGATAACGCATTTTCTCAACATATAGCACGCGCACAGTTTGTATCATTTTGATCTGTTTTTAGTGAACAAACATTCCTCAGCCATTTATCAACATTTTTTTTGGCTGTCTATAAAGTGCGGTAGTTCAGCATGTGACCATTTAAAATTTTTTGTTAAATATTATTTTAATGACAACAAAGGGATAACTGTAGAAAACATCCGAATGTTTGAAAGTAGTAACTATTTAAATTAATACATTGTAAAGATACTGAAATTGGGGTGGGTGGAGTTGTGTTACAATTAAATATTTTGAACATAATAATGAGTTCCTCATTGAAAATTTGAGTGCTTAAATAAATATTATACATGAAACTTGTGCCTGACAAAGGCAAAGTAGAACCCCGATCTATCCCAGTACTTGTATAGTAATTTTGTAAATTTATAAAACTACATTGGAGTTTAAATGCATTTTAAATTTCCTTGGGTAGTCTGTAATTGATTGATTTATTATCTTGACGTTTCTGGTGTTAGAGCTACTATCTCTCTATCTCTGTCTCTCTATCTCCATCTATCAATCTATCACTGAATCAATCAATCATGCTTTATGCAATGTAAGACCGGGGTCTATTGTTCTGTATATCTGATTTAATATATATTTATTTCAATCCAATTGTTTGTTTGTCAGTTTTAATTTTTTTTATTTTTCATTACATGCTATTGTAATATAAATGTATTCACTGGAGGTGATACTTTTTCCAGAAAATAGTTTGATCTTGACTATTCGTTTTGTAAACACCAGGTGTTGATCTAGATCCTGACCTTGATTCAAAATTAGTAGCAACCACGTAAATAAGTTCTATTTTTATTTTAAAATGATTGGTTGTTGTCGAGGTAATGACGTGACTACGTGTGTAAGATGTAAACAATTTTTTTTATAGAGTAAATTATTGGTTTTTGTCAGGGCCTCACTGGGTGTACGTGATCTTTAACAAGTAAATAATTTCGACGAGGTTCTGGAACATGATCACGTGACTTCATTTTTTGGCGTTTTATAATACGATGTAACATTTTTTTGGGAGAGATATTCTCATTGTGTTAGTTGGGCTCTTACACTGGAAGTTGTAAATTGTGTTGTTTGGAGTTATTTCAAATTACTTGGATTCATAATATTAATTTCTTTTCCCTGGAAAATACGTGTGCTCATGTGTAATTGTTGAATACGGACAGTTTTTATAAAAATGTATTAGATGTCCAAAACTGGAGCGATATTTCTTGTTTCTACAAGGAACTGTACACTTCAACACTGCATATTGCAGCATACGTCATTGTCTTCCATCTTGGATTCTTCGTCGGGACTCGAAATCATTAGAACATTTTGTTATTAGGACTTCAACAATTTTATTCTTGGATTATTCTTGAATTATTTTTTGGGTTTGATTCTTACAACCGTAAGTTCATGTTTTTTGCATTTTTACAGAATTTTTCCAGGAAAATAAAATATATTTTTTAAAGCTTGTTGTTTTCGCCCTTTCTTGTATTACTGTTTATTTGAGCCTAAACACGTAACATAAGAATTGGTGAGCTCGTCCGAAGGATAATTTTGAATTTCGGATAGAATGTTTCAGAAAACTTTGTTCTTTGAAATTTGAATTCCCATAGTTCATTAAATCTTAGTGAAATCGGCAAGCTTTTTCTAAAATGTTATCAAAAAGTGGAAATATGAGGTAAAGGCTTCCTTAACTAAACAAGAAATAAGAAATATTTTGGTTCAGTATTTCGTAGAAGAGGATGTTTAGCATACAAGTGCCTTGGTTTCGATCGGTAAATCTGTATCAGACTCTGACATAAAAGTGAAGGAAATAGAATTAAAATACAAGATGGATTTGGAGTTGAGGAAGCTGGAGCTTCAGAAAGAAGAAAGAGAAAACATGCTTTTACAAGCGGAAGAAAAAGAACGAACGACAAATGCAGTTACAAATAGAACAAATTCATTTACAAGCAGAAATAAAGGAGAAAGAAAGACAAATGCAGTTACAAAAAGAACAAATGCAAAAAAGGAGAGAGAGAGAGAGAGAGAGAGAGAGAATTTCAATGTAGAATGAAAGAAAATGAACTGGCAAATGAAAAGCACATTTTCATACTTCAAATCCAAATTTAAGTTTTAATCTTGCAAAGATTATTAGATTAGTGCCCCCTTTCAGAGAAAAAGTAGACAAATATTTTACTCGTTTTGAAAATGTTGCCGAAAATTTGAAATGGCCAAGGGAGCATTGGACTCGGTTATTACAACGTGTACTCACTGGTACGACTAGTGATACTGACAATTAACTGTCAGTTGTGGTGACTATGACGTGGTTAAGACGCATGCTAATGAGTTAGTCCCTGAAGCTTATCGGCAAAATTCAGAAAGTATAGAAAAGAAGCTAGACAAACTCCTGTCGAATTCGTGACTCCAGATGGGCTTTGCCAATATAAAGTAATGCCGTTTGGGATGAAAGTGTCGCCAAGTACATTTCAATTTCTAATGAATATGATTGCCTCTGCTCTAGACAATTGTGATGCTTGCATCGATGATGACATCATCTACAAAGGCACCTGGAAAAAACATTTAGCAACAATTCGGAACTTCTTAGACTCACTGATTACACTACTGATTACAGCATACGTCATAGTCTTCCATCTTCGATTCTTCGTCGGGACTCGAACTTGAAATCATTAGAATATTTTGTTATTAGGACTTCAAAACTTGTATTCGTGGATTATTCTTGGATTGTTTTTTGATTTGATTCTTATAATCACAAGTTCATATTTTTGTCTTCATTTGTACAGAGTTTTCCAGGAAAAAGAATTATTATACTTTTCAAAGCGTGTTGTTTTCACGCTTTCTTGTATTACTGTTTATTCGAGCCTAAACACGTAAGATTAGACTATGTTCTTTGTTCTACTGATTACTTCTAACAAACAGCTTAGACTAAAGTTTTACCAATGCGTTATGGAACGGCATATCTTGGCATGTGCATTTTCAGTCAGACTCGACTTATAAGTCAATACATAAGGTATACATTATCAGTGTTCCAAAATGTATACTCCACCTTTAATATGAACAGATATCGCCCATAATCAGGTACGACCCATGATCAGGTACGACACATGATCAGACTCAGCCCATGATTAGACACGGCCCACGATCAGATATGACACACTCTTTCATCTTTTTTGGTATGCTCAAGGTGAAAATCAGCAGTTGAAAGCGTTAGGCGACTTTTAATATAACTATTTCGAAGACTCGCTCATATTGTTGATTGACTGTTTATGTAATTGTATTTACCATGACACTTTACTGGGAATATGAAACCTGTTGGGTAAGGTGAGCCAAAAACAAAATCGACCCCTCCTACTTCCAGTTGTTTAGGAATTAAGGTTGAATCATACAATTAGAAAATTAAATATTATTCATTACTATGCAGATACTATCGCCAATATTAGTACAAATTACTTTTCGATGACAAATACGTTTAATAACAGTAACGTGCTTTATGGCCCATCAAGATAACGATTATACACAAGGCGTAGAGATGTTGTAGGGATCTTTATACACAGGGTAGAGGAACGATGTAGAGCTGTTTATACAGAAGGCAAAGGGATGTTGTAGGAATCCTTATGTTTAAGGCCGAGGGATGTTGCATGAATCTTTATAGTCAAGACAAGGGATGTTGTAGGAATGTTTATAGTCAAGGCAGAAGGCTATTGTAGGGATATTCAGGGATGGTCCTGGCTTTTAAAAAGCTGTCGCCAAAAAAATCGCCAACGTCAATATTTTGTCGCCAATTTTCAAAAAGTGTCGCCAAAAAAAGTAGTGTACATTTTTCCAAGTGTTAATTTAGTCTATTAATGTAACAGGCAATGAAAATTACAAAAGATGGATTAGTTACTACTTTAATTACAACAAGCATTAACAAAATGTTACAAAGTGTTACATGAAGATCCGTCGCCATTTTAGGGCTGCCCACTTGTTGAATGCAGTTTCAAAGTCTAATTTTTCACATCTGTACATGCTGATTCTCATTAAATTCTCGAGAGATGAGATGCAGAGCTTATTTCTGATGTCACTTTTTATGAGGTTCATCTTACTGAATCCACGTTCACAGTCCTCAGTGCTGGCAGGTGACACCAGTAGTCTCTCAGCAGCCCCCCCCCCCCCCCCTTTTTTATGGCTAGCTTCACAAAGCTTGTAGGGAATTGCTTCCTAAATCCCAAGAATGATCACTGAATGCTGTATAAATTTTCTCGACAAGAAAAATAGGATCTCCATTCCCACGAATGAAACTTACACGAGTCAACTCCTGGCAATATTGGACCGTATATATAAGCGTAAATTCACACCCAATTTAGGGATTCTTTCACTCCTGTATTTTGAGAAATAAATAATTATTATTAATTATGCAAAACTGGTTTTCTTTTTTTTTTTTTTTTTTTTTTGCTATTTCTTGTTGCGGAGTTTAAGTCTCTGTAGCCGTAACACGGGACTGATGGCAAAAGGAAAAGATCAATGAGTAAAATGCTGCACTGGCGACAGATGTAATTGTGATTTGAGATTTTTTCCATTTGCTTTGTATTTATACACAGTAGTCGGTACTTCAAAGGTTATCAGTTTTCTATGAAGGTTCAGCAAAACTACTGTATTGGTATATGTATAAAAAAAAACAAACAAAAAAAAAAACAGAAGGATTAGCCATACAATTAATTGTATCTGTTCTATTCGCGTCTTCAGAAGTCGGTCAGTTGTAGGTATAGTGCGGTAGCATGATTGACTGTATCGCAGCATACAGTAGTACTCAGCCCAGATGTCAGCATAAGCAGATCATGACGTAACAATGCACTGTAAAGATAGGGTTGTCAATAAGAACAAAGGATCGTTTGTGTAACAGATTGATTCCAATGCATTGCTTAGTCAAGTTTGTGGCTTCCTTTCGTTCTGGCTTTAAATTTATTCAGTCCAAATCCATGATTGTATGTACAAATTAAATAACAAAAAAGTATGTCGCCAAAAAAATCGCCAGGTGGGATATTTTTGTCGCCAATAAGGAAAAAAAATCGCAATTTGCGACATTGGCGAAGCCCAGGACGATCCCTGATATTTATAGTCAAGGCAGAGGGATGTTGTAGGAATCATTATACACAAGGCAGAGGTATGTGGTAGGGATCTTTATACACAGGGTAGAAATATGTTGTAGGAATCTCAGTACTCAAGGAAAAGTGAAGTTGTAGTGATTTTTATACACTGGGTAGAGATATGTTGTAGGAATCTCTATACTCAAGGAAGAGGTATGTTGTAGGAATCTCTATACGCAAGAAAGAGGTATGTTGTACAAATCTCTATACTCAAGGAAGAGGTATGTTGTAGGAATCTCTATACTCAAGGAAGATGTATGTTGTAGGAATCTCTATACTCAAGGAAGAGATATGTTGTAGGCATCTCTATACTCAAGGAAGAGGTATGTTATAGGAAACTCAATACTCCAGACATAGAGATGTTATAGAGATATTTATATACAAGGTAGAGGGATGCTGTAATCTTTATACCCTAGGCATAGTGTTGCTGTAGGAATCTTTATAAAGAGGCCAGAGGTATGTTGTAGTAATATTTAAATACAGGGCAGAGGGATGTTGTAGTAATCTTTATACAAAAGGCATAGCATTTTTGTAGGAATCTTTATGCACGGGGTACAGGGATGTTGTAGTAATCTTTATACACTTGGCAGAGGTATGTTGTAGGAATCTCTGTACTCAATGCAGAGTATTGTTGTAGCGATCCTCGGACAGAGGGCAGAGGTATGTCGTAGGAATCTTTATACTCAATGCAGAGTATTGTTGTAGCGATCCTCGGACAGAGGGCAGAGGTATGTTGTAGGAATCTTTATACACTTGGTATGTTGTAGCAATATTTAAATACAGGGCAGAGGGATTTTGTAGTAATCTTTATACAAAAGGCATAGCATTTTTGTAGGAATCTTTATGCACGGGGTACAGGGATGTTGTAGTAATCTTTATACACTTGGCAGAGGTATGTTGTAGGAATCTCTGTACTCAATGCAGAGTATTGTTGTAGCGATCCTCGGACAGAGGGCAGAGGTATGTTGTAGGAATCTTTATACACTTGGTATGTTGTAGTAATATTTAAATACAGGGCAGAGGGATTTTGTAGTAATCTTTATACAAAAGGCATAGCATTTTTGTAGGAATCTTTATGCACGGGGTACAGGGATGTTGTAGTAATCTTTATACACTTGGCAGAGGTATGTTGTAGGAATCTCTGTACTCAATGCAGAGTATTGTTGTAGCGATCCTCGGACAGAGGGCAGAGGTATGTTGTAGGAATCTTTATACACTTGGTATGTTGTAGTAATATTTATACACTTGGCAGAGGTATGTTGTAGGAATCTCTGTACTCAATGCAGAGTATTGTTGTAGCGATCCTCGGACAGAGGGCAGAGGTATGTCGTAGGAATCTCTGTACTCAGTGCAGAGTATTGTTGTAGCGATCCTCGGACAGAGGGCAGAGGTATGTTGTAGGAATCTTTATGCTCAATGCAGAGTATTGTTGTAGCGATTCTCGGACACAGGGTAGAGGTATGTTGTAGGAATCTTTATACTCAAAGCAGGGGTATATTGTAGAGCTCTTCATATTCACGGCAGAGTGATGTTGTAGGAGTCTATATACTTAAGGCAGATGGATGTTGTAGGGAATTGTATACACAGTGCATGGGGAATTTATAGGAATATTTATACTCAAAGCAGAGGGATGTTGTAGAGACCTTTATAGCAGAGGTATGTGGTAGGTATCGTTATAAACAAGATAGAGGGATGTTGTATGAATTTTTGTACTCAAGGCAGAGGAATGTTGTAGGGATCTTTATACACAGGGCATAGATATGTTGTAGTTATATTTATATCCAAGGCAGAGGGATGTTGCATGAATCTTTATACACAAGGCAGATGGATGTTGGATTAGTCTTTATACACAGGGCAGAGATATGTTGTAGGGGTTCTTTATTCACAAGGTAGAGGGATGTTATAGGGATCATTGTTCACAAGACAGAGGTATGTTGTAGGAATCTTTATACACAAGTCCTAGTGATGTTGTATAAGTCTTATACTCAAGGCAGATGGATGTTGTAGTGAACGTTTTACACGGGACAAGGGTATGTTCTAGGAATCGTTATACACAAGGCAGAGAGACATTGTAGGAATTATAAATTAACAATGCAGAGGGATGTCGTAATAATCTTTCTACACACGAGAGATGAATGTTGTAGGGATCTTTATTTACAAGGCAGAGGGATGTTGTATGAATCTTTATACTCAAGGTAGAGGGATGCTTTAGGGATATTTATACACGGGCAGAGGTATGTTCTAGGAATCTTAATGCACAAGGCAGAGGGATGTTGTAGGAATCATAATACGCAAGGTAGAGGTATGTTGTCTTTATACCCAAGGAAGAGGGGTGTTATAGGGCATTTCAAACAGTGCAGAGGGAATTGGCAGGAATCTTTATATACAGGGCAGAGGTATGTTGTAGGAATCTTTATACTCAAGGCATGGGAATCTTTATGCACAGGTCAGAATGATGTTGAAGGGATCTATTTACTCAAGGCAGAGGAATGTTGTAGGAATCTTTATACACAGGGCAGAGGTATGTTGTAGGAATCTTTATACTCAAGGCATGGGAATCTTTATACACAGGTCAGAATGATGTTGAAGGGATCTATTTACTCAAGGCAGAGGAATGCTGTAGGAATCTTTATACACAGGCAGAGGGATTTTGTAGGAATCTTTATACTCAAGGCAGAGGTATGTTGTTGGGATCTTTATACACAGGGCGGAGGGATGTTGTAGGAATATTTGTTGTCAAGGCAGAGGGATGTTGTAGCGATCTTCATACTTAAGGTCAAGGTATGTTGTAGGGATTTTGTTTTGAAGATCTGTTCTTGGCTGGATATCAGACAAGCAACTATTGAATTACGAGTCCAGTGACCTGCCAGCTGAGTTACCGGGACTCTATCCCAAACGTTACATAAAGGTCAAATCAATAAGTATATAAAAACAGCTGATAAATATGCATTACTTAATGATGAATACTTGCTTTGAGGAATATTATTTTTGCTTCTGGTTAGTGTTTGGACTGGTCGGCCTGGTTTCATGAGAATGTGGCTGGGTGCGACATGATGCTACATGTTTGGGGAGTCATGCCCCAAGTGCTAGACATTATAAACTGCCACACTGGAGACGTAGCGATATGATTGAAAACCTCTTAAAGCTACGTTAAAAATCCAAGTCACGCACACACTTTCAGCTTGTTCTCTTACATACTTACTGATCACATCCTTGGCACGTTGTTATAATCAACGGCAGAGACCGTTAACACCTTTTGGTGCAACGAATGACATCATATGACCCGAAAATGCTTACAATACTGATGAAGACATAAATAAAACATGTTACATATCGGAACGTGAGAATACATTGCATCAAAAAAGTTAAATTTGAGGTTGGTAAATGGGAACAAAGGAAGAGCCAAGGTTACTAGAAGTTAAGATGAATTCAAATTATATATCATGTATGACATTACATAGCATGATTTGTATAACCGTGAACGGTTTTCACATATAACACGTGTTTTGAGATATAAAAGTAAACTAAACCAATGTATTATATACGTATTATATACTTAAGTGTGAAATATAGAGAGTTATTGGCGATATAATTTTAATGATGTTTGTTTGCCTGTATTTTCACATGTGATATTATATTTCCCATCATGCCATGTGATGCTTGATTGTGTGTGCCTACACAAGCTGACCCCAAAAGAAAAGAAGAAAAGTACTTTTTGGAATATAAGATATAAATAGACACCGCCTTACATTTCAGACATGGAAATTAATGAACTAATCTGACCCTAAGCCGTTCGCGTACTACTGAAGTTGTTTCCCCATACTTCCTTGACAACAACGATAAAAATGTTTAGATGCATTGTTCAATAGAACTTGTATTGTTTTCAGATAGTGTCAAATAGTTTACAAAATGAAAAAAATCAAATTGACTGCGGCAGATTAGATGAACCCGATCCTATTACGTATATTTATATGACCAGGCTATGATAGACGATAAGGGGGCGTGGGTCAGCGCTTTGTGCTGAAGACTGATTTCCATCTTGTAACTTTATATTCTGGGGCAAGTTTGGTATATAATTAAATGCAAAGTTTCTTTTCCCAAATAAATACCGGATATCTTTCATCTCGTGGTACCAAAAGCGATATACTTTAACTTTGCTAGTTAAAATATAATGTTTTTAGTATAACACGATGAAATATATGCGACAATAACGTAGCAAAAAAATACTCTCTATATATGTTACTATATAAACTGAATTGAACTGATTTCAGAAAGTTAGGTCATTTCCACACAAATATTGTTCTCGTTTTTTCTTGCACTGTTTAATTCAGTTGAAATTACTGACCTAAATATTCCTACATTGGCAATTGAAATTACTGACCTAAATATTCCTACATCGACAGTTGAAATTACTGACCTAAATATTCCTACATTGACAATTGAAATTATCGACCTAAATATTCATACATTGACAGTTGAAACTGCGGACCTAACTATTCCTACATAGACACATGAGCTCATGATTAACAATGACGTTTTAAGTAAAGTCTGTGTTGTGTATCTAAAACTTATTGTCTAGCCATCATATGATATTGCGGTGTGTCTAAAACTTATTGTCTAGCCATCATATGATATAGCGGTGTGTCTAAAACTTATTTTCTAGCCATCATTTGATATTGCTGTTTGTCTAAAACTTACTGTCTAGCCATCATATGATATTGCGGTGTGTCTAAAACTTATTGTCTAGCCATCATTTGATATTGCTGTCTGTCTCAAAATTATTATTTGTCCATCATTTGATGTTGCTGTGTATCTCAAACTTATTGTCTAGCCATCATTTGATATTGCTGTGTGTCTAAAACCTATCGTCTAGCCATCATATGATATTGCCGTGCGTCTAAAACGTATTGTCTATCCATTATTTGATATTGCTGTATGTCTAAAACTTATTGTCTATCGATCATTTGATATTTATGTGTGTCTAAAACTTATTGTCTAGCCAAGATATGATATTGCTGTGTCTAAAACGTATCGTCTATCCATCATTTGACAATGCTGTGTGTCTAAAACGTATTTTCTAGCCATCATTTGATATTGCTGTGTGTCTAAAACTTATTGTCTAGCCATCATATGATATTGCGGTGTATCTAAAACTTAGTGTCTAGCCATCATATGATATTGCTGTGTGTCTAAAACTTATTGTCTAGTCATCATATGATATTGCTGTGTCTAAACCTTATTGTCTAGCCATCATATGATACTGATGAGTGTCCAAAACATATCGTCTAGCCATCATTTGATATTGCTGTGTGTCTAAAACGTATTTTCTAGCCATCATTTGATATTGCTGTTTGTCTAAAACTTACTGTCTAGCCATCATATGATATTGCGGTGTGTCTAAAACTTATTGTCTAGCCATCATATGATATTGCGGTGTGTCTCAAACTTATTACACTGGTCAACAGTGAAATCATTACTGACTTGAAAAGGCCCTAATCTGTAGTATTTTGGTGTGCCGAACACGAATATAACCGTGAAAAATTTGTATTGGCTCTCGTTTTGAAGATATTCATATACCTCATTTTCTATGTTTCACTGTGTAAATTTCTCCAGTAGGACTGCAGCAACATCCGGAATAATGATGTAACATTGCATAATACCATCATGCTCACAGCATCCACAGTTGATTGCATCATTTTCTGATGCAATGCAATACTAATGCCATGCGGCTGCTGAAGTAAGTTGACGTCAGCAGTGTACTATACATGTGTAGGCCTATTATACTAATGCCAGGCGGCTGCTGAAGCTGACGTAAGCAGTGTACTATATAAAGCCCAATCAGATAGGTTCAGCATTTAAAATATTTTAGACGTTGTGCGAGACAGTTCAAGCTACTGTTACATAAAACTTATTATTTTATCCATTTACGTACAATAAAGAACAGTAATGCCTCGAAAGTGTGTTAATACCGCGGACAATTTTTGCTATATTTGTGGGGAAGTGACATTTGCCAACCAGAAGAAAAGTATCAATTCTCAAGTGAAGAAGGCATATCATCTTTACTTCGGATGCAAGGTTGGTGACCAAGACAAGCCTTGGGCTCCGCATATATGCTGTGCTACATGTACAACACAGCTTTCACAGTGGTTGAATTGCAAAAGGTCATCAATGCCGTTTGCAGTCCCAATGGTGTGGAGAGAGCCAAGCAACCACCTAAATGACTGTTACTTCTGCTTGGTACCTCCTCTTTCCGGCGGAATAACGAAGCGAAAGAAGTCGAGAATAGTCTACCCAAACATTCCGTCTGCATTGAGACCAGTTCCACATGGTGAGGGACTTCCTATTCCAGAACCTCCAGCAGAATATTCTCTTGATTCATCTGACGAAGACAAAGGTGAGTCGACCTGTTCTTCTCCTGGTCCATCAGCATGCAGTGATCCAGATTTTCACTGTGGTGCATCATCAACCCCACACAGAATAACACAGGAAGAACTAAATGACCTGATTCGTGATTTGGACTTATCAAAGAACAAGGCAGAATTGCTAGGATCAAGACTCCAACAATGGAATCTTCTAGAAGAAGATGTCACAATTACTGCATATCGAAAGCGCCACCAGCAATTGGAGCCTTTCTTCAGAAAGGAAAGTAATCTGATATTCTGTTCCGATATTGAGGGCCTCATGAATGCTTTAAAAATCACTCATGACCCACAAGAATGGAGACTATTTGTGGACTCTTCGAAACTGAGTCTCAAGGCTGTGCTTTTGCACAATGGAAACATTCTTCCATCTATTCCAGTAGCGTATGCTGTCCACATGAAAGAGACATACGATAACTTAAGGCAGCTACTGAATTCCATTGAGTATAACAAGTACAGCTGGCACCTCTGTGGTGATTTGAAGGTAGTTGCCCTTTTAATGGGACTGCAGCAAGGATATACAAAATACATGTGTTTCTAATGCGAGTGGGATAGCCGAGCAAGGGAAATGCACTACATGAGGAAGGAATGGACTCACAGGCAGAATGTAGCCATTGGAGAGAAGAATATCCAACACCCAGCTCTGGTTGAGGCTCAGAAAATCTTGCTACTACCCCTTCACATCAAACTAGGTTTGATGAAGAACTTCGTGAAAGCCATTGACCGGACTTTGCCAGCATTCCGATACCTGCATGAAAAATTCCCTCGACTCAGCGAAACAAAGATTAAAGAGGGAGTTTTTGTGGGTCCTCAGATTCGAGAGCTTTTCAAAGATGACCGGTTCAACAACTTGCTGGAAGGTGACGCGAAACAAGCATGGAATGCTTTTCGCCTAGTTTCTACAAACTTCCTCGGAAATGTTAGGGCAGAAAACTATAAGGAACTAGTAGAAGACATGTTGATGAAGTATAAGAAACTTGGCTGCAATATGTCTCTAAAGATTCACTTCCTTCATTCCCATTTGGATTTCTTTCCTAGCAACTGTGGTATTGTTAGTGATGAACACGGCGAACGTTTTCATCAAGATATCGCAACAATGGAACAAAGATACCAGGGAAAATGGTCCACTACAATGCTGGCTGACTACTGCTGGACACTCCTCAGAGATGCTCCCGAACAGCTGTACAAGAGACAGGCGAAGAAATCTAAGATGTAGTCAATGACTTGATTTTTTATAGGTAGGCTATTACAGTTGACCTTTTACTATTGGAATGCATTTCGTTATGTAAACATTAATTTCTTGCAGATTACAAAAAAACTAGAGCCAATTTTGCAATTTGACTGTCATATTCGTGTTCAGCACATAAAAATTGATAAGAATTGACTAATTTTATTTCAGTAACATGACTTTTGTAAAAATTTGTTGTCCAGTGTTATCTAGCCATCATATGATATTGCTGTGTGTCTCAAACTTATTGTCTAGCCATCATTTTGATATTGCTGTGTGTCTAAACCGTATTGTCTAGCAATCATATGATACTGATGAGTGTCCAAAAGCATATTGTCTATCCATCACTTAATATTGATGTGTGTCTCAAGCTTATTGTCTAGCCATCATTTGATATTGCTGTGTGTCTAAAACGTATTTGTCTAGCCATCATATGATATTGCTGTGTGTCTAAAACGTATTGTCTAGCCATCATATGATATTGCTGTGTGTCTAATACGTATTGTCTAGCCATCATATGATATTGCTGTGTGTCTAAAACGTATTGTCTAGCCATCATATGATATTGCTGTGTGTCTAAAACGTATTTTCTAGCCATCATTTGATATTGCTGTGTGTCTAAAACGTATGTTCTAGCCATCATATGATATTGCTGTGTGTCTAAAACGTCATATCTAATGTATTGTTATCGTTTGATATTACTCCAAAAGAAAGATAACGAAGGAAATACTACTACTACTACTAATACAAATAATGATATAATAATAATAATGATAATAATGGCAATAATAATAATAATAATAATAACGCAAGTCACACATATGTAAACGTGTTAGAGATCCGAACGAGCTTATTTGATTCATGGCTGCATGGATTTATTGTCAATTTATTTTAATTTTAAAGAGTGTCTAACTATCGAGTCCGGCTAATGTTTTGGCAAGAAAGAATAAATATAAAAACAGACATGAACACAAGTTAGATCTCTCACATGCATCAAAATATTAAAAAAACATTAATGATTGAGCGTCATGAAAATTTAGGGAAATAAAAGAACGAATAAATAAATACATGATTTCCAAGCAGTGACAAATGCAATTTTGGATGGGAAAGAAATGAGTAAAGATATCACTAATTTAAATGGAGGCCAAGTAGTGTGTCTATATCACTGATTTAAATGGAGGCCAAGTAGTGTGTCTTCTGGATTGATTCCCGTGTAATTAATTAGTTACTTCATGGTAGCTTACTATTAGGGTTGATGATCTAAAAATACTTGGCAATACGTCACTATTTGACACAGACATATATACACACACATAAGTCGGTAGGTTACTTGTTCATCCGATTTCTGACTAGTCTTGATCGCCTTCGTTTGATAGATGATGTCTTTTAATTACGATATCTGGAAGACACATATTGTATTTTCAGGACAAAACCTCGGTGACAGTAACTGCCTCAAAGCCAGAACACTACAAGAAAATTCTACACTCCTTTTGTTGTGAAAGCAGGAAAATGCAAATTCTGCACTAAGGAATTAGGGGATATTCTATGATCTGGACCCAGCCCCGGACTGAAGTCTACATATGCTGATTCCAACTGTTGGCAAATGATGAGAGAAAACCAAAGGTTTCCTCATGTGACGAAGTATTATTTTTTGTGTCAAAGCATTATTTTACCTTTCTCATTAACATTTTTCAACTAACTCATTACTGATGACAGATTCTCCCTGAAAATACGAATCCACAATATGTGAATGTTTCATGGTGCTCTGCGATTGCCATCCACGTTTCATGACGCTCTGTTAGTGACAGTCATGTTTCATAATGCTCTGTGAGTGCCAATAATACAAAATACTTGCTTGTTACCGGAACACGTCAGTTTCGAAAGTTGTCTCGACGACACATTTATCACGGAGTTAATAATACTGAGCCTATGAGTTAATGTAGCCTAAAACATCAAACATTTATTATAATTTCAATATTGAATTTCATATTGTTTTGTTTGAAGTATCAGTCACCTTAAAGCAAGGCACAATGTTGTGTTGTAGAAAAACACGTGGCACCTGTCGCATAGAGCGATTAGCATTTTATGCTATAATTGTCTTTTGCATGATTTTCGTATTTCTGGGAACATTTATACTGAAAAAGGGGTCTACGTCATTCCACAAAATAGCGTCCGGTGAATTTCGGCTGAACAACGTATATGCATCTTTATACAGCACATTATCCGAAAACTTTCAGGTCAGCAAAGGGTCTGCAACATTAAAGACCACAACATCCAGTGACTTTCAGTTCAGCAAGGGGTCTACAACATTAAAAACCACAACATCCAGTAACTTTCAGTTCAGCAAATGGTCTACAACATTACAGGCCATAACGTCCAGTGACTTTCAAGTCAACAAAGGTTCTGCATCATTACACAACATAACATCCAGTGATTTGCATCTGCATGAAAACGAGCTTTTGACATCGCGGTTAAAGGTTACCACGACCATCAGTCCAGACAAAGACAAAGCTATAAATTACACACAGGAAGACATTAATACCTTCACACAGTTTCTGATCAAGAATGAAGACATCTGTGCTCAAAAACCTATTGATTTCGTAGTTTATATTCAAAGTCACTGGACCAATGTTGAGAGGCGACGTTCCATCAGGGAAACTTGGCTTGGTGCTAAGTTGCCTCCAGATATTATCATGAAATCTGTGTTTATTCTTGGGAAACCAATTAATAGGACAGATCAGGTAAAAATCAACAATGAAAATCTCATTCACGAAGATATTGTACAAGGAGATTTTTTGGACACGTTTTACAATCTCACACTGAAAAGTATTCTTGCCTTGAAATGGATATATACAAATTGTCGAAACGCCAAGTTTGTCTTAAAAGTAGACGATGACATCTTTGTTGATATGTTCAAAGTGGTACACGGGCTTGTGCCATCGTTAAAGAATAAAACCAGAAATATCGTTTGTGCTGTCAAAGAAGAAAATACAAGTCCCATAGTTAGGGATAAAGGGAGCAAATGGTATATTCCTGAGCATATATTTCCTCAACGTACACACCTTCCGCGTTTTTGTACAGGTTACTTCGTTCTCATGACCTCTGACCTTGTCCCAGAACTTGCGCATATGTCAGAAGGCGCTCAGTACATCCCGGTTGATGACGTATATCTGTTTGGGTTACTTCCACAAACGTTGCCAAGTATTACGTACACTGATATTTCCAGAAATATGACCCTCGATGACAGTTTCGCTCTTGATGCATTTTCTAAAGGCAAAGATGTCGATTTAATAGCTGTTGGTGCTGACAAAGATGACTACATGGAGATGATTTGGAGAGAAGTACTCTTAGTTCGTCATAAAGAAATGCATTAGGATCGTTGTTTAGTGAGACGAACCAGTTTCATTTAGATTTAAAAAAAACAAATGACCTGGGTGCCACGCTGGAAGAAAGAATCACAAAAGGACCTTTTTCACCAGCGTTAGGCAACGATTAATAGAGTGAATGGTTTTGAAACCTGACGTTATTCTGACTGATGTTTATCGTTTATGAATGCCCCCATCATCGAACAAAAGCCCCAGTGAATACAAAACAAGATAAAATAAAAGAAAAAATACTCCCAAAACAAACATATACGTATTTTGGAAAGACGTTTGAGAAGAATTTATCTTGGACAGTAGTATAGCAAGCATGTCAAAATCGTTTCCTCCTTCTAAAAACTATGGATGTAGACATTCCATTTTTTCATTGATGGATCAAATGGTTTTCTTTGCTCTAGTATCAGAAATCAGACCCGCATCTCTGACACAGTCAACACTAAATTACATTCTTTCCGAGTCTTTGATACAGAATTGCATACTCTAAAATATATCTTTGAGTTACTCGTACTTCTAACATTCGTATTGTCTCTTTTTGCGGTAATAATTTAACAATTAAGTATATTTACGAATAAACTAACTTTAGTTTCACATAAATCTATTTTGTCATATCTTTATTTCCTAGCGAATATAACAATAAAATATTGTACGAGTCTGGAATTGAATACGTCAGTCTTCATCAAGGTGACTGCGTGTATTGCGATGTCTTCTGCATGAAAACGCCAGTCTTCATCAAGGTGGCACCATGCCTTGCAATATTTTCTGCATGAATACGCCTGTCTTCATTAAGGTGGCTGCATGTCTTTGCTATATCTTTTGGAAGAACACGCTAGTCTTCATCAAGGTGACTGCACGTCTTGCAATAGCTTCTGCATGAATAAGCCAGTCTTCATCAAGGTGACTGCACGTCTTGCAATAGCTTCTGCATGAATAAGCCAGTCTTCATCAAGGTAGCTGCATGTCTGCCACGTCTTCTGCATCAGTACTCCTGTCTTCATCAAGGTGGCTCTATGTCTTGCTATATCGCCTCCATGAATACGACAGTATTCATCAAGGTGGCTGCATGTCTTTCTCTATCATCTACATGAATACTCCAGTCTTCGTCAAGGTGGCTGCATGTCTTACTATATCATCTACATGAATACTCCAGTCTTCATCAAGGTGGCTGCATATCTTGTTATATCTTCTGAACAGTTTTTTATTTTGTGATTGCAAGCTTGTTGGTGTAGCTTTGTCATCTAATGGTAACCTGTCACCTTGTGAACGTACCAGGTCATATTAAGAACGTTAGAAAAAGACAATGTTACGTGTTTAGGCTCTAATAAATAGTAACAAAGAAAAAGTGAAGACAAGCTTTGCAAAACGAAACAGATAATTTATTTCCCTAGAAAAACAAGGTAAAATAGAGAAAAAGAACTTATGGTTTTACGAATCAGATCCGAATATAATCCTAGAATAATCTAAGAATTAAAATTATAAGTCCCAGTAATAAAATGTTCTAATGAATTTGAGTTTGAGTCCTGGATAAATCCAAAATGGAAGGCGATGACGTATACTGTAGCCTGTATAGTACTGATGTATCAACAGATCTTTGTTGAACCACATAAAAAATATTCCGGTGTTTGAAATCCGAATAAAATTTCAATAATTGTCTTTGTCCAAGAATTCTGTATAAGCACTTACATATTCCCAGGGAAAAATAAAATTCCATGCAAGAGAATTTCAACGCACACTGGTCACAACAACAAAAACCCGACCTTGATATCTAAGTGTTTAAAAGCCGGGCGGAGTAAATTTTCTAATGAAGAAGGTTATACACTAATTTAAGAGGCAAACCAGAGTCCCGTATGAGGGTCACATGATCACTTTCTATACAGAGATAGACTATGTTTCTGTCTAAGGTCACATACTCCCACCACAGCCTCGATTTCAATCTGCATCTCACAATACAACGTTGTTTACTTCAGCTCTTAATAGTCCTGAATCAATGTTAGCAACTAGATCAGCATTAAGATACAAAGTTCTAATATTAGGTGTTTACGAAACAAAACAGTCCGGTCAAATTAATTTCTGGAAAATGTCAAATTCCAGTGAAGAAATTACATTACAATAGCATGTAATGGAATAAACAAATTTAAACCTAACATACAAACAATTAAATAAAATCAAACATAAATTAAATTACACACACACACACTTCGCCATAAAGAAAAAGAAAGATTTATAGGATAAAGCTTTCGTTTTGCCATAGATTAGTTATACATGAGGTTATAAACACATAAGAACTCTAATGAATTATACACAGTGTACACGAAATAATACATTTCTATACACGCGGAAGTGCATCTGTTATTAAATTATATTTCCCTTTGATGTGCCTGATGTCAATATTATCTTCGTGTAAAAACAAACTCAACCTTAGTAGTCTTTGATTTTTACTTTTCATCTTGCCGGTGAAAGTAAGGGGCCGTGTGGCCACTAAACACGACAATCGAAGGAGCTGAACTAATGTAAACTTCAAGGTGTTGTAATGCCAATATCAAAGCAAAGCATTCATTCTCATTGTTGAATAATTTCTTTGGTGCTTATTTCATTTCTTAGAAAAATACTACACTGGATGATCAAAACCATTTTCGTCTTCTTGAATCAATACTACTCTAACCACATCATCACTTGAATCACCATACAGTTTAAATGATTGTCTGAAATTTGGAGCTGTAAGAACTGGCGCGCTTTTAAGTATGGCTGTTATCAAAGCCACCGGACATTTTTCAGTCCAAAGAAACTTGGTT
This sequence comes from Sinohyriopsis cumingii, assembly GCA_028554795.2. Taxonomy (NCBI): domain Eukaryota; kingdom Metazoa; phylum Mollusca; class Bivalvia; order Unionida; family Unionidae; genus Sinohyriopsis; species Sinohyriopsis cumingii. The sequence goes on from CM068839.1 coordinate 46,380,099, forward strand.
TCCTTGCTAAATAAATTTGTTAGGGATTCAGCAATTATTGAACAATTGAAACGAAATGTCCGATTGTATCCAGCCATACCAAAAAATCGCATCATTTGCATTTTATTTACAGGCACAGGGAATTCAGAGATAGCCTTTACCGTAATATATATATATAGGTTTAACTTGTCCATGTCCCACGATTTGACTTAGAAACGTTGCACTAACACAGTAGAACTCACGTTTGGATCTGTGAGTCTGTCATAGAATTTCCGAATTGTCGCTAAATATTTTTTTCCAGGTGTCGTTGTGGATGATGACAACATAGATGTTAGAATCACAGTTATCTAAACCAGAGGTGATCATACTAATTATACGTTGAAATGTACTTGGCGATCCTTTCATTCCAAACGGCATCACTTTATATTGATAAAATCCATCTGAATTCACGAATGCCGACATTTTCTTTGCCCTCTCCATTAGAGGAATTCGCCAAAATCGTTTCAGAAGTTCAAATTTGGTGTCATAATTGGCATTACCGCTTTTTATCAATACTGTCATAGATTCTTGGTAATGAAAATGAATGTTTTTGTCATAGTATTCACCTTCCTATCATCACTATACATATGGAAAGTTTTATCTGGTTTCAGAACAAGTATGCACGGTGAACTCATCACTTTTATCTGGCTCTATGAAATCATTCTCCAGCAAATATTGAATTTCTTTTTTCAATTATTCCTGTTTGAGAGTTTTAATCCTGTTCGGGGTTTTGTTTCACAGGTTTGGAATTTACAATTTCAATGTGAAGGTAGATTTTGTTTGTTCTTGTAGGAACATCTGGAAATAAGTGCTCATATTCAAATAATAACTGTTTAAACTGATTTCTTTCCTGCTGTTGCAAATGTGAAAGCTTCTGGTTCAGATTATTCATAAGATTTGTCACTCCAATATTAGTAGAATCCAATAGTATTCTTTCACTCAAATCTTCATTGAGTGGGACAGGTACAACTAAGATAATTGCTTGTTTAGCCTCGCTATCTCTTTCAATATTCTGGTATTTGTATAATTTATGTACGTCCCAGGAGCAATAATATTATAATTTAACTCATTCATTTTCATTTTAACCTAGTAAGGGCTTTATTATATAATCTGAAGAAACGTTTGAAGAATGAGAAAAAGAGACAGAACTCAAACCATAATTTGACTTTTGACTTCAAGTGTTGGATGCCAAAGTCAAGCATAATCAGCTGGAAGGTTTCTGACCTAAAGTTTGACCTTTGACCATATTGGATGGATTTGGGAAGGCCAACTCGAGTAAAGAACTTTATTAAAGCTGTTTGCTATGGTTTTATATTTAATATTCCTCAAAGGAATTGCCTCTAGAAACCTTGTTGACGCACACATTATGGTCAACAAGTATTGGTTACCTGACTTGGTCTTAGGTAAGGGACCAACACTATCTACCATAATTCTACTAAATGATTTGTCAAATGCAAGAATAGGTTGCAGATGAACCTTATGTATCTTCTAACTGAGTTTTCATATTAGCTGACAAGTATTGCAAGATCTACAGTAATTTCAAACATCACTTTTGATTTTTGGCCAATAGAAGTGAGTCAAGAACATATGATAAGTCTTATCTTACTCCCTAAATGACCGGCCAAAGGATTTCATGGGCCAGACTAAGTATTTCCTGTCTGTGAGATTTTAAAACTATAATTTGATAGCTCACTGACCACTTGTCATCAGCAGGTACATCGGGAGGTTTCCATTTCCTCATAAGAATTCCATTTTTAATGAAATAACAGACAGGAACTTCAGTGGTTTCAGTTTCACTAATGTCCCTTTGAAACAAACAGGAGATCTCATAATCTGCTCCCTATTCAACGACAAGTGATTATCGTTTTTCACCCTGATTAGAATAAAGAGAATGAATCGATACGAGAGGATCAATATGATCAATACCTTTTGATTTATCCAAATAAGGAGTGAAAGTGACCTCATCAAGCTTTGCCATAGCTCTGGTAACTGAACAAACTAGGTATAAAACAGTGAATTCTTTTTCAATTGGATCAGCTTTCTGATCCAAACAAGGCTTATCAGTTACAAGTGGATTAACCACAACCTTTTCTCAAGCTAGGTCTTTACCTAGTAATAATTGAACCCCCTCAACGGGTGAAACATGCACTGGTCCTATTGTCACGAGTCCTGAGACTAGTCACTCAACAGAGTGATACAGAACCCTTCGATACGAATGGTTTATAATTCTCCATATAAAAATATGACTTGGATTTATTAGACCAAACAAATGTATTGTTTTCAATACACGACAGTGACTATGACCTCTTAGAAATAAGAGCATTTGGAATAGCCCTGTTTTGATTTTGATGCTTATTTTTCAATTTGTAGAAATCACAGATAACGTGTTCTTTCTTCTTGCAATAGGTACACGTACGAAGAGATAAGGGTCTTTGATCAAGCTTACCTGAAGCTTGATTTTAAAACGTTGTGCCAGATGGAGGTTTAGAATATCTTATATTAGGCTGAAATACTTTTGTGCCAGAAGAATGCTGAGTGGAAGAGTTGCCTACAAAAGGAACGTTATGAGTTAAAGAATACTCGTCAGCAGCACGAGCAGTATTTTCCAAGGTTTGGATCTGATGCTCGCAAAGATAAGTCTTAATGTCACTATGGACATAGTTCTTGAACTCCTTATCCAATATGAGTTGCCTGAAACTTTCGTAATCTTTATTATCCTTTCTAGAAGAGTACCGCCTATCAAATTGTCGGGGTTTTTCCAATGCGAATTCGACATAGGTCTGGGCAGCTTCTTTTTATAATTTCTGAATTTTTGCCGATACGACTCATAACCCATCAATATATAGTCCTTAATTACATCATAGTCGCCACTTTACCATTAAGTCTGTTTTGTAGCAATAGAGTCCAGTGCTCTCTTGGCCACTTCAAACTTTCAGCAATTCTTTCAGAATGAAGAAAATATTTATCTACTTCTTTTTCCAGAAAAGTAGGTACTAACTTGATATTTCTTAAGACATCAAAAGTAAGGGAGTGTTTTCCCTTTGCCAGCTGATTCTTTCAACCCAATTTGAAATTCCATTTGTCTTACTTCCGTCTCTTTCTGAAGCTGCATTTGTCTTTCATCTTCCTCTTTCGGATACTGCATTCTTATTACTTCCATCTCTCTTTCCATTTGCATCTTTTCTTTCTGAAATTGGATCTGTCTTATCTCTAATTCTGTCTTGTAGCTGTACATGCATTTTAAAAATTTCTAACCACTCGTGGGTAAAATTCAAAAAGGTCTCTACTTTTGATGATCTTTTAGAAAAGCGTGCTGATTTCACTAAAGATTTCAAAATCATAAAATAATACAGGGGTTTCAAAAAGTTCAAAAACTAGGGGAAATCAACTTTCAAAATAACAACGTTTTGTGATCTATTTTAGACAAAATTCATATATCCAAGGACGAGCAACCCAATTTATTTGTTACGTGTTTAGTCTCTCAATAACAGTATCAAAGAAAAAGTGAATACTTCAAGCTTTGTAAAATTTAACAAATAATTTATTTCCCTAGAAACCCAAGGTAAAAATGTGAAAAAGAACGTATGGCATTAATAATCATATCCAAAAATAATCCAATCTATGAATTAAAAACTAGAAGTCCCATTAATAAAATGTTCTAATGAATTTGAGTTTGAATAAATCCAAAATGGAAGGCGATGACGTATACTGTAGCCTGTATAGTACTCAGGTGTCAACATATCTTTGTTGAACCACATACAAAATATTCCGGTGTTTGAATTCTGAATAAAAGTTCAATAAATGTCTTTGTCCAAGAATTTTGTTGGAGCAGTTAAATGTTCAAAGAGAAGAGAATAATTCCATAAATATAATTTCAACGCAACCTGGTCACAACACAAAAACCCTCCCTTGATATCTAAGTGTTTAAAAGCAAGGTTATACACTAATTTAAGAGGCAAAACAGATTCCTATATGAGGGTCACGTGATCACTTTCTAGAACAATATAGCCTATTTATCTGTCTAAGGTCACGTACTCCCAGTACAGCATCGATTTCAATCTATGTATACCATAATAAAAAAAAGAAGTTGTTTACTCCAACTCTTACTAATCCTGATCAAGGTCAGGAACTAGATCAGCATTAAAATACCAAATTCTAATATTAGGTGTTTACGAAAACAAAACAGTCAGGTCAAACTAATTTCTGGAAAATGTCAAATTCCAGTAAACAAAATTAATTACAATAGCATGTAATGAAATTTAAAAAATTAAAACCAACAAGCAATTAAATGAAATCAAATATAAATGAAATCAAATATACATAACTGAAATCAATACATAATAATCAATGAATGTGTCAGTTATCTTACCTATCTTATTATGTACCCTGATGTTTGGGGCTTTGTAAGTATTAATGCTGATTACACGCGCAACTTCTGTACCAGATGTTATGACAACCTTTTTATGGCAACGCAGTACCAAGCGATAATACGACATGACCTTTTGATGGCAACACATTTACCAAATGATGTTATGATATAACCATTTTATGGCAACACATTTACCAAATGACGTTATGATATAACCATTTTATGGCAATATATTTACCAAATGATGTTATGATAAAACCATTTTATGGCAACACATTTACCAAATGGCATTACGACATGACCTTTTGTGGCAACACATTTACCAAATTAAACTATGACATGACTAGTCTTTAGTAGTATCGGCGATGTGTGAGAATGGTAATTTGGTAGTATAGGCGATGTGTGACATTTGTAATTTGGTAACATAGGCGATGTTAGAGTAATTCGGTAGTATAGGCGATACGTTTGAATGGTAATTTGGTAATATTGGTGATGTGTGGGAGTGGTAATTTGGTATTATCAGCGATGTGTGAGAGTGATAATTTAGTAGCACAGGCGATGTGAGAGAATTGTAATCTGGTATTATCGGCGACGTGTGAGAGTGTTACAGTTTTTTCAATTTCCGACACAACTTGTGAAAATGTTATGTCCAAAAGTAGACGAATATTTAACTGTTGGTAGCAATATGCCATAATGTGACTCATATCTGTCATGAAGTCCAATATTACGAATTGATGACCGCTCCGGTGGCCTAGTGGTTAGAGCGTTCGCAACGGATGCGGGAGGTCGTGGGTTCGAACCCCGGATGAGTCATACCAAAGACTTACAAAAATTGTGCTAACAGCTGCCTCGTTAGGCGCTGAGCGTTAAGAGGTTAGTGCTAGGACTGGTCGGCTAGGTGTCAGGATAATGTGACTAGGTGGGACATCATGCTACATGTATTCGGCACGTGTCCCAATGCTATAAACTGGTACACTGCAGACATCGTAGTGATATGACCGAAACATTGTTAAAGCTACGTCAAAAATCCTAATCACACACACACATTACGACTTGATATTGTATATGTTACATGTTACATAGACGTGCCAGAGTGCTCAGTATATACGACCAAAAACAAGGTTTCTCAAAAGATTATTGAAGCCGAACTGCATGATTAAGATTTTTTTCGTTGGCAATGTATTCAGTTTGAAATAGGTATCAACCGCAAAGCTCATGATGGATATATTAACGATTGATTTTGAGAGGGAATGCAAATTTTTGTTTCCATCTCCCTACATTATCCACTCCCGCCAAAAAGTAAATTGCATGACGAATTCTTTTTCATAGCTGCAAATTTAGAAGTTAAAGATACGAGGGATAGTATGCGGAAAAATATATTTGCAGACATGGTCATCTTTTATGTATTAACCCCATTTAAACACATAAATTACCGCTATTTCTTAAACATCAAAATATTACAAAATAACACAAATAAGCCAAAGGCATATCTTGTTTGTATTTACATCTACCTTTGTACATTTGTTCCATTTTAGTGATTATTTTCTTAATTATGTGGAATTTATGCAAGGGAGGTGTTTTTCAAAACAAGCAGCTCTAAAATCATTTATTCTAAACCTCGTACTTTATGGTAGCATGAATTCCTTGCGTGGAATGGTGCCTATCAACTTACTTCATATAAGGAATCCTCAGTAGAGTTCTCATGTAAGCTTTGATATAGAAATAATTATGTGTATTACACGATTAGTACGTGGAACGAAATACCGGTCCACAGCTTAAGAAAACGTCCTGATAAATCAAATAGATGTAAAGCAAGAAGAACCATGCATGTATTAAATAAGAGTTTCATGAAGGTGCGGTTGTTAGCTTAATTACAGTAATGATAGTTGTGCTATTAGTACGTTTTAGTAGCCCTCAATATTCAACCAGTGTCCATGGAAATAACAGAAACAACGACATCAAGCCAACCTCAAGCAGATGTTCAGCACTGTTTTTCTTGCTCAGTCATGAGGCATTATTGGACCCCTGGCGTGTTACAATAGCATAGTTATTTGATGTGTTGGAAGCTGGTAGAGAAGCACAGACATGTGTAAATGAAAACAGTTTACAAGTTGTAGAGTTTACGCTTATATGCACTACATGTACACCGTCGAATGCTTAAAGTGCTGATTTTTAAAAAAGAACAATCAAACCTCCGTTTTATCTGAAAGTGCCAATTTAGAATTTCATTGTAGTTGCTTGAATCAAAAAGTTCGGTTTGAAACTGTTCATTGCTTTTTCGTCTTACAAGAATTAACCGTATTTATGTACTCTGCCTCTCTCTATATCATTTTGAACACATTAAGTTCATTCAAATATTTTTGGTTATTAATAATTCCTGAAACAATTCCAGCGATTTCGCTTGATACGATGCAAATATCTCGGAAAACTAAAGTGTCTTCGTAGCAGCGTGATGACGCGAGAATTAAATACAAGATATGATTATTCAATCCGACTTACTCTCCTAAATTCTTTAGTACATATGTACTTATATTTCAGTATGTCTGTTCAGACATCGTTGATAGGTTACATTGCAATACTTGGTCATTCAAAGCAACCCTAGGATTCGACCAATGTGTGCTATGTGATAAGGCTTACCAGTAGCTTCTCGTGGGTCGGTAGTTCTTCCCTGTGTTTTCCCGGGTTCTTCCTCCACCATTAATACTGTCCGAGTTGCATAGCCTATCGTGTGCTGAAAAATGGCGTTAACCTCCACAACAACAACAACAACAACTAATAGTGCCATTCAGTAGCTCCCCAATGGTGCCCTTCAGTAACCCCTAACATTTCCCTTCAATAACCCACTTTAATAATAATAATAATAATAATAATAATGAGGACTTTGTATAGCGCCTAATCTTTAGAAGCTCTAAGCACTTTACAACATTAGACAACACCTATAAGATAAGAAACATAATAATATTATTACAAAAACAAACACCATGAAATTAGAAAAACATTAAAAAATAAAAAACATTCTGATAATATTTCAAGCAGGAAACATTATTAGGTCTTTAAGTTTGTTCTTGCACTCGAAATAAGTGAGTTTTGAGAGCCCTCTTGAATGTGATCACTGTGTCTTTGTGTCTAAGATCAGTGGGCAATTCATTCCACATTGCTGGGCCCTGGAATGCAAAATAACGCTGTCCATATGACTTTGTTTTCATAGTGGGAATAATGAGTATACAACTGTCAGAAGAGGAGCGTAAGTATCTTGCTGGTGTGTACACATAGGTGAGGTCAGATAGGTATGTTGGACTAGAGTCCGACAGTGAAATGTAGCACAGAGAACACATTTTGTGTTTGATTTTGGATCGAATGGATAACCAGTGTAGGGTACAGAGCAGCAGGGAAGTGTGCTCTGATCGTGGTACTCTAAATATAATCCGAGCAGCTGTGTTTTGAACTTTTTGAAGTTTCTGGAGTAGATATTGAGATGAACCAGACAGAACTGAATTACAATAGTCCAGTCTTGAAAGTACTAGTGACATCAACTGAAAGATATTTGCGAATTGAGCTGATGCGTCTCAGTTCAAGATATGCAGCCTTGCATATGTTCATGACATGTTGGTAAAATGTGGGAGTACTGTCCAGAGTAACACCTAGGTTTCGTACTGATTGTGTGAATTTAATGTTGGCGTTGCTGATATTTATTGTTTGAGGTAAAGGATGTGAATGAGAAAGTCGGTGTTGTGATCAGAATGGCCTCAGTTTTATCATCATTCATCTGCTGCTTATTACAAGTCATCCATGATTTCACATCAGAAATGCACCTCTCTACACCTTGGATGGTAGCATCAACTTTAGTTGGGTGGCTAGATTTGTATATTTGGGTGCCATCAGCGTACAATTGGTGACACACTGAATAATCATCTATGACATTTGAGAGTGACTGAGTGTACAGAATGAAGAGAACAGGTCCAAGAACACACCCCTGTGGAACACCGCTGGAGTGTATTCCATTTGCAGATACAATTTGTGTCCTGTTGACCAAGTAGGACTTGAACTGATAGTGCCCTTCATTAACCCCAAAAGTGCCTTAGTTACCTCCAAACGTTCCCTTCAGTAGCCCCTCAACAATGCCCTTCAGTAACCCCGCTAATAATGCCCTGCAGTAAACTCTCTAACACTGTCCTTCGAAAAACTCCCAATAATGCCCTTCAATAACTCCCTTAATAGTGCCTTTCAATAAACCCCTATAATAATCCCTTTCAGTACTCCCCAATAGTGATCTTCAGTAAACACCCATTAAGGCTCTTCATTAACCCCCCTAACAGTGCCCTTCAGTAACCCTTCATAGTACCCTTCAGTAACCCTTCCAATAGTACCCTTCAGTAACCCTCAGTAATCCACTTTAGTAACCCCCCTATAGTGTCCTTCAGTTACCCCTAACACTGCCCTTCAGTAACTTCCCAAATAGTGCCCTTCAGTACCCACCATAGAGTCCTTCAGAAAAGGTGACTCAGCGGTAAACACTCATCACTGTATTCTCCATGACCGCTCCGGTGACCTAGTGGTTAGAACGTCCGCTTCGGATGCTGATAGTGGCGGATTCGAACCCCGGCCGAATCATACCAAAGACTTATAAAAATAATGGTACTAACAGCTCCCTCGCTTGGCGCTCAACATTAAGAGGTCGGTGTTAGAACTGGTCGGGCTGGTGTCAGGATAATGTGACTGGGTGGGACATCATGCTACCTGTCTGAGGCATGATGCTCCAGTGTCAGACATCACTATAAACTGCCACACTGTAGACATCGTAGCGATATGACTGAAACATTGTTAAAGATACGGTAAAAATAAATCACACGCACACACGCACGCACGCACGCTATTTCGCATGAATAAAAATGCAAAATATTATTGAGTTTGAATGTTTTCTATATTCAGTTGGATTCTACTAATCTTAATACGTTGGTGTAAAATACGACAAGCAAAAGTAACAGTATTTGAAGGACACGTGACCATTAAGTAGAACTGATACTCACACTTGTCATAACGGTCATTTAGTTTGTAATAAGTGTTACTGCATGATCAGTCTAGACCATGTAATATCATGTGTATTTGGTTCGTAGGACTGCATTACTTGTATTGTAGTACTGGGAGTAATCTGCTGTTCAGTGTTTGTGTGTGTGTGTGTGTGTGTGTGTGTGTGTGTGTGTGTGTGTATGTATGTATGTATGTATGTATGCATGCATGCATGTGTGTGTGTGTGTGTGTGTGTGTGTGTGTATGTGTATGTATGCATGTATGCATGCATGCATGTTTTATAACGGTGTTTTAGTAATAATAAGCCACAGTGCAATATAATTCTGACCCACTCAAACCGGACTGGTCTTATATGGCATTGCATGTATGTATATATGTTTCTATAAGTGTATTTCGCTAATATTAAGGCATCATACAATACAATTCTGAATTATCCAAACTACACTGTCTTAAATGGCATTGTATGTATGTGTATATGTTTCTATAAGTATATTTTGCTAATATTATGACATCCTACAATTAATTCTGAATTGCCCAAACTACACAGGTCTTAAATGGCAAGAACTGATTTGTGACAATTACTGGGATATTTGTCTACAACTAGGCTGTAGTAATATTGGTTTATTGGCGTACCATTTGGCTGAAATAGTACTGGCGTTTTGGTGTACCAGTAGGCTGTAGTAGTACTGGCAAATTTGCCTACCAGTTGGTTTTAGTAATACCGGCCTATTTAAGTACCAATAGGCTGTAGTAGCAATGGCCTATTGGCGTAGGCTGTATTAGTAGGCCTACTGGTCTACTGGCCTACCAGTAGACTGTAGCAATTCTAGCATATTGGTCTAAAACAGGCTGTAGACGTTGGCTGTAGTAGTACTGGCTTTTGGTGCGCCACTAGGCTGTATTAGCACTGGCTTACTGGTCTACCTCTAGGCCGTATTAGTACTGGCCTATTGGCCTGCTAGTAGGCTGCAGCAGTAAATATTGTTAAATCTCGTCCAGGTTTTACCATGACTATTGTAGACATTTTAAGTATGCAAAAGTGTTTCATACACTATAATTAATTTTAATGTTTATGAATATATATATATATATATATATATATATATATATATATATATATATATATATATATATATATATATATATATATTGATAAAGGTCAAGACATTGGGCAAAAGGTGTGAGTAAACTATATAGACAGCTCACTAGCCTCCTCGTTTTGTTGTTGACTGTTTCACCTTATCTTTAACTTTATTATTTAAACTAATTTAGCCTGTTACGACAGTGCAAAATAATTGATATTTTCTTCTTTACAGGTGAATACACAAGACATTATGATGAAATGGCGGTTAGCTCTATGCATTCCTTCCGTCGACTTTTGTTTTGCTGTGTGAGTGTCGTGGCTTTTGTCATTGTCATGATTACTTCCATGAATTTATTCGAAGATGTGTTTCCTAACTATCTTGGCTCTTTTCACTCATCAGACAGCAAAGCAGTTGAGAGTCGTGTCTCATACAAGCATCCTACGAGAGACGAAAACGTCAGAACTCTTTTCTATACCAGCACTCCAAAGACTCCTACCCTATATAAGATTTTGCATAATACTTTCCTTGAAAGAACGTCAGCTGTTAGTAATCTTTTGATGGAAGAGATTACAACACAGCGGAAGGAGTTGTTCACCACAAAATCCGCGATGACTATGACAACTGTTGCTAGTAATCAAGAAGCTAGAATCGCATACCCATTAACTGCATTTGGTTCGCCTTACGTGTTGAACAACAACAAGATTTGTGCAGGGGCCAATAATCTGACATTTATTGTACTGGTTCATACCGCAACGGATCACTTTTACAGAAGGTCTGTGATACGTGAAACTTGGGCTAATAAGGACTTACTGACAAACCACAGTATGAGAGTTGTATTTTTGCTGGGAAGACCACAAGACAACACAAAATTTCAGGCAGCCATAGAACATGAAAGTTCTTTGCACAAGGACATTGTGCAGGGAGATTTTTCGGATACATATCACAATTTGACTCATAAAGGCGTTTTAGGATATAGATGGATTTCAGAGTTCTGTCTTCAAGCTAAATTTGTCATTAAAGTGGATGACGATGTCTTCGTGAATATCTTCAAGCTTTTGTTGGATACGTCCATAACCTATAAGGCAGACAAAAGAAAACTGCGGTGTTACATTAGGATGAATGGAACAAGTCCTATACAAAGAAAAACAGGTAAATGGAAAGTTGATGACTCGGAATTTAAAAACATGACTTACTTTCCTGTCACGTATTGTAATGGCTTTTTTGTCTTTATGACTACAGACATTATTAAAGAGTTATACGAGGCGTCGAAAGTGACTCCATTTTTCTGGATAGATGACGTATACATATTCGGACTCTTACCAGCAAAAGTAGGATCAATAACGTTTGAAGGTGTTGATGGGTTGACTTTGAGTGAAAAGGATTCTCTGGAATGTTTCAAGAAGGATAAACCTTGCAATTATTTGGCAGCAACTGCCGTCGCAAAAGGCAATATGGAAACTCTTTGGTATGGTTCCATAAAGCAATACGAAAGTCTAGCGAAAGGGTATGCAAAACCACAATTATTTAGCACATAGGATATAATATTGAACTTATTTCACTAAACCCTTCATGAGGAAGTGAAAACTAGGACACAGACTTCATGCGTTTACAAATAATAACATTAAAAGCCAGCGTGGAAGACATTTTAAATGCCAAAATGCGTAGTAACGTATTTAGTTCATGTGGGTATTGACCCATTTGCGTTAGCTGCCCAGAAATATATCGAGACAATCAGATATAAATGCATCTCATTAGTGACATATTGCTCTATGGAGCTAATGGCATATACATATACTAGGTCAGTACGTAAAAGTCTGTCGAGTCATTAGTTTTGAAAACAACAAGTGAAACCTGGATATAATGAAGTATTTATGGCATTACAACAACCAAACTTTGTTGTTTTTATTTTCCATTTCTAAGAATGTGCCCAACAAGCTAAAAAGCAAACGCGGATAACAATAAAACATACAATTTAAGTCTATGTCAAACGGTAATTCTAGGATATTATCTTTAATTCTGGTGTTGGGGTATTTCAGAATGTTAATAGTTTTTAAAGGCAATCAATTAATGTTCACTAACTTTGTACTGTCTCCTAAACTAACGCAATATCTGAGAATGGTGGTTGAAAGATAACTGTTTTTCGCGTTTGGGGTCTTTTCCTTAGTGATTGTCGTTGTAGGTCGCATTTTGGGTATATTTTCTAGTGTTTGTTGTTTTTAGGCCTCGTTTGGGGTCAATTTCCTAGTGTTTGTAGTTTGTAGGCCGCGTTTGGGGCCTATTTCATAGTGTTTGTCGTTTTTAGAGACTATTAAACATTGTTTTATTAACATTGTATTTTCTTTAAAACAGCATTCGTAGTGTTTAACGCCTTTAATTTAATATTCACTTAGGACCTTCTTGTCATGGTATTTATGCATTTTGGAGTCTTTTGGGATATGCATATTTTTTATATGCAGTTGATGGTACTTTTGCGTTTAGGTAGCTCGCGGTAATTATGCGTTTCAGACGTGTGTTTGATAACATTTGTGTACTATTGTGGCTGGCGTTGAATATCGTTTAAGACAGGGGTGCGCAACCCCCGGCTCGCGAACGTGTTCTGTTTGGCCTTCGGGGCAAATTAAAACAACACGGAAGTCTGGCCCGTGAACACTAAATATATTAAAGAAATTAGTGTTTGCCGCCATAGAGTGGTCTTAGAAAATGCAGAGAAAGGTTGTGCACTCCTGTTTTAAGGCATACCATTGATGGTTTTATTCCGTTCAGATGCCTGTGGAAGAGTATGATTTCTAGAAATGCGCTAGATGGTATTCTAACGTTTTAGTTACTCATCGTGAATTTGCTTTGCGGGTGTGCGCTTGATTATATTTAACGATATAAGACTCCACATAAAATTGCTTTATGGATGTGAGCTTGATTATATTTTAAAATTCTGAGACTCCCCGTGAAAATGCTTTCTGCATATGCGCTTGATGGTATTTGAAAGCTGTGAGACTCCACCTGAAAATGCTTTCATGACATGTGAATAGGTATCACGTACAGGTAGTTAGGAAGCTGGAAGCTAAGATAGACCAACCCCTTCTACACCTCATTATTTATTACATATCGTCAAATCAGATAGCATTCGCTATGACGTAATACAAATAGTTATAGCTTAAAGCTATGTAACTGTTATTATTTCTTTCATCCTACATCCTATCGGAGAGAATCTTAAGAATACATATGGAACCAGTCGCGGGGATCTGTGTTCTAAGCACATGAAAGTGCTTAACTAAATCTATGCATTCCAACAAAAATTAATAAATTGGGTACAATACAGGAAAGTCGTATTGGGAAATCTGTTCTCCTTTGGCGACATTTTTATGTCGATGCGCGTACGACACCACGGCTTGTAATATTGTAATATGTACGTGCGAAATAATTGTTAGTGAAATTGAGGAAACTTTCTTCAGAGGGTTTCTAATGACCGTTTGTTCTCACACAAACTTCTGATACTCCTGGCTTGTCCAATACGATTTTACTAGGGAGCTATCCGCCGTTTACCTGAACCATACTTTGACACATCACCAACATGTCTTGTTGCTTTAATACTTCATTAGATATTTTTTTGCTATGAAAAATGTTGAATGTTAGCTTCATAAGTGTCTGTGGTAAGCGTGTGAAATGATTGTGTGATGTGGCTCCAGAGCCCATAATTGCCAACAAACGCGTTTCTACAGCCACCGAAAGAGTTTGTACAGGCATCCATAATGATTGTTATGTACATTTAGTTTGTATTGTGATTGACATTTCTCCATAACTGAGGGTACGAGCTGAGTCTACATGACTGTCTTATTTTGTAAACAACATATTTCATAGCTAATTCTTGTCTGTGAGTTTAGAATATATTTTAACATCATTATTACTTGGAGGTAAACATGTTTACAGATGTTGAGTTCAATGTCTAATTCTCGTTAGAAATTAGGACTGTTCTAGATGCAAGCTGTTTACGACTTTGATTGGAAAATGACACTCATCTTGGTTCTCTTTTTGTGTCTTAGCTTTGTTATAAATGTTGTTTGGTACAGAATTAATCATTGTGTATCTTAACATCAGTTCTGGTGGAATAAATATATGTTATGTTTCAGTTAATATTTGGGAGGATTCCTTTACTTTAAATTATTGTTTTGAATTACAAAGGGCTCATTAATAAGTGGAACTAAATAACTATTTAGGGATCAATATTAACTCATTCAAGGTTTTTGTTATTATATGTTTCTCATTCATCAAGGCTGTTGACAAATCAACACTAATCCAGGTTATTGCTACGTCACACAGTCAAGACTGCAATTCATTCGTAACACCATTATAATTCGTTTAGATTTCTCTATAATTCTGGGCTTGTGACAGAGCTTTCAGGACTATTTGGGATTTAATTTATTGTACTGCATTTTTTAAAAGCAGTGTTCATTTTGTGTTTTAGGGAAATAAATATTTCTTTTGGTTGAATTTTACTAAACTTGTTTGGTTTTCGCTCTTTTCGTTTCTTTTCCTTAGTTAAGGCCATATTGTCGTAAAATGATTACTTCGTCAGCTCAACTTTTCCATCATCATCAACATCGTCAATCATCATCACATCGTCATCATGCCAAATTGCATCGGAATAACATAACTCTGGATATAACCTTGTGAACATCTACGCAAAACCCAAATATATGACCGAGCGGAATAGCGGACGAGATCAGTGCGGTGATTTCATTAAGTTGTCCTGAACGCTGTATAAATCCAAGGTTAATATATTATTTCTACAACAAACCATGGGGGTGGGGCACCACCAACACCGGGTGCAGCGAGTATAGTAAGAGGGTTGTGTGTCCATAAGCACAATCTGCCTCAGTTCACTCCTGATGTGCTGCGTATGATTTACATGGTCGGATCCATCTTTATACACAAACATCATACATAGGTCAGGGATCTGGCGTAATAATCACTGTATCTGGCCAGCTCAATAATAATGTGGCCATCTCGACGTTGTCAAGAATTGTTTAAACCTAATTTCCAAGCACGATATATCGAGCACTGCCGAACAACGTCTTGATGCCATTCTTAACAAATCCAGCGTTGCTACCAAGATCGTAACTGGTGCCGTTTACGACATCAGGTACAAGTTTTCCCTCGATTTTCAAGAAGGTCCAATGCGGGATAAAATACTTATAATAATAGCTTTTGTTCATCGATTACATGGCAGTGCAAAAATAATACTAGAAATCGCGGACACTTTGACCTGCTAACAAAGACTAGGATATATCAAACGCAGGAACGGGTGCATTAAGTTTTAATATAGTTTATGCATGATCTGTTTCCCCTAATATGCCACACACGTCCACAAACGTAATCCGATTTCCATTGCCACATTTGCAATAACTGAAACAGCTAGAATTGTTGAGCGGCTTTATTAATGAATTTACAAAACGGAACTGGCATTGTTGGTGTAGATGGAAGTATTGGTGTAGATAAAAGAGTTGGTGAAGATGAAAATCTTATCACCTTTATTTATACCCCCGGTGCGCAAAGGCGTTGATGTTATCAACTTGAACTTGCACTTTGCTTAGCGATAGATGCATCATGCTAAGCCAGACCCGTAAGACTACTGGGCGATCGTCCACAAACACTATCTCCAAGACCAGTCCGGTAAAACACCTCGTTCGCTAGTTTTCTTTTATTAACAACAAGCACAAGTCTTTCACGCCCACGTGCGACTCACTATATCTGAATGTCAGGTCGCTATCTAATATACATTTGTTTTGTCAAGTGTTCTACGTGCAGGCCCATCATATTACCTTTCTAGTCCGTATTAGTAAAATGAAAGTGTCAACATGATATTCTTGCATGGAAGATACACACACACAGGCATGGACGTAATTGAAAGCTGAAAACCTGGTGGATCATTTGGGGAGAACCCACACAAAGTATAACCATGCCAGGTGTCATTGGAAAATAAATGACGAGATTAAAGAAGGAAACGTTTGGGGACAATTAACAAATTTCATCTGGAGGTGATTTCGTTATGCTGGGTTCAGTTTTGATGAGTTCCTCTCTGAACGAGGACTACCAAATAAATGTATAGATCAAAATATATGCTCCAGCATCACTCATGTCTATTTTCATATAATATACAATACATTACATTAGTACGATACGCCGTTCTAATTAGCAAAACCTAAATATTTCTCCGGTGAAAAAAAATTGATTTTGCATTCTTGAGACATAACAAAAGTTGCTTGAGACTTAATTGGTATGTAAACTGTCTCCATAGAAGTTCAACAACAGCTCCATAGAAGTTCAACAACAGCTCCATAGAAGTTCAACAGCTCCATAGAAGACCAATTAAAATCACATATTGCTGTGTGCTTTGGCAAGGGAATGCTTTTAAGCAGGTTACATTCCAGATAATTTTGTCCCATTAGCCATTAGCAATTGAATATTGACAGCGGAATGTCCGTCGCGTTTTAATGTAAAGCCGGAAAATTCGATTTTGCATAGTACATTTTGAACACATTTGTGAAATAAAAGTGCATATACTGTAGAACAATCAAATACAGATGTTCTCACAAACATTTACAATTTCGGTTAGGGAATAAATATAAAAACTACACGGGCGATAGCAAAGTGTAAATTGAATCGATGCTTGTTAAATTAATCAGAATGCCGACTGCTATATTTTATGAAACAATACAAAACCAAGTTGGAAAATAGACAAACACTTCCAATATGTATGCCAACAAGAAAATCATTAAAACACAAAATAAACAAAGCTTTGTCAGAATTATAATTAAAATATGCACTTAGATATTCATTTTAAGGAAATAAAAATGAATATTTATTTTACTGTTGCAACGGTCAAATTTTGCAAAACGTAGTCAACGACATCAGTAGGACTTAGGAACTGACCCACCAAAGAAACTGAAACACTACGTACATGAATCTGTGTTGCCATAGAAACATACTACTAATTGTTGTTTTTGTTGTTGTTGTTGTTGTAGGGTTTAACGCCATTTTTCAGCACACGATAGGTTATACATGGCGGCCAGTATTAATGGTGGAGGAAGAACCCGTGAAAACCCTGGAAAGAACCACCGACTCATGAGAAGCTACTGGCATGCTTTCTCACATACCCGCATTGGCTGAATCTGAGACTCGAACCCACGCAGACAGAGGTGAGATGGCAGTGATCCGTAACGGTGAGCGCTTTAGACCACTCGGCCATTCGGGGCCCCTACTACTAATTGAATACTACTAAATAAATTGAATATATATGAGATGTATGGTTTGATTTGACGTGAATTGACATGTACTATAGTAACCTGTCATGAATAACAGCCAATGTAGGCATGTGAAAAAGCTTGCCAGTAACTTCTCGAGGGTCGGTGGTTCTTTCCGGGGATTTCCCGGGTTCTTCCTCCACCATTAATACTGGCCGCCATGTATAGCCTATCGTGTGCTGAAAAATGGCGTTAAACCCTACAACAACTACAACATGAACGACAGAGAGATGCCAAACGCTCCAGAAATTCATACGAAGATCTGAATACATGGGTACATAACAAGGATGATTTTTGTAACGTACAGAGTTAGGTCAGAATTTTATTTTAGTCTATGTTCAATTCATCTAGTGGTCACGCATATACTCCGTGAAATTTAGGTTGGATGAAAATTGTAATTGGCTTAAATGATGTAAGGAAATCTGAAGACGTTGGAAAATAAATGAATTCTATTATCTGTAAATATGTATATAACAACTGAATGGTAGTTATGAGTATAGAGATAAACTTAGTTACATCTTTACCTGTAAACGTGTATATGACATTGGAATGGTAATTATGATTACAGAGATAAAATCAGTTACACCTTTACATGTAAACGTGTATATGAAATTAGAATGGTAGTTATAAGTATAGAGATAAACTTAATTACACCTTTTAAATAGCTGGAATAGGCAAGAAAGATACACATACATTTTAATATTTAAATAATGTTTTCCAAATGACTAACAACAACAACAAAAAACTAAAGTAAAGGTGCATGTACGTTAGAAAAAAACATTTCTCAGTTGGTGTCGTCACAGATGAATAAACATGGAATGGGAAATCTCTTTCGTAAAGCATGTTAGATACGTCTTCTTCTTGGTCAGAGTAATTTTTAGAACGCGAAATACATGCAACAATTAAGACACACACACACACTACATACATACATACATACATACATACATACATACATACATACATACATACATACATATATGTTATCTTTTGGTTTTGAAAAGTATCCCCTGCTACAGTACAATGATTTAATATTTCCATGCAAAAGCATAATAGATCACGAGCAATGCAGACAGATACAGACAATCTACCAATGTTATAATCAAGTAATGTACTCTGGATTGGGTAAGATTGAATTCCTAGAGAAATTAAGGCAAAAAATCCAAACATTTGCTGTTCACAGAGGTATGTGTTAACTACAAATCTATTAGTCATTTTTGTTCCTGAATACGATCATGTAACAGACTCATATACAGAGATGCTCAGCTCATCAGGAATACTAATTGGAATGCTAATTGGAATGCTAATTGGAATACTAATTGGAATGCTAATTGGAATACTAATTGGAATGCTAATTGGAATACTAATTGGAATACTAATTGGAATGCTAATTGGAATACTAATTGGAATGCTAATTGGAATACTAATTGGAATACTAATTGGAATACTAATTGGAGTGCTAATTGGAATACTAATTGGAATACTAATTGAAATGCTAATTGGAATGCTAATTGGAATACTAATTGGAATACTAATTGGAATACTAATTGGAGTGCTAATTGGAATACTAATTGGAATGCTAATTGGAATGCTAATTGGAATACTAATTGGAATACTAATTGGAATGCTAATTGGAATACTAATTGGAATACTAATTGGAATGCTAATTGGAATGCTAATTGGAATACTAATTGGAATGCTAATTGGAATACTAATTGGAATACTAATTGGAGTGCTAATTGGAATACTAATTGGAATACTAATTGAAATGCTAATTGGAATGCTAATTGGAATACTAATTGGAATGCTAATATTTATCATGCAAATATTGTACATCAAGACGTTCGAATGAAGGCATAAAAGCGATATAGAACAGTGACGAGAAATGCTTATCATTCAGTAAGAATTTCATCGTTAACTTAATGAATAAAGGAAATAATTCATACTTGATAAGCTCATGAATAAAGGCATATATTAATACTTGAAAAGTTCTTGAAAGAATTAGCAGGTCAAAGGATAATTAGGGGTGTTGAGAGTTTTATATTTACTATTTATCGGACAGTTAGTAAAAGAGGATGATCAAAATATAAAAATGACAAAAGATACTGAAGTATTTTAGAAACATGACATTTAAATTTTCTGAGGATAAGATAAGATCATTAGTATACATCCTAGACAACAATTAATAGAACACATGAACAGCAGTTGGCAGAGTTCAGTGAATGGCATAAGGGAAATAATCCAGTGTTCCATGAATAGAATGAACTTTTATAGTGTTTGTCTTCACTCCCCTGTATATAGCGAATACAAATATGGACACATTTCTCATAAAAGTTACTAACTAGACACGGCCCTAGAATGTGCGGGGCCCAAGGCAGCAAGTGATGAGCGGGGCACCAAGCAAAAAACCTGCACTGCGGAGATGATTTCCTGAAAGCGCTGGGACCAAGGCGGTTGCCTCCTTCGCCTTGCCCTAGGGCCGGGCCTGTTACTAACGTTTATGTTTGATATAAAAACGCTCTGTTACTTGTTTATGAATGCCTTTTTATAAATGGATAAAATAACGCTTGATTGTGTCATGGTCGGGTTAAGTCCTACCAATGCCCGAAAGCACTGCAAATATTATGTTGCCCCTTGCCCCATACCAAATGTGAAACTCAAAAAAGCAAACAAACGACAAAAAAATCCAACCCCCCAAAAAACAAACAAACAAATCAAAACAATTTTAAAAGCTAAAAGATGGGAAAATACCAGTGTTTCCATCATTGCCATCATTCCAAATCAAAGTACTTATATGCAGATCGAAATGGTCATATATAATGCATTCAATTTTATCAACAATTAATTTTAATTTTATTCTGGGGCTCCTGTTGGGCTGATGTCCTAAGCACGTGCTTAGTGTGCATAATGGGTAATCCATCAATGGATTTTGTTGATGGGTGTGGAGGTGACCAGGAACTATGCTCTACATAGGACACAAGCATTACGACTGGAGATGAAGAATAACAATAACAATCGTCCTCTTACGTAGATCGAATGAAATTACGTCTTTAGATCCTGTAATCGCAACCATGAACAAAAGTAGAAACGCTGTCTAGTGGCAAGTGAGACATTTTCAAATTTACGTCCAAGGATATCTTAAGAGATGTGTCGTTATGTGGGGTACTGGTAGTTGGTATTGCTGGTATCATGGTGGTAGAGATTGCTAATCTCTCATACTTGAGTTCGTTCTACAAAGCAAAACTGTTTGCTTTTATTGGACGTTTTGGGAATTCCATCGCTATTTACTTTACTCCTGTATTGTTATTATTTTTTTGTTCTTTAAATTGTTTTCTTTATTAGTCACAAACAGTCAGCTTTGCAATATATAATATTGCATTGAACTATTCTAGTTTACTAATTTGTAGTACAGGTAAAGTTGTGTACACCTGTTCGATAACGGTTGTTTTGTCCCATTTCTTGTTAATTACCCTCTTGTACCTATGATGCAGCGTTCTTTCCGGTGAGCAGTATATTTATCAATGGTGTCAAACATAGCTGTGAATGAACCTAGTGAACTTGAAGATTTAAGTGTCAAGTGCCTCAATACGGGACAAAGCACTGTATGTGAGAACATTACGATTTGTAGTTGTTTGAATAGTAATAAAAAGTAAAAGACTTATTCGAATGATTTCTATATGAATTAAATAATTTGTACTATTTACCAAAATTCATTTTATGTCGTAACTTGGAGGTACTTGAAAGGTTTGATGAATGGCGAATGGTAAAACAAAATGCACATAATTATAATGTTACAGTTGATAGTAATTTATTAAATCTGGAATTGTAATCATACTACTCTAATTAATCTGTTGCATGGTGAAATCGCATAGAGGGACATATGATAGTGTGTGCATGTTTTAGTGTGTGTGTGTGTGTATGTGTGTGTGTGTGTGTGTGTGAGAGAGAGAGAGAGAGTTGTATAAATGCTTCAGTACACATCTTTGCTTAAAAACGATAGGAAGTAAGTCTCAAAATGTGTTGTTCTATTGTTGTTGTTCTAGGGTTTAACGCCATTTTTAAGCACAATATAGGCTATACATGGCGGCCAGTATAACTGGTGGAGGAAGAACCCTGGAAAACCCAGGGAAGAACCACAGACCCACGAGAAGCTACTGACAGGCTTTCCCACATGATCACGCTAGCCGAGCCTTGGAGTCGAACCCACGCAGACAGAGGTGAGATGGCAGTGATCCGGAACGGTGAGCGCTTTAGACCACTTGGCCACTCGGGGCCCCCTCAAAATGTGCTTACTTCGTTAAGAAAAGGAAACAAAGAATATCGAAGTGGCAAAACTGAATTAGGCTATCACTGTCACCATGAAGTGTCGACCTGATTCACTAGACAAAGTTAAATTTAATACTTATAAAACTAAATTTGAGAGTATGTTAATACTGATGCTCATCATGAATATTGTGTAAATAATTCCTAATAGTTAGAAGTGAAAGGAAATGAAGAAAATGTTTGGGTTGTTTTCAGAGTTTTCTCAAGGTTTTAGAATTTTTGGTGGTTCAAGACATAACTTAGTAACAGTATTATCTCGCTGGTGAGCATTATATTCATTGAAAGTTTGATTAAGTTTTTGTTTCAAACAAAAATAGAGGTAAAGGTAAGAAGAAACTTAATGGACAATTGCAATGTAAATAATTGCATGTGTTAAGGTAAATGGCGAGCTTTTTCGATCGCTAGGCTTGCTTGATGAAACACCGTGTGCACAAAGCTTTTTATTATCGGGTCTGACATGGGGTTCAGTATATGTTCTGTTATATTTAGAGTTTCTTATTTTTTTTTTATAGGTTTACTTAATTTATATTTAGGCTTATGCCGTCAAAATGAAGTATTGTACAATACTTTTGCATGGACTATAATGCTACAATTTTAGTTCGACTACTATCTATTTGTTCCTGTATTAGGTTGAATTATCATCTCCTTTCACTCTGGGTGTTTGGTTTTCGATAAGGTTTTAACGCACTCCGTTGTTTTTTTTTTAAATGACAAGCATCATTCAGCTTCAACTGTTTTATTATTATTATTATTATTATTATTATTATTATTATTATTATTATTATTATTATTATTATTAAAAGACTTTATAGGACTAAAATGTGAGTTCGTTAGTATTTTACCATGTATCACTACAAACATCAGCTAATTAGTATTTTATCGCATGGCAGTACAGACACCAGTTCGTTAGTATTATACCGTATATCACTACAAACACAAGCTCGTTTGTATTATACCGTATATCACTACAAACACAAGCTCGTTTGTATTATACACTACAAACTAAAAGAAAAACAAATAATCTGATTTCACCAGAAGGAAACGAGTAACGTTGATACATCCTCTCCAATGGTCCCTTTTTTCAAACACCGATGCCTATTGCCAGGTACTAGTGCAAAAGGACATCACATCAAAAGAAATAGAACATCCCTGCATTACTATATTTTCAAATAGATATAAAATGAGACTTTTAACTATTAGTGTATAATGTGTTATGTATATTTAATGTGCTATGTTCGTTTGTTAGATTTATTTTATTTTATTTCATTATATGCTATTTAAAGTGTAACATTGTATGTTGGACTTGAACTTGTCCAAAACTGAGTTCATTTCTACTTGACCCAGATTGACTTTTTTATTGTATTCATTGTAAACAACTAATACATAACTAAATTATTCTCTACATGTATTGGTTTAAAATCAGTATTATTATTAATAGAAGAAGTAAATATACTTATCTGTGTCTAGGTTTTGCAATTTCCGAAGTGAATTATACATAATCCAGGTTATTTGCTTGTAAACATCAGGATCATTCTAGAAGGTTATTTTCCATTAGGTAATTTTGTTTTATAGAAATTGCTAACTGTGAGTATAGAATGGGGACACCATAGGGACAATGGGACTTATCATTAAAAACACCCCTGGGACGATATAGGGACTACGTAAATTTAACATGGGGGAAAATCGTGGGACGATATAGGGACAAAGGGAATTAACATGGGGAATAAATCGTGGGACGATATAAGGACAAGGGAAATTTAACATGGGAGAAAAAAGCAATTCTAGGGACAAGGGGAATTGAACATGGGAATAGAGTTTGGGCTTGTCTAGGGACAAGGGGAATTTAACATGGGAGAAAAAAACTACTTTAGGGACAAGGGGAATTTAACATGGGATTCTTTTTAAAAAAATGAAATAAAAAAAGGGTTGGCAATGGAAAGTTAATCTCTTTTCGAGACCTATGAGTGGCCCTGAAAAGGGCCTTTGGTTTCATCATCATCTTCTTTTATTTCCTCCACTTCTGTAGCCATCTTCTAACTTTTGCCATTATTCCTGTCTTCTTCTTCTTTATTTCTGATTCAGGCATCCAGTCAGGAATTTCTCCTGTATTCTGTATCCAGTTATTGTTGAGTTTCTCAAAGCTTTCTTTTCTCTTTCTATTTTCTTCTTCTTTTCTTTCCTTAGTTCACTTTTCTTTGATGTTTTTTACCTCTTCCGTCATCACTTTCCTCATTACTTCTTCCGTTTTGTCAGCTGGTCCAACCCCCATTTTACGTATCGCCACTCCGTCCAATTCAATATCTTTTCTAAGAAGCACCTGACTTCGATGACATTTTCAAGTGCTTCCTTTAAACTTCCCACTCTTACATAAGGCGGGTCAATCAATCCTCTCAGTCTCTTTTCCTCTTCTTCCATCATTCCTGTTACTATCTCCTTTGCTTCCTTCAGATTATTAAAACAGTCAAGACACTTTTCTAATTTGAATTCTTTCTCTATCTTTTCCATGACAAACGTAACATCTACTATCCAATAATAAATGCCTATCAAATGATTCAGTAACGCTGTTGCTACCACCATTTTCTTTGTCTTTATTCCGTGGAATGGGTCTAATGGCTAAAACTGTTAGCTTTATAGTTAAAGCGCGGACGTGATGGAAAAATTCCCTGAAGACAAAATTTATATTACCTAGATCATTACTTAAAATGCGCGGACGTGAAGGAAAACATCCCCTCTTTTTCTCATTTTATGTGAACAGCAATAAACAAACCCCTTATCTACTATCCACACACGCAAAACATTAAAATGAAACCCTAATCTACTATTCACATGAACCAACTTAAGCTCTTACATAACCCAATAATCTACTATCCACACAAACGTACGTGAGCGCTTACAAACACACACACACACACACACACATAAAAAACACACACTCACACAAATAAAAACAGCCAGTGTTTATATTCACACTACTCTACATACACACATTGGCAAATCGATTGTTATTTCTTTTCTAAAGGTTTGGATAGCCCTGAAAAGGGCTGTTTGTTTTTTTGAACTCTATGACACCTGGTTAATGATGGCACCACATACACATCTTCTTCCCCAGTCTCCTTTTACCTTTTTTCTTGGGAGTGCAGAGGCGGGATAAGTGGCTTCAGAATCCCAATTTTCTGTCTCTGGGATTCTGAAATTTCCTCTCTCCTTTTCCTCCTCTTCTTTTTTTCTTCTTTCCTCCTCCTCTTTCATCCTTCCCTCTTCGACAATGGCCTCCGCGGCCAGTTCATTTAGTATGCGCCTGGCATATTCCAGGTGCATCTGGAGTTCTAAAAGCTTTACAATTCTGGTATTCATTGTCTTGTTAACGAATGAACAGGGTAGCTAGACTGCCCAGCGATTTTCAATTTATAGTGAAAGCGCGGACGTGATGGAAAACATCCCTTAAAACAAAATTGATATTACCTAGATCAGGACCAAACAAACGCGCGGACCTAAAAGAAACACTCACTCACTTTTTTATACTACCCATTACTAATTTAAAAATTTTCATTAATCACTTCAATATACTATCCACATACGCAAAGCAATCAAACCCCAAATCTATCTACTCTCCTCACACGTCAAACAGCAAAAAAAAAACATGATCATGATCTACTATCCCCACTAACTTACGTGAGCGCTTACAAACACACACACACACACACACACACACACACACACACACACACACACACACACATATACATAAAAAACACACACTCACACAAATAAAAAGAGTCAGTGTTTATATTCACACTACTCTACATACACACATTGGCAAATGGATTACTATTTCTTTTCTAGAGTATTGGGTAGCCCTGGAAAAGGCTGTTTTTTTTTTGTTTGCTATGGCAATCTTTTAGTTTCTAAGAATGCGACGACCTCTGAGGATAGACTTTCTGACGATAGGTCTGCTTCTTCGGAAAGAGAAGAAGAACTCTTTGGTGTCGATACAACAATCGACAAAGCCTCTGTCAGGTTCAGGTTGCTGCTGCTGCTGCTGCTGCTGCTGCTGCTGTTGTTGTTGTTGCTGTTGCTGCTGTCTCTGAAATCTGTACTTCTCTGTCCATTCTTCTTTCTCCCTGTTCATTTCTTCTCTGAAGAGCTCTTCTATCAGGTGTTCAGTGACTTTTAACATTCTCACATTCTCTATCTCTTCTGGCTTCGGTATCAGACTGTGTCTGACCCTATGCAAATTCACGTAGGCTTCATTTAGCTTAGCTAGTTTGGAGCACATTTTCGTAGGAGGATGAGTCGACAATGGATGGTTAGACTGGAGGCTACCCCGGTTCTTAAAGTCAAAGCGCGGACGTGAAGGAAAACATCCCTCTACGCTTTTCGAGCCGGAACGATCAATGAGTGTCATGAGAGAGATAGCGAGAAGTCAAAGAGCATGAATCAACATTCTTATAGCCAAACAAAAGACAAAGGCATTTTTATTCAAAACAGAACATTTTTTATTCAAAATCACTTAACACTAACCAACAACTCTAACATTTTTAACAATAATCCAACAATATAACATCAAACATTTTTTTCAAATCACAAACATTTTTTTTCAATTTACACATTATTTTGGACAGGGCTGACAACGTTGTGAATGAAATTGTGATTTCCACTGTTGGAAGTCATTAGGCCATTGATGGACTCTACGTTTCCTAGCTTGAGACAAAAGATAAGCATAATGGTCGCAAAACTATCGATCTACTTTCACATCGTTTCTTGAAGAAGAACGAGGATCAAAATGGGTCACTAAATGTTCTAAGGAATAGCCCAGGCTGCGATGATGCAGAAAATACACACAATATTGTCCACACACCAAGAAATCTGTGCCTTGTAATTTAACATTATTGAATCGGGTGGTCTGAGCATTTCTTCTCATAAAGTCGATGATATCGTCTTCCAAAGGGGGCAATCCGTACGAATCGAAATATTCCACACATCCTTCTTGAGGAAAGTAGACGGCTACCCAGTGGGTTCCTGGGAGATGACTGTCGTCCGTGTTGATCACATAAGCTTGATGGTCTTGAGGTTTGCGATGAGGGAGTTCATCTTTAGCACAGACGACAGGATTCCAAGAAGCCGTGTACGTACTGTGGTTCAAAAGGTAATAAAGTTCCCAGGTATCCATGTTTTTTTCTTCTTCACAGGTAATGATAAGTGATCAATTCGATCCTGACTTTTTGCTTGAAAATGTCTGACAAGTAACCGTTTCTTCGCTTCGTCTCCCCACTCTGATTCAGGACAGCTTCGATACGATGAATCTCTTGCGTGGTTAATGGTGGACAAGAATGTTCACGCAAGTCTTTATACCACTGATGCAACACGACTTCGTCCGAGATGAGACTCCAAGCTTCGTCCAGATACTCGTCCAATTTTTCTTCTTGACTCAGCATCAGGCATTTATCGTGTTGAATTTGACTGGGATGATCGTTTTGACATCCATAGCAATCTTTCTTGATCAATTCCGTCATTTTTTCGACCAAGTGTTTGGCAAAACAGGAGACTAAATGCGCTTCTTGTTCTGGACATCTTGACTTCATCATAACTTCATCGTATTTGTCTTGGGATTCTCCTTCCACGGTCTCCTCACATTCCATCTCCAAAGTTTCTCCACTAGGGAAAGAGGGATAACAGTCTTCCATGGCTTCTAATAGTCTAGAATGACTTCTCTCAAACTATTGATTTCTATGGTATTATCGAATTCGGCATACAGGAGGACGTTCACCGTCTCTGTTAGATTTGTAGTAAACTGAATTTCCACACGAATCTGGCCAGATTTTATAGGGTGGAAATGTCCCTCGTCGCTGCCTTGGTCTGGAGTGAAATCGAAAGCCCACAAAGCTTAGCCTCCTGCGTAATCCTCGTACGTAATGCCGTGACTGGTGTTGGTTCCTAACTGACCGGTGGCTTCGTACAGCGACAAGTACGACCTCAAGTAATTCTTCTTGTCAAAGTTAGGTTCGAAAGGTCGGGTACACAAGGTCTTGCCATCGCGACTGACTTCGATCTTGGACACGTCAAAGTGTTTAAAGTGGAAAGGATTTTTAGCCAAAGCTCCGTTGAAGGCTGCATTCTCGACGATACCAAGGATCAAACGTTTGGGTAACTGTCCTTGGAACAGATGATCTTCGATCATGGATCGCAGCCCCGTAGGAATGGTGAAGGTTTTCACTTCCACGCGTCGTATGGGATACTTGGCGGTCGTTCTGCTCAACGTCTGACTGATGTCGTTACCCACTTTAGGTAACACTTCCACGCGACGTACGTAGGACCTGGCTTCCTCGATGACAGTTTTGCAAGCACTAGTACCTATCAAATGGAAAGCGGCACTACTACGATTCATTCTCAGGCGGAGATTCACTCCGTTCAGCAAATACTTTTCTTGCAACCACATGTCCAAATGCAAACGATCCATCAGTTCTAAAGTATCTCCACTTTTGATTCTGTCTCTTCGTTCTACAAATCCCGCATTGTGTTCTTTGGTTGTATCAATTTCGAATTCTTCAAACTGGCCTGCATCGTCAGCTTCCCATACCACACAGGCATTGAGATGAGTGTTCTTGGCGTCTATTACGTACGTCAAGAGATTTTCCAAGTACGCTCGATAAGGGTAAGTATCCATGCTGCTACTGACTAGTTTGTTATTCAAGTACAAGTCCACTCCATTGAACAAGGAATGCATGAAATTGTTGACGGGAGCTATTACCTCATCACCATCTAGGGGCGTATTATCCTCATCGACACCTTTGACTTTCAGGTACAAGTAACTGCTATTCAGATCGATGTAATCTTCGGGCTGTCCTTTGATTTCAAACTCGATGGGAGCTCAGGCTGTCAAAGAGGAGACGGGGTGAAATTCCACCCACTGGGATTCTTGCATGGTCATCATGGTGGGGGGCATGGCAAACAGATCCAGTTCCGACTTGGAACAAGCGCAAGATTCTCGGTGCATCATTTTGTTCTTTCTCAATAATCGAAAACGTCTAAGTCTCGAACGGTTCTTCTTTTCTTTGTCTTTCTAGAAGTGTGAAGTCTGGTGAAAGGGTGTTTTCTTCGTCGTCTCTTTCTACCTTGTCCTTGCTGAATACCTGACTCGGTAGCGTGCAGGGCATTTATAGGTGTTTCTCGTCGGCCCAAAAGGTCTTTACCCGTTTGCAGCAAGACATTTTTGCCTGCCCTCATGAAGGCTTCTTTAGGGTTTTGTTTGTCGATGATGACATTTTGGAGAAATTCTTTGCCTTGCGTCAGTGCCGCATCTTTCAAGGCGTGCAATCCGCGTGTCACCATCGGTTTCAACACCGGGGCCACCGAACGAAAGGCCGATTTTAACATATCTCCTAAACCGTATCCTCGCTGTCGAGCAACCCCTCGGTACACTGGATACATGACTTACAAGTCGTGAGAGAACCGTTTTAGAAAATGGAGTTTCACCGTGACTTTTCCTTTGGTGAATGGAATATTTTGTCCCAGATCTCCTTTTATAGCAATGTTGACCGTGTCCAAATACGACTTGCTGACAGGCAAATAGTGAGGACTTACAAATTCGCGGTGAACGTGGTAAGTGTTTCCATCTTCCTCGTCAGCGACCGTGGCAGAATCCACTTTGAAAGGAATGACACGCAGTAACGGTACGGAGGTGTGTCCCACCACGTTATACTCTACCACATCGGAGTACACAAACATAAAATTCAGTCCTTGGTTCAGTTCTACCGGGGCACGAAATACCTTGCTAAAAGACTCGTTGTCGTAAATGATTGGTAATTCGTTTTTCTTGAGCATGGCCTTTCTCATGTCCATGTCTCCGCCCAACATGTCAAACAATTCAGGACAAAATAAAATGGACAGGATTTTACTCCCGTCAAATTTCATCAAGAAGCGACGAGCTGCTTTGTGGTATTCCATGGTGACACTTTTTTTTACACTTTCCAAAGCTTTCAGAAACACGACATTAAACCTGGAGGTTATGGTGCTCACCAAATGTTGACCACTAAAATAATAGCCTGGGGGAACGAACAAGTGATAGGTAGTGTACTTTTGATTTTTTGTGCCAGGGGTTTTCTTATCATATTTGCCATGGGTATCCAAGTACTGTTGCATTTGCTCGTCATAAACTTCCACATCAAAAAGGTTTTGATTGGGAAGGACATTGCTGACTTGAGTCGGGTGAATGATTTCCACTAAAGCCACTTCCCAATGGGCTTCGTGATCTAATGGGATGGTCTGAGGTAATTTGGCCGTGTAACAGCACAACGTGTTCTTGGGAAACACCTCCATGGAACTGTCACTGGGTAAGGTTAAGTAAAATTGGTTTTGGTGACTCATAATTCCAGAGTTCTGTGGCTGTCCGAGGGGTTACTGGACGTCAGAGGTGTGTCTCCACCCACAATGGGGTTGTTGTTGTTATTGGAGTGGTGACTGGCACTGGCACTGGACACAATGTTCCCGTTTGAGGAGAATTTCAGGGAGGGATTGGGAAGCAGGTAACCGATGCAACTGCTTAATAAAATGGTCCACAATTGTTTGTCTCCTTGTTGCAAACTCAAATTGGCAATGGCTGCCCCGATGACACAATACACCACGAAGATTTGGCAGAAAAAGACGATTTGCGTTTTAGGCACACGTTCTCCGCACCACACCCACAAAGGTTGTTTTTGTAAATCTTACAGAGAAGAACTAGGTGAAGGAGTGGTCGACGTAGCTGCGTCTGTGTGAAAGGGCATAATAGTCACTTCTTTTTATAGTCGATGACTTGCGAAGCGTCGATCCAAGAATCAAAACTGGGTGGATATCCTTTCCAACGTACTTTGACTTCTTTGACACGTCGTTTGCCTACTTTACGGGTTCTGCGTTCTAGAATGCTTTCGATGTCGTACACGTCGTCTTCTTTTTTGGTGACACATTGTAACTCGGGTAAGTAAAACGTTCCTTTGAGCACTTCTCCGTTCATGTCTTCCAATTTATAGACGGCAGGATGACGGCCATGCACACGTCCAGTGACGCGAAACAATTTGGTCGTCCAGTTAGGTAAGTAACCTTTGTCGAAAGTGCGTTTGGTTTTGCCAATGCGTACCCAATCTCCTACGGTCAACTCTCCACTTTTCTTGGGGACAGCCCTCGTCGGGGACGTACCAAACAGGCGCTCAAACACCAGCACTTCGTTGTCGGAAGTCATTTCTTGCGGGGCACGTCCAATGCTTCGATGGTAAGATTGGATGTACTCTTGCACCAGGTGCGGTAAGATGTCGATGCACTTCAGATTGTGGTGATGCGTAAAATATTTCCACATGCGTTCTTTCAAAGTGCGTTGAAAACGTTCCACAATGCTGGCTTTGGTTTCGGGATTCTCGGTGGTAAAAAAATGAATGTCACGTTTCTTTAATTCTTTTTGGAAAGCTTGGTTCAGAAATTCGGTGCCTTTGTCCGTTCGCCATCGAAGAGGGTGACGACCGCTTTGTTTCAACACTCGTTGCAGGGCTCGCACTAACTCGCTGCTCGATTTGGAAGTCAAGGGTACGACCCAGGCAAATTTGGAAAAGACGTCGATGACACAAAACAAATATTTGTAGCCACGATTGTAGCTGGCCAAATGAGAGACATCGGCTAAATCGGCTTGCCATTGATGATCGATGCCTTCCACTCGGGTGCGACTTCTGGAAAACTTGCGTCGAATGGGTTTGTGTAAAGTGTAGATAGCTTGTTCTTGTAACCATCGTTGCACTTGAGGTAAACGGAGACTTTTCAGTCGCGTTTTGGCAGCACGATACAATTTTTAAACTCCTGCATAACCTGCAGGATGCGAGGGATCGTAGTAAATGCTGGCTAACACTTTTTCCATTTTGTGTTTGTGTGTTAATAAGGCACCCACTCTTGGAAGATGCTACTCTTTTTCTCTTGGGGTACTTTCTTGGATTGCAATGCTTTACGTGTGCGATCAGCAATAGGTGTCGCAGAGGAGGATGTCGGAACAGGGGATATCGGTTCTTGTTTCACTTCTGTCTTCACTTCTGTCTTCACTTTCTTTTTCGCTTGTGAGGAAGAAGGGGTGGTCATCATCTTTTTAATCCATCCAATTCTGGAGGTAGGTGGTGTTGCTAACTTGCGTACTTTTTCTGGTGGAGTTTGAAACCCTTCTTCTTCTTTTTCTCCTTTTTCTGTCTTGGTCACTGGTAGTGGTGGTGGTGGTACTGGTGATGGTGCTGGACTTTTCATCAATGTCTTACAATCTTTCAGAGTGGGTAGCGCTGTTTCGTCTAAAGCTTTCTGGTGAAAGAGTTGCAGTTGTTGCAAGAGTTGACCGTACTTTTGCGATTTTTCTGTTTCGGACAAATCTTGGCGATCCATCAAGGACTGCAATTCGTGTTGTAACTGGGACATCTCGCTCAAATGGGGATTGGGAGGTAAATGCGGGGTGCGTTGTTCTTGCCACCGATGGTATTCCATCCATCGTTTGTAAGGCACTAAAGCTAGTTTTCGTCCTTCCATGGGGTTGTCAAGGGTCGATTCTGATATCTTGGGACTTCCAGGGCCCTTTTATCTTGCTCCCACCAGTCCTCCCAACATGGATCCCAAGACTCCTTTCAGTAAGGGGCCTAACAAGAGGGATAAGATGCCTCCACGTTGGACCAACATCTTCTTCTTTTGACGAATGGGAATTTTCTTTTGAACCATTTGGCGAAGAACGTGACGATGTTTGCCTAAGCATTGTTTCTGGTGTCTGGACAAAGGGATCGTGCCTTTCAAGACGTTCAAACAACATTCGCACACGGTATCGATGACCTCTTTGGAGGCTGATTGAATGAGTTTATTTCGTAGAGGTGGAGAAGCTTTGGACAGGACAGATAACATGTCCCCATGTTTGACAAAACGAGGAGGCAGTCCTTTCCTTTTCTTTCCTTGGGGTTGTTTAGAAGAGGGATGTTTTCTGGAGGGTGACATCTTTGAGTTTTCAGCACCAAAAACACTGATACCCCGGACTTGGTCACAGGCCTTTTTTATACTGGAACGCGTCGCCACTGATTGTCTTTACGTCGTATCAACTTCAGGATAGGCATGACACGTCGTGCAGGGGTACGCAACGGACTAAATCGAGCCAGTTCTTGCTTGGACAAATCCAGTAAACTTTGTAACATGCCCGATCTTTCTTGAACTTTGATTTTGGCAGCAGGTACTTTGTGAGCAGCAGCCACTGCCACTAAATTGGAGGGTCCTGCCACTGGTGAAGTTCTTGGGGTCATCAACGGAGAAGTTCTTGGTGTGATCAACGTCTCCAAGTACTCTTCAGTTCTTGGTGTCATCAACAGAGAAGTGGATGAACGTGAGGCTGCCGGAGACGCAGTCACCGTCGTGGCAGGTCGTGGTTTGCGAGTGTAAGGTTGCGTCTTGGCCGAAGTGCCTCTCTTGCGACTAGTTTTCTTCTGTGGACTTTTCTTTTTCTGGGGACTTTTTCTCTGTTTCTTTTCCTCGGGGCTTCTTTTCTTTTTCCGGAGTGGTGTCTGGTAAGATGAGGGTCCCGCCACTGGAGAAGTTCTCCTTGGGGACCTGGTCTTTTTCTTCTTCTTGGAGCTTCGTTTGACTTTTTTCTTGGGGAGAAGTTTGGGGGCATTAGGATACCATCTTAAGAGAGAGCGAATGATGACCCCTCCTAGAGTACCGCTCCCTCCAGTTTTCAAAATGATGCCCTTTGCGCGTGAACCACAGTTTAATTTCTTCTTCGTCTTCTCCTAACATGTCGTCGAAAATGCCCAAATGGGTTTGACGGGAGTCAGAGACGATGGCGTCGTCGTCTTTAGGAATGCCTTCCACAAACATGATGTAATCGCCTTGACTTTCTCGCTAGAGGCTGTACGCCGATTGCCACTCTTTGTAACACCACACGATCCGCTGAGGTGGTCGATCGATCAAATGATGTTTATGTTCGATCAAACGTTTGACGAATTCGGTTTTGCCTGAACCGCTAGGTTCAGCAATGAGCATGTTAAAGGGATGGCGAAGATACAAATCCTCCCAACTGGCACGATCAAAGTGTTCGTCGATGACTTTGAGAGTAGAGGAAGATGGAGCAGAGACATCAGAGGTAGCCATAGTGTTAGGAATGTCACTTGTGACACGAAAACAAACAAGACAAGAGTTTATATACTTTTTTTCAGGACACGTTTATTGATGTTTTAAACATGAATACGAAAGACAAAAATACATAAAAGCCAAAGGCTTAAGTACAAGGATAAAAGGCACATGATAACCATCAACGTGGAATAAACACAAGTGTCTGTACAACATGTTTTGGGTAATGTTCTGACCATTTCTATAGAGGGTAAGGAAATGATTGGGAAGTCGCACTCGCTTCTGGTACACGATTTGATAGACTTTTTCCAAGGGTCGACTGACGATGTGGTGAGTGGGTAAACGTACAATCTTGTGGGGCTGGTAGGTGGTCACCTTAAAGTGTTCATCTTCTCCAGATTGCAAGGCTTGTTTCAATACCCTAAAGTTGACCACACGACTGGTACGATAATTCAGAGTCAATCCTTTCACTTTACACGTCGTGTGCACTTCTCCTTGTGGGTCCCGGTATTCGTAGCCGTAATTTTTGGACCGCCACTGACGAAACTTAGAATCTTGTCGTCGGGATGCTCGTCTGTCCAGGCTCCTAAACGGTCTCCTTCGATGTCAGGGTGATGTTGAATCGGGTGATGGATGTAAATGCAACTGTCCGTGTCAAAGTACAGGACGCGATCCCCTAACAGTTCTAAAGCTTCGTACAATTTTAAGCGAACATGAGCTGTCACGTAAGCCGCAATGATGACATTTCCAAAAGGGTCGTCTTGTACAAAGTCCAGATCTTCTTCGTAATTGACCAAGATCAAATTCTCTCGAACGACGTCCACTTGTTTCATGTATTTGGTTTTGTCGTGAATCATCTGGAAATAGCGGGAGGATTCGGTCAAATATTCCGTCTTGGGTAAACACGGTCGTTGTGCCATTTTACCCCACAAGCAATTTAACATCACTTTGGCAAACGATCGCCTGCCTTCGTTTTTCTCGATGTGATCTAAAGTAATGCCTTCTTGTTCCCAGTATTTCTCTTTGAATGTCTTTTGGTCTTCGGGAGTGTGACACCAGGAAGGATAGCCACTGGCTTCTTGCTTCAGTTTCAAAAAGGCATCCACGTTGTCTACGAAAATGCCTTTCTGCGTGGGGTCACCCTTGTGGTATTGTTGTATCTTGGGAAAGTGACAAATTTCGTACACTTCTAACAGTTGGTATCCCATGTCCATAGCTTTGAACAATTCTACGCTGACCCACGTCCCCGTCAAGGCGCGTTCTTCCTGGGTGTGCTGGCAAGGCTGATCTTGGTTGCACGTTTCGGCACAAGTACGGCACAAAGGAAACATCAGTTTGCCTTGACAATGGTGAGGTAAGACGGGATGGTACAAGTCCGTGGGATGCAAAACTTTGCACTTGATCAAGCCGTCGTATTGTCGAATGTTTTTCAGGTCGATGTGTTCCGTGAACAAGTGCGGGTGCCCTGCAGGAAAGCGACAATATTTGCACACGTAGGGATACAGCGAACACACGTCCAAGTATTTGATTTCTTCTCCTTTCTCTTCGTCGGCTCGGTACAGCAAACAGGTGGTATTGGTCCTTCCTCCGTACAAACTATCCCTCGGGTTCAGGGGGTCCATGAACTGGTAACTTTCCACGAGACGTTTAAATTCGGGATCGGTTTTCAAACGGTGATCGTACTCGTGTTCCCACATTTCCACCACTTGGTATCCTTCCTGTTCTAACTTTAGGCGTCGCTGCCAAGTGGCCTGGTACAAGTCTTCCATGGCTCGTTGTAAAAACTGATTTTTAGTGCCACGGTCAGGGTAACAGACGGGACATCCGTGAAATAAGCAACCGTTAAACTCGTACACGATCTTGGGGTTTTCTAAGTCCCAGCCATCGACCGAATGCGTTCCGATGGTCTTTTCGCCTCCTCCGTTGCGGGTATGCTGAATCCATTTGTCTTCCTTGTCGCACAAGTAACGTAACCAGCGTAGGGCTTTGACCGAGTATTGACGTTTGACATAGTTGGTCGTTTGAGGACTGATGACAGCGACGGTGTTTTCAGGCATGAATCGTTGCCGGTACACTAAGGAACACGCTTTGGCAATGGTGCAAGCTTCTTTCAAAGGATCGACCCCTCCGTGTTCCATGAACAGTTCTCGAAATTTTCCACAGCAACGCCGTAAAATGTCCACGTCGGAACGACAATACTTTAGCATTTCTTCCTGATAGTCGAAAGGGTCCGAGGCGTGAACCTGGTACCAAGCGTAGAAATCTTCTCGTTGTTCGGTACGCATGTTGTCGGGGTCGTAATAGTGAGCCTCAGGTAAATGGGGTTGAACGGCGTGTTGATTGGCTTCCGTATTGAAAAAGTATGGAAAGTACCCTTTAGCCATTTCTGTCATTCCAAACGTTTTAGGCATTCGACTCAAAGGCATGGCCAAATAGCTCATCGAATCTTTAAACTGTACTTGTCCCACTTGCATGAAAATGATTTTGGCTCCGTTCAAAGTCACTTTAGGACGTTCGGTGCCGTGTTCCATATAGTACCTCAAAAGAAACTGTCCATCGTATCCGGAGAAATTGTGAGCCATCACCGTGGCATGACGATGACAATCTCCGTAACGTTCGATGTCCTCTTGGCTCCACGTCTTGTCGATGGGGTCTAAGACCCATCGAGCGAAATCGGCTAGCGTGTTCGGTCCCCGAAAGATTTTTTCACGTCCTCCGGGAATCTTGCTGCAGTGAGGGCAATGACTGAAGATAGGTTCCTGAATGTACTTCTCGCACGCTCGATGAGCCACTCAGAAATTAGGAATGTGAATACCATTCTCTTGCATGCATTCGAAATCGAAAAAGATGAAATTGCTTTTCTTCTTTTTCTTGTGACCATCCTCTTTCTCTGGCGGGGGTTGGTATTTTTGCACGTAGCATTGGTGTTCCAAGTCCACGATGTGGTGACAAATGTGACATTTTTCTTTCCTGAACATACGTGTGCCTTGGCTGTATTGGTACGTATGCCTTGTCCACACGTAGGGCACAATCTCAGCAGTTGACAAGCACATTTCTGCTGTGAACCTTGCGTCCTCAAATGTTGTTGGTAACAGGTAGGGCTGACAATCGTGGGCAGACAAGTTGAACAAGGCACTGGTCCTTCGCTCAGACAGGGTGAAGAGGCCAAACATCCTGAGCATTTCAATCCGCAATGTTTGTGTTGCTCTCGATTATTATAACCATGATCACATTTCTCACAGTAATTTTTGTATCCCAGGAATCCGGTGATACTGGTAATGGTATCGAAATGGTCATCGTGATGATAGACGTGAATGTATTTTCATCCTTAAAGTCTTTCCCTGGAAAGAACAGAGGTCCGCGCATTTCTTGAGGGTACACTTTCAAGGTGTATCGTGGAGCTAAGACATCTTGCAATTTTTGCATCTCAGGAATGCCACAGGGTGTGTCTTTGGACAGTCCGGCTTGTTGCAACAGGAGTTCTGCTTCACTTCGTTGTTTGGCTCGGTCCGATTTTCGAATATTCTCCCAGGCTCTTTTCCATTCTACCGTGTCGTTTTTGTTGGCATAGGTTCGTCCCACCACGATAGCCCTGGCTAAACACATCTGGTCTTGAGGGTTGTAAATTTGGACGAGGCTATGCTTAATGCTGCGAAGCTCGTTCACCAATAACATCTTTTTTTTTCCAGTCCCTTGAGGAGGAGAGACGTGGGTCATGTCCAGTGTGGCTTTTCCATCGGTGATGTCAAACTGGTCATTGGATTGTTGTACGTGTTGAATTTTGTCCATGACTTTGGAAGCGGTCAATTCTGCAGGGGTGCTAAACTTCGATCCAAACAGGGGATTTCAAACCGTCGTGTTGTATGGAGAGTCTCAAGCGATCGTCTTCTTTGGGTTGACATTGTCGCTTGAGTGTGAGGAGCAAAGAATCCCACACTCCGGTGATGAACCCTTCTGCTTTCTCTAACGGTACTTCAGCCTTGAAATCTTTAAACTTCACCGTGTATTTGTAAGCCGTGGTTCTAAATTTTCTAGAGGAGCGCTTTTCCGTCTCTCGAATGGAATAGTACTTTTCAGGGTTGACTAAGGGTGGTGAACTTTGTTTAGAGGGTTCGGATTCTGGTTCACTGATGTCCTCTTCAAAATCACTGGCATGAATTTGTGCCAAGACTTCAGCCCTGGTACGAGGCGATAGATCATGTTTCTGCCTCTTACTTTCTTCTTCTTTCTTCTCGAATGAATAGGATCGTTTCATCTCGAGTGCAAAACGTCAAATGACTCAAGTTTAAACACGATAGACTAATTTATAGTCATGGCAGACCAGCGTATATAAAAGGGTGTGTGTCTTGTCCTTTCACCATTCATTTCACTCTCTAACCGAGCACAACGATGGAAGAGACTAGACAAATCGAACGTTTCATCAGAGCTTTGTGAGGGGTCATTAGAAAATTTTCTTCAGACCAGCCTTCGGACTACTCTCCTTCTTTTCGAGATAAAAGTGAAGATACTTCTATATCTGTCAGAAGAAAGGGCATTGGTCTTCAGAGTGTCCACACCGTCAAAAAAGAAAAACAGGGGCTAGAAAAGACAAAAGTCAAGATACCTGTTATTATTGTCAAGAAAAAGGACATTGGTCTCCAGATTGCCCCAGAAAGAAACAAGAGGAGTCAGAAGAAGAGAGGGATTCTTCAGAGGAAGAAGAGGAGGAAGATAGCAGACAGGTGAAGAAAAAGAAACAGGAGAAGAAAAGAAGAAGGGAAGAAAGTGAGGAGGAAAAGGAGGAGAAGACTGTGACGGTGAACAAATTTAAAAAACAGAGAGACTAAACAGTGAAGCAGTAGAAGTGTATGAACTTTTTAAAGTGCTCTGTTGTGAATTGTAAATTGGATTGTAACTATTGATAAAAGAATACATTAATTATATAAGGTAAGTGTCTTTGGGTTTTGATTTTAAAATAAGAACGTACACTTACGCACTCATATACACGTACTATAGGGGTAAAATGGTTCTTTTTCTTTTTTTGAGTTACTGACAATTGAAAGTGTATCTCTTTTAGAGAGAAGTGGGTGGTCCTGAAAAGGGCCTTTGGTTTTTGGTGTAGGGGTGAGTTTAAGCAATCAACTTTAACTGCCTTAAGCCTTTACCACGGCAGAGGCCTACTTCTGATGATGATAATTGGGTTGAAATCACTAAGGGTGGTAAGGTAGGCTTAGTCACAGGGTTGGCGTGTTTAGCTCGGGAAGGTCGTATTCTCTTCGGTCGTGATAAAGAAGTCTGATACATTTGTTTCAGACTTCTTAACTCCGCTAAAATGTCTAACAGTACCGTGACCGTTTGATTTTCACCCTCTTGTTTCTTTGCTGCTGCTTGTTGTTGTTGTTGTTGTTGTTTTCTTCTTACCTCTTCTTGCTGTTGTTGCTGTAAAAGAAAAGCTTGTTCCGCTTCCTTTTGTCGTTGTATAAATTTCTCCAATTCTTCTTTCTGCCTCTGTCTAAAATTCTCCACGTGTGGTAATGAAGGTGACGAAGGTTCCGGAACAAATTCTTGCGAGGTAAGAAAATTCACAAAATCCCAATTCACCTCTTCTGAAAGTAAGTCCGGGTTCCCTTGGGTGGTCTCCACTGCTGGTGCACCCCAATGAATCGTTTTCTGAGTTTCCGTCATGTTGAATCGCTGTCGCATGGATTGACACCGCACAGGCGCTAGCGAATCTATATAGACCACGTGACGTCACAGACTGTTCTCTTCGGATTGGATGCGGACTGACTGAATTTTGTAACGCGTGTTTGGATTGGTGAATGAACTCAATCCGTTTCAATCCTTCCTCTACCTATAAATAAGAGCAGTTCACTGCATTGATTCACCTGTTCTCGTCGCTTCAAGATGTGGACCACAGTCGAATCATCCACTCTTGTGTCTTCAATGATGTTTAGGACGGACATGTTAATGTATGTCCGATCCAAGTGGACAGTTGTCGACAAGTCAGACACCAGTCTGTGGATACGATGAGTCTATGTGGAAAGACAAGGATGCCTCAAGAGGACTCTGATTTATGGCCCTACACTAAGACGCAGCTTGAGGACAAGAAGATGCCGCAGATGCCCTTTATGCTAAGGGCATCCAAAGGCCCTTTTCAGGGCCACTCATAGGTCTCGAAAAGAGATTGACTTTCCATTGCCAACCCTTTTTTTATTTCATTTTTTAAAAAAAAATCCCATGTTAAATTCCCCTTGTCCCTAGACAAGCCCAAACTCTATTCCCATGTTCAATTCCCCTTGTCCCTAGAATTGCTTTTTTTCTCCCATGTTAAATTTCCCTTGTCCCTATATCGTCCCACGATTTATTCCCCATGTTAATTCCCCTTGTCCCTATATCGTCCCACTATTTTTCCCCATGTTAAATTTACGTAGTCCCTATATCGTCC
The DNA here is from genome assembly GCA_028554795.2 of Sinohyriopsis cumingii. Lineage (NCBI taxonomy): Eukaryota > Metazoa > Mollusca > Bivalvia > Unionida > Unionidae > Sinohyriopsis > Sinohyriopsis cumingii. Next base: position 46,420,746 of record CM068839.1, read on the forward strand.
CAGGGGTGTTTTCAATGATAAGTCCCATTGTCCCTATGGTGTCGCCATTCACTACTACTGTGACCTGAGGTCAAGTAGAGAGCTATATATAGTGTAACTGAGAGGATTTTATGAGTTGTTTTAACATCTAGCACCTAGAAATTGTATTATATGTTGTGTCAAGTATTTCAATTTGGACAAGAAATTGTATTTCTTCAAATCCTTGAATTCAAGTGATTAGTTTCTCAGGAAATGCAAAGTACTCAGATAGAATTCCTAGATAGAGACATTCACTGGAATTTATAGTGTATTCAAACCGGGAATTAGATTTATGTGATTCAAGAAGAGACTGTTGTCACATCAAAACACCAAGAGCAAACCCATACATATCATCGCCATCAGTTTATGGATTTATTCAGAACTGGACTGATTTTCATTCAGGACTTTAAATTATTGGGACTTTTTTCTGCAATTCTTGGAATTATTTTGGGATTTAATTCGCAATACTGTAGGTTATTTTTCTCATTTTCACTTGTATTCTAGGGAAATAATGTATTTGTTAAATTTTACAAAGCTTGTTGTCTTTCACATTTTTTTGTCACTTCTTTTAAAAAGCATAGACTCGTAAGAGAAAAAGTGGGCACTGATCCAGACTACGAACTTTTCTAAAATATATCAGAAAACTTGTTTTCAAAATATAAGTTTCCCTAGTTACGGAATTTTCTAAATCTCATGTATGATTCATATTTTAGAAATCTTTAGTGAAACCAACAAGCTTTTACAATCTAATAAAGTAGAGAACTTTGTTTTGAATCCTACTCGGGAGTGGTTAGAAATTTTAAAAATGGAAGTACAGCTAAAAAGTTGCAATCAGAGATAAGACAGTTTTAGTTACAGATAGAAATGATAGGAAAAGAGAGGGAAATGAGAGCAATGCAGTTTATGAAAGAGAAATATGAAAAACAAATGCAATTTGAGAAAGAGATAGGAGAAAGAAAAAGACAATTCCAAAAAAGAACAAGAAGACGGGATATTGCAAATGCAGAGAGAAAAGGAAGAAAGGGAATTTCAAATTAGAAAAAAGAATTAGAGCTGGCAAGTGGAAAACTCTTACCCGGTTTTGATGTATTGAAAATATATCGAATTTGCAGTACAATTAGATAGGTGGCGCCTAGCCCAAAAAAGTTGATGAAGATTACATCTAACACAGGCCCCCGCCAAATCTTTATTTGGTACAACGTTTATAAATCAAGTTTCTGACAAAATTTATCAGACGTCCTTATTTCTTCCTACGTGTACCTATTGCAAGATGAAAGGACACGTTATTTCTGAGTTCTACAAATTGAAATATAAGCAAACGTATCAATACAGACCAATTCCAAATGATCTTAGTTTAAATAGGCCAAGGTCACGGTCATGTATCGAAAGCAATACATTTGTTGTGTCAAATAAACCCCAATCTGATTTTATTATGGAGAATTAAGAACCACTGATGTCGAATGCTTCTATATCACTTATGGGTGATTCGGCCAAATCTTCCCCTATTAAAATTTTAAGGGACACATGAGCTTCTCAGTCTTTTATTATCAGGCTATATATTTGCTTTTATCTGAAACGTCTACTTCAAATGAGAGTTTTATGATTCAGGAAGTAGTGTGGCTTTGTGTAAATTTGTCAGACCTAGTCTCAGGACCCGTGACTGTCGGGACAGCGCTTTCTTTACTCATTGAGGGCATTCGTATATTACTAGGCAACAACTGCAGATAATGTTGTGGTTAATCCTATTGTAACTGATAAGCTTTGTTTTGGATCAGAAAGCCGATCATATTGAAAAAGACTGATTTATACACAGTTTGTGCAGTTACTAGGGCTATGGCAAATAAAGCCCTTGAAAATAACGTTGATCAGAAATGTATGCCTTTATCTGACACATGTATTGGTCAGACTTTCGATGAGGTCATTTTCACTCCTTGGTTGGATCAATAAGAGGGTATTGATCACAGTGATCCTCTTTTAACTACTCATTCTCTGTATTCCAATCAGAGTGACAAGCGACAATGACTTGTCGTGGAACAGGAATAAATCCTGAGATCTCCTGTTTGTTTCAGAAGGCCATTAGTAAAAATGAAGCAACAGAAGTGCCTGTTTGTTATTTCATTAAAACTGGAGACCACCTGAGGTACCTGCTGGTGACAAGTAGTCAGTGAACTATCAGATTGTAGTTCCAAAATCGTACAGACAAGAAATTCTTAGTCTGGCACATAAAACGCTGTTGGCTGTTCATTTAGTGATTAATAAGATAACAAGATCTTGAATCATTCCTACAACAGCTTTGGTTACACTTGTGAAAACCCAACCAGAAGATACCTAAGGCTCACTTGCAACGCATTCCTGCATTTAACGAACCATTGTGCAGAATAATGGTAGATTGTGCAGGTCCCTTACCTGATGATGTTCATACATCGGTGTCGATGAGGACGATTCAATATAATCGATTCACTGGGTGGAGGAGGGTCCGAATATGCCTAATCAATCCGATCTGGGCCCGGAAGAGTCTGTTGGAGTGGGGACATGGATGTATAGATTGCTGACTGCGAGTAGCGGAACTGCTGTTCATGGATTTGGGCAGATCACGTTTCTCAGCTGCGTCTACTCAAAGGTTTCCGCACCTGCATTGAATTGACAGTGCCAAGCAGGTCGATCAGCAGCAACACTCTCCCATGCCTAAGTTCTTCAGCTAGCCTTAAGGGTGTCCTTGTACCTCTTTTTTGACCACCGTTAGATCTTCGGCCTTGCTGTAGCTCTCCACAGAAGACCTTCTTGGGTAGGCGTTCTACCGGCATGCTGACAATATGGCCTTCCCATCGAAGTTATACCTTGAACAGTATGGTCTGGATGCTTGTCATGTCGGCCTGATTGAGCACGACGGTGTACAGTACCTTGTCCTACCATCTGATTTTCAGTTGTTTTCTCAGGGAGCTCATATAGAAGTGGTTAATTGTTTTAAAAACATGGTGGCTATAAACAGTCCCGGTCTCGCAAGCGTAGAGGAGGGTGGGGAGAAAAACCTCTGCGTAGGCTTTGAGTTTTGTTGGCTAGCTTGTTGTCTCTCTGATCCCAGACATTTGAGCGGAGTCTGTCAAATGCTATGCTGGCTTAGTCAATCCTAGTGTTGACCCGAGCGTCTATGTGGACTCCTCTTGAGAGGGTACTGCCAATATATGTGAACCTGTCTACGTTTTGGGTTTTTTGCCTTGGCAGATATGAATGGTTCCAGGTAATTTTCTCTAGGAGCTGGCTGATGCAGAACTGCGGTCTTTCTGTTAGATATGGTGCGTCGGAGGTTGGTGCATGCTGTGGAAAAATGTCTATGCTCTGTTGCATGCCTGCCTTCGTGCTGAAGTTGAGGACACATTCATCTACAAAACAGGAGGTCGTGAATGTTTACAACTTGGATTTTGGTTTTGGTTTGAAGCCTCCTCGCCTTGAACAACTTCCCATCCAGACGGTATGAGGGACCTGCTCCCACTGTCCTTAAAAGCATCAATAAACATTGCGGAGAACATGAGACCTAAGAGACTGGGGGGGGGGGGAGGGCTAAGACGCATCCTTGTTTCACACCACTGAAACTTCAAAGGGTTCGGAATAGTTACCTTGGTCCTTGACTCTGGCAAGAATGCCATCATGAAAATGCCTCACCATTTCAATTAAGACTTCTGGACATCCAAATATGGCCATGATCTTCCAAAAGGAATGTAAATGCATTAAAGGAGCACCAGTATATTGATAAAGATAGATAGGTTAATGATGGAATTATTTTAGTTGTACCTGTCCCACGCACTGAAGATTTAAGCCATGAAATGCAATCGGAATGAATTGACTTTAGAGTAACAAATCTTTTGAATTCGGAAATTATGAATATTCTGGACCAGAAACGTTTACATTTGCAGCAACAAGAAAAGAAAGAAAAAATAAACTAAAACTGGTACTAATTGAATATGAACACTTATTTCAGGATGTTACTACAATAACAAATACAATTTATTATGATGTTAAAATTGTAAATTCCACACATGTGAAACAACAGCCATACAGGATGAACCTTCTCAAACAATAATTTTTTAACAAAGAATTTAAGTATTTGCTTAGGAATGATTGCATAGAGCTTATTTACTTAAGAATGATTGCATAAAGGTGACTGGAATTCACCATGTATACTTGTTCCGAAACCAGATAATACGTTTCACATATTGCACCTGTTATAGAAAGAATCGATGACTGCATTGATAAAATTAGAAATACAAAGTATGTCACCAAACATGACCTTCTAAAATGATTTTGACAAATACCACTGACGGAAAGGGCGAATTAAATTTCGGCATTCGTGACTACTGATTGACTTATCAATATAAAGTTAAGCCGTTTGGGATGAAAGGTTCGCCTTGTACTTTTCAACGTTTAATGTACAATAAGTTTGTTGTTGCAGGAATATAATATTGACATCTGGCATATCAAGAGAAAAGACAATTTAATAGCAGATGTATTTTCACGTTCATAAAAATATGTTGTTCATGTATGCTTTGTGTCATTCAAAAGATTTCATCTTATGTATTGATTTAACCACATGTGTATTTGACTTATAACATAATGAAAGATTTTTTAGCGTAAATCTTTCTTCTTCTTTATGAGGGGAAGTGTTATGTATATTTAATTTGCTTCGTTCGTTATATTTTATTTTATTTCATTATATGCTATTGTAATGTCAGGTTATATGCTGGAATTGACCCTGTCCAAAATTGAGTTAATTTCTGCTTGACCCCCTTTTGACTTTTTCATTTTATTCATTGTAAACAAGTAATACATAGCAAAATTATTCTCTGTATGTATGCATTTATAATCAGAATTATTATTAACAGAAAGAAGTAAATATGTTTATTTTTGGGTCTAGGTTTTGGAATTTTCTAAGCGAATTAATGCTAATTCAGCTATTTGTTTAGTAAACATCATGGTTATTTTAGATGGTTATTTTCCGTTAGGTAAAGTTTTTTTGATAAGAAAAAAACTAATTGTGACCGGAGGCCAAATAGAGGACAATATATATAATGTAACAGGATTTTATCAGTTGCTTTAAGATATGGCATTTTGAAATTGTATTATATGTTGTGTCCAGTAATTCACTTTTGGGCAAGAAAAATTTATTTCTTCAAATTATCGAATTCAATGATTATTTTCTCTGTAAATACAAAAGTACTCTGATAAAATTCTTTGAATGAGACATTCACTGGAATTTATAGTGTATTAAAATCTGGAATTATACTTCTGTGATTCAAGAAGAGACTGTTGGCACATCAGCACACTAGGAGCTATAACAGACACATCATCGCTCTCAGTTATTGATTTATTCTGGACTTGTACTGATTTTTATTCAGGACTTTAAATTAGTAGGATTTGTGCCTGTGCTTCTTGGATTATTTTGGGATTTGATTCGCAATACCTTAAATTTTATTTTTCTCATTTTACGGAAAAAAATAATAAAAGGTTATTTGGATGCTTTCTTTGAGGTCATAATAGGCCTTTCTACTGACTTGCACGGTTGCCAAGGTACCACTATCGCTACATCAACAGCAATGGACGTCTGTTTCTAGTAGTCGTAGATTTGTGTGTAATTTATCCTAACCGCGGTACTTTGAGTGTTGTTAGTTTCAAAGGTTGCAGGAATGTACTGAATACTTGACACTCATATAGGGTTACATTAGGCCGATAAATCAGCCCCTCGTACATAAACGGTATTGACTGGCGGTTTATGCTCTGATATTGCCAATTCATTAAAACCTGCAGAAATCTGCAATTTCCAGACAGTTTTGTCTGCATACGTCAGTGAATATTCTATATATTTACCGGTATTTCTCGCGGGCATTGAGCATCCATCGGCTGTACGGTTATTTTGGCAATATGTACATACTATTTCCGGATAAAATCTATCTTTGGCAACTTGTCAATCCACGTGGAATAGCACCACGCTCTGTATTGTGGCCATTTCGCATTTCTCGCTAGATATGGTTATTGCCAAATACCGATAAGAGTCTACACTGTTTGCAGATGTGTTCCGGAGAGATTTGCATGCAGCAAAGCTGCTTATGTGACTAGACAAATGCCATAAAACCTACATATCTTCCATCGGTATCAACACAAATTTAGGGGCTTGGTTTATCGCTCTTGGGTTACATGCATACGATTATGTATTGATTTTGAAAAGTACTTTAGATGTCTGGACATATATATATATATATATATATATATATATATATATATATATATATATATATATATATATATATATATATATATATATATATATATAATTGTGAGGTGGGTATGCGATTAATTTCTACTTCTCTTTGATTATCAGAGACGAATATCTATCAATTACAGATACGCGACTATTAGTGGTCATAAACAATTTTGTGAGTTTTGATGTAGTAGTTGAATAGGAATGCCATTGATAAAGCATTGGTGTTTCAGAAGAAATGCTGAATATTATATGCCCACCTGCAAGTGAATCCACATAGCTTAACATGAGAGACATATTCTAGATGTTTAGTACTTTTAGTTCCCGTTTTTTTAGATATGTGCTATAAATAATGTCTACATTCAATGAACCACACATTGTACGGATATAATTTGCTTAAACCGTTCAATTGGACAAAATCAAGTTAAATTGTTACAGGTTTGGACGTGACAATTTATATTCAGCAAGGTGTCTGACGGTTGTCAAAAGCCTTACCAATAAAGAAGACAACTAATTTAGTACATAATCTAATCTAGTTGTGCTGTTTTTCAACTTATTTTCACTTCCTCATTCTATCACATTCCTACAGAAAAATGCAACATAAAGTGTTGAATGGCATTTAACCCGATTGAGAAATAACACTGTCTTGACTTACTCAATTTGGGCTACGACTTAAAAACTTTGAAAATATGTGATCATACTTTACTAATAAATTAAATAGAACTATAATGAAATCACTTCTTTTCTACTAGAGATGCCGTTCAATTTCCAAAACATATCGCGAAGAAGTTTCAATTTTAATTATTTACTTGATATAAACACTTCGAAGAGCAATTTTCAACACACACACACACACACACACACACACACACACACACAGAGAAAGAGAGAATAACATTATCCTGACACCAGGATGACCAGTCATATAACTAATCTCGTAATGCTGAGCGATAAGCAAGGCAGTTGCAAGTACCATTTTTATAAGTGTCTGCTATGATCAGGCCGGGGCTCGAACCCGCAACCTTCTGCATCTGAGTCGGACGCTCTAACCGCATAGGACACCGGAGTGCTTAACAAAGAGGGACATTTTTATTTCGTTTTAAGATTGTTAGGTTTGGAAGCATGGACACACTTCAAATTAAAAGAGGTCTAACATAGAATTACAGAGGCATCTAATTCATTTAAGACATCTATAATTCATTTATGGATTTGTTGAACCAATGCCAGATTAGAGAGGTTTCTAATTCTATTAGAGATCTCTGCAATTGAATTAAAGCGCATTCTTATTCATTTATAGAGGTCTCCAATTCAATTAGATTGGTCTAAGATTCAATTATAGACGTCAATAATTATTAATGTATGTCTCTAAAGTGAAGTAATTAAGTCAATAATAGATATAATGAGCTCTCGAATTAAATTGTAGAGGTCTATAATTGAATTAAGAAATAAATAGAGTTCTTTATTGAACTGAATATATAAATAAACGGTCTCAAATACGTGCCTTCGTACAGCTCTACCTACTCAAAGTAAGGAGGGAAGGAGAGATGTTGATAAACCAGTCTACCCTCGTCCCTATAGACCATTCTTAATAAAATTCATTAAAATTCACGTCTTACGTAAAAAAGGCTAAGCCAGATAGTTTGACAAACAAACAGTAAAACAACACACATAAGACACTACAATGTAAAAAAAATCAGACTGTCATGGTAACACTGCTCACATTAAAATGAAAAAGAGACGAACAATTAAACAAAATACTTAGTACTGAGGTAGCTTACACAACAATTACTAAACAACAACTTTCATCGTATATTCATGTACTCTACATACTTATTGGCCCTTTTATCATTTCTAATACATGGTCTTTTCTGTGAATTTGCTGTGTGTGCAATAAATATTAATTAGTAATTTGGTATGGTATAGACAAAACTGGCAATATATAACTATTACCAAAAGTTACGTTCTGATCAAAATAAATTCATAGACATTATTTTAATTTTTCGCTTCTCACCGTTATATTCATGATCGAGATGATGTTGTCAGAGTTGTTGGGTGTGTGGTGCGTGAATTACTACCTTCGTTTTGATAAATATAAAATCAAGTTACGGGTAAGAAATAGAAAACCAGACTAGAAACATTTCGAGCCGTTATCCTTTATTTATCAGCACTTGTCATTCCGTTGTTTCTTCTTTTTGTCCTGCTTGTCAAGTTTAATTAAATTATATCGCAATATTTGATTGGAGAAGGGATGACCTAATAGTGTGAGGACTTGCATATTGACCCTTGTGCATAATTTAGCAAATAAATTATATTTGAGCTAACTATGATGAAAAAATACCACAAATAAAGTTCTGTTGCTTATCTTGATGTGCAGTGTCTCATCAAACATACAATAACAGTCCAATGCTTTTGCGGCTCCTTTTTCTTCAACGCTGAAATATATTGTAAATGCGTGTCTTTATGGATTCTAGCATTTCCTACTATACGGAAAATAACAATATTCGTCACGGATTTTCCCTTGTAAGTGTTCAACTGTATCCATGGATTTTCCCTTGTAAGTGTTCAACTGTATCCATGGATTTTCCCTTGTAAGTGTTCAACTGTATCCATGGATTTTCCCTTGTAAGTGTTCAACTGTATCCATGGATTTTCCCTTGTAAGTGTTCAACTGTATCCATGGATGATACACTTATTATTGCATGTACGCTATGTACCTAATGACCTGAATACATTCTTAAAATGGTCTATAGGGACCTATTGTCAAATGGTGTTGGGGGTGGTTTTCAAGGGTAATTGATATGGCACATAGATGGGCTTGGGTAATCTAATATTGTGGCAGCCTTCTGCAGCGTGTGGATATGTGACTGTCAGCATTGTGAATGTAAATAATTATAAGCAGTTGTGTTCCTTACAAATATATGTGTGTGTGTGTGCATATATATATATATATATATATATATATATATATATATATATATATATATATATATATATATATATATATATATATATATCCAGAATGCAGAATAACTAAACTTTGATTTTAGATTTCTAAAGTAATTGCATAAATAATTTTGATCACACAAAATAAATATTAATACGAAGCTAAAAATACATTTGTGAATTAAAGTAATTTAAACTATCATCTCATTTGACTATACAGGTACAGTAGTGAATATCACAGTGTAAGAAAATGAAACAAGTTGGTGGCTAACTAAATTTTCATTTACACTAATTGAAATAAATACAGTGATGGATAGGAAATATCAGATCACTAGACCTTGATATGGTTAAATTAAATTTGCTTCAACCCTTCCTATATGAAATTAAAACTGTGTGCTTTAAATAAGAAAATAATTTACATTTAATCATTTTACTTAATAAATTGCATACCCATTACATTTTTAAAGATGTGATTGAACGAAATTCATTCATTCCTCTTCTTTCTCTGAAATAAACTATGGTCAAATCAGTATTACTTACTTTAAGTTTAAAAAGTAACAAATTAATTTATGTATCTCTAATTGTGATATATGACAGAAGGGATGATTCAATAAGGAAAATGTTTGGAAACTCAGGATAATTCAGAATGAAACTGCCACTAAAATTCTTGCCATCACTACATAATTCATTAGGTTAGTTTAACAATGTTTTATTACCTAGAACATCAGAATTGGATGCAAATGAGAAAAGGATTGGAAAGAAGCTTGAAACGTACAAGTTCCTTTCCAGTATATACATAAATACTAAACTACTGAGCACACATGCACGAATTGTGGAAATGCTCAAGACAGTTAATAATTAAACAATATATTAAGAGTGACTTGATCACAAAATTATAACATAAATGGAACGGTAGACATGTAACAAAGTAACAAACTGTACATACATTCTATAAATGTTAGTCTGATGCGGTGCAGTTTGAAATCTGTTTGGTGCGGGGTAGGGTGCTGGCATCATCTTTATTTGGCTGGTTCTTGTAACTCAGGTAGGTGGAGTATGTCTATTGTGATTTATTATTTAATTAATTGAATACATTTGCATAATATACATCGATACGTCTTGTTACTGGTGTTTGTCAGTTTTTGGTTCCCTCTGTCATATTTGCTTCTTTGTTCAATCGTTTTATCATGCAACCAAGTTCCGACAACGTTCTTTTTTTTAATACTAAACCATACTAGCTTTGATGCTGTCGTTGTCATGCTAAAGGGCATAATACAGACAGATTTTCTAGTTTTAAAAATTATGCCTGTTTTAAGTCTGCATAAACCATGTATATAATTTTGAGATCTCTCTCAAAATTGTCGTTGTATTTATACTTTTAAGAATGTATGACCCTAACGTCCTTTAAATTGCCTCCTGTTCTTGTCGTTATATTTGATCGAGTTCAAGTTGCCCATGACCATTCACACCTTTGGTTAATATAACCTCCATCCATTTCAAATTGAAATATTTAGTAATTCCCCTCAGACCAAGTCGCACGGAAGAAAGGACCAATCTGGTGCTCATCCATTTCAGATGGGGGCACATGGTTAAAGCTTTTAGATTCATTTGTTGATGGAAAGAATTCAGTCACAGCATGAGATCAAAAGGGAGTCGTTAGTTAAAACTATTGAATTAATTAGTTGATGGAGAGAATTCAGCCACAGCCTTAGATCACAAGGTTGTCTTTTTGAGTATTGGCATTATTGCTGCTTACTATTAATTTCAATATGCCATAAATTTTCTGATAAAACGATCTGTCTTCACTGACATTCTCAAATTATGACATTGCTTGCTCACTTTCAGTTCCAAATATGTCAGCCATATCATTATAAAACTGTTCACTTAACAGTTCGGTAGAATGCAGGCTGCTTCATCCTCCTGCTTCATTTTGGATGCCAATTGTTTTCTTTGTTCCATACAGTTCTACAGAATATTTGCAGTTTTATTGCAGGATGCAGAAATAGAAAATAATGAAATAGAAAGAAGGAAAGAGACAAAAAGAGACCGGAAACAGCGGTATTGATATAGATGACAGCAGGCGATACATAGTGGGGATCAACAATAATATTTACTTCCTGGAGTCAGCATACTTGCTTTTATTTGATTAAAACACACACACACACACACACACACACACACACACACACACACACCCGCCCACACACGTGTGTATGTGTATGTTTTGCCCTCCGAAACATTACCTTCTGAACGATAAGTCGTCTTGCCATGGTTATTTAACGCGTCACATATGATATATATGAATCCAGCATGCTGATTCAGAAAGACGTTCAAAACGATTTGGCAAGTGTAGCGTTTATCTCGATGGCTATATTCTACCATTAACATACAGCAAACGTAGCATTTATTTCGATGGCTGTATTTTTCCAATACCAGGCCGGATGTAGATGGATTGACGTGCAGCCCTACTCAAATATAAAACCTGAAAGCCACCATCAGGCCGATTTTAAACGGTTTGACGTAAGGACATATTCAAACATCGAAAATGCAATGTTTTATACGCGTTGATATAAAGGCATACTCAAATATGAAAACTGCAAGGGTTTAGATGGTTTGCCATGAGACCCTACTCAAACATTACAATTGCAGTGCAGCTTTATCGTGTTTAAATACATCCTCTATGATGTTCGGTTAATAATTTATTTCTTTTTGTGGAATCAATCAAATAAGAAAAATGAGAATACTCGTTAATGTATTGTACGTGTTTGAGAACTTGGCAACTATTTTGACTGGTAATCTGACCAACTTTCGTTTCTTTCTTCTTCACGATTAGACTAGATAATCAAAGTGGCACAAAGAAACCATTTGACTGTTTCCTTTTCAGATTAATTCCTTTAATCCAGATCTCTTGTCTGAGGTTCAGTTTTTTCACGTGCAAATTGTTCGAGCATGACACACGTTCAATAAGGTGTATTGTCCAAAATCAACATCTGGCATAGAAACAAATTAAAACAAAAAAAAAAAAAAAGAAAAAAAAAGAAAAACAACAAAAAACGATATACACAATTCTCATGGAAAAAATTAATGATGTTTTTCTTTTTGAGGTTTGCTTGTTGTTGAAACGAGAATTTATTAGAATTAAATCTAAAACACGTGCATTTTCGAGGAATCTATTTGGAATTGATGGAGAAGATGTTCGTCCCTATTTAATATTGCTTTATCAACTACAACTTTTACAATTCAGGTCAAAGACAATTTTTTTTTCTAAATCTAATTCATTCGGACAGTCATATAAAATGGGACTCTAAAATGTAATCATGGTTAGCGAATTGAGATAGTGGAAAAGACTATTATTCAAGAGATATAATAATTTAAATTATTATAGACATGCTATTATCCCATAGGACGTCAGAATCAGAATTCCTGATATTTTTTATTCCTGTGAATGGCAACTATCATATTTATCGATCTAAACACCTTAACGTATTATGATTTGTTTTTAAATGTCCAAAATTAATTACGGTACTTGCAATTTAAATTCTGCACAGTAATTTGGTTGCAAATAATATTTGATTAGGACAAATTGCAACACGTGTCACTGTTTTAGGAATGTATTTAGAAACAGTAGCAAAAATGTGATTGTATAAAACCAAATTCCTTTCTGCACAGTATTAGGATCAAATGTTAACAATTTACTACTCAGCTAGAAAAAGTTTATACTTGGGAACATTGAAGCAATGACTACACCTACCCACCCGGCACGTGTGTACACACACACACACACACACACACACACACACACACACAATAACATGGACACGATACTATCTATCAACTGTATTTAGTAACGGTCGTAAATTAGAGTGCTTGGATATAAACTAGCATCGTTAATGTTGGTAGCTAATGCTATAAAGGTAATATGAAATTGCCAGCTAATACGATATTTATTTGACTAAAGTCTAGGCCTATTAAAAGGGTACACAAGGCTTTTAAAATCTAAGCAGTATTAATATCAGTATTACAAATATATAAATAATAATAATATCAGTATTACTAATATCTATCTAGTAATACTATAGGTATTACAAATATATAAATAATAATAATGATATCGGTATTACTAATATCTATGTAGTAATACTATAGGTATTACAAATATATAAGTAATAATAATAATATCGGTATTACTAATATCTAAATAATATTAATATCGTTATTATTAATATCTATGTATTATTTATATCGGCATTAATATCTAAGTAATATTTATATCAGTATTACTAATATCCAAGTAGTATTTATCGGTATTGCTAACAATCTTAGTAGTATTATTATCATTAGTATTAATTTCTAAATTGTATTAATACTGGTATTACTAATATCTAAGTAATATTAATATTGGTATTACTAATATCTAAGTAATATTAATATTGGTATTACTAATATCTAAGTAATATTAATATCGGTATTGCTACTAAATTCTATTAATATCGGTATTGCTAAAATCTAAGTAGCATTAATATCGGTATTGCTAAAATCTAAGTAGCATTAATATCGGTATTGCTAAAAATCTAAGTAGTATTAATATCGTTATTATTAATATCTAAGTAGTATTAATACCGGTATTACTAATATCTAATTAGTATTAATGTCGATATTATTAATGTCTGAGTTGTATTAATTGTTATTATTATTATTATTATTATTATTATTATTATTATTATTATTAAGTCTAAATCTATCGTAAAATGTAACGTTTTAACTAGTTTTCAACCACTCCGGCGGCCTAGTGGTTAGAGTGTCCGCCTCGGAAGCGAGAGGTCATGGGTTTGGACACCGGCCGAGTCATACCAAAGACGTACAAAAGGGTACTAACAGCTACCTCGCTAGGCGCTCAGGATTTAGAGGTTATTATTAGGACTGGTCGGCCTGGTGTTAGGATCATGTGACTGGGTGGGACATCATGCTCCATGTCTGCGGCATGATGCCCCAGTGCTAGAAATCACTATGCTAGAAATCACTATCAGCTGCCACACTGCAGATATCGTAGCGATATGACTGAACAAATGTTAAAGCTAAGGTAAAATCCTATTCACACACACACACACACACACACACACACAACTAGTTTACAGTGGCACGCTTTAACGAGTATAAAATGTTACGATACATGGATCACTTTTATTAGTATACCTAATAATGATAAACTGGAAAGCTTTGACCAGCATGATATAATCAAATCGACCTCATTAATTAGTATAGAGAGCTATCATACAGTGGAACGTTTAAAATCTTTAACTTATTTCCCCCCGTGGAGCCACCTTTATGCATCAGGAAATAGTATCCTTCGTCTGAGCTCTATAGCCTCAAGGTCATTTACAAAATGGGTAATATGACAGAAAAGCAAATAGACGTAGCTCTACAAGGATACCAGATGATATGGACTTTCTACTCTCATTGCAAAATACAGAGGAAAAAACATTTGTTGAGACCCGATTTTTTTTTTACATCAGACATTCGTAGTTCTTGTAATAGGATTTGTGTCCCGATATGAGGCTTTTGGGCCTCAGATCTAAGGCAGACCGGTCTCTACAGCGAACCTTTGCACCAGGTAAGTTAGGATTGGAAGTAAAACTTGGAGAGGACGCGAAAATGATGGGTCCAACGAGCAGAACAAAATAATATAAAATCCGACTTTCACCCTTATCCAAAACTATCATACAATGGAATGCTTTAACAAGAATACAAATATATCATAAAATGGAACGCGCTAACTGTTATGATTCTTGGTCATATATTGTATAATATAGAGGAACTAAAACTACAAATTGAAGCAAAATCCATAATATATCGATTTCTCTAAACTATAAAATAAAAATCCATGTGACACTTTGTAGTGACTTAAAACCTCAATGCAATCTAGAATGTCTTTGAATAAATTCTTAATAATTCTAAATTAGTACAAATGTCGCAATGAACACCATGAAATTCCAATGAACAATTTAAAAATTAATTCCTCTCAAATAATTTTTTCACGCGATTATTTATGACTCCTACCGGCTTATCTTAAAAACAGGAATGAATTATTTGTTTACCAAGTCCTTATTGACACATTTCACTTGGTTTAGATATTTCAATTTCATTTCCTTTAAATGTCCTCAGTAGCCGATGCGTTCGTAAATTATTTTGCCGACTTGAATGCGCCGAAAATCGTGATTAATTTGATTTTCCATAATGATATTGAACAGTCAGTTTTTGTAATCAGACAATGACTGAGATAATTGTCGCTTAGCTAAGGTTGTTTATTTCCTTTAGATTATGTTGTATTGTACAGTTATTTAAGGTAATCCTTGTAAATTATTTCTATGTGACTGACATTTGCTTGCCATGCTTGCTAAATAAGAATCTGTAAAACTCCTTATGGAGGAAACAAAGAACATAAAGAATCCACTGTCAAAAAACAATCATTTGAAATGTGTATTATGTAGAAAAATTTTCAAAATTGTGATATGTAGTGAACTGAGGTAACACAACATCTAACAAGTGTCAATGCTGCAAAAATTGACAGTAAACACAAATTAATCCATCTATAATTGCCAACTAAAATACAAGAAGAAATAGACTTATCACGAGATTTTGAAGAATTAGATACTAACTTTTGATCACAAGCAAAAATAATAACATTAGAACAAAAAATAGAACAAAAAAATAAAATAAAAACAATTTCCACTGGCTCAGCAAAATTTGGTCCCCAACTTTTAAATGAACTATTGATACTCACGTGGGAGTGCAACTTGATGAGGCGTCATTTAATATCTGCGTAATGCTCATTTAATTGGATTAGTATACACAATCTGTGGTGAGACGTTACGGCACGACGTTCGCAAGATTTATTTGTGTCCTTGCAGAAAGAAAAAAAAAATGGGCCAAAAGAGTTCGTCTGGTTTTACTCGTGTCAAAGCAGAACATTTTCTATCCGTGCAAACAAAATAGATTATCAGGTATATATATAGCTGGAATGTCTGATTTCATTAAACCACGTGATTCTTTCAGAGTCAAGTCGATTTCAGTGTTTGGTGTATGAAATTACGAGCTCGTATTTAATGCCATCTCTTAGTAAACAGAGTTAAATGAATATCAGGCTTTACTAAGTTCCATAAAATTTACGCATGATATGATATTGAATATGCAGGAATTTCTCATGTATTTTGATTGGCACATCACTTCATAGGTGCACCCGAGGGTAGCACTTGACTCAGAATAATGCAATGTCACTAAGAACAGTTAGCATTAAAATTGTGAGTAATTTACAAATTTAAAGTAGCCTGACAGGAATTTATTTCCTCACAAAAAATGTTTTATTTTTAATGGGAAATACAAATGTCAAGAGTACTAGGTAAGAATTCTATTTTGTATGGGAAATACAAATGTCAAGAGTACTAGGTAAGAATTCTATTTTGCATGGGAAATACAAATGTGAAGAGTACTAGATATGAATTCCATTTTGCATGGGAAATACATATATCAAGAGTACTAGGTAAGAATTCTATTTTGAATGAAAAATACGTATATCAAGAGTAATGGCATGAAATTTATTTTGAATGGAAAGTATATTTGTAAAGTGTACCTAATATGAATTCCATTTTGTACGGGAAATACATCTGTCACGAATACCAAGTATGAATTCCATTTTGAATGGGAAATACTCCTATCAAGAGTACTTGTATGAATATCATTTTGAATGAAAAATACATGTGTCAAGAGTAATGATATGCATTTTATTTTGAATGGAAAGTATATCTGTAAAGAGTACCAAACATGAATTCCATTTTGTATGGGAAATACATCTGGCTAGAGTACTTGTATGGATTCCATTTTGAATGAAAAATACTTTTATCAAGAGTACTTGTATGAATTCCATTTTGAATGGGAAATACTCCTGTCAAGAATACTTGTATGAATTCCATTTTGAATGAAAAATACACGTGTCAAGAGTAATGATATGAATTCCATTTTGAATGGGAAATACTCCTGTCAAGAATACTTGTATGAATTCCATTTTGAATGAAAAATACACGTGTCAAGAGTAATGATATGAATTCCATTTTGAATGGGAAATACTCCTGTCAGGAGTACTTGTATGAATTCCAATTTGAATGCGAAATACTTCTGTCAAGAATACTTGTATGAATTCCATTTGGAATGCGAAATACGCCTGTCAGGAGTACTTGTATGATTTCCATTTTGAATGCGAAATACTCCTGTGAGGAGTACTTGTATGATTTCCGTTTTGAATGAGAAATACTCCTGTCAGGAGTGCTTGTATGATTTCCATTTTGAATGAGAAATACATTTATCAAGATTACTAAGCATGGATTTCATTTTAAACGGGAAATACACGTCAAGAGTTCTAGAGATGCATCTTGCCATAAGAAGGATGTCACAGGAAATATTACAAAGCAAAAGGCTTGTGGAAAAATATATCAATCTGAGAGAACAACAAAAATATCAAATCCAAAAATTATGAATTAATTCATCATTTCTACGTGTAAGAGATTCAGTGTTGGTATAATTATTCACTTAACTTGGAAGTCGTCTGGGAATGGTTATCAACTGCTTTAGTTTTCAGTGATCGATCAGTCGCCTTTGCAGTTTTTGTCTTCTGAAGAATGGCTACCTCAGTTGTTTTATCCATATACTGGTCTCTGTTGTATGGGTCGTATTATGGTTTGGTCTGTTTTAAGGACCGTATTATGGTTTGGTCTGTTGTAAGGACGGTATTATAGTTTGGTCTGTTGTAAGGACCGTATTATGGTCTGATCTGTTGTATGGACCGTATATTGGTTTTGGTCTGTTGTGTAGACTGTACTATGATTTTGATATGTTGTATATACCTCGGGCTGCTGTGTGGATGTCAAGGAATTGTATAAATCCTGTCTTATCAAATACATGTATTTGGATTTTTTTATTATTTTTTTTTTTTACAGCGATATCCAAGGGTGATTTATGTATAGGCCTATTGTACAATATTTCGAAACAGTGAGTTCGGTTCATCCTATTTCGCACGTGCTAAGTACTTTCGATGGTAAAAACCGAATGGATAAAGCCATCGTAAAAGCTTTAAATGTCGTTCCAGACCCAGACCCAGCCATATTAGAGGGACAAGAAATGACACAAAACAAGACCATATATATATATATATATACAAGTAGACAAAGCAGAAAAACAAGTAGAAAAGGAGACAGAGATATAAAACAATGAGAAAAATTCCAACGACGAATCAGATAACTGGAAATCTGCAGAAGAGAGTAGGTATGCAGAAAAAAGAAAGCTAGGTAAAAAGTTAAAACGATTGCAACAACTACAACAACAAAAAAGTAAAAGAAAACAAAACTAGTGAAGAGAAAGACGCCTCCATACTTTGTATTTATAGAGCTACACAAAAAGCAGCCGAAATTCTGGTTCGTCGGAGCGCTTCTGTAAGCCCCATAGTTAAAAAAACAACAAGGTAAATAAATGGTGGAAGAAACAGTAATGTTGGATAACATATCAGAACACCCTATCCAAACTAAAGAGGGAGGAACTGAGAGTGAACCCAACACTAAGGCACACAACAAAAATGTCTCGACACCATAAACACAAGAGGAAAACAGATTCCACTCCGAGGGCACCAACTGAGATAGAAATCATTGACTTAATCAGAAAGCACAGGTGTCCGGATACAACAGTGGCAGAAATAACTGAAGCATGATCTCAAGGAACAAAATAAATAGTAGAAACAACGACACACTGTATCCCTAACGAGGGATGACAAGAAACGCATCATAAGTATAGAGGAATGCAAGACGAAGAAACGTAATCTCAACTAAAATGGATTACTATTCTATAAACTTGATTAATACATTTTTTTAATATATTTTTAACCTCACACACCCCACCATAAACAATAAATTACCATTGACATAGGCAAGATGGAGGAATTAAACCTAACTATCTTGACTATGAACATCAATGGTTTATATATAACAAAATAAACAAAATTACGGAACAATACGAAAGCATGATATAATATTATTACAAGAGACGCATGGTATGCCAGAGCAAACAGTGAAAACACTAAGGGATTTATACGACAGTTTTCACCAGTAACCACCCAAAAGAGTAAATCTGGGATGGCTACAACTGTGCCGCGCACCGCTAAGGGATTAAACCTATAACTTTGTAAAACACCAAACGAATTTCAAGGAAAATTATTACACATAAATATAAATCAGGGGAATATTCTTAATACATATGTTCAGCTGGAGGAACAAGACCCAGGAAAAATAACTTCATAACTAATATGAATATCAATACGCACTAGAAACATGCATCATAGGACGGGATCTTAACTGGGTATTGTCAGGACTAGATACATACAATTATGCTCACAATAGAGGAGCCGTTTAGATATATCAGAAGGACATGTCAATGTAGTAACAATATTCTTGATTTAAACAGACCATAAACCAGTAATGCTAGAATTAATGCTCATTAATACATGGACTGTGGAAGATGAACAATGCTCACATGCTCGACGTGTGGACATTGTTCATTTAAGATTGAAACTACTCACTTCAAAATGTTATGGGGATATAATGGATAATTGGGAAATTATTAAAAAGGGAATAAAACAAAATTCAAAATATTACAATAAAACTAAGAAAATACAGAAACAATGGGTAATTGAGAAATATCGTGAAATACAGTGGAAAATGGTCATAAACCTCAACAAGAGGAGAAACAGAGACAATAGTGAAATTTGGATTGGAGATAAAATACATAACATACTAAACGATAAAATATTCAAAGAAAAACATGTGATAGAGCTACGGCAAACCAATTTAAACTGGGGAATATATGGATTAAATGGGCAGGTATAGGATCGACCTCCATACCAAGTAGGATGTTCCTATACCAGCATGACAAATGGGTGACTGGGGCGGTGGCCTTCAACAGGCACCTAAAAGGAACCATACCAACCTGCCGACTGTTTACCAACCATACAGATTCAAAAGTCATATTTTAAAATGTATCCAAAATTCCAGACCGGTATAGAATCACGAATAAGAGTGGGGAGTGGAATTTAAACAATTACTATATACCAGTAATAACACAGATAAGAAAAATGTACTCTGAACTAACACTTTATTAACGAAATTATGAAAACCGTTAGAAATTATACGTAGACCTTACAATTGATTGAATTCTTTTTAAGTACAAAATATAAACAGAAACAAACACGACGCGATAGGTATAAACTCTCCCATAGAATATATCCTAAAGGAATTTCTCTGCTCAGTTTTTGTAACTAACTTTGGAACTCTATTCTTATATCCAGATTATATACATTTAAAACATATTCCGAATAAAGGAAAACAATAAATTCATTTTATATGATATGCTAACATAAACAGACACGATGCGAGAGGTTTATCCTAAACGAGTTTCTCTGCATCGTTTTTGCAACTAATTTTTATATTCTCCATCAACACAAATATTGAATTTAATACTAATGAAATAACATCCTAATAACAGCACCGAATACCTCATGGAAACTACTATAAGCAATAGGTACAAAGAGAAGAAAAACAGTGGGACAGGTATTGGCCCTACTGATCAAGGAGCATATGATGGTAAGAGGCCTAAGTTAAGTGATACACGCGAGGTAGCACGGATCGTATCGGATCTCTCCAAAGTCAAATTACAGAACATTACGAAAACACAAAACGGGGGTACATATACAATCTACTAAAACTATTACGTATAAAATGCACAACATACACGCACTCAAATATTTTCTTTTTTCTTTCTCCTCTTGATTATTTTATTCGCAAACTTATATTTCCTTCTTCTATTATTCACACATCACTTTCAAGTTAAATAAGGATTCAAAGCATGGGAATTAAGGTATTGGCCTCTGTCACGGAAGCGTACGAGCAAAAGAATTGGGTCACAATCCATCGCCACATGCAAATATGGGACCTCCCTGGCTGGATTTTTTTTTTCTTACATAGGAATCCTAATAACTAAAGACAAACCTAAACATAAATGTGATTATAGAGCCAGTCGACACCTCCTCCCCCGAGAAAAACAACAAAACAACCAAACAAAAAAAAAATGGGTAGCGTAATAGAACATACGCACATAACATACACTGAACAACATAGATCCCTGGCAAGGATCGCTAAGATACCTAAAGCTCCGAAACCAGCCAGGGTTAAGAAGCTGTATAAAAACTAGACCAGGACGGTGTACAAAACCCTAATCCAAATTAATATATCTGTCAAAATTCTATTTGACTATGCACGCACTACATTTACTATAGGGGAAACAAAACACATTAAATCAAATTTCGGCACTAGCAGGTCCTCTCTATGAGTATGTGAGGGGCCATACCAATACTTTAAGGACTTGCACATAGTAACCGTAGAGGATACGAGGTTATTTATTAATTTCTTGCGTATAAGTTATAAATATTGTACTACCACGTTTATGGTTGTATATTTTCTATGCAGCTTTGGCTTACGTAGTATAAATCAAATATTTTCTATTCTTGTTTGTGACTTAGCGAGACATTTATATTAGCAATATAAATTTGCATTTATAAGTAACGTTTAGTACCGTAGGATTCTTATCGGGCATTGGTAGGTTCACTTCTGAACCTGTGTATTGTTTTGTAATTTTTGTGGCGATAATGTAATCTGTATGGCTTACAGTATAAAACGTCATTCCGTGTTATCGTATATGTCCGTGTCATGCATTGTACACGGTGTTAGATGTATTTCCATCTGATCGGAGTCGACGTGGTACCAGCTGTAAAGCCAACCATAGAAGTTGACCATAGCAGCTGTAAAGCTGAACCATAGCAGCCGTAGACCCGAGTTAACATTAACATTATTGCTGGTCGAGTAGCATGTGATCGGGCGTTGCTGACCGATTGGTTTGGCGCTGATTCCTTGATTGACCAAGGAATGAATGGTGGTCGGTGACTACCTGGAATACTGACTGCTTGATTCACCAGTGTGACTGGTAGCCAAGTGTGTTGGTGCCGGAGTGTGTAACTCCATACATGTTGTTGTTGTAGGGTTTAACGCCATTTTTCAACACACTATATGCTAGTAGTATATGGGGCCACCCTAGCGACAATGGGAATTAGCATTACAAAACCCCTTGGGCCACTCTAGCGACAAGGGAAATTTAACATGAGAAAAACCCTGGGTCACTCTAGTGACAAGGGGAATTGAACATGGAAATTGAACATGGGAATGTCACCTGGGGATCAGTGGGAATGAAACATTGGTAACGTCATAGGTTTATAGGGTCAAAACCTTTTATAGGGTGAAATGTATTTGTAGGGACAAAGGGTTGATAGGGACAAACATAGACATACAGAAACAAACAAATACACATTGAAACACACAGAAAAGAGGACAGAAATATTCTAAAGAAAGACTCACAGATAGAATAGAGACTCGATAAAGAAAAGTCTGTTGTATGGGTTCAAAACATTTATTCAAGTACATATATACATGGGCTCTCTGGCCTGTGCTTTGGTCTAAGCACTATCCATTAAATACATAAACATTTGAACATAAAAGAAACATATTTACGAGTTGTTTAGTTATTGACTCTAGTAAACTAATGTTTAAAATTAACGTTCACTCCTTTCTAAAATCACTTCATATGCAACGAATTTACATTAAATGTTCGTTTATAAGAAAAAGTCAAAACAAAACAAGTAACAAACAATCAAATAAGAGAAAGTTCGTGTTTGTCTCTCTATCCGTTACACACGTTGTTTAATATCTGGTCAGCTACCACTTGTGTCCCAGCATAGATGTTTCCGATCTCGTATTCCCTGTCAGTCGTAAATCTGCTGTTACGTCCATCGTGCTAGGTACACTTATCGGTAAGCAGATCAAGAGCAGTCATCGTCTTCTTCCCATGGAGGTGCAACATATGCCATATGAATAGTCACTTTTCCATCGGTGATGTCAAATTTTTCTCTCACCGACCGCACGTCTTCAATAGCCCTCAAAAGTTTGGAAGAAGTTATTTCTGCAGGTGTGCTAAATCCGAGACATACAGGCGAGTTCAAACTGTCGTGATACATAGATAGGCTCAAACGACCTTCATCTTTGACTTGGCAATGACATTTGAATTCCTTTAACAGTGAGTCAAGTAGATCCGTAATGAAACCTGATACTTCCTCGGCTGGAACGTCAGACGCGAAGTCTTTAAATTTCATCGTGTAGGTGTAAGTTGTCGTTCTAAATTTTCTCGAGGTCGCTGTCTGGGTCATTTGGATGCTAAAATACTCCTTTAGGTCTATTGAATCCTTTCCCTTCTTGAACGCACTTTGCTGTGACGGTATGGTGGTGAAAGAGGTCAATGATGTTTGTTCCTTCTCTTTTTTCTTCTGCGTAGAGTTATTCATCTTTCTCGTCGCTTGTCCTCGCAATGAAGTGTCGCTCTTGGAAGTCGTCCCTTTTTATACTGGGTGATATCAGCATGTCCATAAGGTAAAGTTTTGTGGTCTGGAAGTTTCACTGGTTGCACGTAGTTTGTCATGGCATTAGTACATAACAACTAAGATGTGGTATTGCATTGGTGATGTGATCGTGAGGCATAGAATCACACCCGAGTTTCTCGTTGGACTTGAGTCTTACGCTCTATACTTGCTGTTTGAAAGGACTCATTTTTGTCGATTGGTCTTGGTAGTGACAATGAACTATTGGTCTTGGACGTTGTCCCTTTTTATATGCTGACCAATATCGATGTGACCGTACGGCAACGTAAAGTGATTGGGAAGTCTCACTCGCTTCTGGTACACGATTTGATAGATTTTTTCCAGGGGTCGACTGACGATGTGGTGAGTGGGTAAACGTACAATCTTGTTCGGTTGGTGAGTGGTCACTTTAAAGTTTCCATCCTCTCCCGATTGCAAGGCTTCTTTCAATACCCCAAAGTTGACCACTCGACTGGTACGATAATTCAGAGTCAGTCCTTTCACTTTGCACTCCGTGTGCACTTCTCCTTGTTTGTCCCGGTATTGGTAGCCGTAATTTTTAGGACCTCCACTCGCGAAACTTAGAATCTTGTCGTCGGGATGTTCGTCTGTCCAGGCTCCTAAACGGTTTTCTTCGATGTTAGGGTGTTGCTGACCCGGTCGATCGATGTAGATGCAACTGTCCGTGTCAAAGTACAGGACGCGTTCCCCTAACAGTTCTAAAGCTTCGTACAATTTTAAGCGAGCATGAGCTGTCACGTAAGCCGCAATGATGACATTTCCAAAAGGGTCGTCTTGTACAAAGTCCAGATCTTCTTCGTAATTGACCAAGATCAAATTCTCTCGAACGACGTCCACGTGTTTCATGTATTTGGTTTTGTCGTGAATCATCTGGAAGTAGCGGGAAGGTTCTGTCAAATATTCCGTCTTGGGTAAACACGGTCGTTGTGCCATTTTACCCCACAAGCAATTTAACATCACTTTGGCAAACGATCGCCTGCCTTCGTTTTTCTCGATGTGGTCTAAAGAGATGCCTTCTTGTTCATAGTATTTCTCTTTGAATTGTATTTGGTCTTCGGGAGTGTGACACCAGGAAGGATAGCCGCTGGCTTCTTGTTTCAGTTTCAAAAAGGCATCCACGTAGTCAGCGAAAATGCCTTTCTGACTGGGATCACCCTTGTGGTATTGTTGTGTCTTGGGAAAGTGGCAAATTTCGTACACTTCTAACAGTTGGTATCCCATGTCCAGAGCTTTGAACAATTCTACGCTGACCCAGGTTCCCGTCAAGGCACGTTCTTCCTGGGTGTGCTGACAAGGTTGGTCTTGGTTGCACGTTTCGGCACAAGTACGGCACAATGGAAACATCAGTTTGCCTTGACAATGGTGAGGTAAGACGGGATGGTATAGGTTCGTGGGAGGCAAAACTTTACACTTGATCAAGCCTTCGTATTGTCGAATGTTTTTCAGGTCGATGTGTTCCGTTAACAATTGCGGGTGCCCTACAGGAAAGCGACAATATTTGCACACGTAGGGATACAGCGAACACACGTCCAAGTATTTGATTTCTTCTCCTTTCTCTTCGTCGGCTTGGTACAGCAAACAGGTGGCATTGGTCCTTCCTCCGTACAAACTATCCCTCGGGTTCAGCGGGTCCATGAACTGGTAACTTTCCACGAGGCGTTTAAACTCGGGATAGGTTTTCATACGGTGATCGTACTCGTGTTCCCACATTTCCACCACTTGGTATCCTTCCTGTTCCAACTTTAGGCGTCGCTGACAAGTGTCCTGGTACAAGTCTTCCATGGTTCGTTGTAAAAACTGATTTTTAATGCTACGATCAGGGTAACAGACGGGACATCCGTGAAATAAGCAACCGTTAAACTCGTACACGATCTTGGGGTTTTCTAAGTCCCAGCCATCTACCGAATATGTTCCGATGGTCTTTTCACCCCCTCCGTTGCGGGCATGCTGAATCCATTTGTTTTCCTTGTCGCACAAGTAATGTAACCAACGTAGGGCTTTGACCGAGTATTGACGTTTGACAAAGTTGGTCGTTTGAGGGCTGATGACAGCCACGGTGTTTTCAGGCATGAATCGTTGTCGATACACTAAGGAACACGCTTTGGCAATGGTGCAAGCTTCTTTCAAAGGATCGACCCCTCCGTGTTCCATGAACAGTTCTCGAAATTTTCCACAGCAACGCCGTAAAATGTCCACGTCGGAACGACAATACTTTAGCATTTCTTCCTGAAAGTCGAAAGGGTCCGAGGCGTGAGCCTGGTACCAAGCGTAGAAAGCTTCTCGTTGTTCGGTACGCATGTTGTCGGGGTCGTAATAGTGAGCCTCGGGTAAATGGGGTAGAACGGCGTGTTGATTGGCTTCCGTATTGAAAAAGTGTGGAAAGTACCCTTTAGCCATTTCTGTCATTCCAAACGTTTTAGGCATTCGACTCAAAGGCATGGCCAAATAGCTCATCGAATCTTTAAACTGCACTTGTCCCACTTGCATGAAAATGATTTTGGCTCCGTTCAAAGTCACTTTAGGACGTTCGGTGCCATGTTCCGTATAGTATCTGAGAAGAAACTGTCCATCGTATCCGGAGAAATTGTGAGCCATCACCGTGGCATGACGATGACAATCTCCGTAACGTTCGATGTCCTCTTGGCTCCACGTCTTGTCGATGGGGTCTAAGACCCATCGAGCGAAATCGGCTAGCGTGTTCGGTCCCCGAAAGATTTTTTCACGTCCTCCAGGAATCTTGCTGCAGTGAGGGCAATGACTGAAGATAGGTTCTTGAATGCACTTCTCGCACGCTCGATGAGCCACGCAGAAATTAGGAATGTGAATGCCAGTCTCTTGCATGCATTCGAAATCGAAAAAGATGAAATTGCTTTTCTTCTTGTGACCATCCTCTTTCTCTGGTGGGGGTTGGTATTTTTGCACGTAGCATTGGTGTTTCAAGTCCACGATGTGATGACAAATGTGACATTTCTTTTTTCCTGAACATACGTGTGCCTTGGTACTATTGGTACGTATGCCTTGTCCACACGTAGGGCACAATCTCAGGAGTTGACAAGCACATTTCTGCTGTGAACCTTGCGTCTTCAGATGTTGTTGGTAACAGGCAGGGCTGAAAAACGTGCGCAGACAAGCAGGACAATGCAATGGTTTTTGCCCTTCGCTCAGACAGGGTGGAGAGGCCAAACATCCTCGGCATTTCGATCCACAATGTTTGTGTTGCTCTCGATTATTATAACCACGGTCACATTTCTCACAGTAATATCTGTATCCCAGGAATCCGGGGATGGCGGTAATGGTATCGAAATGTTCATCGTGATAATAGACATGAATGTATTTTCCGTCCTTAAAGTCTTGGCCTCGAAACAACAGAGGTCCGCGCACTTCTTGAGGGTGCACTTTCAAGGTGTAGCGTGGAGCTAGGGCATCTTGCAATTTTTGCATCTCAGGAATGCCACAGGGTGTGTCTTTGGACAGTCCGGCTTGTTGTAACAGGAGTTCTGCTTCATTTCGTTGTTTGGCTCGATCGGATCGTTGAATAGTTTTCCAGGTTCTTTTCCATTCTACCGTGTCGTTCTTGTTGGCATAGGTTCGTCCCACCACGATGGCACGGGCTAAACACATCTGGTCTTGAGGGTTGTTAATTCGGACGAGACTTGTTTTGGTGTTGCGAAGGTCGTCCACCAATAAGACCTTTTTGCGTCCAGTCCCTTGAGGAGGAGAGACGTGGGCCATTTTCAGTGTGGCTTTACCATCGGTGATGTCAAACTGATCATTAGATTGTTGTACGTGTTGAATCTTGTCCATGACTTTGGAAGGGGTTAGTTCTGCAGGTCTGCTAAACTCGATCCAAACAGGGGATTTCAAGCTGTCGTGATCTATGGATAGTGTCAAGAAATCGTCTTCTTTGGGTTGACATTGTTGCTTTAGTGTGGTGAGTAAAGAATCCCACATCTCGGTGATAAACCCTTCTGCTTTCTCCAATGGTACGTCGGACTTGAAATCTTTAAACTTCACCGTGTAGGTGTAAGTCGTGGTTCTAAATTTTCTAGAGGGTCGCTTTTCCGTCTCTCGAATGTGATAGTACTTTTCAGGGTTAACTGGTGGACTTTGGTTTGGAGTGGGCTCTCTATGTCTGGTCGCAGACGTGGAAGGTGTTGGTTCAGGTTTGCTCATGTCTTCGTTTTGAGCGAACACTTCTTTTCGTGTGTGAGGCGATACGTCACTTCGCTGCCTCTTATGTTCTTCTTCTCTCTCACTGAAATCGTGCGATCGTTTCATCTCGATTGCTGATTCAGAAATGATTTAACCAAGTTCATTCTCTTCATATATACCCTCTCTACCTCTTGTTGTCACAATGACTTGGTATATTTCACAAGGGCAAGTGAAAGCCAAGCATATAGGAGCCCAACGACAGCGGTGCGTCTTAAACACCTCATGCATCTTGATGACCCTTCGATTCAAACCCTACCACGAAAGAAAAAAGTTGCAAGAAAAAAACCCAGACAGTTGGTGTCTTCAAGAGAGCTAGAGACGCCGGCACTGTGTCGCTGGGACACGTACGTACTCCAGAAAACTACGCCACTCGACAACGTTGTCTCCTTCTCTCAGTCACTTCTACTTTGTCGCTGAATACATTCTACCAACCCTGTTTTAACACACGTTTCTTCATCTGATATTTTTAAAAAATATACTAAACGCATTTTTAAAAGAACTACCCTTTTTCGACAGCAGTGACGGCGTCTCCTGCTGCTGTTACCACTGTTGCTGCACAAAGATGATCTTTCCTTAAGATCAAAATATGAGACAGAGCAAGTAAGTTGTGAAGTTGAGCGGAGGTGTCTAAACAACAACTGTCAAGCCCCTATGTTCCATTTCTGTTTGTGATAATAACTTGTGATACTTCACATTTTCTAAAGTGGAAATCTTTACAAACCGTACAAAAGTTATATGACTTTGGCTTCTGACAGTTGTACAGACTCTTCACTTTATAAGTGTCACGAGAAAATAGTGTATCCAAGTTTTACCATTTTCCAAAACACCCACACACTTGCAACGTGACCAGAATCTGTACTTCTTTATTTGTGGATATCCAACAGACCCGTCCCAGCATATATAGCTGGTTAAGAACTGTAGGAACATCACCTCATTTTTTTTCCAGAAATATCAAAGCTTTTATGTGTATCTTCCCTGTTCCACCCTTTATTAGTGCTTAGGTATATTCCCTAAACAACACAAACAATTTGGAACAAAATTAAATTTTGAATTAAGGTTTCTCTCTGTTTATACATTTTTTTTCAAGTTGTTGGTACATGGCATATGACATCCAAATACTTTCTCAAACTGAGAGGCATTTCTACACATGTCATTGCCTTTGTTAAATTCGGTTTTGTTGGTTAGTCATCGTTAATCTTTAATTCTATTTTTATGATGTATTTCTTTTTTGCTAGAAGTTTTAATTTATTTATGTTGTTTAGTCTGCTGCTGCAAAAAAGAAAATGCATGTATCTATAGCAAAGTGTTTCAGTTTGTTCAGTTTTTTATTTCAAGCTCTACAAAAGGTACCAAGTTTGTCTTGCAAGGGGATTGAAACTCTAAGTTACGCGGACGTGAAGGAAAACATACCTTTGTTACTACAATTTGCTGTCTTTGTGTTCGTTCTAATCATGCTTGCCTTATATCTTTTTGTTTTAGGATCATATTTCTTCTGATGTAAATACATACATCAATGGATAGACAGCTTGGGTTATCATCCTTGAGGTTCACTGCACTTTTAGTTTCTTTACTTCATACAAACCCCAAAATCACTAGCTTGAAGGGAAAAAAATAACAAAAAACTGACACCTGGTACTGTAACACATCTGTCTCTGTTGATGTGAGTGTGCTTGACAAAATGTTTGAGTAAGATTAAAAATGTTTGTCAGTTTCAAAACTCGAACCAGTACTGTGGCCGTTTAATATTTTCATGTGGCAAGAAGAAATGGTACAATACGCAACAAAGGGATTGTACATTTACACTCCAATCTGTCTGCACTGCAATGGTAACAACGCTCTTGCGTTGACATTATTTTGCCACACTACCTAAGAAA
The DNA here is from genome assembly GCA_028554795.2 of Sinohyriopsis cumingii. NCBI lineage: Eukaryota > Metazoa > Mollusca > Bivalvia > Unionida > Unionidae > Sinohyriopsis > Sinohyriopsis cumingii. Next base: position 46,450,615 of record CM068839.1, read on the forward strand.
AAACAATTCATCACTCATCATAAACGATTTCATTGGCTATACATATTTTCTTACCGCTTTCGCTTCGAATTGACTTCAGTACCTTTTCGCACAGTGACAAGATAGGACGTGTTTTTTGCTTTTTTTTTATTCTGCGGCTGGTCGCTACACTACTTGCTCTGAATTTACAACCAAACATTGTGTTACGCATTGTAAGTGACTTCATTGGGCCAACCGATATTTTACACTTCTGTCTCTATTCATATGAGTGTGCTTGTCAAAATGTTTGAGTAAGATTAAAAATGTTTGTCAGTTTCAAAACGCGAACCAGTGCTGTGGCCGTTTAGTATTTGATCTGGCAAGAAGAAATGGTACAATACGCAACAAAGGGTTTGTACGTTTACACTCTCCAATCTGTCTGCACTGCAATGGTAACAACGCTCTTGCGTTGACATTATTTTGCCACACTACCTAAGAAAAAAAACAATGCATCACTCATCATAAACGATTTCATTGGCTATACTTATTTTCTTACCGCTTTCGCTTCGAATTGACTTCAGTACCGTTTCGCACAGTGACAAGATCGGACGTGTTTTTTTTTTTTTTTTATTCTGCGGCTGGTCGCTACTCTACTTGCCCTGAATTTACAACCAAACAATGTGTTGTACATTGTAAGTGACTTCATTGGTCAGTCGATATTTTCCACCGCCTTAGCTTCAAATTGGTTTCACTTGTTATTCGCACCGCGAGATAATCAGACGCGTTTTTCTGTACCTGACCATTAGTCACTTCACAAACAATAAAACTAACACACAAATGATCACGCCATGGGCGACTCATGGAAATTATGTTAGTCATGTTACGAAATATATCACGACTTGTTTGGATGTACTTTTCTGTGGTCACTCTTTAATCACATGCGTCTTCAGTTCACTCTTGTCATGTTTTTTAAAGGGTGTATTTTTTCTATGGATGTGATTGTTATGTTCTATATGTTCTTTTATGTTTTCAGTGATTTTACTTTATATCTGTATTTTAATTTAGATGTATAGACTATGTAGTCTGAAATAAAGAATTCTTATCTTATCTTATGTAAGTGGAATGAGTGTTTCTTCGAAACTTTTCATAAGGCAAATATACCGTAAAAAAAAAAAACAAACGTACGTGTCGTGATATTTTTAAGTAGGAATACATGCTTTCTCTCTCTCTCTCTCTCTCTGGTTTTGATTTATACCCTAATGAAATATGTTCCCGTTTGAAGATACCTCTCCAAAATTGTGATCAGTGGTCACCATAATTACGCGAACTGTTCCGTTTGTCATCTTATTTTTTTCAAAAGTTTACACTCTAAAAAATTGTAGAACGATTTTTTTTCTTCCATCAGTAAATCTTTGGATAAAATAAAAGCTTGAGTTTGCACAATTCTGGTATCTTAACTTTATCCTATTTTGGAACTGAAACATGTCACGGAATTTTTTTTCTTCTAACATTAGATTTACAGTTTTTCAGAAAAAAAGACAATCACACGGCTTTTTCAAGAATGAAGCAAGCGACATTGCACTGTATAACCCTGCCTATGGTTAACTCTGAATTCTGAAGTCAAAACATGGGTTCAGGAAAAAATGTAACAATGTTCGCCATATCCTCCTAAGACGAACATTGTTACATTTTTTCCTGAACCCATGTTTTGACTTCAGAATTCAGAGTTAACCATAGGCAGGGTTATACAGTGCAATGTCGCTTGCTTCATTCTTGAAAAAGCCGTGTGATTGTCTTTTTTTCTGAAAAACTGTAAATCTAATGTTAGAAGAAAAAAAATTCCGTGACATGTTTCAGTTCCAAAATAGGATAAAGTTAAGATACCAGAATTGTGCAAACTCAAGCTTTTATTTTATCCAAAGATTTACTGATGGAAGAAAAAAAATCGTTCTACAATTTTTTAGAGTGTAAACTTTTGAAAAAAATAAGATGACAAACGGAACAGTTCGCGTAATTATGGTGACCACTGATCACAATTTTGGAGAGGTATCTTCAAACGGGAACATATTTCATTAGGGTATAAATCAAAACAGAGAGAGAGAGAGAGAGAGAAAGCATGTATTCCTACTTAAAAATATCACGACACGTACGTTTGTTTTTTTTTTTTACGGTATATTTGCCTTATGAAAAGTTTCGAAGAAACACTCATTCCACTTACATAAGATAAGATAAGAATTCTTTATTTCAGACTACATAGTCTATACATCTAAATTAAAATACAGATATAAAGTAAAATCACTGAAAACATAAAAGAACATATAGAACATAACAATCACATCCATAGAAAAAATACACCCTTTAAAAAACATGACAAGAGTGAACTGAAGACGCATGTGATTAAAGAGTGACCACAGAAAAGTACATCCAAACAAGTCGTGATATATTTCGTAACATGACTAACATAATTTCCATGAGTCGCCCATGGCGTGATCATTTGTTGTGTTAGTTTTATTGTTTGTGAAGTGACTAATGGTCAGGTACAGAAAAACGCGTCTGATTATCTCGCGGTGCGAATAACAAGTGAAACAATTTTGAAGCTAAGGCGGTGGAAAATATCGACTGACCAATGAAGTCACTTACATGTACAACACATTGTTTGGTTGTAAATTCAGGGCAAGTAGAGTAGCGACCAGCCGCAGAATAAAAAAAAAAAAAAAAACACGTCCGATCTTGTCACTGTGCGAAACGGTACTGAAGTCAATCGAAGCGAAAGCGGTAAGAAATAAGTATAGCCAATGAAATCGTTTATGATGAGTGATGCATTGTTTTTTTTCTTAGGTAGTGTGGCAAAATAATGTCAACGCAAGAGCGTTGTTACCATTGCAGTGCAGACAGATTGGAGAGTGTAAACGTACAAACCCTTTGTTGCGTATTGTACCATTTCTTCTTGCCAGATCAAATACTAAACGGCCACAGCACTGGTTCGCGTTTTGAAACTGACAAACATTTTAATCTTACTCAAACATTTTGACAAGCACACTCATATGAATAGAGACAGAAGTGTAAAATATCGGTTGGCCCAATGAAGTCACTTACAATGCGTAACACAATGTTTGGTTGTAAATTCAGAGCAAGTAGTGTAGCGACCAGCCGCAGAATAAAAAAAAGCAAAAAACACGTCCTATCTTTGTCACTGTGCGAAAAGGTACTGAAGTCAATTCGAAGCGAAAGCGGTAAGAAAATATGTATAGGCCAATGAATCGTTATGATGAGTGATGAATTGTTTTTCTTAGGTAGTGTGGCAAAATAATGTCAACGCAAGAGCGTTGTTACCATTGCAGTGCAGACAGATTGGAGTGTAAATGTACAATCCCTTTGTTGCGTATTGTACCATTTCTTCTTGCCACATGAAAATATTAAACGGCCACAGTACTGGTTCGAGTTTTGAAACTGACAAACATTTTTAATCTTACTCAAACATTTTGTCAAGCACACTCACATCAACAGAGACAGATGTGTTACAGTACCAGGTGTCAGTTTTTTGTTATTTTTTTCCCTTCAAGCTAGTGATTTTGGGGTTTGTATGAAGTAAAGAAACTAAAAGTGCAGTGAACCTCAAGGATGATAACCCAAGCTGTCTATCCATTGATGTATGTATTTACATCAGAAGAAATATGATCCTAAAACAAAAAGATATAAGGCAAGCATGATTAGAACGAACACAAAGACAGCAAATTGTAGTAACAAAGGTATGTTTTCCTTCACGTCCGCGTAACTTAGAGTTTCAATCCCCTTGCAAGACAAACTTGGTACCTTTTGTAGAGCTTGAAATAAAAAACTGAACAAACTGAAACACTTGCTATAGATACATGCATTTTCTTTTTTGCAGCAGCAGACTAAACAACATAAATAAATTAAAACTTCTAGCAAAAAAGAAATACATCATAAAAATAGAATTAAAGATTAACGATGACTAACCAACAAAACCGAATTTAAACAAAGGCAATGACATGTGTAGAAATGCCTTTCAGTTTGAGAAAGTATTTGGATGTCATATGCCATGTACCAACAACTTGAAAAAAATGTATAAACAGAGAGAAACCTTAATTCAAAATTTAATTTTGTTCCAAATTGTTTGTGTTGTTTAGGGAATATACCTAAGCACTAATAAAGGGTGGAACAGGGAAGATACACATAAAAGCTTTGATATTTCTGGAAAAAAAATGAGGTGATGTTCCTACAGTTCTTAACCAGCTATATATGGCTGGGACGGGTCTGTTGGATATCCACAAATAAAGAAGTACAGATTCTGGTCACGTTGCAAGTGTGTGGGTGTTTTGGAAAATGGTAAAACTTGGATACACTATTTTCTCGTGACACTTATAAAGTGAAGAGTCTGTACAACTGTCAGAAGCCAAAGTCATATAACTTTTGTACGGTTTGTAAAGATTTCCACTTTAGAAAATGTGAAGTATCACAAGTTATTATCACAAACAGAAATGGAACATAGGGGCTTGACAGTTGTTGTTTAGACACCTCCGCTCAACTTCACAACTTACTTGCCTCTGTCTCATATTTTGATCTTAAGGAAAGATCATCTTTGTGCAGCAACAGTGGTAACAGCAGCAGGAGACGCCGTCACTGCTGTCGAAAAAGGGTAGTTCTTTTAAAAATGCGTTTAGTATATTTTTTTAAAAATATCAGATGAAGAAACGTGTGTTAAAACAGGGTTGGTAGAATGTATTCAGCGACAAAGTAGAAGTGACTGAGAGAAGGAGACAACGTTGTCGAGTGGCGTAGTTTTCTGGAGTACGTACGTGTCCCAGCGACACAGTGCCGGCGTCTCTAGCTCTCTTGAAGACACCAACTGTCTGGGTTTTTTTCTTTGCAACTTTTTTCTTTCGTGGTAGGGTTTGAATCGAAGGGGTCATCAAGATGCATGAGGTGTTTAAGACGCACCGCTGTCGTTGGGCTCCTATATGCCTTGGCTTTCACTTGCCCTTGTGAAATATACCAAGTCATTGTGACAACAAGAGGTAGAGAGGGTATATATGAAGAGAATGAACTTGGTTAAATCATTTCTGAATCAGCAATCGAGATGAAACGATCGCACGATTTCAGTGAGAGAGAAGAAGAACATAAGAGGCAGCGAAGTGACGTATCGCCTCACACACGAAAAGAAGTGTTCGCTCAAAACGAAGACATGAGCAAACCTGAACCAACACCTTCCACGTCTGCGACCAGACATAGAGAGCCCACTCCAAACCAAAGTCCACCAGTTAACCCTGAAAAGTACTATCACATTCGAGAGACGGAAAAGCGACCCTCTAGAAAATTAGAACCACGACTTACACCTACACGGTGAAGTTTAAAGATTTCAAGTCCGACGTACCATTGGAGAAAGCAGAAGGGTTTATCACCGAGATGTGGGATTCTTTACTCACCACACTAAAGCAACAATGTCAACCCAAAGAAGACGATTTCTTGACACTATCCATAGATCACGACAGCTTGAAATCCCCTGTTTGGATCGAGTTTAGCAGACCTGCAGAACTAACCCCTTCCAAAGTCATGGACAAGATTCAACACGTACAACAATCTAATGATCAGTTTGACATCACCGATGGTAAAGCCACACTGAAAATGGCCCACGTCTCTCCTCCTCAAGGGACTGGACGCAAAAAGGTCTTATTGGTGGACGACCTTCGCAACACCAAAACAAGTCTCGTCCGAATTAACAACCCTCAAGACCAGATGTGTTTAGCCCGTGCCATCGTGGTGGGACGAACCTATGCCAACAAGAACGACACGGTAGAATGGAAAAGAACCTGGAAAACTATTCAACGATCCGATCGAGCCAAACAACGAAATGAAGCAGAACTCCTGTTACAACAAGCCGGACTGTCCAAAGACACACCCTGTGGCATTCCTGAGATGCAAAAATTGCAAGATGCCCTAGCTCCACGCTACACCTTGAAAGTGCACCCTCAAGAAGTGCGCGGACCTCTGTTGTTTCGAGGCCAAGACTTTAAGGACGGAAAATACATTCATGTCTATTATCACGATGAACATTTCGATACCATTACCGCCATCCCCGGATTCCTGGGATACAGATATTACTGTGAGAAATGTGACCGTGGTTATAATAATCGAGAGCAACACAAACATTGTGGATCGAAATGCCGAGGATGTTTGGCCTCTCCACCCTGTCTGAGCGAAGGGCAAAAACCATTGCATTGTCCTGCTTGTCTGCGCACGTTTTTCAGCCCTGCCTGTTACCAACAACATCTGAAGACGCAAGGTTCACAGCAGAAATGTGCTTGTCAACTCCTGAGATTGTGCCCTACGTGTGGACAAGGCATACGTACCAATAGTACCAAGGCACACGTATGTTCAGGAAAAAAGAAATGTCACATTTGTCATCACATCGTGGACTTGAAACACCAATGCTACGTGCAAAAATACCAACCCCCACCAGAGAAAGAGGATGGTCACAAGAAGAAAAGCAATTTCATCTTTTTCGATTTCGAATGCATGCAAGAGACTGGCATTCACATTCCTAATTTCTGCGTGGCTCATCGAGCGTGCGAGAAGTGCATTCAAGAACCTATCTTCAGTCATTGCCCTCACTGCAGCAAGATTCCTGGAGGACGTGAAAAAATCTTTCGGGGACCGAACACGCTAGCCGATTTCGCTCGATGGGTCTTAGACCCCATCGACAAGACGTGGAGCCAAGAGGACATCGAACGTTACGGAGATTGTCATCGTCATGCCACGGTGATGGCTCACAATTTCTCCGGATACGATGGACAGTTTCTTCTCAGATACTATACGGAACATGGCACCGAACGTCCTAAAGTGACTTTGAACGGAGCCAAAATCATTTTCATGCAAGTGGGACAAGTGCAGTTTAAAGATTCGATGAGCTATTTGGCCATGCCTTTGAGTCGAATGCCTAAAACGTTTGGAATGACAGAAATGGCTAAAGGGTACTTTCCACACTTTTTCAATACGGAAGCCAATCAACACGCCGTTCTACCCCATTTACCCGAGGCTCACTATTACGACCCCGACAACATGCGTACCGAACAACGAGAAGCTTTCTACGCTTGGTACCAGGCTCACGCCTCGGACCCTTTCGACTTTCAGGAAGAAATGCTAAAGTATTGTCGTTCCGACGTGGACATTTTACGGCGTTGCTGTGGAAAATTTCGAGAACTGTTCATGGAACACGGAGGGGTCGATCCTTTGAAAGAAGCTTGCACCATTGCCAAAGCGTGTTCCTTAGTGTATCGACAACGATTCATGCCTGAAAACACCGTGGCTGTCATCAGCCCTCAAACGACCAACTTTGTCAAACGTCAATACTCGGTCAAAGCCCTACGTTGGTTACATTACTTGTGCGACAAGGAAAACAAATGGATTCAGCATGCCCGCAACGGAGGGGGTGAAAAGACCATCGGAACATATTCGGTAGATGGCTGGGACTTAGAAAACCCCAAGATCGTGTACGAGTTTAACGGTTGCTTATTTCACGGATGTCCCGTCTGTTACCCTGATCGTAGCATTAAAAATCAGTTTTTACAACGAACCATGGAAGACTTGTACCAGGACACTTGTCAGCGACGCCTAAAGTTGGAACAGGAAGAATACCAAGTGGTGGAAATGTGGGAACACGAGTACGATCACCGTATGAAAACCTATCCCGAGTTTAAACGCCTCGTGGAAAGTTACCAGTTCATGGACCCGCTGAACCCGAGGGATAGTTTGTACGGAGGAAGGACCAATGCCACCTGTTTGCTGTACCAAGCCGACGAAGAGAAAGGAGAAGAAATCAAATACTTGGACGTGTGTTCGCTGTATCCCTACGTGTGCAAATATTGTCGCTTTCCTGTAGGGCACCCGCAATTGTTAACGGAACACATCGACCTGAAAAACATTCGACAATACGAAGGCTTGATCAAGTGTAAAGTTTTGCCTCCCACGAACCTATACCATCCCGTCTTACCTCACCATTGTCAAGGCAAACTGATGTTTCCATTGTGCCGTACTTGTGCCGAAACGTGCAACCAAGACCAACCTTGTCAGCACACCCAGGAAGAACGTGCCTTGACGGGAACCTGGGTCAGCGTAGAATTGTTCAAAGCTCTGGACATGGGATACCAACTGTTAGAAGTGTACGAAATTTGCCACTTTCCCAAGACACAACAATACCACAAGGGTGATCCCAGTCAGAAAGGCATTTTCGCTGACTACGTGGATGCCTTTTTGAAACTGAAACAAGAAGCCAGCGGCTATCCTTCCTGGTGTCACACTCCCGAAGACCAAATACAATTCAAAGAGAAATACTATGAACAAGAAGGCATCTCTTTAGACCACATCGAGAAAAACGAAGGCAGGCGATCGTTTGCCAAAGTGATGTTAAATTGCTTGTGGGGTAAAATGGCACAACGACCGTGTTTACCCAAGACGGAATATTTGACAGAACCTTCCCGCTACTTCCAGATGATTCACGACAAAACCAAATACATGAAACACGTGGACGTCGTTCGAGAGAATTTGATCTTGGTCAATTACGAAGAAGATCTGGACTTTGTACAAGACGACCCTTTTGGAAATGTCATCATTGCGGCTTACGTGACAGCTCATGCTCGCTTAAAATTGTACGAAGCTTTAGAACTGTTAGGGGAACGCGTCCTGTACTTTGACACGGACAGTTGCATCTACATCGATCGACCGGGTCAGCAACACCCTAACATCGAAGAAAACCGTTTAGGAGCCTGGACAGACGAACATCCCGACGACAAGATTCTAAGTTTCGCGAGTGGAGGTCCTAAAAATTACGGCTACCAATACCGGGACAAACAAGGAGAAGTGCACACGGAGTGCAAAGTGAAAGGACTGACTCTGAATTATCGTACCAGTCGAGTGGTCAACTTTGGGGTATTGAAAGAAGCCTTGCAATCGGGAGAGGATGGAAACTTTAAAGTGACCACTCACCAACCGAACAAGATTGTACGTTTACCCACTCACCACATCGTCAGTCGACCCCTGGAAAAAATCTATCAAATCGTGTACCAGAAGCGAGTGAGACTTCCCAATCACTTTACGTTGCCGTACGGTCACATCGATATTGGTCAGCATATAAAAAGGGACAACGTCCAAGACCAATAGTTCATTGTCACTACCAAGACCAATCGACAAAAATGAGTCCTTTCAAACAGCAAGTATAGAGCGTAAGACTCAAGTCCAACGAGAAACTCGGGTGTGATTCTATGCCTCACGATCACATCACCAATGCAATACCACATCTTAGTTGTTATGTACTAATGCCATGACAAACTACGTGCAACCAGTGAAACTTCCAGACCACAAAACTTTACCTTATGGACATGCTGATATCACCCAGTATAAAAAGGGACGACTTCCAAGAGCGACACTTCATTGCGAGGACAAGCGACGAGAAAGATGAATAACTCTACGCAGAAGAAAAAAGAGAAGGAACAAACATCATTGACCTCTTTCACCACCATACCGTCACAGCAAAGTGCGTTCAAGAAGGGAAAGGATTCAATAGACCTAAAGGAGTATTTTAGCATCCAAATGACCCAGACAGCGACCTCGAGAAAATTTAGAACGACAACTTACACCTACACGATGAAATTTAAAGACTTCGCGTCTGACGTTCCAGCCGAGGAAGTATCAGGTTTCATTACGGATCTACTTGACTCACTGTTAAAGGAATTCAAATGTCATTGCCAAGTCAAAGATGAAGGTCGTTTGAGCCTATCTATGTATCACGACAGTTTGAACTCGCCTGTATGTCTCGGATTTAGCACACCTGCAGAAATAACTTCTTCCAAACTTTTGAGGGCTATTGAAGACGTGCGGTCGGTGAGAGAAAAATTTGACATCACCGATGGAAAAGTGACTATTCATATGGCATATGTTGCACCTCCATGGGAAGAAGACGATGACTGCTCTTGATCTGCTTACCGATAAGTGTACCTAGCACGATGGACGTAACAGCAGATTTACGACTGACAGGGAATACGAGATCGGAAACATCTATGCTGGGACACAAGTGGTAGCTGACCAGATATTAAACAACGTGTGTAACGGATAGAGAGACAAACACGAACTTTCTCTTATTTGATTGTTTGTTACTTGTTTTGTTTTGACTTTTTCTTATAAACGAACATTTAATGTAAATTCGTTGCATATGAAGTGATTTTAGAAAGGAGTGAACGTTAATTTTAAACATTAGTTTACTAGAGTCAATAACTAAACAACTCGTAAATATGTTTCTTTTATGTTCAAATGTTTATGTATTTAATGGATAGTGCTTAGACCAAAGCACAGGCCAGAGAGCCCATGTATATATGTACTTGAATAAATGTTTTGAACCCATACAACAGACTTTTCTTTATCGAGTCTCTATTCTATCTGTGAGTCTTTCTTTAGAATATTTCTGTCCTCTTTTCTGTGTGTTTCAATGTGTATTTGTTTGTTTCTGTATGTCTATGTTTGTCCCTATCAACCCTTTGTCCCTACAAATACATTTCACCCTATAAAAGGTTTTGACCCTATAAACCTATGACGTTACCAATGTTTCATTCCCACTGATCCCCAGGTGACATTCCCATGTTCAATTTCCATGTTCAATTCCCCTTGTCACTAGAGTGACCCAGGGTTTTTCTCATGTTAAATTTCCCTTGTCGCTAGAGTGGCCCAAGGGGTTTTGTAATGCTAATTCCCATTGTCGCTAGGGTGGCCCCATATACTACTTATGCTATACACGGCGGCCAGTATTAATGGTGGAGGAAGAACCCTGGAAAACCCCAGAAAGAACAATCGACCCACGAGAAGCAACTGGCAAGCTTTCTCACATACCCACATTGGCCGAATCCGAGGCTCGAACCCACGCAGATAGAGGTAAGATGGCAGTGACCCGTAACGGAGAGCGCTTTAGACCACTCGGCTCCATATATGTAATATTTTATCCGTGGTCTAATTTTTGGAGTTTGTAATGTCCAGTGTTTGGGAGATTTAAAGACTTTTTTGTTTATCTGTCCCTTCGTTTTCATTAATTTACTGTTTGAGTGAAATACCCCATTATCACTATTTTAGTGAAATACCCCATTATCACTATTTGAGTGAAATACCCCCATTATCACTATTTGAGTGAATACATTTTACTCTAAGATTTAAGTACCACATTTGTTTTACTATTTAAGCAAAACACATTATTCTTTTCGTCGTGTGAAATCACTGTGAATCATTCACCTTTGCCTTTGTACTACGTAAGGTCATTTATTTTTATTTTCATGTGTTGCATTATTAAGTTCGTACGGATTATGTTAATTTGTCCAATGTTTGGATTGTATACGTGCACGTGTTAATTGTATTTATTTTCTCATTCAAAGAAATAAACATTGTATTTTATCACCATCAAAATTATTCTGTTGTAAATCTGAAATCCAATCCGGATATCTTGTTACAAAGGACCGTAGTATGGTTTTGGTCTGTTGTATGGACCTTTGTATGGTTGTTGTCTTTTGTATGGACCATTTTATGGTTTTGGTCTTTTGTATGGATCGTTTTATGGTTTTGGTCTTTTGTATGGACCGTTTTATGGTTTTGATCTTTTGTATGGACCGTTTTATGGTTTTGGTCTTTTGTATGGACCGTTTTATGGCTTTGGTCTTTTGTATGGACCGTTTTATAGTTTTGGTCTGATGTATGGTTTTGGTCTGTTGTATGGTTTTGGTCTGATGTATGGTTTTGGTCTGTTGTATGGTTTTGGTCTGTTGTATGGACTGTTGTATGGTTTTGGTCTGTTGTATGGACTGTTGTATGGTTTTGGTCTGTTGCATGGTTTTGGTCTGTTGTATGGTTTTGGTCTGATGTATGGTTTTGGTCTGTTTCATGGTTTTGGTCTGTTGTATGGACTGTTTTATGGTTTTGGTCTGTTGTATGGATGTATATTTGTTTTGGTCTGTTGTATGGACCGTATTATGGTTTGGTCTGTTGTATGGACCGTATATTGGTTTTGGTCTGTTGTATGGACCGTATTATGGTTTGGTGTGTTGTATGGACCATATTATGTTTTGGTCTGTTGTATGGACTGTTTTATGGTTTTGGTCTGTTGTATGGACCGTATTATGGTTTGGTCTGATGTATGGACTGTTTTATGGTTTTGGGTCGTTGTATGGACCGTATATTAGTTTTGGTCTGTTGTATGGACTGTTTTATAGTTTTGGTCTGTTGCATGGTTTTGGTCTGTTTTATGGACTGTTTTATGGTTTTGGTCTGATGTATGGACCGTATATTGGTTTTGGTCTGCGTACGTGATATTTTGTAACCTGTCATTTCACAACTGCATTTTTTTTGTAAATACACTTGGCTCCTATTTGATTGACGTACCATTTTTTTGACCATTTTCTGTGAAGTTCGTTTCATATGCCTTTATTTACTTTTAGAGTGTGCAACCACACTAACTTCAATACAACTTATATCATTGTGGAAATTAATTTATGTTGTCTTGTGTCACTTGTCTCTTTATTTCCTCTGTGTTTTTATCCTTTTTAATCGAGTTTAGGTAGCGTTCGTTCCTCACTTACTATAGTGTGTGGGCCTAATAAGAACTTGTATTCTCGGGAGCTCCCATGTCTCTGCATAGAACACACGTGTAGTATGAAAATATGGTACGTGCATTTAATATTCATGATAGCAAATTAATTCATTTATGTTGTGCCTCGACAGTTAACTGCCCCAGTCATAGGGTGAACATAAATATTGAACCAGTGACCCGAAGTTGTTAAACTGAAGTCCTACCAGTATACTTACGAATCGTTCCATCTTATTTGTAGAATTCTACATTATTTGTCTTGGCATAATTAATATCGCCATTGCATAATAATCTCTATTCAATGCTTTCGTCCCCCTACCTACTTGATTGGCTGGTTTTTAAATCTCTGCTTCACTCTTCTTTACCGTGTTCACCAGATGTGTGCAACGTTCGAATGTTCCTCTTACGTGATTCATATTGTGAGCAACAAAGAATATTATGACGTCAAAATTATGCATACTGGTGACAATTTGAGCTTTGCACGAAACTTAATCCAGTACAAGAGTTAATTTCAGCATTTGCTGAGGACGGGTCAGCAAAGGGTCAAGTATTATCCGTCATTCAAGTGAAGTTTGAGATTCATGACAAGGTCGGTCACTATCCTCATATACAGAGACAAAGTTGTTGATGATCAATCTACACCTGTTGTATAAGCAAGTTCTGCCGATCTTTACTGAAATCACGTGGTCAATTCTAGTGGCGAAACCATAACAAATTTGGTCTAAATGCGGTTGCTACTCAAATGGAAAAGAACCCATAAATGCCTCTTCTGGAGAGATCAGTTTAGAGTACAATAATCTTATAGTGAAATTTAAGTATTTAAGTATTTGATCTGTAGTCAATTCGCGATAAATGAAATGTAAACCATTTTTCGAGAAAACATATTAGGCATAATGGAAAGTTTAAAAAGTTTTTACATTCATGTACTCTAAAGTTTATGAGTGTAGGTCGTTACCACAATTATGTTTTCCATAAAAAAGGCGAATTGAATAAGATTAAATGATTTGGGGAAGATTTGGAGGTACGAACGTTATTGAAACACCATTAGTCATGGTACATTAGGCAGAAAACCCCATATGTAAAGCTTTGCTCCGAATATCCAAGACAAATTGCCCTCATAGGAAATCATATTAAATAAGTAATTGGCTGGCACAAAATATATATTTAACACATTTGTGCCAGTTGTCTCAAATGCACATTAAACTGCTGGTTCACTTCCAGAGCTCATTAAATTCTCTGTACCAAAATCATTCGTGGTTAAATTGGGATCAATTTCGAAAAAACAATACACCTGCCATGTCCCACCGAGGTTATACAATTAGATTTTGGAATTTAAGGTTTGATAATGTTCAATGTGATTTACACATGAATGCACTAAAGTTGCCTAAGGTTCTCAACTGTCAATATAATTTATCCGCTTCGGTATTATCAGTCAGGTAGCTCAGTTCAATAAATCCTATTAGTTGAGAAAATTGTCCATGTGCATTTTTCATTAGTCAGATTATCGGTGGTGTGGATCCTGTCAGCCTTCAAGAAGCCTTTTTCACAGTATCAGGTCCATGCAATCTGGAATGAGCCTATATCTCATACACGAAATCAATGAAAAATAATATTTTTTTTCTTTGTTTTTTTCTTCCGAATTGGATCACATCCTGCATACAAAATATTGTATATTGTTCATTTGGTTCTGTAATCTGATTGTTTAATGGAACACAAATTGAATTTTTAAACTGTTAAGGTCCATGACTAGGAAATTCAGATACAATATTTTGAGTCTGTTTTGCTTGTCTATGAACATTAAAATATACCTTAATGTACATTTAAGCAAACAAGTTTGTCCACTATATCTCTGTTCAAGATTTAGTGTAGACCATTAAATACACATGAACATTTTTGTTTTCTTCCTAAAAAAATATCAAGAAGGCCCTGGGGACATTCCGTTAGTTTGTTAGACCTGGCAAGTGCAATATATATTTTGATATGGGTTTGCCTCCGTAGCTTAACTCTGCGGCTTATTTCAATGATTTATATGGCTTTGATACTCACGACGAAGTTGGTTATGCTTTTAGCACGATATATAACAAAGCCTGAAAATTACCTCAGAGTATCTATGTCGTAATTTGTTCACAATGTATACCTGGCTGAAAGAAAGCTTCTGTTCAAGAAAATAACAGTCATTTGTATAATGGAAAATAACAGTCATTTGTATAATGGAAAATAACAGGCATTTGTCTAATGGAAAAACATTGATATTAGAAATTCAGACTATTTATGAAACTGAATTTTTAGGTGATATTTCAATTTCAGGACACGAAGGTCCATATGCGATATCCACGTTTTTCCTATACGTTCACAGTGCATCCATAGATGTGCGTTTGTGAACCTGTTTGCACTAAATATATTTTATTTCGGTTATTAATTGTTCAGGATCGGGGAACCTTGCCAGAATGGATCTTAATTGAATAATATTTGATACTAAATGTATTGAATATTTGTTTATTTTAGTCGTTATATCAAATTATTATTAATCTGATTTATGTATGCGATGTCAAATGAATACGATAAAATGAATACACAGTACATTTTATTTTAATTTATATAGAATATACACCTTTGACTATTAGTTCTTTGAATTAACTTTTGAATAAGTTCTTGTCAAAACTTTACTGTCTTCACCCAATTAATGTATCATGACAGTCGTGTAGAATTTCAAGGTGCATATCAACAGGAATGGCTATGTGTTGTTTAATGAAGATTGCATGGTTACTTAGCTTGTCAGTTGCACATATGCTATAACCTCTTTCTAGGTCGCACTTGATTGTAGCTAAGACAAGACAGAAAGACAGAACGCTTTTGATTCGCTTCCTGTTTGAAAATAAAACCTCATGCACGTTGTTTTACAATGGCTTGGTCTTCCACGACGTCCACACGTATTGGCTGTGCTTTGGCCCTTCTCTGGAAAGATTGAGAATCATATTTATAAGTCACTATTGCAGATTAATTCGTGTTTGTAAACAACACGCTGATTTTATGTCACTATCATAATCATCGTTGTCATCTACTGGATTTCTTTATATGGAATATTGACAATCAGTAAACTTTGGCACTATGTCACAATCTACCCCATGTAATAAGTTATATTTAACGACTCAATTGTCCTGCTAGAATGATAATGTCACAATGTATTTGTACGGGCGTAGCGTTCTGTTCCCTTTAAATAACACGTTATCTACTATGACCATCTTTGTGTTACGAAGAGCGAGTCTATGTTTAGATGAGCTAATACTGGTTTTCAGGGCACAAGAGTTTCACTTTGTTGTTGTTGTAGGGTTTAACGCCACTCGGCCACTCGGGGCCCCAGTTTCACTTTGTGAAATGTTTCTCGTAAAGCACAAACATTATTAAAATAGTATACGGATGAAGTACAGAAATAATTAAAATTCATCTCAATATATTACAATCTTAATAATCTTACAATAACACTCTGTCCTAATTATATCCTCTTCTGGCGCTTAGCATGTTCATCTCTCTGGGTCTATAAAATATGATATAAAAATCATAATCATGCTGGGTCTATATTATGACTGTATGGTCTTAAACTAGGAAACAATAAAGACATGCATGGTTTATAAAGTTCAAAATCTAATTTATTTCTCTTGAATAATAGGTGAACATTTAATAGAGGACTTACAGTATTGCGAATTAAATTCCAACTAGTCCAAAAAGTTATATCGCGATTCGTAATGAATAAAGTTCTAAATACATGTCAGTGGTGTTCGAAATAAGATCCAGCGTTGTGAGGGCTGAGTTGCCTATAGTCCTGAATGGACTAATGTACTAGTATCAGTGAGATGATGTACTACCAGTCTTTCAATTAATCACAGTAATACAGTCACAGATGACCTTGTGTGTCTTACATGCCTCGTAACAATATGTACACTTTATTAAGAATATTTATTTTTTATTATTGAATTAATATGTCTCTACAAAGTTAGTATTGAATATCCGTTAGCCCATTTGCATTGTAATGTGGGAGAAGTGCTTTATTTCATTGCTTTGTATTTAAAATCAATATGAGGAAAGGTTATTGAATGCTGTATGAAAAACCATCTTGTGCAGCGTAAAAACGGACCATAAAGTAACATCAACATTCGTGATGAACAGATGTATTTGATTAGCACGTAATACATTAAGCAATCATTTTATATTAGATCACTAAAAGTTCAATTCAGAATGTTTTATCAGCCATATCTCATTTTAGCATGCGTGATAATCTGGTATAATCCAAATCACATTTTAGCGTGGGTTTTATATTAGTTCTCCTAAATATCATCTTAGTATGGGTTTTATCTTTGATCAACAAAATCTAAATTTTCAATTTTTTTTAAAATGATTTATTGCTTCTCGAAATTAGCCAAAATTGCTTAATCCATACTTTTTTTCTCATCCAATGGACATTTAAATGCCGCTCTAAAGCATATATTTATAAGATGACTATCGATTATCTCCAGAGATGCATACTCTAGACACATTTGACTTCGATGGAAAATGCAAAATAGTTGATAGGAAATGGCTTTGTTGCTTTGTTACATTTGTTGTTGTTGTTGTGAGGTTTAACGCCAGTTTTCAGCACACGATAGGCTATGCATGGCGGCCAGTATTGATAGTAGAGGAAGAACCCGGGAAAACCCCGGAAAGAACCACCGACCCACGAGAAGCTACTGGCAAGCTTTCTCACATACCCACATTGGCTGAATCCGAGACTCGAAGCGGTGCAGACAGGTGAGATGGCAGTGATCCGTAATGGAGACCGCTTTAGACCACTCGGCCACTCGGGACCTCTTGTTACATTAGTAAATAACTACATATAGTCAAGAGTTTGCTTACATAAATTAGGATCCACATTTGTAAATTTATTTCCTCACTGTCCATAAACAATGCATTATTCAGGTGTTATTACCTATTATATGAACTAAGGTGTTAGTACCTGGTAGGTGAATATTAACACAGGTGTTATTACTTATGATATGTTGTTGTTGTTGTTGTAGGGTTTAACGCCATTTTTCAGCACACGATAGGCTATACATGGCGGCCAGTATTAATGGTGGAGGAAGAACCCGGGGAAATCCCAGAAAGAACCACCGACCCACGAGAAGCTACTGGCATGCTTTCTCACATATCCACATTGGCCGAATCCTGGATTCGAACTCACGCAGACAGAGGTGAGATGGCAGTGATCCGTAACTGAGAGCGCTTTAGGTCACTCGGGGCCCCTACTTATGATATGAACGAAGGTGATATTACTTATTATATGAATAATAACACAGGTGTTTTTACTTATATTAATACGTATATAGGTATTATTACTTGTTTTATTAATACGAACCCGGGTTTAATTACATTTCTGTCCAAGTTGTTGTAAAAAAGATCTATATCCATCTTGTCTTATTTTCTATCCATTCAGCAAATGACATTACGTATCAAAGGTTCTTCAGACTCTGTCTAGTTCTGTATTCACCAATAAATTTACAAGGACAGTATATATATATATATATATATATATATATATATATATATATATATATATATATATATATATATATATATATTACCCTACCAAAACAATTCCCATGAGAGTAGTTAAATCGACAAATAGTACATCAACAACTCATTCTCGAGCTTCTTCGTGTAAAAGGAATGGGAACACTATCTAGAACGAAACGCTTCCAAAGGTCAAAATAACATTTTGCAGATTGAAGGAATTGAATTATATGTAGCTTTGTACAATTGAATTATATGTAGCCTTGTACAATTGAATTATATGTAGTCTTGTACAATTGCATTATATGTAGCTTTGTACAACTGAATTATATGTAGCTTTGTACAATTGAATTATATGTAGCTTTGTACAATTGCATTATATGTAGCTTTGCACAGTTGCATTATATGTAGCTTTGCACATCTGAATTATACGTAGCTTTGCACAATTGAATTATATGTAGCTTTGTACAATTTAATTATATGTAGCTTTGTAAGATTGAATTACATGTAGCTTTGCATAATTTAATTATATGTAGCTTTGTACAATTGAATTATATGTAGCTTTGCACAACTGCATTATATGTAGCTTTGTACAATTGCATTATATGTAGCTTTGTACAACTGAATTATATGTAGCTTTGCACAATTGAATTATATGTAGCTTTGTACAATTGAATTATATGTAGCTTTGTACAACTGAAATATATGTAGCTTTGTACAATTGAATTATATGTAGCTTTGTACAATTGAATTATATGTAGCTTTATGCAACTGAATTATATGTAGCTTTGTACAACTGAATTATATGTAGCTTTGTACAACTGTTGTTTTAGGTTCATCAGCAATTACTGAATTATATGTAGCTTTGTACAATTGAATTATATGTAGCTTTGTACAATTGAATTATATGTAGCTTTGTACAACTGAATTATATGTAGCTTTGCACAATTTCGTTATATGTAGCCTTGCACAATTGAATTGTATGTAAATATGTTCAATTTTCAATGCAGAAACTCTTTGCTACTATATTTCTTGTAATTGGGAATAAATAGACAGCCGGATATTACATGTATATATCTGAATCGGGAATGTAAATGCAGCTGGATATTATATGTATCTATTTGAATTGAGAATGCATATAGACAGCTGGACATTATCTGTATCTTATTTGAATTTGGAATGCATTGCCAAATAAACATAATCAGCTAAGTAATAAATCCAGGTGTATTTAATAAAGAAATTGCAGATAAAAATAGTTGAAATATTGTTGTTTTAGGTTCATCAGCAATTACTTATTTGGCTTGAGATTCGAACGCAATGTGCCTACATGATCATGCAAGGACGATGGATTCGTATCACTTTAAACTTTCAAAACAGATTTGTTAGCATTCATGATATTGCCTGTTTTCAAGTTCTTTGCTTTCTGGAAATGCTATCATTCATTTATAATTTTGCGGCAATTGCTACGATCGACATAAGCCTATAAACGTTTGAACGTAAAGCAAATAGAATTTACAACTCAAAAGCAAGGCCAATGCTCTGACAGACATATGCCTATCAAACTTAAATATAAGACCAATGCTGAGATAGACATATGCCTATCAAACTTAAAGATAAGACCAATGCTTAGACATACATATGCCTTTCAAACTTAAATATAAGACCAATGCTGAGACATACATATGCCTATCAAACTTAAATATTAGACCAATGCTGAGATAGACATATGCCTATCAAACTTAAATATAAGACCAATGCTGAGATAGACATATGCCTATCAAACTTAAATATAAGACCAATGCTGAGACATACATATGCCTAACAAACTTAAAGATAAGGCCAATGCCCTGACAAACATATACCTATCAAACTTAAAGATAAGACCAATGCTCCGACAGACATATGCCTATCAAACTTAAAGATAAGACCAATGCTGAGACATACATATGCCTATCAAACTTAAAGATAAGACCAATGCTGAGATAGACATATGCCTAACAAACTTAAAGATAAGGCCAATGCTCCGACAGACATATGCCTATCAAACTTAAAGATAAGGCCAATGCTGATATAGACATATGCCTAACAAACTTAAAGATAAGACCAATGCTGAGATAGACATATGCCTAACAAACTTAAAGATAAGACCAATGCTGAGATAGACATATGCCTAACAAACTTAAAGATAAGGCCAATGCTCCGACAGACATATGCCTATCAAACTTAAAGATAAGACCAATGCTGATATAGACATATGCCTAACAAACTTAAAGATAAGACCAATGCTGAGATAGACATATGCCTAACAAACTTAAAGATAAGGCCAATGCTCCGACAGACATATGCCTATCAAACTTAAAGATAAGACCAATGCTGAGACATACATATGCCTATCAAACTTAAAGATAAGACCAATGCTGAGATAAGGCATATGCCTAACAAACTTAAAGATAAGGCCAATGCTCTGACAAACATATACCTATCAAACTTAAAGATAAGACCAATGCTGAGATAGACATATGCCTAACAAACTTAAAGATAAGGCCAATGCTCCGACAGACATATGCCTATCAAACTTAAATATAAGACCAATGCTGAGACATACATATGCCTATCAAACTTAAAGATAAGACCAATGCTGAGATAAGGCATATGCCTATCAAACTTAAAGATAAGACCAATGCTGAGATAAGACATATGCCTAACAAACTTAAAGATAAGCCCAATGCTCCGACACACATATGCCTATCAAACTTAAAGATAAGACCAATGTTGAAATAGACGTATGTCTAACAAACTTAAAAACAGGGCCAATGCTGAGACATACATATGCCTATAAAACGTCTAAACAGGGACAATGCTATGACATAAATGCCTATAAAACTTCTAAACAGATCCAATGCTATGACAGACATGCCTATAAAACTTCTAAACAAGGCCAGTTCTATGACAGACATGCCTATAAATCTTACAACCAAGGCCAATGCTATGATAGACATATTCTTATAAAACGTACAAAAAAGGCCAATGCTTTGACAGACACATGCTCATAAAACTGAAAAACAAGGCCAATTCTATGACATACAAAGGCCTTATACAAGCACTGAGTCATTAAGTACATTATCAAGAGATCAATAATACATTGAATGCCTACGTAATAAATAACCAATCGGAGTTCTTGCTAATTTTGTCGATACAAATTGCATTTTTATAAAGCTTTCATGCATTCAATTTTTCAATTTTGAACGGGCATACATTGCTATCTTCATCTAAGCTCCGATAAATTATTTTTATTGAAAGCATGGTCCCAAAAGGCACTTATGATAGGAAGATGCAATATCATATCGGCCAATGCACTAATTAGGACAGAAGAAGATCTAAACGAATAGTGAGAGTAATAAATAATACGTATACATAGAACGTACGACATGCCATTTTATTAAAGGGAAACTTTAAATACTTCTTGCATGAACCGTCAGCTTCCTGGCTCTTACCTATAGTTTTATTCAAAGTAAGGCTTGCTCACACAGGATTTCATCATAAAATGATGATGCCAGTATGAGAGTAACGAGTTCACTTAACGACTTTATAGTTTCGATGTATCACGTAACCAGTCTATAAAGAATGCAGAATATAAAATAAACAAAATTAGTTCGGGATCTTAACACGAACAGTAGAGAGATGTCCGATTTTTATCGTGGACAGAAGAAAGTCCTTAATTGTATGGGGTTACTTTTAATTTATTGTATTTCTTGTCTACATTGTGATGTCTCACGGATCGATTCATATACTGTAATTGGTTTGATTTATTTACTTAATATAGTTCCAAAGAATCCCCCCCCCCCCCCATATCCATCTCGACATGTGACGCAAAGTGACTTGCATATAGGAAAATGAAGCAAATTTGCATTAAATGCATCATCAAATAACGACAGTGTCTTCACGTTTCATTTTTAATTTGACTGATCAAGAGAAGACCATACTAAAATTTATGAATTTGTGGAACTTGAGTAAAAAACCTTAACATGACCATTGTCTTCAAACCGAGAAATGAACCCATCTTCTAATGAAGAGATTTGTTTGCAGTTTGTGATCTATGTAATGTAATCCATTTTAATTGCAACGGGAGAAAATAAAATCCGTTTTCTTTATAAGGTATACAATGTATGCATACAATTATTAAAATAAGTCCGGTTGTGTTACATATTGAAAACTCGTGACTGATTATCTGATGCTACAGTAGGATAATATGGGTAACTTCCACTAGGCAAGAGACGTAACTTCCATTAGGCAAGAGATGGAGCATCCAATAGGTTAGACAAGTAACTTTCATTGGCAAGGGACGTAACTGCCACTAGACAAGGGACGTAACTTCCATTAGGCAAGGGACGTAACTTCCATTAGGTAAGAGACGGAGCATCCAATAGGCTAGACATGTAACTTTCATTGACAAGGGACGTAACTTCCATTAGGCAAGGGACGTAACTTCCATTAGGCTAGAGATGTAACTTCCTTTAGGCTAGAGGAGTAAGGTCTATTGGGCAAGAGATGTACGTTCCATTAACCTAAAGGTGTAACTTCCATTAGGAAGCAAACGATGTAACTTCTATTAGGCAAGAGATGTACATTTCATGCAAGAGGATCAAAATAAATATGGAAATTCAAAATTTATTCCCAAGGCATGAGGCCGTTGTGCCAGATCGGGTCAAAGCTGTTTTTATTAGCAGAAAATGATTGATGTATCTATAGTTACATATGGACAGCGTTCGTTTGCATACCAGGGCCCAGCAACGTGGAATGAATTGCCTACTGAACTTAGACACAAAGACAGTGATCCCATTCAAGAGTGCTCTTAAAACTCACTTATTTCGACTGCAAGAACAAACTTAAAGACCTAATAATGTTCCCTACCTTAAATATTTACAGCATGCGTTTGTTTTCTAATTTCATGGAGTTTATTTTCTGTAATAATATCATTATATATGTTTTTTATGTTATAGGTGTTGTCTAATGTTGTAAAGCTCTTAGAGCTTCTAAAGATTAGGCGCTATACAAAATCCTCATTATTATTATTATTATTATTATTATTATTATTATTATTATATGTAGATACGTTTCTATATCCAAACTCATGTTGATACCTTTTACCATATCCATCCAAACATATCGATACTTTTTCCATATCCATACTTATATCGATTATTTTTCCATGTCCAAAGCAATATCAATATTTTTGTTTTCATATCTAGACAAATATCGATACATTTTCCATATCCATACCCATCTCAATACCTTTTCCATATGCATCGATATTGGTTCCATACCTACATCAATCCTTTTCTATATTCATACCCATTTCAATACTTTTTCCATATTCATACACATACTGATTTTTTCATGTCCAAACCAATATCGATATTTTTCCATATCTAGAACAAATATCGAGATTTTTACCATATCTGTACCCATATCGATACTTTTTCCATATGCATCCCCATATTGATATTGGTTCCCTACCAATAGCAATCATTTTTCCATAACCGTACCTATTTCAATGCTTTTTTCCTTCTCCATACACATATCGATACAAATGATAGTAATGTAGTGGGGCTGTCTAGGGACAATGGGAAAATGCATTACAGAACCCCCTGGGCAAGTCTGGGGACAATTGGAATTTAACATGGGAAATACAGGACCGGCACTCTAGGGACAATGGGAATTTAGAAAAAGTCAGTATGGAATATGTTCCAAAAGTTTGCAAGATAAAGTCTTGGTTATAATTACAAAGGCAATTACCAAAATTATAATGAAGAATAGAGTAAACACAATCTCCTTGTCTCATGCCAAGACAAAGACCCATACTCATAATAAGATATTAATTGTTTACAGAACTTTACACAAAATCAATGGCTCAGATCAGGTAGAAAACTATTTTGGACAAGTTAAGTCAAGTATACAACTGACCATAGAATATAATGAACTGGACACTAACAATGCAAATTAAATATACATAACATATTCCCTCATAGAGAAAAAGAACGACTTAGGCAACAAAGAATTCTTTTTAATATTAATTGTATATGTGATAAAAATTTACAGAAAGCGCAATCTTGTAAATAACTCAAAGTAGTTATGAAACGATATAATATGTATATACACGTGAAATTACCATCTGCTATTAGAGGTCTTTTCATTTGACGTGTCTGATGTCAATGTGGTATTCCTTTAATATCAAACTCCACCTTATTCTTTTACATTTGTGTTTCTTCTTGCCAATACAAGTAAGGTGTTCATGATCACTGAATAATTGGATAAGGAGCGGAGTGAATATAAACTTCAACGCGATGGTAAGCCAATTTCAAAGTCAAAGTCAATCATTTATTTTCTCAATTGTTGAAAAATATCTCGTGCTTATTTAGATTATTAGAAACGTAGAGTCTCCTCGTCAAAACATGACCAATTCACGTGTCAGATAAAGGAATAATTGCTGGATCAATATCCTTCTCAAGGGAATTCTTTGCCATAACTCTATTAATTGCACAAGCTGGTTTTAAATTGGGGATTTTGTTTATATACGATATAATTTCTGATCCAAACAAGGCTTAACAACGACCTGTTCTCCAGATAAGCCATTGCCTAGCAACAACTGATCACCTGCAATAAGTATAAACGTCACAGTTCCGCCTGTTATGGGTCATGATACTAATTCTGATAGAGTTACACAATGGAGAGGAACATTTTAATCAATATACACTACTACATAAATAAGAGCACATTAGAAAAAGACCTTCTCAGAAAAGTTAACATATCCGAGTATAAAAAAACTCTTGCGATCATGCATATCTTAAAACTTAATAGGGAATTAATTGGCAGAATCACTAATGGAGGATGAATAACCCATAAATAGGATGGGTTCTTAATTATAACTAATACAGTCAGACGAGGGTTTGACCCAATATATGTATTGCTTTCAAAATATAACCGTGATTATCAACTCTTAGAATTATAATAGCATTTGAAATAGGTCTGTCTTGATTATGTTGCTTAATTTTCAAATTGGTGCAATCGAACACAACCTGCATTTTGTTCTTGCATTAGGTACACGTGGGAATAGATGTGGATTTCTGATCAATCTGAAACTTGATTTCGAAATGGTGTGCAAGTTTGAAATTTCAAAGTATCCATATTTGACAGTTTTTACAGGAGAATTGCCAAGTAGAACACTTTCCGACAAAGAAAACGTTATAAGCTAAGAAATAATCGTCTCTACCAGTTATTCACCAAAGACTTAACCTTGACAAATATTGGTTGTCGAGATTTTAATAAATCTTTACATTTTCTTGGCTACGTAACACCTATCATAACTGCTCTTTCTTAAAAAATCGACATGGGTTTGTCCACTTTGTGGGTTTATTTTGTAGTTCCTGAAGTGTTGTCGATAACACTGGACAACAAATTTTTACAAAAGTCATGTTACTGAAATAAAATTAGTCAATTCTTATCAATTTTTATGTGCTGAACACGAATATGACAGTCAAATTGCAAAATTGGCTCTAGTTTTTTTGTAATCTGCAAGAAATTAATGTTTACATAACGAAATGCATTCCAATAGTAAAAGGTCAACTGTAATAGCCTACCTATAAAAAATCAAGTCATTGACTACATCTTAGATTTCTTCGCCTGTCTCTTGTACAGCTGTTCGGGAGCATCTCTGAGGAGTGTCCAGCAGTAGTCAGCCAGCATTGTAGTGGACCATTTTCCCTGGTATCTTTGTTCCATTGTTGCGATATCTTGATGAAAACGTTCGCTGTGTTCATCACTAACAATACCACAGTTGCTAGGAAAGAAATCCAAATGGGAATGAAGGAAGTGAATCTTTAGAGACATATTGCAGCCAAGTTTCTTATACTTCATCAACATGTCTTCTACTAGTTCCTTATAGTTTTCTGCCCTAACATTTCCGAGGAAGTTTGTAGAAACTAGGCGAAAAGCATTCCATGCTTGTTTCGCGTCACCTTCCAGCAAGTTGTTGAACCGGTCATCTTTGAAAAGCTCTCGAATCTGAGGACCCACAAAAACTCCCTCTTTAATCTTTGCTTCGCTGAGTCGAGGGAATTTTTCATGCAGGTATCGGAATGCTGGCAAAGTCCGGTCAATGGCTTTCACGAAGTTCTTCATCAAACCTAGTTTGATGTGAAGGGGTGGTAGCAAGATTTTCTGAGCCTCAACCAGAGCTGGGTGTTGGATATTCTTCTCTCCAATGGCTACATTCTGCCTGTGAGTCCATTCCTTCCTCATGTAGTGCATTTCCCTTGCTCGGCTATCCCACTCGCATAAGAAACACATGTATTTTGTATATCCTTGCTGCAGTCCCATTAAAAGGGCAACTACCTTCAAATCACCACAGAGGTGCCAGCTCTACTTGTTATACTCAATGGAATTCAGTAGCTGCCTTAAGTTATCGTATGTCTCTTTCATGTGGACAGCATACGCTACTGGAATAGATGGAAGAATGTTTCCATTGTGCAAAAGCACAGCCTTGAGACTCAGTTTCGAAGAGTCCACAAATAGTCTCCATTCGTGTGGGTCATGAGTGATTTTTAAAGCATTCATGAGGCCCTCAATATCGGAACAGAATATCAGATTACTTTCCTTTCTGAAGAAAGGCTCCAATTGCTGGTGGCGCTTTCGATATGCAGTAATTGTGACATCTTCTTCTAGAAGATTCCATTGTTGGAGTCTTGATCCTAGCAATTCTGCCTTGTTCTTTGATAAGTCCAAATCACGAATCAGGTCATTTAGTTCTTCCTGTGTTATTCTGTGTGGGGTTGATGATGCACCACAGTGAAAATCTGGATCACTGCATGCTGATGGACCAGGAGAAGAACAGGTCGACTCACCTTTGTCTTCGTCAGATGAATCAAGAGAATATTCTGCTGGAGGTTCTGGAATAGGAAGTCCCTCACCATGTGGAACTGGTCTCAATGCAGACGGAATGTTTGGGTAGACTATTCTCGACTTCTTTCGCTTCGTTATTCCGCCGGAAAGAGGAGGAACCAAGCAGAAGTAACAGTCATTTAGGTGGTTGCTTGGCTCTCTCCACACCATTGGGACTGCAAACGGCATTGATGACCTTTTGCAATTCAACCACTGTGAAAGCTGTGTTGTACATGTAGCACAGCATATATGCAGAGCCCAAGGCTTGTCTTGGTCACCAACCTTGCATCCGAAGTAAAGATGATATGCCTTCTTCACTTGAGAATTGATACTTTTCTTCTGGTTGGCAAATGTCACTTCCCCACAAATATAGCAAAAATTGTCCGCGGTATTAACACACTTTCGAGGCATTACTGTTCTTTATTGTACGTAAATGGATAAAATAATAAGTTTTATGTAACAGTAGCTTGAACTGTCTCGCACAACGTCTAAAATATTTTAAATGCTGAACCTATCTGATTGGGCTTTATATAGTACACTGCTTACGTCAGCTTCAGCAGCCGCCTGGCATTAGTATAATAGGCCTACACATGTATAGTACACTGCTGACGTCAACTTACTTCAGCAGCCGCATGGCATTAGTATTGCATTGCATCCGAAAATGATGCAATCAACTGTGGATGATGTGAGCATGATGGTATTATGCAATGTTACATCATTATTCCGGATGTTGCTGCAGTCCTACTGGAGAAATTTACACAGTGAAACATAGAAAATGAGGTATATGAATATCTTCAAAACGAGAGCCAATACAAATTTTTCACGGTTATATTCGTGTTCGGCACACCAAAATACTACAGATTAGGGCCTTTTCAAGTCAGTAATGATTTCACTGTTGACCAGTGTAAGCCTCGTGTATCAACTCATTATCCTTCAAGATGCAGTCTTTAACCAGAACATAATCAGAATTTTGCTGTACCGACAAGAAAGTGGATGTCATGAGTTTTGCCAAAGGGTGGACTTTTGTAATAGCCGAGTTCAACGTTCCCTTGGCCATTTCAAATTTTCAGCATTTTGTTTTCAAAAGGAGGAGAATATTTATTTACTTTTCTTAAAAGAGGGTAATCCAATACTTTTTGCAACATCAAAGCCTGAATTTGTGTGTAAAGTGGAAACGTGCTATTTATTTTCCAGCTTTTACTCTAAATTAAAATTCGGTTTCTTCCATTTCTCAGTCACTCTAATTGTCACAACAGAAGAATGGATGGTTGGAATGACTTATGGAAAATATAGAGACATCACGGATTAAGAGGACTTAGTTTTATGATTATGATAAATAATGTATTTAACAATAATATGAAAATAAATAACTGCAGCTAAAATGTTCTTGAATATTGTCTTTTCTTAATGTTCTTAACACTTTATATTCACTAGTATTTAAGCATTGTTCACTGATTACACTGGTCAACAGTGAAATCATTACTGACTTGAAAAGGCCCTAATCTGTAGTATTTTGGTGTGCCGAACACGAATATAACCGTGAAAAATTTGTAATGGCTCTCGTTTTGAAGATATTCATATACCTCATTTTCTATGTTTCACTGTGTAAATTTCTCCAGTAGGACTGCAGCAACATCCGGAATAATGATGTAACATTGCATAATACCATCATGCTCACATCATCCACAGTTGATTGCATCATTTTCTGATGCAATGCAATACTAATGCCATGCGGCTGCTGAAGTAAGTTGACGTCAGCAGTGTACTATACATGTGTAGGCCTATTATACTAATGCCAGGCGGCTGCTGAAGCTGACGTAAGCAGTGTACTATATAAAGCCCAATCAGATAGGTTCAGCATTTAAAATATTTTAGACGTTGTGCGAGACAGTTCAAGCTACTGTTACATAAAACTTATTATTTTATCCATTTACGTACAATAAAGAACAGTAATGCCTCGAAAGTGTGTTAATACCGCGGACAATTTTTGCTATATTTGTGGGGAAGTGACATTTGCCAACCAGAAGAAAAGTATCAATTCTCAAGTGAAGAAGGCATATCATCTTTACTTCGGATGCAAGGTTGGTGACCAAGACAAGCCTTGGGCTCCGCATATATGCTGTGCTACATGTACAACACAGCTTTCACAGTGGTTGAATTGCAAAAGGTCATCAATGCCGTTTGCAGTCCCAATGGTGTGGAGAGAGCCAAGCAACCACCTAAATGACTGTTACTTCTGCTTGGTTCCTCCTCTTTCTGGCGGAATAACGAAGCGAAAGAAGTCGAGAATAGTCTACCCAAACATTCCGTCTGCATTGAGACCAGTTCCACATGGTGAGGGACTTCCTATTCCAGAACCTCCAGCAGAATATTCTCTTGATTCATCTGACGAAGACAAAGGTGAGTCGACCTGTTCTTCTCCTGGTCCATCAGCATGCAGTGATCCAGATTTTCACTGTGGTGCATCATCAACCCCACACAGAATAACACAGGAAGAACTAAATGACCTGATTCGTGATTTGGACTTATCAAAGAACAAGGCAGAATTGCTAGGATCAAGACTCCAACAATGGAATCTTCTAGAAGAAGATGTCACAATTACTGCATATCGAAAGCGCCACCAGCAATTGGAGCCTTTCTTCAGAAAGGAAAGTAATCTGATATTCTGTTCCGATATTGAGGGCCTCATGAATGCTTTAAAAATCACTCATGACCCACAAGAATGGAGACTATTTGTGGACTCTTCGAAACTGAGTCTCAAGGCTGTGCTTTTGCACAATGGAAACATTCTTCCATCTATTCCAGTAGCGTATGCTGTCCACATGAAAGAGACATACGATAACTTAAGGCAGCTACTGAATTCCATTGAGTATAACAAGTACAGCTGGCACCTCTGTGGTGATTTGAAGGTAGTTGCCCTTTTAATGGGACTGCAGCAAGGATATACAAAATACATGTGTTTCTTATGCGAGTGGGATAGCCGAGCAAGGGAAATGCACTACATGAGGAAGGAATTGACTCACAGGCAGAATGTAGCCATTGGAGAGAAGAATATCCAACACCCAGCTCTGGTTGAGGCTCAGAAAATCTTGCTACCACCCCTTCGCATCAAACTAGGTTTGATGAAGAACTTCGTGAAAGCCATTGACCGGACTTTGCCAGCATTCCGATACCTGCATGAAAAATTCCCTCGACTCAGCGAAGCAAAGATTAAAGAGGGAGTTTTTGTGGGTCCTCAGATTCGAGAGCTTTTCAAAGATGACCGGTTCAACAACTTGCTGGAAGGTGACGCGAAACAAGCATGGAATGCTTTTCGCCTAGTTTCTACAAACTTCCTCGGAAATGTTAGGGCAGAAAACTATAAGGAACTAGTAGAAGACATGTTGATGAAGTATAAGAAACTTGGCTGCAATATGTCTCTAAAGATTCACTTCCTTCATTCCCATTTGGATTTCTTTCCTAGCAACTGTGGTATTGTTAGTGATGAACACGGCGAACGTTTTCATCAAGATATCGCAACAATGGAACAAAGATACCAGGGAAAATGGTCCACTACAATGCTGGCTGACTACTGCTGGACACTCCTCAGAGATGCTCCCGAACAGCTGTACAAGAGACAGGCGAAGAAATCTAAGATGTAGTCAATGACTTGATTTTTTATAGGTAGACTATTACAGTTGACCTTTTACTATTGGAATGCATTTCGTTATGTAAACATTAATTTCTTGCAGATTACAAAAAAACTAGAGCCAATTTTGCAATTTGACTGTCATATTCGTGTTCAGCACATAAAAATTGATAAGAATTGACTAATTTTATTTCAGTAACATGACTTTTGTAAAAATTTGTTGTCCAGTGTTATATATGCCCTTGTATGGGTCTTTCATTGTGTATGTGCGCCTTCCTATGGCTTTTCCACTGTGTAATGAATTATAGGGTACGTGTGACTGGTGCTCTTATGTCTCAACGTTCTTAGAACGTCTCGAGTTTGACCGCCCTTATGGCAGGATTCCCTAGCTTGCAAAATCTTCCGTTAGCAGTCTCAACCTGGCCTTATCTCTCCAGAGTTCGAAGCGGCTACAAAATGTAAGTCGTTTCAAGTCATATTATAAGGTTATTGTCTACATTAGATAGTCACTTGTATACAGTATCCTCGAGCTGTTTTTTTTCCAGTGCTCTTTTTTGTCACGTGAACGTTTGCTTTTATCTATCTACATTAAGGTGGAAGGGTCCAGTTTCGTAAATTGGCCCCTGGCAAATTTCTTAACTTAAGGCTATGGTGTGACTTTTTCAGCTATTATTATTTATTATTTATAGATATATTTGTGAACTAGGTGTTTCGGGCTTGTGTTGTTCTTGAAATGGATGTCAGGCATGTACACTTTCCATAGTTGCTCTGCAGTATGTTGATAGTGAAATACCAATAGTCGGCTAGGAAGAAGAGCTAGCCTCCCATAGCAGTAGACACGTGGGTTCAAGGCAAGTGAAGTATATCAAAAACGGCTTGGATGACAACTATTCTGAATTGCATCAAACTATTTAGTAGACAACGTTTTTCAAAATTTTCATCCAGGGAAAGAGCTTGTGTTTGCACAGTAAGTACCACATACTGTCAAAAATGGCCTTTGGATGTGAAACATGCATGTATAAAATAGGGATTGAGGTGCATAAACTTCTTCTGCTATCAACTGCCATTGACATCTCTGGTCAAGTGAATACTATTCTTATGCTTTATTTTAATATAGGTATCTAAAAATATGGACCTTTTTGACCTCACTTGTGTATTTGATTTTTTATGATTTTTAATACTAGGTTGCTGATTGCGGTATTAAATTTGTACATAAAAACTGGTCCCTGCCCCCTAAATGATAAAAACATAACATTGTATGAATGGCAATGAAAATGTGCAATATTTACGTTACATCTGACCTACACAAGTATATTATAACAATGTTAAATGTACAAGCGTTATATACTTCAATATGAAATACAATTAATATACATGATAAACATAATAGTTTGTAGGTTATAAACAATGCCTTACTAATACACATGTAAGTAGCAAAAGAAACAATCTAACAATGTTTAGCAATGAATAAAATAGAATCCTCAAAACCATAATCCTATTCTATATAAACAAAAAGATAACAAATAAAATATTTACTTCCCAACAGTACAATTCCCAATTGCAACACATTTCTAGATATTATTCAGAATAAAAGAACTTTCCTACCTTAATCCGACCGCTCTTAATATCCAGGTTTTAGCGCCTGTCCATAGAAAACGTATGCGTGACTGCCCACCTTTTGGTCGATATATGCAGACCCATTTTAGGTATCATGAAGCGCAAGAGCTTCTCACGTGGTTAGAACTATTACGCCACTATCACGATCATATTACTTACATGAGTTTGTGTTCTATCGTGAACTTCGGATAATGTGTTTTAGCACAGTCGATAACATATTTTCAGAACATTTTTTCTTATACTACAAATCAAAACTTATTTAATGCATAAAAAAGGGCTAATTTTAAGTCAGTTTGTGACAGTAATTCTCTTTTTTATTTGCCACACTGCATATTTATTCTCTCTCTTATCTTCATACTGGGGGGTGGGGTGGGGTGGAGGAATTGAGTGGTCGAGTGGTCTAAAGCGCTCTCCGTTATGGAGCATTGCCATCTCACCTCTGTCTGCGTGGGTTCGAGTCTCGGATTCAGCCAATGTGGGTATGTGAGAAAGCTTGCCAGTAGTTTCTCGTGGGTCGTTGGTTCTTTCTGGGGTTTTCCCGAGTTCTTCCTCCACCATTAATACTGGCCGCCATGTATAGCCTATAGTGTGCTGAAAAATGGCGTTAAACCATACAACAACAACAAAAAAATTATCTTCATGCAACTGCGATTGTATTAGTCTATATCGTTCCTCTTTCTCAAGCTCAAGTTTTCTTAAGTCGATATCATTCTCGTACTTTAATTTCAGTTCCATAACTTGCATGTTACAGCCAGATGGAGACTTACTGCTCAAATCCAAGGCACATTTATCGATGACATGTATTGCCACCAAATGTTGGACAAACATGTTTTTATTTCTTAATTTGTCAAACAAGCTTTGCCCTGGAAAGATACAAAAAAAATTATTCTGCAAACTGGAGCAATGTATCCTTGTTCAATGACTCTAGCCGTTCCTAGGTAGGATTTGAATTAAATTATTCATTTTAGATGATATTGTGAAAGCTTGGTAGTTTCACTAAAAGTTTCGAAAATGAGAAATAATGCCTGAGACATAAAAATGACAAAATAAGTTGAATTTAACTTTAAGAAGGACATAAGAATACACCATGCACGACCGTGTGGGAAGGCCATATACATATATCGTTCACCCCGTGTGGTAAGGCCATACAAATACCCACCGTGTGGGAAGGCCATATAAATACCCACCGTGTGGGAAGGCCATAGAAAAACACACCGTGTGGGAAGGCCATATAAATACACACCGTGTGGGAAGACCATATACATATATCATTCACCCCGTGTGGTAAGGCCATACAAATACCCACCGTGTGGTTGTTGTTGTTGTTCTAGGGTTTAACGCCATTTTTCAGCACAAGATAGGCCATATATGGCGGCCAGTATAACTGGTGGAGGAAGAACCCTGGAAAACCCAGAAAAGAACCACCGACCCACGAGAAGCTACTGGCAGGCTTTCCCACGTACCCACGCTAGCCGAGCTTTGGACTCGAACATACCCACCGTGTGGAAAGGACATATAAATACCCACCGTGTGGGAAGGCCATAGAAAAACACACCGTGTGGGAAGGCCATATAAATACACACCGTGTGGGAAGGCCATATAAATACACACCGTGTGGGAAGGCCATAGAAATTCACACCGTGTGGGAAGGCCATAGAAATACACACTGTGTGGGAAGGCCATAGAAATACACACCGTGTGGGAAGGCCATAGAAATTCACACCGTGTGGGAAGGCCATAGAAATACACACTGTGTGGGAAGGCCATATAGGACTCACGGAACTAATTCGACTCCAATAGTAAACATATGGAAACACTATCATATTCAAAATTCAATAACTTAAAATATCTGGGTGCTGATGATGATACCTGTAATTCTCCATGCACATCTACCTTGGTGCAAGCTTATGTGTGGAGAACACCATATGAGAAGCGGCATTTTGTTTATTTACATGTGCATGAAACACGTGTTATTGATTCTGCACCAAATGAATCAGGTGTTACTTTCATTACTGAGTAGTCCTGAGTTAAGCCTGTAAAAATACTAAAATTGCATCAGTAGAAATTAGTCTATACTTTTTTAAAGTTACATATAGGATAAGCTCGCAAAAGCTATTTTTACTAAAATTATAATTTTCATTTTTAACCAATTATGGACCACCAAACCCGTAAATACTTTATTATTTCTTCACCCATTTCTATACTGGTTCACAGTTCTTCCGTATAATTAGTACCGTGTGTCCTATAAATACACACCTTGTGGGAACGCCATATAAATACACACCGTGTGGGAAGGCCAAATAAATACACACCGTGTGGGAAGGCCATAGAAATACACACCGTGTGGGAAAGCCATACAAATACCCACCGTTTGGTAAGGCCATTAAAATTCTCATATAACTTTATCAATGTCAATGTCAAGATCAGAATGGTTTTTAAATTTCCATTGTATTCAGGTTTTGGAGAATATATATCATCGCATGCAATGCCATTAATGTTGAATTTTGTAGGAAAATTTGCACCTATTATACCAGTACAATAAATATCCATAATCAAGACACTTATCAACCCATATTTGTGTTTCCAGTAAATGCGTATTAATATTATTCGCTAAGTCAATTAGCTCATAGACTATGACATGTGTGCTTGTGCTCCTCACACGTGTCCATAAGTACGCTTTCTTTTTTAGCCAGTGAAATTATAATTGGGTCTTTACTTTCGCATAATACTGCTCACTTTTTCCACTACCATTCTCTTGATACCTTTTTAATATGTTCTTCATTTTTCTGTTCATAATCAGCTGCGTCTATACCTCCAGCAATTAAGTTGCCCTGCAGAAATTATTTGTATGCATGAATAGTACGCTGTGTAATGAGAGTTTCAGTTCTTTGTAGGTGTTACGTATATTTGATTTAATTTACTAGTTTCTTACTTTTAATTTTTTATTCCATTACATCCTATTGTAATGCAACTTTATTTACTGGAATAGAGTTCGGTTCTGACTGATTGTTTATTTTACAAAGTAAACAACTAATAACAGAAACTTTGTATCTAATGCTGACCTTGTTCCTAACCTTGATTCAGAACCAATAAGAGTTGCAGTAAACAACCTTGTTTATAATTCTTTCTCGGAGTACGATTTATAAAGTGGAATCGAGCCCATACTTGGAGTACGTGACAAATAACGTGTGTTTATTGTTTCATACGTTTGGTTTTCACAGAAGAATAAACTCTGGACCTCCATCCCGTAATCTGTTTTGCGCTGTAGTTAGACTTGTTACTGATGTTTTGAGGAGAGAAAATTATTCTGGCCTTAAAACTTGAGAAGTTAAAGTGCTTTATGTTGTGACCATTTTGGGGCTATTTATTTTATTTTTTTCAAATTATTTTTAAGAAAAGTGATTCTTTTCCCTGGAAATACTAGTGCTCCAAATCAATTTTTTGACAAAGACATTTATCGAAATTTACAGAGAATTCAGAAACTGGAATATCATCCCTTGTGATTCCAAAGAGAATGTTGACACTGCAGCACTTCACAGGTTACAACTGACGTAACCGTCTTTCATTTTGGGTTTGATAGGGACTCGAACTCATATTCATTTAAGACTTCTTAATAATAAGATTTTTTAATTCTTGGATTATTTTTGGATTTGATTCATAAAACCGTAAGTTCGTTCTCAGTTTGTCGAGGATATACATGCCTTTGTTACATTTTACAAAGCTTGTTGTCTTCACTCTCTTCTTGTTGCTTTTGTAAGAGCCTAAACACATAACAGTTGGTTTATGCATAATAAATGCCGTATAAAATATCAGTTTTCCCCATTTTTTAAATAGAAATTAAGTGTTTATTATGAATTAACCTCACTCTTTGCCTTTATACCTTTCCACCCATTTAATTGTCAGAAAACTGTTAGAAGGTATTACCTCAAGCTCAGAGTTGATATGAGAAAATATTTCTGATTACTTTGCAATACCCTTAACAAATGCTGTATCCGAACAAGTCTAAATGCTAATTATTTTGGCGAGACAAATCGTATCCGTCTTTTCCGTTTCCCAGATAAATATGATATCATATTATTTTAGTCGGCATGGAGCAAATGTATTAGAAGCCCAATTTAAAATCGGAGAAAAATCTTACGTAATAAGTAAATTATAATAAATGTTTGACGTGATGATTCTGCTTACTGATAAAGTCAATCGGATCTTCTGTTAAGAAGATTCCTTATTAGAGTTTGTCACATAAAACAGATGTTATCTTGTGTAGCAACGTTACCAGTTAAACATTCCAAATAGGAACCCTTAGTAATTTAATATGCAAAGAGTTTCCATTTTGATGTAATTAACAGTAACGGAAAATAGCACACTGCACGATCTATTAATTAGGAGATACTTTCCACACACTTTAGGTTATGAAAAGAGATTAGCTAATGTGTGACGGTGACTCACGATCACTACTGTGTTTGTAAGAAGAACTGTGCAATAGAGAATGTAATGACTTCATCTGACATCTTTATACTTCGCGAAAAGAAATGGGACCGACCAGACAAGTGATAAATAATCGTTTTGATTTTTCATATCATTCGACGCGCATACGCATCATTGCCACAAATACTCCTCAAACTTTACAGTTATTTCAACAAATTTGATGGCAGTTCCTCTCACAGCTAAAATTATAACTTTAACCCTCATCCTAACCAAAATATAACCCTCCCACAGCCAAACTTATACCTTTAACCCTCATCCTAACCGTAATGATAACCCTCTCTCGGCAAAAGTAATAAGATCGTATCATAAAATAAGCGTCAGACACGAAGAACATTTTGAAAAATAGATTCGCCGTTATTATTATCAGATACTCAAATATCTTGGAAATTTGCATTCAGAGGGAGACATTGGAGAAATTTGCATGAAGACGGTGAGCTCTGAAAAATTTGCATAAAAGTGAAATTGAGAACTTCCCATTTTCTAGGCAGTTTAATGAGCTAAATCATTAAAATTATAATGAATGTGTGATAACTTTCCTTAGTACCGCATGGAAGGAAAGCTATAATATCATAAGAAAGTGTAAGTTTTATTTTTGTTGGAAACTTCAAGTCATCCTTTTGCGTGGTAAATTTTCCGATCGTCACTCATGTTAAGAAATAATGACGACAATATGCATATTCTGAGGATTAATTTTCTCCTGGAAAGGAAATATTTCCTTAAAATAAAAGTCCCATGCTCCTCACAGTGAAACGTCATAGGTGGAAGTAATTTTATTTAGAAGCCAATAAGAGGTTATTCGGTGTGCTGTGAACATCAAATGGTGAAAACAAGACTAACTGTATGACATCAGCTGGGGCGATGAAACTCGCCTTAATGCAGATCCAGACTAATTATCTACATCATAAATCAACCTTAACTGGATTATACCAGACATTAGAAGATTAAGGCGTTTTCCCAATATATAATGTCGATTAGAGACAAAGAACAGCAGACACAGAGAGTAACTCGGACTGAATGTTGCTTAGAAACAAAAAATTTTCACATATAGCAAGTCGGTTTGAATATCTATCAGAGGTAACAGATACTTCCGTGACCACTCCGGTGGCTTAAGTGGTTGTAGGAGGTCGCGGGTTCGAATCCCGGTCGAATCATACCAAAGACTAATAAAAAAGGTGCTCTCAGCTGCTCGCTAGGCGCTCAGCATTAAGAGGTTAGTGTTAGGACTGGTTGGCCTGGTGTCAGGATATTGTGACTGGGTGGGACATCATGCTACATGTCTGCGTCATGATACCCCAGTGCTAGGCACCAGTATAAACTGCCACACTGCAGACATCGTAGCAATATGACTGACAATTGTTAGAGCTAATTTTACAAATCTAAATTACACACACAAACACACACACAGAGACAGATACGTACGGTAAGCCATTCTGAAATATAAGAGACATTAGATACGTAGGGTAAGCCGGTTTGAATATCTAACAGAGACTTTCGATAGGAACGGTAAGCCGGGCTGAAAATCTATCAGAGAGATTAGACACGTACATTAAGCCGTTTCGAACATGTATCCAAGACATTAGATACGTACGGTAAGCCGGTGGGAATTTCTATCAGAGATATTAGACAGGTACAGTAAGCCGGTTTGAATATCAATCAGAGACATTAGATACGTACAGTAAGCCAGACTTAACGTCGATAAGAGACCATAGAAGATTAGTCACATACAGTAAGCCTGTTTGAACATGTATCAGATACAATAGATACGTACACGAAGCCAGAAAGAACGTCGATAAGATACATAATATTAGTCACATACGATAAGTCGGTTTGAACATGTATCGGAGATATTGGATACGTACATAAAGCCAGAAAGAACGTCTAGAAGAGATATAAAAGATAGTCACATACAGTAAGCCGGTTGGAACGTGTATCAGAGACATTAGATACGTTCCGTAAGCCGGTTTGAATATATACGGTGACATTAGATACGTACATGAAGCCAGAAAGAATGTCGATAGGAGACAGAATATTAGTCACATACAGTAAGTCGGTTTGAATTTAGTTTAGAGACACAGAAGACTATACACTTAAGATAATGTGGTCTGTGATACCATATATTCTGCACAGTAGTAGGCTGGTTTTATGACAATAGCCACTGACCACAACTAACTGTAAGTAACATAACTGCTGGATTGCCCAGACATCAATTGGCCAATATCTACAGAATGAACGTTCAGAAGCAAACATGGTTTGGAACATAACAAGATTACAATACGCAGAGGACATACATTTTGTCAAGGCCTATGTTCTCAAGACATAATCCTTGACATACCATGGCATAGTCCTTGACATAAAATGACATAATCCTCGATACAGTAATTCAACCTGGCAATGTCTTCATCTGTTAATCGGAAATTATTTCTCCCCAATAGCGAAAGCTGCAATTTTAAATGCAAGAGCTCTATGGGTTATTTACTGCAAGCTACTGACCAATCGATGCTCGATGCGATTAACCTTCTTGCAAATGCACTTTTATCGTTGTATAATCTATATAACTTTATGGTCTTTTCTTAAGCCCAAGCCAAAATGAAAGGTTTTTCTATATGAGTTTTAGAATCAGTAATTTGCTAAAATAAATTTACAAAATTGCCATATTCTAATGAATGATCATATTTGTGTCTAAAAATAATCATTCAGTTTGATGCTAAAGTTCGATTATTGCAAGGAAAAAGTAAAGTCTGCAATGTTTTCTAGTCAGCCTATGAACTATTGAGATCTAAACCAGCTTAAAGCATGGTTCCGTTTTAAAATATGCAAGTGGTATAGCACAATTATTATACCTTTAAATTAGGTGAATGTTCTGCATTAACTCTGCAGAAACTTTTAGGTTTTTAAACAAAGAAAACGGTAAGGCAGCACGATAGTAGGTTTCCCACAATTGAACTATCTTTAGGGTTCAGGGACTGGAAAGTACTCTTGCTTCTGTCCAGTAACTCAAATGTAAACCTGAATCAGCCCTACCTACACATCTTACATGCATGTATATCTATCTATCTCTCCATCTATCTATCTATCTATCTATCTATCTATCTATCTATCTATCTATCTATCTATCTGTTGGTCTGTCGGTCTGTCTGTCTCCTCTCTCTCTCTCTCTTTATATATATATATATATATATATATATATATATATATATATATATATATATATATATATATATATATATATATCATGTAGCGAAAAACAAAAAAAAGAGAAATACAACAAACTGACAACGAGCAGCACAAAGGAAATTTTTAGCTAGTTTAACCATTTTCACTCTAAACGAGACGTTCCATCCGCATCATAAAGCAGAGAAAAACACAGAAGCCAAAATCACAAATATTAAAGAACTTGAATCATTTGCATTATTATTATTAATTTAACAAAGCGTTCTTTAAACTCGTCTGTAGCTTGTTTTTTTTTTTTTTTTTTTTTTTTTTTTTTGTGGGGGGGGGGTTGAACTCAATGATTTAATGTTATTATTTGATATCGAGTTATATTGGCTTGAACTCCGACGTAATATAATTACTTTCAAACTTGTCGATATCACGTCTTATTGGTTTTTAACTCTCATGTAATATAAATATTCTTTCCAACGTGTTCACATCGCATCTTATTCGTTTGAACTACGATGATAAAGTCTACTTGAATAAGAGTCATAGCTCAGTCCAATTTAAATGTGCCCTCAACTTATTGGCTCTGGACGAGACTGTTTGAAAAATAAATGTGAATTTAATTTAACTTTTAAATACTCTTTACTTCTGTAACTTGAATGTTTGCTTACATGATACGTTTATGTGATTTATTTTTAGGTGAGATTAAACAAGCAAACATTTTTCGGTCTGAATTGAATGAACAGGTATTTCCGAATCTTACGTCAGATCTGAATCACTCACCGCGAATTGTCATGCTCATCGCCTACATACCACATTAGTATATATTTGGGGGAGTAAAAATAAAATATTACTTTTAATATGCAATGGTCTTGATGTTTGCTTGCAATCTGGCATAGAACATATGTTAATATGCCTAACAATCGAGCTGGAATACATCATTTTCTGTATAGAGAGGAAGCAAAGCGTGTCGACATTGAGGCGATTCCAATCCTCACACACTCTGCAGCTTTTGAAACTAATTAGGTTTATAGCATCATCGTACACACAATTATATATGGTATGTATGTAGCTTACATTGGTAAAAAAAAAAACAAACTCATTTTACACCATTGATTAAGTTTAATTTTTCCTCTCTTTAATCGGGTTCATGCAAGTAACACTCTCCGTTATTGGATACAGAACTTTCTTATTTCCATCTAATTCAGAGCGGGACATATTAAATATAGGGAGTGGCTTCTTCTATCGTACACAGTGAATGATATCGCAAAAGTACATACGACGTCACTCATTGCAAAAGGAAGATTTTATAATAATAGCTGACTACATTACTTAATGGCAAGAAGGCGGTGAACTGATGTAAAATATTTTATATTATATATTTTTCTTAATCACTTTTTTACAACCGTCACAGTAGCTTCTCGTGGGTCGGTGGTTCTTCCCGGGGTTTTCCCGGGTTCTTCCTCCACCATTAATACTGGCCGCCATGCATAGCCTATTGCGTGCTGAAAATGGCGTGAAACCCAACAACAACAACAACATTTCTACGCATCTTTCAGCATGTGATATAAGGGCAAACTAGAATGAAAACTGAGTGAGTACTTTATAACACTTTGAAGTAAGTTTGATTTCATTGTGAGGCAAACTTTTATCCATGTGCCTGAATTCCGACATGCTAATATAAAATTATGTGTTAATTACATCTTTAAGACCTTGTTTGTCTTCGTTCATACAAGTCTTGTGTCAGATCAATGTTTCCAAGCATGTACGACGTATCGCCAAAATCATGTACAACGTACTGCCAAAGCATGTACAACGCATTGCTAAAGGAAACATTTTGTCAGCTCCAGCTGCCTAATAAATATTAACAAACAGACATATTTCTGACGTTATAAGAAAGGCGACTTTATATACGACTTTATTACCAACCAATAAAGGATATTTTCCATGTGTTATTGGCAACCAATAAAGGATATTTTCCATGTGGTATTACCAACCAATGAATAATATTTTCCATATGGTATTACCAACCAATGAAGGATATTTTCCATTTGGTTTTACCAACCAATGAAGGACATTTTCCATGTGGTATTACCAACCAACGAAGGGTATATTCCATGTGGTATTACCAACCAACGAAGGATATTTTCCTTGTGGTATTACCAACCAATGAAAGATATTTTTCATGTGGCATTACCAACCAATGAAGGATATTTTCCATGTTGTATTACCAACCAATGAAGGATATTTTCCATGTGGTATTACCAACCAATGAAGGATATATTCCATCTGGTATTACCAACCAATGAAGGATATATTCCACGTGGTATTACCAACCAATGAAGGATATATTCCATGTGGTATTACCAACCAATGAAGGTTGATGATGTTGGGCTGCTATATGCTTACACCTCTACTGATGACATTATGGCTGTACTATGCTTACAACATTACTGAAGACGTTATGCTGTGATATGCTTGCACCCATCCTGATGATGTTACGGCTGTAATAGGCTTACACCCATACTGATGACGTTGCGGCTGTAATGTGCTTACACCGATAATAATGACGTTGTGGCTGTAATATGCTTACACCCACACTGATGACGTGGTGGCTGTAATGCGCTTATACCCTTAATCAAAGATGTTTGCATTCTATCTCGGAATGCCATACAAAAAATGAAATTGCTTTAAATGAATAAATATATGGACTATTAAGGCTCATCTACATTATATTAAACAATAATTTCGACTGTTGCTTAATTTAAGTTATTGATTTAATATTAAAGTACAACAGGGTCTGTATATAATAGTAAATAAACATGCGGCCTCTGTTAGGCGGATAGTTAAATGTAAATTCTCTACAGTTGTTTTTCAAAAATAATAAAAGATCTTAATTGCAAGAGTCAAAAGAACAATTGTTTAATTCTTTTATCGTGCAAAAAAGTCGATAATTTGTTGATTAAAATAGTGTGCTCTTTACTGTACAGTATTGTCTTACTTAAGGAAATAATTATCGATTAGTTTCTTTGTTTCTTTTCAGTATTATTGCAGTAGATGATTCCCTTGTAAGGCAAGAAAATGATCATTGGTTAGTTTTGCTTCCTTTCTCATGTTGTTATAGTGCATTCCGTGGTAAATATGGCTATCTCTTGTCTATGACTTTATATTATATACTCAAGGTGACACCAATAGTTATTCATCGAGAAAATGGAGGTTTGTGTGAAATGCCTCCAGGTTTCATATAACAACCTTATCATTGAATGTGATGTAGTATATGTTAAGTTTTAATTTCAAAAATGATAGATGTGACTCTAATTATCATCCACATAGATAATACTGATTTGCCATTATACTTCTATGCAGTCAATACGAGACTCGGGTCCAGATAGATAATACTGATTTGTCATTATACTTCTATGCAGTCAATACGAGACTCGGGTCCAGATAGATAACACTGATTTGTCATTATACTTCTATGCAGTCAATACGAGACTCGGGTCCACATAGATAATACTGATTTGTCATTATACTTCCATGCAGTCAATACGAGACTCGGGTCCAGATAGATAACACTGATTTGTCATTATACTTCTATGCAGTCAATACGAGACTCGGGTCCAGATAGATAACACTGATTTGTCATTATACTTCTATGCAGTCAATACGAGACTCGGGTCCACATAGATAATACTGATTTGTCATTATACTTCCATGCAGTCAATACGAGACTCGGGTTCAGATAGATAACACTGATTTGTCATTATACTTCTATGCAGTCAATACGAGACTCGGGTCCAGATAGATAACACTGATTTGTCATTATACTTCCATGCAGTCAATACGAGACTCGGGTCCAGATAGATAATACTGATTTGTCATTATACTTCTATGCAGTCAATACGAGACTCGGGTCCAGATAGATAATACTGATTTGTCATTATGCATCTTTTCAGTCAATACGAGACTCGGGTCCAGATAGATAATACTGATTTGTCATTATACTTCTATGCAGTCAATACGAGACTCGGGTCCACATAGATAATACTGATTTGTCATTATGCTTCTATGCAGTCAATACGAGACTGGGGTCCAGATAGATAATGCTGATTTGTCATTATACTTCTATGCAGTCAAGACGAGACTCGGGTCCAGATAGATAATGCTGATTTGTCATTATACTTCTATGCAGTCAAGACGAGACTCGGGTCCAGATAGATAATGCTGATTTGTCATTATACTTCTATGCAGTCAAGACGAGACTCGGGTCCAGATAGATAATGCTTATTTGTCATTATACTTCTATGCAGTCAAGACGAGACTCGGGTCCACATAGATAATACTGATTTGTCATTATACTTCTATGCAGTAAATACGAGACGCGGGTCCACATAGATAATACTGATTTGTCATTATACTTCTATGCAGTCAAGACGAGACTCGGGTCCAGATAGATAACACTGATTTGTCATTATACTTCTATGCAGTCAATACGAGACTCGGGTCCAGATAGATAACACTGATTTGTCATTATACTTCTATGCAGTCAAGACGAGACTCGGGTCCAGATAGATAATACTGATTTGTCATTATACTTCTATGCAGTCAATACGAGACTCGGGTCCAGATAGATAATACTGATTTGTCATTATACTTCTATGCAGTCAATACGAGACTCGGGTCCAGATAAATAACACTGATTTGTCATTATACTTCCATGCAGTCAATACGAGACTCGGGTCCAGATAGATAATGCTGAT
The DNA here is from genome assembly GCA_028554795.2 of Sinohyriopsis cumingii. NCBI lineage: Eukaryota > Metazoa > Mollusca > Bivalvia > Unionida > Unionidae > Sinohyriopsis > Sinohyriopsis cumingii. Next base: position 46,495,328 of record CM068839.1, read on the forward strand.
TTGTCATTATGCTTCTTTTCAGTCAATACGAGACTCGGGTCCAGATAGATAATACTGATTTGTCATTATACTTCTATGCAGTCAATACGAGACTCGGGTCCAGATAGATAATACTGATTTGTCATTATACTTCCATGCAGTCAATACGAGACTCGGGTCCAGATAGATAATACTGATTTGTCATTATACTTCTATGCAGTCAAGACGAGACTCGGGTCCAGATAGATAATACTGATTTGTCATTATACTTCCATGCAGTCAATACGAGACTCGGGTCCAGATAGATAATGCTGATTTGTCATTATACTTCCATGCAGTCAATACGAGACTCGGGTCCAGATAGATAATGCTGATTTGTCATTATGCTTCTTTTCAGTCAATACGAGACTCGGGTCCAGATAGATAATACTGATTTGTCATTATACTTCTATGCAGTCAATACGAGACTCGGGTCCAGATAGATAATACTGATTTGTCATTATACTTCCATGCAGTCAATACGAGACTCGGGTCCAGATAGATAATACTGATTTGTCATTATACTTCTATGCAGTCAATACGAGACTCGGGTCCAGATAGATAATACTGATTTGTCATTATACTTCCATGCAGTCAATACGAGACTCGGGTCGAGATAGATAATGCTGATTTGTCATTATGCTTCTTTTCAGTCAATACGAGACTCGGGTCCAGATAGATAATACTGATTTGTCATTATACTTCTATGCAGTCAATACGAGACTCGGGTCCAGATAGATAATACTGATTTGTCATTATACTTCCATGCAGTCAATACGAGACTCGGGTCCAGATAGATAATACTGATTTGTCATTATACTTCTATGCAGTCAATACGAGACTCGGGTCCAGATAGATAATACTGATTTGTCATTATACTTCCATGCAGTCAATACGAGACTCGGGTCCAGATAGATAACACTGATTTGTCATTATACTTCCATGCAGTCAATACGAGACTCGGGTCCAGATAGATAATGCTGATTTGTCATTATGCTTCTTTTCAGTCAATACGAGACTCGGGTCCAGATAGATAATACTGATTTGTCATTATACTTCTATGCAGTCAATACGAGACTCGGGTCCAGATAGATAATACTGATTTGTCATTATACTTCCATGCAGTCAATACGAGACTCGGGTCCAGATAGATAATACTGATTTGTCATTATACTTCTATGCAGTCAGTACGAGACTCGGGTCCAGATAGATAATACTGATTTGTCATTATACTTCCATGCAGTCAATACGAGACTCGGGTCCAGATAGATAACACTGATTTGTCATTATACTTCCATGCAGTCAATACGAGACTCGGGTCCAGATAGATAATGCTGATTTGTCATTATGCTTCTTTTCAGTCAATACGAGACTCGGGTCCAGATAGATAATACTGATTTGTCATTATACTTCTATGCAGTCAATACGAGACTCGGGTCCAGATAGATAATACTGATTTGTCATTATACTTCCATGCAGTCAATACGAGACTAGGGTCCAGATAGATAATACTGATTTGTCATTATACTTCTATGCAGTCAATACGAGACTCGGGTCCAGATAGATAATACTGATTTGTCATTATACTTCCATGCAGTCAATACGAGACTCGGGTCCAGATAGATAACACTGATTTGTCATTATACTTCCATGCAGTCAATACGAGACTCGGGTCCAGATAGATAATGCTGATTTGTCATTATGCTTCTTTTCAGTCAATACGAGACTCGGGTCCAGATAGATAATACTGATTTGTCATTATACTTCCATGCAGTCAATACGAGACTCGGGTCCAGATAGATAATACTGATTTGTCATTATACTTCCGTGCAGTCAATACGAGACTCGGGTCCAGATAGATAATACTGATTTGTCATTATACTTCCATGCAGTCAATACGAGACTCGGGTCCAGATAGATAATACTGATTTGTCATTATACTTCTATGCAGTCAATACGAGACTCGGGTCCAGATAGATAACACTGATTTGTCATTATACTTCCATGCAGTCAATACGAGACTCGGGTCCAGATAGATAATACTGATTTGTCATTATGCTTCTTTTCAGTCAATACGAGACTCGGGTCCAGATAGATAATACTGATTTGTCATTATACTTCCATGCAGTCAATACGAGACTCGGATCCAGATAGATAAAGCTGATTTGTCATTATACTTCTATGCAGTCAATACGAGACTCGGGTCCAGATAGATAATACTGATTTGTCATTATACTTCCATGCAGTCAGTACGAGACTCGGGTCCAGATAGATAATCCTGATTTGTCATTATACTTCTATGCAGTAAATACGAGACTCGGGTCCAGATAGATAATGCTGATTTGTCTTCTATGCAGTCAATACGAGACTCGGATCCACATAAATAATGCTGATTTGTCATTAGACTTCTATGCAGTCAATACGAGACTCGGGTCCACATAGATAATGCTGATATGTCGTTATACTTCTATGCAGTCAATACGAGACTCGGATCCAGATAGATAATGCTGATTTGTCATTATGCTTCTTTTCAGTCAATACGAGACTCGGGTCCAGATAGATAATACTGATTTGTCATTATACTTCTATGCAGTCAATACGAGACTCGGGTCCAGATAGATAATACTGATTTGTCATTATACTTCCATGCAGTCAGTACGAGACTCGGGTCCAGATAGATAATCCTGATTTGTCATTATACTTCTATGCAGTAAATACGAGACTCGGGTCCAGATAGATAATGCTGATTTGTCTTCTATGCAGTCAATACGAGACTCGGATCCACATAAATAATGCTGATTTGTCATTAGACTTCTATGCAGTCAATACGAGACTCGGGTCCACATAGATAATGCTGATTTGTCGTTATACTTCTATGCAGTCAATACGAGACTCGGATCCAGATAGATAATGCTGATTTGTCATTATGCTTCTTTTCAGTCAATACGAGACTCGGGTCCAGATAGATAATACTGATTTGTCATTATACTTCTACGCAGTCAATACGAGACTCGGGTCCAGATAGATAATACTGATTTGTCATTATACTTCCATGCAGTCAATACGAGACTCGGGTCCAGATAGATAATACTGATTTGTCATTATACTTCTATGCAGTCAATACGAGACTCGGGTCCAGATAGATAATACTGATTTGTCATTATACTTCCATGCAGTCAATACGAGACTCGGGTCCAGAGAGATAATGCTGATTTGTCATTATGCTTCTTTTCAGTCAATACGAGACTCGGGTCCAGATAGATAATACTGATTTGTCATTATACTTCTATGCAGTCAATACGAGACTCGGGTCCAGATAGATAATACTGATTTGTCATTATACTTCCATGCAGTCAATACGAGACTCGGGTCCAGATAGATAATACTGATTTGTCATTATACTTCTATGCAGTCAATACGAGACTCGGGTCCAGATAGATAATACTGATTTGTCATTATACTTCCATGCAGTCAATACGAGACTCGGGTCCAGATAGATAACACTGATTTGTCATTATACTTCCATGCAGTCAATACGAGACTCGGGTCCAGATAGATAATGCTGATTTGTCATTATGCTTCTTTTCAGTCAATACGAGACTCGGGTCCAGATAGATAATACTGATTTGTCATTATACTTCTATGCAGTCAATACGAGACTCGGGTCCAGATAGATAATACTGATTTGTCATTATACTTCCATGCAGTCAATACGAGACTCGGGTCCAGATAGATAATACTGATTTGTCATTATACTTCTATGCAGTCAATACGAGACTCGGGTCCAGATAGATAATACTGATTTGTCATTATACTTCCATGCAGTCAATACGAGACTCGGGTCGAGATAGATAATGCTGATTTGTCATTATGCTTCTTTTCAGTCAATACGAGACTCGGGTCCAGATAGATAATACTGATTTGTCATTATACTTCTATGCAGTCAATACGAGACTCGGGTCCAGATAGATAATACTGATTTGTCATTATACTTCCATGCAGTCAATACGAGACTCGGGTCCAGATAGATAATACTGATTTGTCATTATACTTCTATGCAGTCAATACGAGACTCGGGTCCAGATAGATAATACTGATTTGTCATTATACTTCCATGCAGTCAATACGAGACTCGGGTCCAGATAGATAACACTGATTTGTCATTATACTTCCATGCAGTCAATACGAGACTCGGGTCCAGATAGATAATGCTGATTTGTCATTATGCTTCTTTTCAGTCAATACGAGACTCGGGTCCAGAGAGATAATACTGATTTGTCATTATACTTCTATGCAGTCAATACGAGACTCGGGTCCAGATAGATAATACTGATTTGTCATTATACTTCCATGCAGTCAATACGAGACTCGGGTCCAGATAGATAATACTGATTTGTCATTATACTTCTATGCAGTCAGTACGAGACTCGGGTCCAGATAGATAATACTGATTTGTCATTATACTTCCATGCAGTCAATACGAGACTCGGGTCCAGATAGATAACACTGATTTGTCATTATACTTCCATGCAGTCAATACGAGACTCGGGTCCAGATAGATAATGCTGATTTGTCATTATGCTTCTTTTCAGTCAATACGAGACTCGGGTCCAGATAGATAATACTGATTTGTCATTATACTTCTATGCAGTCAATACGAGACTCGGGTCCAGATAGATAATACTGATTTGTCATTATACTTCCATGCAGTCAATACGAGACTAGGGTCCAGATAGATAATACTGATTTGTCATTATACTTCTATGCAGTCAATACGAGACTCGGGTCCAGATAGATAATACTGATTTGTCATTATACTTCCATGCAGTCAATACGAGACTCGGGTCCAGATAGATAACACTGATTTGTCATTATACTTCCATGCAGTCAATACGAGACTCGGGTCCAGATAGATAATGCTGATTTGTCATTATGCTTCTTTTCAGTCAATACGAGACTCGGGTCCAGATAGATAATACTGATTTGTCATTATACTTCTATGCAGTCAATACGAGACTCGGGTCCAGATAGATAATACTGATTTGTCATTATACTTCCGTGCAGTCAATACGAGACTCGGGTCCAGATAGATAATACTGATTTGTCATTATACTTCCATGCAGTCAATACGAGACTCGGGTCCAGATAGATAATACTGATTTGTCATTATACTTCTATGCAGTCAATACGAGACTCGGGTCCAGATAGATAACACTGATTTGTCATTATACTTCCATGCAGTCAATACGAGACTCGGGTCCAGATAGATAATACTGATTTGTCATTATGCTTCTTTTCAGTCAATACGAGACTCGGGTCCAGATAGATAATACTGATTTGTCATTATACTTCCATGCAGTCAATACGAGACTCGGATCCAGATAGATAATGCTGATTTGTCATTATACTTCTATGCAGTCAATACGAGACTCGGGTCCAGATAGATAATACTGATTTGTCATTATACTTCCATGCAGTCAGTACGAGACTCGGGTCCAGATAGATAATCCTGATTTGTCATTATACTTCTATGCAGTAAATACGAGACTCGGGTCCAGATAGATAATGCTGATTTGTCTTCTATGCAGTCAATACGAGACTCGGATCCACATAAATAATGCTGATTTGTCATTAGACTTCTATGCAGTCAATACGAGACTCGGGTCCACATAGATAATGCTGATATGTCGTTATACTTCTATGCAGTCAATACGAGACTCGGATCCAGATAGATAATGCTGATTTGTCATTATGCTTCTTTTCAGTCAATACGAGACTCGGGTCCAGATAGATAATACTGATTTGTCATTATACTTCTATGCAGTCAATACGAGACTCGGGTCCAGATAGATAATACTGATTTGTCATTATACTTCCATGCAGTCAGTACGAGACTCGGGTCCAGATAGATAATCCTGATTTGTCATTATACTTCTATGCAGTAAATACGAGACTCGGGTCCAGATAGATAATGCTGATTTGTCTTCTATGCAGTCAATACGAGACTCGGATCCACATAAATAATGCTGATTTGTCATTAGACTTCTATGCAGTCAATACGAGACTCGGGTCCACATAGATAATGCTGATTTGTCGTTATACTTCTATGCAGTCAATACGAGACTCGGATCCAGATAGATAATGCTGATTTGTCATTATGCTTCTTTTCAGTCAATACGAGACTCGGGTCCAGATAGATAATACTGATTTGTCATTATACTTCTACGCAGTCAATACGAGACTCGGGTCCAGATAGATAATACTGATTTGTCATTATACTTCCATGCAGTCAATACGAGACTCGGGTCCAGATAGATAATACTGATTTGTCATTATACTTCTATGCAGTCAATACGAGACTCGGGTCCAGATAGATAATACTGATTTGTCATTATACTTCCATGCAGTCAATACGAGACTCGGGTCCAGAGAGATAATGCTGATTTGTCATTATGCTTCTTTTCAGTCAATACGAGACTCGGGTCCAGATAGATAATACTGATTTGTCATTATACTTCTATGCAGTCAATACGAGACTCGGGTCCAGATAGATAATACTGATTTGTCATTATACTTCCATGCAGTCAATACGAGACTCGGGTCCAGATAGATAATACTGATTTGTCATTATACTTCTATGCAGTCAATACGAGACTCGGGTCCAGATAGATAATACTGATTTGTCATTATACTTCCATGCAGTCAATACGAGACTCGGGTCCAGATAGATAACACTGATTTGTCATTATACTTCCATGCAGTCAATACGAGACTCGGGTCCAGATAGATAATGCTGATTTGTCATTATGCTTCTTTTCAGTCAATACGAGACTCGGGTCCAGATAGATAATACTGATTTGTCATTATACTTCTATGCAGTCAATACGAGACTCGGGTCCAGATAGATAATACTGATTTGTCATTATACTTCCATGCAGTCAATACGAGACTCGGGTCCAGATAGATAATACTGATTTGTCATTATACTTCTATGCAGTCAATACGAGACTCGGGTCCAGATAGATAATACTGATTTGTCATTATACTTCCATGCAGTCAATACGAGACTCGGGTCCAGATAGATAACACTGATTTGTCATTATACTTCCATGCAGTCAATACGAGACTCGGGTCCAGATAGATAATGCTGATTTGTCATTATGCTTCTTTTCAGTCAATACGAGACTCGGGTCCAGATAGATAATACTGATTTGTCATTATACTTCTATGCAGTCAATACGAGACTCGGGTCCAGATAGATAATACTGATTTGTCATTATACTTCCATGCAGTCAATACGAGACTAGGGTCCAGATAGATAATACTGATTTGTCATTATACTTCTATGCAGTCAATACGAGACTCGGGTCCAGATAGATAGTACTGATTTGTCATTATACTTCCATGCAGTCAATACGAGACTCGGGTCCAGATAGATAACACTGATTTGTCATTATACTTCCATGCAGTCAATACGAGACTCGGGTCCAGATAGATAATGCTGATTTGTCATTATGCTTCTTTTCAGTCAATACGAGACTCGGGTCCAGATAGATAATACTGATTTGTCATTATACTTCTATGCAGTCAATACGAGACTCGGGTCCAGATAGATAATACTGATTTGTCATTATACTTCCGTGCAGTCAATACGAGACTCGGGTCCAGATAGATAATACTGATTTGTCATTATACTTCTATGCAGTCAATACGAGACTCGGGTCCAGATAGATAATACTGATTTGTCATTATACTTCTATGCAGTCAAGACGAGACTCGGGTCCAGATAGATAACACTGATTTGTCATTATACTTCCATGCAGTCAATACGAGACTCGGGTCCAGATAGATAATACTGATTTGTCATTATGCTTCTTTTCAGTCAATACGAGACTCGGGTCCAGATAGATAATACTGATTTGTCATTATACTTCCATGCAGTCAATACGAGACTCGGGTCCAGATAGATAATGCTGATTTGTCATTATACTTCTATGCAGTCAATACGAGACTCGGGTCCAGATAGATAATACTGATTTGTCATTATACTTCCATGCAGTCAATACGAGACTCGGGTCCAGATAGATAATACTGATTTGTCATTATACTTCTATGCAGTCAAGACGAGACTCGGGTCCAGATAGATAATGCTGATTTGTCATTATACTTCTATGCAGTCAAGACGAGACTCGGGTCCAGATAGATAATGCTGATTTGTCATTATACTTCTATGCAGTCAAGACGAGACTCGGGTCCAGATAGATAATACTGATTTGTCATTATGCTTCTATGCAGTCGATACGAGACTGGGGTCCAGATAGATAATACTGATTTGTCATTATACTTCTATGCAGTCAATACGAGACTCGGGTCCAGATAGATAATACTGATTTGTCATTATACTTCCATGCAGTCAGTACGAGACTCGGGTCCAGATAGATAATGCTGATTTGTCATTATACTTCTATGCAGTCAAGACGAGACTCGGGTCCAGATAGATAATGCTGATTTGTCATTATACTTCTATGCAGTCAAGACGAGACTCGGGTCCAGATAGATAATACTGATTTGTCATTATGCTTCTATGCAGTCGATACGAGACTGGGGTCCAGATAGATAATACTGATTTGTCATTATACTTCTATGCAGTCAATACGAGAGTCGGGTCCAGATAGATAATACTGATTTGTCATTATACTTCCATGCAGTCAGTACGAGACTCGGGTCCAGATAGATAATCCTGATTTGTCATTATACTTCTATGCAGTAAATACGAGACTCGGGTCCAGATAGATAATGCTGATTTGTCTTCTATGCAGTCAATACGAGACTCGGATCCACATAAATAATGCTGATTTGTCATTAGACTTCTATGCAGTCAATACGAGTCTCGGGTCCACATAGATAATGCTGATTTGTCGTTATACTTCCATGCAGTTAATACGAGACTCGGGTCAAGATAGATAATACTGATTTGTCTTCTATGCAGTCAATACGAGACTCGGATCCACATAAATAATGCTGATTTGTCATTAGACTTCTATGCAGTCAATACGAGACTCGGGTCCACATAGATAATGCTGATTTGTCGTTATACTTCCATGCAGTTAATACGAGACTCGGATCCAGATAGATAATGCTGATTTGTCGTTATACTTCCATGCAGTTAATACGAGACTCGGGTCCAGATAGATAATACTGATTTGTCATTATACTTCCATGCAGTCAATACGAGACTCGGGTCCAGATAGATAATGCTGATTTGCCATTATACTTCCATGCAGTCAATACGAGACTCGGGTCCAGATAGATAATACTGATTTGTCATTATACTTCTTTTCAGTCAATACGAGAGTCGGGTCCAGATAGATAATACTGATTTGTCATTATACTTCTATGCAGTCAGGACGAGACTCGGGTCCAGATAGATAATACTGATTTGTCATTATGCTTCTATGCAGTCAATACTAGACTCGGGTCCAGAGAGATAATACTGATTTGTCATTATACGTCTATGCAGTCAATACGAGACTCGGGTCCAGGTAGATAATACTGATTTGTCATTATGCTTCTATGCAGTCAATAGGAGACTCGGGTCCAGATAGATAATACTGATTTGCCATTATACTTCTTTTCAGTCAATACGATTCTCGGGTTCTGTTAATGTTATAAGTGGGACAATCGTTTCGGGCATAGTTAGAAATAAATTCATTTTAATTATATTTGCTGCTCAATTACGTGCAGCATGAATCCAGATGGGAATATTATAAGTTCATATCTTCCCACGATGTTTTCCCTGAAGTGCTGTGTACCACATTTCTCTTTTCCAACCCTTTCAACCAGTGGCATTATTAGGTGACAAACGCTAGTCAGGTTCTAGCTCCAAACGATGTGAGCATGGAACAATTCAATTTGCAATCACAATGAAAATCTGAGTTATGATTATATATTCCTGCCACTCAGAAAGCACGGCAAGTGTCACGCTTGATTATAGAGAAAAACGGAGAGAAGCTCTGTTTTCAGGTCATAAACAAGGACCCAGACATCTTTCTCTTTTTGTTGTTGCTGTTGTTGTTGTTTTAAGTCTAATGCCTTTCCTCGCCGCAGGTTATGTTATGCATGTCAGCCAGTATAACTGGTGGAGGAAGAACTCCCGAAAGCTCCTGTAAAAACGACTGACCCACAGGAAGCTTTTGGTAGTTTTCTCACAATCCCACGTGTTTTGACCCCGAGACCGAATCCATGCGGACGGAGGCGATGTGGCACTGATGGGTAAAAGCGAACTAATCCGTCACCTGGGTCCCCTCTCTTTCCTTGAATGTCGTGTGTAAACAACGGCACAATGCGTGCTTGAGTTTGACCGCGTAGTTTGCTCAGTGTCATCTTTCGGTGACTTTTTTTGTTAGCCTTATCTTTTCTGGGGTTATGTTATGATCAAAATGTAACACGCACAGTTTATATTTATATACACACGCAATTTGCTCAATATACATACACAATTCAAACCATAGACACAATTTATAGCCCAATTTATATCATGCACACATTTTTTACCATATACACAATTTATACCATAAACACTCTATTTATACTATAATGTATACCATAAACACACATTTTATGCCATGTAAATACACATTTTATACCATATACACAATGTATAGCCTATACACAATTTTTAGCATAAACACAATTCATACAATATACAAAATGTATACCATACACACAATATATAGCATATGCACAATTCATACCATATGCACACAATTTATACCATATACACAATTTATACCATAACACTCAATTTATACTATAATGTATACCACATTCACACATTTTATGCCATGTAAACACACATTTTATACCATATACACAATGTATAGCCTATACACAATTTTTAGCATAAACACAATTTATACAATATACAAAATGTATACCATACACACAATATATAGCATATGCACAATTCATACCATATGCACACAATTTATATCATATACACAATTTATACCATAAACACTCAATTTATACTATAATGTATACCATATACACACATTTTATGCCATGTAAACACACATTTTATACCATATACACAATGTATAGCCTATACACAATTTTTAGCATCAACACAATTTATTCAATATTCAAAATGTATACCATAAACACAATACATAGCATATGCGCAATTCATACCATATGAACACAATTTATACCATATACAAAATTTATACCTATACACAATTTATAGCATATACACACAATTTATATCGTGTACCCAATTTATACCATATACCCAATTTAAAACATGTACACAATTTATACCTTAAATACGCAATTTATACCATAATTTATAACATATACACAGTTTATACCGTATACACACATAATTTATAACATATACACAATTTATACCATATACACAATTTATACCATATACATAAAATGCATGTTAGTCACGTCAAGCATCTTAAGGAAAAACAGCAATAACTAAAAATGGCGAAGGATGAGTACATGCACAATAGGAGCTGTCAGTAGGCATATTAAAACGAATCTATTTTTACAACTGGTGATCTTTGTTTGGAGTGAATAGCGCAAAGGATATGATTTTATATCAATACTTGATTAAAATTCCACCAGTTAGCGAAACCGGGACTCAACTACTGACTGAAGTTGCAACACACAATTCCCATAGTCACCCTTGATTGGAAATAGTGGGGAATAAGTTCTTGTTAATTGTTATGATTATCATTACAAAAAAAGCTTCAATTTGAGAGCAACTGACTAATGACATTTTCAAGAAGGATTCTAAAGTAAACGGCATTGAATGTTACATCTGCATGCAGATAACAATGCAGTGGCAAACACTGTTGTGAAGGGAGACCATATATAATCAAATTGTTCCTCACCAGTCTACTGGGACTTAAACACTCTTCATATTTTTTGGCCAGTTCTGGTTTCACATCCATATGTTATTACGACCCTAGGGTCTCAAACCTACTTAACAAGAAAGAGAGATAACCAGCAAGTTTTTTGTATAACTGAAAAAAATAAAAATTTATTTTCTTAAAATACAAAACTGAATTTTTTAAAAAAAAAATACAGCGTGGTGAATGAATTATTAAAATCTTAAATATAATATTCATTCCAAAAGTAACAAGTATATCGAATAAGTTCCAAAGGTATTCCGATTGATTACTGTATTATACTAATGTACCAACAATACAAAAGAATCTTTATTTTTTAAATCCAAATATCTTTAAATACATTTAAGGTAATTACAAAGCAGCTATTAATCCCAATGTTTTTGATTAATTCACGGTAATTACAATGCAGCTATTAATCCAAGATCATTTAAATGAATTCATGGTAATTACAATTCAGCTATAAACCCAAATGTCTTTAAATGATTTCACAGTTATTACAATTCAGCTATTAATCCAAAATCCTTTAAACTAATTCACGATAATTGCAATGCAGCTACAAATCCAAATGTCTTTAATTGAGTTCACTGTAATTACAATGCAGCTATTAATCTAAATGCTTCCCAGTAATTCCGAACAGGTATTATGTATCAAATAAGTTTTTAAACGAATGTTAGAACACAATAATTCCAACGAATAATTATAGTTAAATAAATGAAACAATATTCTCAATGACTCTTGCAAGAGCAGTAATACCATTAGGAATATACAGTTAGCAGTGGTTTTTTGCATGTATTTGTGTGTATAGCAGATGAATTATATGTGGATAAATAATGAATAATAAATTCTTCTATTAAGGAATGAGGCTGCTTTTTATAATGAAAAGGGTATTTGAAAATACAGTGCCATTAGATGCACATATGTCCTCATGTTATCTTTCAAAAAGTGTTAAACGTACCTTTACTCTGAAACTAAAATAATTTGACTCAGGTAATCGTAATCTTTATCAACTTTATGGCTGAGCACCACCTATCAAATAATTGTTCTTTATTAAATGCAAATTCAACATAGGTTTGTCCAGTTTCGAATTTACAATTCGCAAACCGTTGTCGATATGCCCGAGGTACTGAATCGTAATCGTTCAATATATATTACTTAACCACATCGTAACAAGAACTTTTATTGACAATGAAATGTACATATTACGAGCTGTGTTGTATTGACAGTGAAATGTACATATCACGAGCTGTGTTGTATTGACAGTGAAATGTACATATCACGAGCTGTGTTGTATTGACAGTGAAATGTACATATCACGAGCTGTGTTGTATTGACAGTGAAATGTACATATTACGAGCTGTGTTGTATTGACAGTGAAATGTACATATCACGAGCTGTGTTGTATTGACAGTGAAATGTACATATTACGAGCTGTGTTGTATTGACAGTGAAATGTACACATTGCGAGCTGTGTTGTATTGACAGTGAAATGTACATATTACGAGCTGTGTTGTATTGACAGTGAAATGTACATATTACGAGCTGTGTTGTATTGACAGTGAAATGTACATATCACGAGCTGTGTTGTATTGACAGTGAAATGTACACATTGCGAGCTGTGTTGTATTGACAGTGAAATGTACATATCACGAGCTGTGTTGTATTGACAGTGAAATGTACATATTACGAGCTGTGTTGTATTGACAGTGAAATGTACATATCACGAGCTGTGTTGTATTGACAGTGAAATGTACATATTACGAGCTGTGTTGTATTGACAGTGAAATGTACATATCACGAGCTGTGTTGTATTGACAGTGAAATGTACATATTACGAGCTGTGTTGTATTGACAGTGAAATGTACACATTGCGAGCTGTGTTGTATTGACAGTGAAATGTACATATTACGAGCTGTGTTGTATTGACAGTGAAATGTACATATTACGAGCTGTGTTGTATTGACAGTGAAATGTACATATCACGAGCTGTGTTGTATTGACAGTGAAATGTACACATTGCGAGCTGTGTTGTATTGACAGTGAAATGTACATATCACGAGCTGTGTTGTATTGACAGTGAAATGTACATATTACGAGCTGTGTTGTATTGACAGTGAAATGTACATATCACGAGCTGTGTTGTATTGACAGTGAAATGTACATATCACGAGCTGTGTTGTATTGACAGTGAAATGTACATATCACGAGCTGTGTTGTATTGACAGTGAAATGTACATATTACGAGCTGTGTTGTATTGACAGTGAAATGTACATATTACGAGCTGTGTTGTATTGACAGTGAAATGTACATATCACGAGCTGTGTTGTATTGACAGTGAAATGTACATATTACGTGCTGTGTTGTACTGACAGTGAAATGTACACATTGCGAGCTGTGTTGTATTGACAGTGAAATGTACATATCACGAGCTGTGTTGTATTGACAGTGAAATGTACATATTACGAGCTGTGTTGTATTGACAGTGAAATGTACATATCACGAGCTGTGTTGTATTGACAGTGAAATGTACATATCACGAGCTGTGTTGTATTGACAGTGAAATGTACATATCACGAGCTGTGTTGTATTGACAGTGAAATGTACATATTGCGAGCTGTGTTGTATTGACAGTGAAATGTACATATTGCGAGCTGTGTTGTATTGACAGTGAAATGTACATATTACGAGCTGTGTTGTATTGACAGTGAAATGTACACATCACGAGATCTGTTGTATTGACAATGAAATGTACATATTACGAAATCTGTTGTATTGACAATGAAATGTACATATTACGAGCTGTGTTGTATTGACAATGAAATGTACATATTACGAGCTGTGTTGTATTGACAGTGAAATGTACATATTACGAGCTGTGTTGTATTGACAGTGAAATGTACATATTACGAGCTGTGTTGTATTGACAGTGAAATGTACACATCACGAGATCTGTTGTATTGACAATGAAATGTACATATTACGAGATCTGTTGTATTGACAATGAAATGTACATATTACGAGCTGTGTTGTATTGACAATGAAATGTACATATTACGAGCTGTGTTGTATTGACAATGAAATGTACATATTACGAGCTGTGTTGTATTGACAGTGAAATGTACATATTACGAGCTGTGTTGTATTGACAGTGAAATGTACACATCACGAGATCTGTTGTATTGACAATGAAATGTACATATTACCAGACTTGTGTTGTATTGACAATGAAATGTACATATTTCGAGCTGTGTTGTATTGACAATGAAATGTACATATTACGAGCTGTGTTGTATTGACAGTGAAATGTACATATCACTAGATCTGTTGTATTGACAATGACATGTACATATCACGAGCTCTATCAATATGTACGCGTTCTAATAACGAAGTACGGTGCTCTCTTGGCCATTTCAAGTTTTCATAAATTTTCTCCAAGTGAAGAAATTATTTTATCAGATTCTTTTTCGTGAAAAGGGGCAATAATCGTTATATTTCTGATATCATCAAAACTTTAATTTGTGTGCAACAAAAGAAAATGTGGTTTCCGAATGCTAGTTTTAATTATTTTAAATTAAATTGCATTTTTGTTTCTCATTTCTGCATCTGCATTTTCAATTGCGTTTCTCATTCTGTATTCAGCATTTGTATTTTCATTTTAATTTCTCTGTTCTCCTTTCTTTTTAAATCTGCATTTGCCTCTCTTCTTTGTTCATTTCTCTCCTTTTTGTCTTTCTCCAATTATATTTATCATTCATCATTCTCTTTTTGAATTTGCATTTGATTCCTTCTTTCTCTTTTTATTTTTGGATTCGCTCCGTGCAGTATATAAGATTTTCTTAATTATAACTCCATCGCGTCTTTCAATAATTTCAATTGTTTTAATTTTATTTCAAAGCCGGATATAGACTTACTAACCAAACCCAAAACACTTTTATTAAAATATCCTTTCAAACAAATATGGTATAAAATATATTTTATATCTTATCTCACCAAAGTTGTTTTTGCTTCCAGAACACTTTAATGTCTGACAAGCTACAGCCAATCGGCTTTTTTAAAAAAAATAAAATGATTCTTACCCTTCCTTTGTGGGATTAAAGTTCTCCACTTTAGATGACATTGTGAAAGGTTGCTGGTTTGACTAAAGAGCCTTGAGTATGATATAGTGTCAAGTCTTGATGTATCACAATAGTATTGTCCAGAACTGCTTTCAATGAATCAGCAATAATCCCGAAAGAGTAATTAGTCCAAACAATTATATATTACATTGTTATTACGAGAAATAATTTTAATCAAAGATCCCTCTCAAACTCTCAAACAAAATGACTTACATAATCTGCAGACTGAAAATGCACTAAGACCAGTAATACAATTATGTATTCGCAATAAATTTATTGTTCTCTTCTTCCGCTCATATATGCAACTCACTAACTGTGCTACAACTCTTATGTCGAAAAACATCCAACTTTATTTATGTCTCAACACAGCCTATATAACTTAACCATCCGATTGAAAATAAACAACCCATTTAAAGTTCATGATCTTAAAATAGAGTACACGCGTAAAGACACAATCAGCTATGTAATATCGTGTTTATAAACGATAATTGCAATTTATAATTATGAATAAATTTTAAACCTAATATAGACATACACAATAATGTAGCAATTGCAGCCCCTTTTTCATGTTTGTTAGTACTTAATTCCGCTATTTGATAACTGGCAATTTTAGTTCATCGATCGTTTGTCAGATACGTTCGTCGACTGGATGTGAAGGCGGACGGAAATAACTGTTTGGACAGTGAAGGGATCAGCTCATGTGCAGTGGGAATTGAAGGCCATCCATTGCATCCAGACGTTTCATTGACGTCCTGGCAATGTCGTGTCATTGAATTCAGACAAGCATAGACGAGAACAACTGAAGAATCCTCCTTTACTTACATCAACCTCACGACACTATCTCTTCCCCACACAATACTCATTCAAGTCCTTTGCAATGGGCGAGATCAAAGAGCGAGTTTTGGATAGACTCTGAGTTGTAGCCACAAAACTGCACACTACCTGATCAAGGAATATAGTTGCATCTCACTGAACCGAGTCAGCAGTAGAACTCGTCAGCCCTTTGGTGACTGAGACGTCAATTTTAGGATTGCCTGCTTCATCTCACCCCTGGTCAACACACCATCTTAGCGGTATAAAATCTAAGAAGACGACAATGGTGACGTAACTTACGATCAGTGCTTGGAACGTAAACTGAGTATCGGACAATTCATCGACAGACAGACCAAATAGAAGAACATATCTAGCTGCTAGAAAATAGGTTAGATTCAAAATCTATGTAACAGCCCTGCGTGAAATTTGCCTAGCCGAGGAAGGAGAACCCACCGAAGTAGGAGCCGGCTATACCTTCTTTTGGAACCATTGTTCCATCGGATGCTTAATAAAACTGATGAGGATGAGAATGCAGAACAAGAACACAGACAATGAGGTTGTCACACGAGAGGGCATTACAAGCATCCACACTCTGCTAATAAACTCAGAGCTGAGATGGGCAGAACACATGTCCATGACGACAGAAGAGCGACTACTGATGAAGATCATATACGGCGAACTGAACAATGGAAAGCATAAAGTAGAGTGGTCAGAAGAAACGTTTCAAATAGTCCCACAATTCATCGTTGAAAAAAATCAACTTTGGGGTGATTTCATACACGATAACTTCACCTGGTGAAGTCTCATCCATACTGGAGCTATATATTTTGAATGGAGGAGAACTGCATATGCAGTGTAAAAGCGTGAGTAGCGTAAATCTGAGAAAAATAGCACATACTCTATTGATTGAGTAAACCCAAGTGGCATTTACCGTCAAGTGTGCCACAGATAAACACAAATGACATTTCCCGTCAAATGTGCCACAATTACACCCAAGTTGTATTTCCTGTCAAGTGTGCCACAAACAAACACAAATGGCATTTCCTGTCATGTGTGCTACAAACCCAAAATGGCATTTCCTGTCAAGTGTACCACAAGCAAACCCAAATGGCATTTCCTGTCAAGTGTGTCACAGACGGTTCAGAGCTCAGAATGACCTCAACAGAAACCAAACCCATTCAGTAATACTCGAAGTACTAACAACATTCAAATCATGATCAGTCTATCAAAAATATGGCATCCACAAGTTGTGTATATGATTTGTTGTTTACGTTTCCAACGATACTTACTGCTTGATAAACAACTAATCAGAAAAAAACAAAAGTGTTCTCAATCTCAAAATTCGGCTTTATAAATATTTTGGTGTCAAGTTGTAAGAAAGTCAATGATTAAACTCACAAATCATTGATTTGTGAATATAACATAAATCACTACAAACAGTCGAGCTTTCATTATTGTTGATGCAGTTGATGAGATGAGTCTGTTACGTTATCTAACGATTGGAAAATCTACAGGGAGTGTCGAGCCAAAACCATAATCTATCTTCGTGATTGAAAGATTTATTCCACTCAATATGTTGGCGAAAATGTTGATGTCACAGAATGAATGTATAACCACATGAGCCACATTTCGCAATAAAACCAACTACAGCAGCTCGACCTGGTAATCAATCATGTATCTCGTGATGTAACGAACTTAATCTAACATAAGGTGGGCCGATATAGAATACAGACATAAGGAACAATAATCGATAATACACTTGAAACGTCATGGTGGCTTATGTCTAAATGGAACGACGAACCTTCTAGGTGTAATCTTATCAAAGTTACAGCCAGGCATCCGTTTGTCTAATGCTAGAATTGTTTGCTAAACCATTTATCAAAGTGTATATACTATAACTCTTTATATTCATTATTATTATTATTATTATTATTATTATTATGATCACTCAGTCCCAACATCCTGCTATATCATACTCTTGATATACTTCCATCATACATACCATTATCAAGTATACTTTATGTTGTGAATTTTGTAGATGGCGTTGATTTGTCGCATCCGTCCTTTGACGTCCGTCCTTTGTTCCCACCCTGGAATTAGGTCAAACCATTATTCATCGGCGAGATATGTGATTTTTGTTTTGCAGCTTTGTTGGGTTAGGACATGTAGTTTATCCATTTTGAGACTGTTCACCATTTTCTCTGCATCTTTTAAAAAAAAGAAAAACAATTATTTTCATTCAAACGCAGAAGTAAATATTGGTTTTCTTTTTTTTGCTTTTGACTTAGCATTCGTTTCGTTGATGTATTTTTTCATCCGCTGATATGATCTAGTCTATCCAGTAACCTTGGGAAAATGTGTGTGTATATATGTATATATATATATATATATATATATATATATATATATATATATATATATATATATATTCAACAGAACGGAAGAATAATCTTGCTTAAGGAAAACATATTCCTCAATAGATAATAATAATAATAATAATAATAAGGACTTTGTATAGCGCCTAATATTTAGAAGCTTTAAGCGCTTTACAACATTAGACAACACCTATAAGATAAAAAACATATAATAATATTATTACAAAAACAAACACCAAGAAATTAGAAAAACATTATAAAAAAAAACATGCTGAAAATATTTCAGGTAGGAAACATTATTAGATCTTTCAGTTTGTTTTTGCAGTCGAAATAAGTGAGTTTTGAGAGCCTTCTTGAATGTGATCACTGTGTCTTTGTGTCTAAGTTCAGTGACACAAGCCACCTTGCCTAACGAAACCATATTACTGAATTGACATTAACAAGAGTTATCTTTCTTAATGAAGTCACATTAATGAATAAAGACTTACACGAGTTATCTTCCCTAATAAAGCCAAGTGACTGATTAGAAATTGACAAGGGTTGTCTTGCTTAATGAAGACACATTACGCAACAGAAACTAAAACGTCTACCTTGCCTAATGAAGCCATCATGCTGAATAGAAACTAATGAATGTTATCTTTCTTAATGATGTCATACTATTCAATAAAAACTTACCAGAGTTAACTTTCTTTATGAAGCCATATTACTAAATAGAAAATAACAGGAGAATATATCCTGCCCTTCTGCTCTACAGAGAAAACAAATAACATTAAACTAGCTTGATTATATATTACGTATATCCTGGCCCACCCCACCCAGATACACACACACACACACATACATACATACATACATATATATATATATATGTATATATATATATATATATATATATATATATATATATATATATATATATATATATATATATATATACAGAGAGAGAGAGAGAGAGAGAGAGAGAGAGAGAGAGAGAGAGAGTGTGTTTGGGTCAGTATTTAGTTCCTAAATAAATCTTACTTTGAAGGCGAATTTATTTCAAATTAAATTCAATATTATAAGAAATGTTCTTTTTGTAAAATCTAAATATCATCAATTTAGTGACATAGCGCTTGATCCGCGTCCAAATTCACCGATAAATATGACGCTACCTTAGTTCTTGTGTATTACAAAGATGCATTAGGTACCGCGCGTAACAAATGTCGGACGATGGGTTGATAAAAAAGATAAAATTGGAACTGAATGATTGATGGAAGACTCTTCTTTGTTGTAAAGTCAATAGGATATTATGATAAGTAGATTTATTAGCACTAGTTGTCAGACGAAACAACTTTTATCTACGATAGAGACGGAGCCAATTTAGCATTATGCGAAGAGCCGATTATTTTAAGTGGTTTGGATGTCTTAGCCATTTGACTTCATTAACTGTAATGGACATCTTGTCTTTTTTAATCCATTCATTTGGAGACGGCTTGCATTCCAAAACATCTGGAACAAGAAATGAGCTGATGTTTACTGGACCTATCCATCCGTTAGACACTAATGTTAAATATAAGTCCCAAAGAGGGACATACATTTGACAACAACATCCAATTAATCAGCATTTCATGAAAAGAAATGGAACTGATGCTATATATCTCCCCTATATGTCCCAAAGTTTGAGAATTATCATTTGCTATCAAAGCGCAAAATTGATACCAATAATCAATAAAGCAAAGACCTATCATAATAATGCACATAAATTTCCTCTGATATGGACCGTTATGTAGTATCATTCTGTGATAGACCCTAGCTATGACAAAGCAGATGAATGAAGGGATAAGATATATTTTATAAAATTATATATATATATATATATATATATATATATATATATATATATATATATATATATATATATATATATAAGATATATTTTACTCTGTGATCTAAGGATACAATATTCATTTCTGGCAATTTCACAGCAAAATTATACTTGGTGACATTTAATGTAATTTATGTGATAACGATTATTACTGGAAGACATATGCAATAATAACAGCAAAATTATATATTTTGATTTAACTTAAAATCCATAGTCTGCATTTGACGGGCTGTAATTAATTAGTGGTTTATTCTTCTTTATATGACGCAAATGAAACAAAATTAACCTGATATGTCAATACGAAATGGAGTAATACAATCTGAAATGGAAACATTGACTTGATATGTCTACACGAAATGGAGTAATACAATCTGAAATGGAAACATTGACTTGATATGTCTATACGAAATGGAGTAATACAATCTGAAATAGAAACATTGGCTTGATATGTCAATACGAAATGGAGTAATTCAATCTGAAATGGAAACATTGACTTGATATGTCAATACGAAATGGAGTAATACAATCTGAAATGGAAACATTGACTTGATATGTCTACATGAAATGGAGTAATACAATCTGAAATGGAAACATTGACTTGATATGTCAATACGAAATGGAGTAATACAATCTGAAATGGAAACATTGACTTGATATGTCAATACGAAATGGAGTAATACAATCTGAAATGGAAACATTGACTTGATATGTCAATACGAAATGGAATAATACAATCTGAAATGGTTCCATGCAGCAATATTTTACTTTTAATTTTAGAACAAACAGTCATCTGAAAATGACCTTCATTGAAATTTAACTGTAATGCATATAGCACGCAGAGAAACACAGTACTTGAACATTATTTTGTTTACTTTTTGGCATAAAGCGTTTGTGTTGCCTGATATTTCGGTATTAAGTGTTTGTGTTGCCTGATATTTTGATATTAAATGTTTGTGTTGCCTGATATTTCGGTATTAAGTGTTTGTGTTGCCTGATATTTAGGTATTAAGTGTTTGTGTTGCCTGATATTTCGATGTTAAGTGTTTGTGTTGCCTCATACTTCGGCATTAAGTGATAGTTTGGACCTATACGAGATTAAGCCTATTTTACTATATGCAAACACTATGAAGATGTACAACTTTAAGCTAACCGCTCCGGTGGCCTAGGGAATTGAGTGTCAGCCTCGAATTTGGTAGGTCTCGGGGTTTGAACCCCGGCCGAGTTGTACCAAAGAATTTTAAGAAATGGTACTAACAGCTGCCTCTCTGGGCGATCAGCATTAAGAAGTTAGTGTTAGGACTAGTCAACCTGCTGTCAGAATAATGTGACTGGGTGGAACATCATGATACATTACTTTGGCATGATGCCCCAGTGATATATCACCATAAACTGTCACACGGCAGATGTCGTAGCGATATGACTGACACACACACACCCACATACCCACACACACACACTTTTAAACTGTGTTGCAGAGTAAAACATGTCCGATTTATGATAAATGTTAACTGATTTATGGTAAGAACATCATTCCTGTATACTGTGGAGGTCAGAACAAATTGTAGACTTCAGCTTCCAAAACGTGTTCAAGTGAGTTGAATGTACTGTTACTATTCATTGATGTAATATTCTATTGGAACAATGTTTGTGATTCTAACGTAGCTGTAAACTGTTTGCATGACTTGTTGGGTAGGGCAAAAACGAGATGTGCACGTTGAGTGGTGGGGGTGGAGATGGTAAGTGGGTCAATGGTTTATGTAGACACCTTTTAGACTTACGTCCAAGAACAAAAAATGAATATTTTCTAGCAAACGTTCAGGAAAAAATGTGGAATAATTAAAATGAAGACAGTCAAAGAATGTAATGTAATGTCGTACATGTGACCAGATCAAATTTCAATTCGGTAAGTTTGTAACCGTAAAGGCTATTTGCTTGAGTGACCCTGTGGTTTTCTCACAGCAAGTGCTCCTGACAGTGTCCAGGGATTCAGTTAGGTGATCTGTGCTATGTATTGATGTCAGAGTCCTTGAGAAGAGCCTGACACTCTTCAATAAAACATATACAGTCTCGATGACCGACACATTGAGTTGTTGCCTTGGTTGATTTAGATGCAGCGATACATAGTTACAATGCTACGCTTCAATATGTCACTGTATTATGTTTCGCATAAGTTGCAGAGCCACTGTGTAGAGCTGTGTATAATAGTTTAAGTCCAGTATGGTAAATTACTGGCCTTTGACTGTGTTGGAAGTCCTCTAGAACTGTTATTGGCTGAAGTTACAATGTAACAATGCTACGCTTCAGTATGTCACTGTATTATGTTTCGCATAAGTTTCAGAGCCGCTGTGTAGAGCTGTGTATAATAGGCAGTTTAAGTCCAGTATGGTAAATTATTAGCCTTTGACTGTGTTGGAAGTCCTGTAGAACTGTTATTGGCTGAAGGTGGTCACCAATTGAGCTAATTCAACAGAAATCAGGCGAGGAGTCCTTTGCCCATCTTGCAGAATTAAAGTTCCCCGTTGGTGGAGTCGAATGTCAGAAGGGGGTTATTGCTCACTGCCCACTGCACCAAGTGTTCCCTGTCTTCATCGGGGTGCAAGTGATCACTGTTGAAGTCAACAACATAAAAGACTCGGTGTTCGACAGTTGGAAGCGTAGAGTAATCCCGCCGCACACTGGACAGATTGAAGACCTTAGCAATCTTATACCCTCCAAACTTGACCACATTGAACAATTTGGTCGAGGGAACTGAAAGGACAATACATGTCAGTAATGTCACATAGTGCATACTTTGCACGGCCAAATTTGGAGATGAGGTCAAAGTCTCCAGTGGCATATCATCCTGCCACCTGGTCAACTACTTGAGTCTCCTGCAGATAGATTACGTCAACATTATGCCGGTGGACTATAGTGCTGATGATTCGTTTAGGAGCTGAGATACCCTCGACGTTAACTTGTAAAACTCATTGAGCCGGTCCAACGGCTTGAACGTCAGAGGATATTGGCACGTAGGGATGGCCTTGGTAGTGGAACGTAACCGGGATTTAATGCTAAGTCGGTTTGCAAGTTGGATCCTTTGCTTTCGCAGCCTCACATGACCTTTTGCCGAGTAGGCACAAGTATCACGAGGCAAACGCACATACATGCTCCACAGAATCACAGGCGGCGCTTACTAAATCGAGGCAATCAGTGCAGAATATAATCGGCGTAAAACTAATATCACAGGACGAGATTATATGATCGCAGTGACCGTCCACGTGTCAAAACTAATATCGGAGATGAAAATATCCACCGCGAGTACCGCATTGATATTTGAGCATCTTCGATAAAAACCGTGCTTTGGTGGTGACCCGGCGATATTGTCGCAGAATAGAAACCGAGTGGGTCTTTGGACTAAATGAATAAGACAAACACAATGTGAGAAAGATGGAAATTTATGAAATGAATTAATAAAGAAAAATATATGTTGTAAAAATACAATGATTCTCTCACGCTCTCAACATATGATTGACTCAAATCACTCTACCTCTACACAACATTCACACATCGAAAATAAACCAAAAATATTAAATCAATATGAAGTACAGATATAAGAAATCTCATGGACTGCAGATACGCTTCAAACAGTATTTTACACTACAAGAGAGATTCGCATAATCTCGAATATGAACTCCTATTAAGATTCAAAATAATCTTATGAACACAACTAAGATTCAAACTAATCTTATGAACACAACTAAGATTCAAAATAATCTTATGAACACAACTAAGATTCAAAATAATCTTATGAACACAACGAAGATTCAAATTAATCTTATGAACACAACGAAGATTCAAAATAATCTAATGAACACAGCTAAGATTCAAAATAATCGTATGAACATAAAAATGCAATTGGAACAACAATTGAACCAAACGTATGCTTCTAGTCCCCTTGTATAGTCGCACGATTCCTTGGGTCGGCCCACACTCTTATCGGTCGCTCGCACTCTTTATGGATCCACCACATGTACAGTCATACGTATACACGTACAGACAGCACACAGCACCCTTTTTAATTTGCTACGTCTTCGTCATTGGCACAAACATACGTACATGCATACATACGTATCGACAGCACGCAGCCTTAAATACTCTAGAAACTCCAGACAGCTCTAAACAACTTTAGACAGCTTCAGACAGCTTCAGACAGGTCTAGTCATATTAACAGTCACAATCACAGTGACAGTCACAATCAGCCCTATGGCTGGAGAACAACGGAGAGCGTACACTCCTTGACGTGATCCAAACCTACCAGTCTCGGTTTTAGAAATTGATCTTACTTAAAGCCATAGGAGAGGGAGCAAAAGTCAGGGTAAAATACCAGTGCATATCATGAAATTAATGTAATTTCTGGCGAGGTACATGTTAATACAGTCGTTTACCTGGAAAAACACGTATTCACCCTAGATAACGTTGTACGCATGTACAACGAGAAATAGTAAAATAGTTCTAAGGCAAAACCAACTTATTTCTTTGCCTAATTCTGTGACAGATATCGGCGTGTTAACTGCAGATAATTATCCAGAAATAGGTGGGGGTCATGTGGCCCCATGCATCTTAACATTGTGTCGACGATAATGGTACATCATACATGTGATGCCGTATATCAATGCGCAGAGTGCTGTAACTCCCTGCCCGCAATGGCACCAAGGGTATATCTTGTATATTTTTTCTCCAGGTGTATCTTCTGGCTATCTTATAACGGCAGTGGCTTTACAGCAATCTGCGATGTGGCAGCAATATTTTTCCTTGTGATATTTACAATGCCAAATCAAGGTGGACGTCTTGATTTACCCGGGAAACACTAGCCGTTAGTTTGTATCCCAGAGATGTATTCCTGTGAGCGACATTGAATATATTTATCTTCAGTCACGAATTAGTCGTGGTAATTAATTGCTACAATGATGGAATAAAGATGACAATCTTATGACGATCTTATATCGATCGACTGCTTATATCGATGCACTGCTACTCCAGGACGAGTTGTACATTCACGAATGCCTGTATGTAGTGTGAATTACATAAATTGACATGGTGATGGTGTCTGTTTGTTTAGTAAAGTTGTATTTATGCACCTTAAACATGGTAATTCACTGGCTAAAAAAGCCATCACAGTTATGTAGTAGCCCATTTCATACCGAATTTAACCGAGTTGCTCCATAATTATCCGAATAATCTCCCGAGTTACTTTATACTCCAGCCAATCAAACGCTGGTGGGTACATGTACATAAAAAAATTACATCCATGGTTGTTTAGAAATATTTCAGAAATAAAATTAATTAAATGATTGAAATTTATATGTAATTTATCCACATACTTTCAAAAACAAATCTGATAAACTCATATGAAGCACATTTTATTATAGTAACGTTTCGTATGCACAGAAATAGTTTGAATAACTTGCTCTTTGATTGTCGGGATTAAATTTGTTTACTTCGACACCGTTTCCTTACGTGCAAGTACATGCCCAGATGTAAACAGCTCAAAGCTACGTTCTCGTATGGGTTTGAAATCCGCCCTGGTTTCCAGAAAATAAGACAGAATGGTTCCAATATTAAATTTCGTCAATATCTACGGCAGCATCGCTGTTGAATATCCATTTTTCAACTCGATAAACGATGTTGAAGTAGTCACAGAAGTTGATGCTGATGCTGAGGCGTCCGCCATATTTTGCCCACCACCTATCGAGTGACTATTACGGTCAGCTGACCACCCGCCACGTGATCAAAATTCCGAGCAAATTACGAAGCTCACCGAAGTCTGCATGAAATGGGCTATTAGCACGGGCACGATCGTCACGACGACAGCGCTACGGGGTTCGTCATTGAATAAATATAATTTTCTAATTTAGTTTCCCAACCCCAAGCTGACTGAGACGACAAGTCATCGCAGCAATTCAATTTCTGCTGTAAACTGTTTTCAAACGTATGCTAGATCAAGCGTTTGGCATGGACGAACATAGATCAAAGATGTATCCCTGTGCAATTATCAGTATTATTCTTATGATGTTCGTGTGCCTAAAAAGTGTGGTCGAACTGAGCTATAGTTTTAAATCCGAAGCAAGTATTTGTTGCCCGCAAGTACCTTAAAGGAAATCAAAGGAACCGTGATGAAGCAAAATGGTTGGGTAACGCTCTTTATTTGTCAAAAACAGAATACTGTCTCTTGTTAACAGCGCACGAAACAACATCGACGGCAAGGAAATCGAAGCATACCTGGATGATGTTGACGTGGCAACTATACTTAAATTCGCACGATACTTTCATTATTATTCAAACAACGCTGGCCAGTCAAATATGTTCACCAATGGATTACATATAACATCCATGATAGGCCACCTAAATCGGCGATAATATACTTGTCGCTTCAGCTGCCAAAGCGTTGTAGACACATCGTTTGAGTGCTCAACCCAAGTGGTGTTAACGACTGTATTGCGGTGATATTGTCGGACAAAACGCTGTTACTCGAGGACGACGGTGAACAAAGGAAGGTCGCAGGTGGAAGAAATCTAGTGAGTGAGCTAAATATAGGTTTTACCTACTTCAAACGTATCTAAATCGTGAGAACACGATTCTTGAAAGAATTTTAGGAATTCATTGGTTAAAGCGAAATTCCAAATTGATTCAAATGTTTCATATAACAACCAAAAAATATTTTATATTTTCTGACTTCTGTAACTTTATTAATCACTACGTATGAGTAGATTCGAATTTTTCCTTGATCAGTTGATACACGATATAAAGTCTGTAATCGAGTGAACTCTTTAGCATATTGGTTAATGTTCAAGTTTTCATTTGTATAAGAATTCACTCAGATAATTTAATTTGTTCTTCAAAGTACACCGCTGTCATCCAAACGCAGGTCAAGAAACCGTTTATTCATGACCGTAACACAAGTTGTCCCAGTGTAGGAGACGCTTGACATCATCATAGCAAATCAAAGTGAATTACCAACTCCGAACGTCATCACAGTAAATCACAGTGAATTCCCAAAAATCACATTATTACACTTAAACGACAGTTCTTCTATATTAGTGTTCTTGAGCCATTTACTGATTTTAAATCTAAGGTAGCGACTCTGACACATGATTAGAACTATAACAGCAGCAAACGACTCATTTATAACTTAGTGACTCTGACACATGATTAGAACTATAACAGCAGCAAACGACTTATTTATAACTTATCAACCTGACGAATATAAAGTACACAAAAATTCCTCAGTCGTTCACGAAGTTCAAGCACACAATATAAAATATGCACTGCAGCCAATTCTTGCACACAAAACAAGATGACATTGTCATGCTAAATATTTATTAAAGTAACACGGGAATGGGAACTGTACGTTCTCACAAGCATAATGGGTGTTAAAAGGGCAATTAGCTACATTAGTAAATGGTTTCACACATAAAGGATGTAATTGGTCCAATAAAATATATATTAGCTTTAGTGGTGATCAGTTCCATGTCTTACTCCAATGATTCAAGTATTATGGAAATCAAGACGGATCAGTTTCATGAAAAGATACGATTATATAATTGAAAACATGGTGGCATGAAACGAGTCTACAGTTGATCCTTTGTCTTGCAGAACAGGACATGAATCGCAATGCTAAAATGTAGCACACACAGCTTATCCTCTGAAACTGACGTCTTACATTAGATTATCATATGGAAGAAAAGACAGTAGCAATATAGGACGATATACGGACATGAATTTTCAGCCCCCCCCCCTCCCCGGACGATATACGGACAATGGGAATTAAAATGGAGAATATAGGGACTGCATACTGACAAGAAAAAGTGGGGATCTTGTATAGGGGCAATATAAATGGAACAGGTGATGTGAGGTGACGTCATAGTACTGAACATTGGTAACAATGTAGCAAGGGGCTGACCTAAATAAGCAATACTAAAGGGAGTGACAAATACAGGAGGGATATAGTCGTACACATTTATAACGCGTACAACACATCTACTCTTTCTTTTCTTCACCAACTTATTTTTTCTCCTACTTTCTTTTACTTTGTTTTTCTTCTATTTCTCCTTCTCTTGTTTTACGTTCGCCTCCTCTTGTTTTTTTTCTTATTCCCTTCCTCGTTTTCAATTTGTTCATTCCATGCTCTCATCCATATTCTGTATTCTTCGTCCTCTTTGTCCTCCTTTTCTTTTTTCAACATCTCTCTCTTTCTTTCCTTCGTCTTCTTTACACTGTTCGTCTCCATCTTAGCCCTGTGGATAATATAAACACAATGCTCTAATTTCATCATGAAATCCTCCACTATTCCAAAGTCATCTATTGACTCTTGCAATATCTTCATGATGTCGATGTCATTTGAAATCATCTTGGTTTATTTCTTGTAGAATGGCACGAATGACAAACGCTCGATTTTATAAGTGTAAAGCACGTACGTAAAGGAAAACATCAGTAACCCCAAATATACACACACGCACACATATACATACATATATATATATATATATATATATATATATATATATATATATATATATATATATATATATATATATATATATATATATATATATATATATATATATATAATGGTGGCGCCTCTCTTAACTTGCTCCACAGACACATCGTCGGCTCCAGTCCTGCTCCCAACTGATGCGTGTGGTTGGGCGCTGAAAGGCAGCTTGAGTGGCCTCATCATCCCCGTTTTCACTTTGAGGAATAGTGAAGACTTCACGCCGTCTACTATTCCATATCCGTGGATGCTGCCTCCATACCTCTTGAGGACGCCGAGGCACTCGCTCTTGCCTCTCCAGTTCTTGGTCCCAGTTCTCTATTTTTAGAACCACGGGTTTTTATGCTGGTTGTGGCTGTGGCACATGTCTTTATAGAGGCGTCCGCACCATCGTCTTGACTACACGGCTCTGTCTTAGCATCAGGTGAGGCAGGATAACTTCTTTCTTTTACTTATCCTCTTATTTCGTTTTCTTCTCTTCCTCTTCTTCAAGACTGTCATTTTACTGTATTGCCTCCATGGCCAGCTCACGATGGAGGCGTATGGCATACTACAGGTGCATTTGAAGTTCTAAGAATTTTTAAATCCTGCTCATCTTAAATGTTCCCGAGTCATCGATGGGTAGCCAGACCGACGAACGCTTTCGCAATATACGTGCGAAGAGCGCATGTTAAGGAAAAGATCCATTGTCACCAAAATTTACAATACCCAAGTTATCACAAAAAACACGAAAGCGCGGACCTAAAGAAAACACTCACTCACTTGTTTACTTACTAACTACAAATACAAAGCACACATACAATTTGACAAGCTACGGAAACGAAGTGCTTATAGAACACTTCTTGTTTCGGACTTAAAACAAAGAAAATAATTGCTTATAGAGACACGTCTATTGTTTGAACGTACAAACAGACACAAATATACACATTTTCGGAAATTGAACTAGTATCTCATTTCTAGAGTATTGAGGTAACCCTGAAAAGAGCTGTTTTGTGTGGACGGGGACTGCGAATGCGTCACTGTGTGGCGGCAGTCTTTCCCACATGACACGGCCTGCTTCTTCAGGATGAAAGTTAGAACTATTTCTTATCAACACGGCAGTCAACCTGTCTTATGTCTGGTTCTTGTTGTTGTTGCTGTTCTCTCTGCTACCTTTGTTTCTGAAGTCTGTTCTTCTGTCCTATCTTCTTTCTCCTTCTTGATTTCCTCTCTGAAGAGGTCTTTTGTCACTTTCAACATTCTAACATTCTCTATCTCTTCAGGTTTTGGTATCAGGCTTTACCAGACACGATGTAAATTCACGTAAGCTTCGTTCAGGTTTGTTAGTCTTGAGCACATCTTCATAGGATGATGAGTCAACACTGGATGGTCAGGCTGGAGACTGCCTCGCTTTATATGGTTCAAGATAAAAACATCCCTACCATGTTTTGTTAGATCGGAACGCTTAGACAGTTGATTTTATGGTTAGGGATAGAGAGATGTCCAAGAGCATGTATAATGATACAAATATTAAACAAACGACAGACACAATTGTTTCAAAAGACAATTTTTTTATTCAAACAACTAACAATCAACAATTAACCATAAAACGTATTTTCAATTAAACAAACACAAGCAAACAAATTTTCAAACAAATCATGTTTGACAAATTTAACAACGTTGTGAAGTGAAGTGAGAGGCCCACGAATGGAAGTGGTTGTGCCATTGATGTTCTCTGCGTTTCGTACATAAAGACAAAATATAGCCATTATGGTCACAAAAACAATAATCGCCTTTGTCACCGTTTCTAGAAGATAAACGATCAGAATAATTCACTAAACGTCCTAAAGAATATACAAGACTGCGTTGATGAAGAAAATATACACAATATTGTCCACACACCATGGAATCTGTGCCTTGCAATTTCACCTTATTGAATCGTCTCGTCTGGGCATTTCTTCAAACAAAGTCGATGATGCCGTGGCTTGTTACAGGGGTACGTTTGGTCTGAAGTAATTGTTCTGCTCATCATCAGGTTCAAAGGGTCTACTACGCAAGGTTTACTAATTTCGACTGACTTCGACCTTGGACACTTTGTAGTGATGAGAATCAAATGATTTTCCTCGAGGTCTACATTGAAGGCTATATTTTTGACGATACCCATGATCAAACGCTTGAGTAACTTTCATTGGAACAGATGATTTTCCATCATGGATTGATGTCCAAAGGGAATGGTACAAGTCTTTACTCCCTCGCGTCGTATTGGATACTTGGCGCTCGTTCTGCTCAAAGTGTGATTGATGTCGTTACCCTCTTCTGGCTTCTTCGATGACGATTTTGTAATAGGTAACATCACCTATCAGATGGAAAGTGGTAGTGCAATAATTCAGTCTCAGGTGGACATTCACACCGTTCAGCAAATATTTCTCTTATCGACATAGGTCTAAATGCAAACGATACATCAGTTCTAAAATTTTGTTGAGTCTTTTGATTTTGTTGCTTCGTTCTACAAATCATATATTGTGGTCTTTCTTTGGATCCATTTACATTTCGTTAAATTCGCCTGCTGTACCAGGTTTCCATACCACGCACGCATCTAGAAGGGTGCTATTGGCTTCCTTTGCGTCCATCAAGAGATTTTCCAGGTAGGCTCGGTAAGGGTAATTATCCATGCTGCTACGAACCAGTTGTTACTCAAGTAGAAATCCACTCCACTGAACAAGGAATTCAAGACATTGTTGACGGGGGAAACTTTATCTTCGACCTTTTTAAATCGGGACCATTCGACGTTATGTCACTTTCAAGTACAAATAACTGCTATTGAGATCGATGTAATGTTCGGGCTGTCCTTTGGGTTCAAACTCGATTTACGCTGATCCTGAGTCCTCGACAGATGAGAAGGGATGGGATTCGACCTATTAGGATTCTTGCATTGTAATCATAGTGTGTGGCATGGCATACAGATCCATAGTTGGAAAAGGCGCAAGAGTCCCGGTTATAATTTTCTTTCTTCATTATCTCTGTGTGATATTTTGTAATAGTCAAAGTCGTGTAAGTCTCGGACGGTTCTTCTTTCCTTAGCCGTTATAGTCTTATGGATGTGAAGTTCTCTGAATGGGTTTTTCGTCGTTTCCTTCTGCCTCGTCCTTGCTGTGGCCTCAGAAAAGCAGGAATGTCTGACTTGGCAACGTCCAAAACATTTATACTTGTCTGCAGCAAGACATTTATGTGTGTTCTCCAGAACACTTCTTTGGAATTTTGTTAGTCGATGATGACATTTTGTGGAAATTGTTTGCCGTGGGTCAACGCGACATCTTTCAAGGCGTGCTATCCAAGTATAACCATCGGTCTCATTACAGGAGCCACCGAACGAAAGGTAGATTTCAACATATCTCCTAAACCATGTCCTCGCTGTCGATCGACTCCTCGGTACACAGGATATATGTCGTTCAATTTGTTAGAGAATCATTTTCTAAAATGGAATTTCATTGTGACTTTCCCTTTGGTAAAAGGACTATTATGTCCCGGATCTCTTTCTATAGTAATCTTGACAGTGTCAAAAAAGGACTTATTGACTGGAAATTAATAAAGTTGTACAAATCCGCGGCGAACGTGATAGGTGTTTCCACCTTCCTCGTCAGCGTTCGTGGCAGAATCAGTTTTGAAAGGAATTACGCGCAATAACGTCATGGAGGTGTGTCCCACCACGTTGTACTTCACCACTTCGGATTACACAAAGATCAAATTGAGTCCTTGGTTCAGGTCTACCGGAAAACTAAGTATATCGTTGTTGGAAATGACAGATAATTTGTTTTTCTTGATCATCGCCACCCTCATCTCAATATCCCGACCCAAAATGTTGAACAATTCAGGACAAAATGGTGAGCATTTTACCCTCGGAAACATTGATCAGGATTCTATCAGTCACTTAATGCTACTCAATGGTGACATTTTTTTTTGACATTATCTAAGGGTTTGCCAAACAGCACACTGCACCTCGTAGAAATAGTGCTCACTAAATGTTGACCGCTAAAATAATGGCCTGGATAAATTATCAAGTTATAGGTCGACTTTCGAGTTTGTGAGATAAGTGTTTTAATTTTATAATCTACACCTAACGTCGATCGCAAAACATTTGTATTTGGAAGGACACTTAAGATTTGGGTATGGTGAATGATTTCGACCAAATCATAAATTCGTGTTGGGAAACACCTCCATGGAACTGTCACTGGGTAACGTTAAGTAAAATTGATTGTTGTTGTTTCTGCTGTCCGAGGGGTAACTCAAAATGAGAGAAGTGTCTAAATGAGGATTGTTGTTGGGGTTGTGACTGCTAGGGTGGTGACTGACGTTGGGTTCAAGGCTCCCGTTGTTTCCATTAAAAGAATATTTCAGGGAAGATTTGGGAATAAGGTAACCGATGCAACTGCTCAGTAAGATGGCCCACAATTGTTTGTTTCTGTGTTGACAACTCAGAGTGGCAATGGCAGCACAGATGATACAAAACACCACAAAGATTTGGCAGTAAAAGATGATTTGCGTTTTAGGCATACTTTCCCCACACCACACCAACAAGGGTTGCATTTGTAGATCTGGCAGAAAAGAACTCCGTGAAGGAGTAGGTGGCAGGGGTAGCTGAGGATGTGTTGAAGGGCATGATGGTCATTTCTTTTTAAAGTCGATAACTTGCGAAGTGTCGATCCAAGAATCAAAACTGGGAGGATATCCTTTCCAACGTCCTTTGACTTCTTTGAAACGTCGTTTTCCCACTTTACGGGTTCTCTGATCGAGAATGCTTTTGATGTCGTACACTATTTCGTTTTTAGTCACTCGTTGTAACTCGGGCAAAAAACAAGGTTCCTCTTAAAACTACCCCATTCTTGTCTTCCAAGTTCTAGAAGGCAGGATGACGGCCACGCACTCGTCCAGTGACACGAAACTATTCAGTGGTCAATTTGGGTAAGTAACCTATGTCGAATGTGCACTGGTTTTGACAATGTGCACCAAATTTCCTGCAACCAACACACCACCTTTCTTGGGGACAGCCACTGTCTGGAACGTAGCAAACCGTAGCTCAAAAACGGTCACTTTGTTGTCCGAAGTCACTTCTCGGGGGGCACATCCGATGCTCAGATAGAACGATTGGTTGTATGCTTGAACTAGGTACGGTAAGATGTCGATGTACTTGAGTGTGTTGATGCGTAAAATATTTCCACATGCGTTCTTTTAAGTTGCGTTGAAAACGTCCTACGATGCTGCGTGCTACATTGGTTTCGGGACTCTCGGTGGTGAAAAAATAAATGGCTAGTTTCTTTAATTCTTTTTGGAAATTTTGGTTCTTAAATTCGGTGCTTTTGTTGGCTTACCATCAAGGAGGGTGACGACTGCTTTGTTGCAACACCAGTTTGACGGCTCGCACTAACTGGGCTCGATTTGTAAGTCAATTGCACAACCCAGATAAATTTGGAAAGGACTTCGATGACACAAGACAAATATTTATATCCACGATTGTAGGTGACCAAATGAAAGTCATCGGATGAATTGGCTTGCCGTTGATGATTGATACCCTTCAGTCGGGTGCAACTTCTGGAAAACATTTGTCGAATGGGTTTGTGTAAAGTGTACGTGGCTTATTCTTGTAACCATCGTCGAACTTGAGGCAAACTGAGACTTTTCAGTCGAGGTTTGGTAGCACGATACATTTTCTGAACTCCTTTCTAACCTGCAGGATGGGCTGGATCGTATTAAATGCTGACTAACACATTCTCCATTTTTTAATAAGTCACCCACTCGTTACTGACGCTACTTTGGATGGGGCGAAAAGGTGGTTTGGAAACTGCTTCACGAGTCCGATGTTCCACTGGACTAGAGGACGAGAGAAGTGGTGGCTGTGGTGGTAATGGGATGACTTTGGTCTTTTTTCTGTTTTAGCAATTGGTTTCCCTCCTTTACTTTTTACTTCTGTCGAAGGAGGAGTGGACATCATCTTTTTAACCCAAGTTTTAAGTTCTTCTCGTTGGGGAGTGGGTGAAGGGGTCAACATTGACGCTGCAATCTTACTTGGAATGGGAGCCGCTGACGGTGTTTGAAAGACTTCTCCTACCTCTTCTTCCTCAGGCATTCATGGGACTGTGTCTGTCTTGACAGCTGCAGATGGTGCTGGTTGTGGTGACTGACTTTTCATCAGGGCCTTAAAATCTGTCAGAGTTAGCAAAACTGTTTCGTCTAAAGCTGCAGTCGTTGCAACAGTTGATCGTACTTTTGCGATTTTTCTGTTTTGAAAAAGTCGTTGATATCCATCAACGACTGAGATTCTTGTTGCAACTGAGACATCTCGAAGAAATGAGGACTGTTTGGCGAATGCGGGTTCCTTTCTTCTTGCCAACGATGTATTCCATCCGTCGTTTGAAAAGCACTAAAGCCAGTTTTCGCCCTTCCGTTCGATTTTAAAGATCATGTCTGAGATCTTTCGACTCCAGATGTCCTTTTAATCTTCCTGGAAGCAAGGGTAAAGTACTTCTCAAAGTGGGTCCTTCTATTCCTTTGACAAGAGTTCATAACAGTGGTAAAGCTCCTCCGTGTTGGACCAATATTTTTTCTTCTGACGGATGATATTTTCTTTAGGACCATTTGACGAGGAATGCGTGGATGTTTGGCTAAGCACTTTGTTGTGTTTAAACAACGGTATCGTGCATTTCAAGACATTCAGGCAACAGTTGCACACGGTTCTGATGTCGTCTTTGGAGGCTATATCAATGATTTGTTTTACATGGGTGGAGAAGCTTTGGACAGGACAGACAACATGTCCCCATGTTTGACTAAACTAGGAAGCGGTCCGTTACTGTTTCTTCCTGTTGGGGAATGAAGATGTATATTTTCTCGTGGATGATATCTTTGTTTGTTTTTTACTGGTGCATAAGCCAGAAACACACCGACGTTGATGACTTGTAACACACCCTTTTATATTGTTTGGACTATCGTTTAGACTAAAAGGTGACGATGTGTTTTCAAAAATCTTCAAAGAATAATCGCCTTTGGCCTCTTTTGTTTGGACGACCGTCTTTTCTGGGGGTGACATCGATAATCGGCTAAGCATTTAGTCGGATGACGAGACTGTAGTTTTCTTTATCTTTTTTTTTATAAACAGGAGAACGACGATGGTGATGGTGTGCACATCTTTGAGGGATATCTTTGGGGCGTTCAGGAACACACCAACGGATAAAATGAAGTCCATGGCTTGACACACGTCCTTTTATCCTTAGTTTGATAGAAGGTTTTGTTTAATGTGTTGTTTAAACTGATTGACCATATGTTCTATGCCAAACAATTGCCCCTTTGCTGGCTACTCCTTTTCTTTGGACGATCTTTTTTTTTGCACGGGGTAACGTCGATGCTTGGCAAAACGTTTTTCGAATGACGAGGTTGTCCTTGTCTTTGGTCGTTTTCTTTTTGTACAAAAGAACGACGTTGGTGACGGTGTGCGCTCCTTTCAGGAGACATTCGTCGGCGTTTAGGAACACAACAACACTGGTCACCATCCTATACGGATGGCCATTTGTATAATGTAATGCGTCGCCACTGATTGTCTTTACATCGTATCAACTTGATGACAGGCACCAAACGTCGCGGAGGGATTAGCAACCGACTAGATCGGGACAGTTCTGGCTCGGACGAATTCAGTAAAAGCTGTAACATGCACGATCTCTTTTGGACTTTGCTTTAGGGAGCAGGCATTTTGTGAGCAGCTGGTACAGCAGCTTAGGAGGAGGAGGGCGTCACCGCTGGAGGAAAACTTTTTGCAGACGCGGGTTTCCATTGTTTCATCAAATGAGGAAGAACGAGTGTCAAATTTGATTTTGCCGTCGTCACCAGCAACGGAGAACTGGATGAACATGAGGCTACTGTCACCGTCGATGCAGGTCGTGGTTTGCAAATGTAAGGTTGCGTCCTGGCCGAAGTGCTTCTCTTGCTGGTAGAAGCTGTTTACTAGAGGGCTTTTCTTTTTCTAGTGACGTTTCTTTTTCGGAGTTTGTGACCTGATCTTGACACCGTTGCTCTTTTTCTTCTTCTGGGTCCGCTAATATTATTTGAGAGCTGCTTTTTTCTTGGGGAGGAGCACACGATCCCCTTTTAAGAGAGAGCGAATGATTTCCTCTTTGTTTTGAGTGTTGATGAAGAGATCGGCCAGTTGTGTCAAGGCTATTTTGTGTGTCTCAGAAATGCGTTTGGTTTGATGAGCGATGTGAATGATGCCTTGAAGTGATTGACGTGCTGTCACCTTAAACCATCGCAAGGCGTCTTTGAGTATGGCTTGTAAGACACGATCACATATTTGTTGATTTTTCTCGCGAAAGATGCCGTACAAGGTACGAATGAATTTCACAGGAAGATGAGACTAAATGGACATCATGTTGAGGCTGTGTGAGACAGACCTAAAGTATCCGGGGTTTTATAGACTGTTTTGGTTGTTGTTAAGTCCACGAAGGGGACATGTACACAACAGGCTTTCCGTCTCGGCACCAGTGGTGAAACAAATGGGTACGAAATCGCACATAATCGGGGATAGTGGATTTTAAATCAATGAGTAAACAAGCATGTAGGGTTTGAGTTGCATCGTCATACGCACGAGATAGACAAGACGTTTGTAACTGTTTGGCTAAGACTTTCACTTGCGATATATCTCTAGGGCTTTTAAACAAGACCACGTACTGAGCATTGAGACTAATAGTGGGATGGGCTTTACTTTATTGAAACTAAGTTTGAATGATGTAAATGACACTGGCATTATAATGATGCCCTTTGCGCGTAAAGCACGGTTTAATTTCTTCTTCGTCTTTTCCTAACATGTCGTCGAAAATGACCAGATGGCTTTAGACTCGGTTCAAATACGATCTCGTCGTCTTTGTCACGAATTTTGTCCACAAACACGATGTAATCGCCTTGACGTTCTCGCAAGAAACTGTACGCCGATTGCCACTCCTTGTAGAACCACACGATCCGTTCAGGTGGATGATCGATCAAATGATGTTTATGTTCGATCAAACGTTTCACAAATTCAGTTTTGCCTGCACCGTACAATTAACATGTTAAGGAGATGGATAATATACAAGGCCTTCCAACTACCACGATCTGAGTGTTACTAGATGACTTTGAAAGTGGAGGAAGTGTGAATAGAGACAGTAGAGGTAGCCATAGTGAACGGAATGTCACTTTTGACACGAAGACAAACAAGACTAGTGTTTTTATACTTTTTCAGGGTACATTTATTTCAAAACATGTTTAAAATAGATCGACACGAAATACTGAAATACGTAAAAGACAAATCGTAATGTACAGCGAGCAAATAAACATCATGACGATCAAAGTCACTGTGCAACACGTTTTTGGCAACAAAGGAGTCCTAGGGATAGTGTGAAATGTTCTTATTTTCTCTACATTGGGAACAGTAACACATTGGGAACAGTAACACATGTGTCCTCCCGGAATGGTCTTTCTGTGATGTCCATGCCAGTCCTGTCCTGAAGGTAGTGGTTGTCATCGGTTACGTGTTCTTCTTTTGGCAATGTCATTAACACAGGTTTACAGGTTACTTTTGTCACTTGATCTGTGAATTTAGGATCACAACGTTTGGGCATAGTTGGCCACATCTTTGGTCCAATCCTCAAAATCCCAACTTTACCAGCCACGTACATCTGTCCAGTGAGGGTGTAAGTCACAAACTACATACACATCTTCGTACACATCTTCGATACCTTGACAAAGCTTGTATTCCCGTAGAGGTCTAGAAGTATCCAGATGAAAACGCAAGGCGTTTAACAGCGTGAGTCTCTCGTGGACATTTAAAGGGACTACTTTCATGTTTTATTTGGTGGTAAGTACAACTGGTAAAGAGCCCACAAGAAACCGGCTGGTAAACGAAATCTCACAAAGGAAGTCACTAAGATATACATCACACATCGACCCAAATTCATGGGACACATTTCATGTAATAAATGTTGGTAGTCCTCAAGCGTTTGGATACTCTCATTGATTTCCTTCCACGGAATCTGGTACATCACCACTTAAAAAAGTTGTGGCGTGGTAACCCTTTTTTATATATTTGTTTGTCGGATGCAATGAGAGTACGTTCGGGACAGAGATGATTGTACTCCAGTGGCGAATATAAATGGCATAGTCACTAACGTGCATTTCTCTCTCCGTTCAGAAGTTTCCTCTTGAATTGTGTTTACACTGTGTAAAAGATGTTGGTAATTATCTAACTCTTTCTCTGGAATTCGTTGCAGTATGTCTACCTTGCAGCAAAAGGAATTAGCCACAACAATCCAATCTTTCTCGCCCACGATCAGTTTGACAATATCTGACCACTGGAACCATTTCACCTGAATCAGTCATCTTTTATCATTCAGGTATCAGTGGCTTAAACAAACAACTGTTACGTAATGAATGCAATTCTTCTTTTTTTCACTTGTAATTTAGACAGCTCTTGGTAAATGAGTTCTCTCAACTACACAGGAAAACCACGAATGTTCTCTTAGTGTCCTCCAAGAATATTTGTGACTGAAGTAGTGTCCTACTATAGCTACTTTTCGTTTACTTTAAAGAAGAAAAGAAAAAAACATAGTTCAAAAGTGGTGAAATTGTTTTGACTTTGCGTTTCGCTTGTATGTTCATCAATTCTTGGTAAAAGCGATCTCTCAAGCAAACCACGAATGTTCACTTGTAAAGTACCCATCCAGAGATTACCAGCTCTGGCTAATTCATCGGCGGTAGGTCCTCCCAGATATTTAGGCCATTTTCCTTGGAAGGTTTGAATCGACTTTCAAAGTTCCAGTATTCAGGCAAACGCACAGAAAAGAATGTTCGCCTTTCACAGGCTCATTTTGATGCGGGTAGGGTGAAATCCGCAGGGGTTGGATCATGTTTGGATGACATCCGAAGGGTGGTAGCTGCATGGTTTCACGTGGAGGATGATATTGACAATGAGTGGCATCGCTTTTGCAACAGTAAGGTTTGACGCGCACAACATCACTTTCCATGGTAGGTGGAGATCGAGTAGTCGTAGCAAAGTTCCCATGATGCCCTGCTGATGTAGTCATAGCAAAGTTTCCATGATGTGATACTGAATCGGTGAGATCACGGCGTACGGCATCCCTGGATTCACAAGGCACAGCATCGCACTCGAGTTTTCTCTCGATTGATACATCCTGTTTACAAAGATTCATCTGTCTTTCTTGGCAATGGTAGTCACAATGAAGTATCGGCCTTGGACGTTGTCCCTTTCTATATGGTGACTAATATCGACGTGTCAGTAGAGCAAAGTGAAGTGGCTGGGAAGTCATACTCGCTTCTCGCACACTAATTGATATATTGTTTGCAAAGGTCGACTGACACAGCTTCTTTCAGCACACCTAAGTTTACCACTCGACTGGTGCGATAACTGAGAGTCAATCCTTTCACTCTACACTCGGCGTGCACTTATTGTGGGTCGCGGTATTCGTAGCAGTAATTTTTAAGACCGCCACTAGCAAAACGTAGAAACTTGTCTCGGTGCTCGTCCGTCGAGGCTCCTAAACGGTCTCCTTACATTTTAGGCTAACAGTCACCCGACCCAGGCTATCGATGTCGATGCAACTGACCGTTTCAAAATACAGCACATTATCTCCTAACAGTTCTAAAACTTCGTACAAATTTAAGCGAGCATGGGCTGTCACTTAAGCCGTAATGATGACATTTCCATATTCATCGGCTTCTACAAAGTCCAGTTCTTCTTTGTAATTGACAATGATCAAATCCTCACGTGTTTCATGTATTTGGATTTGGTTTTGTCGTGAATCATCTGGAAGTAGCGGGAAGGTTCTGTCAAATAATCAGTCTTGTGTAAACATTGTCACTGTGCCATTTTGCCCTGCAAGCAATTCAACATCACTTTGGCAAACGATCGCCTGCCTTCGTATTTTCCCCAAAGTTAGGCATTCCTAATACCAGTGTCTCTCTTTGAATTTCTTTTGGTCTTCGGAAGTGTGGCACAGGGAAGGATAGCTGCTAGCTTCTTGTTTCGGTTTGAAAAAGATATCCACGTAGTCTCCAAAAAATGCCTTTCTGAGTCTCGTCGCACGTTTAGTACTGTTCTGTCTTGGGAAAATGGTACATTTAGTACACTTCTAACAGTTGGCATCCCATATCTGGAGCTTTAAACAATTCCACGGTGACCCAAGTTCCTGTTAAGGCGCGTTCTTCCTGTGTGTTCTGACAAGACTGGTCTTGGTTGCACAGGAAACATCAGTTTTTCTTGGTAATAATGAGGCAAAACGGTATGGAGCAAGTCCGTGGGAGGCAAAACTTTGCACTTAATCAATCCATTGTATTATAGAATGTTCTCAAGGTCCATGTATTCCGTTAGCGACTGCGACTGCCCTGCGGGAAACGACACTATTTGCACACGTAAGGATACAGGGAGCACACGTCGAAGCATTTTGTTTCTTCTCCTTTCTCCTCGTCAAAAGGGTACAGCGAACAAGTGACATTTGTCCAACATCCATACAAACTGTACCTTGGGTTTAGTGGGTCCACCAGGTTGTAACTTTACACGATGTGTTTCAATTCGGGACCAGTTCTCAAACCGTGATTGTACTCATGTTCCCACATTTACACCACTTGGTATCCTTGCTCCTGTAACTTCAAGCGACGATGACAAGTAGCTTGGTTCAAGTCTTTCATGGTCCGTTGTAAAGGCTGATGTTTGTTGTCACGTCGAGGATAGCAGATTGGACATCCGTGAAATAAGCAACTGTTAAACTCGTACACTATCTGAGGGTTTTCTAAGTCCCAGCCATCCGCCCAATACGTTCTGATGGTATTTTCGCCTCCTCTATTGCGGACGTGTTGGATTCATTTTTCTTCCTTGTCGCACAAGTAATTTAGCCAGGGGAGGGCCTTGATGAAGTATTGATGTTTGACAAAGTTCGACGTTTAAAGGATTATTACAGCCATGGTGTTTTCGGGCATGAATAATTGGCGGTGCATTAAGGAAAACGCTTTGGTAATGTGTATGCTTCTTTCAAAGGGTCGATCCACCTGTGCTCCATGAATAATTATCGAACTTTTCAATAGCAACGCCGTAAAATTTCCACGTCAGATCAACAATACATTTAAATTTCTTCCTGAATGGCGAAGGGGTCTGACGTGTGAGTCTGTTACAAAGCGTAGAAAGCTTCTCGTTGTTTGGTACGCATGATGTCGGCGTCGTAGTAGTGAGCCTTAGGCAAATGGAGTACAATAGGGTCGGTATTCAGAATATGCATTAAATAAACC
Organism: Sinohyriopsis cumingii; assembly: GCA_028554795.2. Lineage (NCBI taxonomy): Eukaryota > Metazoa > Mollusca > Bivalvia > Unionida > Unionidae > Sinohyriopsis > Sinohyriopsis cumingii. The sequence goes on from CM068839.1 coordinate 46,538,255, forward strand.
TTTGGCTATTTCTGTCATTCCAAACGGTTTAGGCATACGACTCAAAAGCAAGACCATGTAACTCACTGAATCTTAAAACTGCTCTCGGCCCACTTGCATGAAAATGATTTTGACTCCGTTCAAAGTGACTTTCGGACGTTCGGTACTTTGTTCCGTATATTATCTCTAAAGAAACTGTCCATCGTATCGCCAAAAATTGTTATCCATTACAGTGGCATGGCGAAGAAAATCTCCGTAACGTTCAATGTCCTCTTAGCTCCACATCTCGTCAATGAGGTCTAAGATCCATTGGGCGAAATTGGCTAGCGTGTCGGGTCCCCGAAATTTTTTCCCGTCCTCCAGGAATCTTGCTGGAGTGAGGGTAATTACCAAAGATAGGCTGTTTGGATGCACTTCTCGCACGCTCCGTGAGCCACTCAGAAATTAAGAATGTGAATAGCGGTCTCTTGCATGCATTCGAAAAAAAAGATGAAATTGTCTTTCTTCTGGTCATCTTCCTCTTCTTGTTCGGAGTTCCAAGTCCACGATTTGGCGACAAATGTGAGATCGTTTCATTCCTAAACAGACGTGTAACTTGGCAACATTGGTAGGTATGCTTTGTCGACATGTAAGGCACAATCGCAACAGTTGAGAAGCAATATTCTGCTGTGAACATTGCGTCTTCAGATGTTGTTGGTAACAAGCAGGGCTGACAAACGTGCGCTGACAAGCTAAGCAATTCATAATGGTTGTCCTTCGTCGATAAAGGGTTGAGCGGTCAAAAGTCCCTCATATTTCGATCCACAATGCTTGTGTTGCTCTCGATTGTTATAATCAAAGTAACATTTCTCACAATAATAACCATATCCCAGGAGGTCAGTGATAAAGGTAATAAAATCAAACTGTTCATCGTGATGATAGACGTGTATGTATTTTCAGTCTTTGAAATCTATGCCTCGAAACAATAAAAGCCCGCGCACTTCTTGAGGGCGAACTTTCAAGGTGCATCGTGGAGATTTGATGTCTTGTAATATTTTTCAGGAATACAACTGGGTGTGTCTTTAGATAGTCCAGCTTGCTGTAACAGGAGTTCTGCTTCTTTTAGTTGTTTAGCTCGGTTCGATATTTCAACAATTTGCCAAATTCCTTTTCATCATACCGTGTCGTTCGTCTCTGCTTACGTTTGTCCTACTACGATAGCATGGGCGAAACACATTTGTTCTTGAGGGTTATTAATTTTGAAAAGGTCACGCTTGATGCTACGAAGGTCGTCCACCAATAACACTTTTCTGCATTGTCAAGTCACTTCGGGAAGAAAAACATGAGTCGTGAACAGTGTCGCTTTTCCATCGGGGATGTGAAGCTTGTCGTTAGACTGTAGCACGTGTTAAAACTTGTTGATGACATTGGAAGGTGTCAACTCTGCTGGGCTGCTAAACATGATCCAAACTGGGGACTTAAAACTGTCGTGATGAAAGTAAAGTCCCACGTAATCGACTTCTTCGGCTTCGCAATGCCGTTTCAGTGTGGTTAGCACAGAATCCCACATCTCGTTGATGAATGGTTCTGCTTTCTTTAGCGGTACGTCGGATTTGAAATCTTTAGACTTCACCATGAACGTGTACAACGTAATCCTAAATTTTCTGTCTCTTGAATGTGGTATTACTTTTCAGGGTTTGATGATGGTGGCGAACTTTCTTGGGGTGTAAACTCTCTGGGTCTGGATTCGGGCTCACTCATATCATCTTCAGTATCGCTGGCATGAACTTGAGCAAGGACTTCAGCTTTTGTGCGAGTCGATAAATCAAGTGTCTGCCTCTTACATTCTTCTCCTTTCTCCACGAAATGACGCGATTGTTTCATCTTGACTGCAACACAACAAATGACTATATTTTAAACGCCATCGGTCTCTGTATCAATGTCGAACCAGTGTCTTCCACATATTAAGTGTCAGTGTCGTCCCTCCCAGTATTCATTTCACTTTCAAACCGATCAAAACGATCGAAGAGCCCAAACAGGTCGCACTTCTGTTCAAAGCTTTGCGATGTGTCATACGAAGGTTTTCTTCAGACAAGCAAACGGATTGTACTCCACCTTTCGAGATAAAAGTCGTGATAATTGCCATGCATGTAATAAGAAAGGGCATTGGGCTACATAGTGTCCAGACCGTCAAAAAGCAAAGACAGGTCTCAGAAGAGACCAAAGGCAAGATATCTGTTATCATTGTCAAGAGAAAGGATATTGGTCTTCAGAATGCTCTAACAAAACAACAGGAGCAAGAGGAAGATAGAGGTTCAGAACGGGAAGAAGAGGTACCCTCCCAAAAGGAAGAACCCAGATACGTACAGAGAGAGAAGAAAAGAAGACGAGGAGAAAGTGAAGAAGAGGAGGAAAAACCTGTGAAAGTGAAGAAATTCAAAAAATAGACAGTACAAATAAGACAGAGAAGATGTGGACTAACGTTGAATCATCTACCCTCGTATCGTTGAAGCTGTTCCGTAGAGACTTACCCACGTATGCTAGATCATCATGGCCAATCATCCGGATGACCGATACAAGAGTTTGGAAACGAATATTATATGCGGAGAGACAAGGCTATCTGAAGAGAGTCTTCATCTACGGTCCAGAAGTCAGAAGAAGTTTGAGGAAGAGAAGAAGACCTATGCGATGCCATCAGTGTTAACGGAATGATGTAAACAAAAAGATAAATGCCTCGAAGGGATTTTTATTCTCTTTGCCATATATGTGTTTGATGTTAATCAATCTTTGTATATGTGTTGTACGCGTTATATATATATATATATATATATATATATATATATATATATATATATATATATATATATATATATATATATATATATATATATATATATATATATATGTCTCTCCTGTATTTTTGTCTCCCTAGAGTAGCGCTTATTCAGGCCAACCCTTTATTACATTGTTTCCAATGTTAAGTACCGTGACATCACCTCAACTCAACTGTTCCATTCCTATTGTCACTAAACAGGAACACCCACCACTTTCCCTTGTCCGTATACTGTCCCAATATTACCCATGTTAATTCCCATTGTCCGTATATTGTCCCAGGGGGTCTGAAAATCTTGTCCGTATATCGTCCCACGAGGTATTTAATTTGGATTTCCATTGCCCGTATATCTTCCCCTATTACTACTGAAGGCTTGTACCAGATGACGTATGTAACAGATTACCCAATGGAAGGTACGTCTTATAGCAAGTTATCCTATGGGAAAAACGTCTTATAACATTCCAGAGCAAATGACTATATTTGTTCCTTTCGTGATCCGCAGTGTTGTTAGGAATATAGGAGATCCTTAAGTTCGGTATTGACAAGCAAACGAGAGGTTTCTTCTAATTGAAATTGTTGTGGAAACGTTAATAAGGTTGTTAACGCCCTGACCATAAACCTTTAAATTTTCATTTAACTTTGATGAACTCATACTGAAGTGTGTTCATTTGTTTACAAACGCAGGCAAAACCATTTGGAGATATATTAGGATCATGGAAAATGGATGCAAAGCAACGTGATGAGAAACAATGCAATTCATGCAAAAAAGAATCACACCAACTCACCTGTCACTGTCACTCTTGACACTTCATACTAGCCGCCTTCTCTTATAATATTCCTCATCATCATACCTCCTCTTATAATATTACTCATCATCATACCTCCTCTTATAATATTCATCAACACACTTTCTCTTATAATATTCCTCATCATCATACCTCCTCTTATAATATTACTCATCATCATACCTCCTCTTATAATATTCATCATCAACACACCTTCTCTTATAATATTCCTCATCAGCATACCTCCTCTTATAATATTACTCATCATCATACCTCCTCTTATAATATTCATCATCAACACACCTTCTCTTATAATATTCGTTATCATCATTCCTCCTCTTATAATATTATTCATCATCATATCTCCTCTTATAATATTCATCATCAACACACCTTCTCTTATAATATTCATTATCATCATTCCTCCTCTTATAATATTCCTCATCATCATACCTCCTCTTATAATATTCATCATCATACCTCATCTTATAATATTCATCATCAACACACCTTCTCTTATGATATTCATTATCATCATTCCTCCTCTTATAATATTACACATCATCATACCTCCTGTTATAATATTCTTCATCATCATACCTCCTCCAATACTATTCCTCATCAACATACCTCCTATTGTAATATTCCTCCTCATCTAGCATCCTCTTATAATATTCATCATGATCCAATACATCATGCTTCAGATCCTTTTATCAGACATTTAAAATTCAACAGACTTATGTAGATGAAGTGGATAAAGATATTTATTAGTATGCCTGTTGTATAAAGCTATATGGGATAATGATGTCTGAGATACTCGAGGCAAACGTCGAAACAAGCAAAGTTGCTTTAGGTTTTGCTCTACTGGTTAATGCACTTCAGTATTTCCCTCTGAGAATTTATTCCTTAAAATATATCTTGCATTATTTAAGTTAGTCCAATATTATCTGAGAAATTTTTGGTATTGTGACATAAGGTGTACATTTAGCCACCAGCTTTATATATACAAGAAATTATCTGAAATTAAATTCTTCAAAATAAAGGACTATTAACGCTTTTTGATACACACGTCTTTAAAATTGAAATTGAATCTTTGAGCCGTTAAACAATTTTTTTGTGTGTAAATTATTATCATAGATTCAGATGAAATCTAGCACTGCTGCCGTGGCGTTTTTTTATAAACGAAATATTTCGATAATGTGGCAGCCTTAACAAGTGTCACATGTTTCTTTATTGTTTCTGCATGTATTTGATTAAATATTGATTTCACTTGTAGCCATGGTGTGATTACACTAGCCACCTTATTCATTCCAGTCATGACCTCGTAATACATAGACATTGAACTCACACCTCAGCAACTCAGAAAATCACTTGAAAAAATGCAATGGTAGACATGAAATTGTGGAAAGATGAGTGTTGTATGATTTTTACAGATTGTTTCTTATATGAAAGTTACTGTGTTGATAAAGAATGTCCCGTCAATGCCGAAATTGTATATACTTCCGCTCCGACTCTTTTTGGCACGATCTAGAATGTATTATGTTTGCAAATGTATTGCTGGATCCAGATATAAAAGGGAAATAATAATTAGCACACAGTGATAACAGTGACATACTAATTAGCACACAGTGATGGAAATGACATAATAATTTAGCATAATAGAAGCAGTAACAGTGTAATTAACCCACAGTAGTAGCAGTGACATACTAGCTAGGGCACAGTGGTAGCAGTGACATAATAGCTAGGGTACAGTGGTAGCAGTGACATAATAGCTAGGGCAAAGTGGTAGCAGTGACATAATAGCTAGGGCACAGTGGTAGCAGTGACATAATAGCTAGGGCACAGTAGTAGCAATGGCATCATAATTAGAGGACAGTGGTGGCAGGCACATATTAATTATGGCAGAATAGTAGTGGTGACATGATAGCAAAAATGGCCAAGTAGTAGCGGTGATATAATAATTAGCCTACAAAGGTAGCAATGACACGGTAATCGCATGATATGTTATTTTCAGCACAAGGAACACTTTTGCAATTGGATGAACTAACCAATGATAACAGGATTAAGATGAAATTCGTCTGCTTCCATTTTTTATTTTGTGCACTCTAACCGTAATTCAGATGCTTTAGTTCTGATAGCCAACGTTTTGAAATTGTGCTCTTTTATGTCATCAATAAATATGAAATTCAGGTAAGTGTTGAAGGAATTTGTATTATACCTCACTAAAATAATATAATAGTGTCGGGCTTTTAAAACCATTTTGCAGAGTTAAATGCCTGGTAGGATTAAAAACTCATTAAAGGTCACGTGTCTTCATTCATTAAGTTATATGTGTGTCATTTTAATTGTAATTCATTCTAAATCTCAATAATGAAAATGCCTGTTAATGTATAGTGAATATCTAATTATTTTGTTGTAAATAAACGTGTTGGTTTGAACCCGAATTCCACAAAGGTCTCTATTTTGTAATGTTCATTGTTAAATGGCAGAGGTTGATAACTTGCTTCCACAGTAAATGGTGATTTACAAGTGTTCCCATAATTATAATGTAAAACAATTGATTTCACTGAGTAATCACATTTGTTATACCATATCAAACATTATCAGTTTTCTACTACATTATGTTTGTTTCCCTCTACATAACATGTTTAGCTATGCAATATGGCAATTAAATTCTCATATGATAATGTATCAATATAATGAGCACTAACCTAGAGTGAAATTATCATATGGCAGCTGTACCATGTTCGATCCGCTTCTTTAAGTACATTAATTGCTTGTTTTAGCTGAATATAAATTCGTTCTTTTCATTTTTTTGCGGGAATTATGTTATACCCTTCATCAAACGCATCAGAAAAGTATGAAGTATTCTTGAAAGGTAATAAATAACTAGGCCCATGGTGTTACGCATTCGTCGTTATCACGTTATCTAAGCTCCATATTCCCACCAGTGCGCTGTCATATTGAGCGCTCTCCGACCATTGCCAGCCAATTAAATTCAGTAAAGCGCTGTATTATCGATATTTTCGGGGAGCTTCGCTCGTTACCACTGTCACCACTATCACTTCTCAACCGGCGTCCTGACAGTTCTGTGAAATACACATAGCGTTTCTCTCTCTCTCTGTCTCTCTCTCTCTCTCTCTCTCTCTCTCTCTCTCTCTCTCTCTCCAATTGGACCGAATACCAGGCTGGACACAAACAACGGACATTATGAATAGCGAATAATCAACGCCATCACCAAACCAAATAATACAAATTATATCCCATTTACGTTATGCATGAAGGTACTAAGAATGTATTAGAACATCATGGTGTAACATGATAATAAAGATATTTGCAAATACTATTAATAGTAATCAGTTGCGGAACATGTACTTGGATAAATGGTATCCGAAAAATTGTGTACATTTCATACAATGGTGTTTCGTTGATAAGAATGCATTAAGAGATTGAGACTTTGTCAGTGACACGCTGGACGCATCATGATTAATTCGATTGTCTTTTAATGTTCCTTATGTATTGCTAATAGGGTAAGTAGGTCCACCGCATGTTTGATTTTCAGAAGAATCTCGAGTTAATCGAATTGTAGTGGTTTCGAATCTAGCGTTGTTTTCTTTTTTGTGGATATGGGTTTTTGTGGTTATTCATTTGTTTACAAAAATCAAGTGATTCGCCAACACATTGGGTGGCACACATCTTGCACTTTAGAAGTATTATTACATTTTGGGTTAAAAATTATGACTTCAGATTGGTGGTCTATACTATATCACCACCGAAATTTCGTACATTGTGCTCTCCAGACATTAGGATGATTTATTCTAGTGCCAATTTTTCCATAATGTTTTGTACGTTTGGGTAGTAGGCTGGATAGCAAGGGCACTCGCTTGCTGAATTTATTGGTTTTGTATTTCAGGAAGAATCGCGTGCTCTTGTTTTGTTAATAGCCTTCTCGACGTAGTTATTTCTGTGTCTTGCTCTTTTAAGGTGCCTCCATGGATCATTACGGCAACGAAAACTGATTATTGTGCGTTCGTTGTGAAATCCTGACATGCGTCATAGTTTTGTTTTCAAAGACCAGTCCATGCCCTTCTAATGTTGCCATTTACATTTCAGGATGGTTGAATTCGACAATTAAGGCTATTTCTGTCCGTTATTACGGCTTTCCATTGTGTCTAAATATCAACCAATCTACACATATATGAAATAAAGCGTGTGTGCTTTTTATCAAGAAGCACATTAATTTTCTAGAGCGGAATATTGAATTTGAAAGGTATCATTGAGATGCTAGAGGGGCTGTTCATAATGGAATTAGTAAGTATGCATTGTCCATTTTAGAGTATAACATGGTTGTTTCATTTTACAATGTTAGGCTATATTATCACGTGTATGTTGCATGAAACACCGGGATAGCTTACAAAATTTACATTTCAGACATTTATGGTGCTATTCTGAATACCAAATACTGGGCATAAAATTAGAAGAAAACAAACCAAATACATACAGTATGTCTGCAAACGGTTTGACAGAGCACAAATGAAACCTTTGAATCCGAGAGCGTAGCCTCCTTATGTATGACTATTACATATCTAGTAATCCTAATAAGCACTTCAACAGTAACTATACAAAAATCCTTCTTTAGATGAATCAGTATTCCGGAACAGTTGGTATAAACATGAGATCACTAATGTCTTAAATATCCGATGTTATGGTACTGAAGATAAAGCAAGCATATCAATAATACTGTTACTTGAAATGAGTCTCATTCCGAGTGATGGCTCTATAGTCCTTGTTTATCTCTGTTTCCAAGGACCTGTATGCAACAATAATTGTAAACTGAAAGTTTCTTTAACTCGCAAAGAAACCCAATAATTTTTTCTGTAAGCATCTAATAACCACGTGACACTATACTTCTATACTTAAACACCTTCATGTTTTCTTCTTTTGACTTCAAATGTATACGACTTGTTAACAAGTTTTATCGAGCCGAGTACTTCACAAAATGCATACAAAAAACAAGATCCCAATGCCCAGTACTAAGAATTATATATCAAATAACTAAATGCGTATCTCTACAAATATAAGAGAAGTCCCTATCACAAACCAATTAAAGAGGGTCCATCATAAGAAACTAATCCACGATATCATCAAGCCCTATAAATACGTCACATTATAGCGTATACTCATTAATTGGATGATTAATTGAGTTGAAAATATCTTCCCAACACTGACATCAACTTACCTTTAAATTCGAACAGCGTTACAAACGGAGACGCAGATGTAAGTAACAAAACTTACATTATTCTTGACTTATTTCATCTAGTACATCATATTACCAATCTGGCGACACAATGACACATATGAATGCCCCAGCGATGACCAACGCACGCGTTGTACTGTCCCCTCGGACGACAAAATCGCACGTTCTTCTGCCGGCTTGGTGACAAAACCATACAGTATTCTGTCGGTCTGGTGTAAAAACTGCACAGTCTTCTGCCCTCTAACTACAAACTCAAAGCTTCCTCTGCCGTCTGACGACAAAACCACATATTCGAGTATGTGTGGCAAAAACGTCAATGATGGGTTGACCTTACGGTACTTTCGTTGACCCGCTTTATCATATCGGTTCTTTGCAAACCCGCTTGCAACTTCAGGAGTTAACAAAGTTCCATTTTCTTTTATTCAGATATAATTTAATATTGATTATTTTTTTAATACATTCATTAGGATTAATAAATTACTTATTTGCTTTTCGCTTTGTATTCACCACTTTGGATTTTTGTGAACTCATTTCAAAACATTCTGAATTTTATGATTGTGTTATGTCAGGACATTGAAGGCTATTTTGATTTATTCGGAGCATTCTATAATTTTTGACCATTTGATATGGCATATAATCACTTGGGTTTTAATTAACACTACTGTTTATTTCTTTTTGATTTTTACTTTGTACTTTATAGAAATAAACTAATTGTTCATTTTACAAAAATCGCGAGGCCCCGAGTGGCCGAGTGGTCTAAAGCGCTCTCCGTTACAGATCACTGCCATCTCACCTCTGTCTGCGGCGGTTCGAGTCTCGGATTCAGCCAATGTGGGTATGTGAGAAAGCTTGCCATTAGCTTCTCGACTGTCGGTGGTTCTTTCTGGGGATTTCCCGGGTTCTTCCTCCACCATTAATACTGGCCGCCATGTATAGCCTATCGTGTGCTGAAAAATGGCGTTAAGCCCCACAACAACAACAACTACTACTAAAATCGCTGCTTTCGCTTTCTTTCTGTTACTTAATTTAATGCCAAGAGCCGTAAGATCTTAATATTAACTTGTCGACAATTGGGGGAGATAACACTTTCATGACGATAATTTTTTGAATACTTTTGTGAATAAAAATAATAAAGCAGAGACATACTATGATAATTTATTTTTGGAATACTTATATGCAGACACAATCTTACTGCAGAGTCAGACCATATGAATATATTGCGGTAAAATTAGTCAGATTGTATTTGTCAATAAAATCAGATTGTACTTGTACGTTAGATTGTACTTGTCAATGAAGTCCGATTATACTTGTCATTGAACTTCTATTGCACTTGTCAAAAGTCTAATTGTTCTTGTCAAAGTCCTGTTTGACTTATCAAAGTCCGATTGTACTTGACAAATAAGTCCGATTGTACTTATCGCAAAGTCTGATACTATTTATTAAGGTCCGATTGTACTTGTCACATAAATCAGATTGTGCTTGTCACTTAAATCAGATTGAACCTGACACATAAATCAGATTGTACTTGTCACATAAATAAGATTGAACTTGTCATATAAATCAAATTGTACCTGTCACATAAATCAGATTGTACTTGTCACATAAATCAAATTGTCCTTGTCACATAAATCCGATTGACTTATCAAAGTCCGATTGTACTTGACAAATAAGTCCGATTGTACTTATCGCAAAGTCTGATACTATTTATCAAGGTCAGATTGTACTTGTCACATAAATCAGATTGTACTTGTCACATAAATCGGATTGCACGTATCGTATAGATCCGATTGTACTTGTTACTTAAATCAGATTGTACTTGTCACATACGTCAGATTGTACTTGTCACATAAGTCAGATTGTATTTGTCACATTAGTCAGATTGTACTTGTTACATAAGTCAGATTGTACCTGTCACATAAGTCAGATTGTACTTGTCATATAAATCAAGTTGTACCTGTCACATAAATCAGATTTGTATTTGTTACATAAATCAGATTGTACTTGTCACTTAAATCAGATTGAACCTAACACATAAATCAGATTGTATTTGTCACATAAGTCAGATTCAACTTGTCAGACTGTAGTTGTCACATAAATAAGATTAATCTTGTCATATCAATTAAATTGTACCTGTCACATAAATCAGATTGTATATGTCACATAAATCAAATTGTACTTGCCACATAAGTCAGATTGTACTTGTCACATAAGTCAGATTGTATTTGTCACATAAATCAAATTGTCCTTGTCACATAAATCCGATTATACTTGTCACTTAAATCAGACTGTGCTTGTCACATAATTGAGATTGTACTTGTCACATAAGTCAGATTGTACTTGTCATATAAATGCGATTGTACTTGTCACATAACTCAGATTGAATTTGTTATATAAACGAAATTGTACCTGTCACATAAATCAGATTGTATTTATCACATAACTTAAGTTGTACTTGTCACATAAGTCAGATTTTACTCAGATTGAACTTGTCATATAAATGAAATTATGCCTGTCACATAAATCAGATTGTATTTGTCACATACATCAAATTGTACTTGTCACATAAATCAGATTGTACTTGTCACATAAGTTAGATTGTACTTGTCAGATTTTACTTGTCACATAAGTCAGATTGAACTTGTAATATAAATGAAATTGTACCTGTCACATAAATCAGTTTGTATTTGTCACATAAATCAAATTGTACTTGCCACATAAGTCAGATTGTACTTGTCACATAAGTCAGATTGTACTTGTCATATAAATCAAAATTGCACTTGTCACATAAATCAGATTTGCATTTGTTACATAAATCAGATTGTACTTGTCACATAAACCAGATTGTACTTGTCACATAAACCAGATTGAACTTGTCACATGAGTCAGATTGTACTTGTCAGAAATATATGACTATGTTTTTTGACACGAAATTTGGATGTATGATTATTATTGATCTTAGTCTTAACAATGAGGAGTATAACATGCATTATTTATTATTGATTTGAGCCTTAATTGATTTGAGCCTTAACAATGAGGACTATGACATGCATTATTTATTATTGATTTGAGCCTTAATTGATTTGAGCCTTAACAATGAGCACTGTGAAATACATTATTTATAATTGATATAACAAGTTGCATTATAGAATGCATTATTTATTACCAATTGTAGTCTTAACATTTAGCACTATGACATGCATTATTTGTTACTGATTTGAGACTTTACAATCAGTAATATGACATGCATTATTTATACTTGATTTAGCAAGTGGCACTATAACATGCATTATTTATTATTGATTTGAGATTGTACAATGAGCACTATGAAATACATTATTTAAAATTAATATAACAAGTGGCACTATAGAATGCATTATTTGTTACTGACTTGAGAATCAGTTCTATAACAAAGATTATTTATTATTGATTCCTGACTTAACACTTAATTCTATATAATTTAGTATGTGTTTCTGACTTAAAAATGAGCGCTACAACATGCACTGTGTTACTGATTTAACAATCAGTGCTATAACAAACATTATTTATTATTGATTTCTGACTTAAGAATAAATTACATAATATGAAGCATGTGTTATTGATTTAACAATGAACACTACAACATACATTATGTGTTATGGATTTAAGAATGAACACTCTACCATGCATTATTCATTATTGATTTAACACTGATCACTATACCACGCATTATTTGCTATTTATTTCCGACTTAAACATGATTTTTTCTACCTGCCTTATTTATTACTTATTTAACAATGAGTACTATAATATGCAATATTTGTTATTGATTTAACAATGAGTACTATAATATGCATTATTTGTTTCTGACTTTACGCAGAATTCTATAACATGCATTATTTATTATTGATTTAATAATGAGTACTATGATACGCATTATTTGTTATTGATTTAACAATGAGTACTATAATATGCATTATTTACTATTGCTTTAACAATGAGTACTATAATATGCAATATTTGTTATTGATTTAACAATGAGTACTATAATATGCATTATTTATTATTGATTTAATAATGAGTACTATGATACGCATTATTTGTTATTGATTTAACAACGAATTATTCTATAAAATGCATTATTTATTATTGATTTAATAATGAGTACTATAATATGCATTATTTGTTATTGATTTAACAATGAATTATATAACATGAATTATTTATAACTGATTTAACAATAAATGCTATAATATACAATATTTGTTTTCGACTTAATAATGAATTATATAACATGCATTATTTATTATTGATTCAGCAAAGAATTTTAAAACATGCATTATTTATAACTGATTTAACATGATTACTATAAGATATAATATTTGTTATTGACTTGACAATGAATTATATAACATACATTATTTGTTATTGATTTAACAATGAATTCTATAACATGCATTATTTATAACTGATTTAACAATGAGTATTATATTATGCATTATTTGTTACTGATTTAAGTATTAACAAGTAGTAATAGAATATGCCTTAATTTTTTAAAATTTAACAATGAAAACATTTTATGTAAATCATTACAGAACCTAAGTGTGTTTTTGGAAGATCACAACGACGCAAAACATGGCAAGCTTTTTCTAGAACCGTAGTACTATCGATTGACCTCTTGCGCCGATGTTGACGGCTAGAATTTGTCAATTAACTTAATCAAACACGTAACATTATGACAACAAAGTGCATTTTTTCTCTTGGGATTGAAGCCAACGCATTATAGGATATTCATTAAAGGCCTGAGCAACGGTATAAATATCAGGTCCCGTCATAATAGTATAATCTCATGCCAACACTGTCCAATGTTGCTTATATGTGTTTTGATTTCAGCTCTTTATTCATTAAATATCCATATGACTATATGAATGAATGATAATGTCGACCTTACCATGTTTGTTTAATATACATCTAATTGAATGATGACACAGAACTATAAAAACTGCGCGAAACGCAAATATCATTAAACACCATAACAGATCTACATAAACATTATACATCAGTACAGATATATATCAATATTATGCGTCATTACTTGTCTACATAAATATTATACGCCATTAAATATCTATATAAATCTTATACATCATTACTTGTCAACATAATTACAGATCACTATCAACATGAAACATCATTACATATTTATATCAACATTATACATCATTACAGTTTATATTGACATTAAATATCATTAAACATCGTTATATATTTATTTCAACAGTATACGTCATTACAGATCTATATTAATATTATACGTCATTAAAGATGTTTATCAACATTATGCATCATTACGGATCTATGTCAACATTATACATCATTTCAGATTTATATGAACATTATACATGATTACAGATCTATTTCAACATTAAACATCGTTAAAGATCTATATCAACGTTGTACATCGCCACAGAGTTAAAGCTGAATTTAACACCATTACAGATCTTTATCAAAATTAAACACCATTACACACCTATATGAACATTATACTACATAACAGATCTATATGAACGTTATAAAACATTACATATCGATGTCAGAATTAAACATCATTACAAATCTATATCAACTTTATACGTCATTAAATATCTATATCAACGTTATACAACAATACAGATCTATATCAACATTAAACCTCATTAATCTTTATCAATACTATACATCACACACACACACACACACACACACACACACACACACACACACACACATATATATATATATATATATATATATATATATATATATATTATACATCGTCACAGATTTTTATCGATATTGATCATCATTATAGATCTATATCAACATTATACATCATTACAGATCTATATCAACATTATGTATCATTACAGATCTATATCAACATTATACATCATTACAGATCTATATCAACATTACACATCATTACAGATCTATATCAACATTATATATCATTACAGATCTATATCAACATTATATATCATTACAGATCTATATGAACGTTATACATGTTTATGGATCTATATCAACATCATACATCATTACAGATCTATATCAACATTATACATCATTACAGACCTATATCGTTATTATACATCATTCCCGATATATATCAACATTATTTATTATTATAAATCTATATCGACATTAAACATAGTTACTGATTTATTTCAACATTACACATCGTTATAGGTCTGTATAAACAGTATACATAATTACTGATTTATTTCAACATTACACATCGTTATAGGTCTGTATAAACAGTATACATCATTACTTTTCTTTATCAACATTACACATCATCAGAGATCTGTATCAACATTATCGATCATTACAAATCTAAATCAACATTATACATCATTAAAGATCTACATCAAAATTATGTATCATTAGAAATTTATATCAATAGTATACATGACTACCTTTCTACATAAATATTATAATCTATTCCAGATCTATATTAATATTGTGTATCAATACATATCTGTATCATCATTATACATCGTTACAGATATATATCAACATTATACAAGATTACATATCTATAGCAGCATTATACATCATTACATATATATATATATATATATATATATATATATATATATATATATATATATATATATATTAACATTATACATCATTACACAAATATATCAAGATTATACATCATTACAAACACAAACACACACACACACACACACACACATATATATATATATGAATGTATATATAAACATTATACGTCATGACAAATCTGTTTCGATAATTATCATCATTATAGATCTATATCAACATAAAACATCTTTACAGATCAATAAATAAAACACAATTTGCGTCATTATAGATCTGTATCTACTTTATGCATTATTACAGATCTATAACAACATTATACATCATTACAAATCTATATGGACTTTATTCATCATTGCAGATCTGTATCAAGTTTATACATTATTCCAGATCTATATCAAGATTATACATCATTACAGATCTATATCAACATTATACATCATTACAGATCTATATCAACATTATACATCATTGCAGATCTATATCAACATTATACATCATTACAGATCTATATCAACATTATACATCATTACAGATCTATATCAACATTATACATCATTACAGATCTATATCAAGATTATACATCATTACAGATCTATATCAAGATTATACATCATTACAGATCTATATCAACATTATACATCATTACAGATCTATATCAACATTATATATCATTACAGATCTATATCAACATTATACATCATTGCAGATCTATATCAACATTATACATCATTGCAGATCTATATCAAGATTATACATCATTACAGATCTATATCAACATTATACATCATTGCAGATCTATATCAACATTATACATCATTACAGATCTATATCAACATTATACATCATTGCAGATCTATATCAACATTATACATCATTGCAGATCTATATCAAGATTATACATCATTACAGATCTATATCAAGATTATACATCATTACAGATCTATATCAAGATTATACATCATTACAGATCTATATCAACATTATACATCATTACAGATCTATATCAACATTATACATCATTACAGATCTATATCAACATTATACATCATTACAGATCTATATCAACATTATACATCATTACAGATCTATATCAAGATTATACATCATTACAGATCTATATCAAGATTATACATCATTACAGATCTATATCAAGATTATACATCATTACAGATCTATATCAAGATTATACATCATTACAGATCTACATAAACATTATACATCAGTACAGATATATATCAATATTATGCGTCATTACTTGTCTACATAAATATTATACGCCATTAAATATCTATATAAATCTTATACATCATTACTTGTCAACATAATTACAGATCACTATCAACATGAAACATCATTACATATTTATATCAACATTATACATCATTACAGTTTATACTGACATTAAATATCATTAAACATCGTTATATATTTATTTCAACAGTATACGTCATTACAGATCTATATTAATATTATACGTCATTAAAGATGTTTATCAACATTATGCATCATTACGGATCTATGTCAACATTATACATCATTTCAGATTTATATGAACATTATACATGATTACAGATCTATTTCAACATTAAACATCGTTAAAGATCTATATCAACGTTGTACATCGCCACAGAGTTAAAGCTGAATTTAACACCATTACAGATCTTTATCAAAATTAAACACCATTACACACCTATATGAACATTATACTACATAACAGATCTATATGAACGTTATAAAACATTACATATCGATGTCAGAATTAAACATCATTACAAATCTATATCAACTTTATACGTCATTAAATATCTATATCAACGTTATACAACAATACAGATCTATATCAACATTAAACCTCATTAATCTTTATCAATACTATACATCACACACACACACACACACACACACACACACACACACACACACACACATATATATATATATATATATATATATATATATATATATATATATATATATATATATATATATATATATATATATATATATATTATACATCGTCACAGATTTTTATCGATATTGATCATCATTATAGATCTATATCAACATTATACATCATTACAGATCTATATCAACATTATGTATCATTACAGATCTATATCAACATTATACATCATTACAGATCTATATCAACATTACACATCATTACAGATCTATATCAACATTATATATCATTACAGATCTATATCAACATTATATATCATTACAGATCTATATGAACGTTATACATGTTTATGGATCTATATCAACATCATACATCATTACAGATCTATATCAACATTATACATCATTACAGACCTATATCGTTATTATACATCATTCCCGATATATATCAACATTATTTATTATTATAAATCTATATCGACATTAAACATAGTTACTGATTTATTTCAACATTACACATCGTTATAGGTCTGTATAAACAGTATACATAATTACTGATTTATTTCAACATTACACATCGTTATAGGTCTGTATAAACAGTATACATCATTACTTTTCTTTATCAACATTACACATCATCAGAGATCTGTATCAACATTATCGATCATTACAAATCTAAATCAACATTATACATCATTAAAGATCTACATCAAAATTATGTATCATTAGAAATTTATATCAATAGTATACATGACTACCTTTCTACATAAATATTATAATCTATTCCAGATCTATATTAATATTGTGTATCAATACATATCTGTATCATCATTATACATCGTTACAGATATATATCAACATTATACAAGATTACATATCTATAGCAGCATTATACATCATTACATATATATATATATATATATATATATATATATATATATATATATATATATATATATATATATATATATATATATATATATATATATATATATTAACATTATACATCATTACACAAATATATCAAGATTATACATCATTACAAACACAAACACACACACACACACACACACACATATATATATATATGAATGTATATATAAACATTATACGTCATGACAAATCTGTTTCGATAATTATCATCATTATAGATCTATATCAACATAAAACATCTTTACAGATCAATAAATAAAACACAATTTGCGTCATTATAGATCTGTATCTACTTTATGCATTATTACAGATCTATAACAACATTATACATCATTACAAATCTATATGGACTTTATTCATCATTGCAGATCTGTATCAAGTTTATACATTATTCCAGATCTATATCAAGATTATACATCATTACAGATCTATATCAACATTATACATCATTACAGATCTATATCAACATTATACATCATTGCAGATCTATATCAACATTATACATCATTACAGATCTATATCAACATTATACATCATTACAGATCTATATCAACATTATACATCATTACAGATCTATATCAAGATTATACATCATTACAGATCTATATCAAGATTATACATCATTACAGATCTATATCAACATTATACATCATTACAGATCTATATCAACATTATATATCATTACAGATCTATATCAACATTATACATCATTGCAGATCTATATCAACATTATACATCATTGCAGATCTATATCAAGATTATACATCATTACAGATCTATATCAACATTATACATCATTGCAGATCTATATCAACATTATACATCATTACAGATCTATATCAACATTATACATCATTGCAGATCTATATCAACATTATACATCATTGCAGATCTATATCAAGATTATACATCATTACAGATCTATATCAAGATTATACATCATTACAGATCTATATCAAGATTATACATCATTACAGATCTATATCAAGATTATACATCATTACAGATCTATATCAAGATTATACATCATTACAGATCTATATCAACATTATACATCATTACAGATCTATATCAACATTATACATCATTACAGATCTATATCAAGATTATACATCATTACAGATCTATATCAAGATTATACATCATTACAGATCTATATCAAGATTATACATCATTACAGATCTATATCAAGATTATACATCATTACAGATCTATATCAACATTATACATCATTACAGATCTATATCAACTTTATACATCATTACAGATCTATATCAACATTATACATCATTACAGATCTATATCAACATTATACATCATTACAGATCTATATCAAGATTATACATCATTACAGATCTATATCAACATTATACATCATTACAGATCTATATCAACATTATACATCATTACAGATCTATATCAACATTATACATCATTGCAGATTTATATCAACTTTATACATCATTGCAGATTTATATCAACTTTATACATCATTACAGTTTATATCAACATTATATATATATCAGCATTGTACATTATTATATATCTATATTAACATTATGCATTATTACAGATCAATAACAATATTATGGCGTTTTACATGTTTACATAAATATTATAGACCAATTCAGATTTATTTAAACATTAAACATCATTACACATCTACTTCTGCATTATTGAATATGGTGTAGACTTTAGAAGTAACACACAATGTCTTTACAAATGTTCCTTTTTGCTGTATTTGCATCACCAACCCAAATGTCTTTGCTAATTACGATATCAGTTGATGTTGAAATCGATTAGTATAATAATTAAACCTGACAGGCGTAATTTGAGAGAAATGTGAGGAAATATGTTATGTATATTTTTTTTGCATTGCTTTTAGCTATTATATATTATTTTTTGTTTGTTGCATTATACGCTATTATGATGTAGCATTGTATATTCTACTTAAACTTGTCCTATTTCAAATTTATTTTCCACTGAATTATTATTTAGGTGTATGGATTTAAAATTTGGAGCATTATTAATAGGGTCTATGTTATTGGCATTTCCATGGTTCCGTTTTTCACACCTACACGATGCATTCTAAGAAAACTTTTTTGTTGAGTTTTGTAAAGCTTATTGTCTTTCACTCTTTTCTCCTACTTATTTTCAGAGCATAGATTTGTAGCAAATGACAAAAAGACAAGGATAAATGATACCTTTATAAATATGCGTGTTTCTGAATGTATTTTCGTTCATGTGTATGTACATATATACTTTAGTCAAAAGGCGACATGTCTATGCCACTGTTATGGATTTCTAGACTGCCATCAAATTCACTTTCCCATATATATGTGCTTTTCATTGATCGACCTCAATTATATTGACTATTCTGAATAATTTTACCGTTGATCAAATAAATCCTCTACGAATGTAATTACTTCAACATCAATGATTCATTGGTCTTGTGTGAATGCCGCAAACTATTTATCATGGTTTTCCTTTATAATCAAATGCAAACTCGGCGGTGTTATAAAAAATGTGTTATTCTTATTAAGAATTAGTACATGTATTCTTTTATGCTCCGTGCTATTATAGGATTGCCAGACTTCAAAGCACAAGCGTAGGAGGAATGTGACCTATAAGAGACAAAACGTCAGCGAGAGGAGGTATAAACAAGGATTCATCCGGACGGGCATCTCTTAAGTATACCACAGCAGGTAAGTGAATTAATAAACATAAATGCATGAATGACTTTCTCTTCCGAAAAGTGTAATTAGTGATATGATGACTCATATACCTTTCTGTGTTAAAGTATAGTTCGATGGTTACCCTTCATACCATTCAGAAATGTTCAGTGTCAGGATGATTTGCGATTTGTTGAGTCTTATCAAATTCGATGTAATAGCTATGTATGTCATTTATTTATGTCATTCTATCTCACATACTGCCATGGCAAGTCATTTTCTAGGATAAGACAATGCTCGAAAATGTTTTGATATTAGACTCAAATTATCTGTTGAAATTGGTTCTTTTGGTTTTAATTTTTTCCCTTGACATAATTTATTTTTTTTCCCTTGACATACAATAGCTTTGATTTTATAAGTATTTTAACTCTACAATGTTACATTTTAGTTAAATATTCTACTTAATAAAGTTTTCAAATATAACAGAATATGGTTTTGTAATTATAAGCAGGAGATATATCTATAAAATGTTATGTGGGTACCATTGTTTGATACTGAATGATGATGATGTAAATCAATGGGTCCTTTTATAGTTTGGCTTTACCATATTTGTTTGGTTGTTTCTTCGTCCACATTTATGCTCGTATTTAGTTAAAGAACATCTTATAAAATGACAACTATTTATAAACGACATCACTCCTAACTACCTTATGAAACTGTATCTCTTTTTGTCGTTTATAATTCAAAGAACATATTGCCGGAATGACCATTTTATGTTGAGATATATTATGGGAAAGACTCTTTTATACTGAGACATGTTTTGTAGTAGACTTGTTTATATTGAGACATGTGAAGGGGTTGACTCTTTTATACTGAGACATGCCATAGGGTAGACTATTATATATTGAGACATGTAATGGTGTAGGCTCTTTTATATTGAGACGTGTCATGGGGTATACTCATTTATATTGCGAAAGGTCGTAGGGTATAATCTTTTATATCGAGACGTATCATGGGGTAGACTCTTACATTTTGAGACGTACCATCGGGTAGACTCTTTTATGTTGAGACGTGACATGGGGTAGACACTTTTATATTGAGACATATTATGGGGTAATATATATATATATATATATATATATATATATATATATATATATATATATATATATATATATATATATATTCATATTGCATGTCTTCATCCTCTTCAGTTCCAAACCTAGCGTGCGCAATAAGATATAAGTTTAAATTTTAAAAGGTTTCAACTAATATTCGAAAAATTATCGGAACTTGAACATTTCCATTATATAATTTACAAACACGTATTCCGGTAAATGAAATGCCTTTAATGAGATGCAATCATTTAATGAGATGCAATCATGGCGGAGTTAGCGCGCTAAGTTTATAAATCATCCGTCATGTAATACTTTTAATTTTTCTCAAACTTATCTTTCGTTTGTGAGTCATGTTTGATTCCTATGCATAATGCATGAAAATCGGTTTTTATTTTAAACATTTTTCTTATTTATAGGAAACTTTAGAAGCCAGTTGGGTATCAAGTTAATTCGAATTTGCTGTTGGTATGCCTGTCTTCAATCTTAGCCCTAAATGTACTGTTTAGATATGTATCCTGTTGGTATGCGTGTCTTCAATCTTAGCGCTAAACGTGCTGCTTAGACTTGTATCATGTTAGTATGCACGTCATCAACCCTAAACGTACTTCTTAGACTTATTTCCTGTTGGCATCCAGGCCATTAAACCGAACCGTACTGCTTAGACTTATTTCCTGTTGGTTACTATGCAATTAATCCTAATTTATATGATAAATTATCTTCCCTAAAGTCACCAACATATTACCATACACACTAAAAAGAATTCAGCACAGAGAATCATCGGAACAATTATAGATGTTATTTGTAAGTGTATTTAGCACATCATTGGTTTCTTAAAGGCGCATTGGTCTGTTCATTTCGCTTCCGATACAAATCCTCCTGTATGACAAAGTTTTAACCTTGATCTTGCTTCACCTTTCTTGGAAGATGATGTTGTTACTCCTCGTACTTCAACAAAACGCACTTCGAACAGAATGCAGTCATCCATGGAGAATTCTAAGACGAGTGAAAATTTGTGGTAAAATGTCATCTGTAGGATATTTTCAACGTCTTGTATGGAGAAGTTTGAGACCGATAGCGAATCCTATTTCAACGTCTAATATGGAGAATCTTTAGACAGATAGCGACTCATGTTTCAAAGTCTTGTATGAACAAATTTTAGACAGAGAGAGACTCACGTTTACATGTCATCTATGGTGGATTGTCAAGTCACAATATTGTTTCCATTAACAAGATTGTATGACCTCATGTCACAATTAAACTTTTCTAAAGAAATCATTACCTAATGGATTATAACTTTCTAGAATGTTACTAAAAATATAACCTGGACAATGTCCTATACATCAAGGGAATTGTAGAAGAATCCATATAACATAGACCTAAATCCAAATAAACATGGTTAATTTCATTAATAATGATCCAAATAACGAACCGATAAACATCGATAATATTTTAGCTATGTATTAGTTGTTAACAAAATAAAAGAAAAATGTTAAAATGAACTAAAAATCAATACAAACTAAGTATATGTATATATATCACATTAAGCTTAACTTAGCTGCAAATGACTGTACATATACAATATACTGATCTGCCTAATATATAACGAGGAAACGTTCGCTTGTTTTGATACAAGGAAAACAACATCAGTAGCTGTGGATATTTGTTTAAACTGTTGACCTAATGATATTGTGGCATATTACAAATGGAACCATTGATTGTGCATTGTCGGTAATATATGAAAATATTATTTCGCTTTTTCAGAATGTTGCATTAAAGTCATGGATCTTTAGACTATGCATCCATTAAATGCATCCGCATTAAAGCTTCCCTTCCATTTACTGTGTCAACAAGTTCCATCGAACTTCTTTCGCATGTCAGTTGCCCATTAAATTCGTATCAACTGCATCAGAATTGTTTCTGCGTCCCAGTTGCCTTTTATTGCCTTATCATTTGCGAAACGATCTTAAGTATGAAAATTAAACAAATTTACAGTTATCTCTGTTTGATTAACATATCTGCTGTGTC
This sequence comes from Sinohyriopsis cumingii, assembly GCA_028554795.2. Taxonomy (NCBI): domain Eukaryota; kingdom Metazoa; phylum Mollusca; class Bivalvia; order Unionida; family Unionidae; genus Sinohyriopsis; species Sinohyriopsis cumingii. Next base: position 46,562,323 of record CM068839.1, read on the forward strand.
CCTACATAACACTCTTTTTTTCAAAACAGTTGCATACAATATTGTATGGAAAGTCACTTCTACAAGTTAGTAAAATGTACGGGAGCAAGGCACATCCTTTTATGTAAGTTATGACACTGTACTGAAGTAGAGGACATCCTTTTATGTAAGTTATGACACTGTACTGGAGTAGAGGACATCCTTAAATGTAAATTATGACATTGTACTTGAGTAAGGTGGATCCTTTTAAGTAAGTTATGACACTCTACTGTTGTTATGGACATCCTTTTATGTACGTTATGACAATATAATGTTGCAATGGACAAATTTTGATGTAGGTTATGATAATATAATGTTGTAACGCACAACCTTTCATGTAAGGTATGACAGTGTACTGTTGTTAAGTTACATCTTTATTTGTAAGTTATGACACTGTACTGAAGCAAGGGACATCCTTTTATGTAAATTATAACATTATACTGGTGTAAGGGGATTCCTGTTATATAAGTTATGACACTGTACTGTTTGTAAGGGACAATATCTTATGTTAGTTATAACACTATACGGGAGTAAGGGACAACCATTTTTGACTGTTATACCACTGTACTGGAGAAACTGATTTCCAAATTTAGAAGCTCTGAATAAGTAATAGTCTACACCAGCACGTGGACAATAATGTCACATGATGCAACTACACTTACAAAAAGCAAATAGCGAATGTCGCTGATAGAGGATTCAAACAAAATCATGTATAAATTAAGCTATGGAACAAACTCATTTGAATTTCAATTCATTATCTCGAACCAGCAAAAGGAATGATGAATCAGCCATAACAACATAGATGACGATATCTTAATCGACGGAAATAACACCAAGAACAATAATAATAAGAAATATTATAACAATATCACTTCTAAAACAGCTAAAACAAATGAACAAAAACAACTAATACAACTAATGGCAACACTAACTGCATAATGAGAATGTATGAGTGACCTATAACATTTCAACATTATGTAGTTCCAATCATATCTGAAGCGTTTTGCATAGATGTGTAATTACCACAATAAGTAACTTATAGCCTGAGTGACGCTCCTTATCCAGCATTCTAACAACGAATTAACATAGTAAGAGCTGTGATGTATTCAAACAATGATGGTCGGAACGTGATTGTTTTTTTGTTGCTATCACTGCGAAACTCTTCATCAAAATGAAAACTCCTTTAGATACGAGGTGTAATAAGGTCATTACAGTAAACAGCTCTTTTATTAGAGCATAAAACTGCATTATCGAAACACAAATTCATGTTTAAATACAAAACTAGTAAACGGTCAATTTTTGCACAATGGTATGCTGTAGTTTTTGCACGTGTTTACTTGTGTACACCTCGTGAATGTAATTTTGATATTTATGAGCAACCAATCGCAGAGAGCTTTAACTTGAAAATCACCTTCTTTACCTGGCTAAGAATACAAGAGTGGATTAGATTTGCCGTGGATTGTTTAGGTCATGGTTGGTTTTAATTTTGTACGCTAAGCACACAAGCTGAAGGATATGAAAGAGTATGCAAAACATTCCTTATATCATAACCTTATCTACGGGATCTTTATGTATGCCCAATTCAACATTATAAAAGCAATATTCTGCATGGAGAGAGAGAGAGAGAGATGTTTATTTGTATGTTTTGCAATTGCTCAGTGTTCATGGATTCTCTCATATCTTTTGTATTCGTACAAACAAGAGCTACTTGTTATTTATGGATTGATTTCTAATTCAGTTGATTCCTAGAAACGTTTATTCATGGCTCAGTTAATTTGGATAAAATATTAACAGTGTTCTGACTGTCAGAAGGGACGCATGCAAAAAAGCTATTGCATTACTCCTGATAAGTTTGGACATTGCACTAACGTACACAGCATATTTCCCATGTCTCTAATGGTTAAGCCTATCATGAATTGATCTGGAAATGATGGATATCTAATTGGAATAGTTGCATTAGGTTATTGAGTTACCCTGTAGATATTATTGCGTGATAACTGCACGTTTATCTCCTCGGGGTGGTAATTGCACTTAAAAGTAAATCGTTTTTAGTCGAAATTATTCACTAGCCTCGATTCGCATTGTAATAACTTTTGTGAATGCAAGCACGGCTCATTTATATACATGTAGCACTTGCATGCCAGGCCAGATAATATTATGTAAATGGCCATTTGAAGAGATGCAAAAGATATAATGCTCACAAAATAGCTAATAAATGGATTTTGTGTGATGGAAAGACGCAACTCCGAATTCCTTAACAGGAGAATACAATTTTGCCAAGTTGCAATGGGATGGGATTAATTATGAATATTCTTGAAGGAGATAATGGTCGGAATATAAAAAAATGTTACAAGTTTTCAAATTTTCGAGTGTTTGCATTTTATTATCCTGAAGCCCCTGGAGTCAGTCATGGATAAGGATTCTTAATTTTTACTCTATATTAATTTTTTATATTTATTTGTACTACACAAGTTTAAAACAAAATTCATCTTTCATAAAATGCATTGGTGGGTTCCTGAAATAAACGTTTATTATTGACTTTGTTGTTTAATTCTTACGTTTAAATTGCCTGTCAAAACAAGAGTGACGTAATTCGTAGTGATAATGGTTCGAATAACATAATGCCGCCATCTGTCTCTTTACCTTGGTCTTGTAAAGGTGATCTTTGTGGAGAGATGTGTGCATAACATAGAGTTATGTATTGCCAATATGAAAAACATTGCATTAAAAAGTACATTCATACAATTGCCAGATAACATAAACGAAGTTTCATAGCATCAGATTTCAATAATTTATCTCTTATAAAAGAATAGATGCAGTCACACCTTCAAAATATGTTGTTCGTATGGTACAAAATGTTTATATCCGGTAAGAAAAGTATCAAATTAGCTCAATGTCGGATGTAGAACAATACCGAAGAAAAAGAAACTAGACTGATATATATATATATATATATATATATATATATATATATATATATATATATATATATATATATATATATATATATATATATATATATATATATATATATATATATATGTGTGTGTGTGTGTGTGTGTGTGTGTGTGTGTTTATTGCGTTCGATGCATTGGACTGTTTCCTTGCCTGCCTTAGATTGGTCCCAGACCATAATCTTTAACTTTCATCACTTTCTCGGTGAGCTTCCGCGCTCATAGTTCTACCTTACACTATAGTCGTTAAGTATGTGTTGGGTAAGATTCATGCATGACCACTGCCCATCACAATGCTCTCTGTCTTGAACATACCCCATGCTAGATGTAAACTCACGTTCGCTCTGACCAAAATGCAGGATTATTATTGCCCGACGTATCAGTACTAGTCTGCCATATTTTAAATATACAACTCGGTTGTACACTTTATTCACGTTCGCTCTGACCAAAATGCACGATTATTATTGCACGACGTATAGACCATCAGTTACTAGTTTGCCATATTTTAAATACACAAATCAGTTGTACACTTTATTTTCATTTATGCAGGAATTAAACGTTCTGATAGTTCCCTCTGTTTGTTTTAAGTCCACCGATACCCTGCGAGTTGAGCCCATCTCAAATCGATGGCGTGCTTTCGACGTACTTTCCCTTATAGCGCCTTAGCGGGCAATTATTGGTTGTTCAGTGTTCAGATATATTGTCTCTCTATGGAAATATACGAGCACTCCCTTTGTTAATAGTATTCCTTTCGTGGGGCAGACAAGTTTGTCTTGGATAAGGACTTAACCTTGGATTCACAGCCTTGGAATATGTTCGCGTGGCATTGAGTTACGTAAAATATCACGTCATTTTGAAAACAATGTGCTTTGAATTGGCTTTTCATTGTCACAATCTTATAATTTGGAGATTTCTGTTCAGGTGTCAGTCTCCCATTGTCTTCGTTAGAACATCAGAATCAATATGCATATGGTTAGTTACAATTTTCATATTGTCACATGCACCAATCATTTGGTCGAATTTCAGGTTGTCAGCTGCACCATTCATCTGGTCGATTCTCAAATTCATGACCATAATTTCTAGCCCTTTACTAATCTTGTCACATTTATATCCCCAGCATCTAAAACACATGCCTTTATCTGTGTATCATTGCTTACCGTGGGACATGTTGCGAACCTCATGTTAAGATCCACGTTGCCACTCATATAAAGAAGAAGATACAAGGTCACGAAAATTCTAAAAGTCACAAATACACCAAACGTTTTTATCTAAAGCGAATGGTTTACGCCCATATTTCGCAGACGTGTTTTACATTTGTCCCCAATAAAATAAATACATCATTTCAACACTTTACCTTAGTGATTACCCAACAGTAAGAGGATATATATATATATATATATATATATATATATATATATATATATATATATATATATATATATATATATATATATATATGTATATATATATATATATATATATATATATATATATATATATATATATATATATATATATATATATATATATATATATATAAATAAGGGAACCCTTGGTGGGGACCCAGGGATGGCCCCTACAAGATGGGCATAACATCTAACTGTACTGGTACATTCCTTAAAAACGTTCCAGTGTTTCGCTTTCATTTTGTTTTGTGGGGTTATGCTTTTCACCAGCACACTTTCACATTCCATCCCCTTTCCAGATCACCCCGTGGCATTCTCATCCAGGATCGTAGGTCTGAGAATTGATTATGCACTTAACATCGTCGGCAACTCATACGATCTTTACCTTTAATATAACCATTTATTATCAGTCTGGGAGTAATGTGTGCTTAGAAGACGATATTTGACTATTTCCGAAGTAACACATTTTGTTTTGTCGGACCTACTAAGAAAGAACAGTATGAAAAACTAATACAAGAATAAGAGAAAAGGAACTTAACCTTTGAAGTTCATTGATGAAGTATTATCTGATGAAACTGATTCAGGCTAATTTTAATAGACCGAGTAGAATCATAGACTGAACTAGTGTTAGACATTTCTAGACTGTAGATCCAATAGACAGTATCGGGTCGTTAAAGTTAAATCTCTGAAGAGGTGAATTTGATTCTGCCTCGGTGAATTTGCGTTATTATTCCTGCACGACAAAAAACATGTCAATCTACTACACAAGAACTGTGATTGACAATTGTCGTGCTATAATAAATACATGTTCTCAACGGTTTGTGATTACTAGCAGCATTTTGAACAACATGAAACTTTGACGATATACACAGTAAGTATTTGAGTTGATCACATAATTAGTACATGGATTATGTCATGCTAACAAATGCAAATTTCTAATTAAGCTGAAGTACACCATTTGTAAAATCTGCTTGTTAGAAGCGTATATGACCCATACATATTATCTAATTATTCGGACAACAAAGTATTATATATTTATGGTATAGTCATTGTAGTGTTTTGATCCTTAATAAATATAAATGAATTTATAAATATTATTGTCTCCAACAATAAGCTCAGTGTAGGATAATGCATTTTATCATTTGATGTAATATAAGGGATCAGTGTAGGGGAAGGTATTTTAACAACTGAAGTATTATAATGGATTAGTGTAGGTTAAGGCATTTTAACATTTGAAGTAGTATAAGGGATCCTATTGATTTATTAGAGGCACGTGCAAAGCAAAACAATGCGACAATGCAGTCATTCGAGGCACGTACAAAACACAGACAATGCCTCAATGCAGCGATTAGAGACACGTAAAATGCACAGAGAATACCGGTTAGAGGCACTTATGCAGCACAGACAATGAAACAATGCAGTGATTAGAGGCAAGTACAAAATACAGACAATACAACAATGCAGTTATCAGAGACATACACCAAGCAGAGACGATGTAACAATGCGTTGATCAGAGACACCCACCAAGCACAGACAATGCCACAATGCAGTCATTAGATACACGTACCAATATACAGACAATTCCACACTGCAATGATTAGAAACACATACAAAGCACATGTAATGCTAAACTGCAGTGATTAGACACACGTGCACAGCACAGACAATGTTACAACACAGTGATTAAAGACACATACAAATGCACAGACAGACACAATGCAGTGATTCGAAACACGTACAATGCACATACACTATACAATGCAGTAATTAGAAGCACGTACAAAGCACATATGATGCCAACATGCAGTGATTATAGACACGTGCAAATCACATACAATGTCAACATGCAGTGATTAGAGACACGTGCAAAGCACAGACAATGCCAACATGCAGTGATTAGAGAGACGTACAGGACACAGACAATGCCATCTTGCAGTGATTAGAGACATGTGCAAAGCAAAGACAATGTCACACTTCGGTGATTAGAGACACGTACAAATACACAGACAGTGACGCAGTGCAGTGATTAGAGACATATACAATGCACCAAAATGACATAATTCATATGCAGGCCCGGCCTTAGGGTAAGGCGAACAAGGCAATTACCTTGGTCTCCGCGCTTTCAAGACATCAACTCCGCAATGCAATTTTTTGCTTGGGGCCCCGCTAATGGCTTGCTGCCTTTGTACTGCCTTGGGCCCCGCTCATGGATTGCTGCCTTGGGCCCCGCACATCGCTTGCTGCCTTGGTGCTGTCTTGGGCCCCGCACATCCTAGGGCCTGGCCTGTTCATATGCATCATTTAATTTCCACGATTTATTGCTAAATTTGTTTTCAGTAATGTAAATGGTCATTTATATTTTCTTTTGTTGATCGTCGCGTACGAATTATGCGTGATTATTAAATAACATTCTTCACATTAGATTACGAATCAACAGCTGATGCTGTTAACATGGTATGTACTTGAAACCAGTTAAAATACCTAATATTATAGGCTTGCATTTCAAAATCCTTAATATCAGTCACGTAAGAAAAGAAAAGACAATTTGCTCTGCATAAATATTCCCATTCGTGTGATATATTACTTATTTATAAACACTGCAGAAGTGCAAGTCAACGAAATACAATTAAAGTTTATTGATATTTGTATTCTCTAGTAATAAATTACAATAACACATGGGTAATCTTAGTTTCCTTTTATTTGGCGATGAAAGCTTGTTTTCCTTACAGTGCTGGTGTGTCGAATTAATGCTGGTGTCTAGAGACGTAATGCATGCGTTGTCGTCTTTGGGCACATATTTATTTACAAGGCAGACGGTAAAATGGTCAATTCTGACTATAAGCGCCCTAAAATAGTACACCCCAATGATGGTTTTAAACCATTAGTAGGAAGCCTCAAAGATCGATATAAACCAGTTTGTAGGAAGCTCAAGCAATGAATGTAGACCAGCTTACAATTCCAAGGATGGCCATAGACCAGTGTGTAGAAAGCTCTAAGGATGGCTATGTAACATTCCTATTCCATAATGATCAAGTGAAATGTCCTAAGTCTGTCTAAAGGCCACATCATTATTTTAGATTACAGGAACTGTTAGTTAGAACGCTAGAGGGCGACCATTGTTGTTTAAGCCTGGTCTTCCGCTGTAGGTTAATTGTGTATGATGCAGCCATAGTTTATAGTCATACTGGCAATATTCGATTTCTTCACTGGACACTGTCCATTCATACAATACATGTGAGCAAGCCATCGTCTATTTTGGAAACGCTAATTGACCATTGAAATCGCGCAGCCTGTCTATCAATAAGATATGCAATATATTGGTCACTAGCGCTGCACAGATGACAATGCACATTCTACTTTCAGATATATTAGTTCAATGCCCTGATTACAACATTGCTCTACCTCAAACAGTGCTTTTGTTAAATATGCGCAAATGAAGAATAATGTCATCCTGACCACAAGTAAGGCTAACGTGTTTGGCAATCATCGTGTATTATACTATTTATCTGTGCTAGCTGAGTGGTGATTCTGCTAAGTGATGACACGCTGTTGTGAAAAGCTAATTCTTACTACTTGTTGAATTGTGCATATGCTTAAATAGTATTACCTATAGTCAGCATGGGTATTATGTATACTTTCATATCATGATCCTTTTGATAAGTTTCTGTCCACTGAGATTAGTATTTAAAAGATCAGGACTGTAGCAAGATGCTAAACTTAGTAAGCTATGTCGACCCCAGATGAACTTAAGGGCCTAGCCCGACCATGAACATCAGTAATGTCCCTGGAATGTGGCCGGCATTACGTTTATCTGGGCCATCCGAGCTAGCGATTGTGAAATCACACGTGTGTGATTTCTATTGGTTCATTGTCAGTATTGCTTTATTCCTGAAACTATTTTATTTCCCTTACTTCACTGTGTCAACATCATCCATGTTGTGTTAGATTGAACTGAACTGCAAAACCAATTGAACCTCTGTTATTTCATCAGGATTAATTGAAATTGTTCTCAAACTGTCAGGAACTAAGACACTATATAACTCTGGAAACGACCGCTTGTTTGAACGGCGGTGCTAATTTAATGAACCGTCAGTTTGACATAAAATCATGATGTATGCCGAATTTTCATTTCTAACAACATTTTGCATTATTCTCCTTTTCAATAGGAAAATAGCATTGCTTAAAAACATGCTTAAGTCTCAAAGGCATACGAACAACAATCTAACCCTCTGTTACTCTTGCAAGATCTGGAAATTTCATTAAAGCGAATTTGCTATCTAGTTTGTTCTGATATCAGAGTGAGTAAGCGCTTAAGCTTGTTGGAAGAACGATCATACCGAAGAAGATAATACCGAAATTTCTCAATTTTGACAGAAAGCAGAATCGACCCGTAGTACACCTTTAATATATATTCTCATATTATGCTGCCCTTAACTTGTATTCATTATTGTTATGTATTGTTTTAACGTCGTAACGTCGCCAAGACAATCACACAGTACATTATTTATGTACATACTATTAAATTACTCTAGACAATACACTTCATAATTGGTTAATAAAGTGGCTAGTTAATTAATTATTCAACGATACAAAGAAATGTAATGTTAAAAATATTTTACTTCAATAATCATCATGGTACTAAATATATTCACAAGAAACAAATGCCATATTGCGTTTAAGCTTCTTGTCCAAAACTTTACTTCGATAATCACCAATGTATTAAATAAATTCCAGGGAGAAAAGAATGAAAAGCCGCGTTTCACCTACTTGTGCAATATTTTACTTCGATAATCACCATTGTATGAAAGAAGTTCCTGAGGGAACATTGGCTAGTCCAGTTTTAATTACCTGTCCCGTTTGAATTACTTGTCCAGTATTATACTTGGAAACTCATCACTAAAACTAAACAAATTCCAAAGAGTAAAATGGCTAGTCAAACATTAGCTACCTGCCCAATTTACACTTACGTGATTTATTTAGGTTTATGTAGACTCGGAATTACATATTTCCTGGTGGAATGATCAAAACGGGTTGATATTGTCTTCCTACGGAGTTGTCAAGTAGGATTGGTTCGCTTGCTGTTTTCTTATCTGTTCACAGATTATACTTCAATACGTGAATCTAAATTAATCCAGTTAGTGTAAATGAAACTAGTCAGGCTGTATCACTCACAAAATACTTGATACTGACATCGATATCAATATTTAATATATACATCGATATCATGGTTATTTGTACTCATTCACAAAATACTTGATAGTGACATCGATAACATGGGCATTTTAGCTCATTTCTATGCCTTTGGAATTTCAAATTTTATAATGGTTGCCATATATATGTCCATGATCATTACAATAAACATCGCTAGCTTTTGTTCGGCTGGAATATAAACTTTTATCTGACACTTTAATAAGGATAAAAATAATGTAATATTTAATCATCTATACTCTAAAGTGTATGAGTATCTGCCCAAAAATGGCGTATAGCAAATTTACTGAACACATCAACAGTCACAAAATACATAAATATTAACAAATAATGTTATTTTGAATCAGTGTAAACCAGTAACGTTACTTTGACTCAGCATAATCCAGTAACGTACCTTTGAATCCATGTAAACCAATAAAGTTACTTTGAATCAACCACAAAACATATTTAGAATCACTGAAACAATTTAGAATAGTCAGTTATTAGTCGGCATAGTAACACAGAATGCAGATATACTGAATAATTACTCTATACACGAAGCTGTAATATTTGTTTTTCTCATAGATGAGGTTTGAAGAATGGTAATGAAAATGAGTGCTAAATATATATTTGAATTTATCAGACAAGCACCGAGTACCTAGACACGTTTGAACGTATTAGACAGGCACTGAGTACCTAGACCAGTCTGAATTTATTAGACAGGTACTGAATAACTAGATATTTTTTCAAATTCATTAGAAATGTACTGAGTACGTAGATATGTTTGAATTGATGAGAAATGTACTTAATACTTAGATATGCTTTGAATTAATTATAAAGTCACAGAGGACCGAAACATGTTTGAATTAAACTAGTCAGGCACTGAGTACCTATATATATTTGAATTTATGAGACGGGCACTTAGTACGAAAACGTTTGAATTTATTAGACAGGCACTGAGTACCAAGACATGTTTGAATTTATGAGACAGTTACTGAGCACCAATACATGGTTTAGTTTGTTAGACGGGCACTGAGTACCAAGACATGTTTGAATTTATGAGACAGTTACTGAGCACCAATACATGGTTTAGTTTATTAGACGGGCACTGAGTGCCAAGACATGTTTGAATTGTATTAGACAGGCACGGAATATTGAGATATGTTAAGATCCCGGGTGAATCTTACTAGGCATTATCACAGCGATATTATATGGATGAGCTTTGTAATTTTCTCCACCAAACTATTGACACTTCGTACCGTCCAGGGATTCGAATTAACATAGTGTGATAATTGAATAACTATCACTTTAGATGGATTGTATCTAAGTTGATTATTCAGTTTTTCTGGATACTTAATAGACAGTCGAGTCCTATAATGTTTTTCAGTGAGGTAGTAAATAAGTTTCAACGATGACAGTCAGTATTAAATTGCTCACGAAGGAGAATTCAGATCATGGCACATAGCGATCTTAGAAAAAGTAATTCCATCTGCTGATGAGGATCGGTCAATTTATATTTCAGCTTTGTTACATTTCCCAAGCTCTGTTGATGAGGATCGGCCAATGTATGCTTTAGCATTGTTAGATTTCTAACGATACCATACATATTTCAATTCTATTGAATTGCTTCTAATAATATGTAAGAATTGTAAGAACAAGATTTGCATGTCTAAGTGTTAATACTTTTTAAGTATGTGCATGCCAGTAATTTTCATTGTCCTGTACTTTTAAATATTTTGCAATCATGAAATGCAAAATGTTTGGAAACACGAAACTCAATCCCGAGCTCAGGGTTAAAGTTTAATAACTCTGTAATTGTACTAAGAACATATTTGAAAACTACCACTTAAAACCTACTGAACTGTTGGTCTTATTTCAATATGCTTAATTTGGATGACTACTATATTCATCTAAGCATCAGCTACATTAATGTGCATGAAATGTTAATGAAAAAATAGAATAAGTACCTCTAAAAAAACGCAAAAGGGAGGTAAATATGTTCTGAGGACAAACATCGTCCCTGTAGATGCAGCGAAGAAATAAAATTGTTAATTCGCTCTAGTAAATTATTGAAAGTATTTCCCTCAGTAAATCGACTAATTCACAAACTGGAATAAAATAAATATAGGTCCTCTATATTTCTGTAAGATAGTTCGTTTACCTTCCCACTCGACCGGGCAAACATTGCATTTCATATGTGATGGTGGTAAAGGTGATCAAGTAGTTGAGTTTTGTATCTGCTTAGATGAGCTGCGACGTGAGTGATGCAGGGAATGTTCTTTTTTATTGAACATACTAATTCGCACACAAGTCATTAATCGTTACTTTAATAATGAAGCATGAGCTATTACGTCACAAAGCTTTGTGTGTACTTTTGGGTTGATGATTAGGGACTACATTATTCTCACGGGAATGCATAACTTCATCCTTTACATGAAAGGAAAGTGTCTTTAACACACTCATATTGTGTAACACAGAAGCCATCAAGTCTGACCGAAGTTAGGCATGAAAACTTTGATATTCCTTCGGACCACGACAATCCTAGATATTATTTCCAATCATATGTATGTATGTATGTATGTATGTATGTATGTATGTATGTATGTATGTATGCATCAAATTTGTATGTGTATGTCACAAAATAAAATTAGAATGCATATGTCAATAAATACAATTTTGCATGCATATGGCACTATAATACAATTGGTATACATATGTTACTAAATACAGTTTGTAAGAGTATTTCACTATTATACAATTTTCATGCATATGTCACTAAATACCAATTGTATGCATACATCACTATAATAAAATTCGTATGCGTATGTCACTATAATACAATCCCATTATAATACAATTTGTATGCGTATCTCACTATAATACAGTCTGTATGCGAATGACACTATAGTACAATCCAACTATAATACGGTTTGTATGCGTATGTCTGTATAATACAATATCACTATAATATATTTTGTATGCATATGTCACTAAATACCATTTGTTTGCATATGTCACTATCATACAATTTGTAATCACATGTCACCATAATACAATTTGTATGCACATGCCACTATAATACAATTTGCATGCATACGTCACTAGAATCAATTTGAATGCGTATGTCGCTATAATACAATTTGCATAAGAATGTAAATACAGTACAATATGTATGCATATGTCACTATAATACAATTTTTATGCATATGTAACTAAATATCAATTGTATGCATACGTCACTATAATACAATTTGTATGCATATGTGACTATAATACAATCTGTGTGGGCAGGTCACTATAATACAATTTGTTTTCGGAGGTCACTATAACACAATTTGTTAGCGTATGTCAATATAATACAATCTGTATGCATATGTCACTAAATACAGCTTGTAAGCGTATTTCACTATAATACAATTTCCATGCATATGTCACTAAATATCAATTGCATGTATACGTCACTATAATGCAATTTGTATGCATACGTCACTATAATACAATTTGTATGCATATGTCACTATAATGCAATTTGTATGCGCAGGTCACACTAATACAATTTGTTTTCGGAGGTCACTATAATACAATTTGTTAGCGTATGTAAGTATAATACAATTTGTATGCATATGTCACTATACTAAAATTGGAATGCATATAGCACTAAATACAATTTGTATGCATATATCACTAGAATACAAGTTGTATGCGTATGTCACTTTAATACATTTTGTATTCACATGTCACTATAATACAAGTTGTATGCGTATGTCATTATAATACATTTTGTATTCACATGTCACTATAATACAAGCTGTATGCGTATGTCACTATAATACAATTTGTATTCACATGTCACTATAATACAAGTTGGATGCGTATGTCATTATAATACATTTTGTATTCACATGTCACTATAATACAATTTGTATTCACATGTCACTATAATACAAGCTGTATGCGTATGTCATTATAATACAATTTGTATTCACGTCACTATAATACAATTTGTATTCACATGTCACTAAAATACAATTTGTACGCGTATGTCACTATAATACAATCCCACCTCAATGACATTTTTAAGAAAATGTCACTATAATACGATTTATATGCGTATGTCACTATAATACATTTTGTGTGGATATGCCACTATTATACAATTTGCATGCATATGTCACTATAATACAATCCCAATAAAATACAATTTGTATGCGTATGTCACTAATCACAATTTGTATGCATATGTCACTAAACTGAGTTTGTATGCATATGTTACTAAGTACAATTTATATGCACGTGTCAATGAAACACAATGTGTACACATATGCCACTATAATATGAACATTATTTGCTTACCAGCATTATGTGATTTATAAAATGACGAGGACTGGATCAATATGTTAATGTATTGGATATGTATTTGTTATTACTTTTGCAGGGTCTCACTGAAGTTTGCTTATTTATCTGATATTATCCAAGCATGGTCTCACTGATGTATACGATATTTATATGTTTTTTCCAAAGCATGGTCTTATTGCAGTATTTGGTATTTATCTATTATTCATAAAGCATGGTCTCACTGAAATATGGAATACGTTTCTACTATTACCAAGGCATCGTTGCACAGTAATGGTCACAGTATTTATTTTGGTCAGTTGGAGGAGTTACACTTTAGTAAACTTAAAATATTATAAATCATATCCATTAAAGAGAGATTATAACCGAAAATTTGGAATAGGATAGGATAACCAACAGCATTTAGATAAGTTCAAAATCAATTCAAAATACTGAGGAAAAAGAGATTTTGTAATCCACTATATGTAGGAGTTCAGAACATTTATTGGAAACCTTTATACATTTGGAAGAGCCATTTCCTCCTTTTTGTAACATTGGTGTTACATTTTACTGAGCTATTTGTAAATATTTCGTTATTGATCATAAAGTTATATTTGACATAAGTGGCAAGTCACTATGTCGATATAGAATAGATTGTGTAAGGAATATATAGTGTTCAAATTTTATAAGGTTCTTCAAGACACACGAATATCTAGTAGGTAAAGACCTTCAAGAAGAATAACAAATAAACCGTTTTTTTCCTTCACAGATATTGCCAACTCTTTAAAAGATTCAAAGAAAAGATGGTCGCTATCGGAGTACATAAATATTATGTTTCTGGAACTTGGAGAGTACTTATAGATGCAATGGTGAATTTAAACTGTGAATTCACCCGTGCATCACAGACGTATGAGTGAATTCAACATTGATATATATATCAGTGAGGAACTCTTCAGTGAGGGTTTTGTTTCGAATTCTTTACGTTACAGCAGTTTGGTCTCATATTTTTTTTTATCTATTAGTTTGAATAAAATATTTAGATTTGCTAGACTAACATATTCTCTGTTAGACGGATTCATATTTTTTATGAAGATATAAGGAATAAAGGAAAGCAAGCCTACGTAATTGAAATAATGACCATATTGATTAATTTAAACAAACTTTTATTTGTATCAAAACTAAAAGACGTTCGTCTCTGAGATTCGTTAGGCACAGCCATTGGTCAGTATTTACGAGTAGACTGACAAATGTACAGCAATGTTCGAACAATTTCTTTAAAGACAATTATGTCTATGATTCTCGTGATGCATATTACATTAAATTAATGCAACCCTATGAATAAAAGTCTTCACTGTTAGCTGATTCCTCATCCTGTACTCATCCAGTATGATTAAAATGTCAATTAATATATAACGGCGATGTTGTGGTTTGTGTAATATTTCAATATCTCGACATAATACTTCATTATTGATCGACAGGTAGCGACAGCCCAACGGCTTAGATGTCATTACTCGTTGTCGATGGGGTTGTACATGAATGTTGCTTCTGGTGTTGTACCTTTTGAAAGAAACTTAACGGACTGCAATTTTAATTTCCTTTCCATATTGTGTTGCAATTATTTGTATGAGGATACCATGCCCCTGGACGTAATTAATATATGACATGGGTTGCTTAATTTGGTTGAGGATTAATGAGGTTAGTTAGGTTCTAATACCAGTTGAAATTACAAGGATCCATTGGTAGTCCATTGACCTAAACTTACTCAAAATTCTCGCTGCAAGAGACGAATCCATATTGTACTTTATTTTTTTTATATATCTGCTTCGTAACTTTCACCATGGACCTAAAAACTATTCATAAATGAATCCAAAAATCTACGTAAAAGCAAATATTTGGCAGCGATTCATAATCGTTATAAGTATCGACTGTCGTTGTCGTGGGCTTAGCGTCATTTTTCAGCACAAGATAGGCTATAAATGGGAACCAGTATAACTGGTGGAGGAAGAACTATGGAAAACCTTATTAAAAACCACCTACGCACGATAAAATACTGGCAAGCTTTCTTAGATATCCACATAGGCCTAACACAAGACCTAGAACCCACGCGAACTAATCTGTACAAACACACACGCACGCACTCACGCACGCACACACACATACACACACATACATACATACACACACACATACATACATACATACATACATACATACATACATACATACATAACCTTTTAATCTCTCTAGAAAAACACTTATTTACAGTTTACCACAGTCTAGACAATTTACATATTGTGTGTCCAGTTTATATGCTTCGATATTACAAAATGTGAACATATCACTTTATATAATTCTGATTGGCTCCAATAACACCAAAAATTCTTGTGCAGTGTTCTCTGTACTGATCGGCTGAGATAGCTTGAAAATTGTAATAAAACACACTTCCTCGTATTATTACAACCAATAGTTTGGCCGCCATGTTTGAATCGATTGCCCAGAAAAGACAGTTGTGTCTGCATATAGACAACTTACTCCATGCTCTAAAACTGGCGTTAAACATCAATATAGAAAAACAAAAACAACAAATACAAGTAAGGGTTTTGATTCATTGATGGCGTGTATGTAGTGTGGGTGGTCTAGTATACCCGTAACATGGAATCAACCCTATATACAAGAGTGATTTAAATGTTAACTTCTAGCAGTAAATAAGCTCACCTCTGTTCATAGGAGAGTGTGGCATAATCCGGTTTTCAAACCGATAGAACATTGTCAAACCACATAATTTATGTTATATAAAAGAGCCCAAACCATCCATGCAATTTCCGACTGTCAACTGTTCCAATCACATAATTAAAATATCCCGACACAAATATGTTAAAGTATGTCTGGAATCTCTAAATCAAATAAAGATGTTGAACATTTATGTCTTCTGAACCAAAGTTTATATTTATTCGGAAGGACGGTTTCTGTTTGCAAAAGAATATGCGAAAGAAAATCTACTTTTAATTGTTAAAAGTTATTTACAAAAATCAACTCTTTTGCGCACAGGAAATGAAATGTGCAAGATTGCTATCAGAATGAACGAAATTATTTATTCTGCTTTCTCCATGAACTACTTCTATATACATAGGATATACCCATTTTAGGCCATATATATATATATATATATATATATATATATATATATATATATATATATATATATATATATATATATGTCTCTGTGTGTGTGTGTGTGTGTATGTGTGTGTGACATAATCGTATACAGTATGCAAATTAAATCTGAGCATTCTAATGATGTTCGTACTATAGCTTCACGTGTGTTATCACCAGAACCATTTGGTCAAGTAGACAGACGACTGTAAGAGGCAATGGCATACATAATTTACCACTAATTTCATTTGTTTTATGTTATGCTAAAATCTGACAATTTTTGTCCGTTTGAATGGATTTAAATTAACTAAAATATATAGATTCGTCAATGTTCTTTTTACGCTTTATTTGAAATGTAAACAAGATGGAAATTCTTTTATGCATATCACTACTTAAATATCCGTATGTATGAATGGATGAATTATCATATTAAACTAGCTATCCGTTAGATTATGTTTGTTTGGACTGGAATGTGCGTGATGTTACGTGCTTTTGGCTCTTACAAAACGTGTCAAGAAAACAAGCGAAGACAACAAGCTTTCTAAAATTTAAAAAATTATTGATTTCCCTAGAAAATCAGCGTGAAAATGAGGAAAAAACTTACGGTTTTACGAATCAAATCCCAAAAAAATCTAAGAACTAAAAAAAGAGAAATCCTAGTTCGAGTTCCGATGAAATCCAAAATCGATGACGATGACGTGAGTTGTAACCTGTGAAGTGCTGCAGTGTCGACAGCCTCATGTTGAATCACGGAAATTATTATTCCAGGTTTTTTATAATTCTGTGTAAATTTCGATACTTGTCTTTGCTTAATAATTATTTAGAGCACAATTATTTCAAGGAAATACAAACTTGAGATCCAAAGAATTTGAAGAAAACAGAAAATTAGCCAAAAACTGGTCATGACATAAGACAATTTAATTTCTCAAGTTTTAAGGCAAGAATAAATATTATTTCTCGAAACATCAATCATAAATCTAAGTACAACGCAAAACAGATGCCCGGATGTCGGTCAATCCACTATAAAACTAGAGTTTGTAATAATTGCTACATGTCATTTGTCACGTACCCCTAGTATGGCCTCCATGCCTCTTATGAATCTTACGCTGCGAAGGAATAGAAAAGGAGTTTACTACAAACTATCACTGATTCTGAATGTAGGTCAGGAACTAGGTCAGCATTATATAAAATATTACGTCAAAAATAAAACAAAATCAGTCAGAACTACACTCTATTCCAGTAAATAAAGTTACATTACAATAGCAAGTAATGGAAGAAAAAAATTAAAACTTACAAACAAACAATTAAATTAAATCAAATATCAATTAAATCAAATATACATAACAAAAGATGTACACATCTTTGGTTCATAACAGTCATTTTGATCAGACTGTCATTTTTATTGCCTTAGGGTAGCCCCTGGCCTTGCTGTAACACGACAACTGTTCTGATACAATACACTGAGGTAGCGATGGGCCTTCTTGTAACACAACTGGTCTTATGCCATGCCTCTTGGTAGCGCTGGGATCTCCTGTAACACAACAACTGTTCTGATACAATGCATTTATCTTTGAGTGAATTCACTAAAATTATAAAAAGTGTTTAGCCAGTCAGTCAGCACTCTCGCATGATTGATTTAAATGATTCTCTAGAATTATATCTGGACGGCAAATTAGAAATTAATAATTTATGTTTATCACGACCTTATATAGAAACCTAAGACACAATAAGATGAAAAGGATGCTGGTCGTTAATTTGCTAGCAGAATATTCAAAGGTGGAAAGGCCGTGTCAGTACATGTATAAACTGTCATTACCTTAAGATGCATTCTACATTCTTGGACAAAAGGTAGCTATCTAAACATGATGTCTACAAATTACCATGAACTTAATCTACAGCTGACTATTACGGATAAATGTTTAGTGTTTATTTACTTTAACTCTTTTCATGATAGAATGTGTTAAAACACGAATAATATAAAGTTTAACACTGCATTGTGTTAATTATTTATCCACAGTTTTGAGAGGGAATATAGACCGATTTCACAATGTTACGTTATGTCGTTAATGGAACGTTGAAAGAAACGTGCTTTAATAATTTAATGGGTTTAATCATTCATTCTAAATTCTCAATACAAACTACGTCATGGCCTGAAAGTTAGTTTTGTCAGTTAATGCAGAACAATATTAGTTATCTGGGTTCATTATTTAATGATTCCATAACACAATATGACCAGGTATCTGCATTAGGTCTTCAATTTCATGACTTCCAAATGTATCTTCATCAGGTACTTGATGCCATGACGTTGATTGGTATCTGCATCAGGTGCTTGATTTCATGATGGTGATTGGTCATGAGTCTCCACATAAAGCATCCAATTAAAAACTGCATTTTCTTTTACCTGTAAAGAATACAATTAGGCTAATAGTAAATTAAGGCTAAATCTAAAATCAAACGCATAAAACATAATGTCTAAAGAAAAAACATATATCTTAATCAATGTATTTAAACTTCATTATGACAAGATTAAATACGTATCGATTCATAAAGAAACCATATACAATCGTCCTAGCTTGTGCATGGATGTGAACATGCCAAAACCTTGATTAATTCTGCATGAAACAAATATAAATTTATTTTTGAATTATTCCTAATACAAATCTTATTTCCAACGTTCGTATCATCTTCATCAATAAACATTTTATATGCTCTTCATTGAACAGTAACACATACCCACATAATAAACATTCCATAACAGCACAGTCTACAATTCAGATGATAGCGTTGGGGCCGCAGGCCATCGGGTCCTACTGTATCTCTTTAAACAATATACATGACAGTTTACCATTGATATGACAGTGTTGGGGCCGCGTGTCTTCGTGTCGTACTGAATCTCTTTCAATAATGCACAGGACAGTCCACCATTGATATGATAGCCTTGTGGCCGCAAGCCATCGGGTCCTACTGTATCTCTTTCAAAATTGACAGCACAGTCAACCATTGAGATGATAGCGTTGGGGCGGGGTGCCTTCCTGTCCTACTGTATCTCTCTCATCAATTAGACAATTCAGCAGCAGTGGTCCCCCTTCGATGCGAAGTCTGAAAATACGAATGTGTCAATGTGGCAAAATAATCGGACTCATCCGCTGCTATGAGTTAGCAAATCGAATATGAATTTGTAGAAGTTCATATTTTCCCAAAACAATTTTTAATTTGAAAAACAGACAATACTTTGGACTACTTCTCCTAAGATTAAAAAAGGCAATAATCAACGACATGCCATACACTAAATTAAGTTTATAATCATGGTCATGCCATATTTTACTCTACATTACAAAGCTGTTTCAGTTTGCTATTACAGTTTATAAAATTTAACTATCTAATGATAAATTAAACTATAGACTAATCAGATGGTCATATGAAATATGTATTTGAAACCTTGTCTTCATATATATGTTTATTGTTTTAATTAAACATTGGAATTATGTTTTACTTTTGGTAAAATTTAAAGACCTTCTGCAACTTTCATTGCATGAAAAATGTACAATCGAAGAGAAAGCATATTAATTTTATCATTATTGTTTCGTTTAAAATGAACAAATTCTTAGCGATACTATTCAATTTAAGAGGAAATAAAGGTTTTGAGAACCACATAGGTAGTAATAATAGAATTGGATTGGCTTTCAATCAATCAGATAATCCTCTTAAATTTTAAATGAATATCGTCAGTCTCACTTTTTGTTAAACCGATCATTCACTGTTACAAGCGTCTTTTGTTTGTCTCACGTAACTCCTTCACTGTTACAAGCGTCTTTTGTTTGTCTCACGTAACTCCTTCACTGTTACAAGCGTCTTTTGTTTGTCCCACATAACTCCTTCACTCTTACAAGCATCTTTTGTTTGTCTCACATAACTCCTTCACTGTTACAAGTGTCTTTTGTTTGTCTCACGTAACTCCTTCACTGTTACAAGCGTCTTTTGTTTGTCTCACGTAACTCCTTCACTGTTCCAAGTGTCTTTTGTTTGTCTCACGTAACTCCTTCACTGTTACAAGTGTCTTTTGTTTGTCTCACATAACTCCTTCACTGTTACAAGTGTCTTTTGTTTGTCCCACGTACCTCCTTCACTGTTATAAGTGTCTTATGTTTGTCTCAAATAACTCCTTCACTGTTACAAGTGTCTTTTGTTTGTCTCACATAACTCCTTCACTGTTACAAGTGTCTTTTGTTTGTCTCACATAACTCCTTCACTGTTACAAGTGTCTTTTGTTTGTCCCACGTAACTCTTTGACACACTTTCATTTAGTTTCAGGAACTCAATGTATAGTGTGTTTGTTTGTCCTACATAACAATTTGACACACTTTGCTTTAGCTTCAGGAACTCAATGTATAGTGTGTTTGTTTGTCCTACATAACAATTTGACACACTTTGCTTTAGTTTCAGGAACTCAGTGTATAGTGTGTTTGTTTGTCCTACATAACAATTTGACACACTTTGATTTAGTTTCAGGAACTCAGTGTATAGTGTGTTTGTTTGTCCTACATAACAATTTGACACACTTTGCTTTAGTTTCAGGAACTCAATGTATAGTGTGTTTGTTTGTCCTACATAACAATTTGACACACTTTGATTTAGTTTCAGGAACTCAATGTATAGTGTGTTTGTTTGTCCTACATAACAATTTGACACACTTTGATTTAGTTTCAGGAACTCAATGTACAGTGTGTTTGTTTGTCCTACATAACAATTTGACACACTTTGCTTTAGTTTCAGGAACTCAGTGTAGAGTGTGTTTGTTTGTCCTACATAACAATTTGACACACTTTGCTTTAGTTTCAGGAACTCAGTGTATAGTGTGTTTGTTTGTCCTACATAACAATTTGACACACTTTACTTTAGTTTCAGGAACTCAGTGTATAGTGTGTTTGTTTGTCCTACATAACAATTTGACACACTTTGCTTTAGTTTCAGGAACTCAATGTATAGTGTGTTTGTTTGTCCTACATAACAATTTGACACACTTTGCTTTAGTTTCAGGAACTCAGTGTATAGTGTGTTTGTTTATCCTACATAACAATTTGACACACTTTGCTTTAGTTTCAGGAACTCAATGTATAGTGTGTTTGTTTGTCCTACATAACAATTTGACACACTTCACTTTAGTTTCAGGAACTCAGTGTATAGTGTGTTTGTTTGTCCTACATAACAATTTGACACACTTTGCTTTAGTTTCAGTAACTCAATGTATAGTGTGTTTGTTTGTCCTACATAACAATTTGACACACTTTGCTTTAGTTTCAGGAACTCAGTGTATAGTGTGTTTGTTTGTCCTACATAACAATTTGACACACTTTGATTTAGTTTCAGGAACTCAGTGTATAGTGTGTTTGTTTGTCCTACATAACAATTTGACACACTTTGCTTTAGTTTCAGGAACTCAATGTATAATGTGTTTGTTTGTCCTACATAACAATATGCTTTAGTTTCCAACATAATTCTTTTGACACTCTTTGTTTTTGTTTCCGAAACTCAGTGTATAGTGTGTTTGTTTTTCCCACATAACTCTTTGACACAGTTTGCTTTAGTTACCGGAACTGAGTGTATAAAGTGTTTGTCTGGGGATGTTTTTTCTTTGTTTCAAAGGTCACATGATACATAAATATTAACACAATATATTAAATACTTATAAACTCTAATATGTTTCAACTTATTATGGAATTATATGACACGTCTCCCAAAATAAAATATACATTAATATGTTTTATAAGGGTTAGATTCTTTCATCGGTCAACAAAGAATAATCGATATGTCCAGTTACAGTAATGACAAAAATAATTGTATTAACTACATTTCTTCAGTCTTCATTGCTTAGAAACCTTTATTTAACATCAAGGATAGCTTATCTTAAATACATTTGCATCTCCAGGTTCCATGAAAAGCACGCAAAGTGTTTCTAATGACACTAGTATCGGTCACTCACGAAAATGGCAAACAACTCTCAAGCAATCGTTATTCAAGAAATGTTAATTTCATACTTTTAGTGAGGTCTGTCAGAGCGAAGTCATGAAGTCTGTTTTCGCATGAAGTGGTTCTTGTGTCTTCTTACTGTAATAATTCTATAAGCATATGTTACCTTTCCAGATCAATCTTAAACAGCGTCTTCTTACTGTAATAATTCTATAAGCATATGTTACCTTTCCAGATCAATCTTAAACAGCGTCTACTCTGTAGTCGTCTTAATTCTCACTAGGCATTATTGCCAATGAAACTAGAGCAAGTAGGTAATGAAATAAAACTCCAGTGGCATTAGTGGAATTTATTAAATCCTCACTGGACTCAACAGTTTAGATTAAATTAACCCGAGTCCAATTAAAAAAACAGCCACAATGTATACCTTCTCAAGAAAACGTAAGGAATAGTCACAGGCCACGGCAGCATTGTGGCAACATGGTGGCAATAGCTGGATGATTAAGTATTGATCAGCGACTCCTCTTCACTGCATTAACATGCGAAACAAACATCCGTTCTCTATAGGCAAGCCAGCATGAAGCATTCCGCTATCGAGACGACAGTAATAAGGAAACCTGAAGAATATGAGTGTTTGAAGAATCCCTCTTCACTTTATTGATTTGAATGATCGTTTATGTAAACACTGTAATATGTCTCACTTTAGCAAGTATAATTTTTCTTCAATTCAATCAAAACCTCAAAAGACGATTCTTTGGGACACAGGGCGAACAGGACTATGCGTTGAAGATCATAATCGCTTGTTTCTATTTTGTAGCCTACAGGCACCTCACAATGACTGCGTCTTCGAAAATCACGTACAATTGCCTTGTTGTTTTCTATAGCCATACAAGCGTGAAAACCCTGTTACAATTTACACTTTCCATTGACGGCTATCAAATTTATTTCCACATCGTAACATACCTACAAGCAACTTAAATGACGTGCTGGACATTCTATTTATAATTTGTACTGCGTTAAACCGCAAAACACACACTTTTATATTAGCATTGGATACTCTTAAGAACGGTATTGTTTTAATATAAAGACGAACACTCAAGTGAAATATGGTAAATAATTTGAATTAAAGACGCTTTTGAACACGAAAGACATGCGCGTCTGGTCATTACCCAATACGGGCTTTTTTTTAATCGTGGGGGACGGAATGGTGCCATTATTTAATTAAGCCCTCTGGTCTGGGATAACCTAATAATCTGACCGAAGGGTTAAGTGCACGAGTGGAACTAGAACCCAACACACACTGATGCATTAAATTATTTAAATCCGTACCAGAGCATGAAGGTAAAGCAGGTGTCAACCGAAGCAGAATGTAGCGATAATGGCGATTGGTCGGTGACTATGGCTTCACATCGAGACGCCTGTGTTTAGGCGGGTGGAAATTTTTCCACATCTAAGCCAATGTACGTTGTCCGAATGAGGCAAATAGGAAAAGAGACTCGGCAGACCAACCATGTATGCTCTGCACTCCCTGAAAACGCCAGCCAGTACTTGATCAGGTTCAGTTCAGTTTTACTGATGGACACTTGAAAAAGACAATAGCGTGCTAGCTACCTTTGCAATTGACCCAATGTTTAAGGTCGTATAATTTTCATACAATACTTAGTAAAAGTTTGAATTTTGTGTACAAAGTGTACATACAGTAGTCTAAACTTTACCAATGAGTAAAATCAAAATGACTTATTTAATATTGGTATGACTCATAGGTATTATGAGAGCAAAAAAATTGACGGTGGGTTCAAAACGGATCAAATTAGGTTTTCAAGATAGAGATATTATCAAAAGAGGTTCCCTGCCTAATTGAGAACCAAAAGACATCCATTAATAAGAGGTGATGTTAGAAGCCATTATAAAAGCCATTTTTTCTGCCACTTATAAATTTTTAAAAGACATTCTGTGTTGTTTATTTTCTTGACGTTGGTATCACTTCAGTGACCGCTTAGTGGTTATCTAGGAAGAGTGTCTAAGTGTAATTTTTATGCCGTGCGTACGAGTCAGATTGTTTGAGTTTGTCGCATTAAGCAGCCGGTCCTGATGGTCTTGGGTTTAAGATCACCTTATATATTGTAAGGTTTGGGGTCAGAATTAAAGTCCTATATATTTAGGTGCCGCATTGTGCAGCCGGGCCTGATTATCATGGGTTTTCAGACCACCTTATAGAGATTAAATTTGGGGTCACATCATATTCCTTAGTTATTTAGGTGCCGAATTGTATGGCCGGGCCTGATGGTCCTGGGTTTTAGACCATCCCATACTAGTTACGTTTTGAGATTTATTTGATTATGTGTCGCTTAGTGTGATTGTGTGTTGAATGAAATGTAGATGTTTGACTATCGAAAACCTGCGGTCACTGTTATAATAGGAAGATAGGTGTTATTATCCTAAATATCTTTTAATATTCTATTTGTGATGTTCTTAGGTTGATGTGTTTTGTTTACTATATGTTTTTATATACAAGTTAAAGGGAGTTTGTTTTAAAAACTATAAATTAAAGGGTATTGGATGGGGGAAATTTAGATCTAGTAGTGTGGTGTTTAGTTTAGCCCAATGAGATTTGATATTATTGTTAGGGTTGATAGGACGGGTTTCTCTGCTGATTAATACGGTCTCTTACGACGTGTCAGAGGCACTCGTCTTCTAAGTTTATGTTTTGGGTGAGAATAATTTTAATTAATTAATTTAGTTTTAGATTTTGTGCGTTTGGGGGCCTTTTAGTTAGTAGGTATTAGATGGGGAGTTTGACTTATTAGTATGTGTTTAAGTTCAACCATGATATTTAATATTATTGTTAGGACTAGGAAGATGGGTTTCTTCACTGAATATTCAAGTCTCTTGCGACGTGCCAAAGGCGCCCGTCTTCTAAGTCAGGTAATTTTACGTGGGTAATTGAGTTTTAGATTTTTTCAGTTTTGGGCTATTTAGACGCCTCCCTTGTTCCCTATATCAGTTAAGAATTATATTATGTTTAGATATGTACTACCTCTATTTGGGTTTATGTTTTTTAGGAAATCAGGTTAGGTCGGTGGTGATCCTATGCTATTTTGTTATTTCCTAAATCTTGATCTTTGTTTTCTATACTTTGTGCAGGTATTGAAGACAGTGTGTAGGTCTTCTGGGTATGGCCAATGTGGGCATTTGCCGTTGGAGTTTTCATTACTTGCCAGATGTTTACCAAAGCTGTCGGCTGGTCTGGTTTAGCCTAATATGATCCTTTTGACAATCTTTCGGTCTTGACTTATGACTGATTTGGGAGGCTTGATGGTTCTTGACATTTTGCCTTTTAAAATGAATAAGGTGCGTCCTGTTTTGCAATTCTCCCAAAATTCATGCCATTTACTATCGATCTTTTCTCTGACAATGTCATCAAGTTCTTTGACGCTGTACATTAGTGGTATTGAGTCTAGGTCGTTTAGATGTTGTTTAGCAATTTGATCAGCTTTGTCGTTACCTGCCAATCAAATTTGGGAGGAAACCTCCTGAATTCTATAGTCTGATAATGAAGTGTAAGTTGCTTAATTATATATTTGGTTTCTTTAAGGAAATTTTCTCTCGTGATAGTGAATATATATATATATATATATATATATATATATATATATATATATATATATATATATATGTGTGTGTGTGTGTGTGTGTGTGTGTGTGTGTGTGTGTGTAATATATCAAATTTATTCGACTATTTCATGGACAAAATTCTCAACCGCATTTTCGTTCGAACAAATACCAAATACTATCTCAGCATAGGAATTGTAATGTCTTAAATGAGAGTGTTGACCTTCAGTGTTGACTCTGTTACTCATCTGTCTACCTCTTGTTTCTCTTTTGGTGCTTCCAGTACCCTTGATTACGTGCTCACCTGTCACTTCCGGATCCGTCCTTCCCACCCTTCCGGTATTCTCTTCCACGTTTCCTTCCACGCAAACTGCTGCTGTCACAATAAAACTCCCACGTGCTCTCAACGTGTCTTTCTACTCTCCGAGAAATAGCCACACTCTCGCAGACCTTTCATCAGATTAGTGGCGAATAAATTCTCAGGTCAACTCACGCACTCACATCTAAATATAATATGCACGCTTTGTTCTCTAATAATTGTACTATTACAATAACACTATTATCAACGACTTCTGATGCATACATGCACATCCCTAATCGTTAGCTTCGAGATGTAGAGAACTATCATAATCAACAGCAATCGTATTCATTTCCTATCCTACGAATTATAAAATACATATACAAATATACAAATACCTAATTATATGTACAAAGGTCCAGCAATGACTAATTCTGCATGATTCCTAATCTATGTATTCATATAATTATAAAGCAAGTACTAACGCATTCACTAATACGATCAGTCATTTAGTACTACGCAACATAGTAAATTACACAATCCAACAATATACATATGTTAATCTTGCGCATTAATGATTCGCTATACGCTACGTTAGGATTTGTTGATAATTCAACTATACATGGATGATTCCAGTTCTGATAAATGTACATAATAATGGATCAGTCTTACAACATCTAGTAATGAAAGTAAGACAAACTCGGACGAAGATATATTACCTCAAGAAGCCTTCGTTCGCATTCCAAAAATAGAATTTCACTAGAATTCCTTCCCGTCTTTTAACGAGCGCACAACTTCGGCAAGTCGAAATACATCCTAATGCCTCCCAACGTATTTACGATCCATATCTGGTGAGGTTACCGACGGGAAAATGGACTTAGTCCAGACAATTGTTTTATTGAGAATCTGCCCTTGATTTGAATCTCTCAAAGATGATTTATTTCCTCACAATGTATCCTTTTTACAACCCCTTTGGGATCTTAACGCTGGAAACCGAAAAATGCTCTTACTATGTCATACAAAACATCGTGAAGGATTAATGGCTCATGTTAAACGTACAAGAGGCATTGATAAAGTTTAGTATATTAAAGCTCTGTATGTTCCATGTATACATCTGTAAGCGATCGGTGTACTGTAGGTACAGGTGTAGATAATGTATAGAATGTTATTTTATCCATGTATCGGCATTACATGTATTACCATTCATACAGTGCATCACATGTATATGCAAAATCTTTCGTCCGTACAAATGTATGAAACTAACGTGACTGTACAAATACGTGGCACATACTAGAAACAACAAGAACTGCACGTATAATTATATGGCATGTAGCAATTCCTGTAGTCAGAACATGTAATATACAACCTAATAATAAACTGAACCTACACTGTATGTGTGTAATAATCACTTTAGTGTGTGTATGTGTCATGCTCACTTTTGTGTATGTGAGTAATAATCACTTTAGTGTGTGTATGTGTGTAAAAATCACTTGTGAGTGTGTGTGTGTGTGTGTGTAATACTTTTGTGTGTGTATGTGAGTAATAATCACTTTAGTGTGTGTGTAATAATCACTTGTGTGTGTGTAATAATCACTTCAGTGTGTGTGTTATAATCACTTTAGTGTGTGTATGTGTGTAATAATCACTTGTGTATGTGTGTTATAATCATTTTAGTGTGTGTATGTGTGTAATAATCACTTTAGTTCATGATTTGCATGTAAAGTTCATTAAATGTTCCTGCAACAAAGTAAACACAAAAAGCAAGAGAAGTGTCTTAACTTCGTGACATAAACACATCCTTTTTTAGCAAATGTAAGTAAGCCAGCTGAAAAACATAACTCATTTGTGAGTTTGCAATCCTATTGGATAAACGAGGTATTTCACTGAATCAGGGCAAAATTGGGAGATAAATTAGGTTTATTGCAGACCGAGTCGTTGTATTTTTTTTGTTCCTTAATGTATAGCAGAAAAGCCGAGATAGAAATAACTACAAAAAGTGAAACAAACAGAACAACTTTTGGTTCTTTACTAATTGAAAATTACAAATGAAGAAGTTCTTGTGGAGACAGAGAATAGTTATACATGGTGCTGTATATTCCGTTTTATTTGTGGCGAGTCTGCGAAAAGTATATGATCCAATTTTTTAAAAAAGACTGAATAATTAATACTTTAGTTATTAAAATAATTAGTCCGTACATTAACTATACATACAATTGGTTACTAATAACTGATCAAACTAACTATAATGTCGCCGTAAGCTAGAATACCAAAAGTTGACCGTAAGTGTCGCAGGGTTCATTCAGAGAAAATGATTCCACCTATGAGAATTAAGACTTACACAAGGAGAAAATGATCAATTCAATTCATGCGGTAAGAAAGCCATTATCATTAGAAGATTCAGCAATAAGTATGAGGTTTCTTAAATTTCGAAAGGTTCGCTTGTATTTTCACCTTCATTTTGATCAGAATAAAACTGTAGATCAGAGACAATATTGCGGTATTTCTGGAGGCAGAAGATCATTCACTATACATCTTGAGGAGAAGAAACAAATATAATAAGATGAAGAAAAACCAAACGAATTGTATTAATAACGGATTGTATTCATAACGGATTAATGAATAACGGATTGTATTCATAACGGATTAATGAATAAAACTGATTTATTGTGAAGAAAACAAAGTCCTATAAAGACAAGATTTTACTTGTGCTACACAAAATGTTGTTCTGTATTCATGTTCCTGGTCCAGATTCAATTCAGTCGCGAACATCATACATATGGTCTCATTAATATATTGACTCAGTTCAATTACAATTCTATAATTTAGAAGCCTTTGAAAACATGGTTCATGTGCCAATCTTCAAAGGTGATTTACATATTTGCGCCTATAAGACGGAGGACCCTTTCAACAGATTTTAAACTATGCTGTTATCATTACATTGAATAAAGGTAATCAAGTACTGGAACCCGTGGGCTCTTACTCTTACTGTACAGCAGGCATTGATACAGGTTCATTTATGATGCTGATACGCCATGTTTCATTTAGTTCAATCCCAGGTCTACTAACTGAAGTATTGCTAGTCCGTATTTCCATGTTTGTTTGTTTTTAATTGGCAAATAATCTAAGACTGGCATACAAACGTAAAAGGTTTACTGGTGGCGTCCTAGTCTTCCGCTCTCAGGCACTGGATTTGATCAGATACTATGTGAAACCAGCAAATTAAAATGCAGAAGATGGGTCGCTAATTACATGTCTTGACAGTCGTGTCAATCCTATTCAAATAGAACATCTATTGTATTTTTACTGATGTACAAAACAGCGAATTCTGACCCTACAAAGCGTTGTATCCTGTCACACGCGTTATTGCATGCGACACATTATACTAGCTTAAACTGCGTGCATGCACGCTTTTAACGTGTCCAATGTGTTTTAACATTGACGTTTCGACATAGCAGCATTAAAAATACCCAAGTAAGTATATATGCAAAGTTTCAAGTTATTCTTATTTCCAGATAAAGAGAAATAGCTAAAACAAAACAGGGAGGTTAACTAGAAGTTCAATCCTTTAACTACTACTACTACTACTGATAATAATAATAATAGTAATAATAATAATAATGAAATAATATATTTGTGTTGTATGCTATCCCGAATAATATAAACTTAAACATACAAAAGCAACGTATAGGTGCAATTAAAACTCTCTTTTATCACAGAAAACACACTCATATAGGCTAAGATATACACGTAGAAAAGTGACTAAATGGTTAGAGCGTCGGCCTCGGATGCGGGAGGTCGCGGTTTCAAAACCTGACAAAGTCATACCAAAGACTTATAACGGTGGTACTAAGCTCAGCATTAAGATGTCTGTGTTAGGCCTGGTTGACCTGGTGTCAGGATAATGTGACTGGGTGGGACATGATGCCACATATCCGCGGCCTGATACCCCAGTGCTAGACATTATTATAAACTGCACGGGGGGGGGGGATGCTCCTAGTGGCCGAGTGGTCTAAAGCTCTCAGCGTTACAGATCACTGCTGTCTCGCCTCTGCGTCGGTTCGATTGTCGGAATCTAATAAGGTTGTTATGTGAGAAAGCTTGCCAGTAGCTTATCTTGGGTCAGTGGTTCTTTCTGAGTTTTTCCAAGATTCTTCCTCCACCATTTATACTGGCCACCATGTATGGCCTAGCTTGTGCTGAAAAATGGTGTTAACCTCTAAAACAACAACAACAACTGTACACTACAGATATGGTAGAGAGAGAGAGAGAGAGAGATACGTAGTCGCTCACGCACACTTATTCTTGACGACCAGCCCAATAAGCCAATCGCCAATGATTAAGAATGGGATCGTCTGATATATGTAAAACAATGTGGAACATTCTCAATATCCATATAACACCTACACACATCATAGTACAAATATACGCAAGTTATTCTAGTTACAATAGCAGATAACAACATGCGATCTATAATTAAAATCTCTGCGCACATTTTCGACAGTTATATTTTTACTACTCTATAATAGCAACGCGAGGAAAAGAGTACTGACCGTGCGTGCCAAAATATATATTTTCGTAAATTATTTATAATCGGACATTAAGAAAAACTAAAACCTAAGAAGCAAAGTTTGTTTTCATTGAATTTATAATTTTGTAACCCATGAAAGGGTACACATTATAAGCTACTAGAAGTGAATTAGCTTCGGGTCTTTATTCTTTCTATTCCTTTGAAGATAATTCATGCTATCCAGGTCAATTGTATGATCCACACGAAACGAGAAATATATAATTTGATATGAAAGAAATACAGTCCTTCCTATAATGATGAATATATTACAGTCTACGAAGGGGAATGTTTCAAGAAGGGTAAATATAATTTGTAAATGTTTCCCATTAATGTTGTTACATTTTGGACATATCACCTAGGAGGAGTGGAGAGGCTCAGACACACTTTTGCAATCCTCACTGTAGCGTAGCCATTCTATGATCAAGATGAAACTGATTCCATAAATTATATGCAAACACCTAAACTTATATACCTGAAATAAGAGAGGAATGAAAACCAAATCAAGCGTACGAATGCAAACACCAATAAATAATTAGTATCGGTGGAAACATGAAAAGCCATGCTAGAAATGAGCCTAGTGGCATTACCATCGAGAACTGAGACTATAAGACATATGCATGACACGAAATAAGTTTAAATAAATTATTCAAATATGGGGTAAAGTGAAATGTATCTAGTGGAAGGAGGTGGAGATAATCGTAGGGTTAATGTCTCAGAAGGATGATTAAATAACACGAAGGTTTCGAATCCTGAGGAAGGACATAAGGTTGAAGGGATAGGTAGGATAGAATTAGACGCAGATAAATAGTATATGCCATAGGTTATATATATATATATATATATATATATATATATATATATATATATATATATATATATCCTATGAACAAAGTCAGGCGGATATGGACACGACTGCACTTAGTGAGATTGCATATAACGTCGATATCCATAAATATGACGTCATTGTCTTGAACTATTCTGCATGCTGGTTGGCAGCAACACCTCTTTTATAACAATGATGCTTTTATGCTGAAATGGAAAATTTCAAACCGCGTATAAACTATTCGGGAAGACAAAAGCTCTGTCAATGTTATCGTCCTTTTCGAACACGATATTCCTACTGAGAAATGAGAAATAGTTAATCAATAAGATGCGTAGGTGTGCGATAGGGAACTCCCATCCTCGAGATCAGTATTTAATAACAGCTAAGTGGCGAACCCTCGTTCCTGCTTATAAAATTGACTCTCTAGTGGGTTTTTTCTTTCCAAAACAAAGTTCATAGTATTTGTTCTAGGAAGAAACGTGCGAAGAAAATGATTGAACAAACGGATGGGACCATATGGTTAGATTTACATTCTGGTAAATTTCGCGAAATTACTAATAATAAAAATAATACTAATAATGAAGACTTTGTATAGTGCCTAATCGTTAGAAGCTCTAAGCACTTTACAACATTAGACAACACCTATAAGATAAAAAACATAATGATATGATTACAAAAACAAACACCATGAAATTAGAAAACATTAAAAAAAACATGCTGAGAATATTTAAGGTAGGAAACATTATTAGGTCTTTAAGTTTGTTCTTGCAGTCGAAATCAGTGAGTTTGGAGAGCCCTCTTGAATGTAATCACTGTGTCTTTGTGTCTAAGTTTAGTGGGCAATTCATTCCACATTGCTGATCCCTGGTATGCAAAAGAACGCTGTCCATATGACTTTGTTTCATAGTGGAAATAATGAGTATACGATTGTCAGAAGGGGAGCGTAAGTACCTTGTTGGTGTGTACACATGGGTGAGGTCGGATAGGTATGTTGGACTAGAGTCCAACAGTGAAACGTGGCACACAGAACAAATTTTGTGTTTGAATCTGGATCGAATGGATAACCAATGTAGGGTACAGAGCAGCGGGGAGGTGTGCTGTGATCGTGGTACTCTAAGTATGATCCGAGCAGCTGTGTTTTGAACTTTTTGAAGTTTCTGGAGCAGATATTGAGATTAACCAGACAGAATTGAGCTACAATAGTCCAGTCTAGAAAGTACTAATGAACACACAAGTGTTTTAGTGGCATCAACTGAAAGATATTTGCGAAATGTTCATGGCATGTTGTGGCAATGTGAGAGCAGTGTCCAGAGTAACACCTATGTTTCGTACTGATTGTGTGAATTTAATGTTGGTGTTGCTGATATTTATTGTTTGCCGTAAAGAATGTGGATGAGAAAGTTTTGTGTTGTGATCAGAATGGCCTCAGTTTTATCATTATTCAACTGCAGCTTGTTACATGTCATCCATGATTTCACATCAGAAAAGCACCTCTCTACACCTTGGATGATAGCACCAACTTCAGTTGGGTGGCTAGGTTTGTATGCTTGGGTGTCATCAGCGTACAATTAGGGAGACACTGGATGATGATCTATGACGCTTGAGAGCGTATATAATGAAGAGAACAGGTCCAAGAACAAACACCTGTGGAACATCACAATATAGATCAACTGGGCTGGAGTGTATTCCATTTGCAGATACAGTTTGTGTCCTGTGACCAAGTATGACTTAAACCACAGTAAGGCTGTATCATGAATGCCAAATACGTGCTGGAGACGGTGAAGCAATATATCATGGACTTTTGTGTCAAATGCTGCAGACAAATTAAGGAGGGTGAGCACTGTAATCTTTCCGCTATCCAACGCAAAGAGAATGTCATTAACTACTTTTAGAAGAGTAGTTTCAGTAATGTGGCAAGGACGATATGCAAGTTGTACATTGCTAACAAAACTGCTTGAATTTAGATGAGATACAAGCTTGGATAGAACGACCTTTTCTAAGAAACTGGGAGGTTGTTCTTTAAATCGTTATGGTCTATTGTTGGTTTCTTCAGCAGAGGCTTTACAATGGCATTTTTTAAAAATGGAAATTCTCCGGATGAGAGATAGGTATTAATAACATCAGTTAATGAAGGCAATACTGGATCTAAGCATTCAAGCAGCAGTGATGTTGGAATTGGATCAAGCTCACATGACTTTGGTGCACTCTTCATCAGGATTGTACACACGAAATCCATAGAGGCAGGTTCAAATGCTGCTAATGGTTGCCGCGCAAAGTCTGTATCCCAACTGTATGGTGGCGACTTGTCAATTGAAATTGTGGTGTCAAACTTATCTCTAATGGCTTGTACTTTGTCACGGAAGACATTTGCAAACATGTCCGTAAGGTCAGCTGGAGAGAATGTAGTTGGAAGTGGTGTAGATTTGTTCCTTGACATTAGCTTGTTAGTAAACAAGAAGAGCTCTTTGTGGCTGGAACTTTCCATGATCTTTGTAGTATAGTGGGCTGATTTCGCTGCATAGACTATATTTGTGACATTCTTCTTAGCGGCTTCATATAGCTTTATATGAATAGTGAGTCGGGTGGAAAGCTAGAGCCACTCAGCTTTACGGCGATCTATTTTAGCAGTGCGAAGCTGATCCCTAACGCTGCTATACCATGGGGAACACTTCTGAATTGATACTCTGCACATGCTAGCTGGGTCATGTTTGTAAAGCAATGAACGCAGGCAGTTATCGAGTTGTTCTGCGGTAGGAGGTAAGCAAGTTGTTAGGTTAGCTTGGATGTCGTACATTAGTTTGGTTCTATTTATCATACGGAGGTTTCTCTTAGTAGCAGATAAAGGTGGAGGGTTAGGGTCTGATACGTCAAGATGACGTATAATGCAGAGGTGATCTGATGCAAGGTCATGGGATACCAGGGAGGACCGTAGAATGTTATTATCAGGTCTATGAAGAATCCAGCCTAAAATATGATCATGTTTATGGGTGGGTTGGTTAACTGACTGTTTGAGGTTCAAAACATTAATGGAATCTATGAGTTTTGATGTATTTGAGTTTCCGGGACAGTCAAAGTGAAAGTTGAAATCTCCTAGAATAATCAGGTTGCCACCTTTCGAATTACCATAGTCCAGGAGATTCGGAAACTGCTCCAAAAACAGAGAGTCAGCCAGCTAGCTTTTTCTACTAGGAGGAGGGCGGTATAGGCCGAAAAAATGAACTCACCTTTGCTCCAGGGTGAGTGTGGTTTGGACTAGTTCAAACGATGTACGGTCGAAATTGAATGTTGTGGTGTGGTTAAGATGTTTTATCATGGAGTTCTTTGTGATGACAGCAATTCCACCTCCGCGAGAATTACGGGGGAACAACTTGATGGAGTATCCAGTGGTGTTAGATCCGCACACTTGGGCTCATCGCCTGATGTTTTAGCCATGTTTCTGTCAGGAAAAAATGGTCAATATTCTGGTTGTTGATAAAATTAACTATTTCAGTGCGCTTTTCCGGTTGTCCTACTGATTGGGCATTGAATAATGCAATACACAGAGGTATGTCCTGGATAGTTGACACAAAAGTTGACGAATTAATAGGGAATTGAATTAGGTTATCTAGATTAACGGTCGATTTTGTTTTAAATTGTTCAGCCGAAATAAGGGAGATAACTTGAATTCTTCTTCCTGTTCTACGCAGGCCAGCTTTGAAACAACGCTACTTTTATCGCTTCTGTTTACATTTAGGTAATGCTGAATGTAGTCCCAGTTTGTTTAGTCTAGAGCACAATGTAGTGTGGAGAGCCAAAGAGTGATCATTTAAAGCAATTAATTAGGGTCCATCGTAGCATAAACGGGTTGACTAGCGAGTATCACGTGATGGCGGTTTGTTTAAAAACAGTGGAGCAAGACAGCTGAGAAAAGTCTAAGTGCTCTCATTTCCAAAACAAGGAGATTAAGAAACACATACGAATTTAACAGCCAATACATAATGAACACAATAATGCCAACTGTCTTTGATCAAAATTTTGGGACAAATATAACTGAAATATAATTATATTTAATTGTTTTTTTTAAAAAAAACAAGTGCATTCTTTCCTAAGGAACAAACAAATTTCATGTCCTTTCCGGCTGAAGTATAGCGGTTTTAAATACGGGTGTGTCCTGTAAGTTGAATCTACTCGAAAAAGCATCACTGCAACTCTTGTTACTTTGACTTCAAGATCAGTTCAGAAAGGTGAGCGAGTGTAGCTAAAATAAATTTTCCTTGCTTTCTGAAAATGCACATTAAGTAAGGACTGAATAGAACAAGTGGCGAATGGAACATCAGCCATTAAAAAAACAAAACTTAATCAAAACCTAACCACACATATATTATTGCAATACTACTCTGACCACATTGTCAAAGGGATGGGTGAGAATGTCACTTTATGTAATGACTTTGACTCCATTGTTCAAGAGATGGATGAGTATGTCTCATTATAGCTTGACTTTGATCACACTGTCAAAAGAATTTTGATTTTGTCTCAGTATGGTTTGACTTTGAATCATATTTATTGGTCAGAACTGTGAACATATTCAAACTATGGATTATTGGAAATATAAGCTAAGTAAGTGATAGGGGATATTTTCGTAAATGGCCCCTGGCAAATATTTTAACTTCAGACTATGGTGTGACGTTTTAAGGTGTTACTGTGCAATAATTACATATATGGGTATATTTGTGAATTTGTTCTTCTCGGCATTTGTTGTTCTTGAAACTGATGTTGGGCATGTACACCTCATATTGCTACTGCTTAGTATGTAGCCAGTGAAATACCAATAGTCGGTTAGGAAGCAGGGCTAGCCACTTATTGCAGTAGACATGTTGGTTCAAGGAAGGTAGAATATCTCAAAACCTGCCTGGATGAAAACTATTTTGCATCAAGCTAGTAAGTACACAACATTTTTTCGAAAGTATAAGCTAGGGAAATGGTTTGCATTGCATTGTGAGCATAACATGTTCTCAAAAATGGCCTTCGGACATGAAAAATGCATGTATACATTTGGGGGTTGGATGCATACATTTTTGTCCTATGAATTCCCATTTACTTGTCAGATCAGGTGAATGATATTCTTATGTTTTACTGTATCATACCTATCCAAAACTACTAATCGTCTTGACCTCATTCATAGATTTTATTATGTATGCATTTGTATATTAGGCAGGTGCATGCAACATCATGATTACGCACACAAGCTGTCACTTGCACCCTTAAACCCATGGAACGAATCCTCAAGGTCATAAGGTCAATGAAATGTTTCGCGATATTGGGGAATCATCCCAGTTATTAACATTATACATCTATTTATACAGGAAATATAAACAAATGATGAAACATTTAACCAAGGTCATAAAACACTCGTGGGAAAAATGACTGTAATATATCCATTTTCTAGAAATGTGGTCTTACAAGAAGAGTTGCTAACAAGGAATTTATTTTATGAAGTGCATTGTATAGTTCATATATATTTTTATCGTTCTCGTCTGTTGGTAAGGGATCCTCCAGACAAGGCTTTCTTTTTTCATGCATGTAAGAAATTCCCATTCGCAGTATTCGTACATTTGGTCTCTCGGGTGTAGTAGATGTAAATCAAATGACTTAAGGGTAAGATCTGAGATTTAGTAACGAATAAAACGAGTATAAAACTGCGACTTTGTGTCGATTACAATAAGCATAAGATTCTCTGAGGTTTAGAATTGATTACAAGAATCCTAAAATTCTCTGACGTTTTGTATGGATTACAATATGTGTAAGATTCTCTGAAGTTTTGTATGGATTACAATATGAATACTCTCTGAGGTTTTGTTTGCATTACAATAAGCGTTAGATTCTCTGAGATTTGTATGCATTATAATAAACTTATGGTTCTCTGAGGCTTAGTATTGATTATCATAAGCCTATGATTCTGTGAGATTTGAATGGTGTAAAATAAGCGTGTGATTCTCTGAGGTTTGTATGGATTGCAATAAGAGTAAGACTGTCTGAGGTTTGTATGGATTACAATAAGAGTAAGATTGTCTGAAGTCTGTATGGATTACAATAAGAGTAACATTGTCTGAAGTTTGTATGGATTACAATAAGAGTAAGACTATCTGAGGTTTGTATGGATTACAATAAGCATAAGATTGTCTGAGGTTTGTATGGATTACAATAAGCGTAAGACTGTCTAAGTTTGTATGGATTACAATATGCGTACTACTTTTGAGATTTGCATGGATTACAATAAGCGTATGATTGTCGGAGGTTTGTATGAATTACAATAAGCGTATGATTGTCGGAGGTTTGTATGAATTACAATATGCGTAAGATTCTCTGAGGTTTACTATGGGTTAAAGGTTACTAAATTGTTGTTACGTAGCTGTTCTAAATCTTTGGTAACAAAATAAGATAGTTGTTTGAAATAAAGAACGCAGTTAATAACACATAGGATTATCAATTTTTAAAATATATTTATTAACACATAGAATTAAGGTTTCTAAGGTCTTATTTAATACTTTGGTATTTTATTTACCTTGAACTACATACAGCCACGTGTACTCATAATGAGGAAACATGAAATGACATGCAAGCATACGAATAACCCTTCCCTCCAAATTTTACAGGCAAATATTCTAGTTTTGATATGTCCTAATGCTAATATCATTAGTAGCAATTAGACATTCCAAAGTCTGCAACTGTAATTTAAATATGAAGGCGTCTCTAATCGACGTCGACACATTGCATGTGTCAGAAAAAGCATTTAAGTCCGCTATGAAATGCAAATAATTAGCTTATAAAACATATTTTGGAAACCTATTTGACCAAAGTAAAAACAATTTGCATTAAAATTTTATTTTGAATCATATGCCGTGTAATTCACACTCCTCTGCACACTAGAACACTCCCTACCAAACCATTGGTTGTTATGTTGGCACGCTACACCGCCCAAATAGCTAGAAATTAGTTACAGATGCTAGACAAAACACTCTCAGCGGCGTACTAAGGGTGAATGGTGTCCAGGGCGACGATGATGGACGATGATGGACCAATAAGTTTTTGGCGTCCCAGGACCTCTGGCGCCTTGGCAACTGCCTAGTCCATCCACACTCTCAAGCCCCCTCGCATACCCCCATGTTAGTAGGCTACTTCACAACATTAGGTGTTCCTATAGTTATATATTTTTCAAACCATTCTCCATTGTTGTTAAAATCAGCATCTAGCCTCTAGCTTTCTTTTACTTTGCCCCTCAGTCTTATTGGATGTTTCTTTTTCTTTTTTTCTGTTTTTTTATAGGAGACTGTATTATTATCGAATACATTAGTACATATTTTGTTTTCATAGCTCTACTGAAAATTAGTAAGCTAAAACATTAA
Organism: Sinohyriopsis cumingii; assembly: GCA_028554795.2. Lineage (NCBI taxonomy): Eukaryota > Metazoa > Mollusca > Bivalvia > Unionida > Unionidae > Sinohyriopsis > Sinohyriopsis cumingii. The sequence goes on from CM068839.1 coordinate 46,602,022, forward strand.
AGGCACAAGATGCTTACCGTGGGACTGAGCTGTCATTAATAAATCATTATGTACTAACATTGATATGCTCCTTCAAAACATACCAGTGAATCAAAGAGTCCAGGCAATACTTGTTGGTCCAAGTCATTGCATTATTTCAGCATTGACGTTTAGCGGAATGATTTAACAAGTGTTGAGCTAGTGTGAATACAAGGTTTGCATTCTGATTTCTCTTTTCCATATTTAATTAAATTAAAGTATGACCTTATTTTGAAATCTATATTACTATTTGATCTTCAATCCGAATGGCAGCATATATAATTGAAATTCGTAGCTGTCAAAGATTGTTCTGTGAAGCGCTTTTGCAAAGAACAGCGGCAAGTCGCACTTCGTTAATGATGTACAACTGCTGATAGTTCTGAGGCTGAAATTTCATTATTCTGTTCCTGTAGCGTTTGTGATATTTCTCATGTTGCCTTTTTCATTGTAAAGGAAATTAGTAGAACTGCAGTTTTAATTTCCTCTTCTTATTTATCTTAAAAGATTCTAAAGCTTCTTTGGTTTATTCAAAATCGGTTAATAACTTTTCAGCGATGATTATCTTTGTGAACCTGACATCCCAGTAAAATTTACTAGGTTCTGCAAATCGCCTGTTCATGAAAGTCTTCTTCATTGGTATTTCAAAATTCAAAATTTTAGCCACCTAATCAACACACACACACACACACACACACACACACACACACACATATATATATATATATATATATATATATATATATATATATATATATATATATATATATATATATATATATATATATATATATATATATGAACACAATGAACAGATTGATTACAATATAACTTGAAATCAATAAAACGACCTGAATATCTTACAACCTGTTCTGAGCACTCTTTTATTAGTAGTAGTCATTACTGATACGGCGCCGCAGTTCTCTTCAGCACATTATATTGTGCAATGATGGTTTAGACTGAATTCAAATTGCCTAATATAGTTGGTATGCGATGCGTTTTATTGCCAATTCAAACAACCTAAGGGAATTGCTACCGACAAGAAGAGATATTTTATAACGTTGGAAACGTCAGCATATCTGTATGTTAGAGGTAATGTTAACAAAATGACATCATGAGAAGAAAAAAAATCCATTATTAGGAGTAATAACATACACCAGTTTGCCATTTTATCAATTTCATCAGGTTTACAGCATAATCCAAAGCAAACACGTTCTTACGTTGTATGTTTTGAGTTAAACATACTTAACCCCTAATTCTAATATTTTTTGGGGAATAAAATATAATAGTATTTTATCCTCTCTCTCTCTCTCTCTCTCTCTCTCTCTCTCTCTCTGTATATATATATATATATATATATATATATATATATATATATATATATATATATATATATATATATATATATATATACTTTTGAACACATCTGGAGGACATTTCGAACCAGTATTGAGTTTTAGACACCTAAACACATACACAGATACCTCCACACCTACACACAAAATACCGGACTCTGATAATATTGCATAATGCTCCTGACATGGGACAGAGAGAGTATCTTCGACAGTATCATATATTCTCATACTTGTGATATTCATGTACACTGATATATATGCTTGTAATTCACATTAATGTTACGCAATACCACACCACATCACACCATTCTTCTTTGAAACAATACTGCAACATGTCATGCCATTGTGATACAATACTACAACATATCATGTTATTGTGATACAATGCTGCAACATATCATGTCACTTTGATACAATGCTCTGTCATATCGTGCCATTGTGTTACAATACTGCAAAATATCATGCCACTTTGATACAATGCTCTGTCATATCATGCCATTGTGTTACAATACTGCAAAATATCATGCCACTTTGATATAATGCTATGTCATATCATGCCATTGTGTTACAATACTACAACAGATCATCCCACTTTGATACAATGCTCTGTGATATCATGCCATTGTGTTACAATACTGCAAAATATCATGTCACTTTGATACAATGCTCTGTCATATCATGCCATTGTCTTACAATACTGCAACATATCATGCCACTTTGATACAATGCTCTGTCATATCATGCCATTGTGTTACAATACTGCAACATGTCATGACTTTCTGATACAATTTAACAACATATCATGCTATTGTGATACAATACGACAACATATCAAGCCATTGTGATCCAATGCTGTAACATGTCATGCCATTGTGATACAATACCACAACATATCATGCCATTGTGATACAATACTATAACATATCCTACTGCTAATATATAACACTATAATATACATCGCCACTATTAAACAATACCATACAGCATCCCACTGTGCTAATGCAGCTAACTGTAACAAAGTTACAGCTAGGATGCAACAAATCCTTGAGAATTTAAGTCGTTCGTGCTCTCAGATGGAGTACGGAGTATGGATAATAATTTGTGTTTATGTTAATAATAACGGGACATTGAAACGTACATCCAGACAAAATTTATGTCAATACTAATGAGACATTCAAACTTACAACTCGACATCGTTTATTTCAATATTAACGCGACATTTAACCTTACATATCGACAGCGTCTATGTCCAAGAAAACGTAACATTCAGACTTACATCTACACATCTACACAGCGTTTGTGTCTATACTAACATGACATTCACACTTAAATTTAGGCATGATGAAAATAATATTAACAGATATATTATACATTATAATATATAACCCTTACACTCTAGTACATTTGTAAGCAATACACGACCCATTCAGTATGGTGCCTTTCTATGCAACATATAACCTATTCGCTCTGGTACATTTCCATGCAAGACATAACCCATTCACTCTGGTACCTTTATGGGGCAATATGTAACGCTTACAATCGGGTACATTTTTATGCAATAAATAACCCATTCACTCTTGTACAGTTATATGCAAAATACAACCCATATATTCTGGTACATTTCATGGCAATATATAAATCATACACACTGGTACATTTCTAAGCGAAATATAACCCTGACACTCTTGAAATTTGTATGCACGATATAACCCATACACTCTGGTATATTTCTAGGCAATATTCAACCCATACAGTATAGTACCTTCTATGCAAAATATAATCAATCGCTCTGGTACATTGCCATGTAAGACTTAATCCATTCACTCTGGTACATGTGTGGGCAATATATAACCTTTACATATGTATGTATGTATGCATGTGTGTGCCTTACAGTACGCTAGTACATCTGATCAAAGTACACCCGTATACTTCTATGCACGTTCTTCGTTTGATATTTCAAATATTAAATTATACTTTTCATTCATCGTTTGTTTACTTGTTCATACATTATAATACTGCATTTCCAATCTTAGGTCTATGTTAAAATCTGCGGCCCTTCAGCAAATCTTTGATAACGGAATTTCTTTGAATAGCAGTTAAACAAAGTTTTCTCTGTCTGAACATGAAATGATTATTCAGTATATTACAGCTGATTGTGATGATAGACATATTTTATACTGTGCATCTGCATTATGCCGTGCACCTGCATTATACTGTGCATCTGCATAAATTGTCCCTTTCACTTAATCACATTTCAAGCACCAATCGCAGGCGAAGATCTTCCAGGAAGCAGGGCACCAACCCTGGATTTGCGTCACATTTGAAACGTTGAAACACCTTTAAAAGGTTGAATATGACATCTGTTGGAGTTGAAACATTGAAACACATTACAACTGTAGAATATGAGATCAATGAGAGTTGAAACGTTGAAACACCTTAAAAATGTTGAATATGACATCTCTGAAAATCCGTTTTTGTGTCAGTCAGAAAGTATTCTAAGAGTGCCCTCCTACTTTCTAGCTTCCTGGCATTTACCTTGTTAAGTCCAACGCATATGTGTCTTGCGTGCGGGTACTTGCAACTGCAGAATGTGTTAATACAAATAATAAAAACATCCCTTATTTGATATTAAAGGTGTACATAAAGAAACCAATAAATTTCAAAGCCTACACAAATAAATATCTACTCATTTCAATATGTTTAGTAGTGAAAAAGCGTAAAATAATAGCATTTCATTAAACATTTACAGTTACTGGAAAGTTTATATTTGCAAGCATATTTAAGTAAAGACTTGCCCATGGCTCATCTTGTATAAATATATTTTCTGAATATCAGATTCTAAACTATTTAAAAAAATAAGAAAACAGTTTGAAACAGTTGATTACATTTTGAACTTATACTAAAATATAAGTATCTATCGGAAATTAAAATAGACTATAAATGACCATTAACTTAGTTTACTGGTTTGATGGCAACGATTTCTTCATATAATCCAAAAAGTGCATACAACACATAAATGTGAAATGTCTGGGACAGCCACGAAAATAATCCTATATATGAGCACAGAACTGCGAGGTGAATCTCTACCATTAGTAAAAACGCTTTACCAGGCAAGTCTCTCTAAGTTAACATAACGGGTTAATTTTAGAAACGATATAAAGCAGTACACATCATTTTTGCACTGTACGTTTGATACATGCTTTAAGACAGCCACGTTATTAAATTCGGTATCTAAACTAAATCTGCGCTGTTTTAATTTGATTCTTTTTTTTTACACTAAGTCAATGTGAATAAATCATTGTCAGATATATAACAAGACCTTTTGTCAACGACTAAAGGAAGAATAATCAGCACAACTGATGTGAAAATCCATCCAAAGCAAATAAATCCAGTTAAATGATAATCGATAATCCGCCTGCTGTGAACCGACGTTTTATCTTGTATAGAGAGATCCAACTTCAATTAAGAATTCAAATATGTTAAAGGGGTTCTAAAAGATCCAGACTGTCAGTTTTGTGACTGATCTTATTGTATGCCACATTGAAGATTTTGGGCAAGGAAAATACGACTTTATCTTTAATATGTTTATTATTTTACTATTTGAGTAAAGTATCTCATTTTTCATTACACGAATGAATACATAATTTTACTTTATGAGTAAAGTACATCATATTTACTATTGCAGTAAAGCACATGCTTTTTGTCTTGTGCAATTACTGTGAGGCATTTGTACTATTTCAGCAAACATAACATTATTTTCGTCGTGTGAAATTACCACTAGGCATTTTACTATTTGAGTAAACACATCATTTTTCTCGTCGTGTGAAATTGCTGTGTATCGTTAACCTTTGTCCTTGTACTATGTAAGGTCATTTACTTGTATTAACATTTATGTTACGTTATAAGGTTCGTGCGGATTACGTTAGTTCGTCCAATATTTTGATTTTTTACACGCACGTATTAATCATAATTCTTTTTACATTAAAGTCATTGATACATAAGCACTGCATTTGTATCACCATCAACAGTGTTTTGTTATAAATCCGAAATCAAACTCGGTCACCATGTTACGTACACTATGTTTCCTAACTAAAGACAAGAGATATCCATAATGGTCACAACACCATCTATCTACTTTATGATCGTTTCTAGAAGAGTCACGATCAAAATAAGCCACTAAACGTTCTAAGGCATATCCAAGACTGCGTTGATAAAACATACACACATTACTGTCCTCACACCTTTGAAGCTGTTCATTGTAATTTCGTATTTTTGAATCGTTTAGCCTGGTATTTCTTCTCAAAGTCGATGATGTCGTCTTCCATAAACGGTAATCCAAACAAACCAAAATGCTCCATACAGGTATCGTGGGGAAAGTAGACGGTTACCCAGTGGGTTCCTGGGAGATGACTGTCGTCCGTGTTAATGATATGAGCTTGATGGTCTTTAGGTTTGCGATGTGGACGTTAATCAATAGCGCACACGACAGGATTAAAAGAAGCACCGTACAAACGTTTTCAAAAGGTGATAACGTTCCCATGTGTCCTTTGTTTTCTTGTTTCACAGGTAATGATATATCATAAATTGAATCCACACTTTTTTCTTGAAAATCTCTGTCAAGCATACGTTACCTTGCGTCGTCTCCGTACTCTGTGCAAAGAACGATTATATGCAACGAATCTCCAGAGCAGTCAATGGAGGGGAGTAATGGGCACGCAAGTCTTTATAACACTGCTGCAACACTACTTCTTCTGAGATGAGAACCCAGGCGTAATCCAGATACACGTCCAATTTTTCATATTGGTTCATCATTAGACATTTATCGTGTTGAGTTTGACTAGAATTATCGTTTTGACATTAATACTAATCTTTCTTGGTGAACACTGTAATTGTATCCACCAGTTGTTTAGCAAAACAGGTGAATACATGTTGTACTTGTTCTGGACATCGTCATAGCCTCCTCAACTTGGTATTTTGGTTCTGCTGCCAAGACATCCTCCCATTTCGTTTCCAAAGAGGCTTCACCTTTCAAAGAGGGATAAGAGTCTCCTATTGCTTCTAAGAGTCTAGAATTACTTCTCCCATACTGTTGACTTCTAAAGTATTGTCGAATTCGACATACAAGATGACGTTCACCGTCTAGCGTAGAGCTATTGCAAACTGAAGTTCCACACAAATCTGGCCAGAATTTATAGGATGGAAGATTACCCTCGCCGCTGCCTTGGTCGGGAGTGAAAAAAAAATCACACAAAGCGTAACCTCCTGCATAATCGTCGTACGAAATGCCGTGACTGGTGTTGGTCCCTAACTGCCAGGTGGCTTCGGCTAGGGACAAGTACGATCTCAATTAATTCTTCTGTGCAAACTTAGGTTCGAATGGTCTGGTACACAAGGTCTTACCATCGCGAATAACTTCAATCATGTACACCTTGTAGTGTTGGAAAAGAAAGGACTTATTTCGGAGGCTCCGTTGAAGGCTGCATTGCAAACGTAATCAATGATTAAACGACTGGGTAACTGTCACTGGAACATATGATCTTTAATCATGGATTAACGTCACCTGAGAATACAGAAGGTTTTCACTTTCACTTGTCGTATCGAATACTTTGCGGTCGTTCTACTCAAAGTTTCATTGATGTATTTTCCAACTTTAGAATACATTTCTGCTCGTCGCACGTAAAGTCTGGCTCTTCGAATATGGGTTTGGATTTGGTAACATCATCAGTTATCAAATGGAAAGCGGTCTGCTGCGATTCAGTCTTAGGCGGACTCCTTTCAGCATATATTTGTCTTGGAACCACATGTCCAAATGCAAGCGATTCATCAGCTCCAAATTTGTGTTGAATGATGTGATTTTGCTTCGACGGTCTTTTAATCCCATACTGTCTTCTGATATTGTGACGAACTTGTCCTTTGTGCAAACATCCAGATGGGTCTCTTTGGCTTCGTTTCCGTACGTCAAGAGATATTTCTGGTACGCTAGATAAGGGTAAGCATCCATTCTGCTGGTGACTTGTTATTCAAGTATAAATGCACTCCACTGAACCAGGAATGCATGAATTGTTGACGGGGCTACTTTATCGTCGTCCTCTGGACTGGTATCGTCCTCTGCGTTCACTTTGATCTTCAGGTACAATCAACTGCTATTCACATTGATGTAATCTTCGTGCTGTCGTTTGATTTCAAATTCAATGGGTTCTGAGGTCGTTAAATAGGAGATGGGATGAAATCCTACCCATTGGAATTCTTGCATCGTCATCATAGTACGTGGCATGACACACATATCCAGTTCCGACTTGGAACATTCGTGAGACTCTCGGTGCATTATTTTTAATTTTAATAATCAAAAATGTATAATTCTCTGATGGTTTTTCTATTCTTTGTCTTTCTAGACCTATGTATTTGAGGTCATCTGGAGTGGTGTCTTCGTCGTCTCTTTCTGCCTTGTGCTTGCTGTGGTGCCAGGAAAGCAGGAATGCCTGACCCGGTAGCATCCAGTGCATTTATAGGAGTTTCTCGTCGGCACAAAATGTATTTTCCAGTTTGAAACAAACCACGTTTACCTTTTTTTCAGAAGGCTTCTTTGGGATTTTGTTTGTCTATAATGACATTTTGAAGAAAATCTTTCCCGTGCATCAAAGTGGCATCTTCCAATGCATGCAATCATCCTGTCACTATCGGTTTCAACACGGGGGCCACAGAACAAAAATCCGATTTCAGCATATCACCTAAACCATGTCCTGCTTGTCGAGAGACTCCTCGATACAGAGCATACTGGACTTACCAGTCATTAGAGAATCGTTTTCGAAAATAGTGTTTCACTTTGACTTTACCTTTGGAAAATGAAATATATTGTCCCAGATCTCTTTTTATGCTTTTCTACACTGTTGAAAAACGTATAATGAGGATGCAACAATTCGCTGTGAACGTAATAGGTGTTTAAACCTTCCTAGTTTTAGCCCCGGAATAATTTACTTTGAAAGGCCTGACTCGCAGTAACGGTACGAATGTGTGTCCCATCACGTTGTACTCCACCAAAGCAGAGTACACAAAGATCAGATTTAATCCTTGCGTTCTACAAGGTAACAAAAACGCCCGATGTATCGACCCAAGATGTCAAGCAAATCAGGACAAAATTTAATGGACAACGCTTTGGCATCCGAAAATTTTATTAGCAGGCGACAAAAAACTTTACGGTACTCAAATGGAACACTTCGTTTCGTTTTGTACAAGGATTTGCCAAACAATGTATTAAATTTGGAAGCAATCATGTCCACCAGATGTTGACCGTTAAAATAATAGCTTGCCGAATTATCAGCATATAAATGTACCGTGGAGTATTGGGTGACATTTGTTGTTTCATAAATCCATTGACAGTTTCGTTTTAATTCAAGTGATATTACGTTTAGCTCTTCAGAACTTCGATCTCAAAGGCGTTTTGATTTTCAGCGATGGTTTAGTTTTGTGTGGGAAGAATCATTTTGACCAAAATCATTTCCGAATAGGTTTTGTGATCCAGAGGGATAGGCTGAGGTAATTTGGCTGCAAAACATCACAAAGTATTGCGGGGAAACACATCCATGAAACTATCACTTGGTAAAGTTAAGTAAAATTGGTTATTCATAATTCCAGAGTTCTGCTGTCCGAGGGACCACTGAAGTTCAAAGGAGTGTCCAAAATGGGTTGTTGTTCTTGTGACAGTTAGGAGGGTGAATGGCATTAGACACAAGGCTCCCGTTGTTACTATTAGAATATTTCAGGAAAGTTTTGGAGCGAAGGTAACCGAAGCAAGTGATCAATTGTTTGTCTCCTTGCTGCAAACTCAAATTGGCAATGTTACAATACACCAAAAACATTTGGCGGAAAAGATTTGGGTTTTAGGCACGCGTTCTCCACACCACATTCACAAGGGTTGCTTTGTTAGATCTTGCAGAGAAGACCTCCGAGAATGAGGGGTCACTGTCGTGGTTGAGGCTGTGCTGAAGGGCATGATGGTTAAATCGTTTATAGTCAATGACATGCGAAGTGTCCATCCAAGAATCACAGCTGCGATGATAACCTTTTCAGCGTACTTTATTTTCTTACACACGCCGCTTTTCCACTTTGCGGGTTCTTTGATCGAGAATGCTTTTGATGGCATGCAACTCGTTGTTTGGTCACACGGTGTAACTCGGGCAAGTAAAAGTTCCCTTTTAGCACTTCCCCGTTAATGTCTTCCAATATATCGACGTAGGATGACGGCCACTCACTCGTCCAGTGACACGAAACATTTCGTGGTCCAGTTAGATAAATAAACTTTGTCGAATGTGACTCAATCTCCAATTGTCAACACTCACCTTTCTTGGAGACAGCCACAGTCGGGTACGTACCAAGTAATCGCTCAAAGACGGTCACTTCGTTATCCGGAGTCAATTAGTGGGGGACACATCCGATGGTCCGATGGTAAGAATAGTTGCACGCTTTGACCAGGTGCGGTAAGACGTCGATGTATTTGAGAGCGTGTTGATATGTAAGGCATTTCTACATGTGTTCTCTCAAGGTACGTTGAAAAAGTTCCACGATGCTGGCTTTGGTTTCGGGATTCTCGTTGGTGAAAAAGTGAATGTCTTGTTTCTTTAATTCTTTTCGGAAAGTTTGTTTCAGAACTGTGGTGTTTTTGTCGGTTTGCCATCAAAGAGGACGACGACCACTTTATTTTAATACGAGTTTTAGGGCTCACACTAGCTCGGTGCTCGATTTGGAAGTAAATGGCACGATCCAGACAAATTTGGAAAAGACTTCGATGACACAAAGGGAATATTTGTAGCCACAGTTGTAGGTAGCCAAATGAGAGACATCGACTAAGTCGGCTTGCCATGATCATCGATGCGATTTCTGAAACATTTTCGTCAAATATGTTTGTGTAAGGTGTATGTGGCTTGTTCCTGCAGTTATTGTTGTACTTGAGGTAAACGGGCACATTTGTGTCGGGTTTTGGCAGCAGGATAACATTTCTGAACTTCTTTGTATCCCGAAGGATGGACTGGAGCATAGTAAGTGCTGGATACAGATTATCCATCAGGACTCTCTCTACTTAATAAGTTACCCACTCTTCACTGATGATACTCTGACTGGGACGAGGTGGTGGTTTGGAAACTGCTTTACGTGTCCGACGTGCCACGGAAGTAGCAGTAGAGGGTAGTGATAGTGGCGGCTGTGGTGGTAATGGTATTGCTTTTGTCTTGCTGTTTTGTTTTCACTTTAGGTTTCCCTTCGGTATTTTTCACTTCTGTCGAAGGAAGAGTGGACATCATCTTTTAAGCCCAAGCTTTAAGATCTTCTCGTTGGTGTATGTGGGAAGGGGTCAAAAGGACGCTGCAATCTTACTATGGATGGAAGCCGCTAATGCTGCTTGAAAAATTTATCGTACTTCTTCTTCCTCAGGCATCAGGGGGCTGCGTCTGGCTTGGTCGCTGCGGGTGGTGGTGGTGATGGACTTTACACCAGGGTCTTAAAATCTTTCAGAGTCCGTCCAGCTCTTTCGTGTAAAGCTTTCTGGTGAAACAGTTGAAGTCGTTGAAACACTTGACTGTATCGTTGCTATTTGTCCTTTTCTGACAAATCTCTGCAATCCATCAACGAATGAAATTCATTTGTAACTTGGACGTATCAGTCAAATGAGGATGGGGAGCTAAATACGGGGTACGTTGTTCTTGCCAAGAATGGAATTCCATCCATCGTTTGTACGGGACTAAAGACAGTTTTCGTCCTTCCGTCAGATTCCACAGGTCACGCCTGAGATCTTTTCAACCAGGAGGTCCCTTTTATCTTCTTGTTCCTTTTATATACTTGACTGATCTCTTGTGAAGCAGCAGCTCCCACGAATCCTGTAATCAGTGGCTTTTAACACGGGTTTTAACAACAGGTGCAAAAATCCTCCGCGTTGCACTAACATTTTTTTTATTTTGACTGATGGGTATTTTCTTCTTGACCATTTGGCTTAGAATGTGTCGATGCTTGGCTAAGCATTCTTTCTAACGTTGAGATAAAGATATCGTTCCTATTAAGACATATCAGGAACAGATACTATATGTATTTTTTTAACAGAAGCGGTTTCATTTAAGTACCGTACCAAAATGGTATAGTCACTAGCTCACACACCACACGTCACACAGACGTTTCGATTTGAACCAAGATTTGTTCGTATAAAATAATTTGGTAATCCTCTAACCCTTTCTCTGGAATTCGGTGTATTAATATCATCTTGTAGGTAGAATGAGTAGCATTAAATGTTTTCTGAATCTAGAGTGATTTATCAATATCTGACCAGTGGAACAATTTGAAAGGAATCAATCTTATTATACATTTAGAGACCAGTGGTTCGATCATCGATGACGTGAAGGATGCAATTGTTTTTGCGTTTCACGTATATTTTGACACTCTCTTGGTAAATCAGATTTCCTTGGCAATGGTGAAGTAAAATGGGATGGTACAATACCGTGGGAGGCAAGACTTTATATATAATCAATCCTTCGTATTGCCGAATGTTTTCCACATCAATATGTTCCGCAGCAATTGTTGGTACCCTGTGGGGAAAATGACGATACATGCACACGTAAGGATACAGCAAAGACACGTCCAAATATTGAATTTCTTCTCCTTTCTCCTCGTAAGCGTAGTACAGCAAACATGTGGTATTCGTTTGTCATCCATACAAACTGTCTCGCAGGTTCACCAACTTGTAACATTCTACGATGCGCTTAAATTAGGGATCGGTTTTCAAACGGTGATTGTACTCGTATTCCTACATTTCCACGACTCGGTATCCTTGTTGTTTTAACTTTAAGCGTCGCAGAAAAAGTGGCCTTGTACAAGTCTTCCACGGTACGTTGTTAAAACTAATTTGTGGTGTACCGTGGAGGGTAGCAGATCGGATATCCGTGAATCGAGTGCGTATGACAGCCAGGATCTTCTCGGGCATGAATCGTTTGAGGTACACTAAGGAACACGTTTTGCAATGTTGTAGGTTTTGCAAACGATCGACCCCTCCGTGTTCCATGAACAGTTATCGACATTTTCCACAGCAGCACCGTAAAATGTGCACGTCGAATCGACAATACTTTAACATAACTTCCTTGAAGTCGAAGGAGTCCGAGGTGTGAGTTTGGTACTTAGCGTATAAGGTTGATCGTTGTTCGGCGAGCAGTCTTGATTATCAGGCAAATGTAATAGAACGGTGTGTTTATTGGTTTCAGTATTGAAAAAGTGCGGATAATAGCCTCTGGTCATTTATGTGTTCCAAACGTTTTGGGCATTCGGCTCAACGGGATGGTCAAGTAACTCGTCGAATCTTTAGAAGGAGAAGGCTCCTCACCGGGGCATAGCGATTGAAATCTCCGTAACGTTCGATGCTCTCTTGAATCCACGTTTGGTCGATAGGGTCTAACATCTGTTGGGCAAATTTGGTAAGCGTGATAGGTCCCCGAAATATTTATTCATGTCCTCAGTGAAGGCAATAACAACAGATGGGCTCTTGAATGCACTTCTCGCACGCTCAATTAGCCACGCATAAATTATGAATGTGAATTCCAGTATCTTGCATGCATTTGAAATCGAAAAAATTGCATTTCTTCTTGTGGTTCTATTATTCCCTGTCCTGTTGGAGTTGTTATTTTTGAATGAAACATTCGTGTTCCACGTCCACGATTTGGTGACAAATGTGACGTTGTTCTTTTCGTGAACATATGTATGCCTTGGTACTCTTCGTACGTATGCCTTGTTCACAAGTTGGGCACAATCTCGGAAGTTGATAAGCACGTTTCCGCTTTGAAACGTGCGTGTCATTATCGTTTCAGTGTGGTTAACAAAGAATTCCAAAGAATAATGTGATGAACCCCAATGTTTTATCCATCGGTACGTCGGAATAAAAATCTTTAAATTTCTCTGTGTACGTGTAATTCTAAATTTTCTAGAGGAGCGTTTATTCGTCTCATGAATGTAGTAATATGTTTCGAGGGATACTGACAGAGGACTTTTGTTTGGCGTAGACTCTCTGGGTATTGATTCTGGCTCACTTATGTCATGTTCAATATCGCTGGCATGAATTTTGAATTTGAGTCAAGACTTCAGCTACTGTGCTAGGCGATAGGTCATGTTTCTGGCTCATAATTTCTTCTCGTTCCTTCACGAAATCGTGCGATCGTTTCAACTTGATTTCAAAAGGTCAAATGACTATATCTTAAACGTCATGGTCCCCCATATATCAATGTACGGTCAGTGTCCTCCCTATATAAAGGGTCAGTGTCTTCCCTCAGAGTATTCATTTCACTCTTCATCCTACCATAAAGATGGAAGAGCCAACATATATCAAACATGTGATTAGAGCTTTGCGAGACGTCATGCGAAGGTTTTCTTTAGAGAAGCTGACGGACTATCCCCTCTCCTATCGAGATAAAAGTCGAGACACATGCTATATCTGTCAGAAAAAGAACCTTAAGTCACATAGCGTCCACAACTTCAAAGCAAGACAGTCGTTAAGAGAGACAAAAGTCAATATATCAAGTTATCATTGTCAAGAGAAATTACATTGGTCGTCATAATGCCCCAAGAAATAACAGGAAGAGAGGGGTTCCGAACAGGAAGAAGAGGTAACCTCCGAAATGGAAGAACTGAGGAATGAGGAAGAAGAGGAGTGATAACCCGCGGTTGTGAAGACATTCAAAAAAATAAAACGGATAGCTTGAAAGGAAAAGAAGAAGAACAACGAACTTCTTAAAGTGATTTGATGTGAAATTTGATCGTAAATCGTAATTTGTAACAGAGAATATACCAGAAAGAAAAATGTGTCTCTTCGTTTTGATTTGTATAATCATAATAAGAAGCTACACTCATATACTCACACACGTACATCAAGGATAAAAATGGGATTTGAGTTTTATTTGACTTTGGCATGCAATGAGTAATCTCTTTTCTAGAGATTCTGGGGTGGCCCTGAAAAGCAACGTTGGGTGTTGTTTTTTGGGGGGTTTAAAGAAAACAACAACTCAGGAACGGGAGGTAATGCGCATTAACTGCTACTGTCGATGATTTGGTTAAAATCACTAGTTTTAGTATCTCAGGTGTAGCTGGAGTTTTGACGGGGTTAACGGTTTGGCCCCATATCTTTTTCTCTTGGGTGGTATTAAAGAAGTCTGATACATTTCTTTCGGACTCCTTAACTCTGCCAAAATGTCTAAGAGTACCGTCACCATTTGAATTTCACTGTCCTTCTTCTCTCCTAGACGTTTTCATCCTGCCTATTCTTCTTCTCGCTGTTGCTCTTGAATTAGAAAGGCTTGTGTTGCTTGTTTCTGCTGTTACAAAAATTTCTCCGATTCTTCTTTCTGCCTCTTTTTAAAGTCCTCGACCTATGTTAAGGAAGGAGAAAACGGCGAAGGCACAGGTACCGCAAAAAAATTCTTGTTAATATTGAAAATCCGCTAAATTCCAATTAAAATCGTTCTCTTCTGGAAGTAAGACTGTGATTATTTTAGTTTCCGCTACTATGTCGTCACTCCTTGTCTCCATGGCCGGTGCGCCCCAATTCATCGTATTTGTAGTTTTAGTTTTGTTCTAACAGTTTCAAATCGATTCACTGCGCACAGACGCTATCGCTTCCATATAGGGAATGTGACGTCACAATCAGCTCTCTTCGGATTGGAAGACAGACTCCGCACTGTTGCTGAATTTTGTGACGCGTGTTATGATTGGTGAAACAACTCAATCCGTTTCGATCCGCTCTTCCATTCAAAATAACTGCGGTTCACCTCATTCAATTAACCTGTTCTCGTCACAAAATGTGGACTAGCGTAGAATTGTCTTCCCTCATATTGTCGATGCTGTTCAACCCGGACTGCCCCGTATATGTCAAATCCTCATGGGAAATTACCAATATCACAGAGACGGCCTTTTGGAGACAAAGGATTTATGTGGAGAGACAAGGCTGTCTAAAGCGAGTCTTAATCTACGGTCCAGACGTGAGACGAAGTTTGAAGAAGAGAAGAAGATCCGTGCAATGCACTCTGGGTTAACTGATCGGTATAAGCAAAAAATAGAAAAAATAAAAAAAATGGCCTTTTTCGGGGCCTCTCAACTGTCACGAAAAGATTCCTATTCTCCCTTGCCTAAATATTTTTAGTCGGTTGTAAAGTCGTTTGTTAGATAGATTTATGTTCATAAATCTACGTATATCTATGTCTCTGTCTATGTCTCTAATCCTGTCTCTAACCACGTCTCTCTATGTATATATTTGTCCCTTTGTTCATAAATCTATGTATATCTATGTCTCTGTCTATGTCTCTAATCCTGTCTCTAACCACATCTCTCTATGTATATATTTGTCCCTGAGTAGCATGTAAATCTATTTATGTTCATAAATCTACGTATATCTATGTCTCTGTCTATGTCTCTAATCCTGTCTCTAACCACATCTCTCTATGTATATATTTGTCCCTGAGTAGCATGTAAATCTATTTATGTTCATAAATCTACGTATATCTATGTCTCTGTCTATGTCTCTAATCCTGTCTCTAACCACATCTCTCTATGTATATATTTGTCCCTGAGTAGCATGTAAATCTATTTATGTTCATAAATCTACGTATATCTATGTCTCTGTCTATGTCTCTAATCCTGTCTCTAACCACGTCTCTCTATGTATATATTTGTCCCTGAGTAGCATGTAAATCTATTTATGTTCATAAATCTACGTATATCTATGTCTCTGTCTATGTCTCTAATCCTGTCTCTAACCACATCTCTCTATGTATATATTTGTCCCTTTGTTCATAAATCTACGTATATCTATGTCTCTGTCTATGTCTCTAACCATGTCTCTAACCACGTCTCTATGTCTATGCATATATTTGTCCCTGAGTAGCGCTTATTCAGGTCAACCCCTTGCAACACTGTTCCGCCTGATTGAGATCAGCCCTTTGCAACATTGTTACCATTGTTTCCCCAGCGTCCAGTAATGTCACGTCACACCTGTTCAATTTCTATTATCCGTTGACAGGCCCAATACATTATCGCTTTATATTTCCTATCTTAAATTCCCATTGTCCCAATTGATGCCCACCCATGTTAAACATTCCCTATGTTTAATTCCTATTTTCCCAATACTTGCCCACCATTGTTAAATATTCCTCTTTTCCGCAGAGTAACCATTCCCTGTTCTTGTCCGTAAAGGGCCACGATACTTTGTAATATGCAAGTCCCATTGTCCGTATAAATCTTGTCAGTAAAGGGCCGATACACCTTTTAACATAGGAATCCCATTGTATATGAATCTCCCCCATTTATTACTAACCTTTTATGACATAGCATTACATTGCAGGTTATATTGTGTTTTTGCAAGCAAAATCACGTGATTGATAACACCACAATAGCTGGATCTTTCTGATGTGATAGTCGGAATCGCAATCGCAGAATTCTCTCCATGATTACAACTCCGTATCCACTTTACCTCCTCAGCTCGCATTTATTCTAAGTTATGTGACTTGGCATCTGAAGAAAAAATGCATGACTGACATTATTAAAGTCTCTTTAGAGGTCCAGAGAACATCAATAATTATATGTAATTTGCTTGTAATAGCAATGTTTAGACATGCAATGAAAACACTTTAATGAATTAGAGCAATTCATTACAATCTTATTTTCTTAACAGTTGCTGGCAACCTATCGAAAATTTATGTGTGTGCGATTAGGATTTTCAACGTAGCTTTCACAAATTTTCAGTCATATCGCTACCATGTCTGTGGTGTGTCAGTGATGATTAACTCAAGAGTATCATGCCGCAGACATGTAGCATGATGTCCCACAGTCACACTAACCTGATACCAGTCCGACCAGTCCTAATAATAACCACTTAATCATGAGCGCCGAGTGACTGAGATGTTAGTACCATTTTTGTATAGGTTCGAAGCTGTGTATGAACTGTACCCGTTTGAAGAAAGAAAAAACAATGTCAAACAACATGCTGAAAACACTGTCATAAACCAAAGTCAATTTATTGTTATGAAGTCCAAGGGACTATGAATATTTTCTGACTTAACAGCGTATGTATTGTTCATTACTAAAGGTGTATTGATTGAGGATACAGTTTCGAAAAGCCACACTATTATTGGTACCAAGTTTTCAAACAACCAGTCTCAGTTTCATATATATTCAAACACTTTCCCGTACTTATTTCTGTCTAGGAACTCATTTGCGTGTAAGCATATTACCTATGACAGAGTATTACCTGTGATAAACGTATTAGAAGAGTATTACCATGAATCATATACGTTTAGTCGACTATTTCCGTCTGCGCCAACAAATCATTATAATTCCCAAATATAGCACGGTATCGCAGGGCGTTATCTCCAAGAAATCAATCAATAACACGTCATGGTCAACACTTCAGGTTTACTTTGGTGTTTACATTTCTATATATAGAAAACATATTCATTATTTTCTGTTCATCAACAAGCAATGTCCTTATGTAGTTGAACTATATTGCGATTTACTAGCCGGGTAGACTGCTTGCCCAGTTAAAATGACGTTGATGCTATATCACTTGAGGTTCTTTGTAGAGCTATGCGAACTTTAAGACACTAATGTCTAAGACACCAACATTCTAAGACACCAAATTCTAGCACACTAAACTCTAAAATATCAAATTCTAAGACACCAAACTGTACGACACCAAACTATAAAACACCAAATTCTATAACACCAACATCTACGGCACCAAATTCTAATACGCTACATACTGAGGTTTGCAATTGCATGTTCATATGTCTTTATTTTTAACTGAAAATAGCGTTATCCTCAAATATTTTCGAAATGCTCAAGACAAATAAATTTATTTCATTCCGTTAACACATAAATATATTAATCAAAATCAATCAACAGTCAATAAGACGGGCTGTCATTCAATCGTTTAATAGATCAGCCAAGCAATACAATTAAGGATCACAAACTCCAGTTTTTGTCAAGAACCATTATTTTAGACGTGAGTCTTACATCGAGCCTCTGGCAAGCTCCAGAATTTTGACTATGCTTTTGTGATAAACGTGACTATTAAATGTCCTGACTATTATATTCTCCGAATTAGTCCACTGAGATAAGTTAATGCAAAAGAAAATACACTATTATGAGGTAATTCGGGATTGGGCATTTGGTATTTTATAAATTATATTAAGTATATATATATATATATATATATATATATATATATATATATATATATATATATATATATATATATATATATATCGTGGAAAACAATTGAAGCTAACAAAATCCTTGGA
Organism: Sinohyriopsis cumingii; assembly: GCA_028554795.2. Taxonomy (NCBI): domain Eukaryota; kingdom Metazoa; phylum Mollusca; class Bivalvia; order Unionida; family Unionidae; genus Sinohyriopsis; species Sinohyriopsis cumingii. The sequence continues at coordinate 46,620,701 of CM068839.1, forward strand.
CTGATATTGATAAATTATTTGTATTATTGGGTCAAATAAGCCTTAGGCAGAAAATATCCAAGGCCTGATGGAGCAATACAATTGATTTGTTCGACTCAGCTGGAACCTTAGCAACAGGTCAGTAAACAGAGAGCGTACTATCTTTATACTCGATGGAAATGCGTGCTGTAATAATGTTAATGTATACTGAATGAAATAACAGTAAGCTAATTCTGAGCTATACAGGTGTTACTTGATAGTGTATACATCGAATTTGCTATAAATTTTTTGTATATCATCGTAACATCTCTGACAGAGTACAGAAATAGCTTTATTCTAATATTGACAGAACTCTTTTGATAGCGTCTATCGTACCTTATTGATAGCATCTATCGTACGTTATTGATGGCCTCTATCGTATCCAATTCAAAGCTCCTTTGTACATGAATCGAAACATCAAGTGCTGATATTTAAAAAAGGTGTTGGAGTACGGAAATGTTACTTCATATTTATTGTGCTGTAAACATCTTAAATGACCACTCCGGTGGCCTAGTGGTTAGAGCGTCCGCCTCGGATGCGGGAGGACGTGAGTTCGATTCCCGGCTGAGTCATACCAAAGACTTTTATAAATGGTACTAACAGCTACCTCGCTTGGCGCTCAGCATTAAGAGGTTAGCGTTAGGACTGGTTGGCCTGGTGTCAAGATAATGTGACTGGGTGGGACATCATGCTACATGTCTGCTAGACATCACTATAAAGTATAAACTGTCAGACTCCATACATCGTAGCGATGACTGAAACATTGTTAAAGCTACGTTAAAAAAATCAAAATCCAAACCACACATCTTAAATAATTAGCATATAATTAGGGAAATACATGGTTTATTTTCTTTCTAATTCGTTATTATTATAAATTTGAATATGTAAAGCCTCCATTTCCAGCATAAATGTTTTGTAAATTGAATCCAGCTGTGAGACATGTAAAAAACCGCTACCTTTGTTGCTGAAACTTGCTCTTTACGGCGCAGAAAACTGAATTTGTTCATATTAAAAATATTGTTATTAAAATGGATTTTAATATTGTATGGACATATTGCAACAAATCAATATACAGACTTATCGTTATCAAATACAAAGACGTGTCTTTGCAGACGTCCGTTGGTATAATATACAGGCATATTTTGATAAAATATACATCAGTTTCTTATAAAATACTCAGACAAGTCTTGATAAAATTTAGCCATGTCGTGATAAATATACAGACTTGTCTTGATCAAATATGCATTCGTATGTTGACAAATATACATACGTGTCTTGAGAAAATAGACATGCGTGTATTGATAGAATATACATCCATGTCTTGGTACAGTGTGCTTACATGTCTTCGCCAAATATACAGGCGTCTCTTGATCAAATATACAGGCGTGTCTTGATCAAATATACAGGCGTCTCTTGATCAAATATACGGGCGTCTCTTGATCAAATATACAGGCGTCTCTTGATCAAATATACGGGCGTCTCTTGATCAAATATACAGGCGTCTCTTGATCAAATATACGGGCGTCTCTTGATCAAATATACGGGCGTCTCTTGATCAAATATACAGGCGTCTCTTGATCAAATATACAGGCGTCTCTTGATCAAATATACAGGCGTCTCTTGATCAAATATACAGGGTGTCTTGATGAAATATGCAGACGTGTCTTGATAAACTAAATGGGTGTATTTTGATGAAATATACAAACGCATCTTGATGAAACATACAGGCGCATCTTTATGAAATATACATAGGTGTCTTTATGAAATATACATACGTGTCTTTATGAAATATACATACGTGTCTTTATGAAATATACAGATACGTCTTGATGAAATATACAGACTCTTCTTGATGAAATATACAGACATGTCTTGATGAAATAAAGATACGTGTCTTGATGAAACATAGAAATGTATCGATGAAATATAGAAATGTCTTTATGAAATATGCAGACACGTCTTGAAGAAATATACAGACATATATTGATGAAATAAACAGAATCGTCTAGATTAAACATACAGACATGTCTTGATGAAATATACAGATATTCTTTATGAAATAGACAGACGTGTATTATTTAAATATAGACATGTATCGGTGAAATATAGAGACATGTATCGATGAAATATAGAAATGTCTTAATGAAATGTACAGACATGTCATGATGCAATATATGCATGTCTTGATGAAATATACAGACATGTCTTGATAAAATAGAAAGATGTGTCTTGATGAAATATACAGACATGACTTGATGAAACATATACATTACTTTAATGAAATATACAGACATGTCTTGATGAAATATACAGACGTGACTTGATGCAATATACACATTTCTTTAATGAAATACACAGACATGTCTTGATGACATATACAGACGTGTTTTAAATAAATATACAGGCATGTCTTGGTGAAACATAGACATTCCTTGGTGCAATATACAGACATGTCTTGATGAAATATAGAGATGTCTTGAAATATACAGACGTGTCTTGATGAAATATACAAACGGTCCTTGATGAACCATACAAACGTGTCTTCATGAAATATAATGAGTTGTCTCAATTGGACAATTCTTCGTAAGACTAAGTCAAATGTTTCTTATTACGAGAATCTCAGACAGCGAGATATCGATTGGAGTGTCCATGTGGAACGTGAACATACATACATACATACATACATACATAAGACACGTGTAATTTCAAAAAGGTTACACTGCATGAATGTTTCTACCAATATCCATGGATACAATGTCCATGGATACCAGATTCAAACAAGGACCTGATCCATGTATATTTATCAAATACTGGAAACTCTGGAAATTGGTTTTCCTATATGACATTGTCTTTAATCCTTGTTACACTTTCTTAGTATCAATGATATTAGCAAATAATGGTACATGCGCGGCTTGTTAATGTTGGTATCGATTAAAATATTCATATATGGAAACATGTTAGGACACCCAACACTCAACTATTATCTATGTGTGGGAGACATATAGCTGTATTCATGGCCTTATTTATTTATTTTCAGGTTACCAATATGTTCATAACGCAACAAAATGATATGACCATACGCAACAATTATGTGGAAAACGCAATCAGATTGATAATTTAGTTGATTGTACCAGATATAGTAAGAAATACACGGAACTGCATATGTGCTTTTTTCTGATGCAGAAGAAAGAAAGAGTTTGAAATGGTGTAGGAATACAGCTTTTTGGAATATCGCTTTTTGCACTTTGTAAATATTATTAGCTTTACTCTATGAATGAAATTCAAAACGAACGTGAATTGATAACATTTCGACTGACTTCGTCTAAACATGTCTTTGCGCTTACATGATAGAAGGCACATAATTAGTTCGAATCCGGGTATGTGATACCGAAATAGTGATCCAACATATGTTTTGAACAACATTAATATGTAATGAATGCATTGATTAATCTTCCATATCAAATATAAATTTATCCATACAAACTTTATATGTAATGCATGCCTTGATTAATCTTCCATATCAAATATAAATTTATCCATACGAACTTTATATGTAATGCATGCCTTGATTAATCTTCCATATCATAGACAATTATCCATACATCAGTATGTAATAAATGCCTTGATTAAATTTCCATATCGTAAACAATTTATCCATGCAACATCAATATGTAATGAACCGCTCCGGTGGTCTAGTGGTTAGAGCGTCCGCTTCGGATGCGGGAGGTCGTGGGTTCGATCTTCGACATAGTCATAACAACGACTTACAAAAATGGTACTAACAGCTGCCTCGCTTGGCGATCAGCATTAAGAGATTAGTCTTAGGACTGGTCGGCCTGGTGTCAGGGGAATGTGACTGGGTGGGATATCATGCTACATGTCTGCGGCATGATGCTCCAGTGCTAGACATCACTATAAACTGTCAAACTGCAGACACGTACAGATGTAACTGAACAATTGTTAAAGCTATGTTGAAAATATTTTCAAGTAAAGTAAAGTTGATGCCATTATTGCTATTTTAGAATTTACTATTTTTATTTTCATTTTTTGCTGCAGATTACAATTGTCGTTCACAGCACGACGCGATATTGGGTATTGAAAATTGCACAATTCGTCTAATAAACTGTGATCTGAATAGTGTTCACAAGTTCCGTTCTAAATTCGATTGAATCGTGTGGCCATACAAAACTGTCTGTTGTCGATTTCTGGTTATATTGTAATATTTCGTTTTTCGTTCTATTGTATCACAACGTGTCCGGGTCAATATGTTTGGCTGAGTTCGTTGCATTTTGCCCAAGTGTATATGCGACATAGTATAATATGAACTGGAGTTGCCCTAACGTACTTGAACGAGGTAGAGCAGCATTAATACAAGCAAACATGGCAAGATCTTGAAAGGTTCAACTACAACGAAACATTTTTGTACAGGGCTCATTCACGTATAACGATTACGACACAATACCTCATAAAACACTGTACACTCCATTCCTGCAGCAAGAAGCAGTGCACTGTCAGAAAATATTGAGCGATTCTAACAGTGTAATGTTAACAGAGAAATACATGAGCAAATAAAAATGGCTTAATACTTTTTAGCACACAGATACCACTGTTTAGTATACAAATGACACAGTTCAGAATACAAGTGACACTGTTTGGTATGCAAATGATACTGTTAATAACACAATGGCACTGTTAATAATACAAATTAATAATACAAATGGCACTGTTTATTATACAAATGACACTGTTTAGTATACAGATGACACTGTTTAGAATACAAACACCAGTGTTTAGTATACACATGCCACTGTTTAGTATACAAATGCCACTGTTTAGAATACGAATGCCAGTGTTTAGTATAAACATGCCACTGTTTAGAATAGGAATACCAGTGTTTAGTATACACATGCCACTGTTTAGAATACGAATGCCACTGATTAAAATACTAAACACCACTGTTTGGTATACAAATGATACTGTTTAGAAAATAAATGTTACTGTTTAGTATACAAATGCTACTGATTATTATACAAATGCCACTATTTAGAATACAAATGCTACTGTATAGTATACAAAAGCCAATATTTAAAATACAAATGCCACTATTTAGAATACAAATGCCACTGTTTAGTATGTAAATGCCACTATTTAGAATACAAATGCTACTGATTAGTATACAAATGCTACTGTTTAGTATACAAATGGCACTATTTAGAATACAAATGCCACTATTGAGTATACAAATGCTACTGATTAGTATACAAATGCTACTGTTTTGTATAAAAATACCACTATTTAGAATACAAATGCCGCTATTTAGAATACAAATGCTACTGATTAGTATACAAACGATAATGATTAGTATACAAATGCTACTGTTTAGTATACAAATGCCACTGTTTAGTATACAAATGGCAATATTTAGAATACAAATGCTACTGATTAGTATACAAGTGCTAATGATTAGAATACAAATTCCGCTATTTAGAATACAAATGCTACTGATTATTATACAAATAATACTGATTATTATACAAATGATACTGTTTAGAATACAAATGCTACTGTTTAGTATACGAATGTCACTGTTTAAAATACAAATGCCACTATTTAGAAAACGAATGCCACTATTTGGAGTACAAATGCTACTGTTTAGCATAAAAATGGCACTATTTGGAATACAAATGCCACTATTTAGTATACAAATGCTACTGATTACTACACAAAAGCTACTGTTTACTATACAAATGGCACTGTTTAGTATACAAATGCCACTATTTAGAATACAAATGCTAGTGATTAGTATACAAATGATACTGATTAGTATACAAATGCTACTGATTAGTATACATATGATACTGTTTAGAATACAAATGCTACTGTTTAGTATACAAATGCCACTATTTAAAATACAAATGCCACTATTTAGAATCCAAATGCCACTATTTAGAGTACAAATGCTGCTGATTAGTATACAAATAACACTGATTAGTATACAAATGCTACTGATTAGTATACAACTGACACTGTTTAGCATAAAATGCCACTGTTTAGTATACAAATGCCACTATTTAAAATACAAATGCCTCTATTTAGAATACGAGTGCCACTATTCAGAGCACCAATGCTACTGTTTAGTATAAAAATGCTACTGTTTAGTAAACAAATGGCACTATTTAGAATACAAATATCACTATTTTAGTATACAAATGCTACATATTAGAATACAAATGATACTGTTTAATATACAAATGTTGCTGATTAGTATACAAATGATACTGTTTAGAATACAAATGCTACTGTTTAGTATACAAATACCACTATTTAGAATACAAATGCCACTATTTAGAATACAAATGATACTGATTAGTATACAAATGATACTGATTAGTATACAAATGCTACTGATCAGAATACAAATGATATTGTTTAGTATATAAATTATACTGTGTAGTATACAAATGCCATAATTCAGGATACAAATGACACTATTTAGTATACAAATGACACTATTTAAAATACAAATGCCACTATTTAGAATACAAATGCCACTATTTAGAGTACAAATGCTAATGTTTAGTATACAAATGCCACTATTTAGTATACAAATGCCACTATTTAGAATACAAATGCTACTGATTAGTATATAAATGATACTGTTAAGTATCCAAATGCCACTATTTAGAATACAAATGCCACTATTTAGTATACAAATGCCACTATTTAGAATACAAATGCCACTATTTAGAATACAAATGCCACTATTTAATATACAAATACTGATTAGAATACAAATGATACTGTTTAGCATACAAATGATACTGTTTAGTATACAAATGTCATTGTTTAGTATACAAATAATACTGTTTAGAATACAAATGATACTGTTTAGTATACAAATGCCACTATTTAGTATGCAAATGCTACTGATTAGAATACAAATGATACTGTTTAGTATACACATGCCACTGTTTAGGATACAAATACCACTGTTTAGAATACAAATAACACTGTTTAGTATACGCATGCCACTGTTTAGAATACTAATGCCACTGTTTAGAATACAAAACACCTCTGTTTGGTATACAAATGATACTGTTTAGAATATAAATGGTACTGTTTAGTATACAAATGCTACTGTTTAGTATACAAATGCCACTACTTAGAATACAAATGCTACTGTTTATTATACGAATGCCACTATTTAGAATACAAATGCCACTATTTAGGATATAAATGCCACTGTTTAGTATGCAAATGCCACTATTTAGAATACAAATGCTAATGATTAGTATACAAATGCTACTGATTAGTACACAAATGCCACTGTTTAGTATACAAATGCCTGTTTTGTATACAAATGATATTGTTTAGAATACAAATGATACTGTTTAGTATTCGAATGATACTGTTTAGATTACAAATGATACTGTTTAGTATACAAATGCCACTGTTTTGTATACAAATGCCACTGTTTAGTATACGAATGATGCTGTTTAGATTACAAATTATACTGTTTAGTATACAAATGCCACTATTTAGTATACAAATGCCACTATTTAGAATATAAATGCCACTGTTTAGTATACAAATGATACTGTTTAGTATGCAAATGATGCTGTTTAGTATACAAATGCCACTATTTAGTATACAAATGCCACTATTTAGAATACAAATGCCACTCTTTAGTATACAAATGCCACTGTTTAGTATAAAAATGATACTGTTTAGAATAAAAATGATACTGTTTAGTATACAAATGCCCCTATTTACTATACAAATGATACTGTTTAGAATACAAATGATAATGTTTAGTATACAAATACTACTGTCTAGTATACAAATGATACTGTTTAGTATACAAATGCTACCGTTTAGTATACAAATGATACTATTTAGAATACAAATGCTACTGTTTAGTATACAAATGCCACTATTTCGTATACAAATTGCACTGTTTAGTATACAAATGATACTGTTAAGAATAAAAATGATACTGTTTAGTATACAAATGCCACTTTTTAGTACACAAATGATACTGTTTAGTATGCAAATTATACTGTTTAGTATACAAATGCCACTATTTCGTATACAAATTGCACTATTTAGTATACAAATGCCACTGTTTAGTATACTAACGATACTGCTGAGAATACAAATGCTACTGTTTAGTATACAAATGCCACCATTTATTATACAAATGGCACTACTTAGTATACAAATGCCACTGTTTAGTATGCAAATGATACTGTTTAGAATACAAATTACATTGTTTAGTATAAATATTCCACTGTTTAGTATACAAAAGCGACTTTGTTTTGTTTTGCAAAGATTTGAACTCTTTCCGAAAAAATCATTTCAGCTCTTATTTAGAACATAGTTCACTGTTCTCTGCTATAAATTGATTCTAAAGGTTCGACGTAATTGTATTTGTTTAAATGCGTCTTACATCCGTCGAAAAAATAGCTTTTTACAACCCCCGCCATTCCATTCCACGTGATTTGAAATGAAATGACCAGATCAATAATCAGAAACGCGTCGAATGCAATTAAAAGGTTAAAAAAGATATATTTTCTTTTCCTAAAGAATGCTGGTTATTGTTTGGTACAAGCTATTTCTGTTTCTAAAGCAAATTAATTATCACCGAATGGTCGATTGGTTTAAAGCGCTCACCGTTACGGATCACTGCCATCTCACCTCTGTCTGCGTGGGTTCGAATCTCAGATTCGGCTAATGTGGTTATGTGAGAAAGCTTGCCAGTAGCTTCTCATGGGTCGGAAGTTATTTCCGGATTTTTTCCGGGTTCTTCCTCCACCATTTATACTGGCCGCCATGTATAGCCTATCTTGTGCTGAAAAATGGCATTAAATCCTACAAGAACAAGAACAAGAACAAGAACAACAACAACAACAAAAATTCGAATGGTTTAAATACCCTTCCATCTTTTATACTATTATATACATAGATTGTATATTATAACGTAGCATAATTTTCATTTGTAAGCATATACATAGATTTTAGATTATAATTTAACATAATAACCGTTTGTAAGAATTTACGTAGATTTTAGATTATAATTTAACATAATAATCGTTTTGTAAGCATAAACATATATTTTAGATTATAATTTAACATAATAATCGCTTTGTAAGCATACACATAGATTTTAGATTATAATTTAACATTTTAATCGTTTTGTAAGCATAAACATAGATTTTAGATTATAATTTAACATAATAATCATTTTGTAAGCATATAAATAGACTGTAGAGTATAATTTAAGATAATAATCGTTTCGTAAGCATAGAATAAAAGACATTTGCAAGCAACATGTTTGCTTGGATCTTAGTTCAGAACATTGGTTTTTACATTGGAAACATGGCCTACCACATTTGTTTTTTAAGTTGAGTCTGTTTACATTTAAGTAAACAAACCTGGCCATTCTCATTAAGATGAGCGAAATAGTTCAAGTGGGTATGCAAATGAAGTTGTTTACATAAACAATTTTTCATTTTAATTTCAACATCTGTCTGGTAGAATCACTTTTGATTGTGTAAAGTTATAATCCAAGGCAGTTTATTTCTTTAAATTCTTTATTGGAATTACAAAGTGACTATCGAGTGTTAGGACAAAAGCAATATTTTCTGATTATTGTGAATTTATTCCAGGCTATAATTGTGATACTTTCAGACCGTTGTTCCTTTGGCTCATCGAATATTATTGACACATCAGTACATTTAATATTGGAACTTATTCGGAACACTCTTAAACTTTCAACTTGTTATTTAACCTTTAGGACTATTTATGATTCAATTGAGAATACTTTTAAGTTCAGGTTAAATGTTCACTCTTAATTCTAAGAAGAAAAACAAAACAAACTATTTGATGAATTTAATTAAGCTGATTGATGTTGCTTTTCTCTTTTCCTGGGTTTTAGGATCATTGATTGTATGTATGTATGTATGTATGTATGTATGTATGCATGCATGCATCTGTTAATTAAATACTGCATGTAAGATTAATTTATTATGTACCAGACTTATTATCCATTTGAAATACAGTTATTTTCGTTAAATATTTGCTATTATTATCATTATTATTATTATTATGGTAGTAGTAATAGTATATGCTGATGATTTTTCGGCATAGTATTAACTATTCTACGTGTTTCACTTTAGTATTAATTGCTTTACGTCTTTTACTTTAGTATTAATTAAGTATGAATTACTCTACGTGTCTCTCTTTAGCATAGATTACTCCATGTGTTTCACTTATAATTAATTACTCTACGTGTATCGCTTTAGTATTAAGTACTTTCTGTGCATAGCTTTAAATGCAAAGAGTTTGCCAGTATATTTCGGATAATTACACTAAATGAGTTAATGAAAACTTGTATCATTTAAATCTGACTCACAGATGAGTTATGAAAATCAGCATGATTTAAATCTGGCTCAGAGGAGTCTCTAAAGACTGACAGTTTCTTCAAGTGTCATATGCGTCTATGCATGTTCAGATAAATCAGCTTTGTATGTGGCATGATGTTTCGCTTTTAGCCTTTCTCTTACTCTTGGCTTTAAGAGGAAGGTCCACAAAATGAAATTGATATGCCTTTATTTTCCATTTTTCACACTTGAAGCATAATATTTCATTTTACTCTCACTCTGTAAGTAACAATTTTAAATATGAAACATTAAATATATTTGATGTCTTCAGATTGTTTATTTGGTAGAATGGGATTTCCTGACTTGTTGGTTGGTGTTTTGTAATATTTTATCTTCAAGTAAAATCAATTGAATGTTATAAATTACCCTTTGTATTTCGTTAATTCAATTGTCTCGTGTACAGAAGTATATTTTGTTTCTATGCGATTCCAAATAAAATATTAAAATAAGATTTGAGAATAACTCCGCATATCAGTGTAAAAAAGAACTCATAAATGGATAGAAAGATAAATAAATCCATGTATAGATATATAGATAGGAATCAATGGAAACCTACATTGGGGATATGTTACAATTTACCCCCAGACACTAAACGTAAGGAAATTCCGATCGCTTTAACAATTATGCAAATAAAATATGATCGGTTGGCGAACTGAAGAGAAGTGCAGTGACAACATAATTTATATCATTTGTTAGACAAATAGGATTTTCTTGATTAATGAGTTTATTTTCAATAATCCAAAGTCCAATTTCCTCCTAGTTTGCCATCAATCTGAGAAAACAAATTTTCAGAGAAAACAATATTGCACCATTCCTCGGGAAAACGAATCATCTGTCAGATTTACAGACAGCGTTGAATAGAGACTTAGATAAAAGTTAGTGGACCTATCACTTTTATTTCATCTAATTAATTTTACGGCTAAGATAGAAGGGCGCGGTAGAACTTCAATTTTTATGGACGCCAAGCACTTTAAGTTTCTTATCGGTATCATTCGTTATATAGTCCTTTGATCTGAGGAAGAGGCATTGTCTTGTGGTGTTCTAGTACATCCTCTTTTATTCATGATAAGTCTGGTCATTGAGTTACTATCCTGCCATCCAACAACTGCGAGCGTACGGCGATGTACAGCAAACAATTCCTTCTCCGTTGATGACACAAAATTGAAACCTTACGATATGACTGGGGATGACCTACAGATATGCATGACAGTTTAGGAATTGCATTCATCTATTCTGAGTGGAACTTGGGTGGGGAGGGATGAGTTTGCTTTTCATATATATATATATATATATATATATATATAAAGAAGACAAATCATATGGCTAATTACAGTCCTTTCAAGTGCACTGGATCCTGCAAAGAATCACGTTTGTCAGGGATTGATTAAGATAAATGCAATAATCTGACTACGAACAGTATCTAGCTCGCCTAAGCGCTTTCGACACTTAATGAGTCTTTTTCAGGGTCAAATATAAAACATAGACAAGACATAGAAATAAAACAAACAAACCGTTGTCTTTGTAAAACTTTACATGACTATGACTTCTTGCGGATGCTGAAGGATATATATATATATATATATATATATATATATATATATATATATATATATATATATATATATATATAATGTGTAGAAATGTCTGGAATTTCAATTGTCGCGCATGTTCTCCTATACTGCTAACGATATACACTATACAGTTTTCAATATGGTTAAAAGTGGCTTGTAGACGTGCATAGTGTTTTAGAACAGTGATCGACTGCTAAGGAGTATGAACGGATTCTCTAGTTCATAACGCATAAAGTATTGACATCCATAGTCTACAAATGGATGACGCTGACGCAAGGATTAGGCAACCATGAGTACTCTCGACATGAGCTGGAATCCATATTGGAACGAATGATGCTCTGCAACATTTAGGTTTAAATTGGTGTGTGTAACTACTACTACTACTACTAATAATAATAATAATAATAATGCTTAAAGATAACAGCTATGTAATTACTTTTCCTTACATTCAAGGGTCAGAACATTCATTCATTTCAAATAGAAATTAATATTAATATATACGAAAATAATATTAATTCCTTCATTAGATTGGCAGACAAGCCACTCATATTTCCATTAATTAGAGTCCCTAGAATGTTTTTCCAACCTTGAAATATATGTGTTTTGGATCAGTGCCTTGACCCTTGTGTTGCTAAACAGGGGACTCCCTGGTACGCACCTAATAACATCACCTCATAGCAACGGTCTATAGTATATTTTGTCAGTAGGAAATGAAATACAAGATATCAAAATAAAAGTAAATATTGTGTTATCAACTAAGTGCAAAGATTAAACTTTGTGAAACCCATGGTCATTTACAAGCTATTGGCTTCATCCCCAAATATATAGTATTACATTACTATTACACCGACAGTAGACTGGTTGTCAGGCTGTAAAATAACTAGGTGTTCGATACTTTCAACTTCGATGACCTGCAACTGCCATTGGCGTAGCTTAAAGATGTCAAATTTATGTTTTGTGTTGCTTTTTGTGTGGCTATTCACATTTGGTCTCATCGTCATAAAATCTTAGTTTGCAATACAGTCTATTAATTTGGAAACAATCAGACTATGACAGCGCATTATTGTCAATTTCAGTATGGGACCACACTCCAAAACAATAATAAACACCTATGGCAGCGCTGGATTATGAACATATGCATGGGTCCACACTCAACAACTCAATACAGACAGATGACAGCGCTGCATTGTAAATTTAAACATGGCTCCACAATGAAAAGCATACTAAAGATATATGGCAGATCTCTATTGTTAACTTGAACACTCAACAACTCAATACAGATCGATCACATATCATTATTGGAATATAAGAATGGGTCCACATTCAAAAACACAATACAGTCTGATGACAGCGGTGGCTTGTAAACTTAAGCATGGGTCCACACTCACTTTCTGTCAAATACACGTCACGCCTCATTGTATCACTTCACTGTATTAGTATTTGCAAGACCTTCATTATGTTAATCCACTCGAACCTGTATGAGTAAGGTCAGTAGTACTCACTGTACATCATTTTGGGATGGTTTGTACAGCTAACCTGACTCAGTTAAAAGCATGTACCCTTGTGGTAAATAAACAAGCATTACCCAGTAATTCCCTGTCCTAATGACATTGGCAATGACAGGTGGGTCGATTCCATAAAACACGACAGGTGGGTCGATTCCATAAGACATTACTGCAAATTGTGCCATGATAATTATCTGTTGAATGACATATACAGTTGTGCAAAAATAATATCGGTTGAAATACCTAAACAACTATGCAATGAAAATTATAAGTTGAAGTAACTATACAAATGTGCAAGTCGTATCTTCTGTTCTAAAATTCTGACATTGGTCTTTTAATTTTATTTAAATGATTGCCAAGTAGTTTACTTAACTATATCACGATAAAGAAGTCCAGTCAGTTGCTAAGGTAGTTTACCTATGTCATGATAAAGACGTCAAGTCAGTTGTTAAGGTAGTTTACCTATGTGATGATAAAGTCGTCCAGTCAGTTGTTAAGGTAGCTTACCTATGTCATGATAAAGACGTGCAGTCAGTTGTTAAGGTAGTTTACCTATGTCATGATAAAGTCGTCCAGTCAGTTGTTAAGGTAGTTTACCTATGTCATGATAAAGTCTTCCAGTCAGTTGTTAAGGTAGTTTACCTGTGTCATGATAAAGTCGTCGAGTCAGTTGTTAAGGTAGTTTACCTATGTCATGATAAAGTCTTCCAGTCAGTTGTTAAGGTAGTTTACCTATGTCATGATAAAGTCGTCCAGTCAGTTGTTAAGATAGTTTACCTATGTCATGATAAAGACGTCAAGCCAGTTGTTAAGGTAGTTTACCTATGTGATGATGAGGTCGTCCAGTCAGTTGTTAAGGTAGTTTACCTATGTCATGATAAAGTCGTCCAGTCAGTTGTTAAGGTAGTTTACCTATGTCTTGATAAAGTCGTCCAGTCAGTTTTTAAGTTAATGTACCGAACTATATCCTGATAATGACGTCCATTCAGCACATTAGTTAAGCTGATTTAGATGTCACCTTATTTGTAATACAAAAAATACAGTAGATTCCTTTCAAAGAAAAGAAAAGATGTAACATTTCTTTATGTTCCAAATCTGATTCAGGGATTAAATCATGTTTATAGATTAGCCAAATGTGATGGATGCTGGATAGGTATGTCTCAAACTGCATCCATACTTATGTGATTAATCTATAACGTCTCTAGTTTTATACTTTGATAGGATGTGTATTCTCTAAAACAATGCGTTCTCATTAATTAATGTGTGCTTACAGAGTCATAATTGTCATATCATGCTGACCTGCAACACAGCACATGGTCAAATGTTGTAAGCCCCAGCCATGTTAAAAGATAACAAAATAATGAGTATACATCCGCATAAACGTGTGGTAGTTTCAAATACGATATTATTGATCCCAAGAGATGATTTAGATTTTAATTCGGTACCGTATAAACTCACACTATTTCGAGTTATTAAATACCGCCTAAACTCAAATTATTTAGATCAATAAAGTACCGCATTAACTATCGGTCAAATACGGCATAAACTCGCATTATTTAGATCGATTAAGTACCACATATACTCACACTAATTAGATCGATCAAGTACCAGATAAACTCGCATTATTTAGATCGATTAAGTATCGCATACACTCGTATTATTTAGATCTGTTAAGTACCAGAAAACCTCACACTATTTAGATCGGTCAAGTACCACATAATCTCGCACTGTTTAGATTGATCAATTATCATATACACTCGCACTGTTTAGATCGCATACACTCGTACTATTTAGATCGATTAAGTATCGCATGCACTAGTAATATTTAGATCAATTAAGTATCACATACACTCGTACTATTAAGATTGGTCAAGCACCACATACACTCGCACTATTAGATTAAGTATAGCATACACTCGTACTATTTAGATCGATTAAGTATCGCATATATTCGCACTATTTAGATCAATTAAGTGTTGCATACACTCGTACTATTTAGATCTATTAAGTACCAAAAAGTCTCGCACTATTTAGATCGGTCAAGCACCATATAAACTCGCACGATTTAGATCGATTAAGTATCACATACACTCGTACTATTTAGATCGATTAAGTATCGGATGCACTCGTAATATTTAGATCGATTAAGTATCGCATATATTCGCACTATTTAGATCAATTAAGTGTCGCATACACTCGTAATATTTAGATCTATTAAGTACCAAAAAAACTTGCACTATTTAGATCGTTCAAGCACCACATAAACTCGCACGATTTAGATCGATTAAGTATCACATACATTCGCACTTTTTAGATCGATTAAGTATCACATACTCGTACTATTTTAGAGCGATTAAGTATCGCATACACTCGCACTATTTAGATCTATTAAGTATCGCATACACTCGTACTATTTAGATTGATTAAGGATCGCATACACTCATACTATTTAGATTGGTCAAGCACCAGATGAACTCGTACTATATAGATCGATTAAGTATCGCATACACTCGTACTATTTAGATCGATGAAGTATCGCATACACTTGTACTAATTAGATCGATTAAGTATCTCATTCGATTAAGTATGTTATACACTCGTACTATTTAGATCGATTAAGTATCTTATACACTCGCACTATTTAGATCGATTAATTATCACATACACTCGCATATAAGTCTGATCCAAATGCAAACTTCACAAACCTAACTTTACCGCCTCATACCCGCCGGCAGAACTGAGTCTGTATAATTGATTCTGGCAAGTAGTAATGTGACTCACTGGACCAGTCTTGCATTGTCAGTAAACAGCTGTATGACCCACTGGACCAGGCTTTCCTTGTCAGTAAACAGCGATTTGACCCACCGTACCAGGCTTTCCTTGTCAGTAAACAGCAATATGACTCATTGGACCAGGTTTGTCTTGTCAGTAAACAGTAATATGATTTCTTGTACCATGATTGTGTTGTCAATACATATCAATATGTTTAACTGGATCAGGACTGTATTGTCAATAAATAGGAATATTCGTGGAGCCAGAACTTTTATATGGAAATACGTGTTTATCTGTGACCAAGAACCCCATGCTTATAATGAGGTAATGTTGCCATTTTCATTCTCAACACAATCGCATTCTAGTTCCAGAAGAATGTGTGCAATAAAGGTGGCGTTTCAATTCTTTATTTTATGCTTGTCATCTTTGCTGATAATCTAACTGTGTCGTAGTTATGGCATATATCGTTTGGCTTAAGTGATAATTGCTAATTGATATCAATAAACATTTAGACAGTTAAGACGATAATATAAACTGTTTAATATTTGATTGATTATAAGACATTAAACTGTTTTTATCTCTACTACACTAAATATAAACAATTATAATCAAGAATAAACATAATAAAATTGTGCCCCTTTAAATATAGTAGGCCATTTGAAACATGTTTAGTGATATGACGAAGTCTCCGACGATATGACATATTATGGCATCCTACTCAGTACTATGAAATAGTTATAGTTTGTTAACCAAATTAAATGTTCTCAAATTTGTCAAAACAATAGTAATTAAAAGTCTAAACAATACATTGGAAAAATTAGGTCCATATGATTGACTGATCATACAATACACTGGGTAATTCAGTCCATGCAATACATTGTAAAATTAAGTTAATTTAATACATTAAAGAGTTAAGTCCATGCAATACAATCAACAGTTAAGTCCCTATCATACACCTGACAATTAACCCATAAAAAAACATTAGACAATCACGTCAAATCAATATTTGAAAAATTAAGTATATTCAATACATTGGAAAAATAAGTCTATACTTACATTGGACAAAGTTCCGCATTCATTTTCTAAATATTCAAAATAAGTTTTTATTAGCAAGTCTTGTCTTTTCTTGTAAACACTAGACGTGTCTCTCGGTTTTGTCGATTTTGTAAGCACTGGACTTGACGGTGATTATTGTCGGTTATTGTAAGCACTGGACTTGATTGTCTGTCGTGGCGTTTATTGTGTTCACTGTAATTGGCTGTCAATTAGGAGTTTCTTGTTTGTACTGTAATTGACTGTCAGTCGTGGCGTTTCTTGCAAGCGCTGGACTTGTATGTCAGTCTTGGAATGTCCTGCAATTCTGGACCTGACCGTCATTCTTTGTGTTTCTTGTAAGCACTTGACTTGAATGTCCGTGTTGGCGTATATTGTAAGCGGTGGAGTTGACTGTCAATCTTGACGTGTCTTATAAACAGTGGACACATGATGAATTATGAAAACATGATAAATAAAGAAGCTGTAACGACTATGACAATCCGCTTTCCAATAAAGCCGAACTATTCAGTACTCTTTAAAAGCACAAACGTGATCATGCTATCTCTCGTTGTTTGGTTGATATATCTTGCAGTGTTTAACTTTAAAAATTAAATAACACCTCATGGCTTATGTTTTCGAGAATAAATGTGTAATTATGTCCAAATGATTATGTTTTTGTTCAGTCTCACTATCCGCTATATGGCCCTCCATTTGAATATTGTTTCGTTGTTGAACATACAATGTCTTCGATATAAAGATAAGAAAAGAAGTGGGGACGAGAACTGTTGATAATATTGTGATCAGCACTATTTGGACGACTAACAAGTTTTTTCGTATAACTCAGTCTTTCTTTCTGATTCATTCTAACATGATATAATAGGGATTGTATAATATCTTTCTAAGCATCATCAAAACTATCTGCCTAGTCATTTAAAGTACATAAATCAGATAAAGGTAACATAATTCAAAAGAAGTCTTCGTAGCACCAGAGGTAAAGCACAGGATTGGTGCAAAACAAATGTCAGTCTCATTTTCTCCATAGAATCAACCCAGACAGTGTTTGAAAAATGCACAACGCTTTACTTGCGTCAGTAGGATATATTCAATAAAATAAAGAAACAAAATTTATCAGCCAATGGTTCAGAACTGTTTTCATATAACTTATCCTTCTCTCTCTCTCTCTCTCTCTCTCTCTCTCTCTCTCTATATATATATATATATATATATATATATATATATATATATAAACTACGGTTTTAAGTAATACAAATGAGTCAGAAGCAGGAAACATGCTAAAAATCAACAAATAATGTATTTCTCAGCATATTAATTGAAGATTTAAAAATGATTTACGGTATTGCGAATTAATCCCAAATAATCCTATAACACTGAAACAAGTCCTAATGAATTAAGTTCTGACTAAACTTTAGTGGAATTTCCAAATACAACACTGAATGTGTTGATGTGCCTTTGATGGCCTTCATCGTGGCGATGTACCAACAGCCTTTCATTGAATCACAATAATATAATCCAAGAATATATCGTTATTTGAATTTCACTATATATATCCATGTTTCTCTGTCCAAAACTATTTTTTAAGCACTTTGTATTTCGAGTGGAGAATATTCTGCACTATATAATTTAACCCCAATCAATATACTGAACAACAGTAATACAGCTTGAATTGCTCATTTTCCAGATGATTTATATAAAAACTTAAGACGTACAAATAACCCCGGATGAGGTCAAACGTTTATTGTTCTAGAACTATTGGAAGGTCTGTTACCAAAACTACTACAAAGCATTCGATAATCATCACGTAGGCCAGGTCAAGCTTTGTAAACAAATAACAATATTATTGACTCAACTTAAGATAATAATCCTAATATGTATTGTTCAGCCAGACGAGAGGTAGATATAAGTAACGGGTGTTCTTTTCCGGCAGGGTACTAACTTTCTATAAGATTAGAGACCACACTGAAAGGAAAGGATATTCTTAAAGATTTTTCTACGAGCATCATTCCAAGCGATTCTTTTGGTGGCTTTCATATTGGTTAAAATCGGTTTGTTCTTTGTCCTTGGTGCGAAACTGTTGATGTATGCATGTTATTTGGATATAAAAAAAATGTTAATATACGTTTATCTCCTAGAAATGAAATTTCGGATTCATTAATGCAAAACGTATGGAGAAAAAAATAATTTATTACAAGCAGTTTGAGGATATTTTGAACTGCCTTTTACGCAAAGATGCCCTTGACTTCATTTATTTGTCTAAAGAATACACGAGAACGGAATGAAGACTATACCCATTTTTTACCCAAAATGCAAATGTTTAATGTACGTTTGAAAATCTAATAGCTGTACCAAAACAATCTGTTTTAATATGCCTGTACATAGAGGTTTTATTTAAAACGTTAAAACATGAATGTTAGAGAAAGAAGACGAGATACTTCTATTATTGGGGAACAGACATGCATAATACTAGACCTGAATGTATTGACATCATGAAAACATACAATTCTAACTATCAGAATAACATGTAGAGGTTGTATTGCCAACTCCAACGTCATTTACATAATAATGTTTTCAAACATTGTAAAGGTAAAACTTAATAAATTACACATTTTTAAGGTCCGTTCATGTGTCATTGCTCCCAATCTCATATGCTCTCAATATAATGTTTTGTACACTAGTTTACGATATATTTCATTTTGCTATGCCATAAACATTATACAAATGGCTCAATTTCCGTCTTTCAACAAGCAAACTTGCATCCAGTTTAAAAATAATCAATAATTTATTTGGCCGGCTATAAATTGGCAGACTGGATGCCGTTGACACACGACAAGCTTACATATCCATATTGTGCGAGGAAGACGCAGCATATTCCGTCTCTTGCTTGTAGTAGAGGAATGTACACTTTACCATAAAGGGAAAATTATTGCAAAGCAGGTACGATCTTTTTATCAGTATTATTTATTCAATTGTACCGACAATTACGCCATCCATAACAGTTGCTTCTCATTATATTAACGAACATGTCAGCATCCATTACAATTATTTCTCGTTATGTAACTGAAATAGTAGAACTTTCCCTTTGCGGTTTGCGGATTATTTACTTCTTTGTTACATTTATCAAACAGTAGTTTGCGGTCCAAACTGAAGCCGTCAATCATAAGACGATTATCATGCATGATAGCGCCAAATTTATCCTGATTGTATGACGTCAGCCGTATTCAATTATTATACATATAATAGAGTAATTTTTGTGTTTGGACAAATCCACCTTTTGGTAGGTATTTATATGTATATTATGTACATGTTAACGTAATGTGCAAAAATAAATATAAAGACATTTTATATGTATTGCCGATGCACTAGGTTTGGCTTTTCTACGGTCAGATTATTGTTTCTCGTTCTCCAAGTAAACTTTATAATACCTAAATTTGGTAGCAGTCTGTTATTTACTGAAGGGAACACAAAGAGGGTGAAACTCATTTCTTTCAGATACTGTATATTTACTCTTTTCGCAAAGTAAAAATGTAATGTAGGTTCTCCAAACTGGTGGAAATGGAAAACAATGAAAATAAATGAATTCACTTTGTTTCATCAACATATAATATTTAAATTGTGACGAACAAGGAAATTGTATTACATTACATTTTGGCCAGGAAAGCGTCCACTGTGTGTGTGTGTGTGTGTGTGTGTGTGTGTGTGTGTGTGTGTGTGTGTGTGTGTGTGTGTGTCAGAACTATTTGTCAAGGACGTTATCGATTTGCCATGTAGCCACAATATTATGTGTCATGGTTTTCCCCACAAATCACAGCAAATATATGTGTAATTTCAATTAAATATTTCGCTTGATTGACTAACATACAAACTAAAGACAAGCTCCGGTGACCTGGTGGTTAGAGCGTCCGCCTTGGAGGCGGGAGGTCGTGGGTTCTATCGCCGACCGAGTCATACCAAAGACTAACTCAAATGGTATTAACATCTGCCTCGCTTGGCGCTCAGCATTAAGAGGTTAGTGTTAGGACTGGTCGGCCTGGGTGTCAGGATAATGCAACTAGGTGGGACATCATGCTACATGTCTGCGGCATGGTGCCCCAGTGCTAGATATCACTATAAACTGCCACACTGCAGACATCATAGCGATATGACTGAAAAATTGTTAAAGCTACGTTAAAAATCCAAATCACACACACACACATACACATATACACACCCAACAAGCTCCAGTGTACAGACGCATTTATTTTACCGACTGGAAGAGCTAGATGGACTGCAATAAACATATATGTTTTCTTTGTTTGGACGAATACGAGTGAGATGCAATTCATTTATATTGGTCTCCCCAGTTCTTCCAGAAAGTTGTAAATGTCCATACCTTCATGCGTGTTTACCTGTCTAGATAAACTGATAGATCAACACAATGCCAGGAATAGATTGCTTTTGCTAAATATTAAGAAGTTTTGCTCCAAATTAAATGACATAGGTTATATTGACTGTCATTGACAAGTTTCTTTAAAATATAGTTTGATTTATATGTGTTCAAGTAAAATATTTTCCACCACTCTTTCCTGTACAATCCAAATGGTTATACCTATTATGACTTATTAAGCTAAGTGTTCCATTATCGTATTCCTTCTTCCGTTTTAATAGCAACACTGGTCTGTATGATTATATCCGTTCAAACTATCAAAGTAAACAACATAACTGAATATAATAGTGGACTAAACTGTTACGACAGAATCATTATATTGACCGTACGAGTTAGTTTCTTGAGGAAATATATTGCTCTTATCCTGGATAAAGCCTGGATTAGTAAATGCCTATTGTTACCTATCCATGACGGTCTTTAATCAGCTCATGTCTCGCGTTTGCAAGCCATATCATATAGTGTTGAATAGTATTGAATAATGAATCAAAAGCAGAGAGGAGCTAGTATTGCATAGTTCTATTTGCTCGTTCTTTCCTTTTATTACAATACATCAATTTTCTAAGTCAAAAAGCAATGAAAGCTACTATTGGAAGTTTTCCTTTATCATATTGTGTTAAGACCCCAATTAGCCAAGAAATACGCGTGTGCGGTACCGTAGCATTTCAACTAGACAAACTGGCATCACAAGTATCACATGTTTTGCAATAGCTTCATATATCTCTTTGTCTCTCTCTCTTTATATATATATATATATATATATATATATATATATATATATATATATGTGTGTGTGTGTGTGTGTGTGTGTGTGTGTGTGCGTGTTGATGTGTGTGTTAATGTGTGTGTGTGTGTGTGTGTGTGTTTATGTGCGTGAACTACATAGAGTAAGTCGATTCTTCTAATAACAAACATCACACTGTATGAAATACATAGAGTAAGTTGATTCTTGTAATAACGTCACACTGTAAGACATACAAAGAGTAAGTTGATTTTTGTAATTAAAAACATCACTCTAAGAAATACATAGAGAAAGTTGATTTTTGTAATAACAAAAAGCACACTGCATGAAATACATAGAGTAAGTTGATTCTTATAATAACAAACTACCATGCATTCTTAAAATATATTCGACTGAAAGGAATGTCTAAATGAAGTTAGAAACTCCAAGATGGAGGCTGATGGCTTGATAGTTAATTAAATTTAATTTAAATCACGGGGTAAAAGCAGACTGGCAATAAAATCCAAAATTAGTAATTTAGATACATGCATCGTAAACTATAAATTAGATGTGTGATTTTATAGAAGGCATGATAAACTAATAGAAATGAAGCCCACTGTAGATACTTCGATATTATGACAAATATTTACCGGCATCATCAACTAACCGACATCCAAACACATGGTATATACTTCGATATTATGACAAATATTTACCGGCATCATCAACTAACCGACATCCAAACACATGGTATTTCCTTCGATATTCTGACAAACATTTACATCATTCACTTTTTCAAACCGTAATTAATCTTTTAATGTTATAAGTATGTAGTAAATGTAAGTAATTAATCGCTTAATATACTAATTATGTTCATAGTGTATGCTAGTAAATCCATTAACGTACTCAGTCTTTTCATTGCTTAAGTAATTCATATTTTACTTTACTAAGACAGTTATTGCGGTTGTAACGAATTATCTATAAATGTACTAAGTATGTTTGTAGCGGGTGCACGTAATTAATCTTTTAATATACTAAGTCTGTTTATAGCGGGTTTAAGAAATTAATATTTTAACAAACTATGTCTGTTATAGCGGATGTAAATAATTAGTCTTTTAACATACTAAGTACGTTTGAAACGGATGTCAGTAATTAATCTTTTAATGTCCTAAGTCTGGTCATGGTTATGTATGATTCTTTGAATGTAGTACGACTGCTTATGTGTATGTATGATTCTTTGAATGTAGTAGGACTGTTTATGCGTATGTATGATTCTTTGAATGTGATATGACTGCTTATGCGTATGTATGATTCTTTGAATGCAGTAGGACTGTTTATGCGTATGTATAATTCTTTGAATGTAGTAGGACTGTTTATGCGTATGTATGATTCTTTGAATGTAGTAGGACTGGTTATGCGTATGTATGATTCTTTGAAAGTAGTAGGACTGTTTATGCGTATGTAAGATTCTTTGAATGTGATATGACTGTTTATGCGTATGTATGATTCTTTGAATGTAGTAGGACTGTTTATGCATATGTATGATTCTTTGAATGTAGTAGGACTGTTTATGCGTATGTATGATTCTTTCAATGTAGTAGGACTGTTCATGTGTATGTATGATTCTTTTTGAATGTAGTAGGACTGTTTATGCGTATGTATGATTCTTTGAATGTAGTAGGACTGTTTATGCGTATGTATGATTCTTTGAAAGTAGTAGGACTGTTTATGCGTATGTAAGATTCTTTGAATGTGATATGACTGTTTATGCGTATGTATGATTCTTTGAATGTAGTAGGACTGTTTATGCGTATGTAAGATTCTTTGAATGTGATATGACTGTTTATGCGTATGTATGATTCTTTGAATGTAGTAGGACTGTTTATGCGTATGTATGATTCTTTGAATGTAGTAGGACTGTTTATGCGTATCAATGATTCTTTGAATGTAGTAGGACTGTTTATGCGTACGTATGATTATTTGAATGTAGAAGGACTGTTTATGCGTATGCATGATTCTTTGAATGTAGTAGGACTGTTTATGCGTATGTATGATTCTTTGAATGTAGTAGTACTCTTTATGCGTATGTATGATTCTTTGACTGTAGTAGTACTGTTTATGCGTATGTATGATTCTTTGAATGTAGTAGGACTGTTTATGCGTATGTATGATTCTTTCAATGTAGTAGGACTGTTTATGCGTATGTAAGATTCTTTGACTGTAGAAGGATTGCTTATGCGCATGCATGATTCTTTGAACGTAGTAGGACTGTTTATGCGTATGTATGATTCTTTCAGTGTAGTAGGACTGTTTATGCGTATGTAAGATTCTTTGAATGTAGAAGGATTGTTTATGCGCATGTATGATTCTTTGAACGTAGTAGGACTGTATATGCGTATGTAAGATTTTTTGAATGTAGTAGGACTGTTTATGCGTATGTATGATTCTTTGAATGTAGTAGGACTGTTTATTCGCATGTATGATTCTTTGAATGTAGTAGGACTGTTTATGCGTATGTATGATTCTTTGAAAGTAGTAGGACTGTTTATGCGTATGTAAGATTCTTTGAATGTGATATGAATGTTTATGCGTATGTATGATTCTTTGAATGTAGTAGGACTGTTTATGCGTATGCATGATTCTTTGAATGTAGTAGTACTGTTTATGCGTATGCATGATTCTTTGAATGTAGTAGGACTGTTTATGCGTATGTATGATTCTTTGAATGTAGTAGGACTGTTTATGCGTATGTATGATTCTTTGAATGTAGTAGGACTGTCTATGCATATGTATGATTCTTTGAATGTAGTAGTACTGTTTATGCGTATGTATGATTCTTTGAATGTAATAGGACTGTCTATGCATATGTATGATTCTTTGAATGTAGTAGTACTGTTTATGCGTATGTATGATTCTTTCAATGTAGTAGGACTGTTTATGCGTATGTATGATTCTTTGAATGTAGTAGGACTGTCTATGCATATGTATGATTCTTTGAATGTAGTAGTACTGTTTATGCGTATGTATGATTCTTTCAATGTAGTAGGACTGTTTATGCGTATGTATGATTCTTTGAATGTAGTAGGACTGTCTATGCGTATGTATGATTCTTTGAATGTAGTAGGACTGTCTATGCGTATGTAAGATTCTTTGAATGTAGTAGGACTGTTTATGCGTATGTATGATTCTTTGAATGTAGTAGTACTGTTTATGCGTATGTATGATTCTTTGAATGTAGTAGGACTGTTTATGCGTATGTATGATTCTTTGAATGTAGTAGGACTGTTTATGCGTATGTATGATTCTTTGAATGTAGTAGGACTGTTTATGCGTATGTATGATTCTTTGAATGTAGTAGGACTGTTTATGCGTATGTATGATTCTTTGAATGTAGTATTACTGTTTATGAGTATGTAAGATTCTTTGAATGGAGTAGGACTGTTTATGCGTATGTATAATTCTTTGAATGTAGTAGGACTGTTTATGCGTATGTATGATTCTTTGAAAGTAGTAAGACTGTTTATGCGTATGTATGATTCTTTGAATGTAGTAAGACTGTTTATAGTGTATGTATGAATCTTTGAATGTAGTAAACCTGTTTATAGCGTTAGTGTGCTAATACAATTATAGTTTATGCAGCAATGAATACTTTAATGTACTAATTAATGTTTTAATGTACTGTACGAGTCTATGTTATTAAAATAACTAACAGAGAAGAGTGAAAAGCAGCAAACTTTATAAAAGTCAACAAAAAATTTATTTCCCTATAATTCAGCGTGAAAATGAAATAAAAAAGCTTACATTATTGCGAATTAAATATCCAAATAATCATAAAATTACAGACACAAGTCCTAATAATGTAATGTTTTGAAACAACGTTAGTGAAATCTAAATTAAGTCGAAGCCTTGAAATGTTTTGATGTGTTTGTGATGTCCTGTATAATGCTGATGTGCCAACAGTTTTGTTTCGAAACACAGTCATATAATTCCCAGATTGAATACACAATAAATCCCAATGAATTCCTCTGTCCAAGAATATTTTATTTTATGATCACCCTGAATTTCCAGGGAAAAAATTCACTGAGTTAAATAATTTGAAGAAATAAATTCTATCCCAATTGAACACTAAACACATCATTAATTCAAATTGATTATGCTAGGTCTTAAACAAGAATGAATATTTTTTTCCCAGTAGCAAGATTATGTAGTGTTCTACTTGACCGCAGGTCACAAGAAATATTTTCTAAAAGAAAACTTGACCGAATGGAAAATAACCTTCTTGAAAGTTATTGATGTTTACAAAAATGTTAGCCATATTAGCAGTCTGTTGCAAAAAGTATGAAATATAACCTGGAAAATAGCATGTACACCTGGCAAATGGTAAGGGGAAGACTCTGAATAAAAGAGATGCAGATTAAAATAAACATTGTTACCTCTGGTAATTATCCTGAAAAAAAAACTTATATATAGAGAATATTGTAGCTATGTATAAGTTGTTTACATAATAAAGAAAAATAAGTCCAGGTCAAGTAGAAAATAAACTTGACTTTGGACGAGATTAATTCCAACATACGTAAGTTTCCTTACAATAGCGTATAATGAAATACAAAATATAAGAAATTATCTAATAAATAATGCAAATTGAATATACATAACAGTACAGTTTATAGCGTAAAGGTTTTTCAGACTCTTGAGGTATCGAACATGATTTTTTGTCTGAGTGAAGATCTAGATAGTTTTTACAGTTTAAACAGGGTTAGGGTTATATGTTTAACATTAGCTCAGACTAAACAATATGCTATTGTAGTGTCAAACCATAACTCGAACATATTATATTGTTTTGTCTAACCATAACCATAACCATATGATATTCTGGTGTCTAACTCTAACCCTAACCGTATGATATGGTTGTGTCTCTTAGTTGCTTTGTTATCATTGTTATCAAATGAGTATAGTATTTATCTAAACTTTACAGACAAGTTACTAGTCTTCTCATTTACTGGCATGTCCACCAATATTAAGTAGTTGAATGTCTACCAGAAAGGAGTAGTCAAATTCGACTTGTCTACCAAGATGTGATAGTCAAATGTCTACGAAAATGAAGTAGTCGAATTCAGCATGTCTACAAAAATGGAGTCAAATTCGGCATGTATACCAAAATAGAGTGGCCAAATACAACATGTCTACAAAAATGGAGTCAAATTCGGCATGTCTACCAAAATGGAGTAGACAAATTCGACCTGTCTACTAAGATGTGATAGTCAAATGTCTAAGAAAATGAAGTAGTTAAATTCAGCATACCTACCAAAATGGAGTAGTAATATTCGTTATGTATACCAAATGGAGCCACATTTGACATGTCTACCATGATGTAGTAGTAAAAGTTATGTCTACCATGATGTAGTAGTAAAAGTTATGTCTACCATGATGTAGTAGTAAAAGTTATGTCTACCATGAGATATTACTCAACTTCGGCTTGTTGACCAAAATGTAACAAAGTCGGCTCAGTATAATCTTATCAATTCATCACTTTGTATTGGCGTTCATTCCAAAATACAAAACAAAAATAAAAACAACACCTGCTGATCGATCGCTTTTGCCTGAAATTGTTAGGTTTAGAGTCCGATTGATAAAGCATAAAAACATTACTTGTATTGCACAAAGAATAACCCAAACCACGCACTCAACCCAGCCTGCTTTTGGAAGCTTCTCTGACTTTCTAATCATTAACTAGAGATATAAAAAGCACATGCTTATGCTAATTTATTCGATTTCTGATATCATCCAGAAGCAACAAACAAAAGGGGAAAATCCCAACAAAGTATTGTAAATGTATTAATCTGACACTTGAAAACCATTGTAAATACTAGTCATTTCTACTGCAGTAATGCAAACGTTCGTAGACCTATTATCCTTTTTGCGACTGGAAGTTTGAATGACTCAACTATCAACGAACTTGTCTAAGACCAAATCGATATCGAAGGCCAACGCATTTGTATGATTGAAGACATTCTTTACAATCACTGACGTAGTTCATACCTTCCTTTAAAACTAAACGAAGGCACTGACGCATGATTTGCAGTTAACAAATTTACTTTAAAAGTGTATTTATTTGCGCATTTTAGTTAGTGGGAACGCAATCTCTAAATTACGCGAGCAATGGCTTTTGAATTAATGCACAAATGACAAAACAAAGAGAAAGAAATAGAAATGAAATATGTCTCAAGAAACATGCTCTTGAAGATAATCCTACGCATTTAGCTTCTAAAGCCAATGCACTAGTTAACCCTAACCCTGCTGTCGTAGAGAATCATATGCGTTTAGCTTCCGAAGACAATAAATTCAAGCAGTAAATAATAATAATTACACCATTATACAGAACAAGAAACATGTAGAATGTTACTAGATCTACACATAGTGAACTTTTCCATTAAGATAAATACGATATCATAACATTTTCGATTCATACTTTGATGCTTCAAATGTGACAGCTCTTGGAGCAATTCAACAAAGAGAGGTGCGTGATACATGTATTCACTCTAACTCATAATTCATGGATTAGTGGGAGTGGAGGTAATGGAGGAGGATGTTAGTTAGTGAAATAAATACTTTATTATTTATGTACACATAAATTAACGTTGCTTATATATCCTCTGTCTCAGTCATGTTTGACGTAAAAGTATTTTTAGATGACGCACGATGCCATTGCTTTAAAACTGTATCGATAATGAACACATTTCCTTAATAACCTATGTCAGAAAATGTAAATGTGTCACATTAAATGGATGCTTTTGGCACCTAAAAACTAATAAGCTTGTAAATGGCATAATTTCAAACCTGTAATTAGGCTTAACTCACCTTAGAGAGGAAACAACTCATGCTACAAGTGGCCTAGCGGACACTGTTTTACTTTATAGCTTTTCTTCATAGTGGCACGCCAACATGATCCCCATAACAGTGGAAAGGAAATATAGAAAAGGGTACGGCAGGTTACATAAATAAATTCACAAACCATATTAATAGTTCCAATAAAAATGGGTCTATACAAACTGGATATGCATTCACATGCGGTTTGCTAGAAACCAATTAAGGCATTTTGTTAAAACCAAGAAAATGTGATATATATATATATATATATATATATATATATATATATATATATATATATATATATATATATATATATATAAAGAGATACAGACAGACAGAGATAATTAATAACGGCGCAGTTTTAAAACGTTTCCTTGTGTTTCTGGGTAAACAATGTCTTTGTCAGGCAAAAAAGGAGCAAATGATGTATAAAAAAGATATATTCAACACTTTATATATATATATATATATATATATATATATATATATATATATATATATATATATATATATATATATAAACATATATATAAACATCACACATTTGACGCGATGTTCTTTGTCGGTAATTCAAATGCTTCAAATTCAGTCAATGTAAAATTAAGTTAAAATGCCTTTTTTCAATTATTTTGCAGCTTGAATACAGTGCCTAAGATGGAGAAGGTAACACCGCTCAAACTGAACTTCCTTGTTACTCTTCTGGTTCAGGTAGTCATATTCTCCATAGCAACCCAGTCAGGTAAGTCCAAGCATGCTATGATATGAGGTACAGTTACAAGTGAAGAGTTGTATACACCAACACTGTATTATCGCGGGGTCTATAATATCGCGGCAAACAGGATTTTCCGATTAATATTTTGACACACGATGTCTAGCGGTTGTTTACAGATGTAAAGTTGCAGTCAGTAAGAACGCAAATATCTTATAGCACAATTTACTCTCACATGTCAGTATTTGTAAAAGTTTACATTGAAAAAGAACGAACATCACTTTTTGGTAAATTGCATGCTATTCTGTTGATCATCATATACAAAACTCCAGTCGAACTTTCTATATCTGTAATGGCTTTGATTATGAAATATATTCAGTGTATGGTCTGATGTTTGATGATTATACTGATGGTGACATACATGCCTTACAAGGTATTGGTAGCCAATATGGAATAAAATCGACAAAATGTTGTTTATGATCATACTTTTCGTACGTGAAAAAGACTACAATAACAGTTAAACTTCCTTGGAATCAGCAATATTTCAATAATAATAATAATAATAATAATAATAATAATAATAATAATTATTATAATAATAATAGTAATAATAATTGTTTATATATTTATATTTCTTTGCCCCGCATTGCATTTCAAAATCATATAAAAATAAATAATACATTTTTAAAATTTTTAATGTGTTCTTATTTGTGGATTGCCACATGAATTACATTTGCGTGTTCGATTTGACCATTGGATTCTTTCGTTTATTATGGAAATATTCTGCCAGTAGAAGAGTGGACATTCCTTCTCATAGGCAAGTTGCAATTTTATTATAATACGTGCGTGCTACCATACCTAAGTTAGGCGAATACCGCGATAACGATAACAGAGTTGTTCTTCCGTGGTACGTTAAAAGGTACGTTAATCTGGGTCAGCCACCATATGCTGTTTCATTTATATTTACGCGATTAGATTACTAAAGATTGTTTGCAGGAATAGAAAGAGGGACAATCACTGAAACTTTACAAAATATAAGCAAGCAGCCAGGACCGGCATTTGGGGGTGGCAAGTGGGGCGACTGCCCCAGGCAACGCCCAACGCCCTTTAGAGGGCCCCGCGCTTCAGGCCTAAGATTGTCCTAATGAGTTTGTCAAGCTATATTCTCCGGTAAATTGGAAACGCTGACACAGGCCGCACGTAATGCACACAAATCGCGACAGTTGATCTAGTCTAGACATGTATCAGTGTTTGCAGTAGATACCGATAATCTGGCTCCGCGTGGGCATGGTCGGCCCTAGGACCCGATTACTACTAACGCCGCCTCTGTAAGCAACAATAACAAAACAGTTTTAATATTTACCGATAAGAACAAAAAGTGCCGCGATAATACAGCGTTCAGCGCTTATTTATTTTATATAAACCTGCACCACCCTGAATATGTCACATAAGAAATCGCCCCAAACATACGAACCAACACCCTTATTAAGTTACGCTTTACTTTGTTATACTTTGCTTATCAATTATTAATGCTGTCTTCTGTACTTGTAGTATATATATATATATATATATATATATATATATATATATATATATATATATATATATATGCTTGTATACATGGAGCAAAAATACATTTTGAAGGGATCAATATGGATAAAGGCAAGATAATAGTGATTGCCGTCCGCATGACGTGATAAATAATATCACATTTTTTCTCTACCAGACCGAAATTCAATGCTTAATGCACGTACTATATTTGTAACATGATATTAAGGTGAAAATGTTATTGATTATTCATCCATATATAATGTTGTTAGCGCTATCCTTGAATGACATAAACATGTTAACCCCTTTGTTCCTTTTTGAATGTGATGCACATTGTCCATTCCATTGTAATCGACGTATCAAAAAGAAAGGTAAAAGGAAGCACGTATAAATATATTTCCGAAAATAACTGAAACATATGAATGAGTTCTCTGAAGCTAAGCAAATCAGTTTTGAATGAACAGTTTTAAATAATACACTTCTGCATTTTTTTTTTCAATTATTATTGATCAGATTTAATCATGGCCTTTAATCAAAGGATCCAACGCTATTTGATAAATTATCACAGTACAGTCTGATTAAAGGTATGGGATAATCTCATGGCGGTAAGCGTCCTACGTGTATTATCGATATCCTTATGATCTTGGCATCATGTTCTGTGAATTGGAGCCATAGCTGCCACAGTGGTGACTTTTCTTTGTCAAATCAAATAAACTGCATTTCATGTATGGAAAAAGATGCTTATACAAAATTGACAGTGAATCGTGGAGACACTTTCCATATTTATACTAAATACACTCTAGAACTGATTCCAGATTTATACTGAACACACTCTAGAATGAGTCCAGCATTTAGACTAAATACGCTCTAGAATTGAGTCCATATTTATACTAAATACACTCTAGAATTGAGTCCATATTTATACTAAATACACTCAAGAATTGAGTCAAGATTTATACTGAATACACTCTAGAATGAGTCCAGCATTTAGACTAAATACGCTCTCGAATTGAGTCCATATTTATACTAAATACACTCTAGAATTGAGTCCATATTTATACTAAATACACACAAGAATTGAGTCCAGATTTATACTGAATACATCCAAGAATGAGGCCAGATTTATACAAAATACACGCTAGAATGAGACACCTTCCAGATTTATACTAAATACACTCTAGAATGAGTCAAGACGTAAACTAAATACACTCTAGAAAGAGTCCATATTTATGCTGAACACACGCTAGTATGATTCATCTTCCATATGTACACTAAATACACTTTAGAATAAGTCCAGATGTATACTAAATACACGCTATAATGAGTATAGATGCTAGCTAAATACATACTAGAATGAGTCCCAATTTATACTAAATAGACGCTATGATGAGTCACCTTCCAGATTTATACTAAATACACTCAAGAATGAGTCCAGATTTAGTCATAATACACTCTAGAATGAGCCCAGATTTATTCTAAATGTACACTGGAATGAGTCATCATAGAAGCACATTATAGGTTTATATTAAATACAAGTTAGATCCATCTAGCTTTATATCACTGCACTTTAGAATGAGTCACGCGCAATCTAGATGCATGTCTGAGTTCGTGAATGTTTAAAATTTAATTAACTTGCGCATTGAATGAGTCATGGTGCTCGAGCCGTTATGTTACTGGAATAAAATATGTAGCAAAGACTAATCATTCATGATTATATTAATCTGAACTATAACCAGCACAGAGCAAAGGAAACATATTGCACTTGAACACTCGCTGTATTGAAGCATGTGCAAAAGAAAGGGTAAACGATTATGAAATCTGGACAACCTCAAGGGGTCAGAACTATATAATAGATGCAAACTGAATACAAAAAACATCAAAATATGGCGTCCTTTGTAAAAGTTGAGTAAATAAACATCAGTCCATATTTCTGTAATTTGATGCATCACTTATTTTAGATTTATTTGAATAATAATAATAATAATAATAAGAATAATGATGATACTTGTCATTATTATTATTATTATTATTTAGTTGTATTATGTCAATGACGTTATTTATTCCGTTCTTTTCAAATGTCCATTGTCCCAAGGATCATATGGACAACGCAGTCATTTGTATAGCGATAGTGTCGATGTGTCACAACCAGGTACCGTCACAACAACGGAAGGCACAAAGGTTGATTCAGTAACTCGCTGCTGTGGATAAAGCACTTTAACAAAACCTATTAATTTTAAATGATTTCAGTGGTACTGTTAAATACAATTAACTAGCCGTACATCTTCAGAAAGGTTTGTCTGCTTTCTGAAGATAGCGCCTTTCCTGATCAGTATAGTATCTATTGGTCCCGACAGGCCCCTAAAGTTTTTAGATAAGGTTAGTCTTTGACAAAAGAAATAATGTTTTGGTGAACTATTTCACAATGTTGTGAAAATATTATATTTACGCAGTGATCAGTTTTTAGTTTTAATAGCAAATGACAAAGTGATTCTCTAGTACACGCCATGATGTTGTCAACTTGTTATGTTCATCTCGCCATGCAACATCTGACTGATGTTGTTATTACGGCCATAACATGTTATCAATTACACAATGTGTTTCTATAAAGACCATCCAGAATGCCAACGAAACATATATTTAACTTTTTTACTTTATCTTGAGACGGATCCCAATACTACTATTACCGTTAAATCTAAGTCCTCAAATTTTAATTTTTACGTAGTCCACTTTGTACAAACGAAATGTATTAATGGAGTGTTTGCTTTATAAAGTTTATAATATAGTTATAATGGACACTTGTGATCTTGTAAAGCGGGATTATTTAAAACAGTTATGGTATTTCGCACACAGCTCAAACACAGATTGTTTTGTTTGATTTTTAAGCAAAATTCAGTGAGAATAGTCTGGTACACCGTTTGTCCTTTTATAGTCTGATCAATTAACAAACTGCACTGAGAATATTCATGTATACCAGGGGTTCACAACCTTTTTCGGTCAAGGGTCAGATTGCATTTTCTAAGACCACTCGAGGGCCGCAAACACATTTATTTAATATAATTACTGTTCACGGACAGAATTCTGTGTTGTTTTAATTTGCCCTGAGGGATGAAGAGAATACGCCCGCGGGCCGCGGGTTGTGCACCCCTTATGTACATCATTTTTACTTTTATAGTATGATCATTCAAGAAACTGCACAGAGAATATTCACGTACACCTTTTCACTTTAATAGTTTGATCATTAAAGAAACTACACAGAAAATATTCAAGTACACCTTTTCACTTTAATAGTTTGATCATTAAAGAAACTACACAGAAAATATTCACGTACACCTTTTCACTTTAATAGTTTGATCATTGAAGAAACTGCACAGAAAATATTCACGTACACCTTTTCACTTTAATAGTTTCAGGTTTTATGTTCAGAGATGATGCTAAACCTTCAATGGAAGACACAGACAACAAATTGCCTACGGACAAAAGGTAAGAACAAATTCATTATGTATCATACTGGATCCAATATAATGATAACTCTGTCGAAAACGTGTACGGAAAATGTGGAGCTGAGATCAGTCGATTGAAAAACTTCCTATTCTAAGCAATATAGTAAACTTGTACTGGTATTGCTCTTTGATTCTGTACGTAATGGTTTAAAAATCAAATGTTTTCCTCATATAGATTTAGCCTCGAAATATACTTATCTGCTTTAACTTGATCTCTCTCTCTCTCTCTCTCTCTCTCTCTCTCTCTCTGGGTGGGGTGTGACAGGACATACGTACTATATAATCAAGCTAATTCAATGTTATTTGTTTTGTCTGTAGAGCAGAATGGCAGAACATATTATCTTGTTATTTTCTATTTAGTAATATGGCTTCATAAAGAAAGATAACTCTGGTAAGTTTTCATTGAGTAATATGACTTCATTACGAAAGAAAACACTTGCTAGTTTCTATTCAGCAAGATGGCTTCATTTGGAACGATACACGTTTTAGTTTCTGTTGTGGAATGTTTCTTCATTCAGCAAGACAACCCCTGTTAATTTCTAATTAGTGATTTGGCATCATTAGGGAAGATAACTCGTGTACGTTTCTAATCATTAATATGACTTCATTAAGAAAGAAAACTCTTGTTAATTTCTTTTCAGTAGTATTGTTTCTTTAGGCTAGGTGGCTCGTGTTAATTTCTGTTGAGTACGGTGTCTTCATTCCTTGATATTTTCTATTATTTAACATGACTTCAGTAGACGAGACAACTTTTCTTTTTTCCTATTCTGCAATATGTCTTTCGTAGGCATTCTAGTTCGTGTTAGTTTCAATTCAGTAATGTGGCTTCGTTAAGAACGATAACTCTTGCTTCAGTAACAGGGCTTCATAAAGGGAGATAACTAAGTAGAGATGCTAATACATCAGCATGGAATACAAAATCTCCTATAAATGACGTTAGCTTATAAACCAGTCAATATTCAAATAATTAAAATGATGTTTCCCCATTCGAACATAAAAATAGATGAAAAACCAATAATGTGTTGAATTTGAG
Source organism: Sinohyriopsis cumingii (assembly GCA_028554795.2). Classification (NCBI taxonomy): domain Eukaryota; kingdom Metazoa; phylum Mollusca; class Bivalvia; order Unionida; family Unionidae; genus Sinohyriopsis; species Sinohyriopsis cumingii. The sequence continues at coordinate 46,656,863 of CM068839.1, forward strand.
TTAAAGAACAGATGATGAAAGATTCCAAATGTACAAGCAATTTCACGTATAACGATATCCTTGGTTACCTGGACAATTAAGCTACATATAATGGCATGCGCCAGAGAATGTATTATTATAGTAATTACGTTAATTAAACTCCACCCTTAAAGGGCTTTCTTTTTTTTTTCTTTCTTCTAAAACGTGATTTTCATCGGATACGATAGTGTTGTAATAAAGCTTAGGCTCGCGCCAATCATGTCAATAGTCCGTGATTTGTGTTCTTGAATAAATGTATATTACTGATCCTTTGACTTACAGCAATCAGCGATATCAATCCATCAGTGATGTAACACCTGAAAACTGTGAAAACAAACTAGTAGTCTTCAGTTACAGAGTTTTCATTTATGAGATCGTTTTGATCACGTCAAACACAGTATGTATGGAAATTGTATTCAGGCTCAGTATGAAAGGATATCACTGACAGGTTGTTGCCACACAATTTTGGCAAATGAATATTGATTTGAAACTAAAAGAGATTTCCGATGTTGGTTTTATCATATTCATCAAGAATGGCTACAGAAAGCTTTTAGAAAGACGACTAAGGAACCATTTATCGGTTGGTGTTCTGGTAACATTTCACGCAACTGGAGTTTAATTTTAAATATTAATTACTTTTAAAGTTTGAAGAATCCTTCTATGTTTATTCATACCATGACGCATTATCAATGAATTATATCATGGGCTTTTTAATCTTGAATAATCTCGGGAATATATGCCTAATAGTTGTTAGTTTATTTGGAAGTATTGATAATTTTATAAATAATAATAATTTTGTAAGTAATGTCATTTTTGTTTCCTTAAAAGGAAATATTAAAGATTAGTGCATATATTTAAAGATTAGCATTTCCGTATTACTGCACTGCACATCTATGCACTTTGTTGTTCGTATCTGTGATTATAACTTCTCAATAAATTATTTGCCATGCATGTTTCTTAAACTGCATTCAAGTGTGCATGTTAAATGTGTTCAGGATGTACGTTTGCTTCTACACTTTATGCTATTAAAAGAGATAATTTGTATGCCATCAATTTTGCTCGTTCTCTTGACTTTATATGCTTCTCTCATGCGGCTTTTTCCAGACAATGTTTTTTTAATTACAAAACATGCACTTCATTAGTGCCAAATTAAACTTGAACTTAATAAAATACGTATTGACGTAGAGAAGTTAGAATTTAAGATTTTATATTTTCAGCAGTTGTGACGTCTGGAATTACAGCTTACAATGAAGTGAAAAAGCCATGTATTCATAGGCCTACACGCTTGCTTTAGACATCGGTCGCGCGATTTTGCGCCGCTTCAGCCGTGGAAACGTGTTTGAATCGTCATTTGTGTAAACGAATTTCTTATGATTTAGATCGTCATCGCTGTCGTGAAGTTCACCTTCACCATCATCACCATCATCATCATCTTCTTCTACCAAACAATGCTATCATCTATCATGTTTATTCATTCAATAATCATCGCTGCACTCCCCGTAAGGAGGTAATAGACCGTGAAACACCTCCCTGCGCAAATCAAGTCTTATAGTCTATTGCAACATTTGTATATTGTATATATTTTATTTAGAATGAATCATCTACTTGCCGAATTACCAGTGAGGTCAGAAGAACATTGCCTTATCAATCTACTTATACCATTATTTCACTTCAGGTACGCAAGGTTATCGTATTATGGAGGTCCAAGAAGTCGGTACGCCAACAACAAGCAACATAATACATACAGGTAGGTGAATATAATAAATAATAAATACAAAATGTCCCATTAAAGCGCCTGTCATTAATTGATTGTACGATCCGATGTTGGCCTTCTCGGCCTGGGCGATTCTATAGCAAGTTTAATTAATCTATTTTGAATCACATTAGCTGAAAGGTAACGTGTTTTATTTCGATAAACCACAGTATGGTACACATTACAGTCTACATGCCGAGATTTTGTTCATCTATTTGTAATGTGCCTGAGACCATTAATAAACTGATCCTTAGCAAATCGTGAAAATAGTAGTGATAAACTCCTCAATGTTAAATTAATATTTTGTCTTAATTTGAAGACTATTATGCATGTAACGGAACTAACTTCAAGTGGAGTATGTAATTTACGAATAGGAGGTTACAGTAAGTAGCATTAACCATACAATGTTCATATTCGCTTCATCATATGGTACTTTTTATAAAGTTTATATCTACAAAAGTTTTACCAATATCTTAAGAGGTTCTTTTGATCTCTCATTTAAAAAGTAAATATTGTAATGCCTTTCTACATCATAATCATGTTTATTAGCATCATTAGGTTATCATCCGATTCAACTGTCTTAAAAAAAGCATCATCCTTATATTTTTAATATATTGCAGTGTGCTAAACAATATGATAAGCCCCGCCATCACATCCGCATAAATTATAACATTCATATCAGCATGATTATCATTATCGTTTTCATGAACTTCATCATCATCATCATCATCATCATCATCAACAACAACAGCAACAAAAACAGCGGCAGAAGCAACAGCATGAATAACAACATCAAAACAATTACCGTCGTCGTTTTTGTAGTAATTATCGGATATGAAGCGGTCGTCATTTTTGTCGCTGTAACCAGTAATATCATTATCGGATTCGCTAGTCAAACATAAATTCTCTGATGATTAACTATTAATCAGTACTGATTCACCAGTGATGTTGCATATATTATGTTTGAGTTCTGGCCTTACTAACATGCAAATGACCTTATTAACATGCAAATGACCTTATTAGCATGCAAGTATATGTAAATATGTTAGCTGTGTATCAAGTCGCATAGAAATTACATTGCATCAGTGCGATAGGTCTATGAAAATCACCTATCCCCAGGCCACATGGAACTGCCAATCTAATTTAGAGACTAATAACTTCAACATAACAGATGCTTTAGTTCGACGTTTTGTTATAAGGCTGGTACATTGCCTTTATATGAGTACCTTTGAGATACTTCAGAATATGTGGAGAGTTAGTTACATATGTAGATATGGCAACCATGTTTCAATATAACAGCTACATATTACTTGCGTGGTTCTCCATTGTAGTAAGGCATGTTCATAAACATCATATTAATTGATGGCTTGCATGGCTCTCCATTGCTGATAGGCGTGTTCATGAACATCATATTACTTGATGGCTTGCTTTGCTATCCATTGCTGTAAGGCATGTTCATGAACATCATATAACTTGATGGCTTGCTTTGCTATCCATTGCTGTAAGACATGTTCATGGACATCATATTACTTGATGACTTGTTTTGCTATCCATTGCTGTAAGGCATGTTCATGAACATCATATAACTTGATGGCTTGCTTTGATATCCACTGCTGTAAGACATGTTCATGAACATCATATTACTTGATGGCTTGATTTGATATCCATTGCTGTAAGGCATGTTCATGAACATCATATTACTTGATGGCTTGCTTTGATATCCGTTGCTGTAAGGCATGTTCATGAACACCATATTACCTGATGGCTTGCTCTGATATCCGTTGCTGTAAGGCATGTTCATGAACATCATATTACTTGATGGCTTGCTTTGATATCCATTGCTGTAAGGCATGTTCACGAACATCATATTACTTGATGGCTTGCTTTGATATCCGTTGCTGTAAGGCATGTTCATGAACACCATATTACTTGATGGCTTGCTCTGATATCCGTTGCTGTAAGGCATGTTCATGAACATCATATTACTTGATGGCTTGCTTTGATATCCATTGCTGTAAAGCATATTCATGAACATCATATTACTTGATGGCTTGCTTTGATATCCGTTGGTGTAAGGCATGTTCATAAACACCATATTTCTTGATGGCTTGCATTGCTATCCATTGCTTTAAGGCATGTTCATGAACATCATATTACTTGATGGCTCTTTTTGATATCCATTGCTGTAAGGCATGTTCATGAACATCACATTACTTGATGGCCTGCTTTGATATCCATTGCTGTAAGGCATGTTCATGAACATCATATTACTTGATGGTTTTGATTTGATATCCATTACTGTAAGGCATGTTCATGAACATCATATTACTTGATGGCTTGCTTTGATATCCATTACTGTAAGGCATGTTCATGAACATCATATTACTTGATGGCTTGAATGGTTCTCCATTGTAGTAAGGCATGTTCATAAACATCATATTAATTGATTGATGGCTTGCATGGGTCTCCGTTGCTGATAGGCACGTTCATGAACATCATATTACTTGATGGCTTGCTTTGCTATCCATTGCTGTAAGGCATGTTCATGAACATCATATTACTTGACGTATTGCATGGATTTTGTCCAAACTATTACTATGAGAAAATCTACTTCTTTTTTCTTCCTTTCCTGATTCCGTTAAACACAAATTATAAAACATAGGATAAATATTTCAGCTATCTGATAGGTAATCCATTTATCGCATATGTAATTCGGCTATCGTATGAGATAATTTTAGCTTTATTATTGTGATTTCGTTAACTATACTAATGCGATGACTCGTTTTACCAGTCGTCTAGTTGGATAGAAGAGAGATAAAGATAGGTAGGGTGTATTGGACCTGGCAAAGTAGAGAAATATAGTTGTCGGTTCACTGAATAGCTAATTATATATATATATATATATATATATATATATATATATATATATATATAGTATCATCTTCCTCTAAACAATACATAACTGTTAAGCATCAATAATCATTGCAAGTGAATACTATTTAATACAAATGCAGATGTTAAAAAGGCAACCATATGTCCTTCAAGTTCCAGCTATCCTTACCATTCTATTCTTAGGATCGCTACTCTTAAACATTTCATTTTCAGAGATGTTACGACTCTAGATCCTAAACTATGTAACAGAAATACTCCTAAATGTCCTATCAAACTCATATATATAAATATTTAACCTCTCATATGAAACAGTAGTATATCTTGATAAAGAATGGAATATTCCACTTAACGATAAGTAAGGTTAGACCTTAACTAAAAGCTCTAATAAACCCCTTTCCCATACGGTGGTGGTATCCATTATGCTTGTTCAGTCTACACCTTCCTATGGGATGTTGTCTCCGATATCGATGATGTTTGTTATGCCTATACCTTCCTTTAAGATGTTGTCTCTGATATACATGATGCTTGTTATGCCTATACCTTTCTATGGGATGTTGTCTCTGATATACATGATGCTTGTTATGCCTATAACTTCCTATTAGATGGTGTCTCTGATATACATGGTGCCTATACATTTCGATGGGATATTGTCTCTGATATCGATGATACTTGTTATGCCTATACCGTCCTATATGATGTTGTCTCTGAAATCCAGGATGCTTGTAATGCCTATACCTTTATAAGGGATGTTGACTCGGATATCCATGATGCTTGTTATGCCTATTGCTTCCTATAACATGTTCGCTTTGACATCAACAATGCTTGTTATACAGATATCGCACCATGGAATAATGATCGACTCACTTCGTGATACTTGTTTTCTCGTTACTTTAAATCGATTGCCATATTTTCTAGGTTTCATGTTTTTGGATCATACCCATTAATCGTCCTCCGGTTTAGCGAAGAAATTTCTTTCTGTATACACGTCTAAGACAAAAATCAAATTTATCCTGTTTTCATTGATATAAATTTCATCCAATTAAATTAGCATATCTGTATGTCGGAACGGTAGATGTGATGCGATATGATTTGTATTTGTGTGATTTAGATTTTAAACGTAGCTTTAACAATGTTTTAGTCATATCATTGCGATGTATGCAGTTTGGCAGTTTATATATATGACCAGCAATGGGACATCATGCTGAGACATGTATTATCATGTCCCACCCAGTGATATATTCCTGACACAAGGACGACCAATCTTAACATGAACCCCTCTTAATGTTGAGCGCCAAGCGAGGCAGTTGATAGTGCTATTTTTATAAGTATTTGTTATGGCTCGGCCGGGGTTCGAACCCGCGACCTCCCGCATTCGAAGCGGATGCTTTAACCACTGATACCATCGGAGCGGTCGCGAAATGCTTATTTGATATCATTATCATTCCTATACCACACGGGAATAATTGTGAATACATGCGCTGATCCAAAATTGAAAATGTGTACTAAATTCTAATCGGTAGATAAAAATTGATTATAAGGCACGCAAACAATCGCACACGGAATTCAAAGGCGTACAAGCAATCACCAAATGAATTCTTACGTTGGCATAAAGTATGAAGTGGATACAATGGTAAATGCATTCAGATTTATTAAGTATATCAATTTTATTTGCGGTAAAGGTTTATATGAACATTAATTCAAAGATCATCTATTTATGTTAGCAATATGTATAAGGAGTAATGGATCTTTGAGAAATCCGAAGAAAGAACGATCGTTTCTCAAACTTGATAGACAACATTCGATAAATTCAAATTGTTAAACCTTCAAATAGTTTATTTATATAGAGCGCTAGCACAAACATAAAACTGCTTGTATATGTATAATTATTAACACATGTATATACTGGGCATGTAAAACCTACGATATATTATCATAAGAATGTATATATATGATGTCGAAGATGTCATTTGAAATCTTATGTAGATGATGGAATTCTACAGTTTGACAAATCACAGAGACAACTGACTGAAAAGAATGATGCAGGACATCTAAATTGGAAAAAGAAAAAAACAGCTCTTACTTTGCCGAGGGCGGAGAGAAGAAAACATCGAATGAGAGTTAGCATGCAAAACTTACATAATTCATTCATACAGTGCGCTAGTAACTGAAACCGCTTAGTCAGGTCTTCATCTACCGTTCAGTTCTTGCCAGAGGTGCTTTCTCGACATTAATGATATCAATCTCGTTGTCGTTAAGAGCCATCACAAAATAAAACGGAGATAAAAAAAAAACATCCGCGATTAAACTTACACATGAGTTGCAGAATTAAAAAGTGGTGTCAAACATGCGCACAAAATACATGGCATGCCAATAACGAGTTTAAACAAAAATGATCTATGATAATACACATTACACGGAGAGGAAAGAAAAATCGTCTAAGAAAACATACAATATATGGAGAAGATAGAAAAATCATCTAAGAGAATACACAATACATGGAGATGATAGAAAAATCATCTAAGAGAATACACAAAACACGGAGAAGATACAAAAATCATCTACGCGAATACACAACACACGGAGTGAAAACAAACGAAAGAACATCAAAGATAATATACAATACACGGATAAGGTGGACAAATCATCTAAGAAAAAACTTAACACACGCAGAAAAAAGAAAACTCGTCATAGAGAATAAGCAATTTACAAAGTATGATGGATCCGCATGCTAAAATACTTGCTTTACATGTAAGTGGCAACTCCTGGTGGTGGTAGGTAATGCAGTTTGGAAATAAACTATCAACATGGATAGAAAATGTAGACCAGGAATATGCTGCAAATGTTGAAGAAACGTGCATAAAAAATAGTTAAATTCATTTTACAATTTCTCTAGCTTAGTAAATAACTACAAAACCTACCATGCTTAATGCACTAATATAAAAGAACGCGAGAACATATATAAACTAATAACGCACATGGAGAGAAGAATAGACCGAATTCAAACAGACTCTGAACAAAAACACCCAGGGGATTGTACAAAAATGAAACTTGACTTTATGGCGTTTTAGGGTAGCAAAAAAAAATGATTTATCTGAAGTATGCAAGGATACTGAGTCTTATCGTAAAATAATCATTGAAACACAAGATACAACTTAGTTATCTTAAACGAAATGAGATATTATAATTATTGGTATGAAATGAGATGTTATAATTATTGGCATGAAATGAGATGTTATAATTATTGGTATGAAATGAGATGTTATAATTATTGGTATGAAATGAGATGTTATAATTATTGGTATGAAATGAGATGTTATAATTATTGGTATGAAATGAGATGTTATAATTATTGGCATGAAATGAGATGTTACAATTATTGGTATGAAATGAGATGTTATAATTATTGGTATGAAATGAAATGTTATAATTATTGGTATGAAATGAGATGTTATAATTATTGGCATGATTAGACCCCTTTGAGAAAGTGAGCATGTTGTATCTGTAACGTTTTCCTAGATAACCATTTACATGCACATTGAATATTTGCATAACAGATGGTATTAATGAACACTTACTTTCCATTGTACATCACCTTTTTAACACATAAAAGCAAAATAGAGATGGATATTGTACAGCATTGAAAATTTCACAGTACACATGCCATCAAAATGTCATTTAGATGTAAACAGTTATTGCTTTCATAGTTGTCCACTATATATAAAGGCTCTAAAATTGAATTATATATCCTGTTTAAGTATCTCTAGTGGCGTCATATTGGAGGTGCTAATAATAAGCGAACTTTCGGGTACCACTGATTTGTAAGATTCAGTTACTTCATTATGTATGGAGGTCTAATGATAACAGAGCTTTCAGTTACCACTGATTTGTAAGATTCAGTTACTTCATTATGTATGGAGGTCTAAGGATAACAGAGCTTTCAGGTACCACTGATTTGTAAGATTCAGTTACTTCATTATGTATGGAGGTCTAATGATAACAGAGCTTTCAGGTACCACTGATTTGTAAGATTCAGTTACTTCATTATGTATGGAGGTCTAAGGATAACAGAGCTTTCAGGTACCACTGATTTGTAAGATTCAGTTACTTCATTATGTATGGAGGTCTAATGATAACAGAGCTTTCAGGTACCACTGATTTGTAAGATTCAGTTACTTCATTATGTATGGAGGTCTAATGATAACGGAGCTTTCAGTTACCACTGATTTGTAAGATTCAGTTACTTCATTATGTATGGAGGTCTAATGATAACAGAGCTTTCAGTTACCACTGATTTGTAAGATTCAGTTACTTCATTATGTATGGAGGTCTAATGATAACAGAGCTTTCAGTTACCACTGATTTGTAAGATTCAGTTACTTCATTATGTATGGAGGTCTAATGATAACGGAGCTTTCAGTTACCACTGCTTTGTAAGATTCATTTACTTCATTATGTATGGAGGTCTAATGATAACGGAGCTTTCAGTTACCACTGATTTGTAAGATTCAGTTACTTCATTATGTATGGAGGTCTCAGGATAACAGAGCTTTCAGGTACCACTGATTTGTAAGATTCAGCTACTTCATTATGTATGGAGGTCTAATGATAACAGAGCTTTCAGTTACCACTGATTTGTAAGATTCAGTTACTTCATTATGTATGGAGGTCTAATGATAACAGAGCTTTCAGTTACCACTGATTTGTAAGATTCAGTTACTTCATTATGTATGGAGGTCTAATGATAACGGAGCTTTCAGTTACCACTGCTTTGTAAGATTCAGTTACTTCATTATGTATGGAGGTCTCAGGATAACAGAGCTTTCAGGTACCACTGATTTGTAAGATTCAGTTACTTCATTATGTATGGAGGTCTAATGATAACAGAGCTTTCAGTTACCACTGATTTGTAAGATTCAGTTACTTCATTATGTATGGAGGTCTAATGATAACAGAGCTTTCAGTTACCACTCATTTGTAAGATTCAGTTACTTCATTATGTATGGAGGTCTAATGATAACAGAACTTTCAGTTACCACTGATTTGTAAGATTCAGTTACTTCATTATGTATGGAGGTCTAATGATAACGGAGCTTTCAGTTACCACTGATTTGTAAGATTCAGTTACTTCATTATGTATGGAGGTCTCAGGATAACAGAGCTTTCAGGTACCACTGATTTGTAAGATTCAGTTACTTCATTATGTATGGAGGTCTAATGATAACAGAGCTTTCAGTTACCACTGATTTGTAAGATTCAGTTACTTCATTATGTATGGAGGTCTAATGATAACAGAGCTTTCAGTTACCACTGATTTGTAAGATTCAGTTACTTCATTATGTATGGAGGTCTAATGATAACGGAGCTTTCAGTTACCACTGCTTTGTAAGATTCAGTTACTTCATTATGTATGGAGGTCTCAGGATAACAGAGCTTTCAGTTACCACTGATTTGTAAGATTCAGTTACTTCATTATGTATGGAGGTCTAATGATAACGGAGCTTTCAGGTACCACTGATTTGTAAGATTCAGTTACTTCATTATGTATGGAGGTCTAATGATAACAGAGCTTTCAGTTACCACTGATTTGTAAGATTCAGTTACTTCATTATGTATGGAGGTCTAATGATAACAGAACTTTCAGTTACCACTGATTTGTAAGATTCAGTTACTTCATTATGTATGGAGGTCTAATGATAACAGAGCTTTCAGGTACCACTGATTTGTAAGATTCATTTACTTCATTATGTATGGAGGTCTAATGATAACAGAGCTTTCAGGTACCACTGATTTGTAAGATTCAGTTACTTCATTATGTATGGAGGTCTAATGATAACAGAGCTTTCAGTTACCACTGAAATATAAGATTCGGTTTGTTCAGTATGTATGGAGGTCTAATCATAACAGTGCTTTTAGGTATCCCTGATTTGTAAGGTTCGGTTAGTTCCGTATATATGGAGGTCTAATCATAACAGAGAATTCAGGTACCACTGATTTGTAAGATTATGCTAGTTCAGTATGAATGGAGGTCCTAATGGTAACATAGCTTTAGGTACCACTGATTTGTAAGATTCTGTTAGTTCAGTATGTATGGTGGTGCTAATGCTAGCAGATCGTTTAGGTACCACTGAATTATAAGATTCAGTTAGTTCAGTATGTATGGAGGTCTTATCATAACAAAGCTTTTAAGTACCACTGATTTGTAAGATTATGTTAGTTCAGTATGCATGGAGGTCTAATCATAACAGAGATTTCAGGTACCACTGATTTGTAAGATTATGTTAGTTCAGTATGAATGGAGGTCCTAATGGTAACACGATTTTAGGTACCACTGATTTGAAATATTCAGTTAGTTCAGTATGTATGGAGGTCTTATCATAACAGAGCGTTTAGGTACCACTGATTTGTAAGATTCAGTTACTTCATTATGTATGGAGGTCTAATGATAACAGAGCTTTCAGTTACCACTGATTTGTAAGATTCAGTTACTTCATTATGTATGGAGGTCTAAGGATAACAGAGCTTTCAGGTACCACTGATTTGTAAGGTTCAGTTACTTCATTATGTATGGAGGTCTAATGATAACAGAGCTTTCAGGTACCACTGATTTGTAAGATTCAGTTACTTCATTATGTATGGAGGTCTAATGATAACGGAGCTTTCAGTTACCACTGATTTGTAAGATTCAGTTACTTCATTATGTATGGAGGTCTAATGATAACAGAGCTTTCAGTTACCACTGATTTGTAAGATTCAGTTACTTCATTATGTATGGAGGTCAAATGATAACGGAGCTTTCAGTTACCACTGATTTGTAAGATTCAGTTACTTCATTATGTATGGAGGGCTCAGGATAACAGAGCTTTCAGGTACCACTGATTTGTAAGATTCAGTTACTTCATTATGTATGGAGGTCTAATGATAACAGAGCTTTCAGGTACCACTGATTTGTAAGATTCAGTTACTTCATTATGTATGGAGGTCTAATGATAACAGAGCTTTCAGGTACCACTGATTTGTAAGATTCAGTTACTTCATTATGTATGGAGGTCTAATGATAACAGAGCTTTCAGTTACCACTCATTTGTAAGATTCAGTTACTTCATTATGTATGGAAGTCTAATGATAACAGACCTTTCAGTTACCACTGATTTGTAAGATTCAGTTACTTCATTATGTATGGAGGTCTAAGGATAACAGAGCTTTCAGGTACCACTGATTTGTAAGATTCAGTTACTTCATTATGTATGGAGGTCTAATGATAACAGAGCTTTCAGGTACCACTGATTTGTAAGATTCAGTTACTTCATTATGTATGGAGGTCTAATGATAACAGAGCTTTCAGTTACCACTGAAATATAAGATTCGGTTTGTTCAGCATGTATGGAGGTCTAATCATAACAGTGCTTTTAGGAATCCCTGACTTGTAAGGTTCGGTTAGTTCCGTATATATGGAGGTCTAATCATAACAGAGAATTCAGGTACCACTGATTTGTAAGATTATGCTAGTTCAGTATGAATGGAGGTCCTAATGGTAACATAGCTTTAGGTACCACTGATTTGTAAGATTCTGTTAGTTCAGTATGTATGGTGGTGCTAATGCTAGCAGATCGTTTAGGTACCACTGAATTATAAGATTCAGTTAGTTCAGTATATATGGAGGTCTTATCATAACAAAGCTTTTAAGTACCACTGATTTGTAAGATTCAGTTACTTCATTATGTATGGAGGTCTAAGGATAACAGAGCTTTCAGGTACCACTGATTTGTAAGATTCAGTTACTTCATTATGCATGGAGGTCTAATGATAACAGAGCTTTCAGTTACCACTGATTTGTAAGATTCAGTTACTTCATTATGTATGGAGGTCTAATGATAACAGAGCTTTCAGTTACCACTGATTTGTAAGATTCAGTTACTTCATTATGTATGGAGGTCTAATGATAACAGAGCTTTCAGTTATCACTGATTTGTAAGATTCAGTTACTTCATTATGTATGGAGGTCTAATGATAACAGAGCTTTCAGTTACCACTGATTTGTAAGATTCAGTTACTTCATTATGTATGGAGGTCTAATGATAACAGAGCTTTCAGTTACCACTGATTTGTAAGATTCAGTTACTTCATTATGTATGGAGGTCTAATGATAACAGAGCTTTCAGTTACCACTAATTTGTAAGATTCAGTTACTTCATTATGTATGGAGGTCTAATGATAACAGAGCTTTCAGTTACCACTGATTTGTAAGATTCAGTTACTTCATTATGTAAGGAGGTCTGATGTTAACAGAGCTTTCAGGTACCACTTATTTGAACAATTTAGTTTGTTCAGCATACATGGAGGTCATAATGATAACAGATCTTTTATATACCACTGAGTTGAAGGATTCAGTTAGTTCAGTATGTATGGAGGTCTAATGATAACAGAGCTTTCAGGTACCACTGATTTGTAAGATTCAGTTACTTCATTATGTATGGAGGTCTAAGGATAACAGAGCTTTCAGGTACCATTGATTTGTAAGATTCAGTTACTTCATTATGTATGGAGGTCTAATGATAACAGAGCTTTCAGTTACCACTGATTTGTAAGATTCAGTTACTTCATTATGTATGGAGGTCTAATGATAACGGAGCTTTCAGTTACCACTGATTTGTAAGATTCAGTTACTTCATTATGTATGGAGGTCTAATGATAACAGAGCTTTCAGTTACCACTGATTTGTAAGATTCAGTTACTTCATTATGTATGGAGGTCTAATGATAACAGAGCTTTCAGTTACCACTGATTTGTAAGATTCAGTTACTTCATTATGTATGGAGGTCTAATGATAACGGAGCTTTCAGTTACCACTGATTTGTAAGATTCAGTTACTTCATTATGTAAGGAGGTCTGATGTTAACAGAGCTTTCAGGTACCACTTATTTGAACAATTTAGTTTGTTCAGCATACATGGAGGTCATAATGATAACAGATCTTTTATATACCACTGAGTTGAAGGATTCAGTTAGTTCAGTATGTATGGAGGTCTAATCATAAGAGAGTTTTTATGTACCACTGAACTGTAAGATTCAGTTTGTTCAGTATGTATGGAGATCTAATTATAACAGTGCTTTTAGGTATCCCTGATTTGTAAGGTTCTGTTAGTTCCGTATATATGGAGGTCTAATCATAACAGAGAGTTCAGGTACCACTGATTTGTAAGATTATGCTAGTTCAGTATGAATGGAGGTCCTAATGGTAACATAGCTTTTAGGTACCACTGATTTGTAAGATTCTGTTAGTTCAGTATGTATGGTGGTGCTAATGCTAGCAGATCGTTTAGGTACCATTGATTTGTAATATTCAGTTAGTTCAGTTTGTATAGAGGTCTTATCATAACAAAGCTTTTAAGTACCACTGATTTGTAAGATTATGTTAGTTGAGTATGCATGAAGGTCCAATGGTAACAGAGATTTCAGGTACCATTGATTTGTAAGATTATGTTAGTTCAGTATGAATGGAGGTCCTAATGATAACAAGCTTTTAGGTACCACTGATTTGTAAGATTATGTTAGTTCAGTATGAATGGTGGTCCTAATGGTAACAAGATTTTAGGTACCACTGATTTGTAATATTCAGTTAGTTCAGTATGTATGGAGGTCTTATCATAACAAAGATTTTAGGTACCACTGATTTGTAAGATTATGTTAGTTGAGTATGCATGGAGGTCTAATCATAACAGAGATTTCAGGTACCACTGATTTGTAAGATTATGTCAGTTCAGTATGAATGGCGGTCCTAATGATAACAAGCTTTTAAGTACCACTGATTTGTAAGATTATGTTAGTTCAGTATGAATGGAGGTCCTAATGGTGACAAGATTTTAGGTACCACTGATTTGTAAGATTACGTTAGCTCAGTATGTATGGAGATCTTAATGATAACAAGCTTTTAGGTACCACTGATTTGTACGATTATGCTAGTTTAGTATGAATGGAGGTCCTAATGGTAACATAGCTTTTAGGTACCACTGATTTGTAAGATTATGTTAGTTCGGTATGAATGGAGGCCCTAATGATAACAGAGCTTTTAGGTACAACTGATTTGTAAGATTATGTTAGCTCAGTATGATATTGTTGTTGTTGTTGTTGTAGGGTTTAACGCAATTTTGCAGCACACGATAGGCTATACATGGCGGCCAGTATTAATGGTTTAGGAAAAACCCGGGAAAGCCCCGGAAAGAACCACCGACTCACGAGAAGCTACTGGTAAACTTTCTTACTCACGTGAGTCGAATCCGAGACTCGAACCGATGCAGACAGATGTGAGATGGCAGTGATCCCTAACGGAAAGCGCTGTAGTATGAATGGAGCTCCTAATGATAACCGATCTTTCAGGTGCCACTGATTTGAACGATTCCTTTAATTCAATATGCAATAAGGTGCTAATGGTAACATATGTTGGGTACCACTGATTTGTAAGATTCAGTTAGTTCAGTATGTATGGAAGTGCTAATGATAACACAACTATCAGGCACCATTGATGTGTAAGATTCCGTTAGTTCAGTTTTTATAGAGGTGCTAATGATAACAGCGTTCATGTCCCAATGAGTTATATGATTCATTAGTTCAGTACGTTTGGAGGTCCTAAGTATAACATATATTCCATGTACCACTGATTTGATGGATTCAATTAATTCAGTATGAAGTTACTAATGCTAACACAGATTGAATGTAGAACTATGCTGGAATATACGGTTATTTTCTTTATCATGGTCCTGATGACATCATGGCTTCAAAACGTCGCTTTATGTTGAAGGATACAAGGAGTTCGAATATATATATATATATATATATATATATATATATATATATATATATATATATATATATATATAATAATAACAATCATAAACACAAATGCAATTGGAAAACATACTTGATTTTCAGTGTACTAGCAAAATATTTTAGAATACAAACGTTTTATTTCTTCTTCCCATTGTGAATAACTTGATAAATGTAATGCTTGAATACGGTTCAGCTGTAAAAGTATCAACATTGCAATATTAATTAAATATTTAGTACGTTAATAATTGTAAGCTGGAAAATAGCATAGCATAAGAGACCTAGACTTGTAAACAACAACATGAGAATTATCATACAGAACACTTTAATTTTGATGATAGAATAGTGTACACATATATAGATATAATACGCACAGGGGAATAAACTAAAGTTTAATATGACAAACTTTTCAAGTTTAAATTTACAATAAGGTGCATTTCGTCAAAGGAATAATGACCTAGAAATACATTCGCTCATATAATTATGATGTGTACAGCATCACAATAAATAAAGGAGGATTGGCTATGACCACAATGATTTTAAAATTGATAGCATATATATTTGTCCTTACAAGTATGGGTGTTAGATACCGTGGATATGCGATGTCTCTGATACTGCTATGAAGCCATGGATATACGTTGTTTCTGATACTACTATCTGCCATTTATATAAGTTATCTCTGATGCTACCATGTAGCCATGGATATACTTTGTCTCTGATAATGCTATGTAGCCATGGATATACGTTATCTCTGATACTACTATGTAGCCATGGATATACGTTATCTCTGATACTACTATGTAGCCATGGATATACGTTATCTCTGATACTACTATGTAGCCATGGATATACGTTATCTCTGATACTACTATGTAGCCATGGATATACGTTATCTCTGATAGTACTATGTAGCCATGTATATACGTTGTCTCTGATACTAGTATCTAGCCATGGACATACGTTGTCTCTGATAATGCTATGTAGTCTTGGAAATACGTTGTGTCTTATACTACTATCTGCCATGGATATACGTTGTCTCTGAAACTATTATGTAGCCATGGATATATGTTGTCACTGATAATATTATGTAGCCATAGATATACGTTTGTCTCTGATACGTTTTATGTGTCATGCACCTTAAGATAGTAAATAGAAAGGGAGTTTCAAATTTTACTAATATTTGACAAATGCCACTGACGGAAAGGAAGAATGAAATTTAAAAACTTGTAACTCCAGATGGACATTATCAACATATTGTAATTCCGTTTGGGATCAAAGTTGTGCCTTAAACTTTTCAACGTTTAATAGACATGATTACATCTATCCTAGATAATCATGCTGCTTGCATTGATGTTATCATCCACAACGACAACTGGAATGACCACTTGGAGAAAATTAGGAAATATGTTTGATAGAATGCTTGATGCAAAGATAAAAATGTATTTATCCAAACATGAATTTTGCCGTGCTTGTGTTACATTTCTCTAACATTATCGTGGGTCGTGACAAGTTAAACCTACATATGCTAAGGTCGGTTGTTTACCTGGATTCCCTGTGTCTAATGTAAAAAGCAACTGATGCAATATTAAGGTATGGCAAGATATTATTGATAACCTTTCTCCAATATTCCCATAATTGCTCAGCCCTTGACATATGTATTGAGGAGGAAAACCAAGTTGTGTTGGTCTGAAAAATGTCAGGATGCTTTTAAATGGTTAAAAGTCAACCTTTCGAGTGCGTCTGTCCCTTTGACTCCAAATTGCAGTCAATCATTAACCATGCTTGTTGATGCAAGTGGTGTTTCCGTCGTTGGATTATGGATTCAAGAACACGAAAATGATTTCGATCATCCAGTATGCCAATTTTGTAAGAAATTGAACAAGCACTAAATAAATTATTTCACAATCGAGAAGGAATCTTTGGCGTTCCTATGGTTTTGCAAGATATTGAAGTGTATATTAGTTTAGATCCTTCTCTGGTTATTGTATTTAGTGATCTCAAAATCGCCTACTTTCATTGGCGAGATGAAAAACAATCTTCAGAGATCATTCATGTGAAATTTTGATGTTGCTCTAATATAATATTGATATCAAGCTTATCAAGGGAAGGGTCAACTTAATAGCATATGCACTTTCTCGTGTATACAAATATATTTTTCATGTATTTGTTGTGTCATTTATAAGGCATCATCGTATGTAATATTTATCACATGTGCATTTGACTAATAGCTAAAGGAAAGCATTATTGCACATGCACAAGCTCGCACACACACACACACACACACACACACATATATATTCTTTTAGACGGTATAGGTTATGTAAAATTGTATTTTCTAGCAGACCTTGTCCAAAATCAAGTTTGATGCATTCCTGACGAGAATCCATATTAATGCATCATCCATGTCTACACACATGATGTCCATGTTCATGTATTGTATACAGGTTTATGCATGATGTCAATATTCATGTGTTATATATATGTCTACACAAGATGTCATGCTCATGTATTGTATCTAGCTTTATAATGTCCATATTCATGAATTATCCATGTCTACACATGATGCCCATGTTCATGTATTGTATACAGATTTATGCATGATGTCAATATTCATGTGTTATATATATATATATATATATATATATATATATATATATATATATATATATATATATATATATATATATATATATATAAATATATATATATATATATATATGTCTACACAAGATGTCCATGTTTATGTATTGTATCTAGCTTTATGCGTGATGTCCATGTTCATGTATTGCTTACAGATTTATGCATGATGTCCATATTCATGTTATATCTACTCAAGATGTCCATAATCATGTATTGTGCATATGTCTTTAACTGATGCCAGTGATCATATATTGTCTCTATGTCCATGTCCATGTAAGGTATCAATGTCTATAGGACCGCTCCTGTGTCCTAAGTGGTAAGAGTATCCGCCTCGCTTGCAGGTGATCGTGTGTTCGATACCAGGTCGAGTCACATGAAAGACTTGCAAAAATGGTACTAGCAGCTTCCTCGCTTGGGGCTCAACATTAAGAGGTTAGTGTTAGGACTTATCGGCCAAGTGTCAGGATAATGTGACTGGGTGGGACATCATGCTACATGATACTCAAATACTAGACATGACTATAAACTGCTAGACTATAAACTGCTACACTACAGACAACGTAGCGACATAACCACAATTGTAAATTCTAAATCACAAATACACTTTGTCTATGCACGATGTCCATGTCAATTTGTTGTATATATTAGTTTATTTATTATATTCATGTTAATTTGTATACCCATGTCTGTATATGATGCCGTTGTTCATATATTGTATTTTTGTCTATACAATATTTACATGTTCTTGTATTGCATCTATATCAACAGACGATGTCCATGTCCATGTAATTCGTCTATAAATTGACGCACTAACATACGTGAGATAATCAAATATTAGATTGCGTTTACTTGTGCAGATACAACGGGCATATGTTTATTCTTTCTCGCATCCATATGCATTTTTTATTAATTTTTTTCCACTCATCTTTCCACTTCCTCCACCACGGTACTTCCGTTTTTATCATGTTGATTGTACCAGATATACATGTCTTGCATACTTTGTTTTTTTTCGACCATTTCTTCAATATATTTTTCTCTGCTGCTTTAGCAACATTTTAAAACAATCTGTATATCTTTAATTATTCTCTCTTATATTTTACTTTTTTGCATGGGTAAGTTTAGATTCATTCAACGGGTCATTTTCCAGAAATCTATAACTTTGTGCTTGTAGAACCAAGGTTTCCTCATCATTTTTCAGAACTTCATTCTTTACCTATTTACTATATAATCATTAGGCATGTAATATCGTTTTTGTGTTCATTTGTTTCAGTCCCATGGTATTTGCAACCAAACTATATACCATGAAGCTAAGGGTTAGGTTAAGTTAGCCCTACCTCTAACCCTAACCTTTACCAGATCACTTCTCTATGAAGTGATATCACTTTTTTAATGTTTAGGCTTTCCTCAGTTAATAATTATTTCAATCCCAAATAAATCCAAAATGGGAGAAGATGATGTCATTAATAGTCAGCGAATTGGCTGCATGGCCAACGGTCTCTTGTAATCACAAAAAATATTATTCCAATTTTTGAATTCTGAATAAATTTCGATAAATATCCTTGTCCAATAATTCATATAGAGCATTAGTATTTCCAGGGATAATAATCACTTGAAAACCAATAATTTGAAAAAAATAAAATCTCAAACTGGTCACAGCAACATAACGTAATGTGTCTAAAGTTTAAAACCCACTGACTACATTTTTACAAAACATTAGGCATAAGGGTAACTTAAGACGCAAAGCAGATTCCCGGATGTGGGTGAAAACTTCAACCTTCCAAAAGAAATGGAAGTTTCTTAAATGAAAAATTTCACTTAATCCAGGTACGACCTTGGCGTAACGTAACAATTCTTACTCTGAGATAATAAGGTCGTTAACCAAAACTGCCACTGATTTTGAAACAAGGACAGGAACTAGGCAAACATTAGATACAACGTATCTATTATTAGCTCTTTACGTCAAAAATAAATGAAAAATAATTCAGTACTGAACTATACTCTAGACAATATCAAATCCAGCAAACAAAGTTACATAACACTGGCATGTAATAGAAGTAAAAAAAATTATAAACTAACAAACAAATAAGTATATATACATATACATATACTTTGCAAACTTTGCGAGATCTTTATAGTCGGGAATGGATGTAACAGTGGTCTATAGTATTTGGATGGCGTCGGATATACAAAGGAATACTGATCTGAGAACAAATGTCAATAATGAGAATCGTTTATTTACACTCACGAAAAATGCTATGCTAGGTAAGACTATGGTAAATTTACGCGAAAATTTACATGGGACGAATTGGAGTCGACCCTCTTAGGGGTACATAAAAAGGTAAGCTTCGAAGGCGTACCACTCAGTCGGCATTCAAATCCTGGAAGATTATCGAATTGGACTTGATGTCATTGACAGTGAAAAATCGAAACTGAAGCTCCCAAAAGAAGTGTATGATGGCTCAACAGTATTTGACTTGCCAACATTATACATGTACGATTTATTTTACGAAAAAAGAAACCGTTATACCTCAAGCGGGTCAAACTTCTCTACACCGAAACCTATTTACGCATACACATCATCAGTGACGATCTATATGTGGATATTTGATCAAGCATAATCTTAAATGAATTCGACAGAGCGATTATCCACAATCCGTTGTTTAGCAATTCCAATGAAAAGCTTGAAGGTAAGTTGGAGGATGAATGCGATTGATGCTCGATCCGATAAAATATTAAAACAGTGAAAGGTCGTCCAGAGTCATTGTATAAAATATATCTACGGCATGAAATGTACTTGGAATGTCTTCAATCGCGTTGGGAATTCTGACACGTGACAGGCAAGTGTGTCCCATTTCGATACCAAGTGACTGATACTCGCTGATACTCGCCGACTTAATCAACGTTTACCCGTTTGGTCACCAGGCAATTATAAATCAACTTTGGATTGATACGTGAACATGTTAAAATATATCTTGGTGGCACTTCGCAAAACAATATGCATTTACTCTCGCACAATTGCCGCAGGTCTGCTGCTCTTTGATTAGTAGGACTCAAACGGTAACGTGTTGGTTGTATTGGAGTGTCAATCATTCATAGATAGTAAATACATGTCCATATCATATCAATAGCACGACAATGTCTCCCTCCCTCTTCCAACTCTTCACATGCATGCAATTACCGAACAAAATTGTTTTCAGGTAGGACTTCATTATTCATTGCTGCTATGACTAATGGAAGTCATGCTATAAATATTTTTGAAATCGCTCTTGGGTTAAGCAGCCCCTGTCAGTGCCAGTGTTCCGAGAACGAATTAACAATTCATCTGCGTACTAATGTCTGAATAATCTCTCTTCTAGTGTACGGTTTCTCAAAAGCTTGGTCACCATGTATGCAAACCTTTCCAACATGAACTCGTCCTTGATGTTTTGTCAGCATCGCCGCATTATATACGAGAAATCCTTGACTGGAATCAACTTGTAATCGTGCTTTTGGTAATAGGACGCGTGCATTAATGTTTTCAAATGCATTCGCGACACTTACGCACACTTTTAAAATCAACGTTTCATCTTCCCTGTATCTGCTTTCAACATCGACAATGTTTTAGGCGTAATTGTATAGTTTTCAATGTAAACGATCATCTGGAAGAAACAAAAGATTAGCATTATGAACGTCATTGGGTGTTTGGACATCAAACCGTACAGTTTACATTTCTCTTGGCACTGTGTAAATTCGCTATAACTCCTATTTTGCCGACCATTCACGAGCCACTCCATGAGTAACATTTGCCGCTCTTGCTAAACTTTCCACACGGCTTCGCCACTCTAACACACACGCGGACTAAAGTATATTTCAGATAATACCTAGTTTGTTGTTTCCTTTTTTGTATCAATATAATTTACTTAAGTGTACTCCACAAGAGGCGTATTCACAACCGAATGCACGCTTGGCCTTCAAACCTCCTTCGATGATCCATTTTGCCATTAGTTCTTCAGCACTTCGTGCCTCGATCGTATTTAAATTATGGATGAGATCCAAATTGGCATGTTGACGTGCTCGGATATAATATGATGCTTCATAAACAAGGTCATATCGGTAACACGCGGCAGCAACGGGTTCCTCAGCAGGCATCGGTTGGTTATTAGAATCAAGTCGAATATCTGTCTCTGTCTGCGACTACAATACTTGTATCCAGGTGTACGTTTTTCACCAGGTTCTTTAATTCATGGTGTTCCTAGCATTCTTATTATTGCCGAAGCCAGTGAAAATGATTAAACAGTCCACGACTGGAACTGAAATCATAGTTATTGACCATCGCGAACTTGTTTCCTTCACTGCAAACACAAGTTCCTTTGATTACAGATCTTCCAGCCTTGTTCCGAACTCAAGCTGGATTTATGCAGCAATAACATCACGAGACAGCAAATATACAGATTTGATTAGTCCGCATTTAGAAAAATCAAAGATTCCCCGTCATTGACGTCTTTGCACAAACAGCACCTAAGCCATCCAAACACGCGATTGAACTACAGCCTCAGTTTGTTTGCTAATCATTTGCCCCTGCTAGATCAAGATAAAATCAGCCGTTGCTGAATATCATTTTACTATGGTTGGCATGGGATATTGTGTATGTGATAGCGCCGTCGGCTGATGATAAACCGTGTTTTCATATTCTCAAAGACTTTACAGAAGCGTTCGCAAGAAGCAAAACGTCGTTTAGTTGCCATACAATCCATGTTGGTTTCTTTTTCATCACATACGAAGCACCTACCATTGACGACTTCGACTGTAGCGAAAATAATCTTGTGGTATACGTAAATGAGAAACTTGAAAATCAAATCAATCCCGCAAAAAGATTTTTCAGACGAGCTTGACACAACTAGGCATATTTAATCTTATATTAATGTGTCTAAGGTATCCATGACAACTGTAACATCTTGCTATGCACAGGCGACGTCTTTATGGCAGGAGAAATACCATTGTCTTAATTAAACATTTCAGATACTTTGTTCTGACGAATTTCTTTTAGCAATGATCCTGATTGCTTATAGGTCTTTTCAATTCCATTATTTTTAACATCGATATCAATCGTAGTTTTTTTTTTGAAGTTTGTATATATGTTGGGACATCTGTGCGTTTCTGTTTTTATTCTGATATACTACCCACTGTGGCAACCTTATCACTCGGTAAAACAAAATACATCTACAGCACAAACATCACAGTCTATGTCATTGATTTGTTTGCTATATCGTTTCCCGTTTCATATTTTGAAATGACGTGTAAATAGCTATTACATTAGCAGATTCCGAACATATTGTTGTACAGTTTGTTCTTCTGTAACATTATCGATTAAATTTATGTTCGTTTGTTTGCTTTATTCGTCTTATCTTTTGTTTGTTTTTTCCTTGTTTTCATAATCTAACAATACAAAATGTCTTATATGTAAATATTTATTTCTGGTGATAATACTTTATCTTCTTAAGTATAACCGATGCTTGAGTTTGATTAAGTTGCAGATTCCAATTTATATTATTAAATGTGTTCGAAGGAAAATGTAAGGTTCTTTCCTTCGGATGACCAGATCACAATCATCATAATCAAATTATAATTCGAGACTGTACATTTAGAGATGCAGTTTTAAAATACTTTCACAGTGGTTCTCGAGTGAAGCTCAAGGAAATCTGAGTGACAAGGCTCCACCGTTTTCTTGGGGTCTACAAACATAGCATTGTATGTTGGCCATCTTACTAGTTTTGATTTGGTTCTAATTCTGTCAGTGGCATGTATAAATTGTTGTTGGTACCAACTGCGCATTTCATGCATATTTTGCATTTCCTTTCCTTTCATATCTTCAGTCTATTTTTCACTGTTGTATGTGCAAAAGTTTAAAACAGCCTATAGACCTTTCTCTAACCTCTCTATTACAAAAAGGTTTTGCTTTAGTTAAGAAGTTAAAACGGGTTTATTCCTGACATTACTTGAAGTTCCGGTTGCAGAACTCAGTTTCCTCATCCGGCTATATTTGTCACGGACTTCAGCCTTTAAAATTTCCTCAAAGGTCATTATGCAGGTCAAGCCCCTCTTTGTTTTTATATTTTGTAAGACCCAATGTATTTGTAACAAAATATTCATCACTTTATAATTAATTTGTATATTGTTTTCAAATGATTGCATGACAAACAATTATTCCTGACGCTGATAACCGATGTAGCTATAATGGACTTTTATTTATGAAGAAGTTTCTCTCGCTACTTTTTAACTGCTTAGATAGATTGTTCACTCAACCATTCTTTGAATTTAGTGCATTTTAGTTTTGTTGCCTTTAATTGGTTAGTTATCTATAATGTTTGGGCAATTGAACTATACTTTTAATAAAAATATCATCAATAATGTTGTTTGTCGGTAACTGAAAACAGTAAAGAAAAGTCCATGAAATGTATGGTGCGTTTTATAGTGCATTTAAGTAACAGCAGATATATTATTGGTTACTTTAATTCTTTCAAACGCATTATTGACTAAAATGTATATTGAATTATATCTTCCTCGGGTAGACTCTTAAATACAATCCCAAATACTTAGTCCCGGCGTGCTGCTTTGAAATTTTGTTTTCTATAAATACTATCTGTGTTTATATGAACTCTTTTTAGACTTGACTTTGCAATGTTTGAGAGATTTTTACATGATACAGATAATCTAGCCAAACAAAAATTTAGGAATCGATCGGCATGCGAAACTTAGGTCATTCCTTGTTCATTTAGCACTGCTCTAATTATCTCTGTTGAATGATTAAAACTTGTAATTTCAGGTTTATATTCAATATTTAAAATATGTAAATAAATTTGTTCTGCGATATTGGAGATATTTTTGTGGATTATACCACTCTCATGACCGTGGAGGTGGCGGCAGCGTCAATTTTGTTAAGATGTCGGTTTAAATTGTTCAGTTGCATATATTTCCTGAACCCCTGACTAATTTCATCACTTTAGCATGAATAATGTATCGCATGGACACTGCATAATATGACGCACTTCCTTGTTAGATTGGTCTGAGTAACAGTCATATAAAATCTGCTTTTCATTTTGGCAAATTCGGTTTTTGTTTCATTTTCCAGTTTCCGTAAACCGTTCATATATTCGCTTCATAACTGGCAGTAGCAATTATAAATGGACGATGCTTAATTCCACGACAAGCATGATGACGTCCTCAAAGTCCCTGTGGTCAAGGCCAAAATCATAAATGTCTGCGTGAAGTTTCTTATTTAAGTTATTTTTCTTTATATTCTTTTGTTAAACCTGGTAATCTATTTATAGTTACGCTTTCATTGAATCTACATGAATATAAATCAGTTCGCTCTAACGTACGTGAGCCTGACAGTTTGACCTTCGGTCATGGTCGGAGTCCTATATATTCTGCGTTCACTGTGTTGTTCAATGGTTTATCCTTTTCAAACAAATCCTACAAAAATGGATTTGCTCCATATTTCTGCGAATCACATTTAAAGTTAAGACAATTAATTCTGGGCTATGGTACTTCGCACCTGACCCAGGAGCCAAGGCTACACTCTTTATGCATCATTTGCTCGCGGGCTTCACATGCAAAGTCCGAATTTCATAACGATGTTTGAAATCAATAATCTGACACTTTGTGTGTCCTGATGTCTGTTACAGTACCAACAGTGATCACATTTTGATCCCGTCCAAAGTGTAATATATCACCTATATTGACACAGTCCAGAGCAATACAATGTTCTTTTATGCCGTTATTTAATATATGCAAAGGAAATGGAAGTTAGTCGTCGCACCACTGTTGGTGCTTCTCTAAATGCTCAACAGCAGCGCAGGTAATGGCAACGCTTGTATACATGTATGATGGTAATGACAACGATTGTATGCATGTATGATGGTAATGGCAACGATTATATACACGTATGATGGTAATGGCAACGATTGTATACATGTATGATGGTAATGGCAACGATTGTATACATGTATGATGGTAAGGGCAACGCTTGTATACATGTATGATGGTAATGGCAACGATTGTATACACGTATGATGGTAATGGCAACGATTGTATACATGTATGATGGTAATGGCAACGATTATATACACGTATGATGGTAATGGCAACGATTGTATACATGTATGATGGTAATGGCAACGATTGTATACATGTATGATGGTAAGGGCAACGCTTGTATACATGTATGATGGTAATGGCAACGATTGTATACACGTATGATGGTAATGGCAACGATTGTATACATGTATGATGGTAATGGCAACGCTTGTATACATGTATGATGGTAATGGCAACGATTGTATACATGTATGATGGTAATGACACCAATCTTATACATGACATAATCGTAATGGCGACAACAATCTGATAATGCTATGATGGTAATGACACCAAAATGTATACATGTTATGATAGTAATGACACCGAAACCATACATTATATGCTCCATGTGATCATAGCTGCGATGTTACACATGCTACATGTGAGAATTCGCTTAGTCCGGTTAAGACTATGTTTATTATTTATTGTTGGAAACATTGGCATAGCATGATAGTAACATATAGCCGCATTTTTAATAGTTAAAATGATAGTACTGGCATATATTTCTTTCAAATTCTTACAGTATACAAAATGTATTGTTCTCCAACTTGGATTGAAATATATATTTGGGATACCTTAATTCACTTTTGTCGTGCATATACCTTGATTATCGAAGTTATGCTGATAAATGTGCCATGATATTGCCACTGTTGTTATTTATACTCAAATACAATACGTAGTTTGTGAGTATGAAGCACATCCAGCCCACGGAACCGATGACTGTCTGTGCTTGTTGGACAGTTTGTGTTCCCACCACGATGAAGATATAACACGCATAAGGTCATGTGATTTCATCAACCTGCCACTGAATACTACAGTCCTGATTCCAAAATATGTGTTATGCAGGTACTTACATTTAAAGGAATTAAACTTTGCTCAGTTATCGTTATGATAGGATTGAAATAGCAAAAGTTGTTATGGGATTTAACTTATTAAACTTAGCACAATACATGAAACTAGTTTATAAATTATATTACATAACATGCGTCATGTAACATTGTTACAGATAGTAGCTAAAATCAGAATCTTATCAGTGTCCGCGTTGTTCTAATCCCAATAAATTGTCTGACGAGTCATCTTATATATGCATAAACTAAGAATTTCTACAATGAGTCATCTTATGTGCATATAAAAATATAGGAGAACGGGCTTAGGCAAACAAATAGTCATGACAGATATGATTTGTCATCTTAAAGACATAGACTAATACTGAAGAGCGGGCTTAAATAAATAATGTCATGACAGATCTTACGACTTAAATTATGTGCAAACACTAATATTAGGCATCGGGTTTAGGCAAATATAGTCATGACAGATATGACGAATCATCATATTGCATAGACTAATACTGGAGAACAGGCTTAGATAAATAAAAAATACATCCTAGTGTCCTAAAGTAAGTATGTAATGATGTTTCCTAGAAGTCTCGTGTGTACCACTTCGTAAGTCGGGTGCCACTGCACAATGTACAGACCCAGGTCTGCCATCTCATCTCTAGATCATTCCAGGTGGGTT
This sequence comes from Sinohyriopsis cumingii, assembly GCA_028554795.2. Classification (NCBI taxonomy): domain Eukaryota; kingdom Metazoa; phylum Mollusca; class Bivalvia; order Unionida; family Unionidae; genus Sinohyriopsis; species Sinohyriopsis cumingii. Next base: position 46,684,619 of record CM068839.1, read on the forward strand.
TTTTTTTAAGGACTAAACAGTAGACCACACAGCATAAACCCTGATGTACCACTATATGATCAAAAACCAAATCTGGGCCTATGGCGTTTGTAGTTGGACCAGACTTCTACTTAAATATAAATGGTAATGATGGACATTTATGATGAAAACGACAAAATATTGACTACTTTTTTATTTCATATTTTTAGCTACTATACTAACTACCAACAACCCTGGTTGAATCTGCCTGATACTGAATGCCTAAGAAAGAGCTGCAGTTCTGACAGTGAATGTTGCAGAAGGTATAACAAGTGTGACAAGTCGGCTAAGATCTGCATCGATTGTTGGTATGGTCATCCTTGCACGACCACCCGTGACTGTTGTGCCCAATTTCCATATTGCAATCGTCAAGCCGGCATGTGTCAGAACTAATGGCACATCTTCGATTTTGCTGCTACTGGAGTGTGATAACACGTCAAGACATAAGCACATTGAGGATTATTTGATGGTATTCCTGTTAGGGATAAATCATTATTATTGACCTTATATTTTTTATCTTAATTCCATATTTTGGCTTAACATTATATTCCTTACATTCTTGTTTAAATACCTAACTCGAATACATGCACGGGTACAAATTATGTTTCAAATATAATTGACCTATATAAACTAGCCAATCCCCAACTCCAATATAAAAAATATGACGAATACCCAATTCCATATATAAGCACTCCTACTATAAATTCATTAATTCAATTTAACTATGCAAATTGATCATCCTGAAGTCCAATATAAGCACACCTACTAAATATACTTTACATTAGTTTGACCTATACAAACAGACGAATCCCCAGCTCCAATATAAACAAGTATATTAAATCTGCATTTGATTCATCTGGCACGTGCAAAACAATTGACAAATCCCCAGCCACAATATAAGCACACCTACTAAATATGCATTACATTCATTTGACCATTGTAAATTGACTATTCTCCAACTACTTATATAGGCAAGCTTGTTTAACAGAACCTCATAGTCTTAAAATTAAATATTTGCTTTAAAAACTGTTACCATATGTTTGAAGTGCAATACTTGGTTCATGACGAAATATTCGCAAAAATTTTTTTAGAGAGTGAGTACGTTATAGCATGTTTGAATTTGTACATGTCTTAAAAATATTTGAGAAAGTGACTGACCTTTAGTTACCTATGTTGCTTGTTAGTCCTGCAAGCTTGCACCCTAAATATTATTTTGTAATGAGAACGCAGAACAAACTTGAGGTGTGCAAAGTTTCATTGGAGTGGTCAATAGGCAATATCTGCGCGACAGCTGGATGTATGTAACTTGAACTTGGGAATTCGTTAAATAACTTGCAAGCTATATTGTCTCAAAAACAACATTTGTTTGTGTTGTAAACAGCACATACGAATCCTGTATTTACTCTAGTGAGTCAAATCGGAATTTGTTTGATAGTCTATTGCTGTGTTTCCAAGCTTCCAAACTTTATCTGAATTGTCTGCGATTTTTTATTGTAGGAAACTCTTTGATAAAGTCAGACGCACAGTACATACTCCAATCCTTATTTTCCAAGAATACCTTTATGGAATTATGCTTGACATTGTTTTAAAATTTCAAAATGTCATGAAAACTAATCAGAAAGTAATGACAATAATATTTGACCGTTGTCGTTAAAAGCGAATAATATGATTTTTAGTCTTTCATTGATATTTTCATATAAATGTTATCTCGTATTATTGAACTAAACGTATCTTTATATAGAACATACTCTCGAAATAAACACTTGGTTATTCTAAAGAGTATACTTCGATAAATAACTTAATAACACTGACAATCAATCTCGGTAATGTAAAGGTTAATTAATACTAGCACGTGACAGCTAAATAAAATTCATATTTCACCTACCTTTCCACCCACTATTAGGGTTTCGTTAATTTAGCTGAGTAAAAACATAAATGGTTTAATATTCATCAAGGAGCAATTTGCACACTTTTCTCTTTTCAACCCAAAAAGACAACATTTTTGAATTTTCTGTCTTGATTTACACGTAGCTTTACAATTATATATATATATATATATATATATATATATATATATATATATATATATATATATATATATATATATATATATATATATATATATATATAACAAGCGTATGAAAGACTCTTGTACAATGGAATTGTTGTACAATTATATCGAATTGTTTGGAAACAATTTCTTATACTGTTGTACAGCTATTGTACAGTTATATCATATGATTTAATGACTGTATGATACAATATTGTATATTGAATTGAAAAAGTACATTATTTAAAAAACTATTTGACAGAATCTTGTAAAATTATACTATCTAGTCATAACATAGATCATTAAGTGTACTCCTCTGACTATTGTATTTTTTGTTGCAAAGATAAAACTAAAAAATGGCTTCTGTTTTTCGCAAATGAATACAAATGTACTTTAAGGTGATGATGACAAATATGAATAAACCTTACCAACTATCGGTTTTAAAAAATATTACATTTAGTTGTTGAAAAGTGTCAGCTTTTATGTTTTTCATCGAAATATAAATTTTGTATTTATTTATTTTGTACATATACAGCATTTATGATGTAGCAGATCATGGAAAGGAGTATTGTACTAGATTATTAACATTGTTCAAATGTTATCAATTTCTATATTGCATAGCAATGATAGCAGTGTTAGGTCCATAATCATCATTCTACAACACAAAATTTTCATTATATGATTAATGAATAAAATTATTCAGCAGAAATTAACACAACTGCGCATGTTACATACATACAGCTTATACATTTCTGATTCAGTATGCAATGAATGTAGTTTCCCGTTTCCAGCATACCATGAAAAGTGGGTTAGTACCTGAGGTATTTCTAGCATGAATATTGAATATACCTTAAAAACAACTTTAAAGATAAATCGTTTAGTATGACTAAAATTTACTTTATCAATTCAAAAGGTAGATTACATGTTATAGAAATATACAATGGAATGAACAACCCGTTCATTCTAGCAATGGGGGTTGTGTACGTTTTGTGTATAAGTAAAACTTTTATGTTGTTATCATTGTGGCTGAAATTAAAGTATGTGAAATCAATCTTACTATTTGCTTTTTGCATCTTGGGTCAACGTTTTGCTGTACATGGCACACAGCACATGGTACGTGATTGTTTATATGTGTAGTGAGTAAGTGCTTGGCTGCTCTTTGTACAATCGTAGCGCCTTTATTTAGTCCCATGATTCAAAGCGTTAAGTATAACAAGTTGGACTCGTATTTTTCTAATGATTTCGTTACACGATGAGCACAAAAGGAAATGTCCATCATTTTGGTGAAATCCTGTGTTGTTCCCTTTCTACTTATTTCGCGCAAATGACACAGTACTGTAAACTACTTATCGCAAGAACCCCAAATAAGATTTCGGTCATTAGTCATGATGACATTAAGTCGCGATAGATAAAGATTACAAAACGTGCTTTGCAAACATGTTTGATAAACTCGTACTTTGCGACTCATGCATGTCTGGCCGCAAGAGATCTGAAATAACATTACAAAACTCTTTGTGCGCTAAGGTGAATACGCATCGAAATAGTGTGCGCACTAATGAAAATTAACGTTTGACTGAAAATGTTAAATCATCTTTTGAGAGCTGGAGTCATATTTTGAAATAATGTGCTCACGAGAAGGAACTAAAAATTTCAACGTGAAATATAAGTAATGTAGAGCACACTTTATCGAGTTGTTATCACATTCATAATACTAAAAGAAAATCAGTACAGTTGTTACTTAGGTCGTAATACTAAACATAAATCAATAAATTGTTTACCTAATTCATAGTACACTGAAAGAAAATCAACAAAATATAAACCTAATTGGAAATATTTAAAGGAAATCAATAGAATATTTTCTAATTCATAACATACTGAAACACTTCATAATAACAAATGAAAAGCGTTATGACAGTTAATTAATCCATATTTCGAGCAGAAAATCAATAAACATTATATTTAAATCATAATGCCTAAAGACATAGGACAGGGGTCTCAAACACGCTATCCTCGGGATGCATGTGGCCAGCCAAGCAGTATCATGTGGCCAAAAATTGATTGGTGCCACAAGTTGTCATGGGAGATAACAAAGGTGGTGCGGCCCTTAGGTCATCGAAAATGCTCTCCTGCGGCCCTAAGCTTATGGCTTAAACGGTTAAAATATGACATAATTCTAGTTTATGACCTAATATATCCTGTATAGCTAACATACCACCTTATGGTTTTGACAGAATATTTGACAATCTTCAAACTAAACATCGTACAAGGATTTTTATTATTCAATTAATTTTGTATTACGTAGTGATTGTGTGTTCTATCCATCATCAAAAAATTAAACTACGTTCCGTTTGCCTGCGCAGCCTTCCCACCTAAAGTGAATACTAGGAATCTAAGCAGTAGCTCCTTTCTCTACTCTTGCAAAAAATATCTGTATGAAGTGGATATTGCTATAATATAATTTTATTAGCAGCTTCATTGACATGAACAGTGCTTAGGTGCTAAATGCTGAAAACTAAATGAGACATTCTGGTTTCAATATTGTCACTAATATTAATTTTAATTATGGCAGTATGGGAAAATGCATAACTGTATTATTTACTTTAATTAGAAGTAAAAATGTTAACGACAGATCCATCCATAACTTCAATAACTGTTGTTTTTTTAAATGTATTAACTGAATCTTGTTTGTGCTCAATTTTTCTGGATTTATTGGCTTTTAAAAAAAATAAATACATTCGAATACGGAATTATGCGTTTTTAATTTTAAACAAGCAAGCGTTTTAAAGTCATTAGATAATCTGTGTTACGGCATTATGTTGGAAAATGGCTGGGGTTGATAAATTAGTCAATATTTATATACAGCTAAAAACCAATTTTGATAGCGAATATCGAATAACTTTGTTAGAATGTATTCAAATGTATGCGTTGTCCATTTAGTCAAAATACATTTTGCAATATTACCTTATATGTGGAATGAGAGTTATATATGTAATTCCAATATAAATTTGATATAGTGTATCATAAGTAAATCTCGCCCAGCAGACAGCTTCAAAATTGTAATATGTTACATGAACACGATGATCTGTTACATGAACATGATGATCTGTTACATGAACATGATGATCTGTTCTAAAGACGTGCATGTATTGCTCATTTGTCGTAATAAAGGTTTATTTTTCAAGCCTACAGTTTCCTCTTGTTTTTAATATCCGTAACGAGGCTGTAACTTTCATACTCACGTATGATACTATCTTATTATGTGACAACAAATCTGAAACAAAATTAAATAGTTGCATCTTAAACTATCAAGACTTAAAAAAGACAATAAAGGTAAAATAGTTTATTTAATTGTTATGCGGGTAAATACAGTCCATATGGAAAAATTGGACGATCCAGAGAAATTATCACGTGTTCAAGAAGACCATACCATCTACGACAAAGCAGAAGAAAATGAAGATGATATTTAGATTAGATGCTAAGAAATACATATCAAAGCGAATGTTAGTGAGATTGTAAAGGAGCACATAAACAATAAGCCATACATGAATACGGACAAGTAACCTTCATTTAATGGTGTGGCAGCCAAATAGGCCAATAATATACCCAATTTTGAGAACTTGATATAGGTACAATAAAATACATAGCGCATGTACAGATATTTTATCAGATTGTCGCCAGAGAAATCTGTTCATGGAACATTCGCCCATCACTAATAATATACACGAGTAATAACTGGAATGATCAAATATTTGTCATGAGTAATAAGTAACATGAGCAATAACTGGCATGGGCAATTATTTGCCATTAGTGATAATTAACAAGTGCAATAATTGGCATGTGCATTAATTGGTAATGCAACGTCATAGTATTAGTAAAAATTAAAAAATAATTAATCGAAAACTCGTGTCCTGATCGGATTTCGAGGATCTTAAGATCTGATTGAAAACGAACGTATATGTTCTTATTAATAATCACTGACTCAGTAGATATATCTGAAACTGAATATAATTTCTTGTGCTAAGTTTTAGGGTCAAAGATTATACTGGCCAGTTGGTATAGTCAAGTTTCATCTGAAGATACTTTGATTTGTTAATAAGAACAACATAGCTACCATGACCATACTGGGATTCAACTCAGTTTGCTTGTTTCTGCCGGGCGAGAGACTAGATGTTGCTGTTGTTCTTGGTGGTGATGTTGTCTCAGGAGGAATTTCACATATTCCTTTGTTTAGATCCATCACGAGAGTTCCGTTAAATGGAAATGTACAGTTAGCTGACTTCAAACTTGTCCCCTGTAGAAAATTGAATTTCACAATCTCGTGTTGTACTCCCGATACGATCAACGAAACAGATGAACCGTGGTGTATGTTCAGGACTCTTCTGTTAGACATAGTTATCCACTTGCCCTCTTCTCCAAATATTGCCGTTATTTCAGCCCTAAAAGTTTAAATGACAAATATAACACTGCACCAGCATATATTTTGCGAGCTTATCTTTCCATTGTAGCAAAAGAACGCCCAGAACAGAACAGTAACAGCAAGAGAAACAAATCAAAAAACGTGATTTTTCTGTTTCAAGAGGCCAAAGGACAGATCATATGGACAAAAGCTATTTTTCCTGGTAAACTGCTTATAGACAGTAATACATCCAGGTATAAAACACTGAACTGCGACCAGGAAATAAAATATTTCCAATATAACCCATCCAAGGTTGCTAGCACACAGCCAATCAAGCATAGAAAATGAGACATTGTGTGGGTACACCCCACCTGATTCTAAACATGAAAATTAATTTGAAATTAAATCTAAACATTACCTTATATATATATATATATATATATATATATATATATATATATATATATACCATATGAAAACATGTGATTCGTGCTCGTTGGGCACAAAACTAGTGTATGAGATCTAATGGAATAATACCTAGCAGGCCACCTTTAATCTATATCTAGTTGACCTAAGTGCAAACCTTGGTCATCAATAAAAGATTTACCATTTAAATTTGATAAAAACTCGCAGCGATTTGTCAAACAAAGGACCACTAATCTTCCAACACCTGTGAATGGTCTTGACACACGCACGACCAAAATAATTTCCATAGTTGCATCAATGTTAACTTGAAGCAGAAGATAAGTTTTAAGATGATGTTGCTTCCTACATGTACTCGACATTGTAATTAAAACGGCAGGGGTCAAGTCAAATCCTCGATACTCTCATGAACGACATACTAGGTCGTGATATTATCGAGCTGTAATGCTCTGGCAGTAGATTTTCTATTAGGATTAAATTTATCAGAATCATCAACGACCAACGGGGCATCGATGACTAAGGGGTATCAAAAAACGGGGCGAAAGCAAACGTAATATGTATGCTGTTACGGTGACGTAGCTGTTACAAGCTGGGTCGTTGACGGGTATCGACAACAGTTCATATGCAATCACCACAGTATTATATGGAATTTACCTGATCAACTAACCAAAATCGCTATGTAGTATTATCAATGTTTATCGTATAGATACATTTCTTTACGTGTGTTATTGGCGCAGCAATCTACTCTCGTTTAAGCGAAGATAAACATGCAAAGGTCACTAGGCTGGAGGAGCGTGTGGGCGAACATGGCCTTAATCTCAGCAACGATCGTTGAAATTTTCCAATGATCATCACGACGTTAATCGGAGAAGTATTTTGTTATACCCGACTATACAGACACAGTAGTGTCATCAAATTCATCTAGCACGACGATTACAGTTTCCCCTCCGATGCATGATTAGTTTTTATTCGTGTATTGATTATTATGCAATCACCGATATTCTTAAAAACAATCCAGTATCCGTTTGTTTATTTAGCATTAGCTAGATTATGGGCGCTTTTAATCAATTTGTGCTTAACTGCAAATAAGAATTTCGCAACAAAATATCAACGATGGCAAGCAAATACGTGTTGGGGTACGATGAGATTAAAGATCTTTTCACAAACTGATTTACAGAAATATACATTCTCTAATGTAATGCAGGAAGTAAACTAACTGGAAGTAAACTCCGAAAAGTTCTCTCAAGGACGTCTAGCGAATATACGGTCATTATAGCCATGACGGTTTTTGGAATACTGATTACATCTGAGATAACGCTGTTTTCGTCGACAGGGCCTTGTGCTACCCTACGTTTTCATGGTCGCGTTTAATGCCTACCAAATTTTGAGCGTTTGGTTATCCCACACATGAATTCACACTTGTATCAGTCAACGTGCTTCTACCGGTAGACGCAAACGGTGTCGCTGCTGACTTAACTAGATCTTGATGCATCAACAATTTTGAGTTTTCGTCCAACGTTTATCCTGTCTATCCGGCATGATTGGAAAAAACTTTAAAAAACCTCGTAACGAAGAACGGCCAGAACAAAATGCCAGAGGACTGGCTCCTATTGTTTTGTTAAGATAAGTCAACGACTCGTGCGCTCTTACAAGTTTAACTTGACAGAAGCGATCATAGCACATACGCGACAAAACAAGTATGGCTTTGTGAGCCGAACGAAATGCCAGGCGTAACGAAAAGAGCTCTAAAGGAAAATGGTAGCTAGATTTGCAATAGGATCGTCAGCGGATTGCAATCGTCCGAATAACAGGCTTGTTATCAACCAGGATGATCTTTTTTCTAATCAAGGACACTGGTACATTTATTTCCAAAACAACTGTGACGCTTACTGACGAGATACGTATATAATTGGGCAAGTGAAACAAAATTCCCAAAGTGCACTCGTCTCGTTTATGGCCATAAATGCTTCTTACGCCGGTATTACCTTGTCATCGATGATTAATAGGTTTCCTTCAACCGCTATTAGAGTTGCTACAGATTCATGTTACAGTGAAAGAAAACAGTTACATCTAATTAATAAACATATTGTGGTAGCGCTGAGGAAACGTTCACATCTGGCTGTGACAGAACCGGATGAGTTTTTTGTCTTCGTATGGCATCTGGAGGATTAAGGAAAAGAAACCGATAAGATCCCTACGTATATTTGCGAAGTACTATACGTCAGAAAATTATATACGCTATAATAATCTAGCTCATTCGTCAACGGCTCCAATGGTAAGCACCCCATTAAAGCAGGTGTATCTGAATGATGGGGGCGTTCTGGAAAAGAACGCTGACTATTAACCTGTTTGAAAATTCCACAGATTCTTTTCTTTGCATGTAGGCTTACACATACAGTCGCAAGCTTGTAAAGCAAATATATTCCTTGTGCAATAATATGGAAGGACTTACGTAGTGAGCCCGTTGCGAGGTTAAAGAAGTTTTAAACATGGTTGAGTACGATGTCGTACTGTGTGAATTTGGAACAGAAAGAAGCAAAACAAACAAGTTTTGTACAGCTTAACAAGCAATGTAATTATGAGTGTTATAAATCAAACATTTAAGAAGAACTTAAAGTATTATGAATCCAAAATAATCCTAAATAAAGTCAGAAAGAATGTAATGTTCAGCACATATTTCACATCCTCGATATATGTTGTTTTTGTTCTCGAAAACAATCTCGTGATCATCTTCAGCAGCAGTAAGTTAAACTTCAGCAGAGTGCATCCGACGTAGATGTGTTAGAACCCTATGCTAGCACCTGGAGTGCTTGCCGACGTTCTCCTGCATAACCCACTTGTTCGGTAAGTATGTATCCGCCGTTATCAAGTGCAGTTACTCACGGACAAACCGATACGTGGATATTAGCACCTGGGTCGGCCATAAGTGACAATACATGCTCGATTAAGCTTCAGATAGGATCTGTTTCGCTTCTTAGTCCAACTTCAAGTTTACCAGGCGCGTGTAAATATTTCATGACAGGGCTCTCAGCGCTGCTCATGATTGGTACATTGTGACCATTCGCGGAAGTGACATTTTATTTAGTCCTGAGCACAGTTTTTGCTATTTTTTCAGTTTTCTTAGCAGGTATCAGAGCAAACGCAAGCAACGCTTCATCGTTAAGAGCGGCTATGACTTTAAGAAGGGTTGCTACTCAATTTCGTGATCGTGCAGTGGAAACCAGCATCAACATGTCGTACGCATAATGAGGTCTCAGTAATCGTTGCTCGAGCGTATGCTTAAACATTCGAATACGGCTTGATCACGAAGAACTCCAACATGTGTCTGGTGCATTTTGACTCCATTGCGTTTCATTAACACAGTTGCTTCTCTTATAAATACTCGGCCCCGTTCAACCTGCAAAATATTTTGGAAACGTATTGATCAACACATCTATATGCGTCCGATGGTACCTGCAACCACAAGGGATTGTTTTGGATGTCAACGGTGCAGATTATATGGATCGACTGGCTATATCAATGATGGTCTCGTGTGGTAGAATAAAATATCAGCCTGATGAGATTATATTAGTGTTCTGACATTAAAACACATAAGGTTGAATGTTTCTTATATTTATCCTGTTAAGTAAATCTGCCATAATGCTTGTCGCGCCAACCAATCTTTGGCAACATTTTAGCAAAGCGAGCGACCCTTGTACTTTGCTGATTGCTGCGATGCATTTCAAATAGCCACTGAGACTGTACTAAATTGATTATATTATGAGCATAGTAGTATTATAAATACACTACTGCTGTACAAATATTTGCCGCCCCCAGCCAAACACTTTGTCGCAAAGCGTTTGTTACTAACAACAGCGTAGGTCGCTACCCCATCATCTGTGGACTGATGGAGATTACAGCGTCAATCAGCGTGAGGTAGGCAATATTTCTTTGTGTTAGGTTAGCGTTTGTATACGAGAAATCATAACGATATCACGATGTGTCTATTGCGGTTTCTAACTTGGACTGGTACAATAATTTTAATCCAATAGAATATCCAATCATGTCCCAGGGCCACACAAAATGAATCTCGATAAATCATTCTCGCCTGGGTATTTCGTCAACGACTACGATGAGTTGATTGATTCTCCAATGTAGATGGGAGATCGCTTCCGAGTGTAATTATTTTTGTACATCAATTTATATTTTTCGCGCCACATCGAGGACATGTCATGTTTGTTTTTCCGGATGACTGCACTTACTAGTGCATCTGAATGTTTCCGGCGTCATCAACAAATCAAAAGTATGGATATTTTATTAAAATGCAAGCTTATCATTTTTGAAGATAGTTATGACCCAATTAATCGCATTTGAATTTTAATGGGACAGAAACGAAAGAAAATATTCAACAAAAACCGAAACCAGTGCAACATCATGCATCGCTACCGCCAATAGCATTCGTGCATATAGCCGTCTGGATCTGGTAGAACTCATTTGTTGCTTAACCTCGTTATGAGATTGGTCCAATGGGACAGGTAACACCAGGTGCTGAAAAGCGCAGGTACGTGATAATGTCATGTATAACTACAACTAGGCGGCCAAAGCGAGCTTCCAAAGTGCGCTCACCTCTAACGGCGAGCCTCCATCGAATACATTGTTGCATTCATCAGCGATGTTGAGGAAAAGCCGTCCATTGGTAGCATAGTTAGCGTCGTCTAAAATCTGGTGGTGTTTGCACCGGCGTCTTAAATAAACAGTCTAATACCACAAAGATATGTTCTCACCGGACATGAAAACAAAGATCTGATATATAGGACACAACGTTGCACACATATTTTTAAAAGTCAAATATAAGCAAATATATTATATATGTTCAACAGGTAGACTAGAACACACTTAGAAATGTTCATGTCTAATGGTGTTCAGGCATCATGGATTATAAAAATCGTTTCAATATTTTCTTTGCTCCTACACAGTCTGCCACTGTTGGCTACTCACATAGGTTTGTTACCAAGTCGATGTCAACGCCACTGAGGTATATAGTCGGCCTCGATATGGTATAGTCACGATAATTAACCACAGCCAAAAAATCTTTGGAGATCATGATCAACAATAATATCACGAACAGATAAACTAGCTGTGTAGCGAATGTCGATGCTACAGCGATATTTACCAAGCGCGCGGGGCGGTACGATTGCATTTACTCTCTCTTCAACCAACCCATTAATACCTTTTCGTGGGGTTAGAATGAAAAATGATGCACGCCAATTAAGCCACATAAGTGATTTTCCGCGGAAATATTGGCGACGTGTCAGACATTAAAACTGGCAGGTGACATTCAAGCAATCCGAGGCGCCACAGCAGATGTGAATGTCCGGTTGCCAAAACAAAAAGGACCAGTCTTTGGGGCATCAGAACGATCTGAACAGGCCACAATACGTGCAGAAGTTACAGTTCTAGGAAAAGGGAGTACTTGATGAAATTGACCACATCACTGGCACGATTGCTTGTGAGAGATCTCACGTGTAATAATAAGAATATAACGCAGGAGCACATTCTCTTTAGCGATTGTGTGCCAGAAATTTATTAAGAACGGATGCAAGCCAACATTTTCTACCGGGATGAAAAATTAAATTGTGCAACGATTGAAACCAAGAGGATTATCGTGAACTTATCGAAGCAGAAGGTGATTCATAATTGTCATCACCGCAAGATTGATCGTAAACGCTCTGGTAAAAATATGGATATTGCCCAAGCGATTGCTACCAGCATGCTCGTCAAACGTCAACGTATAATTGAAAACACATCTCCAAGCACGACCACAGTGATGTCTTTGTCGACCACAAGAACTTGACGCTATAATTTCTTTCACAGTTATAGAACCAAGTAACCATCTACTTACCACCGGAACAACTGCGTGTGGCATTAGTTGGCCTAAACATCGATCGGCAACATTTGGTGGTTTACCATATAATAATTCATGGGTTTTTTGCGGAATTCAAGGTACCGCGCTGGCGACGAGCACGCTGTGTAAATTTCCATAGGTGCTTATGAAACTGAGGAAGTCAGTGATGAATTTTATTGGAATAGCAAAAAATCACAAAATGACAAGATTACGATTAACCCCGAAAAGCTAACGCCGGGCTTCTCACTGGAAATAATAATCTTAGGTTCCGCGTCAATATCGACGATCAGAGTAAATGTTATATGTTATTCAGTTGATGGCAGTTATCAACAAGTTACAAATACCCCACCTGACCAAAACGGTTATATTTTATACAGTTCTTTTCCGAACGTTTCTCCTGCACACGCAGGCGGTATTTCTGCGATTTCATAACACTATTCTTTCTCATATAAGATTTACATCGACAGATCAAAATGGGCATTTACTAAATAAGCCTTGAGCAATCCTTGTAGTAGTTAGTGTATATGGATGCAAGGCGCTAGCGGCCAGCAACGTGAGTGTTAGAGATCCATGAGTTAGAATGCTAACATTTAAAAACAAGGTATTGACAATGCAATCATACACTGGTACACTGTCATTCCAGTACAAACTGTAAACTCACTTTGCCCCTCGTTCCTTGCGTATAAGGGATATGGGGTCGTTGATGTTATAAAATGATTATTTAGTAAAGCCGTTAAACTGGTCCTTAAGCATAGTATTTCACTTGCTAATCCACAAGGTAAAAAGGCTCGTGGGGTTCCTCATAATAAGGCTGTATAGGCGGCGGATGAGGAAGCTATTACATTGCTGACGCTGGAGTCCTCTTCAATAAAATCGCCACAAAGTTTTCCATAGCGATTGTATCGCTGAGATTTACATCGACGCAGAGTATTAACACTAAGACTGGAATGGCAGGCCGCGATGGTACGTTTGCCACGTAGTGTATATATGGCCACCGCGGTCAGTAAAATTATGAATGTGGTCGAAATCTAACGACTAACTAAATTGGCTGACACAAATACCCAGGACAATATAATCGTGAATCTTAGTGCAGAATGTAGACTTAACCGACTCGGGTTAATCATCACATATAAAATTGTTTCAATAATATTTTTAAAAAATGTTTAAAAGCGTATCAAACCCTAGCATTGGACATTGGTCGAACCAGTTCTCAAAGATGAATCTGTCCGAGATTATCGGTATGTTTCTTATAATACTCGTGTACCAAACGATCGGGGCCACAGATAAATACATGCTCAGGATACAAACATATTTCTTTGGAATTAATGGAAAACGCACAAAAATAAATAATACTGCAAATACCCTTCGGTAAAGCGTGATGGCATTATTTAAGAGCGCCAGATGTATCATCGGTAGCATGGAAATCGAGACATGCCATGACGATGCTGACAAGGCAATAATAATACCCGGATTCGAGCGAAGTTCCGGCGATTTCTCTCGCAGCGCTGGTCACTCGCAATAAACATATTGATGACGATACACCATTTGATTCGGTAAAGCTCCATAATCCGACGAAACGGAAAGAAAACAAATGTCAACAGAAATTCTCTCAGCGATAAATAGCCGGGAACATCTGATATAGGGATGCCACCTGAATTTGACGTTGCCAAGGAAAACTGAAACAGTTGGTGTTGCTGTGGTGCACCAACCACATATTACATAACTGATATTATGAAAACACTTGAGCGTACTATAAAAGGCGAAGCCAACCCACGCAACAAAAATGACATTGATGATATCGATGGGGATATAAACGCATCTACAAACACGATAGGATTTTTTTCGGATACAAATTCAATCACCGATTAGTTTACTGAACTACGTTGTGATCTCAATAGCGAAGTAAAGAAAATCTTGCCCATATAGGTAGTGGTATGTAACAATTCCCTGAGACAATTAATACATCCGAATAGACTTTGATCAACACATACCACACGTGGTTGATTCTGGAGTTGGTGTATAAGAAAACTTTGGACAAATACCTTTCATACTTGAGGTTAACGGAATTTGTCCGGTGTCATCATATAGCAATACAGAATCTGAAGTTTATTTCAATGGGGAAATACTAATCACTTACGGTGTTTATCAAACATGATCTCTTAACGCCAACTGATAAATGTTTTGTGCAAGCAGGATACTTTTCCTTTATTTAACTTTACAAACCATTATCATTGATTCCCAACAAGATCGCAGCGATGACATTGCTCAGTCTAAATCATTTGTAAGTACAGCAATTCATAAACACCATCATATATTTCATCGATATGAACGCAACAGTGCCCACATTGATGATGCATGTGGCATACCTCATACGGCTATAATTGGCCGTGTTGTAACTGATATAGCCACCACATTTCAGTCCTCGGCGTCCCTATAGGCGCGGCTTTTACTGGCATATATATATCATAACTGGTGCCGTTAACGGTGGTAGAAAATTAATATGAAAGTGTCTTCATGATAACATGAATTGTCATATTACAATCACGACAGTGGTTCAGAGAAGTTTTGGAAGCATTATTAAATTATATTCGGATGTCATCGATGACACCGCTCTGACTGCCGCCCAGTACATTGTAGTAATAGCCGAGATGGACAACCTCAACACGATCAAAGCCAGTCTCGGCGATAAAATTACCGCACAGTGTTGTTTGCCAACAAAACATTACAAGGATGCTAACAACGAGGTTGATCGGATTAATTAAATAAACGATCTCACATTACCAATAATTACCAATCGATACAGGTACGCATAAAAAATACCGTATCATTTTGATTGGACCATTATATATATATATATATATATATATATATATATATATATATATATATATATATATATAATTATCTACAAGCCATCGCAATATATAATTATTTACAAGCCATCGCAGCTCCATAGTCGGTTTTTCTAGTGGGTTGATGTTGATCTTATTGATCGTAAGTGACGACCTTGCAACCTTAATGATACATTAAATTGAAATTAGTTGTATATTCACATTCGACTTGGTTTTGTGTTTTTCCAGTTCTTTGGTAAACTAATATAACGTCCAAACTCTCGTAGTCGATGTATTTACTAATATTAAGTTTTATACTTTGATATAACTACATTTTCGGTTATTGTTGGTGGATATTTATAATTCTCTCTCTCTCTCTCGTCTCTCTCTTTCTCCCTCTCTCTATACCATCTTTATATATATATATATATATATATATATATATATATATATATATATATATATATATATATATATATATAAGTTTGTGTGGGTGGGAGTGGGTGTGTGGGTGTAAACTGTTACGATTATATCGTCATAAACTAAGAAACAGAAAAAATAAAAACCAACAAGTTTTGTCAGATTTACACATAATGTCTTTCTCAAAATTATGAAATCAACATGTTAGAGCAACTTATATTTGTTTGGTATTTAATCCAATATAATATTCAACAGTTTTATTTTAATCCAGAAAGGTAGAATGTTCAGAATGAATTTCAGATCCACGAACGTACAAGACGATGATATGGTCTAGAACTACTTTGAAAAAATTTAAAATAGTCCTAGAATAATAGTTTTAGTCCAACGAGCATTATGTAAATCCACCTAATGATCCTAACAAATGCTCCCTCTACAATTATCTAAATAAGACTTTAAACACATCTGCAGACTGACTTTAACATATTTAACAAGAAACCGATATATGAATTAATCCAAAATAGGAATAAATTAAAAATAGAAACGAATTTGATTGCTCTTTTCTGTGCTAATACACACCTTCAATAGTCTATTTCGACTATATGTTGAAATATAACCCATGTGACAGATCTTGCTACTTAATGAAGCATTTCACACAACCTGCTCACCTAATTTAATCTATCCAATGGAAAATAACTTAATATATATGAATGCATATCCTTCACATAAATTACATACTGGTAACGTATCACCCGAATGCAATTTGGGAGTTTCCATCGCATTTCCCGACCACCATGGAGTTTTTACCTACATAACAACGTGGCGTGTTTCACCTCGAATAGGACTACCATCCTTTCTCATATGAGGGGCCCCAAGTGGCCGAGTGGTCTAAAGCTCTCATCGTTACGGATCATTGCCATCTCACCTATGTCTGCGTAGGTTTGAGTCTCGGATTCAGCCAATGTGGGTATGTGAGAAAGCTTGCCAGTAGCTTCTCGTGGATCGGTGGTTCTTTCCGGGGTTTTCCCGGGTTCTTCATCCCACCATTTATACTGGTCGCGTTAAATAGCGTCAAACCCTACAACAACACCACCAACAACAAATAACTTTCTCACAGGATTGCCAATTATCCATCACTATTCATTGACAATTTGCTGGCCACAACATGTGGTCTTCCCTGTGTGGAGCCCTTTGCATTGATTATATCCAGTCATAGGTATTAATATTATAATATTTCTAATTAATTACAAATTAATTTTTATGAGTAGCTGCAGTGTATGTGGGTCCATTCTTTTTCTGTTTTTATTCCATGATGGATTGGAGTGGTTTAAAACCAAATCTTTAAAAATGAAATATTCATGTGGTACAAAATAAAGTTTGCCCAATCGAGGAAATGTTATGAGTCTGTAATTTAACAACTGTTTTTAAGTCCTGGGCGTAATGCCATCTTTGACGTTCAGTTATTATTAAATATAAACCGTTCTTCATATGAATATAACGTGCATTAAATGTTTTCTGGCAGCATATAATTAAACCATTATGCCATATACTTAATCAGTGTAGAGTGTCTTTACAATTTACTCATGTTGATTAGTGTAGAGTGTCTTTACAATATACTAATGTTGATCAGTGTAAAGTGTCTTTAGAATACACGCAAGCTGATTAGTGTAGAGTGTTATTGCAAGATGTTTATGTTGATCAGAGCAAAGTGTCTTTACAAAATACTCATGTTGATCAGGGTTAAATATCGTTACAATATACTCATATATTTGATCAGTGTAAAGTGTCTTTCATGCATTGATCCATACTGTAGATACGGAGACCTATATATTGACCTAATCTTAGCAAAGATTGCACATAGCCATTTACCTTGTACTATACAGAAATGCAATGAACAACGTCACATACAAGAATAATTTAGAATTTAAATATGGTCGTAAATATCGCCACCTTCGAAATCATATATCCCATAATATATTATGCAACAACGTTTGAGAAATGAAAATATGGCCTGCAATTCCTTTGAGGTCTATATCTATGATTTTTGTTTTGCACGTCTATGCGATAACGAGGACACTGATCAAACGTATCACTGCATAAACTACTTGTTAAATTTAAGTAATAGAATTGAATTGCATATTAAAGTTGTGTAATACATAAATCTATACCTACATTTACCCAAAATTAATAAAAAGTTCAGAAAAAGTATCAAAATCATTACTGTGGCTACATTCCACTATAAGCAGTGTTAAATTACTTAGTTTTTAATATAAAGCTGAATAAAATGCATACATTATTGGAAAAAGAGAAACAAAGCAAACCTTGCAATCACTCAATTACAGTCAAAGAGGAGGTAATACACCTCGATTTGGCAAACAAAGTAGCAAGCTCTAATTTACAGCTAAATGATTCCTTACTATTACTTGATAGTAAGTGCAGAGCAATTTTGACTTTATAAATAGCTTTTGTTTCAAATATGAAACCATATTTCTGACATGAGCTTGTTTTCATCTATTCACAAAATCATATCTGGTGAACAAAACACATATCGCTTAGTGCACACAGGAAAAAATGCCTAGATGTGGTTTAATGTGTTCCGAGAACACCAGTTCCAACACCCTGACTATAAAGGTTTTCTATCATGGGACTTGGTACATGAAGAGAAAAGAGGTCTGGTGTGGTGGGAGAGAGAGCAATATGTTCACCATGCAGTTATACATCAAGAATGTTTCAACTGTATGAGGAGATTCCGAAGAGAAGATGCGGAAAAAAAAACCGCCTGTGTAAATAATGCAATACAGATAGGACTTTTGCAGACTTCTATTGGGAATGAAGGGTTGAAAACTATTCTTTCAAGTGACAATGACCCTACCTGCTCCCTCAGCAAAAGGGATGCAGAAAAGTTCCAATACTGTTTGCAAAAAATTGAATGTACCAATATAAGAAACAAGCTGAACATAGAAAAGGTGTCAAGGAGTTTAATTCTGTGATAAGAAATAAGACAGATATAATTGATATTCAATGTGACTTGAAATATAATAATGCAATTTACAGGTTGAGGCAATGCAGCATGTGCAGTTTTGTGTGCACAGTTCTTGATTTGTACTATGTTCTCTGCTTTGATCTGCTGTATGTGTCTCTAACATTAAATGATTAGTATTGATACATAAGTGATTGTGACATAGGTGGTTTACATTTAAAATCTCTCCCCCACCCCCTTTTGGGGAATTGTTGCATGTGTTAAATGGTATTTAACTATATAGGCCAATCTGTGGGTACCATCATATGAAATTCTGCCATCAGGCCATACTATGCACTTTTCCCCATGGCCTGAGCTATCTACTGCCACTGTCCAGTGTATGAAACCATTCCCATATGTCTTCTGTATAGATTTGTTCTCCAAAATTACATCCAAACCATGAGAAAAAGACTCCATTATGATTGTCATATGCAAAAACCACCAAAATGATACTCTGGATGCACATGGTACCCATGGAAACAACAAGCTCCTATTATGGTATAGGTCGCATATAGGACTCACGGTACTAATTCAATTCCAATGGTAAAAATATGGAAACACTATCATATTCAAAATTCAATGTATGGGTGCTGATGATGAGGCCTATAATTCTCCATGCACATTTTACCTTGGTGCAAGCTTATGTGTGGAGAATACCATATGAGCCGCGGCATTTTCTTTATCTACATGTGCATGAAACACATGTTATTTATTCTGCACAAAATGAATCAGGGGCTGCTTTCATGATTGAGTATTCTTGAGTCACGCCTGTAAAAATACTAAAATTGCATCAGTAGAAATTTGTCTATATTTTTTTAAAATTACATAAAGGATCTCAAAAGATATTTTTACTAAAATTAAATTGTCATTGTTAAGCAATTATGGACCACCAAACCCTTAAATACTATATTATTTGTTCACCCATTTCTAGACTGGTTCACTGTTCTTCCGTATAATTAGTACCGTGTGTCCTGCAGTTCTAGTTGTATTCACTGTAGTACTAGTTGTGTTGAAAACTATCAAATGCAATAATACAGTCATGTGATCTATTGACATATTGCTTGTTCGAGAGAGATGCAATAATTTAAAAATAACGCTTACCTGTCGATTAGAGGCGAAAAATAATACAAGCAGAAGTCCAGCTTCGTACAGTTATGCAATCTAATCTTCGTTGATACATTGAAGAACTGCCAGTTATGTAGATTATTGTAGGGGAAATAAATGCCCCTCAACAACTGTGGACGAGATGAAAAAGTCATTAATTCGATATGAAATATAACTCCTATGGTGAATATTTTAATGGAATCAGGCATACCAAATGAACATAACAGCATAATTCAAAAACATCCAAATAAAAACAAAGACAAAATGATGCAATGGGTGAATATATCACGCAGAGGGTCAATTTGTACAATTATTATGTGAAATAACGAAGGGATTATTGTGTATTATATATTCAGCTTAAGCTGACGTATATGGCAGTATATCCTATAACAAATTAAGTTTACTTGGCGAAGGTCTGTTGTAAAACAAGGCAATATCCTTTTATATTGAACTACGACAGTCAGAATCGTGACGTAATATCTACGGCGTATGTGGTAATAATTATGTCAGAACATGTAACGTTAACTTATCAGAAATGGCACTGCACTTCAGGCATGTTATACTTATTTTTCTATCAAATGTAATGTTCAATCAAGCTTATATGTAATGTAATGTTTAATCACGCTTCTGTTTAATGTAATATTTGATCACGCCTATATTTAATGTAATGTTTATAATGGTTCTATTTAATATATCGCTTAACTGATTTCTGTTTAATGTGCGTTTAATCGCGTTTCTATTTCATGTAATGTTTAATCACGCTTCTATTTAGTGTAATGTTTAATCACAGTTATATTTAATGTAATGTTTAATCACGCTTCTATTTAATGTAATATTTGATCACGCTTATATTTAATGTAATATTTAATCACGTTTCTATTTAAAGTAATATTTGATTACGCCTATATTTAATGTAATGTTTATAATGGTTCTATTTAATATATCGCTTAATTGCTTTCTGAATAATGTACGTTTAATCGCGTTTCTATTTCATGTAATGTTTAATCACGCTTCTATTTAGTGTAATGTTTAATCACGCTTCCATTTAATGTAATGTTTAATGACGGATATATTTAATGTAATGTTTAATCACGCCTCTATTTAATATACCGCTTAATTGCTTTCTATTTAATGTATTGTTTAATCCCTTTTCTAATTAATGTACTGTTTGAGAACTGTTCCGTTCAATGTATTGTCTAAACCCGCGTCCATGTAATGTAATATGTAATCGTTTTCTTTTTAGTGTAGTGTTTGTTTGCTTTTGAATTAAATTTATTCTTTAATTACTTTTCTATTCAATGTAGTGTTTAATCTCTCTCTAGCTAACGTATTTGTTACTTGTTTTTCTACTATTTTTCACCTTTCTTTTTAATTTAATGTTTAGACACTTTCTTATTTGCGATACTGTTCAATATAATTACTCCTTAATGTAGTATTTGTTTCTTTTCTATGTAATGTAATGTCTAATTACTTTCTATTTAATGTGTTGTTTAATCAAATTCATGTTAATAATTTGTTTAATCGCTTTTGTATTTAACGTGTTGTGTACACGCTTTTCTATTTAATTTATTGTTTAATCACGTTTTCTATTTAATGTATAATTTAATCAAGTTTATATTGAATGTATTCTTTAATCACATTTATGTTCAAGTTAATGATGAATTACACCTCTAATTGATGCATTGATTTAGCTCGTTTTCTTTTTAAAGTTTTTGTTCAATCGATTTTCTATTTAATGGATTTTAGACTCTGTATTGTTTTATAACTTTCTTTGCAAAATATTTTGACAGAGGTTCTTTAACATATTATACATGTCAGAACAAAATAATTGAATGATCAAAACATGTTTTTGTTTTATTACATTGTATTTTGTTTAGGCTGAGTGTTTAATTGATTTTATTACATTATATTTTGTTTAAACTGGGTTTATAATTATGCTATTGCATTTCATTTTGCTTAGGCTGAGTGACTAATTTGTTTTATTGCATTGCATTATGTTTAGACTGGGTGTCTAATTTTTTTCAATCAAACACAATATATGCTTTAGTCAAACCTTTATTCAATCACCAGATATACGGGAAACAACTTGCTTATGATGCTCGCCATTTTGATATTTTCTTTGGAAATTATTTTCTGGAGGAAGTTAAAATTTAAAGATTAGTTGAAACATTTATACAAATTTCAAAAGAAATGAATATTATATACGAGTTTACGGGAAATGGTAGTTCATTAACGATGCATTAAATACCAATAACTCCCTCTTTAGTTTTTTATTGCGTTTGACATTGTCATCCATCAAAACAAGTATATACATATACCTTCGTAGAAAAACCCAGATCAGTAACACTGACATCAATATTCTTTTGTAAGTCAGCGGCGAAAAGAATTCCATACTCTGCCGTGTTATCTGTGGCGTTAATAATACATGATGTAGACCATACTTCTCCAAAACTTCTTAAACCGCCATGATAAGCCTCCTGAAAAATTATAGATCTTTATAAATATAGATGATTAATATAAACGTAAATTACAACAATCATTTTATTAGTATAATTTGTATCTTGGAATCTTTGGAAACAGAGAACACCTTTGAATAAATACCACTCCTAATTAGCAGTCACACTACTGATTCCAATTTGCTATAAACAAAGCAAACATATTTTGCGAAATACGACCGTCTCCAAATTAATACGTTTTTTCCAGTCCGCTTTGGAGTCTTAATAGGAAAGATTGTCAGTTGTCAAGTAACGTGAAATGCATTGTTTTTCATTTTATATTTTTGTCCTTCATTCATAACGGTCATGTGAATTAAAGGGAAGGGACGTTACTGAGAAATTCATTCCCTTCCCGAACACCATGACATAAAACCTTCTAAAAAGTAGGAGCGTTCTTTCCAAACTATTCTTACAAATTCTTTTTGACCTGTATGTTAAGTCACAAGAAGTTAAATTTCTTTATCATAACTTCTTAGACCAGTTCAGAAATGGTCCTGCTGCAAAATTAGTATAGATTTAATTTAATTCAATCATATTTAAAGTGTTTTGACACAAGTCTAACGAGACACAGTTTATTTTCCTAGCTATGTAATTTAACTAGTTTGTGACAAGTATTAAACATATAATTTTATTCACATAATCCTAAAGGTTTTCATCTCTCAACCAAGTTTTAAGCTGACGAGATATAAATTGTATATACAAAAGCTACAAATTCGAAAGCAGGAAAGATCTTTAGATCGTCAAAAGTTTCTGTTCGTATATTTTCTCTTTACAAAAATGTATGCATATCTTTGAACATCAGATCGTAGAGAGTTCATTTCTGTCAGTGATATGTAAAAATCGATATTCATTCTTTGAATTGATAAATAACTGGTGAAAGAAGGACATACCTGAATTAGCTGCAGATCAATGGAGGTTGCTGGTCGTCCAGGTTTCAAGATCAACCCATCCTGTCGACAACACCTAAAGCCAAAGTCAGATGTTGTACTCTACTGCAATATCTAATGACAAATATTTAGCATCTAATATCATTTTACATTCCAAACAGAATATCGGTTTTTCATAGCCTCTCAAACAGATATTTTGTGGAACAAGTATATTACACTTTCGAGTTTTGTGTCTCTATGTGTGTGCTTGTGCATCTATGTGTCTCTGTGTGTTATGTCCATTACTTCCTAAAACAAAATAACAACACAAATGTTAAAGATATTTCATCCTGGTGAACTTATCTTTCATTTTCTTTTTAAAGGTACTTTTAAACTTATTCGTCTCCTTCTTTAATAAAGAATACTATTACTGTTGTGTTTCCCTGATTAATATTAAGGATAATAAGGAAATAAATTTGTCATGTGAACTGTGTGCCTTAAATAATAATTGAAACACACCATGGGGCTCCGAGTGGCTGAGTGGTCAAAAGCGCTCTCCGTTACGGATCATTGCCATCTCATCTCTGTCTGCGTAGGTTCGAGTCTTGGATTCGGCCAATGTGGGTATGTGAGAAAGCTTGCCAGTAGCTTCTCGAGGCTCGGTGGTTCTTTCCGGGGTTTTCCCGGGTTCTTCCTCCACCATTAATACTGGCTGCCATGATTAGCTTATGGTGTGCTGAAAAATGGCGTTAAACCCTACAAGAAGAAGAACAACAACGACAACAAGAAACACGCCATAAAAATAATCACTGGATGAACACATATTTCGAGTTGCTCTGCAGGAGTCCATTCAATAAAATACTAACATACAAACACTAAACGAAGTTTAAATCGTTGAACGAAGCTTAAAAGCAAGTCTTACCTAGAATCCCCGAATACCGTTGCGAAATAAAAACAATTTGCCAACTCTCAAAAAGTGGAAATGTTGAACATTTGTTAAATGTCTTTGCTCGTATTCAACGTAACAGGACTAGAAGCGAAACTCACGTACACATATTGAGCATTTTCATGCCTACCTCATTAGCAATGCTCGATTGGTCATGTTAAGAGCGTCTCCTGGTCCAATGGGTCCAGCAGAAAGAGATGAAACCAAGGACTGCAGAGCCGGGTAAAGTTCTGACTTATCTGAAGTCATAATTTTAAATGAGATAGATAGATGGATGGATGGATAGATAGATAGATATTTAGATAGATAAATAGATATACAGACAGACAGACAAACAGACATACAGACATACAGATATATACCTAAATAAATAGATAGATGATTGATAGACGGATATATAGCTAGATAGATAGATATATAGATAGACGGACGGACATACGGATGGATATATATATATATATATATATATATATATATATATATATATATATATATATATAGAGAGAGAGAGAGAGAGAGAGAGAGAGAGAGAGAGAGACAGACAGATAGACACATAGAAAAAAAGAACGATATATAGATAGATAATTATATGTATAGATATATAGATGGTGAGAGATTATATAAATAGATAGGCAGACAGACAGACAGAACGAAAGAAAGATAGATAGATATATAGATAGATAGATAGATAGACTGACATAGATATAGATGTATAGGTAGGTACATACATATCTACCTACATACCTACCTACCTAAATGCATACATACATACATACATACATACATACATACATACATACATACATGCGTACCTACCTACGAACATACCATGTATGAGTTACTCTAAGCTACCGCTAAGTGATTACATCCATAAAGGGATAAATAAGAAAACGTCACCTATGTGCATGATGGAAAATTGAAAATGAAAACTTCAGAGATACGTTTTATTCCAAGAAAATACAATTGTTAATGTGAGTTTACCTTGTGCATGTATATGAAAACATTTAACATTTTACTATCCACTCTATATGCATGATGATGGTTAAAATTTAAAGGTTAAGCAGAGTTTTATACTCAAGTTGTATTGGCCGGTATCAAAATTATCTTTAGTGTATAAATATAAGTTTTTAACCAATTGATTTCGATGATGCCGTCTAGGATGTGATGAGGAATGTACAGTTTTATTGTGAATAATGCTGATCATTCGTTGAATTGGATTGACCGCGGACGGATACTTGAAAGTGCTGTTATTTTATTGATATGCAGTTTTATTGTGAATAATGTTGATTATTCGTTGAATATGATTACACGCGGACGGAGACTTCAAAGTGCGGTAATTTCATTAATCAATACTAATTACATCGTTAGACACCGGTGTTCCGAATTTCGTGCTGATGACACTAACTGTTTTAGAAACGAACGCTGTAAAGAGCAAACAGTTTAGCCATTTTATGGAGATGGCCAGGATTACGAGGTCAAGATAGCATTAGAGCTGCTTCTTTGGACCAGAATAGATATCTAGCCTAAAAAATTTCCGGTTTATAAAAGGGTCGTATTGAGAACATTTAACTTTAATGTGTTACACATATTCTACTTATGTCTTCAGATTCCATCTTGTCCTTAACTGCGACCAGAAGGTAAATATGATTCACTTCCCCATCAATGTTAATAGATAATTTTTTAAAAATTTAATACTGCTTCGAATATTCTCTTGCATTATGCATACATGTTTGAATATTTCGTCAAGCTCCATTGTACCCATACAAAAATTAATATACTTTATATCAATTATTCAATAATATATATATATATATATATATATATATATATATATATATATATATATATATATATATAACTGATTTGTATTAAAATCTACACAAAATATATTAATTTCTATATTTCTGTTATAGACAATTTAATTACGCATCTACATGCACGTTTATAACGATTTGGTTACATGAAAATACTACCAGGTAAAGATACTATATGACGGAGAATGTTGCAGGTGCAAGTTGATATTTAAAGGAAAAAGCTGTATTCTTACTCTTTCTGTTTCATAATGTATGGCATGGGGACATGCTTGACAATGACTCCGCTACAAACAAGAGAAGGGCTAATGTCTATATATTTACTGTATGGATTTCCTGGCTGCTCTCTAGTAGTCCAGAAGGTGTCTTTGTACGGAAGAATATTCAAAGCAGCTGCAAATATAGAGGTCACTCCTATCCGCCATTGCTCAGGATCAAGGAAATAGTCCATGCTTACTCGACCCTATATACAAAAGACAAACAAATAGCTTTAAATAATGGAGGTATTATGGGACGTCCGATCTTAGCAGCACCCTACGACAACCAGGGAATAACCACAACCCTGATGTTAATACGGCATAGCTAGTAAATGACGACTTTGTGTTGTACCTTTGAGACTGACCAATAAATGCAAAGCATATCTATTTATTTTCTTTCGTTCATGTTTGAATAGGGGCGTGTATCATTACAGCGACGGTTTTACATTTGGAACGTAATATCCTTATACAAATTCCACTAAAGATTATGTGGTTAGCGTTTCTATGAAACATTTAAACACTTTTATTCTGTAACATATTTCACATTTAGATTGTTTGTGACATTATTGTCCTTATAGCGCTAATTATTTCACTCAGAAAGTTCATAAAACGTAATTATTGAACAAATCATACAGGAAAACTAGTCTTTAGCTGTCGGAGTAAAACCTTTCTTCATGTAAAGATGCTGAAAGGTCAAAAACATTAAAAAGTGCGCTTATCTACTATACATACCATTTTTGTATAGCTCGAACTATTTTATTTTTTCTCTATTCAGTTTTTAACAGACAAAAATTAATACTTTACCTGCGTTACTGGGGGTATTGTTAGACTCTGTAATGCATGTCTTGGATTTGCCATGCAGTATTGTATGGTCAGATTATTATTCAAAGCGCCACCTCCCATCTGTGCCAGCCAGTCATGGCCAAGAGTAAGGCTTGTTTGCAAGGCTGTCAAGTACCCAAATTGAACATTTAACCAGTCCTGTAAATTAAACGAAAGATATTTTACTATTGCTCAAGAAATGTAATTGTCTATGTTTTGATGGTCATTAGATTTCCGCGTCAGCTCTGCACACTTTTTCATTTGACTATTGCACGTCCCATAGCCGGAATCTCACTTATTTCAACATCTGCTTTAAGGTCAGTATATGAACAGTTCAGCATAAAACTGTTACACTTTATAATTACAAAATGGGATCACTTGGAGCTGTAATTTTTAAAGAGTTATCACAACCCAGGTCCATCTCTTACATTTGACCAATTTTACGCCGATTTATAATCGAAGTATCTTACATGATAAGGAGGTTTGGAGCATGAATTCAAAAAATTCAAATGTCGTGCTCATTAATGTTGGAGAGTTTGGCGCCAAAAAATCGAATTTTGTGCTCACACACCTTCGAGAATGCTAAACAATTAATTCGAATTTCGCGACCAGAAATCGTCAAGAATAACGAGCCATGAATTCCAATTCTTAGTTCACGAATCATAGAGAACACGGATCCATGAATTAAACATTCATTCTCATAAATCCTACAGAATAAGGATCCATCATCGTGATCATCTTTTTTTCTTCTATAGAAAATTACATGTTATAACAATAAATCATCTAAATACAATACAAAAATTGAATATTAGAATACAAATTCTTATAGCACATCAAACAAAAAAGTGTTCCTCAACTGCAAAAGTTGCATGTTTCGGTATCTTATTTGCAGAAGATAGCTGCACACTGCATGACAAGGTATGCTTCATACAGGGCAAATAGCTTGGAGTTTTCTTTCTCGATTACACCTGCTGATAACCTTTACATAGATGATATTGTAGCTGCAGCTCATCGTCTGCATTAAATATTGTGAATGTTTGGCAAAATACCTCAGAATTTTATCTAATGAAGAGAGGTCACTTTTTGAAATGTTACACCATAATTCACTTCCATAAAACATTGAAGGAAAAGTTACGTTTTTGACTACATTTGCAGCAACCAAATGATTTAAACTATTCGGTATAATGCCAATACCAAACAGACCGTAAAAAAGATTTTGTTCCTTTCTTGCATGCATCGAGCATTGCGTCATGCAACGTCTGCTTTGAGTAAATCCGGCGACCCAGGTGTGTTGTCGAATAAGTAACCGGCAAACATGACGGTCCAAGATACCATTTCATACTGACATAATTCTCGTATTGGGGACTGACAATGATAACGTATGCCTTTGTGATACTAAGCTTCAATCGCCACTTATTACTGTAGCCGTATGCTATATCTAACAGCTTTTGTGGATTGCTAGGATAAATAGCCAAAAGTGAAATATCATCATCTAGGGTTTGATTTTCCTCAGCTAAGGATCCAATCTTTGCTCGAAATCCATTTTTTTTCTAACTAACGCAGCATGTCATTTATAAATATTGTGTACATCAACGTTGACAAAACACCCCCATATCTCATTCCTTGGCCAATTGAGAACCAGTCCGGAAATTGCCCATTGATAAGAACTTTGCTCTGTAAATTTATATACATGTTAAAAAATATAAAGAGAGATTTACCCTTAATTCCCAACATGAATAATTTAAAAAGTAATTATTTGTGCCACACGGCATCAAATGCCTTTTTATCACGAAAAGCAAAATCATCCCGTGAACCCGTGTTTACATTATTTTGTACTGATTGCAACAGCAACAGAACTCGCTGTTGTGCAGCCTAAACCTTTTTGGTAACCATGTTGTTTCGAACTGGGTATATTATATTTAGTATCTTTGAGCCATGTTACCAAACGTTCACGAATAATTTTCTCAATTGTTTTGTAGATAACAGGCAGTAAAGTAACATGCATGTAACTTTCGATGGAGTCATATAATGCTATGTTACTTTTGTAGTGGTATTACTAACCATTTTTTGCAATCTGCAGGTAATCATCAAGGTAAATAAAATTGTCATACCCTCGATGAGGTAATCGCTGCCATATAATCAAATGTTCATTGCAAATTTGCTTTTGATTTCGTTAGACTTTAAATGATATCTCTTACTTAGTTTACAATGATATTGGTATGCAAGCCTCGATATATATTCTCCGTCCTGTAGACGTCCTGTAGTTCATAACTCGTAGACAATACGGATCCATAAATTCAAAAGTTTTGCTAACAAAATCTTAGAGAATACACAGTAATAAATTTGAATGTGTTACTCGCGAATCTTTGTGAATGTAGAACTACGAATTCGAATTTTGTGCTAAAAAAATCTACGAGAATAAGAACCTATATATTCTTACATATACTTGATGATAACGCATTTTCACAACTAAGCAGCAGATTCAAACATCTTCGTAAGCAATTCATCCATCCCACCCATCATTTCTACACGTTCGTTCATACCCGCCTATTAAAGTTACAACATTTGAAGATCTATCTTGCATCATACACGCTTATCAAGAAGACGCTATATTACAATAGAGCTGTGTACACAAGAATAGAATTGTCTCGTTCGTCGTTTATTTGGGAAAGCGCAAGTATATGCAGAAAACAAACACCAGCAGGCAGAAGGAGTGCATCAATGCGTGTATGCATTGTTTTTATAACAGTTTGGACCATTTCATAATTTTTTCACAGTCTGGTACATGTTCTGTTACCCATATCAGGTTAGTTGGAATATTATACTATGTAGCCTGGTATAACACGTGACCTCCTGGAAGTAAGCTTCCACCTGATCTATGTTACGACGAGTTGTATAAATGTTCAATATAACTACTCTTATCAGTCTTTATTCTGATAACGGAGTCCTCAGTCTATCTGAATAAGATTAATTAAGGTGTGATTTCCTTTCATTGACAGAAGACATGCAGGCAAATCTTTGGCGTCCTCAATCGGTCTGAGTAAGATTATTGATGATGTCATTTCAACATTATTGTTCCACATTCTTGAACATGTTTAATGTAAATCTTATCTTTGTCAAAGATGGTGACCATAAACTGTGGCAGATTATACTCAACTTCCTTTTTCAGCTGTAACAAGGTTTGTCAATTGTTGATATTATTTCATCACTTGTCCACAGCCAATCGTATCCACAAGTACATTCACTTTACAATCTACCACAGTACACATGATAATTCGGTTACCAGAAACTCATAATTATGCACGGACGGGACACATGTGAATAGTGACTCAACACACATCGCTCCATATAATATCTTTCATCCTTATTCATGACTACACTCAGATAGAAATTCTGCTAAATGCCGGCAAAAAAAAAAGATCATACCGATAGGGTAGCTTGTTTTCCAGTATGATATTGACGTGAGTTTGCAAAATTCCCTTGTTGAATCAACATCTGTTGTATCTTTACATTTTCAACATACTGAGTCGAGAATGCAGATTTTAAACAAAAATCAATATTCGTGCTTTGTTCGATCTGTGATCTGGTTCAATGACATTTCAGTTAAATAGTAATAAGCAAACCTATATCATGCATCTCTAGTGATCAGAGCTACATCCACCTTAACAGGAAAATGAGACAAATATGTCGACGTGGAAACGAATTTACTAGAGATTTTCTAAGTCGCCTATAAAACGTTATATATAAAGACCTCAAACAGACTATCACATGGCGTAGATCTAACGGAGTCACACGAGTGTCTGATTCATTATGACAACTGCTTCATCTATTTCGAAATTAATGACGAAGTTTAAAATAAACACATTTGTACCTGTTTAGGTAGCATACACACCATTCGGTTCGCTTTACATATCTATCTATCTATCTATCTATCTATCTATCTATCTATCTATCTATATATATATATATATATATATATATATATATATATATATATATATATATATATATATATATATCGATCGATCGATCGATCTATGATTAAGGAGTTAATAAAGCCACGTATGCATGCTTGCATCCATTA
Organism: Sinohyriopsis cumingii; assembly: GCA_028554795.2. Taxonomy (NCBI): domain Eukaryota; kingdom Metazoa; phylum Mollusca; class Bivalvia; order Unionida; family Unionidae; genus Sinohyriopsis; species Sinohyriopsis cumingii. The sequence continues at coordinate 46,716,042 of CM068839.1, forward strand.
AAGTATATGTGTAGATACCTAAGCACGCACACATGAACACATGTACGCACGCACGCACGCACTACATACTCACGCAAGCACGTACGTATGTACCTATATATGTATGAATCTATGTACCTATGTATGTATGCATGTATGCATGCATGCATGTATGTATGTATGTATGTATGTATGTATGTATGTATGTATGTATGTATGTATGTATCATTCAAATTAACATATAAAGGCATTACAATTAGAACGTGTGCATAAGATCGTTAAGTTGTGAAGGTCAGGCAAAAACAACTCATATAAATAAGAAAATACATTTAAGGATTTAATACATACCTGTTCGTATACAATCAGTCCCCATTCCGTTGCATTCGCAAGTAAATCATTCCAGAAAGTCTGCGAAGAACAATCATTATTTTGATATTTTTATGTCATGACAAGCATCTTATAATATTTCAGTTCATATAAATCGAAGATTAAATCTATCTGGATAGAAACATAAGTAAATACAACAGAATATTAAATTTATCTGAATAGAATAAGACTAAACACAACAGAATATTACATCCATCTTGATAGAAATATAACTGAATAAAACAGAATATGAAATCCATATAACTGAATACAACATAATCGTATCCATAAAACACACGTGACAAGGATTATATCTATAGCCTATTGTTATGAAGAAATCCTTACTTGATTCGACACTAAATCCTATTCCTATTCTTCAATCAAGTTTGTATTTACTCCAAAATATTTACCAATATGTTTTTTATCTGACAACCGTTTGCAATATACAGTTAACCTATTAAATGTCATTACAGATTGTTTCTGTCTTTGAGAACGTATATATTCTAAAATATCTTCGTGGTGGTTTACTTGAAAGGAAAATACTTTGTTCATGGCATAACAAGCGACATGACTTCTGATTTTGATAAAACATGTTTTGCAGATATCGATATTTTATAAAAAAGGCCCTGTTTCGTTTTGTGTTTAATTGTATATTTCTAATAAAAAAAATTCATTGCGCGACATTAATGAAAACAAAAACAAGCTGAAAACCGATCGGAAATCTCATAAACTGTTTGTTCGACCATTCTGAGATGCAATTATGACACAAATAACGAAACAGATTATTTACCTGATCATTCGGGAGAGATCCGTATGTACCAATAACAAACGAGTACGTTCCATTATTTTGTTTAGCGTACGGAGTCTTTCTTGACCTGAAACGTTTAGACTGTTCTATGTATTACACAGAAGAAAGAATGTACTAGATGATATCTGTATACCGAAACTATAATTGAGTTCGGATGACTTGTAGAGTGAGAAGATTGTGTTTCGGGTCTATCGAGCATCAATTACCACCCATCTTTGTATAGTGGGTACATTGAGTATTTATTAAATTGGTCTTTATTGGACGACGCTATATTGTTTGCTTTATTGTACAGTGGAATATTGAGACTGATTATTTAGATGGAGAAAGTGCTTCATTAATAGACTGCCTTTCTCAGTTTCGTACAAGAAATATCGACAAAAGGACAACTGTATACCAGACATGTCCTATTTATGAAGAACCCGAAAATAAAATCCTGGTCAAACTCCCAGTGTATAAAACACAAATTCTTTTATTTTCGCTGCATAACAATCGTCTTAAAGTAGACTCTAGCGTGATTCAGTAATATTTACGCCGACCGCGATTCTGATCAATGTGCAGTGCTGATTGTTACAAATAGGTTTAGCACATGTCTGTTTGAATGAGTTTGCACCAAGTCTGTAATGCCCGTCTTTTTATGTCGGATACAATTCTTATGTCACGTGTTTAGGCTCGAATAAAGAGTAACACGAGAAAGAATGAAAACAACAAGCTTCGAAAAATACAATACGATATTTCCTGAAAAATTCGGTAAAAATTAAAAAAATATGAACTTACGGTTTTAAGAATCAAATCCAAAAATAATCCAAGAATAATCCACGTATAAAGCTTTTTGATGTCCTAATTACAAAATGTTCTACTGATTTCACGTTTGAATCCCCACGAAGAATCCAAGATGGAAGACGATGACGTATGCTGTAACCTGTAGTTTTGAAGTCTATAGTTTGTTTGTAGAAACAAGAATCATTACTCCGGTTTTAGAAATTTAAAAGACATTCTTATATCAACTGTCTTGAATTAAGAATCTCACATGAACACATGTATTTCCCACGAACAAAAGAATAAATTATTTTGAATCCAAATAATTTGAAACAACTCCAATGGAAGTAATTTGAAATAACTCCAAACAGCACAACATACAACTTCCAATGTAACGGCCCAGCTTTTACTGATAATAAGTTTCCGAAGCAGAGGTTATATTGTCTTCTAAAACGTAAACAGGAGGTTACGTGATCATGTTCTGGATGCTTGTAGAAATTAGGTACTTGTTAAATGTCACGTACACCCAGTGGGACCCTGACGAAAACCAATAATTTTACTCTAAGAAATAAAAAATTAAATAAAATTAAACACATAGTACCATCATGACCTCGACAGAAACCAATCATTATACAATAAAAAACGAACTTGGTCAAGCTATTTTCTGAAACAAGTATCATCTCTAGGGAATAAATTTACATTACAATAGCATGTAACAAAAATAACTGGCAAACAATTAAATTGAAATAAATATATATATATATTAGATCAGATATAATTAAATCAAATATACATAACACTACAACAACCTCGAAACATTTCGTCATGCCTGACTCCATTTTCGGACACTGCAACAACCAGGAAACGTTTCTTCCTGTCTGACCAAATTTTTGGCTAACCTAACTGTTTTTTGTATGTTTCCTCTTCTATACTATTTTTTACACTTAGTGATTTCATAACAGACAAGGACGGGCAGATACGAACGTGTTGCCTAATACACCTCCTATAGACAAACGCCTTCTTTATACAAAAACACCTTTGTATCTGTACACAAGATTATTTCAGATGCTCAACCCTAGGTTAAATACACACTGTGCAAACAACTTCACACACATGAGCTTTATGAACATACTATTTAAATACTCACTTTTGTACACACGACTTCTAAATAATAAATAACCTCATAAATGCTTTACTAGCAACCTCATCATAAAGCCTCGGGTGTGGAACATCTAATATATCTGCCCCATATATCCGTACTTCTTTGAGCTTCGTAAATGCTAATTTAATAAGTGCATGATAAATGCTAATTCTTTTGTGAGATTGTAAATGCTAATTTAATAAGGGCCTGGTAAATGCTAGTTCTATTGTGAGCACTGTAAATGCTAATTTGATAAGGGCCTGGTAAATGCTAGTTCTATTGTGAGCACTGTAAATGCTTATTTAATAAGGGCCTGGTAAATGCTAGTTCTATTGTGAGCACTGTAAATGCTTATTTAATAAGGGCCTGGTAAATGCTAGTTCTATTGTGAGCACTGTAAATGCTAATTCAATAAGGGCCTGGTAAATGCTAGTTCTATTGTATGCACTGTAAATGCTAATTCAATAAGAGCCTGGTAAATGCTAGTTCTATTGTATGCACTGTAAATGCTAATTTAATAAGGGCCTGGTAAATGCTAGTTCTATTGTGAGCACTGTAAATGCTAATTCAATAAGGGCCTGGTAAATGCTAGTTCTATTGTATGCACTGTAAATGCTAATTTAATAAGGGCCTGGTAAATGCTAGTTCTATTGTATGCACTGTAAATGCTAATTCAATAAGGGCCTGGTAAATGCTAGTTCTATTGTATGCACTGTAAATGCTAATTTAATAAGGGCCTGGTAAATGCTAGTTCTATTGTGAGCACTGTAAATGCTAATTCAATAAGAGCCTGGTAAATGCTAGTTCTATTGTATGCACTGTAAATGCTAATTTAATAAGGGCCTGGTAAATGCTAGTTCTATTGTATGCACTGTAAATGCTAATTTGATAAGGGCCTGGTAAATGCTAGTTCTATTGTATGCACTGTAAATGCTAATTCAATAAGGGCCTGGTAAATGCTAGTTCTATTGTGAGCACTGTAAATGCTAATTCAATAAGGGCCTGGTAAATGCTAGTTCTATTGTATGCACTGTAAATGCTAATTTAATAAGGGCCTGGTAAATGCTAGTTCTATTGTGAGCACTGTAAATGCTAATTCAATAAGAGCCTGGTAAATGTTAGTTCTATTGTGAGCACTGTAAATGCTAATTTAATAAGGGCCTGGTAAATGCTAGTTCTATTGTGAGCATTGTAAATGCTAATTTAATAAGGGCCTGGTAAATGCTAGTTCTATTGTATGCACTGTAAATGCTAATTCAATAAGGGCCTGGTAAATGCTAGTTCTATTGTGAGCACTGTAAATGCTAATTCAATAAGGGCCTGGTAAATGCTAGTTCTATTGTGAGCACTGTAAATGCTAATTTAATAAGGGCCTGGTAAATGCTAGTTCTATTGTGAGCATTGTAAATGCTAATTTAATATGGGCCTGGTAAATGCTAGTTCTATTGTATGCACTGTAAATGCTAATTTAATAAGGGCCTGGTAAATGCTAGTTCTATTGTGAGCACTGTAAATGCTAATTCAATGAGGGCCTGGTAAATGCTAGTTCTATTGTGAGCACTGTAAATGCTAATTTAATGAGGGCCTGGTAAATGCTTGTTCTATTGTGAGCACTGTAAATGCTAATTTGATAAGAGCCTGGTAAACGCTAGTTCTATTGTGAGCACTGTAATTGCTAATTCAATAAGGGCCTGGTAAATGCTAGTTCTATTGTATGCACTGTAAATGCTAATTTAATAAGGGCCTGGTAAATGCTAGTTCTATTGTGAGCACTGTAAATGCTAATTCAATAAGGGCCTGGTAAATGCTAGTTCTATTGTGAGCACTGTAAATGCTTATTTAATAAGGGCCTGGTAAAGGCTAGTTCTATTGTGAGCACTGTAAATGCTAATTTAATAAGGGCCTGGTAAATGCTAGTTCTATTGTGAGCACTGTAAATGCTAATTCAATAAGGGCCTGGTAAATGCTAGTTCTATTGTATGCACTGTAAATGCTAATTCAATAAGGGCCTGGTAAATGCTAGTTCTATTGTGAGCACTGTAAATGCTAATTCGATAAGAGCCTGGTAAATGCTAGTTCTATTGTGAGCACTGTAAATGCTAATTTAATAAGGGCCTGGTAAATGCTAGTTCTATTGTGAGCATTGTAAATGCTAATTTAATAAGGGCCTGGTAAATGCTAGTTCTATTGTATGCACTGTAAATGCTAATTCAATAAGGGCCTGGTAAATGCTAGTTCTATTGTGAGCACTGTAAATGCTAATTTAATAAGAGCCTGGTAAATGCTAGTTCTATTGTGAGCACTGTAAATGCTAATTTAATAAGGGCCTGGTAAATGCTAGTTCTATTGTGAGCACTGTAAATGCTAATTTAATAAGGGCCTGGTAAATGCTAGTTCTATTGTGAGCATTGTAAATGCTAATTTAATAAGGGCCTGGTAAATGCTAGTTCTATTGTGAGCACTGTAAATGCTAATTTGATAAGGGCCTGGTAAATGCTAGTTCTATTGTGAGCACTGTAAATGCTAATTTAATAAGAGCCTGGTAAATGCTAGTTCTATTGTGAGCACTGTAAATGCTAATTTAATAAGGGCCTGGTAAATGCTAGTTCTATTGTGAGCATTGTAAATGCTAATTTAATAAGGGCCTGGTAAATGCTAGTTCTATTGTGAGCACTGTAAATGCTAATTTGATAAGGGCCTGGTAAATGCTAGTTCTATTGTGAGCACTGTAAATGCTAATTCAATAAGGGCCTGGTAAATGCTAGTTCTATTGTGAGCACTGTAAATGCTTATTTAATAAGGGCCTGGTAAATGCTAGTTCTATTGTGAGCATTGTAAATGCTAATTCAATAAGGGCCTGGTAAATGCTAGTTCTATTGTGAGCACTGTAAATGCTAATTTAATAAGGGCCTGGTAAATGCTAATTTTGTATGAGCATTATATACGCTAATTTAACAAGTGCATGGTAAATGCCAAATCTCTTGTGAAAATCGTAAATGCTTATTTAGTAAGAGCATAGTAAGTGCTAATTATATTGTGAACTTTGTGAATGGTAAACCTAACAAGATCATGGTACATTCCAATTATATTGTGAGCGCTGTAAATGCTTATTTAATATGAGAATGGTAAATATAATTCTAATGTAAGCATGGTAAATTCTAATTCTATTATGAGCATTGTAAACGCTGTTTCTAATGTCAGCCTTGTAAATGCTAATTTTAGTAAGATCATGGTAAATGCTAACCATAAATGAGAACCATAAAAGCTATTTCTTATATATTTTCATTAACGATATCTAACATTTAGCTTTGTCACATACACATAGTTATTATGTAGCAAATACTGTGGCCCTCATCATTAACGTATTTTAGTTTAATCACGCCTAGAATACTACATGAATTCCCTAATAACCTTTTAGATAAAATACTACATGAATTCCCTAATAACCTTACAGATAGAATACTACATGGATTCCCTAATTACCTTTTAGATCAAATATTACATGGATTCCCTAATTACCTTTTAGATAAAATACTACATGGATTCCCTAATTACCTTTTAGATAAAATACTACATGGATTCCCTAATAACCTTTTAGATAAAATACTACATGAATTCCCTAATAACCTTACAGATAAAATACTACATGGATTCCCTAATAACCTTACAGATAAAATGCTACATGGATTCCCTAATAACCTTACAGATAAAATGCTACATGGATTCCCTAATAACCTTACAGATAAAATGCTACATGGATTCCCTAATAACCTTACAGATAAAATACTACATGAATTCCCTAATAACCTTACAGATAAAATGCTACATGGATTCCCTAATAACCTTACAGATAAAATGCTACATGGATTCCCTAATAACCTTACAGATAAAATGCTACATGGATTCCCTAATAACCTTACAGATAAAATGCTACATGGATTCCCTAATAACCTTACAGATAAAATACTACATGGATTCCCTAATAACCTTACAGATAAAATACTACATGGATTCCCTAATAACCTTACAGATAAAATGCTACATGGATTCCCTAATAACCTTACAGATAAAATACTACATGGATTCCCTAATAACCTTACAGATAAAATACTACATGGATTCCCTAATAACCTTACAGATAAAATACTACATGGATTCCCTAATAACCTTACAGATAAAATACTACATGGATTCCCTAATAACCTTACAGATAAAATACTACATGGATTCCCTAATAACCTTACAGATAAAATACTACATGGATTCCCCAATAACCTTACAGATAAAATACTACATGAATTCCCTAATAACCTTACAGATAAAATACTACATGGATTCCCTAATAACCTTACAGATAAAATACTACATGGATTCCCTAATAACCTTACAGATAAAATACTACATGGATTCCCTAATAACCTTACAGATAAAATACTACATGGATTCCCTAATAACCTTACAGATAAAATACTACATGGATTCCCTAATAACCTTACAGATAAAATACTACATGGATTCCCTAATAACCTTACAGATAAAATACTGCATGGATTCCCTAATAACCTTACAGATAAAATACTGCATGGATTCCCTAATAACCTTACAGATAAAATACTGCATGGATTCCCTAATAACCTTACAGATAAAATACTACATGGATTCCCTAATAACCTTACAGATAAAATACTACATGGATTCCCTAATAACCTTACAGATAAAATACTACATGGATTCCCTAATAACCTTACAGATAAAATACTACATGGATTCCCTAATAACCTTACAGATAAAATACTACATGGATTCCCTAATAATCTTACAGATAAAATACTACATGAATTCCCTAATAACCTTACAGATAAAATACTACATGGATTCCCTAATAACCTTTTAGATAAAATACTACATGGATTCCCTAATAACCTTACAGATAAAATACTACATGGATTCCCTAATAACCTTACAGATAAAATACTACATGGATTCCCTAATAACCTTACAGATAAAATACTACATGGATTCCCTAATAACCTTACAGATAAAATACTACATGGATTCCCTAATAACCTTACAGATAAAATACTACATGGATTCCCTAATAACCTTACAGATAAAATACTACATGGATTCCCTAATAACCTTACAGATAAAATACTACATGGATTCCCTAATAACCTTACAGATAAAATACTACATGGATTCCCTAATAGCCTTTTAGATAAAATACTACATGGATTCCCTAATAACCTTACAGATAAAATACCACATGGATTCCCTAATAACCCTACAGATAAAATACTACATGGATTCCCTAATTACCTTTTAGATATAATACTACATGGATTCCCTAATTACCTTTTAGATAAAATACTACATGGATTCCCTAATAACCTTACAGATAAAACCGAATTACCAGCAGATAACATCGCTCAAAATCATCTAGGATGCATAATAATTGTGACGGTATATTTTGCGTCATTTTTCCTCACTGTGTTCAACAAAGACGTCAGCGTTACATTGTTTAGATTTGTCACAGATTCTTTGACATTATTTTATGCATAGTTATGAAATGTACTAATGTGTTCTACAGAGGGTGCATAGTATGTACACCACAGACAAAGGCTGGTCACCGTTATCTACTTTTCACACTTCAGTGAATACGTTATGTTCTTGGGTTTCCTCGGCTTCTCTGACAATGTCTTTGTTACAGTCTCAAAACTTTATTGATTAATTATTTCGGATACTTTTATCCAATATAAGGCAAATCATGTTCCAACTGCATAAATTTCACGATCTAGTAATGTCACATTTGTATTTGTTTATGTTTTTTTCTGACACTGATGTAGGCATAATTATGAAATTCAGTGGTTTGTGCATCTGCTTTTCATAGTGCATAGAACATTTTCATTTTCAATATTTACATGCAGCTTAATTTATATGACACTTGCAGGAATGGACATAAAACGTCATGTGTTAATTTACCTTTATCAATAGTATTCATAAATAGTAAATAGTTGTTGTAATGACCACTCATCTAACTGATTGTCTAATGAAAGTTTATGAATTATATATATCCCAGCAAAACAGGTGAGACGGGACATACTTCAGAATATGTTGATGGTTCATTCGTTAAACATAATTTTATAAATTTGGAATAATTATCTGCGTTAAAGATGATAAATAACTTAAAACTGGATTGGTTTTATGACGGGAAACACAGTAGCAACTTTGCACATCTACCAGAGTCTCCTCAGTTGTTTTGTAAACAAATTTTAGAAAGGTGAAATCGTTTTAGAGGATTAAAGGATTAAGGAATCGCCTAACAAAGTGGTTTTAAATATGATGGATGGAAGGAGTGCAAAACAGAAATAATAAGCTAAGTCAGTAGTTTTCATTCTCAGTGAAGGAAATAGATCACCATCATGTAGGTTGTATTAGTTTTACCTCAATTAATAAAATAATCTCCCAAATACAAATATTGTCCATGTACGTTGATTTAGGCAAACCTTAGTTTTATGTAGGAAAACATACATTTTGTCAATACTTATGCTGATCACACTCACCGCAACACATATGATATTTTTAAAGGAAATCAAACAAGGGCCATTATACAGAGATGACCGCTAATGCAAAGTAAGCGACTCTCTTTTAAATCGAACAGAATTGATTGTTTTGGAAATAAAGATAAAGCTATAGCTACCCGATTTAAACAAAATAAATATCCACCACAAGTTTTGTACATCCGAAGATAAAACATAACAATAGACTGATATTTTAAATGTAATAATTGACTATGCAATCATAACTGTTAGAAATAACAGTACAAGTATGACCTTTTCTATTATCGATATATAGAAGACTACTGACGTATAGTATAGTAATAGTCCATTCAGTTGTAAATAAAACAATACACGTTTCAATTATAAATATAAGGATAGACTATTCAAGTAAAAATATAGCAACCTATGTTTCAATTATAAACCTAATAACAAACTATTAAATTATAAACGTAATATCAGACCATCCAATCTTAAATATAACATTAGACTAGTCAGTTGTAACTATAACAGTAGACTATTAAATTATATATAGATAATTATATGATTACCAGTATCTGTTATGAGCAACTATCGGCCATTTCGTTTCTGATTGCAGATAACTGAAATTAAAATATATCCAATTATTAGTGTGTTTTAATAAATACTCATCTATCAATCTTACGATACGATTTAAAAATTTTATTAAAAAAATATCTGCATGTATGACAGTTATATCCATGTCCCCAAAAAAGAAGGCGATACTAAATTAGGATAAACCCACCAGATGTTCCAAGGAATATTGTTCTTTGTGTATATTAATGTAGAGAACACTTCGGAACCTTAATGATACGGAACATTACCAAGAAATTAGTTCTAGCACAGTAAAAACTGCCTTCGTATCAACGCAGATTTTAAAAGAGAAATCATCTAATTCATGAAATGCATGCAAATTTAACTAATTCATGAAATGCATGCAAATTTAACTAATTCATGAAATGCAAGCTAATTCAACTAATTCATGAAATGCATGCAAATTTAACTAATTCATGAGATGCATGCAAATTTAACTAATTTATATACGTATTCGCAGTACAATGCACTGTTTACCTGTCTGAAGTAACCTACCGTCGCATGCAATGTATAAGATAAGACAATATATTAATTCTTTATTTCCGTCTACATATTCAGTACATCTAAATTAATATATAGATATATCATACAAGAATTTAAACATAAAATGTGATATTTGTCTTACGTAAAAATTTAATTATACAGCACATTTAAAGAGTAATTCGTCCCATCTACTTAATAAACGAGAATTTAAATGAATGTTACATTCACTCAAGTTTGTCCACAGAGTAGCACAATACATTGTGCAGCAATACGCTTTGAATAATTCAATTTGTATATTCAAGGAACTATTGCTAAATTTGTGTAGAAGCAAGTTTGTTCGACTGCACACAAATCTGTAATGTCCCTCCATACCTCGTCATAGCCATCAATATGCAATAAGTTTGCAACTGAATAAACATGTCTAGCATCTAACTGGCCAGAGCTTGTTCGACTCGTAATGAGTCTATTTCAAAGGTAAATACAGAACATAGAAAAGACAAATAAATCAAACAGAAAAATCGTCGCGTTTGCAAAACGTTACATGTCTATTTCTACAGGAATGAAACCTTTAAATTTAGAAGTCAAAATCCATAGACGTTCACATACATTTGTCCATTACCATGTCCTTACATTTGATATAGAAGTGTCCATAAATTTATATATGCACGTATCCATACATTTTTTCTTAGAATTGTCCCTGCTTTTGTCCATATACGTGTCCATACATTTGTATATACGCGAGTACATAGGTTGGTCTATATATGTACATATGTATGTGTGTGTGTGTCTCCATACATTGGTACATAGACGTGTCAGTAGTTAATGGGGTTTACTCACAATGAAAATCCCAGTCAAAAAGGGCATGGGTACGTTTACGGACAAGATTTATATGGAGAAGGGAAAATCCAGTTAAGAATGTCATGGAGCTGTTTACGGACAATGTGACTTGTCATTAATATAGGGACAATATGAATGGAACAGAAGAGGTGACGTCACAGTACTGAAGATTGGTATCAATGTGACAACGAGCTGACCTCAGTCGGACCAAAGAGCAGGAAAGAAATTTCCAGGTACTTCAAGAGATTTTCCAGGTAAGCTCGATAGGGGTACGTAACCATAATACTGCTGATCAGTTTGTTATTCAAGTACAAATCCACTCCACGGAGCAACGAATGTATGCAATTTTTGACGGGTGATACCTTATCGTCGGCTTTGAGATTCTGATCGTCATCGGATATGTGGATTACTTTCACTTTCAAATATAATTAAATTATATTCAGATCTACGTAATCTTCGGGTTGTCCTTTGATTTCAAACTCGATGGGACCTGAATCCGGGAAAGAGGACACATGATAAAACTCGACCCATTGGGATTCTTGCATCGTCGTCATAATGGGTGGCATGGCAAACAGATCCAGTTCCGATTTGGAACAGGCCCAATGTTCGCTGCATCATTTTCTTTCTTTATTTTTGTCTCTCTGTGATACATTTTTTAATAATCAAAAACGTCTAAGGCTCGGACGGTTCCTCTTTTCTTGGACTTTTAAGCTTTATGAGTGTGAAGTCCACTGAAGAGGTGTTTTCTTCGTCTCTTTCTGCCTTGTCCTTCCCTAGGCGTCATGTAAGCAGGAATGCCTGACTCAATAGCGTCCAGGGCATTTATTGGAGCTTCTTGTCGATCTAAAATGCCTTTGCCCGTTTGAAGCAAGACATTTGTGTCTGTTCTAAAGAAAGCGTCTTTAGGGCTTTTGCTTGTCGATGATGACATTTTGGAGAAATGCTTTGCAGTGCGTCAACGCAGCATCTTGAAAAGCGTGCAATCCTCGTGTCACCATCACTTTCAAATAGGAGTTACCGAGCAAAAGGCCGATTTCAGCATTTCGCCTAAACATGTCCTTGCTCTCAAGCGACGCTTCGGCACACTGGATGGATTACTTACGAGTCGTTAGAAAATCGTTTTCGAAAATGAGTTTCACCGTGACTTTCCCTTTGGTGAATGAATATTTTGTCCCAGATCTCCTTTTATAGATATTTCATACAAGAATTTAAACATAAAATGTGATATTTGTCTTATGTAAAAATTTAAAAAGCCACTTCCCAATATGCTTCGTGATCTAATTGGATGGCCCGAGGTAGTGTGAACGTGAACCAGCACAATATATTGTTGGGAAACACCTCCACGGAACTGTCACTGGGTCATGTTAAGTAAATTCGTTATTGTTGTTCATAATTCCTGAGTTCTACTACTGTCCGATGAGTCACTCGAAGTCAGATGGGTGTCTAAATTATAATTATTATGGTTGTTGTTGTTGTTGTTGTTGTTGTTTGGGGTGGTGATTGACGTTGAACACAAGGCTTCCGTTTTTCTTGTTTGATGAGTATCTCAGGAAGGATCGGGAAGAAGGTGACCAAAGCAACTGCTTAGTAAGATGGTCCACAATTGTTTGTCTCATTGTTGCAAACTCAAATTGGCAATTTCAGCACCGATAACACAATACACCACAAACACTTAGCAGAAGAATACGATTCTCCTTTTAGGCACACGTTCTACACACCACACCCAGAAGGGATAATTTTGTATCTCTTGCAGAAAAGAACTCGGCGAAGGAGTGGTCACCTCGGTGGTAGCGGTAGCTGAGGCTGTGTGGAGAGCATGCTGGTCTCTTCTTTTTATAGTCAATGACTTGCGAAGCGTCGATTCAAGAATCATAACTGAGATGATATAGTTTCCAACGCACTTTTACTTTTTTGACACGGCGTTATCTCACTTTTTGGGTTCTACGTTCGAGAATGTTTTCTATGTCGTACAATTCGCCTTCTTTGTTGGTTACGCGCTGTAATTCCTGCAACGTTCCTTGTAACACTTTCCTGTTCATGTCTTCCACTTTATAGACAGTAGGATGACGACCATGCGCACGTCCAGTGACACGAAACAATTTGGTGGTCAAGCCGGGTAAGTAACCTTTGTCGAAAGTGCGTTTGGTTCGGCCAATGCGCACCGAATCTCATTCAGACAACACTCCAACTTTCTTGGGGACGGAACTGTCAGTGGTTTACTAAACAGGCTCTCAAAAACGGCCACTTTTTTGTAGTGAGTCACTTCATGTGGGCACGTCCGATCCTTCGATGATAAGACTGATTGTATGCTTGAACCAAGTGTTGCAAGACGTGGATGTACATGAGTGTTTAGGCGGAAAACATTTCGACATGCGTTCTATCAAGTTGCATTGAAACCGTTCCACGATGCTGGATTTTGTTTTGGGATTCTCGGTGGTGAAAAAATAAATGTCATGTTATTGTAGTTCATTTTGAAAGCTTGGTTCAGAAATTCGGTTCCTTTGTGGTTTGCCATCGAAGAGGGTGATGACCACTTTGTTTCAACACCAGTGTGAGGGCTCGCACTAATTCACTGCTCGATTTCGAAGTAAATGGCAAGACACAGGCAAATTTGAAAAGGCGTCAAGGACACCAAAACATGTATTTGTATCCATGATTATAGGTGGCCTTTTGAGAGTCATCGGCTAAATCAGCTTGCCATTGATGATCAATGACATCCTCCCGGGTGCGACGTCTGGAAAATATTCGTCGAATGGGTTTGTGGAAAGTGTATATGGATTGTTCTTGTAAACATCTTTGCACTTGAGGTAAACGGAGACTTTTCAGACGTTTTGGCAGCACGAAACAATTTCTGAACTTACCGCAGCTTGTAGAATGGGATGGATCGCTAAAGGCTAGCTAACACCTCCTCCATATTTAAAAAGTCGCCCTCTCTTCGCTGATAGTACTTTGGATGGGGCGAAATGGTGTTTTGGAAATGTTATTACGTGTCCGATGTGCCACATGAATAGAAGTCGATAGTAGTGGCGGTGGTGGAGATGGTAATGGGATGGCTTTGGTCTTCTTTTCTTTTCTCACTTCTGGTTTCCTTTCTTTGTTTTTGACTTCTGTCGCAGGAGGAGTGGACATCATCATTTGTAGACCACGTTTTAAGTTCTTCTCGTTGGGAGTAGGGGAATGGGTCAACAAGAACGCGGCTTATTAGGAATGGGAGCTACTTACGGTGTTTGAAAGACTTCTCGTACCTGTTCTTTACCACTGAGGTGATGGTCTCTTTATCAGGGTCTTAAAATCTTTAAGAGTTAGCAGAGCTGGTTCGTCTATAGCTTTCTGGAGAAAGAGTTGCAGTTGTTGCAATATTTGACCGTACTTTTTCAACTTTTCAGTTTCAGACAAATCGTTTCGATACATCAACGACTGCAATTTGTTTTGTAATTGGGACATCTCGGTCAAATGAGGATTTTGGGTCTAATGCAGGGTACGTTTTTTTTGCCAACGATGGTATTTCATCCATCGTTTGTAAGGCACTAAAACCAGTTTTCGTCCTTCCCTTGGATTTCAATCGTCACGTCCGAAAAGGTCCCTGTTATATTCTTGGTCCTTTTATCTTGCTCCCAAGAGTCTTTTCAGCACTATTCCCAATATTCCTTTCAGCAAGGGCCCTAACAACATGGGCGAAATGCCTCTTGATGTCTGGAACCTAATTTTTGAATGTAGTCTATAATTTGGTAACAAAGGTGACATCATTTTTTTTTCTGAAGATACGTGTGTCTTGACACTATTGGTATGTATGCCTTGTCCACATATAGGGCTAAATCTCAAGAGTTGACAACCTCTTTTCTGCTGTGAATCTTGCTTCTTCAGATGTTGTTGGTAACAAGCAGGGCCGACATATGTGCGCTGACAAGCATGGCAATGCACTCGTTTTTGTCTTTCGTCCAGACAGGTGTGAGAGACCAAGCATCTCCCACACTTCGATCCACAATACTTGTGTTGCTCTCGATTATTTTGGCGATAGTCATATTTCTCACATATATAACTGTATCCCAGGTATGGAGCGATACTGGTAATGGCATCAAAATGTTCATCGTGATGATAGACGTGAATTTATTTTCCGTCTTTGAAATATTTGCCTCGAAAAATCAGAGGTCCACGCACTTTTTGATGGTGTAATTTCAAGGTGTAGCGTGGAGTTAAGACGTCTTACAAATTTGGCATTTCAGGAATACCATAATGTGTGTCTTTGGATAACTCCGCGTGCTGTGACAGGAGTTTTGCTTCTCGTCGTTGCTTGGCTTGGTTAGATTTTTTAATTGATTGCCAAGCTCGTTTCCATACTACCTTGTCGTTCTTGTCGGCTGACGTTCGTCCAACCACGATGGCATGGGCTAAACAGATTTTGTCTTAAGGATTGTTAATTCGGAGGAGACCATTTTGGTGCTGCGAAGTTCGTCTACCAATAACACCTTTTAGTGTCCTGTCCTTTGAACAGTGTCGCTTTTCCATCCGTAATGTGAAACTTGCCGTTGGATTGTTGCAAGTGTTGAATCTTGTCGACGACTTTGGAAGGTGACAGTTCTGCAGGGCTGCTAAACTCGATCCAAACTGGGGACTTCAGACTATCGTGATGAATGGAAAGTATCAAGCCATCGTCTTCGTTGGTTTCACATTATCGTTTAAATGTGGTTAACAAGGAATCCCACACCTCGCTGATAAAATGTTCTGCTTCCTCTAATGGTACGTCGGACATGAAATCTTAAAACTTCACATGGTTCGTGTAGGCCGTAATTCTATATTTTCTGCAGGAGCACTTTTCGGTCTCTCGAATGTTATATTACGTTAGGAGTTTACTAATGGTGGTGAACTATGATTGTGTGTATACTCTATGGGTCTAGATTCTGGCTCATTTATGTCATTTTCAATATTACTCGCATGGATTTGTGCTACGATTTTAGCTACTGTGCGATGCGATAAATCTCCTTTCTGCCTCTTACTTTCTTCTCCTGTCTTTACGAAATGATGCGATCGTTTCATCGTGACTGCAAAACGTCAAAATGACTACATTTTGAACGCCATGGTCCCTTATATATTTATGTCAGACCAGTCTATATATAGAGGGTTAACGTTTTCCCTTCCATTATTCATTTCACCCAGTCACTTCAAGCAGTAGAAAAAAATAGAAGAAAAGAAGCCGAGGAGTAAGTAAGGATGGAGAGGAGGAACACTCGCGAAAGTGAAGACATTCAACAAAAAACAGAGAGAGTGAACCAAAACTTCAGAAAAGAAGTCTATGGACTTTCCAAAGTGTTCCGAATTGGTTTGTAAACTTTTTACCAGCATAGAAAACTAATCTCATGGTTTCCATTTTTCAGGAAAAGAACCTACACTCACGCACTCACTCAAACACGTACATCATGGGCAAAAAAGGGATTTTGAGTTTTATTTGATGTTGGCAAAATAAATACTATTTCTTTTTGGAAGAACTGGGTGGCCCTGAAAAGGACCGTTGGGTGTTACCTTTTAATAAAATAACAAATTCAGGAACGGGACGTAATCCTCCTTAACTGTCTTACGACCTTGCCACGGCCATGGCCTACTTCTGGATTGGCTCCTGTTGATGATGATTAGAAATCACTTGGGGTGTTATCAAAGGCATGATAAAAAGGTTGAGTTGTTTGGCTCATTTAGGTTGTTTCTCTTGTGTTGTATTAAAGAAGTCTGATACATTTGTTTCAGACTCCCTAACTCTGCCAAAATGTCTAAGAGTACCGTCACCGTTTTACTTTCACTGTAATCCTTATCTCCTAGACCTTGTTTCTTCTCTGCTGCTTCTTCTTTATATCGCTTCCTTCTTGCTACTTCGTCTTCTTGTTTTTGCTGTTGAAGGAGAAAAGCTTATTCTGCTTCTTTCTGCTGATATAAATATTTCTCCAATTTTCTTTCTGTCTCTGTCAAAAATCCTCGACGTGTGGAAAGAAGAAGGTGGCGAAGGTACTGGTAGCGGAACAAATTATTGCCAAGAAGAAAGAAAATCTACTAAATCCCAACTAAAATCGGTCTCTTCTGGAAGTAAGACTGTCTCGACATTGGTAGCCGCTGATATGCCTTCGCTCTCGTCTCCACAGCTGGTGAACCCCAAGTCATATTCTTCTTAGTTTCTGTCATGTTTGAAAATTGCATTGCATTTTTCACTGCGCACAGACGCTAGCGCATATATCTAGGGAATGTGACGTCACAGGCAGATCTTTTCGGATTGGAAGACAGGGTCCGCCCCGTGACTGAATTTTGTAACGCGTGTTTGGATTGTTGAAAAAACTGGAACGGCTCTTACACTATAAAAAATAGAGGTTCACTTTCATTCCCGTTACCTGTTCTCGTCACAACATATGAACAAACTTAGAATGATCTACTCTTGTTTCGTCGATGCTGTTCCGTACGGACTTATCCATGTATGACGATCGGAGTATTTGGAAAAGAATAATCTATTTGGAGAGACGAGGCTGTTTGAAAAGGGTCCTCATCTACGGTCCTGAAGTCAGAAGCAAATTGAGGAAGCGAAGAAGACCTGTGCGTTGCCCTCTATGTTAACGGAATGATGTTATTAAAAAAAAACAAAGGCTCTTTTCAGGGCCACTCATATGCCTCGAATAGATTTCCTTCTTGCGTAAATATTTCTTAGTTGTAAAGTTATTTATGTAATATATTAATGTTCATCCATATATATATATGTATGCTTTATGTTGTATGTGTTATATATGTGTATGTCCCGAAAAACATTCGAGTTTTTCCCCCGATCTTTCGTCCGATTGAGGTCAGCCCCTTGCTACATTGTTACCACTTTTCAGTACCGTGACTTAACCTCATATATTCCATTGCTATTGTCCCTATATTAATGGTAAATCCCATTGTCCATAAACAGCTTTTTGACTGGATTGTCCAGTGTCCATATAAATCGTGTCCGTAATAGTGTCCGCGACCTTTTTGACTGAGATTTCCTTTGTCGGTAAACGGCCCCCATTAACTACTCGTGTCCATATATTTGTCCATAAACGTGTCCATACATTTGTATATACAAGTCTCCGTACATTAATCCATAGACATATCGATACATTTGTCTATAGACGTGTCGATAGATTTGGCAATATACGTATCCGTACATTTGTTCATAAACGTGCCCATACCTTTATATATCCATGTGTCCGTATATTTGTCCATAGACGTGTCACTAAATTCGTCCATACATGCGTCCAGACATTTGTCCATAAATGTGTCCATACATTGGTCAAAAGTCGTGTCCGTACATTTGTCGATAGACATGTCCATACATTTGTCCATAAACGTGTTCATACATTTGTTTATACAAGTGTCAATACATTTGTCCATGGGCGTGTCCACACATTTGTTTATACATGCGTCTGTACGTTGTTCCATAGACTTGTCCGTCCATTTATACTTACAGGTGTCTGTACATTTATCCATATAATTATCAATGCATGTGTCAGTAGATTTGCGAATGTGTCTGTCCATAAATGTATTCATACAAGTGTCTCTATATTTGTCAATTTAATTGTGCATACATTTGACCATGCATGTGTCCAATGATTAACAAATATCATTAAAACGCGTCTTCTGGCTAAGATCAAGGTGCATAAAATATGTCAAGCATGAATTAAATCAGAACTATTACGTGCATTCGTTATCACTAAGCAATTGGCATATTCATTTTCTGAATATATATTTAAACGTTACCCGATCCCTCTGGGAAAAACAGACTCCATTGGTGTCCATGTTGTAACTGCTAAAAGTTCGTCCTTCGGATACCACCATGAATCTAGCTGTAAATACCTACAATGTGTATATATATATATATATATATATATATATATATATATATATATATATATATATATATATATATATATATATATATATATATATATATATATATCATATGGCGAATAAAATTGCAGTGGATCCAACAGTGGATCACGTGTGTCAGGGATTGGTTAAAATAAATGCAATAAACTGACAACGATCAGTGCAGGACTAGCATCTATTTAGCCAAGCGCTTTCGACTCATAAGGAGTCTTTTTAAAGACAAATATAAAACACAGACAACACAAACAAATAAAATAGAAAAACAGTTATGTTTGCAAAACTTTGCATGACCGTTTCTACAGAAATTAAACCATTAAATGTATTATGTTTAAACTAGTTTATTTCATTTGGTGACTATCTAATTTTTGTGCGTTTAATTTTTTGTTATCTGATATTATTGTAGGCAGATCACCCACGTAGATGTCCGTTTTTTTCCTGTAAGCTGCTTGTACATATTTTCTTTTATAGTACGATTAACGCATTCGACAACACGTTTTTGTTTGTTATCAATGACATATATTTTACGTTGTTCTGTCTGAGAAACTACTCAGATTGCTTGTTTGAAAACTCTGATCCATGGTCGGTCCATATCATATTTGGTTTTCGCGTTGCAACAGCTATAATATCTTGTAACGCATTTGATACAGTAGCTCCAGTTTTATCATCAACAGGAACGTTAAACACATATTTACTAAAAAGGTCAATGATTGACAACACTTATATTTTGTTATCTTCGTTCTGTGCAATGTTTTGCATATCTGCGAGATCTATCGCCCAGATATCATTGAATGCGTTTGCAAGTACTGTTCGTCGAGGAAGCATTTGTTTTAGGTTTGTGTAGCTCATGAGCCAGAACGCTCTGCCTTCAACTGGTACTTAACGCAAGCTTCCCAGATATCCCAATTCAGAGTTTATATTTTACTCCAAGGATACCTTGAACAAGCTTTCGATATACTAGTGCTCGTATTCGGCTAGGTTTCATCTATCGTAATTCGTGAAGCTTTACATGATCGTAACTTAGTTTGGTGTCGACGTGATCACGGTAACAAATACCATGACGCATCGGAATTGCATCAACTGCATTCTAAGGTTCCTGTCCTGGTAACAGGATTATTATCGCCGTCGAGCTGCTGATCAAGTGAATTATATAGATATGTCCTGGAATTATCCAACTTCACTTTGGACTGTTAACGCTGGTAATAAGCAACTATAGTATTTTAGTCAAGGATCAGTTCTTTGTTCACATCTTCGCACTTATATTTCATTTATTTTTAGTCACTTACTAAAGACAACTTTATCGTCACACGTTTCAGAATGCTAGCTCTCTGGCTTTGCATTGCACATCCGCCACTGATTGTATTACCGGATTTATTTTGTTTAAGGACCACACACTTTCTATTACCACATACATTATATATAATTTAGAGATGTAATGTACTCTATTATGTTTGTTTATGACGTATTGTTTGATGCCATCACTCGGAGAAAGACCAAACCTGTCAGATTAGTTTGTTAGAGCTACCCAGTGAGTTCCAGATGCGTCATTAAAATCTTGGAGGTGAACATATTGTTTTATAGAGAAGTCCTTTTGCGAAAATAAACGTCCTACGAAAATGACACAAGCGTCGATAACACTAAACCGAGGCCCCTAACCGCGTTAGCGTATTTCATTCAGTTTCTCTTGATGCTTGTGTGTCAAATATTGTATGCGTCCTCGTTTACCGACTAGATTTTTACTGTTGTTCTTAACCCCTCTTGATGATGTGTGTATATTTGAATCCTTAGTATCTCAATAATAACGCTAGCCATTAAATCTTATGTGATTACTTTAGCTCGACAGCGACTGGATGCAATTTAGAAATATCTCCCCGTCCGTGATTGTGTCAAGCAACAACTGTAAGCAGGTCAGGAGTCTCAGGTGGAATTTGCAGAAGGTGCAGAACAGTTATTTAAACCAGTTATAAAGGATATCAAAGATCTTCTTTCCACGTGAGAACAAGTCGCTAAAGCAACTGGAAAAATCGCGAAAAGGACTAAACGAACACAAAAGAGTTTACTAGAGATTCCAGATGAAATAGCTGCTGCTCTATCACAATTACAAACATAAAAATACTTGATAATATTGACCAGCTTCGTTCTGAATTAGCCGATATCAATGATCTTGTACCAAAACCAGAACCAGAACGACAATCAGAACAAGTAAGATAGAAGACTAATCTAATTGATAAATTTACCGAAACGATTATTGCCGACATAAAAATTGACAGCGTGTAAAATTTATCTCCATTCGCTGTGCATAGCTTTGATAGTAGAGACACATTTTTGAAATCCGAATATCATGATTATTCTGTCGGTCGTGAAAGCTGGTATAACAGATATTTCGCATACACTACGATGTTGCTCAGGCCCGAAATAATGATATAAGATATATTGCATTTATCAAAGGAATATATAGCTATATTACACGGTTACAACAACAAAACAACAACAATTACAATAACAACCACAAAACAACCACAACCACAAAAGCAGCAACCACATGATCAACAACGACAAAAGCAACGTCAAAACAGTAAAAAAGGGTCAAAACAACAAGTGACGAAGAAGAAGAATGACACAATGCAAGTTTTACCTCAGGTGCCACTTTAAGTGGCATTGCCACTGCTGGTACATGTATCAGGGGAAATGGTCTTATTGTTCCATGCCCCAATAACGGCCTTGCCGATGTTGATAGACTAGAGATTCTAATTGGCGAAACACGAGACGACAATAATTCCCCATAAACTATTAACGAAACAGCTGTTATTTGTCAGATATTATTCACAAGCGTTGTCATGGACACGTATGTGTATCGGTCCCTCATCAATGAGATCGTTGCTTAGTACCGTGGTGATTAATGAATTGGATCAGTGACGAGAAAATAAGATGATTATACATAATTCTCAGCGCAGTCCTGTAATGGTCAGTGTCATAAATTCGCGATTACCAACATATAAAGCAATCTACGGGGATGGACTCTCTGATGTTGTTCAGGGTCTATTCAGAAGGTCAGCCCCTAAAGCTATACCGATTGCAAACTAACTGGGAATGAAAGCTAGTGACGTTGTTAGTGATAAAGATATTGGTGTTGTTGGTGATGTTGCTAGTACAGAATTCTCAATAATCAAGGTTAGACTAGCACGATTGATACGCAGACTGCGAGCTGTCCGACTTGAGACAGTAAAATTACCCAGACGCGAAGGTTTGCCTGTACATGTTTGCAAAAGTTACAAGCTGCAGTGGCGTTAAAACATTTACAATATTGACCACAATTTCACAGCGATTCCAGTTAGACGATCTTCTGGATCTATGTTAGGGTAATGGACCGAAAGCACGAGGAAACATTCGTGGTTGAGCTCGAAGAAAAATGCTTCTGCGTGTTGTGCTATTGGTGTCTTGATATCGTCGCCAACATACCACCTACTTAAAGTGGTAGTATTCTACATAAAGAGTCACACCCCAGCTAACGTTCAACGTTTCAGATTCTAGCTAGCGTGCGAGTGGTAGCATCAATTGAAAAAATATCATTGATGAGTATACAGTAAAACAAAAAGAATACAGTAGACGTATCGTAGTTACTGACATAATGTGCATTCTACACCTGCTGTAGTCACTGAAGCAGTAACTATAATCGGAGCATTATCAGCCACATATATATTATCACCAGTAATACGAATTGGTGTTGCCGTTATAACCGTTGATGCTAATATTCCTAATATCGTCACTAAAAAGATATCCACGAGTGCGACAGATAAATTACACGAATATACAATGTTGCTATCAGCGGCAACACAAGCACATGCCAAGTTATCATCGCTGATATCATCGGGTCTCCACTATGAATGTAATCAGATCAAGAATTCGAAGAAATGATTAAGATTTACTATGAAACAACTAGAAACAAACCACCTTGTCTAAAGACTAGGACTCTGTTATGGGCTCTGTCCCTGACAAAATAAAGGATTTAGATCTCTGAATTAAGTCACGAAGTAAATAATAATGTCACAATAGTTGCCAGAAAATATCATCCCTAATACAACACCACCAACAACCACGATGATATCAGCGAGCTCAACCAAGCCCTGACGTTAGCTTTCCAACGGCTATTCGAGACAAGGAAATAACACCAGGACAAATACGAGTATATTATAGCTGGCCAAATATTAGATCAAAGTTATTCGGTGGGTTGCAGGAAAATATTACATCGGTATTAACATATACAAAAAAACTTCTCAGCGACCCCGTTGGGGGAACACCAGACTGGAATGTTGTGAACATACCTACAGGCAGTTTCGAAATGAACAGATCAACAGTGAGTTCAAGCGCATAATCAAATCCATCACAGAAAAATAATCCAATATCACTATCATGTTACATATGCCAACGTTAACATCCGGTTTAGAAATCTCAACGCCAGATTATGCAGCAGATATATATCAGTCGCCGATCCGAACTGTGTTTGGATGGACGGAAGCACAACCTCCTGCACCTGCAGCGATATCACAACCTCAACTATATTATTACGTTTCAGATAAACGAGTATTGTATTGCCTTGCAGAGTATAGAAAATATGATCCATGGAAATAATTGGCTCGAACCGAAAAAAATAGTATTGACGGGTCTCCATTAGATCCTAAGAGATAATTTTCCTACGACTGATATTACAAGATCTCTAAAGCCGGTAAAAACTTTCTTTGATTATGTTGATAATAGAAAGCGGCGTCTTGACAAAATATATATTATCTCATTCGCCGAAGCTATTAAACCCGAACACACGCCTGTACGCAGCAAACTGCGTCCGGTATTTCAAAGTTACATACGAGAATATCCCAATAACGATCTAAAGCGTCAAATCATTGAAACGATGCAGCATCGAAAAATCTAAATCAAGTTGCATCCGACCTCAAATATATCAGTTATTTTATAAACAGTTATTGATACTTGCAATGAATTTATTCATCGTCCATATTCAAAGAAAACAACAACAATTAAGTAGTCATTTCTTAGACATTACCCGATCACTCAAACAGCATTCTAAACATTCATATTACCAGGATTAAACTCCGTCAGTGATAACATTGATGAATATGTTCCAGCGATAGTAGAGTCATGGATAAAAATATCCCCTCCTCCTAGTATTCTCAAACATAACAGTGGCGGTACGCACGTGTTATGGCCATTGTTTATAATCATTGATCAGATAAAATTGAACTGCAATCCGTTTATTGTAATTGTTTTATACCATCTCCGGATACAGCCTTTTTGTCGCACCTGATATTGCACCTGACTCTCCAGCTATATTGAACGTTCCTAACATAGGTAACATCTTTGGCAATAGTGTTCGTGGTAAAGTAGTTATCGTTAACTTTTTAACACTACAATTGTATATTCATTCTGCCTTTGAATACATCAAGTGTTATGTATCTCTCAGATGTTACAAGAGCATAAGCATAATATATGTTATCTGGAGCACCTGGAAATATTCCCAATGTCCATGCTACTTTGATGTCACCTGTTGATCCAATAGCTCGTTCGCTGAGCGTACTAACATCAAATTGAACTATTTGGTAAAGAGATCAAAATTCTTCGACATATATTTGAGATAAAATATCAGCTTCCTGATATTTCTGCATCGCCTCTATCAGATACATATAAACTTGAGATACGTTTCTATTAACATTATTTCCGAAGCTGCATTCGATCACTCGTTCAGGATATTGCTTAGAGTTTGTTCTAAGAAATATTCGCCTTATGTCAGCGTTATCAAAAATCGAGTTGGTCTGTAGTTGATTATTACGTTTGTTTGGTCGCTGAAACACGATAAATATATGACGCGGTAATTGCTCGCTTGGAACTGTTGTTATCCGCCATCTGTTATCAGCTGAATTTGGCACAGCTATTTGAAAACCTTTGTTCTGTTCAAAATATATATTTTGCTGTACGCGGCTAACATTGTCCCAAGTTCTATTAGTTTCGAGATGAATATGACTATTCGAGGAATCCAGAACGCCTATCATGAAATCACAAACTGGCAATCGGCAATACCAGCAGCTCTCACAAGACAGTCGTTTTTATCAGCTCGGTAAAGTATAAGAGTTTGTTTTATGCTACAAAAAACTTAATTGTAATCACTGCAAAATGTAAATAATGTACTTCACAGAGAACACGAGAAAAGAACTCCTTGAGATTTATATCAGTCATCTAAGAGATTCAATCTTGGAATAGCAGTATTCGGAATATGTATGTATGATGGAATTAACATTTGTACTTACCTTGAATTAAGGTAATGACGTTTGGACTTTGAAACTTTGATTTTGCTTTGGTGTTAAGACATTATATCACTGTACCTTACATTCGATAGAACATTTTAAAACGTTTAGTACATCCATACTATACTATAAGTTAATTTTACTTCTTTTATGATTTATGTTTGGGAAATAGATTTAGATTATCAGTACTTATTGGTATTGCTCTTTCTTGTCAGGTAGTTTAAACCCGTAGTAAGCAAAACTATTTACTGGGTTTTATTGTCAAATTTAGAATTACATTATTCAAATATATTTATCATCTTTTGTGTTAAAGTTTATTTTTCAGATTAGTGGGTTTTCATCATAATTAGTAATTATTTCATGTCTGCATTAATTGGAGCCTGCTCTGAGTTATATAACTGTTTCTTATTATGTTAAATCCGAAGTCCATTGGATATTTACAAGACGTGAACATCAACTAAATTAAAACAAAACATATCTGTCATCATTGTAAGACATTTTCTTGCGTGATCGGTCTGCTTTGCTTCTTTCATTTACATGCATCATCTAACTATGGTCTGCTTTACAGTGCTCCTTATATAATAAATGCAATGACATAACATTTTTTACATGATTACATCCGAGACACATTTCAGTAATCGGAAACAATGGACGGCAATATAAATTTATATATCGAACTAAAAAAAAAACAACTAGTAAGTATGTGATGGATCCCAGACAACATATTCCAATCTGGGATTTTATATTCATGTTATCGGTATAGCCTGACGACTGTCAGCATTAACAGCGCCTAATTGGTTCATGTTACTAGTATCATATTTAATATTTAACACAGTGTGCGAATATAAATCAAAGAACTTCTGTATTGTTAAAAACATACATTATATCCCGCACCTAGCTGGATTTTCACTCACTGAAAGTACCCACATAGTTTTAAGCTTGTTGTGCGATATGAAAAAAAGGATGGTGCATCCATATTTAGCACGGTAAGTCAGACATGACAATTTTGATCAGTTTGTCATGCAATAAAAATTAACGTTTTATTAGATAAGAAATGTGTAACCTGTAAGGAATGTTGGCGTTTTCTGCATACTTCTTCACTTGCAGCAATGTATCTTCATACGTCTTATTTTGTAGTGTATTGTAATAATAATAAGCACCTAAAATAAACATTAAATAGGAGTGAAAAAGAGCAAACAAAATCATCTGACAAACCGAAACGGTAGGGGAAATATACATCATTGTCCAGATAAATTCAGGCTGGTTACTACCGTGAGATTCGTCTTCAATCGGTTAATCTTTATATCTTTATATAATTTACAATGTGAAATAAAAAAAGTTAATTACTCAAATGACTGAATTCTTAAGATAAGTTTGTAACAGTTGAAGAGATGCTTTTATGTTCAACATGGCAGATGCAACATGACACAATATACACTTAATTAATTCCAGCTTTGATGTAGATAATTGTAAAGCTCGTGCAGTACTGCTCCACAGTCACTAAAGAAAGATTATTTACCCGACATACACGCAGCTGAAGTTACACAACAAATTCATAAGACCTTTTGGAAAAAACAAACAGAATCATCCAAACACAGTACATATTAAAATGGGGAGAAAACTTTCAAAACCTCCTTGTTACAGGTACAGTCCACAATACCGCGTTCTGCATACATAGTCTTACAACGTAGAAGATACAAAAGTGACCACTATTATAGAATCACAATCACTAATGCAACCTAGTTTGTTGTGCCTTCTTGGCTACTGGGTGTTCATTTTACAGATATAATATTAAATATATAGGAAATGTAGCAGTTTTTTTTTCTTCAAAACTGACCCGATCTGAAAATAGTGTTCCATTTCATTTCCAAATCCAAACACAAACACGTGTGACCAACATGTCAGTACCTTCTAGAGTGTTAAACTGTTATGCTATAATAGTGGTAATTTCCACTGGAAGTGTTAAACATTTCTGATATGGTTGTGGTCATTTATGTAAGTGTTAAAATGTTATGCTATAATGAATGTCAGTTACTCTGAAAATGTTAAAATGAAATTCTATGATTAGGCACTTCCGCTGAAACTGTTAAACGTTTATGCTACCATGGTGGTCAGTTCTTCCGAAGGTGTTGCAGTTTCAAAGCTATTATGATGGGCAATTCCCAGGAAAGTATTAATTTGTAGTACTATGACAATAACTAATACGTCTTTGGAACTTGACGTTATCTTGTAATGGTGTAACAGATTCCTCCAGCTGATTCGGCGGTGTGACGATAGTTAGTGAAAGATCGCAGCGAGTAGTGTCATTAAGCCGATTTAGGCTTTATATTGCTTATATTACTACCTTTCCGTGTTATTTGCCTCTATACTCCATTACGTTTGCCCACAAGCCATGTAGTATGTGCGACCAGTGGACTATTAACATTAATAATCCACAAAAGTGAAGTGCTCCAATACAGTGACGCAGCGCAGTAACCTGCAAAACCGCTTATTAAACAACAACAGCAGACATTTTACTCGACTTTTATTTTCTGTAAATAATGTGCTTCTTTATTTGCTTCTTTACTTGTTCTATGAGTTGTTAGTGATTTTACTTTTCCGCCAACATCGCCTCGAAAAAGGCCATGCGATTTAATTATCCTCGATAGCTGCATGATAGAGTTTAGTAATCGTGTTGAGACTACTTTGTGCCACTTCAAGCAGTTCTGAATATACACGTATTAGTACATGTAATCGCATCGCATTTAATTTGCTAGCAGAACCAGAGACATTATCGATGTAGTCCCTACAATAATTCCGATATATGTATTTACGATGATTACATTGGTTGCTACTCACATGAATCCGTTGTGGGCTTTATTTAAAATATTGTGGCCAATATTTCGTTTAGAGGGTCAGCGTTTTATGCTTGGACTGGTGATTTGACAACTAGTACCTCAAGATGGGACAGAATATCAATGTAACCACCATAAGGCAATTTAGGTTTATAATAAATAAATTCTAAGCATTTTTGTACCGGCCAACTGACCAATCTCATTGCATCGAGCGAGTTAGATACATGAAAATGAATCGTCTCCTAAAACTCTACTCTTTTAAGAATGCATGAATGGTATCATAACTACAATATACATCATTTTGCAGCTTGCATCAATTATACATGAAACAGACGTTATAGTATCCATGTCATAACGGATTTATCTAGAGTCGGCATCTTGGCTTTTTGACTGCCTTTAATGCAAAATAAGAAAAACTCGATCGATAGAAAAAAAAACCTTCTCCTTCTTGAATGCGTGTTCTAACGACTGATGCGGAATGAAATCCAAGAGATAATGCCTGACTGTTTTCATCTAAGTCTTCTAAGTTATTAAAGAAGCCCAATACGCTTCGAAGTATAAAGGTTCTCTCATCCGTTTTAGAGGCCATGTGTAATTTATGTGACTTGAGTACTAGATACAACAAAACGCGACATGATTAATGTTTATTCCAGGCCGATAAATCAGCCCCTAACCACTGATGATATTGATTTTGATATTTGTTAGGGGCTACTATTATCTATTCATTAAAAGCTGCAATTATTTGCAGCCAAAGCTGCACGCATCACTGTATATTTTGCACACTTACCGGTAATTTCTCCTGGCTGTGGAGTTACTGTCGGCTGAAGGGTTCTTTTGTTGACATATAAATTATTTTTTCCGGAACAAATCCTCTCTTTATTGACTTGTAAATCCACGTGGAATATCACAGTCATCTGTCCTGTGGCAATTTTGAATTTCGCACTAGATATGTCTGTTACCAATTATCGAGTTGTGTCTAAGTATATAGAACTCGGGTTTGTTCCGGAAAGATTTCATGCAGCACAATTGCACATTTTAATGAACAGGTGACATGATGCCCACATATCGTCCATTAGTATCCACACATATGTCTCTCTCTGTGTGTGTGTGTGTGTGTGTGTGTGTGTGTGTGTGTGTGTGTGTGTGTGTGTGTGTGTCGGGGTGATTTATCTGACTACGTTTTTTGTGCCCAAGTGTGCAACGTTGAATTCAATGCATTTTCCAATCATAACATACAAATGCCAATATAGTGACACGTTTTAAAAGTGTCTTATGGAAACTATTTTCCTCCGTCCTTCAATGGTGTTGTGATTACGACCAGACATAACACTGGATGCCATGTTTGTTGTTTGTAATACACATATATAGTTTTAAATGATGTATATTTTCGTATCCAGTCAATATTTCAGTCACAAAGTGATGCATCAAATATTCACCACATTATTACGATGTAAATACAAGTGAGATAGTACACAACTGTCTGAAATGCAACTACAATTATATGATCAAAAACTAAAAATCACCAATTCAACGATCAGACTCTATTAGCTTACGTGTATAAGATTGACCTTCCTCTCATAAAATAAATAGTTTTGTCCGTGTAGCAGTGAAATGCCTCTCATAAACTCTCCTATAAATGTGGAGGACAATTTGTCATAGATACTGCACACACGTCCAACCCAGAAACCCTTAAAACTTTTAATCCAGTGCAGTTTATATCGTCCTATATAGGAAACTATACAACTGCAGACTTTTTTTTAAATATTGTGAAATATGGACTTTCTCTCTTCTATTGAAGCTATTGCATTGCACAGATAGTTATCCCAACATCTGCATAACAGCGGTTAATTTGACCATGTTTGAATTTTTGTGTGATCCCATTTGATGGTTTGTACTTACAAATAAAGTAACTTTATACTCTGCATAGAAGGTACAACACTTTAACCATAGTGGTCACCTTTTCTCTTCTAGGTATAACCAGGGTAACAAAATATGAGACTTATTTTTCCAAACGTGTTGTTGCAACGGTACACACAATTAACGAGCATTCAGAAATACGTGTACATACATGTCTAGTTACATACCGTTGTCGGTCCAGTAGCCGAGGTAATTTAAGCTCACATCGCTTTTTTGATGTTCGATCCTTGAATTATCTGTGTCATAAAACTGCCGTAGGATGCTGCCCCAAGTGTTAAATGCCTATTTGCAGAAAAAACTCAATAATTTAATGTGCTCATGCATTATTAATGTGTTCTTTACTTTCAGATGCAGCAAGACCGCAACAAATAACGTTACAGATAAATGCATTATAAGTACAGTAATTTCGACGTTGTCTTCTTCTTCTTCTTTCCTAGTTGTCATAATCCTTCTCATCAATATGAGTTTCTTCTTCATTAGTA
Organism: Sinohyriopsis cumingii; assembly: GCA_028554795.2. Classification (NCBI taxonomy): domain Eukaryota; kingdom Metazoa; phylum Mollusca; class Bivalvia; order Unionida; family Unionidae; genus Sinohyriopsis; species Sinohyriopsis cumingii. The sequence continues at coordinate 46,747,000 of CM068839.1, forward strand.
TTTACATTAGCAGCAGAGAGGGTGAACAGACCACTTAAGGGAGTGGTCATCCTTGTGTTTTACCAAAAAAAAATAGTGACCACTCATAGAGGTCAATTACCACGTCTACGATTATTGTTTGTCCCAAACAGAATTGTAGACGAACCCTCTCTGCTGCTATCAATCTTGGGAATCATCATCTGAATCATGGGAATCTTCATCTGTTTCATCTTCATCTGAATCTTCGGAATTTGTTCTATGTTTCAAGTAATATTCAAGTTCTGATGGTGGTTTTTCTATTTTTGGATTTATGTTCTTTCTTTTTCTGTAATAGTTCATCAAACTTCGATATCGATCTCCACCGCAATTTTTGCAAATCTGATATAATCCTCTAACGCCGTTGTTACATCCAACACAACTTCGTGGACCAGCATGAAGGTTTTTCTTTATAAGATAATTATGTTTCTTGCAATATTCTCCACGGCACCTTTTGTTGCATTTATCTGTTGTTCCTTGACGTAGCCACGCACAGTTGTTCATTATCTGTTTAATTCAATTTAATTTTATCATCACCCCCCTCTGCTGTTCCTCTTTTGCTGATATTAATTAAATTATTATGTTATAATAAAATGATACATCCAGAATCTCATACTGCAAGAACAGCACGAGAACGATTAGAAACAATTAAAAAATTTCTTCCTGTCAGAGACTCATTTAGAAAAAATCTGCAAGCGCAGCAAGAAGCAAAAGTTGAGTTTGAAGAAGACACTAAAAAACTATTTAAACCCGTTACTGCAGCTACTGAACAAGTTACAACTGTCATCAAAGAAGATCTTCTTCCGGTATCAAAACAAACTGCGGCGCAGGCTGAAAAAATAGCAAGAAGAACTAAACAGGCAAAGAAGATTTTACGAGATCTTCCACCTGGGATAGCCAGGGAAATAGCTGCGGCTCAACCTCCACCTGTTGGTGAGGAAATACTTGAAGGTATTGGAGAACTTCGTACTGAAGTCGCCGATGTGAGAGAAAAACTTGTATCTAAATCCAAATCAGGAGGAGAGAGCTTAAAATTAAATGCAAGATTTAACGAAGGAGTTGTTGAGGAAATTAGAAATATTGAAAGAGAGAAATTACCTGAGATGATATCAAAAAATATATCTAATAAATCTAATTTTTTAAAACCCTCTCATGAAAATACAAGTGATGATAATTTCATTAAATGGATATATCGCGTATATTACAATAAAAAACAAGCTAGAGGTCAAGAATTTAAAAGATTTAATGAAGAAGTAAATAGACTTAGAGGGAGACGGGAACAACTAGGACAAGGAGAGTTCTCCCAGTATCAGCTTCCTCCACCTCTGCAACAAATAGAACAACAGCAATCTTCTTCGCCGCAGCAAAGGTTGAGGTCGGAACTTAAAAGGGCTAAAGAGTCACTTAAAAAATCACCCTCCTCGAAGAAAATTTCTTCACCTTTACATAAAATTTCTGCACCGGATGTAACATTTACACCGACAGATTCACCACATGGATTTCGAGAAGGTGACTCACCCCCGGCCACCACTGAAGTACTTACTCCGGTAATGCAACCACCAGTATTTAAAACACCTCAAGATGAACCTAAAACAGGACATGGTTTATGTCCTGATAATATCATCAATGACGTGTCACGGTTAGAAGTTCTCATAGGAGGAAAACGTGCCGGAAATAATTCACCAGAAATAACCAATGAAGCAGCTGATATTTGTCGGCGACTATTTCAAGGTGGCATCATGGATATCGGCGTTTACCGAGAACTTATTGATGAGCTCGTTGATGACTAGTTGTTAGATAAATGGTAAATAAAATAAGATGATTGTGCATGATAATCATCGTAAACCCACACAGGTTAGAGCGGTAAACTCACGATTACCAATCTATAGTGTTATTTACGGAAATGGACTTGGTGATGTCATTCAGGGATTATTTACAAGGATAGCTCCAAAAGTAGCACCTGTTGCAAAACAATTATCGATGAAGGCTATTGATATTGTTCGTGATAAAGCTCCTGGAGCAATTGTCAATGTTGCTGGTAAGGCGTTCTCGGCGATCAAGGAAAGACTAGCACGATTATTGCGACGAAAACAACAACCACCGGTGAAACTGGCAAGTACTGAGGTGATGCCCGCAGACGTAAGTAAAATAATAAATCAGGCTGCAAATCAAAAACTAGCGGCGATATCTGAAGAAGCAGAAAAAAATATAACAGCAAATTTAATAGCAGGAAGCGGTCTTCGTCGACGATGATCATCATTTGGAAAAATGGTAACTATAATAAAAATGTTCAGGCGCGAATCAGACCCAGTATTTGATATGGAGGCACCTGTACTTAAGTAGGAGTCGGTACGTGATTATCAATTTTATTCTTATGACGCAAGACTACCAAATCAGCGGGGGAGAATCGAATTACAGGTTCATGATACAAGTAGATATTTCTTGCCCGCTGAAGCGTTTATTGAAGTAGAAGGTATACTTGTGACGAATGTTGCAGCTGATACGGCATATGGTGCCAATCTGCGTGTTGGTTTTGTCAACAACGGGATTATGGCACTGTTTGATAGCGCCACATACATGATTGATGGAAAAAATATTGAATCAATTCAGAAGGATGTTGATGTTGCTACAACAATAATTGGTCTGGCGAGATATTCTGACGACTTTACAAGATCAGCTGGTCCAAAAATGATGTTCGCTAAAGATATCACCGACAACGCTAACCATAATCAGTATATCAAGGTACTCACACCAAGGGCTACTGCAGTTGATCCACAGGCAGAAGCTGCCAACCCAGACCGTGAAGGTAGACCAGCTGCTGAATTTGAAATCATAAAAGATATTGCCCCGACTTACAACTTAGGGTTTGCAGCACGCCGGGCGGCGCTGTCGGGAGATAATAGAAATTTTTCGTGTGCAATTCCATTATCTCACATCTTTGGATTCTGCAGAAATGTTAGAAAAGTCATCTTTGGAGCTAAACACACAATTGTGCTCGTAAGAAAAGGTGATGATAATGATGCAATCTGGCGAGGTGCTGGTGTTGCTGATGCTGGTAAAGTAAATATATCAAAACTTTCACTATGGATGCCAGTAATAACTCCATCTATTACTGAGGAACAAAAATTACTATCTTTTATGGATCAAGGCGGTAAATCATTGCTATCATGGTTAACAGTAACCACAGATGCTGCTCAAAGCAATATTAATGGTTTATTTACATGGCATATAGCATCACAACAGGGTTTTTCTGCACCACGACATATTTTTATTGCACTGCAAAATATTGACCGGATAAATGATCAACAACGTTCACATATGATATTTGATAACCTTGGAGTTAATGAAGTTTCCTTACGGATAAATGGACATCAAGAACCAATAGAAAATATACAACTAAATTTTGATCAAAATCATGTAGCGCGCATATCATCGTTTAATGTCATTCATGGGACGTGATCAAAATATAGATACCGGTTTGCAAATATCACAACTAGATTTTACAGGTCTATATCCGATTTATTATTTTTCACTAGAACATCTTGATTTATCCAAACAATCTGTTGTTGATATACACTTTCGAGCTCATGTTACTAACCCACCAGGTGCTGGTGCCTTTTACAGAGCGATCGCGGTCATACTTAGCGACAAAGCCATGTTACTTGAAGGTGGCAGTGGTCGAATGAGGGTCGTTGATGCACCGGTGGAAAATATTTAATCGTGTTATTTAGAAAAATATTATTTATATAAAAATGTCGTATGCTCATGTTAATGTTACTCTGACCCCCGGTCAGGTAAAAAAGCTTCAATCAAAAACCGCCAATAAATGCGGAACTAAAATATCACTAAAACGAGATCATATTAGTGGTGGTCCAAACAAATTATCGTTGACAAATAATCAGATTAAACATTTCAATAAAGCTCTAGAATCAAAAACTGGAGTTCAATTCCATCTCTCCCCGAGCGCTATCAAAGACATGGTTAAAACAGGTGGTATATTTCCACTACTTGCGGCCATTCCGGCATTAATAGCTGCAGCTGCTCCAGCCGTAGCAAAAGCGGCCGCGTTAGGTGCTGTTGGAACAGCCGCTGGAATGGCACTAAAGAAAGCAACAGGGCAAGGATACAAAAAAAAGGGGCGCGGCTTAAGATTGCCAGGATCTCGTTGGGGGAGCGGCCTAAGGCTTCCAGGATCATTTCGTTAGACGTTCCAGCATCAAATTTTGATTTACTTGATGCCGCTAAAAAATTAAAAATATCTGCCTTTAGAGGTGTTTTTATGCGAGATCAATTACCAAAACAACCAAACAAACTCGAAACAGGTATTATTAATCTAGACTCGACTTCAGGACCCGGTACTCATTGGGTATCATACGCGGTTGATCCACGTGGAATTGTTTATTTTGATTCGTACGGGTTAGCTCCACCTGTTGAATTTATCAAGTATGTCGCACCACTCCACGCAACAACCAGAGGTTATAAAGTTTGGTATTCAACGCTACCCACACAAACAATGACAGATCCGCCAATATGCGGCCGTGAAGTAATTAATGTACTCGACGCTATATCAAAATCATCCAGGCCGCCACATAAAGTCGTGCACGATTATACAAGCAACCGATTTGTTGCGCGTAAAGCATTTTAAACAACGGATCTTATTATAATGGTTGACATCTACGGAAGATCTTCTACTAGTAAGAAAATAAAATCCGACGTTGATCTGTCAAAGTATGCGACTAAGGATGACCTTGCTGATGTCATGAACCTGGCTGGAGTTGACCCAGATGAAGTTGTTATTTTTCAAGATCGATATGGTAAACTAAAAACCAGCAATATCAAATGGAATGATATAGTCCGGCGAGTAATTGGTGCAGTTACAGATAATATTCCCGTGTTTACTGACGGTGGTAGAATCAGAGATTCAAGTATGTCACTTAAAACCATCAGAGATGAAATTGCAAAAAGTGTTGCTAATCGTGTAAGAAACACCGGTGACACAATGACAGGTGAACTTAGCATGAACGGGAACAAAATAGTAGCTGTAACAGCTCCAAAATCTGACAACGACGTCGCAAACAAACTATACGTCGACGACGTAGACAGTAAACTATCCACGCTGCGGGCCGAATATGATGTTCACGTAACCGGTTTTATAAGGCTTCGAAGAAATTTTCAAAAAATCGATGATGCCATAAATAAGTTCTTTGGAGCTCCTTCCGTCATTGACATGAAACTCGTTGATATCAAAACTGACCTAGACACGATCAAACAAACACAGCAAGACATCGTAGCGGGAATTCCTGAGATTGTCAACAAAATAAATTTGATTAAAATTCCAGCTGCAATAACTCCCGGGCATATTACAAACATCGTATGCACGGTATCATCGGGATTTGCAACATGGTCGCAGCAAAATAATACTATCAAATATACCGCAACAGTCACTGGCGTGTACAGGCTGTCCGTGTTCAGTGCTGCAAAATTTGAAATATTTACAACGTTTCCATGGCGTCATTCCACAGACAGGTTTTCCGGGGTTGTATCTGTTGTATTAAATAGCGGAACCAAAGAAATATTTATTCTGGAAGCAGATGATAAGAAATTAACCGCAACATCCTTCTGGTGGTGTTTGGAATTTGTAGCTGAAACATCTCAATTGGTTACTGCATAAAAATATATATGGACGGTGCACAATACAGATACAATCAAGCACGTGAATGGCAGGCGGCGCTAAAAGATCAAGTTGATCAATATACAGTAAAAGTAAAAGAATATCGACGACGATTGGTTATCGTTGATGTGATTGTTTATTCAGTATCCGCTGTTGTTGCTGGAACCGGTGTAATATTATCAGCGTTGACAACGATGGCACCAGTAGCTGTAACTATTTGTATTTCAGCAGCAACAACTATTGTAGGTGTGCTTAATATCATCACAAAAAAAAATATGTACTTGTACGAACGAAAAGTTATCCGATTACAAAATAAAATTAGATACAGCGACGGTAGCATACTCGAAATTATCCTCGTTGTTATCAGCGAGTCTCAGTGATGGAATTATATCTGATTTCGAATTTTCAATGATAACCAAAATATACGACGAAGGTATCGGTATTAAAGATACAAGTATCAATAATGACAGAATTACTCCAGCAGATCGTGACCAACACAACTCCGCCAAAGATAACGATGATCTCGGTAAGTTCAATTAATCCTGAATTTAGTGTTAATTTTCCTACTGCAATTCCAGTAAAAGAAATAGCACTAGCACAATTACGAGTATATTACAGCTGGCAAAATATCAGATCAAAATCATTTAATGGTACACCAGCAAATAATTCGCTCGTATTTGCTAACAAGAACAAACCCGATGGAACACCTGACTGGGTTGTTGTTGGAATACCAACTGGCAGTTATGAGATTGAAGAGATCAGTGAGGAATTTGCGCGTAGAATAAAATCAATAACAGGAAAAGAATCAAAAATATCAATTAATGTTCATGAACCCACCCTGTCCTCGACGATTGAAATAAACTCGCCTGATTATGCCGTTGATATTTATAAATCTTCAATCAGATCAGTGCTAGGATGGCCTGAAATTCCCAGGGTGTATGAAGGACCACCAGAACCGAAAAAGTCTGATTATGTCACGGATAGGCAATCATATCATGAAATTAATCCATCACACGGGGAAAAACTACGTATTTTTAAAAATAAATTAATGTTTAGCCATTTTATCTTTCACGACGATATTGAGGCATGGATTTTTGTAAGTCGGGAGGGGGAAACAGGACATGTTTTTGGTCTTCATCGAAATGATATTATTAAATATTTTCAGGAAATCAATCAAGAATGTAAAAAACAACTAGATCAACTGAATCAATATTTTAACGAACATATGTTTGACATATCAGCGTCATCGCGTGAAAAAATCATCACGCGTGTGGAAATATTAAATCAGCTTATATCAGATATGGAATATTTTAATAACCGAATAGTTCAAGCGATGGTTAGTTTAGAATCATTTAAAAAATTTGATGCATATAAATGGTTAGAAAAATATAAATTAACAGAAGCCGATGTACCAAATTTTAAATTTCCCGGGTATAGTGTAACTGAGTTAAGAAAATCTGTCAGTGATGTCATTGATGAATTTTTTCCTAAAATACTCCATGCATGGAGAAAACTGCCACCACCTTCAACCGTTCTCAGATATGATAATGATCCACATGGCGGCGGGAGACACGTATCTCCGGGGATCGTTAATATAACACCGACGGTCGCGGTCAATCTGGTTTGTGACGTAATCGATGGCAGCTATCAAATAGATATCGGAAGATCAAATCAAGCTCAACAAGGATACATCCTGTACACGTTCACACCACAAGTTCCCCCTGGAAGTTTAATCGTGCAAGAACCAACTAATCCTGTGTATTTACGGTGTCACAATAATATGTTAACACGAATCAATTTTAAACTCACAGACCACCTTAATCGCTTAATTGACATACGTGAAGAAGAGCTTGTAATAAATCTGCATGTAAAGTCGTAAGACTTTTGTCCTAAGGATTTCTGTCCTAAGGACTTTTGTCGTAGATCTTCATGTAATGGAGGGTTTTTACACGCGAGGATTTCTTAACAGTTAGAAGAACATTTGTAACAGAGATCAGACTCAAATTCGATCAACTTAAAAAAATAAATAAAAAAATATTTTATTATTACTGGCACAAATTTGTGTTTGGTACAAATTAATCGGCCCAGGCAACTAAAAAAGCTGGTCGATGAAAGTAAAAATTAAAATTTCTATCACAAAAAAAAATAGGATTTATTAATTTTCCTGATTTTTACTGAAATTGTACAAATTACTTGATTTTGACTACCAACTACCCCGTCAGAAACATAAAAATGCACGAATTACTTGATTTTGACAACCAACTACCCCGTCAGAAACATAAAAATGCACGAATTACTTGATTTTGACTACCAACTACCCCGTCAGAAATAAGAAATTCTAACCTTGTCAAATTGTTCCTAATAAATTTTATTTATTATAACTTATTTTTATTTATTAATAATATTATTTTTACTGAGATTTTTTTTTTTTTTTTACTAAAATACAACGAAATTGCTCAATTTTCCTGATTTTGACTACCAACTACCCCGTCAGAAATCAAGTAATTCGTGCATTTTTCTTTGATTTTGACTACCAACTACCCCGTCAGAATCAAGTAATTCGTGCATTTTTCTTGATTTTAGTAAAAAAAAAAAATAAATCCTCAGTAAAATAATATTATTAATAAATAAAATTAATTTATAATAAATAAAATTTATTAGGAACAATTTGACAAAGTTAGAACTTTCTTGATTTTGACTACCAATACACGTGGTCAGCGTTGACATGGACCCCAGTTACCAAAACTTTCATTTTCATTATCACCAGTAACGAAGTTACCCTGGATCGTTTCACCAGTAACGAGGTTACTCTGGATCGTTTCACCAGTAACGAAGTTACTTTGGATCGTTTCACCAGTAACGAAGTTACTCTCTGACATAATTTTTCTTAATAGTCTTATGCGAGTACTAATCGTTTTCTTTGCCTCATACTCGTGGGATAATAACGACTTAATTCTTTCTACGGCGGCAGAGAGGGGAACGAACTCCTTCACATGATCATCTTCTACGGTAGCTAGCGACCGAAACATTGCCGCCTGAATCCGTTTCATGAGCCTGTATTCAGATGATAGTGTGTGTGTCCCCTGGGTTTTACGTTCTTGTAAAATCTCAAAGTCAGAAACTATTTTTTCAGGATTAAGTTCATCAGATATATTAATTCCATCTTTTTTTAATTTTTTAATAGCAACAATTACATCATTGATATTTTCATGGTTTATTATATAATATATGAATCTTTAAAATAAAAAAAAATATCCCTAGAACACCTATCGAGTGTTTAGCGAGTTCGTCGGGATGTTTCAGGGACAGCACAAACATATAACTTAACTAAGGACAGTACAAACATGTACGCTCAGCAAAAACCCACCCATAATAATTAATCCAGTGGGTGATACGAAAAATATGTATCAACCACAAGTCAATATTGTGGTTGGGATTTTGCTGAGCGGGGGGGGGGGGGGTTTGCGGTTCCCCCCACTATTATAAAAATCGCAATTATGCGTACACCACCGACAAATTGTCAGCCATGGGGGTTTGATCCTGGACCGCGAGCGTCACAGTCCAATACCATACTGATTGAGCTATCAAACCTTGTTACGAACATATGTTTTGGAAGTTAATATATAGTTAGCTATATAGCTAAGGAACCAATATTTACACTAAACAGCGGTTTCTGAATCATAACAGTTTCTGTATTTATAACAGTTTCTGAATAATAACAGTTTCTGAATAATAACAGTTTCTGTATTTATAACAGTTTCTGAATAATAACAGTTTCTGTATTTATAAACAGTTTCTGAATAATAACAGTTTCTGAATAATAACAGTTTCTGAATAATAACAGCGTTTTTCCTAAGCAGACTGAGAATCAATAACAACAGTTTCTGTATTTATAACAGCGGTTTTCCTAAGCAGACTGAGAATCAATAATAACAGTGGCATGAACACACCCGCAGGTCGATTACCATGACAACGGTTTCTGTTCTACACACAGCTTCCTACGGATCAATAACATTGTCATGATCTCTCGTAATGTTGTATGATGGGGAAATATTTAAAAAACATAAATAATACTTCTACGAGTAATTAATTACGATGTAATTAATTACGATGTAATTAGTTAAACTGACTAATTACGATCATAAAAAATCAAAAATCTACGAAGAAAACTATATATTACAAAGTAATCTCCCTTTTATATAATCAAAATTCAGTAGTGTATGGAGGACCTACTGTGACATAAATTAAAAAAATTAATTCAATGTGGTGATGATAGTTATTGATATTGAAAGGTAATTTTCTGTTTATATTTTTTCGATAAAGCGGTTTTATGTATATTTTCTGCCACCCTTTGTACTGATTGCGGGTGAATATCAAAATATTTCGCAGCAGAAGATATTGAACGCAATTTTATTTCTTCACCAGTTTCTATGTTTGTGGAAATTACCGCCCTCTTTCCGATTGTCTTACATCTTCCTGTATTTCCACGTGTATTATTCTCGCTGTGAGAGATAGCTTGTAAATTGGATAAATTATTGTTTTGAGTATCCCCGTCAATATGATCAATAACAAGACCGTCTTTGATCACTCCGAAGAAACATTCATACGTAAATCTATGACATAGATAATGTTTCTCCCCCCCCCCCCGCATGTGAACATTAGATAACCAACATTAGTAATATAACCAACTTGTCTCTTCAACTTGCAGTGTCTGATGATACCATTAATATTTGATTCATAGTTTGTTATGACAGGATGTGGGACAAATATATTTTGCTCCATTATAATAATATTATGCGTTTAAATCATTGTTTGTCTGAAATCTTGATATATAATCCCTCACGGATTTTATAGCGTTTTCACCGCTATTATTTTTTTTTGTCATAATATCTTTTAAGTTCTCTGAACCGTTTTCCGCCGCACTTCCCACATAATTCTGTTTTTCCTCGCACTCCAATACCACACCGTAGACATGGTATTGGTCCTAGGCTTCCTCGTCGTATGTTTTGTGAGTGCATCCAACAAAATTCCTTTCTACAGGATTTGTTGCATCGATTTACTGAGCCGATCATCAACCATCTGCATTGGGACATTGTATATATATATAATTTTCTTTATTTAAATATTTGTTTTAATTATATGAACGAGTTTGAGAGATTATCCCAAACTAGGCCTGTTAAATATAAATTCAACCTTGACAGATTATCTTCTGACTTGCCAGTACGAGATCTGGTTGATCCGAAAAATAAAAGTTTGATCTCGAAAATTCACGACGCCAAGAAAGAATTTTACACAGATGGTGCATCTCATACATGGTCAACGTTCAAGATCATACGCACTGACGGAGTCAAGGACGCTGTCACGGACGCCACAATGAACGACAAGCGAGCGGCAACTATCATTAACTACATCGCTGAATACGAGGGCAATCAAAAATATTTCTTCAGAGTAAAATTTATTGTATTAACAGAAACAGGTAGTTGGATTATCCGTGACAAATATGATCCTGTCCTTGGCAATAATAAAACTATCATATTAAGTAAAAATTCCAGACCGGGTCTACTGACGGGTATTGACAGACCGTATTATGAACGAGCGTATCCTGTAACGGCGGTTATTTATGGAATTTATGAGGTAAATAAAAAACCCAACGTTGATAAACTAGCGCCGATGAAATTTTCAAGGTTAAATTGTGTGGCTGAACGAGTAATAGAACACTTTACAAACGTGATGCGTGGAAATGGATTAACCGATTTAAGGCGTGAAAAAATAAACTCGTGGGCTGATTCGGTTAAGGATACCGGTGCTACAATAAAAGATGTTGCTGAGTTAGGAAAAATATTGAAATTTCCAATAACTGTGGCGACAATAACGGGAGAAGTACTGTACCAGTCGAAATATAAATCGAAGGGAGCTCCAATAAATATTATCGATCATAACGCGCACGCATGGACTAACGCAGTAACAATATTTCCACGTGATCGAACTGTTAGATTTTACTCCCCAGATAATTCTGGGGCAGATAATTCTGCGGCAGATAGTATGTTTGATTTTATCAACGAAATAAGTAAAACCGATCCTGTATCGGTATGGTTATTTAAAAGTAATGAGGAGGGTGAATTTGATCAGTTTGTCAAACCGAATGGTGAAATATATCGCACAGAATCCCTCCATGACGAGATGAAAAATCTTGCGACGTTTTTACAGTGCAAGCACGCGGAAAATACTGACAAATTACTAACTAATTGTTTTACCGTTCCATCTGTTGCGGCTCATTTCGCCAGAGAACGAAATTCATGGAAACCAACACGATTTGATTTACTCGAGGACGTACGCGCAAGTTGCGTCGAATATGGACATGGCGGATTATGGAATACCAAATACAATTACAATGATGTTATTTCGGTTGATATGGTTGCATGTTATCCAGGAAGTTTTCTGGGATACGGAGATTGTTCTGTGTACTTTGAAAGATTTGGTCACCCAACAAACGAGATGACGCGAGTGGCAATTAATGGACCATTACCTGATTTTGATCTGACTGGATTCGCCTGTATTGAATCGTTCGAGTTTAACGAAAATCTTCACAAGATTTGTTATGTTTGGTTTGGCAGACATTTTTGTGAAAAACGTTGGGCACCTATAGTTTTGTTGCGATATATGCTAGATTGTATGATACTGACATCGTTGGTGGTCAGTGAGGCAATTATATCATATCATGCACAGACCAAAGTTTGGTTGCCCATGTCAGATTCTGAAGTTATCAGCGAGTTTAAGGATGATGTTCCTAATAAACTCAAAACCGCAAAAGATCTCGGTAGAAAAATTATAGGAAAATTTACTCAAGGTGGTGCATATGATTATAAAAGACATCACGCACGATTAATTCTAGATGATGCCGAGTACGATTTTATAATCGCTGATACAACGGCGAAAAATACATTTGTAAATCGAGAGAGTGTTTATTTATCCGACGGAACAAAATTAGGTACGATCGTTAGTTACATAAATGACGTATCCCCGCAATATACTCATCTAAGATCTTCCATGTTGGCTTATGTTTCTATAAATTTATTATCGATGATTAATAGATTTCCTGAGACCGCAGTCAGAGTCGCAACGGACTCGTTTTATATTTCAAGTAAATATTTAGAACCTGTTAAGAAATTTACAAGTGATGATGAACGATGGGGTTCGTGGAGAATAAAAAAGGAACTATTACACAATTATGTAGAATCAGCAGATGTTCCAGTGAGAGATTTTTATCGTGAGGGTAATAAAATATCAGAAATATCGAAAGCACCATCGTTGAGTGATCCAATAACTAGATATAAGACAGTATATCTCAATGGACCTGGTGGATGCGGCAAAACAACTCGAACGATTAATGTTTTTAGAAATTCAGATATAATCGTGCTGACACCCACACATAGACTTGCACGTGAGATGAAACAGCGGCAAGTACAATCGTGTACGTATCATAGTTTCTTTCGGTGGCGCGGAGATACATGGACTCCTGAACGGATGGGAGAAAAATATATACCTAAAATAATTATTTGGGATGAGATATGCACGGTGTCATTGGATACATTAAAAATGTTTCTTGATTGGTTGTTGACGAAAAATACCGCCATAATAATGTGTGGCGATCATGGTCAACCGCCGCCTTTTGTTGGACCATCTCCACATGATTGGTTAAAAAATTTCGTTGATTATTACGAAGAAATAGATGATGATCATAGAGCTCTTGATGCAAATTTGAGGGAGTTTAAAAAATTAATCAGATTACAATCAAACAAAATTCAGTGTGAAATAATACGTGGAGTGATCTCAGAGACATCAATGAGTGATTTTTTGAAATTATGGAGACCCACCGATTTGATCGTAGCAAGTAGAAAAATAATCAGAGACGCTTTACAACAACATTTATTTCAACTACATAAAGAAAAATATTCAGAACTACCCGTACCGTTGTGTTATAGACCATCAGATACACGAAAACAGAATATTAATGTTGATATTCCAGGACAGACTGAGAATCAAAATCTCGTATTAAATGATATTGTCGCTGTTGATATCAGTGTGGTTGAAGATGCAATACACGCTGACAAATCTCCATGGGTGTTGGGATACGCTATGACAATCCACTCGTCTCAGGGATTAACTATTTCTGATACACGAGTTTGGATTGTAGACGATCGCATCGAGTGGTCAAATTTAGTTTATTTGGCGGTATCGAGGGTCAGAAATATATCTCAATTACGTAGAATCATAATTCCTGAAATCGTTGATAAATTTAACATCATCGATGATGATATAATAAGAAAAAAATTAATCGGATACAAACAATCTGATAAAAAAAATAAACGTGACTTTGATCTTGATGTTGAATTTATTATTGAGTTAAAACAGCAGCAGAACAATCATTGCACCAGTTGTAATTGTATAATGTTATGGCGGTATTCGAGTAATGATTCAAGACAATTTACCGTAGATAGAAAAGATAATAGTCGCGGTCATACACGAGAAAATACCATGTTAACCTGTCTTGAGTGTAATCGACGTCGGGGTGCAGGCACCCTTAGCGCTGGCACTAGTGCTAGTTAAGTGATCGAAATCACCGGAGTGATTTTGGTGGCAGTTGTGTATCCGCGGCAATTATTTGTAGTTGTTCACGTGTAAATTCACGTTGAGGAGCGGCCGAATCTAATCTGTAGATTGCAGGTCTGGAAACGCCTACATTTCTTCCAGTGGATCTTGTCACGGTAGATATTTTGTGTGTGGTAACACTCCAAATAGGATCGGTCGCTCTCGCTTTACCACCTTCAAGTTCACCAGGCTCATATAAATATCTGACTGTAACATCACCTAATACTTTTTGTTTTCCAACATCTTTTCGTTGTGTTGGTATATTTATTTTTGTGACCGCGCTAATGGGTTTCATGTTGGTTGTTCGTGTGATCTCATTATTTAATGCAGCTATCACGCCTGGTAATCTTGCCACCCATTCGCGAGATCTTTTATCCTGAATAAATTCCCTCGCGTATTGATATCCAAATAACCGTTCAGCAAGTGTTCGATTAAATCGCTCAACAAGTGCTTGATCACGGTGAATTGCAGTATGACCTCGTCGTATTTTGGTATTATGTTGTTTCATCAGCGATGATACTGGACCAAGAAATTCCTTACCAGGATCAACCTGTAGTAGCTGTGGCCATCGCAGACCACCTTGTGGTCCGAGTCCTCGTTGATAAATTCGTTCAAACGCATCGGCTACTTCAGATGATGTTTTCGCTGATAGCGGCTCTGCTTCTTTGTATCTACTTGCAACATCAACTACGGTTAACGCGTACTTGTACGTTTTTCCACGCACAGTATCATGCGGTAAAAACAGAATATCAGCTTGATGAACTTCATTAGGAACACTGACATCGAAATACGCGTACTGAATTTGTTTGGGACGTGGTAGATAAATTTGCCATATTGCTTGTTTAGATAACCACGTTTTAGCAGTAGAATGTTTAACCGCCGCTGCATCAGCGAGTTTACCAATTGCTGCTTTGCCTCTCCAGTATCCTCTCGGTGAATAATAAATTGATTCCATTATTAATTACCAGCCCCAATCGCTAATTTACCTTTCATCAAGGATCTTACTAACCAATTAGCTAATGATTCTCTAATATTTTTATTTTTTATAGAATTTAATGAATGAATTAATTTTACATCTGCAATATGCCTATCTTGTAGATTTTGACTTTTATAAGCTACATCATGAGCATGACAAGCTCGATCAATAGCGTTTATTGGTTCCTCGCCTGGTTTTAGTTGATCCTGATCATCGAGCCTGATATCGAGTCGAGTACCAGGACCGCAATAATTATATCCTGGTAGATGTTTTTCCCCACTGTATTTAGCCCATGGAGCACCTGGAAACTTTGACATCAAATTAGCAATATCACCACCGCGCTTATTAGGTAAAAACAAAAATTTCTTTCTACCGCATATAGAACATTTTCCACCGTACGCTATTTTTTTATTTTTTGTTATAACTGTAGCTAAATCAGTAGTTGGAGTTTTAACTCTACAGCGTAAACAATATAAATTCATGTTATAATATATATGTATATAATTGATTTCTCAGCAACTCGGCAGCGAGAGCCAGTTAAGCATCATCCTGCGCTACCGAATTCCATTAGAATGATTATCATAGGACCATTTGGATCGGGTAAGACGCAGTTATTACTTAATATGATAATGAGATGGTTGAAATGGGATACATTATATTTAGTAGCACCATCCGTTGATGATCAACGATGTTATGATGTACTTAAAGATTTCAATGAAAACGCGCGATTACTGGATGAAGGTAATGATGTTATAGAGTTTATAACCGATATTGATGAAGCACCATCAGTAGATTCCATAGACGAATTTATTAATAATTTAGTTGTATACGACGATGTGATGCTAGATAAACAATCAAATCCAGCCAGAATATTTTCCCGAGGTAGACATAAAAATACAGACGTGATCTATGTTACTCAACGATATACACAAATTCCGAAGGTGATCAGAGACAACTGCAACATTTTAGTTGTGTTTAATGGCGTAGACACACACACGTTGCGAAATATTCATCAAACTTGGTGTGGTGGTGACATGGATATAATTAAATTCAAAAATTTCTTCTCACGAGCGCAAGCTACTCCGCATGGATTTATAACAATAAATTTACATGATCCAAGAACAAGATATCGTGTGGGTATTGATAAAATATTTGGGTAACAGGGGTGATGATAAAATTAAATTGAATTAAACAGATAATGAACAACTGTGCGTGGCTACGTCAAGGAACAACAGATAAATGCAACAAAAGGTGCCGTGGAGAATATTGCAAGAAACATAATTATCTTATAAAGAAAAACCTTCATGCTGGTCCACGAAGTTGTGTTGGATGTAACAACGGCGTTAGAGGATTATATCAGATTTGCAAAAATTGCGGTGGAGATCGATATCGAAGTTTGATGAACTATTACAGAAAAAGAAAGAACATAAATCCAAAAATAGAAAAACCACCATCAGAACTTGAATATTGCTTGAAACATAGAACAAATTCCGAAGATTCAGATGAAGATGAAACAGATGAAGATTCCCATGATTCAGATGATGATTCCCAAGATTGATAGCAGCAGAGAGGGTTCGTCTACAATTCTGTTTGGGACAAACAATAATCGTAGACGTGGTAATTGACCTCTATGAGTGGTCACTATTTTTTTTGGTAAAACACAAGGATGACCACTCCCTTAAGTGGTCTGTTCACCCTCTCTGCTGCTACATTATTATTGTTATTATTGTCATTATTATTATTATAATTATTATCAGTATTATTATTGGTACCAATATTGGTGTAGTAGTATTGCATGGTTTCATCATAAGCATCATCAATTGCATCCTCGTTAAGCCTATTTTCAATGACTGATATATATATATATATATATATATATATATATATATATATATATATATATATATATATATCTTGTACAAGTTTATAAAAGGTACAGCTGTATTCGTTGAAAATGAGCATAGGTAATCGTATATATATATATATATATATATATATATATATATATATATATATATATATATATATATATATATATATCGGTGTGCGTGTGTGTGTGTGTGTGTGTGTGTGTGTGTGTGCTGTATGTCTTAAGCGGAACCTTTGGACTTGATTGTAACTGACCTCTTTATACAATTTTAAATGTTTACTTATTCCTTTAATTCTATTTGTATCGTGTTGTTTTAAATAATTATTAGGATTGTTGATCAGATTGTTAAGGTTCCTCCTGCTATTACTATCACATATATAACAGCCTCCTATGCAATTTAGGTTGTAGATTATACCAGTATATAAAGGAACTTAATTTGGGGCTTACCTTGTTAATGCCATTGTCATAAACGATTATCGTTTGATATATTAAACCTGATGGAATTGAATTGACTCCTCCCATGATGCCCCAACACACGTGGCCTCCTGGTTTCTCACGATGGTATGATGATGCTGACATAAAATTGTCAAGAGGGGAGATAACTAGTGTATTCCCAGCGCTGTCGAATATCGCAAGTGGTCCCCCGATTATTCCATCAGCGATGTTTGCCGTATCATTGTTCCAACTACCCAAGACAAATACAGCATAGTAAATATACAATACATAACACAATATACAGTTCAGTATACAATAACATGTCTATATACATTATGCAGTACAGCGTCTGAGATACAATATACAATATACTAATACAATATAGTTAATTCAAGTCAGTACAATATTGAAATATTATCTACTGAGTTAGTCAATTTCACCAATACATTTGTATACTCTTAGTCAGCACCGAACGCTAACAAATATCCACGTGACGTATACTCTTTTTTAGTACCTAACACTAACATCATAACTACGTGATGTATGCTCTTTTTTTAGCACGTAACACTAACACATATCCACGTGAGGTATACTATTATTTAGCAACAAACACATACCCACGTGACGTATACTCTTATTTAGCACCTAACCATAACACATATCCACGTGACGTATACTCTTATTTAGCACCTAACCATAACACATATCCACGTGACGTATACTCTTATTTCGCACCTAACCATAACACATATCCACGTGACGTGTACTCCTATTTCGCACCAAACCATAACATATATCCACGTGACGTATACTCTTATTAAGCACCTAACCATAACACATATCCACGTGACGTATACCCTTGTTTAGCACCAAACCATAACACATATCCACGTGACGTATACCCTTGTTTAGCACCAAACCATAACACATATCCACGTGACGTATACTCTTATTAAGCACCTAAAAATAACACGTATCCACGTGACGTATACTCTTATGTCGCACCTAACCATAACATATCCACGTGAAGTATACTCTTATTATTCACCTAACCATAACACATATCCACGTGACGTATACCCTTGTTTAGCACCAAACCATAACACATATCCACGTAACGTATAGTCTTGTTTAGCACGTAACCCTAACACATATCCGCGTGACATATGCTCTTCGAGTAATACCACAATGTATATCTTCCTTATTTACTTGACTGCCATATTTCTTCTTCTCTTTCACCTTCTTCTTCTTCTTTTTCTTCTATACTTTTGGATTATTTGGGACTGAATACATAATACTGTGTATATATAATTTTCGCTTGGTATTCTTGGCAAAATAAATTAATTGTTGAATTAGCAAACATTGGTGGTTGTGCATCATTTTATTACACAGTTTACAACCTTAGGTTCACTATACACTTAAACAGGCGACATGTATCAAAACACTCATTTACATGCTGACTTTAAAGAATGGTTTGACAAAAAAATAATTTGTACTCACAAAACCGCACATAGAAGTACGCGTTAATCATTGTCGATGTTGCAAGCAGATAAAAAGAAGCTGAGGCATTAGGTCTAAAATTTGAGCGAATGACGCTGATGCACATGAATGTATTTATGCACGCGGACTTTGCATTGGACATGTTGATACACATCGCGACTAAGCTACTGCGGAAGATTTAATCACACACTTGCCGAACGGTTATTCGGACATAAGTACGCACAAGAGTTATTAATTAGATCTTGCAGCCATTTTGCGCGATTACACAAGTGGGTAGAACGACTTCCATTAGTTATATATGTACTAAATAATGGTCCACACGTGTAATTGGATTAAATTCTGCTAACGCAATTCGAGAAAAGACTATCACAAAAGGCTACGCCTCCATTCTACAAAAACCGCCACTAGAACCTCTTGGCAATAATAGTGTTCGGTATTTATATGCACCAGTGTCATTAGAAGCCCGGCAACGTCAAGCATCCGATTAATTATGGGCCATTTATTTATTTATTATATATATATATATATATATATATATATATATATATATATATGATTTTATCTATTTATTTTCCACGACGACCAACAAGTGTTTTTCTTATTGGCGACGTCGCCTTCTAGTATTATATTTGTGCGACAGGAATAACAAGTCGCTCCAGAGAATGCGGTAGTATCAACTAATGTAACATAACAACGTTTAGGCTACTTGATTACATTACATGAGGGAAAACAATCAGAAAATATCAAGCGGTGACATACTCAACTTGGTGCATCGGCATACACCAATGTGACTCGGTTGGGGCTCGAATCCACGACCTCCCGCTTCCCAGGCGGACGCTCCAACCATTAGGCCACCGGAGCGATCTTTCTTTGTCATACATGAATGTATGTTCCTCACACGCACACACACACACACACACACACACACACACACACACACGCGCGTGCGCGCATCCCACACGAGTAAGGTAATATATCCTGGAAGGAAGCATGAGATATTCAACTATATCTATCTCTTCCAATGTCTTATTTGGTCAAATGTTTGACACAGTTTGTCACGTGTAACAAATATGTGTTCATCATTGATCAGCTCTAAGAAATAAATGGGACGGCGATGCCAATATTGTCGTGGGAAGACTAGAACAAAAGTTTACCCCACAAAGCACAATATAGTCCCCGAAACCGGCGTAGATTCTTCGACGACATATTCAAAATGGATCGAGACAAGCGACAATTTTAAACTATGTTTGTTTTTCATCCTACGATTAATGTTATGTCGGAGTCATTTTGGATACGCAATACTGTTGAACACTTAGAAACTTACCTATACCGTAAACCTAGTAAACCAATATCATATCATATATATATATATATATATATATATATATATATATATATATATATATATATATATATATATATATGTTAATTTTTATGATTATGGATTATACAGATCATATATAATACATCATATTAAATATTTAATTTTGTATATTATGGGTGTATAGGTTGAGCTGATGTTATCTAGTACGAGTAGATATGATGCAGCCTTTTCACCTTGGAAGCAGTGGAATAAATCTTAAAGACGAATTTGATTGGACTAGAGTTCTGGACATGTAATTTCCCCTAGGAAACCACATGACCTACTTTCTGATTGCTTAGCGTCTAAACCACATGAACGCCATTATATTTAGAGTAATCTGGACGTGATTATTGCATCCTCGTTTTATTTCTGAAACCGCGTCTTAGTTTTTCATATAAGGACTGTTTACCTGAGAATTAGTTATTCCTATCTTAAACGTAAGTCTCCATTGAAACAATTTGCTTGTATTCGGATGAGAGCATTTAAATTATTATTTATTTTAATTATTCATTTTAATTACAAGGTGATCGTGAGCTTTGCATGCATTAGCTGCGATGGAATTGCTGTGAACGCAATTGTATATTATATAATTGTGATATATCAACATTCTTATCACACCACACTATTTCAGACTAGCAAAATAGACTTAATTTCATTCAGAACATCACTGGAACTTATTTGTAATACTCGATAGTTTTGTACATGTCATAGATCTTTTATGACTATTGAGGCTTCGATTCACCATATTGAAAGATTTTTTTTCTATGTTTTCACTTTGTATTTTTGGGAAATAATTTTTTGTCACATTTTACTAAACTTGCTGGCATTCACTTTTTTCTGCTTTTTAGTTTAAGACCATAAAGTCGTAAGAATGTCTCTAATGTATTTGTCCTTGGTTATCTTGAATTGCTTGATGTTTTAATGTTGTCGTCATTATCAGTAGCATTATCATTGTAATGATCATCTTTACTCAGCGTCTTGAGTTGTGCATGCACAGGCTGAGATAATAACGTTTCTAGTTGTTCTCAAAATGTGTACCGAGCTCAACTCCTTGCCATGCTAAGATAGCTTCAAAGTTAATTAATTCATCAGGTTGTTCAGGTTTTGTGTTTGAAAACGCATATAAACATATTTTGCACTTCTATGATAAATCTATATGACTCATTCAAACGAAACAGAGATTTAATCTTGTCTGTAACTTTTTACACTCTAATCATCTGGCATAATAATACCGCAGTCAGCGAGTTCCATAATGTCCTTCAAATTAGCAGATCCCTTTATTTTTTAATTTTTCGCCAGCATGTGCCACGGTCAAACCTAAATACAGATAGAATATGTAACAGCTGGCCTACAATATCTTCTCCCAGTATAAAATATTTTCTGCTACGGAAAATAATTCAATTCTTTGCAACCGAACCGTTGTAGGGCGATCTATAATCTCTTTTATGTAGTATTGTAATAAAGGCATGATTGAAAACATTCCCATGCAGTTCTTATTATAATAAACAATCGTATAAGTATGGAGACGGTGGTTTTGTGTTCACAGGCATGTGATTGATATTGGTGGCTGATTGCTATCACAAAAGATTGTTCTTGTTTAGTTTCATATGGGCCACTTTCACTTTCATAGATTAAAATCCGAGGCATGCGTATAAAAAATAGTTTGTTACCAACGTGAGCAAAATTAATTGGGATAGAAGGCCTGGCCCTATATAAATAAACAAACGACTTGAGCTGAACTCTCCAAAACCGCTAAATTACAACTATTAATAAATGTAATTATTCCTTACTTGTCAAAACCAGTTTTGAACAGAAATATTCAAATTATCGTGTTCGCTCAGGACAATTAACGATTTATAATGACATTGAATATATAATATAAAAAACAGACCTTGTAGTAAATCTTGCGAATCAAATATTATACTGGTGATAAAAACTGACGACAGTCATGAATAGAAGAACAGGGTACATATGAACGCTAAACGAATGTTTTGATGTACGCAAGTAGTGAAGTGGGGCATCTTAGCATCAAGGGAAATCCCAGTTATAAAGGTCGTGGACAAAGATAGCGTCGAGGGGAATTTAACAAGGGGACTTTTAACATTGAGTGAATGGGGAATTGAACATCGCGACAAGGGATTGGGTCACTCTAGCCTAAATGGGACCTTAATGTTAAAAACAAGTATATGCACTCGAGCCTGAATGGGAATTTAACATGGTAATTTTATATCCATTCTGTGGACAATGGGAATTTAACAAGGGAATATTTAACAGGGAATGAATAGGGAATTGAACATAGCGACAAGAGATTGGGACGCCGTACGGACAAGGGGACTTCTATGTTAAATTAGGGTGGTTGTACCCTGGAGAAAATGGGGATTTAACATGGGGAAATTTAACATGGAGTGAATGGGAAATAGAACATAACGATAAGGGATTGGGACACCATAGGGACTATCGGATCTTAATGTTAAAATGGGGTATATCCACTTTGGGGACCATATGAATTTAACATTGGGAATTGTATATCCACTCTGAGGACAATGGGAATTTAACATAGGTTGGGTTTGTATAGACACACTAGGAATCATGACGTCATGGTGCTGGACAATGTCCGCCAGGCGTCAAAGTGATCTGTCCCGCTCCGCCAGACATTATATCATGAGTTATATGTCCCGTCCCACCGAGCGTTATAGCCATTCAAGGTGGAACAGGTCGGGTGACATCAAGGTACTGGACATTGGCATCAGTGTTGCTACAATGTGGCAAATAAATGACCTCAGTTTGACCAAACAGCGACAGTGGGGATAACATAACGTTACGTCCCGCCCCGCCAAGCAGGTAAGTTATCTAGTTCAGCGGTGAAACTATATCAATAAAACGATGCTTGGCGGGGCGGAACATATCACTGGATAGACATAAACAAACAAATACACAAACAAACAAGTGAAGGAAAACATCACTTACAATAACTTCACATATTATCTACTATTCATACACAAGGGGATAAAACCCAGTATTTACTATCCAAACAGAAGGGAAGAAAATAACCCCAATATATACTATCCACAAAGGAGGGAAGAAAAAACCCAATATTAATTATCCACACCAATATATACTATCCACGGAAATGTAGGTCACCATTTGTGTTGTGTTATTTTTTTAAAGGTATTACAGGACAATGATAATTCAGACAACGATATATTCTATGTGAAAAATGTTCACAGACAATTGTTTTCATTCTACCATAACCTATGTTAGAATATCCCAATTTAAGAGATGTCATGTTTGGCAGCACACGCTACAAACAATGTGGCAAAAGCTCCAACAAACCTCCAAATTTTTGAAAAAGCCCTGTTGTTTGTTTTCTCTCTGAAAGACGGCAGAACTAAGGTTAGAATTTTTCCGTGACATATGGCAGTTCCAAATGTGATACATGGTGTGTACAACAAGTTCAAGTCAATTCAAGATTTTATACCATTCAAGGATTTACTTATGGAAAGAAAGAAAGAAATAAATCCCTTTATAATTTTTAGCTTGAAAGTTTGAAACAAATTGCATGGCAAGCGGAACAGTTCACATAACTATGGTAACTGTTTAAAAAAGATTACACTACAAGCTGAACAGTTCACATAATTATGGTAACTATTGATCACATTTCTGGAGAGGTTTCTTAAAACATGAACAGCTACCATTAGGATTTCAATCAAACTTATTACGACGGAGAGATAGACTAAGTTATTCCTACTTTAAAAAAATATCACGAAACTTACGTTTGTTTTTGTGGTGGAAAGTTGAACATAGGTTGGTTTTGTATGTGGAAAAAGGAATGATGACGGTACGGTACTGGACATTGCCAACAATGTTGCAAGTGGCTGACCTCAAACGGTAGATCCACATTCTGACCTTACAGGGAAAAGAAACCCCTCATTTTTCTTATTTTGCAACGCCATGTTTTGGTTGTATGAAGGTACATGACAGCTAAGAATGAACACGGCTAATTATCTCATAGAACTTTCAAAACATTATTCATGAACATAATGATAAACTGTATTATTATTGCTGTTGTTGTTGTGGGGTGGGGACATATTCCTGTAAAGAAATTACTACTACTACTACTACTACTAATGATAATAAATGAATAAGGGCAGGAGAAAATATACGATAAATATTATTTATATGCATAATGTTACAATAGACCATATTTACGTTGAGGGTAAATTATTTGATTACTTTGGTAACCATTAAAACATCTTTTACCTGCCCACTGTCATGTCCGTATAGCCAAACATGAAGCCCCCAAAGTTAAGAAATGCGAGGTCTATGTCAGTTTTCTTGACGTTGAAGCAAGGGAATCCTCCTATGGTGGCGTTGAAATTTCGAAGTGATGTGTTCTGTTGATCATGTTCGTATTTCTTTAAAAAAAATATTCGTTAGAACAGCAACAAAACTAATAACATGAACAAAGCTATTAGTTCATCAAGCAGTAACCATTTTACCTAAATTCTCTTTTAGAATATATTAGCTGATTTATTGAGACAAAGCCTTGAACGTAAATGGTGCTGTGTTTACAATTTGTTGTCATTGTTGTTGCATTTATTTTTTCTTCACGTTTTTTTTTTTTTTTTTTTTGGTGTATTTTTTTTTTGTTCTGTTTGTTTCGGCTAGTGAGAGCGCTATTCAGATCGATGTATATCTCGAGAACGTCATGTTTACCATATGTCAAACAAATGTCACTCAAATATGCAATAAAATAACCTTCTAAAAGTTTGCATGCGTAATTTTCAGGTAATACCTTCAAAATGGCAATCTGATAATTTGAAAGTCTATAACCTTCAAAAGTGCGTTTGTTTCGGTTCAAATTAGATATATATATATCAGAAAATCATACCTTGATGGAAACCAAAATCATATGTACACTGTGGATGAAGAAGCACACTGGCTTCAAAATCACTCCGACGTTTATTTAAAAATCATATAAAGGTTATTGTGGTCATTTTGAAAATTACATTTTCAGGTTTTAAATCTGAAGATTAAGAATTGGTACGAGAAAGAAATCCTTGATACGTCACCTGAGAAAATACAATAGTAGGCTTGTCTGTGTATACTCGGATGGAAATCGTTATCTTGGTTGTGTTTGTCTTTGCCGTAGCAGTGTATGATGTTTCGTTGTAGTGGCCGATTTTGTCCGATCCGCTGGATGCATTGGATTGAGAGATTAGGAGATGATTTTGAGAACCATTCTTGGTTGTCCACATAATGTTGTCAGCATTAAAGAATGTTGGACCACTAGTCAACCATATTTTGCCGTTGGATTTTACAGTGTATAGTCCACTTGCAGTGGTCTCAACGTTAACGGGAAAAGCGCGCTCTGAAGAAGGAAAATGCTGGCATGTTGGAGAAGTCATATATTTCCTTTAGTCTCTCTCTCTCTCTCTCTCTCTCTCTCTCTCTCTCTCTCTCTCTCTCAAACAATTCCTATTCTTCAAAATATAGAACTATTTGTATGCATTCTGGTTATCTAAATAATGTTTATAATTGCTCAAAAATCTGTCTTGGCCTCTCGTTTCAGTTATGGGGAGCCAGCATTTTTAGGAACCATCCTGGACCGTAAACTAGGTCTCCTGTGGCATACCAGATACAGCAGAGAAATTTTTTCAAGAAAAAGCAAACCAGACATTCAAAAACAAATTACCAAGAAATCTGGATGTGATGCGAGCTGTGAGAAGTACAGACTGGAGAATATATGTAAATAATGTATACAGGTTTGACGGAAATTAAGGAAGAGCTAGATGGAAGTATAGGTCGTTTGTGTATCTTCGTGCAAAGAATTCATCTGCCTTATTGTTATTATTATTATTATTATTATTATTATTATTATTATTATTGTTGTTGTTGTTGTTGTTGAATATATGATTAATGAACAAGCCCGCACAATTTTGCTTCCAAGAAACTGATTTCATCCTATCTGATTTTATATATAAACATATACACTTCATATGGAAAGAGAGAGAGAGATAATTTAAATGAACGAAAGAACGAACAGAAGGAAGAAATATGAAATTAGTTTTACCTGATGATACAACGAATCCAAATTGTATCAGAAACACTGATATAAGCAAAGTCACCATCTTGAATATTACATTGGGTGTATATTAATGTATATAAGTATAATCGGCGGTCATTATCAGATATCGAGTACAAACCCTGTGTGTGCCTGGGCATCTATTGTCTACACGTCTGCATACTAACTCCAGTAACACTGACATGAGGGTGCGACCGACCACATGAATCAACGATTATCCTTTTGACACTTTAATAAACCCTCATAGCCATATATGACCTTATCGTGTACCGGAAATTTAAAAATGGAAAGGTGTATGGCCCACAGTGTACCAAATATGGGATCGACTAGTTCCCCTAGAATACAAAAAATCATAATATGCATGTACATAATTTGAATCTAAAACGTTTTATTACAAATTCGTTGGACTTAAAGAGATCAGATTACCAAAGAATCTATCTATTTTCTGTCTTTCTTCTTCTATCTCTTCCCTTTAAAGGGAAAATGGCAAAGGGGAGCTATTGATGGATACGAAAGTCACGAGGTATGGCATATTTGAATGAAATTATATATATATATATATATATATATATATATATATATATATATATATATATATATATATATATATATATATATATCGAATTATTTACAGGAGTTATGTTTCCTACTCTGAGCGCTTGCACTTGTTACTAACTTGACCCAAAATCTGCTTGCGTTAATCAAAGTGCCCCTTTTATCAAACCAGCTGCGTTAATCAAAGTGCCCCTTTTATCAAACCAGCTAGACTGATTAGATGACCCTGTATCGACCTCGAATGGTGTTGCTTACGTAGCATTATAAGTAGTGAAGGGGGATATTATAGCCTCAATGGGAATTAGCATTAAAAACACCCCTGGGAACATATAGCCTCAATGGAAATTTAACATGGAGAAAAATCGTGGGAACATATAGCCTCAATGGGAATTTAACATAGAGAAAAATCGTGGGACGATATAGCCTCAAGAGGAATTGAACATGGGAATTGGGACTGTATAGCGTCAAAGGAATTTAAACAGGGTGGGACTGTATAGCGTCAAGGGAAATTGAACATGGGATTTTTTTTTAAAAATAAAATAAAAAAAGGGGTAGGCAATGGAAAGGCTATCTCTTTTCGAGAAATATGGCTGGCCCTGAAAAGGGCCTTTGGGTTTTATGTTAATCTATTCATTAACATAAATGGCACCGCATTGGTCTTCTTCTTGTCCTTAGGCTACGTCTCACTGTTGGTCCGTAAATCAGCACTCTTTTTAGGCATCCTTGTCTTTCAACGTAGATCCTACGTATCCACAGGCTGGTGTTTGTCCTGTGGACAACGGTCCACTTCGATCGGACATACATGAGCAAGTCTGTCCGAAACATCATGGAAGACACAAGGGTGGATGACTCAACTGTGGTCCACATCTTGAAGCGACGAGAACAGGTGAATCAATGCAGTCAACGGCGCTTATTTATAGGTACAGGTAGGATTGAAACGGATTGAGTTCATTCACCAATCCGAACACGCGTTACAAAATTCAGCCAGCCGCATCCAATCCGAAGAGAGCAGTCTGTGACGTCACGTAGTCAATATAGATCTGCTAGCGCTTGTGTGCAGTCAATCTATGCGACAGTGATTCAACATGACGGAAACTCAGAAAACAATCCAATGGGGTGCACCAGCAGCGGAGACCGCCCAAGGGAACCCGGACTTACTTTCAGAAGAGGTGAATTGGGATTTTGTGGATTTTCTCTCCTCGCAAGAATTTGTTCCGGAACCTTCGTTACCTTCTTCATTACCGCAAGTGGAGAATTTTAGACAGAGACAGAAAGAAGAATTGGAGAAATTTATACAACGACAAAAGGAAGCGGAACAGGCTTTTCTCCTACAGCAACAGCAAGAAGAAGAAGAGGTAAGAAAAAAACAACAGCAGCAACAGCAAGAAGAAGTTACAGCAAAGAAAATAGAGGGTGAAAATCAAACGGTCACGGTACTGTTGGACATTTTAGCGGAGTTAAGAAGTCTGAAACAAATGTATCAGACTTCTTTATCACGACCGAAGAGAATACGACCTTCCCGAGCTAAACACGTCAACCCTGTGACTAAGCCTACCGTACCACCCTTAGTGATTTCAACCCAATCATTATCAACATTACGCAGTCCAGAAGTAGGCCTTGGCCGTGGCAAAGGCATAAGGCAGTTAAAGTTGATTGCTTAAACTCACCCCTTCACCATGAAGAAAAAAGGCCCTTTTCAGGGCCACCCACATTTCTCGAAAAGAAATACAATTTCAATTTGCCAATAACTCAAAAAACCCCACCCATTTTACCCTTATAGTACGTGTCTGTGTATGAGTGCGTGAGTGTACGTTCTTATTTTAAAATCAAAACTCAAAGACACTTACCTTATATCATTCATTTATTCTTTTCTCCATTTTTTTACAATCCAATTCACAATTCACAACACAACACTTTAATAAAAAGTTCATTGACTTCTTCTGTCTCCTTGTTTAGTCTCTCTGTTTTTTGAATTTCTTCACCGTCACACTCTTTTCCTCATTTTCTTCCCTTCTTCTTTTCTTCTTCTCCTGTTTCTTTGCCTCTTGTAAATAGAATTGTCTTTTTTCTTCCTCTTCTTCCTCTAAAGAATCCCTCTCTTCTTCTGAAGAATCCTTTTTTTCTTCTGACTCCTCTTGTTTCTTTTTTGGGCAATCTGGAGACCAATGTCCTTTTTCTTTACAATAATAACAGGTATCTTGACTTTTGTCTTTTTTAGTCCCTGTTTTTGTTCTTTTTTCACGGTCTGGACACTCTGAAGACCAATGCCCTTTCTTCTGACAGATATAGCAAGTATCTTGACTTTTATCTCTAAAGGAAGGAGAGTAGTCCGTAGGCTGGTCTGAAGAGAATTTTCTAATGACCCCTCGCAAAGCTCTGACGAAACGTTCCGTCTGGTTAGTCTCTTCCATCGTTGTGCTCGGCTTGAGAGTGAAATGAATAGTGAAAGGACAAGACACACACCCTTTTATATACGCTGGTCTGCTATGACTATAAAGTAGCTCATGGTATTTGAACTTGAGTCATTTGACTTTTTGCTTTCAAGATGAAACGATCTAATTCATTCGAGAAGAAAGAAGAAAGTAAGAGGCAGAAACGTGATCTATCGCCTCGAACCAGGGCTGAAATCTTGGCACAAATTCATGCCAGTGATTTTGAAGAGGACATGAGTGAACCAGAATCAGAACCCTCTAAACCAAGTTCACCACCCTTAGTCAGCCCTGAAAAATACTATTCCATTCGAGAGACGGAAAAGCGTTCCTCTAGAAAATTTAGAACCACGGCTTACAAATACACGGTGAAGTTTAAAGATTTCAAGTCCGAAGTACCGTTAGAGAAAGCAGAAGGGTTCATCACCGGAGTGTGGGATTCTCTGCTCACTGCACTCAAGCGACAATGTCAACCCAAAGAAGACGATCGCTTGAGACTTTCCATACAACACGACGGTTTGAAATCCCCTGTTTGGATCGAGTTTAGCACCCCTGCAGAATTGACCGCTTCCAAAGTCATGGACAAGATTCAACACGTGCAACAATCTAATGACCAGTTTGACATCACCGATGGAAAAGCCACATTGGACATGACCCACGTCTCTCCTCCTCAAGGTACCGGACGCAAAAAGATGTTATTGGTGAACGACCTTCGCAGCATTAAGCGTAGCCTTGTCCAAATTCACAATCCTCATGACCAGATGTGTTTAGCCCGTGCCATCGTGGTGGGACGAACCTATGCCAACAAGAACGACACGGCAGAATGGAAAAGAGTCTGGAAAACTATTCGACAATCGGACCGAGCCAAACAACGAAACGAAGCAGAACTCCTGTTGCAACAATCTGGCCTGTCCAAAGACACACCCTGTGGCATTCCTGAAATGCAAAAATTGCAAGATGTTCTAGCTCCACGCTACACCTTGAAAGTGCATCCTCAAGAAGTGCGCGGGTCTCTGTTGTTTCGAGGGCAAGATTTTAAGGACGGAAAATACATTCACGTTTATCATCACGATGACCATTTCGATACCATTACCAGTATCACCGGATTCCTGGGATACGGTTATTACTGTGAGAAATGTGACCATGGTTATAATAATCGAGAGCAACACAAGCATTGTGGATCGAAATGCACAGGATGTTTGGCCTCTTCACCCTGTCTGAGCGAAGAACCAGTGCCTTGTTCAACTTGTCTGCGCACGTTTGTCAGCCCTACCTGTTACCAACAACATTTGAAGACGCAAGGTTCACAGAAGAAATGCGCTTGTCAACTGCTGAGATTGTGCTCTACGTGTGAACAAGTCATACGTACCAATAATACCAAGGCACACGTATGTTCAGGAAAGAAAAAATGTCACATTTGTCACCACATCGTGGACTTGGAACACCAGTGTTACGTGCAAAAATACCAACCCCCACCAGAGAAAGAGGACGGTCACAAGAAGAAAGGCAATTTCATCTTTTTCGATTTCGAATGCATGCAAGAGACCGGCATTCACATTCCTAATTTCTGCGTGGCTCATCGAGCGTGCGAGAAGTGCATTCAAGAACCTATCTTCAGTCATTGCCCTCAATGCAGCAAGATTCCCGGAGGGCGTGAAAAAATCTTTCGGGGGCCGAACACGTTAGCCGATTTTGCCCAATGGGTCTTAGACCCCGTCGACAAGACGTGGAGCCAAGAGGACATCGAACGTTACGAAGATTGTCATCGTCATGCCACGGTGATGGCTCACAATTTCTCCGGATACGATGGACAGTTTCTTTTGAGGTACTATACGGAACAAGGCACCGAGCGTCCTAAAGTGACTTTGAACGGAGCCAAAATCATTTTCATGCAAGTGGGACAAGTGCAGTTTAAAGATTCGATGAGTTACTTGGCCATGCCTTTGAGTCGAATGCCTAAAACGTTTGGAATGACAGAAATGGCTAAAGGGTATTTTCCACACTTTTTCAATACGGAAGCCAATCAACACGCCGTTCTGCCCCATTTACCTGAGGCTCACTATTACGACCCCGACAACATGCGTACCGAACAACGAGAAGCTTTCTACGCTTGGTACCAGGCTCACGCCTCGGACCCTTTCGACTTTCAGGAAGAAATGCTAAAGTATTGTCGTTCCGACGTGGACATTTTACGGCGTTGCTGTGGAAAATTTCGAGAACTGTTCATGGAACACGGAGGGGTCGATCCTTTGAAAGAAGCTTGCACCATTGCCAAAGCGTGTTCCTTAGTGTACCGCCAACGATTCATGCCTGAAAACACCGTGGCTGTCATCAGTCCTCAAACGACCCACTATGTCAAACGTCAATACTCGGTCAAAGCCCTACGTTGGTTACATTACTTGTGCGACAAGGAAGACAAGTGGATTCAGCATGCCCGCAACGGAGGGGGCGAAAAGACCATCGGAACGTATTAGGTCGATGGCTGGGACTTAGAAAACCCCAAGATCGTGTACGAGTTTAACGGTTGCTTATTTCACGGATGTCCCGTCTGTTACCCTGACCGTGGCACCAAAAATCAGTTTTTGCAACGAACCATGGAAGACTTGTACCAGGACACTTGTCAGCGTCGCCTAAAGTTAGAACAGGAAGGATACCAAGTGGTGGAAATGTGGGAACACGAGTACGATCACCGTATGAAAACCGATCCCGAGTTTAAACGCCTCGTGGAAAGTTACCAGCTCATGGACCCGCTGAACCCAAGGGATAGTTTGTACGGAGGAAGGACCAATGCCACCTGTTTGCTGTACCAAGCCGACGAAGAGAAAGGAGAAGAAATCAAATACTTGGACGTGTGTTCGCTGTATCCCTACGTGTGCAAATATTGTCGCTTTCCTGTAGGGCACCCGCAATTGCTGACGGAACACATCGACCTGAAAAACATTCGACAATACGAAGGCTTGATGAAGTGCAAAGTTTTGCCTCCCACGAACCTATACCATCCCGTCTTACCTCACCATTGTCAAGGCAAACTGATGTTTCCCTTGTGCCGTACTTGTGCCGAAACGTGCAACCAAGACCAACCTTGCCATCACAGCCAGGAAGAACGGGCCTTGACGGGAACCTGGGTCAGCGTAGAATTGTTCAAAGCTCTGGACATGGGATACCAACTGTTAGAAGTGTACGAAATTTGCCACTTTCCCAAGACACAACAGTACCGCAAGGGTGACCCCAGTCAGAAAGGCATTTCCGCTGACTACGTGGATGCCTTTTTGAAACTGAAGCAAGAAGCCAGCGGCTATCCTTCCTGGTGTCACACTCCCGAAGACCAAATACAATTCAAAGAGAAATACTACGAACAAGAAGGCATCACTTTAGACCACATCGAGAAAAACGAAGGCAGGCGATCGTTTGCCAAAGTGATGTTAAATTGCTTGTGGGGTAAAATGGCACAACGACCGTGTTTACCCAAGACGGAATATTTGACAGAACCTTCCCGCTACTTCCAGATGATTCACGACAAAACCAAATACATGAAACACGTGGACGTCGTTCGAGAGAATTTGATCTTGGTCAATTACGAAGAAGATCTGGACTTTGTACAAGACGACCCTTTTGGAAATGTCATCATTGCGGCTTACGTGACAGCCCATGCTCGCTTAAAATTGTACGAAGCTTTAGAACTGTTAGAAGAACGCGTCCTGTACTTTGACACGGACAGTTGCATTTACATCCATCACCCGATTCAACATCACCCTAACATCGAAGGAGACCGTTTAGGAGCCTGGACAGACGAGCATCCCGACGACAAGATTCTAAGTTTCGTCAGTGGCGGTCCCAAAAATTACGGCTACGAATACCGGGACAAACAAGGAGAAGTGCACACGACGTGCAAAGTGAAAGGACTAACTCTGAATTATCGTACCAGTCGAGTGGTCAACTTTGGGGTATTGAAAGAAGCCTTGCAATCGGGAGAGGATGGAAACTTTAAAGTGACCACTCACCAACCGAACAAGATTGTACGTTTACCCACTCACCACATCGTCAGTCGACCTTTGGAAAAAGTTTATCAAATCGTGTACCAGAAGCGAGTGCGACTTCCCAATCATTTCACCTTACCGTATGGACACGTTGGTATAAAACATTGGTTGTAACAGGATAGTCACCCACCAGAAAGATGACTTCGCCACAGCAAGAATCGAGTGAGAAACCCGATGAGAACTCCAAGTTCAAACCCTACCATTTTCCAGTCTTCTTACCTGACTATTGTGATTGTGCCCGTCGATTGGACACGTTTCAGAAATGGCCTACGGATAGGGAAGGATTACCTTCTTCGCATGTTTTAGCTAGAACAGGATTTGTCTACTTGGGACCTGAGTCAGGATTGGGATACGAGGTACAGTGTTTCGCTTGCGGACTGAAGTTACGAATGGATCTATGTATCTATAAAGATTCAGCTATTCTGGAACATACTCGATGGTCTCCGCACTGCCCTTACCTTTCTTTGGCCTTTCCACCCATCACACTACGGTACAATGTTGACGGTACCTTAGAGACGGTACCTTCCGAAACAAGACATAAAAAACGTAAAAAAGGAAAGATGTACAAGCTGGAGACTGCATTGCGACTAGTATAAAAAGGGGGTTATGGTCAAGATCGATAGTTCATTGTGACTACCAAGATCGAGCGAACAAGATGAATACTTTGAAAGAGACATCGTTCCAGTTTGGGGATTGTAAAAAAGTTGCATCTTCCTCTAGTGTGACTAATACTGGATGGATAAGACCCAGGCATTGCGACGGAAAATGTCCGGAAGGAAACTGCGATTGTCCATGTGGTTACCATTGTAATTGCGTAACGGAGTTTGCAGACGAGTGCGATTGTGAGCCTTGCGATGGGTACGATGCTGTACGTTGTGACCTGAGCGATGCCGTAAAGCATCATGGGAACTTTAGTGTCCCTACCCCTATCATGGAAAGGGATGCTGTGCGTGTCAAACCTGTGGGATGCGAAACTGATGCCGCTCGTCCTCTTGGACATTTTACTGGGTTTCGTTTTAAAGGGGAATGTTCACCTTCACGTCTACCCCCCTACGGATGTCATCCAGCCCTGAGCAAACTCCTACCCATGTCACTCAACCCTCATCGAAACGAACCTGTGAAAGACGAATATTCGTTCCCTGTGCGTTTGTCGGAATACTGCGACTTTGAAAATCGTCTTCAATCGTTCAAAGGAAAATGGCCTAAGTATCTGGGAGGACCGACCCCCGAAGAATTAGCCAGAGCCGGATTTTTCTACTTGGGTGAAGGAGATAAAGTCAAGTGCTTCAGTTGCGGTGTGTCACTTCACCACTGGGAACCGCAAGATTCGGCCTACGTAGAACATGCTCGATGGTCACCGAATTGTCATTACTTACCCTTAGTGGGACCGAGACATTGAAGTAACTTACCATGTCGTTGACGAAGAAGAAACCAGATTGGCTAGGAGTCAAATGTTGGACATCACCGAGACCAGTATTTAAACTTCATTTCAAAAACGATATTGAATCATTACCTAAAGAACTGCAAGAGAAGATTTACAAGGAAGTTTGGCAGGGGTTTGCCAGAGTGAAATCTCAATGGGTCACTGTAGAACTTTTGTGTCGAGAAATTCATAAGAGGAAAGTGAAAAAAGTCAACCAGTGTGTTAGATTTCTTTGGGTCAAGGTTGCATTCCTCCTATTATATCGCTTTAGACCGTTTACATCAAAAGAGTTCAGTGACATTCTTGGACGTTACCCTGAATGGCAGTGGTCAGAAATTACTCACTATGTGGATTACTTTTGTGAATTGTACAGACTGACCTATTCATGAATACTTTACAAGAGAACATTCGTGCTTTGCCTGTGGAATTGAGAGAAAGGATTTACCGAGAGCTGGTGAAAATACAAGTGAAACGTAAAGAACAATTGCATCCGTTACGTCACCAGATCTTTAACCACTGGTACCTGAATGGTATAAGAGAACTGATTCGTCAGAAATTGTTTCAATGGTCAGACCTTGTTCAAAACTTTGAGGTCGCTAATGATCGACATGTTCATGATTATGGTTACTTCGAGATTCACCTAGTGCAACGCATTGAAGAAGACAAATTAAAGGATTACAAACATATTTTACGTGGAATCTGCTTAGTGGAAGAAGAAACAACTAATCGAACTCTGACGTTTCGGTTACAGTATGCAAGATTTAGATTCCCTACTGGAGAACGAAGATCTCTGGCTAGAAAGTACGTGTATTGCATCCGAAAAAAAGAGAATATAAAAACAGGCTGCCATGCCACGGTTTCTGTCACATGTCATCCAACAGATTCCGTGGAAGGAACTCAATGACCATATTCAAACTGTGGATCATTACCATCGATTATTACAAGAACTGTATCCATTCAATTTGGGACGACAAGTGGTGTGTGTCTTAGTGACTTGTTTTCTGGGATTTCGTTTACCAGCCGATTCTTTGTGGACTCTTTACGATCAGTACTTACCACCTCCATGGCCTTAAATGGTCACGAAAAACTTCTTTTGCTCAAAGCCTTGCGGTTTCATCTGGATACTTTTCGACCTCAACAGGAAAAAAAGATTCGTCAACTGTTAGCTACCCAAGACGTGTATGACGATGTGTGTGTAGCTTGTGACTTACATCCCCATTGGACAGATGTCCGTGCCTGGAAAGAATGGGGTTTTGAGGCTTGGACCCAAGAAGTGGCCCAGTATGCACGAGAGTTGTTCAAGGAAAAAAGTTACTTTTCAACCCGTGTTAGTGACGGTGCCAGAAGAACCCGTCACCCAGGACAGGACTGTCGTGGACAGGCCTGAAAGACCCTTTCGGGAGGACACTTGTGTGACCTTACCCCCTACTATAGAACTGGTTAGAACATTACCCAAAACATGTTGTACAGACACTTGTGTTTATTCCACGTTCATAGTTATCATGTGCCTTTTATCCTTGTACTTAAGCCTTTGGCTTTTATGTATTTTTGTCTTTCGTATTCATGTTTGAAAAAAAACATTCAATAAACGTGTTCTGAAAAAGTATATAAACTCTTGTCTTGTTTGTTTTTCGTGTCACAAGTGACATTTCTCACACCATGGCTACCTCTGCTGTCTCTGCTCCCTCTTCCTCTACTGTCAAAGTCATCGACGAACACTTAGATCGTGCCAGTTGGGAGGCTTTGTATCTTCGCCATCCCTTTAACATGCTCATTGCTGGACCTAGC
Source organism: Sinohyriopsis cumingii (assembly GCA_028554795.2). Lineage (NCBI taxonomy): Eukaryota > Metazoa > Mollusca > Bivalvia > Unionida > Unionidae > Sinohyriopsis > Sinohyriopsis cumingii. The sequence continues at coordinate 46,783,796 of CM068839.1, forward strand.
GGTTCAGGCAAAACCGAATTCGTCAAACGTTTGATCGAACATAAACATCATTTGATCGATCGACCCCCTCAACGAATCGTGTGGTGTTACAAAGAGTGGCAATCGGCGTACAGCCTCTTGCGAGAAAGTCAAGGCGATTCCATCGTGTTTGTGGAAGGCATTCCTAAAGAAGACGACGGCATCGTCTCTGACTCCTGTCAAACCCATTTGGTCATTTTCGACGACATGTTAGGAGAAGACGAAGAAGAAATTAAACTGTGGTTCACGCGCAAAGGGCATCACCGTAATGCCAGTGTTATTTACATCACCCAAAATTTGTTTCAACAAAGTAAAGCCCATCGCACCATCAGTCTCAATGCACATTACGTGGTCTTGTTTAAAAGCCCTCGAGATAAATCGCAAGTGCAAGTCTTAGCCAAACAGTTAGGAACGCCTTGGCTGACTCAGGCGTACCACGATGGCACTCAAACGCCACACGCCTATTTACTCGTCGATTTGAAACCTACCACTCCCGAGGATTTGCGATTTCGTACCCACTTGTTTCACCACTGGTGCCAAGACGGAGGGCCTGTCCTGTACACGTCTCCGTCCTCGACTTCATTTCACTCCCCATCAAAAAATCTATAAAAACCTCAGACCCTTTTTCGTCTGTCTCACTCTCAGTGCGAACATGACGTCCCTGCAGTCGCATCTTCCCGTCAAATTGATTCGTGTCTTGTATGGCATCAGTCGAGAAAAAGATCCACAAACACGAGCTCGTGTCTTAGAAGCTAGTCTCAAAGAAGTCTTACGATGGTTCACGGTGACAGCACGTCAATTACTCCAAGGAATCATTCAGATTCCTCATCAAACCAAACGCTTTTTCGATCGAAACAAAGTCGCTTTGGTCCAACTGGCCGATCCCCGCATCGACACTCAAACCAAAAAACAAATCATTTTGAAACCTGGAGGGAGCGGTACTCTAGGAGGGGTCATCATTCGCTCACTCTTAAGATGGGATCCTAATGCCCCCAAAGTTATCCCGAAGACAAAAGTCCAACGAAGCCCCAAGAAGAAAAAGACCAGGTTCCCAAAGAGAAGAACTTCTCCAGTGGCGGGACCCTCCTCTTACCAGACACCACCCCGGAAAAAGAAAAGAAGCCCCCAGAAAAAGAAACAGAGAAAAAGTCCTCAGAAAAAGAAAAGTCCACAGAAGAAAACTAGTCGCAAGAGAGGCACTGCGGCCAGGACGCAGCCTTACACTCGCAAACCACGACCTGCCACAGCGGTGACTGTGTCTCCGACAGCCTCACGTTTATCCACTTCTCCGTTAATGACACCCAGAACTGAAGAGTACTTGGAGACGTTAATCACACCAAGAACTTCTCCGTTGATGACCCCCAAAAGAACTTCCCCAGTGGCAGGACCATCCAATTTAGTGGCAGTGGCTGCTGCTCACAAAGTACCTTCTCCCAAAATCAAAGTCCATGAAAGATCGGGCATGTTACAAAGTTTACTGGATTTGTCCAAGCAAGAACTGACTCGATTTAGTCCGTTACGTACCCCTGCACGACGTGTCATGCCTGTCATGAAGTTGATACGCCGTAAAGACAATCAGTGGCGACGCGTTCCAGTATAAAAAAGGCCTGTGACCAAGTAGGGTATCAGTGTTCTTTTGGTGCTCCTAAAGACTCAAAGATGTCACCCTCCAGAAAACCCCAAGGAAAGAAAAGGAAAGGACTGCCACCACGTTTAGCCAAACATGGGGACCTGTTATCTGTCCTGTCCAAAGCTTCTCCACCCCTACGAAAAAAACTCATTCAAACAGCCTCCAAAGAGGTCATCGATACCGTGTGCGAATGTTGTTTGAACGTTTTGAAAGGCACGATCCCTTTGTCCAAACACCAGAAACAATGCTTAGGCAAACATCGTCACGTTCTTCGCCAAATGGTTCAAAAGAAAATCCCCATTCGTCAAAAAAAGAAGATGTTAGTGCAACGTGGAGGCATTTTGCCTCTCTTGTTAGGCCCCATACTGAAAGGAGTCTTGGGAACCATGTTGGGAGGACTGATGGGAGCAAGATAAAAAGGCCTTCGAAAATCCCAAGATCTCAGAATCGACCCCTGACAACCCCATGGAAGGACGAAAACTAGCTTTAGTGCCTTACAAACGATGGATGGAATACCATCGGTGGCAAGAACAACGCACCCCGCATTTACCTCCCAATCCCAATTTGAGCGAGATGTCCCAGTTACAACACGAATTGCAGTCCTTGATGGATCGGCAAGATTTGTCCGAAACAGAAAAATCGCAAAAGTACGGTCAACTCTTGCAACGACTGCAACTCTTTCACCAGAAAGCTTTAGACGAAACAGCTCTACCCACTCTGAAAGATTTTAAGACCTTGATGAAAAGTCCAGCACCATCACCAGTACCAGTGGCCAAGACAGAAAAAGGAAAAGAAGAAGAAGGGTTTCAAACTCCACCAGAAAAAGTACGCAAGTTAACAACACCACCTACCTCCAGAATTGGATGGATTAAAAAGATGATGGCCACCACTTCTTCATCACAAGAGAAAAAGAAAGTGAAGACAGAAGTGAAGACAGAAGTGAAACAAGAACCGATATCCCCCGCTCAGACATCCTCCTCCTCTTCGACACCTATTGCCGGTCGCACACGCAAAGCATTGCAATCCAAGAAAATACCCCAAGAGAAAAAGAGTAGCATCCTCCAAGAGTGGGTGCCTTATTAACACAGCAACCAACACAAAAAAATGGAAAAAGTCTTAGCCAGCATTTACTACGATCCCTCACATCCTGCAGGTTACGCAGGAGTTCAAAAATTGTATCGTGCTGCCAAAACGCGACTGAAAAGTCTCCGTTTACCTCAAGTGCAACGATGGTTACAAGAACAAGCTACCTACACTTTACACAAACCCATTCGACGCAAGTTTGCCAGAAGTCGCACCCGAGTGGAAGGCATCGATCATCAATGGCAAGCCGATTTAGCCGATGTCTCTCATTTGGCCAGCTACAATCGTGGCTACAAATATTTGTTTTGTGTCATCGACGTCTTTTCCAAATTTGCCTGGGTCGTGCCCTTGACTTCCAAATCGAGCAGCGAGTTAGTGCGAGCCCTGCAACGGGTGTTGAAACAAAGCGGTCGTCACCCTCTTCGATGGCAAACGGACAAAGGCACCGAATTTCTGAACCAAGCTTTCCAAAAAGAATTAAAGAAACGTGACATTCATTTTTTTACCACCGAGAATCCCGAAACCAAAGCCAGCATCGTGGAACGTTTTCAACGCACTTTGAAAGAACGCATGTGGAAATATTTTACGCATCACCACACTCTGAAGTACATCGACATCTTACCGCACCTGGTGCAAGCGTACAACCAATCTTACCATCGAAGCATCGGACGTGCCCCGCAAGACGTGACTCCCGACAACGAAGTGATGGTGTTCGAGCGTCTGTTCGGTACGTCCCCGACGAGGGCTGTCCCCAAGAAAAGTGGAGAGTTGACCGTAGGAGATTGGGTGCGCATTGGCAAAACCAAACGCACTTTCGACAAAGGTTACTTGCCTAACTGGACGACCGAATTGTTTCGCGTCACTGGACGAGTGCATGGCCGTCATCCTGCCGTCTATAAATTGGAAGACATGAACGGAGAAGTGCTCAAAGGAACGTTTTATTTGCCCAAGTTACAGCGTGTCACCAAAAAAGAAGACGACGTGTACGACATCGAAAGCATTCTCGAACGCAGAACCCGTAAAGTGGGCAAACGACATGTCAAAGAAGTCAAAGTACGTTGGAAAGGATATCCACCCAGTTTCGATTCTTGGATCGACGCTTCGCAAGTCATCGACTATAAAAAGAAGAAGTGACCATCATGCCCTTTCACACAGCAGACGCAGCTACGTCAACCACTCCTCCTTCACCTAGTTCTTCTGTGCAAGATTTACAAAAACAACCCTTGTGGGTGTGGTGTGGAGAACGTGTGCCTAAAACGCAAATCGTCTTTTTCTGTCAAATCTTCGTGGTGTATTGTGTCATCGGGGCAGCCATTGCCAATTTGAGTTTGCAACAAGGAGACAAACAATTGTGGACCATTTTATTGAGCAGTTGCATCGGTTACCTGCTTCCAAATCCCTCCCTGAAATTCTCCTCGAACGGGAACCCCGGGAACCTTGTGTCCAGTGCCAGTGCCAGTCACCAGTTCAACCACAATCAGAACCCCATTTTGGGCGGAGACACGCCTCTGACGTCCAGTAATATCCCCTCGGACAGCCACAGAACTCTGGAATTATGAGTCACCAAAACCAATTTTACTTAACCTTACCCAGTGACAGTTCCATGGAGGTGTTTCCCCACAACACGTTGTGCTGTTACACGGCCAAATTACCTCAAGCCATCCCCTTAGATCACGAAGCCCATTGGGAAGTGGCTTTGGTAGAAATGATTCACCCGACCCAAGTCCTCAATGTCCTTCCCAATCAAAATAAATTTGATGTGGAAGTTCATGACGAGCAAGTGCAACAGTGGATGGATACCCATAGCAAATATGACAAGAAAACCCGTAGCACACCAAATCTAAAGTGGACCACCTATCACTTGTTCATTCCCCCAGGCTATTATTTTAGTGGTCAACATTTGGTCAGCACCATAGCCACCAGGTTTAATGGTGTGTTTCTGAAAGCTTTGGAAAGTGTCAAAAAAAGTGTCACCATGGAGTACCACAAAACAGCTCGTCGCTTCCTGATGAAATTTCCTGAGGGGCCTAAAATCATGTCTTTCTTATTTTGTCCTGAATTGTTTGACATGTTGGGCGGTGACATGGAGCTGAGGAAGAAAGTAGAAAAAGAAAAAGGTGAATTACCAGTCATTTCTGACAACGATTCTTTTGCCAAGTATTTTCGTACCCCGGTAGAACTGAACCAAGGACTGAATTTGATGTTCGTGTACTCCGATATGGTGGAGTATAACGTGGTGGGACACACCTCCGTACCGTTACTGCGTGTCATTCCTTTCAAAGTGGATTCTGCCGCAAACGCTGACGAGGAAGGTGGAAACACTTACCACGTCCACCGCGAATTTGTCCATCCTCACTATTTACCTGTCAGCAAGTCGTATATGGACACGGTCAACATTACTATAAAAGGAGATTTAGGACAAAATATTCCATTCACCAAAGGAAAAGTCACGGTGAAACTCCATTTTCGAAAACGGTTTTCTCACGACTCGTAAGTAAGTCATGTATCCAGTGTACCAAGGGGTTGCACGACAGCGAGGACACGGCTTAGGAGACATGTTAAAATCGGCCTTTCGTTCGGTGGCCCCAGTCTTGAAACCGATGGTGACACGCGGATTGCACGCATTGACAGATGCGGCACTGACGCAAGGCAAAGAATTTCTCCAAAATGTCATCATCGACAAACAAAACCCTAAAGAAGCCTTCATGAGGGCAGGCAAAAATGTCTTGCTGCAAACGGGCAAAGACATTTTGGGCCGACGAGACACACCTATAAATGCTCTGCACGCTACCGAGTCAGGCATTCAGCAAGGACAAGGCAGAAAGAGACGACGAAGAAAACACCCTTTCACCAGACTTCAAGCGAGAAAGGCTAAGAAAAGAAGAACCGTTCGAGACTTAGACGTTTTCGATTATTGAGACACAGAGAAAAATGATGCACCGAGAGTCTTGCGCTTGTTCCAAGACGGAACTGGATCTGTTTGCCATGCCCCCACCATGATGACGATGCAAGAATCTCAATGGGTGGAATTTCATCCCGTCTCCTCATTGACAGCCTCAGCTCCCATCGAGTTTGAAATCAAAGGACAGCCCGAAGATTACATCGATCTGAATAGCAGTTACTTGTACTTGAAAGTCAAAGTTCTAGATAAGGATGATGGTGCAGTAGACGACACTGAGAATATAGCTCCCGTCAACAATTTCATGCATTCCTTGTTTAGTGGAGTGGACTTGTACTTGAATAACAAACTGGTCAGCAGCAGCATGGATACTTACCCTTACCGTGCCTACCTGGAAAATCTCTTGACGTACGGAATAGATGCCAAGGATACCCATCTCAATGCTTGTGTGCTGTGGGAACCTGACGAAGCGGGCAAGTTCGACCTTGTAGATGGAACCAATAACGGCTTTGAGCAAAGATAACTCAAAATCTTAGATAGGAAGAGTTTAGAACTGATGGATCGTTTGCATTTGGACATGTGGTTGCAAGAGAAATATTTGCTGAACGGAGTCAATGTCCGCTTGAGACTGAATCGTAGCAGTACCGCTTTCCATTTGTTGGCTGAGGATGCTAAGGCTCCTAAAAGCAAAATCGAAGAGGCCAAACTCTACGTACGACGCGTGGAAGTGTTACCCAAAGTAGGTAACGACATCAGTCAAACGTTGAGCAGAACGACCGCCAAGTATCCCATACGACGCGTGGAAGTGAAAACGTTCACCATTCCCGTTGGACATCATTCCATGATCGAAGATCATCTGTTCCAAGGACAGCTACCCAAACGTTTAATCATTGGTATGGTCTCGAATTCAGCCTTCAACGGAGCTTTGGGTAAAAATCCTTTCAACTTTCAACACTTCGACGTGAAGAAAATCGAAGTCAGTCGCGATGGCAAAACCTTGTGTACCCGACCTTTCGAACCTGACTTTACCAACAAAAATTACCTGAGATCGTACTTGTCCCTGTACGAAGCCACCGGTCAGTTAGGAACCAACACCAGTCACGGCATTACGTACGAGGATTACGCAGGAGGCTATGCTTTGTGGGCTTTCGATTTCACTCCAGACCAAGGCAGCGACGAGGGACATTTCCACCCTATAAAATCAGGCCAGATTCGTGTGGAACTTCAGTTTGCAAAGCCACTGGAAGAGACAGTGAACGTCATCCTGTATGCAGAATTCGATAATACCATAGAAATCAACAGTTTGAGAGAAGTCATTCTAGATTACTAGAAGCCATGGAAGACTGTTATCCCTCATTACCTAGTGGAGAAACTTTGGACATGGAATGTGAGGAGACCCTGGAAAAAGAAGAAGTAATCATGATGAAGTCAAGATGGCCAGAACAAGAAGCCCATTTAGTCTCCTGTTTTGCCAAACACTTGGTCGACAAAATGACGGAATTGATCAAGAAAAATTGTTATGGATGTCAAAACGATCATCCCAGTCAAATTCAACACGATAAATGCCTGATGTTGAGTCAAGAAGAAAAATTGGACGAGTATCTGGACGAAGCTTGGAGTCTCATCTCGAACAAAGACGTGTTGTACCAGTGGTATAAAGACTTGCGTGAACATTCTTGTCCACCATTAACCACTCAAGAGATCCATCGTATCGAAGCTCTCCTGAATCAGAGTGAGGAAACAGAACGAATAACCGTTTATTCGTCAGACATTTTCAAGCAAAAAGTCAGGATCGAATTGACGACTTATTATTACCTGTGAAGAAGAAAAAAACATGGATACCTGGGAACTTCATTACCTTTTGAACCACAGTTCGTATACGGCTTCTTGGAATCCTGTCGTCTGTGCTAAAGATGAACTCCCTCATCGCAAACCTAAAGACCATCAAGCTTACGTGATCAACACGGACGACAGTCATCTCCCAGGAACCCACTGGGTAGCCGTCTACTTTCCTCAAGAAGGATGTGTGGAATATTTCGATTCGTATGGATTACCCCCTTTGGAAGACGATATCATCGACTTTATGAGAAGAAATGCTCAGATCACCCGTTTCAATAATGTGAAATTACAAGGCACAGATTCCTTGGTGTGTGGAAAGTATTGTGTGTATTTTCTGCATCATCGCAGCCTGGGCTATTCCTTAGAACATTTAGTGACTCATTTCGATCCTCGTTCTTCTGCTAGAAACGATGTGAAAGTAGATCAATGGTTTTGTGACCATTATGCTTATCTTTTGTCTCAAGCTAGGAAACGTAGTGTCCATCAATGGCCTAATGATTTCCAACAGTGGAAATCACGATTTCATTCACAACGTTGTCAGCCTTGTTTAAAGTAGGTTGTATTTGAAGAAAAAAATGTTAGTGATTTGAAAAAAATTGTTTGATGTTATAGTGTTGGATTATTGTTAAAAAATGTTAGAGTTGTTGTTGTTGTTGTTTAGTGTTAAGTGATTTTTGAATAAAAAATGTTGTGTTATGAAAAAAATGCCTTTGTGGTTTGTTTAGGTATAAGAATGTTGGATTGATGCTCTTTCATTTCTTACTATCCCTCTCATGACTCTCACTAAACGTTGCGGCTCGAAAACCGTGTGGGGGATGTTTTCCTTCACGTCCGCGCTTTGACTTTAAGAACCGGGGTTATTTCCAGTCTAACCATCCATTGTCGACTCATCCTCCTAAGAAGATGTGCTCCAAACTAGCTAAGCTCAACGAAGCCTACGTGAATTTGCATAGGGTCAGACACAGTCTGATACCAAAGCCAGAAGAAATAGAGAATGTGAGAATGCTAAAAATCACTGAAGACCTAATAGAAGAGCTCTTCAGAGAAGAAGTGAACAGGGAAAAAGAAGAATGGACAGAGAAGTACAGACTTCAGAGACAGCAGCAACAGCAGCAACAACAACAGCAGCAACAACCTGAACCTGACAGAGGCTTTGTCGATTGTCGTATTGACACCAAAGAGTTCTTCTTCTCTTTCCGAAGAAGCAGACCTATTGCCAGAAAGTCTATCCTCAGAGGACATCGCATTCTTAGAAACTAAAAAAGAATGCCATAGCAAACAAAAAAAACAGCCCTTTTCAGGGCTACCCCAATACTCTAGAAAAGAAATAACGATCGATTTGCCAATGTGTGTAGGTAGAGTAGTGTGAAAATAAACACTAACTCTTGCTTTAAAAAATGTGAGGGTATGTGTTGGTGTGTTAGTGTTAGTAAGAGCTAAAGTAAGTTGGTGTGGATAGTAGATTAAAATGAGATCTTTTCTTAGTGTTTGAGGTGTATATTTGGGGTTAGATTGGATTGATTTGAGTATGTGGATAGTCTATTGAAGTGATTTATAAAAAAATTTTAAAATAGTAATGGGTAGCATAAAAAGTGAGTGAGTGTTTCTTTTAGGTCCGCGCGTTGTTGTTTTTTTTGGTCATGATCTAGGTAAGATGAATTTTATGTTATTAGGGGGATGTTTTCCTTCACGTCCGCACTTTCAGTATAAATTGAAACTCGTTCGGCAGTCCAGCTACCCTTGTTGATTGATCAACACAGCCAGAAGAATGAATAGCAGAATAGTGAAACTGTTAGAACTCCAGATGCACCTGGAATATGCCAGGCGCATATTAAATGAACTGGCCGCGGAAGCCATTGTCGAGGAGGGAAGGAATAGAGAGGAGGAAAGAAGAAACAAAGAAGAGGAGGAGAGAAGAGAGAGGGAAGAAGAGGAAAATAAAAGAGAAGAGAGGATGTCGTTTAATATTCTCGAGACAGAGGATTGGGGTGTTGAAGCGAATCATCCTCCCTCTGCGCTCCCCAGAAGAAAGGTGAAAGAAGACTGGGGAAGAAGATGCGTGTGTGGCGCCAGGCCAGGACGGTGCAACCATTAGATAGGTGCATCAGGAGTTCAAAAAAAACCAACAGCCCTTTTCAGGGCTACCCAATACTCTAGAAAAGAAATAACGATCGATTTGCCAATGTGTGTAGGTAGAGTAGTGTAAATATAAACACTAACTCTTTATTAATAGTGGAAGTGTATGTGTTTGTGTGTTTGTGTTTGTAAATGCTGAAGTAAGTTTGTGTGAATAGTAGATTATGGGTTTATTAGCGTATGTGAAGAGTATAGTTAGGGTTATATTATATGACATGAGAAAGTAGGGGATGTTTTCCTTCACGTCCGCGCGTTGCTGTTTTTGGTTATGATATAGGTAAAATCCATTTTATGTTTTTAGGGGGATGTTTTCCTTCACGTACGCGCTTTAAGTATAAGAACCCACAGTATTCGTCGTTCAAACCATTCTACATAGAAGATGGCTTCAAACCACCTGGATAAATTTCAATCATTGCAAGACGTCCTTGACAATTTGGGCATGATAGAACAAATGCTCGTACGACTCGTTGAAGACCACTATTCTTATAGTCCGCATAGAGTAAAAATGGAAATTAACAACTTAAGAAAAGCAAAGGACATGATCAGTGGTGTGATGAAGGAAATAAAGGAGGAGAAGGAGGATGAAGAGGAAAAGATAAGAATAAGAACATGGAACGAAAAAATTGAAAAAGAAGAAGAAAATGAGAAGAGGAAGAAAGAAGAAGAGGAGGAAGAGAAAAAAGAAGAGGAGGAGAAAAAAAAGAAAGAAAAGAAGAGAAAGAGTGTTGGAGATAAAATAAGAAGTTGGTGGAGGAAAAGAAGAAATTAGAAGCAGAAGAAGAAGAAAACCCAAAGGCCCCTTTCAGGGCCAGCCATATTTCTCGAAAAGAGATAGCCTTTCCATTGCCTACCCCTTTTTTTATTTTATTTTTTTAAAAAAATCCCATGTTCAATTTCCCTTGACGCTATACAGTCCCACCCTGTTTAAATTCCTTTGACGCTATACAGTCCCAATTCCCATGTTCAATTCCTCTTGAGGCTATATCGTCCCACGATTTTTCTCTATGTTAAATTCCCATTGAGGCTATATGTTCCCACGATTTTTCTCCATGTTAAATTTCCATTGAGGCTATATGTTCCCAGGGGTGTTTTTAATGCTAATTGCCATTGAGGCTATAATATCCCCCTTCACTACTATTATATCTTCAGGACCTTATTTGAGCGGCTATCTATCTGATGACTGAAAAGTTTGACCTTGATCATTGGTCAGGTGGTTTGGCGACTTACTAGTGTTGCCACTAAATAGTAACTGAACCTGAACCTAGGCTAAGGAAACTCCACAAGATGGTGAATACATGAGCTTTATCGGATTTTACGTTGATTAACGCAGTTGATGATGTGGTTTAAGGACATTGTTCAGCATATGATAGGCTATATGTGGCGGTCAGTATAAATGGTGGATTAAGAACCCTGGAAAAACACCGACCTACAGAAATCTTCTGGCAAGCTTTCTCACTCTGCTAACCCCTCCCCCCCACCCACCCCGCATTCGCCGAGCCCGAGACTCGAACTGACGCGAAAGAGGTGAGGTGACAGTGATCGGTAAAAACGAGAGTTTAGACCAGCCGCCCACCATAGGCTCTTTCCAATCATTATATGTGCTACCAAATACATATGTAATCAGTGAAAGAATAATTGTTTTAAAACACATTCCTTTTTCTCCAGAAGGAAGGCAATTAAAGTTTCAAATTTAGTTAAATGATTTGGACATCTACTTTAGGTCTGGTAAAATCAAACCTATTTTAGCGCGCAAACATGAACATGGATTCGGTCATGAAATCCAGCCATAACCAGGGCCTCATTGGGGTGGGGGATATCCTGAAACCAAAGCTATATATATATATATATATATATATATATATATATATATATATATATATATATATATATATATATATATATGTATGTATTGATGATTTGCTTTTGTTCCCTTTGGAAAAATGTCAGGGCCCTTTTGAAATTTTGGAACTACACCCACCCAACATTTGACCAGTTCCGGCCCTGACAACATACATTTACTTGACCTCCGAAACGCGCCTTTCGAAGAATGTCAATGCCCCTTTGAAATTTTGGAACCTCACCCACCCAACACTTGACCTGTTCCGGACCTGACAACATACATTTATTTGACCTCTGATACGCGCCACAGGTTCTAGATCATACGACAGTGTCTAGCTTGGCTCAAAGGCCTCAGTGTTTATCGACAGTCATTTTTGCTGTTTTATGACTTTCATAAAGGACATCCAAATGTCAGCAGACTAACATTAGCGCTATTAGAACCATTTCTAAACTACATCCTTCAATATGACCTATGAGATCACGGAAAGTCTTCATTTGATGCTGACGACTCCGATGAGCATGACAATGACGAATTCTTGGTTATGAGAATGATCACGCATATGATAATAATTAGCATGAATGTGATGGTAGGATGACATGATACAGCAGCTGATGGTGATGAAAAAAGACAACGTGACTGACAACGAGCGTAATAATGACAAAAAGAGATTTTGTTGTCGGCTGTTTAACAGCATTGTAGGACATGATTGACGTGTGTGAAAAAACCTGTATCATAAAAACATGTTAACCTGTACCATTGCCCTCTCTATCATATCTCTCTTTGCCTCAAAACCAGCCCAGACGTCTTACGACCTGATCATATGATTTTTTTCTCAATACACTTTCTTAATTAGGCGCGCTTTTAATAACCTGTTTTCATACAATTAGATGCAGATATGCAGTTGAATATTTTGAAAACTATCTATATAAATTGTAACTTCATTTATTTACATTGCCAAGTAAAAGTATATAGAGAAAGACGAAGGAGAAAGTTTAGTTTAATTTGCTTACATTTTGTGTTATGCATATTTATTTAATTATATCTGATCTAATATATTATAATTTCAATTTAATTGTTTGTCAATTTTACACTTGTTTAATTTATTTTTCATTACAGGCTACTGTATAATGTGAATTTATTCACTAGAGATGATACTTGTCCCCGAAATTAGTCTGACCTTGACTGTTCGTTTTAGTAAACACTACATGTTGACCTAGATCCTGACCTTGATTCAAAATTAGTTACCACCAAGTAAAGAAGTTCTATTTTTTATTTTAAAATGACTGGTTGTTTTCGAGATCATGATAGTCTAGTGATTTAAGATGTAAACAATTTTCTTAGAATTTTATTTCTTAGAGTAAAATGATTGGACTTCGTCAGGGCCACACTGGGAATATGTGATCTTTAACGAGTAAATAATTTCGACGAGGTTCTGGAACATTATTACGTGAACCCCATTTTGCGTTTTAAAATACGATATAACATTTGTTTTGGATAGATATTCTCATTAGTAGGGTTCTTTCGTTACACTGGAACGTGTATGTTGTGCTGTTTGGAGTTATTTCAAATTACTTGGATTCAAAAGGATTAATTATTTTGTGTCCTAGAAAATACGTTTACTAATATGAAATTGCTGAGCAAAGACAGCTCTTTTAAAAACAAATATTCAGATTTCCAAAAGCGGAATGATATTTCAAGAAATGTAGACTTCATCACAAAAGATTACATAATATGTCATCGTCTTCCACCTTGGATTCTTCGTCGGGACTTGAACTTGAAATCATTAGAACATTTTAGTATTAGGACTACTAAAATTGTATTCGTGGATAATTCTTGGGTTAGTTTTGCATTTGAGTCTTAAAACCCTTAGGTCATACTTTTGTTTTTTCATTTCTGTTTACATAATTATTTCAGAGAAATAAACTAATTGTTGAATTTTTCGAAGCTTCTTGTGTTACTGTTTATTCGAGCCTAAACACGTAACACACGTAAAAATCACATATCTTTTATATGTATGAATGTGCACATCGGCGTGAGTTTCATGACATACTAAGCTGATATCAAACGTCACTGCTTATGATAGTCCAAGTCAATGTGTTTAATTTGTGTGTATAAGATATAGAGTTCCCTACATTTCCACTTTAGTCAATACATATGAGCGCATGTACACACTGTTGAATTAAGTAGGATACCTTTACATACTGGTCAGGCATAACGACGGGAACGATACTTTACGATACCGAGAAAATAAAAATGGCTGAACCCGAATACACGAACAGCGTTTGTGGTCGATTTCATTGTTTCATTTATATAAAGAAAATAATGTCGCTGCTGCTTGTATTAGTCACAAGAAATGTTTACAAGATTCATCATTTACTCGAACTTTCAAAAATGACTTCCTTAATGTTTGGCTACAAAACTGATCATGATTTGACAACCACGTTGAAAATGGCCATTTTACCACAAAGTTCGTTCTTTTCTGGAATTATTCAGAAACCTGAGATTCATTTTAATGATCACTACCGCAGTGCTTCTTACATACAGTATTATTATTTCTTCCTTAATATCAATACCGTCATCACAACACATTTGCAAAGATTTTATGACAATACAGATCCAGCGTTGATTGTAGTAGACATTAAATATTTCTGTGGCAAACAATTTGTTGAGTCTACTATACCGTCGTGCTGTCTGGGTAGGTGTATCACTTCGATACATGCATGCATTCGGGATAGTTTGATCGATAGGTTCATTGTATTTATTGTTATGATCGGAACGCAATAACATATAACGTTCATTAGTTACCCGGCTTACAGATTCTTTGGTCCACCTTTTACCTAGGGTAGACTAATTTTTTTTTTATAGGAAAGAGGAATGTGTTTGTGTACAATTATAGGACTGCCAGAGGACATGATGTAATTCATATAGACATGTTCGCAACCTTTAATTTATGTTATCAACAAATAAGTACACATAAAAAGGACAAGCAAATTCAATTAAGCACAGCTGCCTCATCTCAGAGATCCAGTTCGGCAGAGTATAATCTGATTTCAACATTTGGCAGTATCACCCTCATCGATATGGCCAGATGTGTAAATTGTCCTCGTTGCTGTTATTTGTTCGTATTTATTATGTATAATCGTTCCTTGATATTCCTTACAGTCGGTTACGTCCCTTTAGAAGGATAACCCCACTACCACAATGACGACAAATGGATGGTAAACTACCACCTTGAGGAAAGTACACATTGATTACTGTAACAAACCCGAATCATATAGCTTTCTTCTGCGATGATTTCTCCACAGTGTCTTTAGGACACACTGTGAAGATATTGCCTAATACGTAATAGGAAAATGTTATACATTCTTACTTGCAGAAATGGAGCACTGGGCTCATCATAATTCCATATAGGGTTACACAAGGCAGGTATCACAATATACCAATCGTTATAATTAAAAGCATCTGAAAAGTCTTCAATAGTCTTGTTGTTAATACTTCGTTTTATACTGGATGACAATGTGTAATATTGGATATACTATATGATACAGTCAACGCATTCGTATATTAAGGCGCAAGGACGATTAGCGTTTAGATGACCCTGGGGATAAAAGGCGCGCAAGCGGCGATGTAGTCTGAACTAATATAAGCCGCAAGGGGCACACCTTCCTTTATAAAGACACATATTAAAGTAACATAAAAGCATGTTGGCCTTGTAATGCTAATCGACCTGAAGCGGCGGTAGACAAGCTCATGTGTTTTGATGAGATTTCAGTAAAGTTTACTCACATGTAAATAGTATGTAAAATGCCTATTATAGCACAGCATCATAAACAGGTTTACTTTGGAAAGAAGCACCCATGCTAGAATAACTACCCTTATGTGCCAGGACCGGCATCCCTCATTTTGAAATACTGCTGCCGTTCCGTGCAGCTGAGGGTCCCCCAACACAATATGTACACAGAAATCGGTTTTAGCCGGCTTTATGTGGGTGAAGTGAAATTAGCGGTTTGTTACCAACCCCGGCGCCTATGTACTTCGACTACCGCCGTCAGTGCCCTGAAAGCGAGCACCTATACACGCACCAGCCCCTCCCCCGATTACTGATTTGGGTTACAATAATTAGAGTTCCACCAGCACAACATTTCCAACAGTTCCTTTGTTTCCTCCAGCATCTTTACGACCATCTGCCAGATGTGTGACACAATCCTCCATAACGTCGAGTTTGCCATCGTAACAAGATAACCGCACTTTCTTAAGAGAGTATGTAAATAGATTATGATACTCGAAATGATCCTGTTCATTTGCGAGAACCTTATGATTCCTCCAATTGCTGATAAATAATGATCGTGCGAAAATGATTTTTGACGATATTCTGTTTGGTTCCTTAAGCGCGTTTTTTTGACATCGCCTCCTGCTAATTTGACCGAATACTCCTCAACCCAAAAAGTCAGCTATTGTCACCAAATTCTTCTCGAATTTAAATTTGCTATTACTGCTTAATTGGAATTATGATGAGCATTGCTCGTTTTAAGATAATTGTGTAAATTAAACACATTCTTGTTTTTTATTTCTTAACAGAAACTGTTCGTGTTGGTAAACAAGAATTTGGAGTTGCTGTTGTATCATGATTTGATATGCTCGTAACGGAAATAGGACATGAGCAGTATAGATAACTCTAAAACCATGAAACCACAATATATGGATTTGCTTATCGCCAACTCGGATTGTTTTCCCTGTGGATGGCTACTAACCTTTCGTGAATGATTGTTATGCCGACAAACGTTGGGTTGGCTACTAATTTATTTCCCCGCATGACATTGTTAACCAGCTCGACATCCACTCATTTTCTGATATGTATCATGGTTTTACAAAACACCAAGTTGTTTATCAGCTTGAAGAAATCCTTTTCGAAATTGCTCTTTGCCAAGGGCATTTTGGAAGTGTTAAAACTAATGTAAGCCTCTAGCTACTTTCGCTGATCAAATTTGAACACTCGATGAATTATATCCAACTCGAATCCTAGTGCTAAACATTGCCTGATCTTTGTGTAATGAATCATGTACCGATTATTTCTCATGAGATTAGGTTTCAATTTTGCTGTGTTTCCTCCTCTGCATTATAGTGCATATTTTAACTGGAGCGTGAGAGGGCTCAACATGTTCTCGTTGACTGGGTGCTTGTGTGTAACAGTTGTGCAGCTGGTGGAGGTTTTGAGGGGAAAATAAACCAACCTTGAGAAAAAAGCACCCATCAGTTTCACTGTGCAGCAACTCCTCTGTATCTCTTTCAGGGTTTATCCACGACAAATTTCCGATGAGCTTCGAAAATCATTTTAGTGTTTTAGCGGAATGACACAAGGGGATTTGCTAAACAAATCGATGATCGTCAAGAAATAATTGACACCTACATTATAAGCGTTGCAATGTCTCATATCCACTAAATCCGCTGAAAAATACCCTAACCACTAGAACAATCACCTTACACCTCGTGAATTATATTTCGTTGCGGTTTGTTAAGTTCTTCATCATGCTGTGCACTAGGTATTCTGCCTACAACTGGAGCAGCTCCGACTCTAGTGTTGGTTGCACCAAAGTCCAACTTATGTCTTGCGCCTATGATTCCTCGCTCTAACCTGTTGTCGATTATCTCTGTGTGCAAGTTTGAGGTTTTAAATCCCGTAATTCGTCTCACATCAATTTGTCACATCCGGCTTTATCTTCATGATGATCCCGGTAGCAGCTACCCTGACGCATGGCAATCGCATCCACGCCGTTATGTGCTTCTAGACTGGACAGCGGCTGACTTTTTCATTGAGTTGTTGTTCCAGAGGGTTCAATGTACTCGTATATTTGTGTCTGGGTAGTGTGTAACATCCTTAACGCCTGTGTTTTAAAACACAGACACATACAATGCTCGGTAGTTTTAACAAACAAAGACACATACTGTGATTAAGAGTTTCCATACACAGACACATATAATGAAAGGGAGTTTTGAAAAACTCATACACATACAATAATCGTGAGTTTTAAAACACAGACACAAACAATTATCGCTAGTTTTAACAAACACAGGCTGGGAATTTTAAAACAGACATCAAATAATCGGGAGTTTTTAAAAAAATACATACACTAACAATAATTGGGAGTTATAAAAACACAGACAAATACAACAATTGGGAGTTTTAAAAAACACTGACACAATAATTGGGAGGTTATACAAACACAGACACATACAATGATCGGGAGTTTTAATACACACAGATACATACAATGATCGGGAGATTTAAAATAACACAGACAAATACAACGATCGGGAGTTTTAAAACACATACATATACAATGAGCGGGAGTTTTAAAAAAAACATTGACACCTACAATGATCGGGAGCTTTAAAACACATACATATAATAATAGGGAGTTTTAAAACAGAAACACATAATGATTGGGAGTTTTAAAACACAGACACATAAAATGATTGGGAGTTTTAAAACACAGACACATAAAATGATTGGGAGTTTTAAAAGACACAGACAAATATAATGACGGGGAGTTTTATAGCATACAGACACATCGGGCGTTTTAAGTCCCACGTACACTTACAACGATCGGGAGTTTTGAAACACAAAGACACTTACCATGAAGAGAATTTTAAAACCCAGACATATACAATCATCAGGGGTTTTAAACAAATGTGAAACATACAATGTTTGGGAGCTTTAAAACACACAGACACATACAACAATAGATAGTTTTAAAACACGCAGACATATACAATGTTTGGGAGTTTTAAAACACACAGACACATACAATGATTGTTAGTTTTAAAAACAGACACATACATTGATCGGAAGTTTTAAAACACATACACACAATGATTGAGAGTTTTAAAACACACGGACACATGCAATGATCGGAAGTTTTAAAACACACAGACATATAAAATGATTAGGAGTTTTAAATCACAGACACATGCAGTGATCGGAAGTTTTAAAACACAGACACATACAATGATTTGGAGTTTTAAACACACAGATACATAGAATGATTGGGAGTTTTAAGATACACAGACACATACAATGATTGGGAGTTTTAAAACACACAGACACATACAATAATTGGGAGTTTTAAAAAAGTCAGACAAATACAATGATTGGGGTTTTTAAAACACAGTACCATGCAATGCTCGGAAGATGAAGAGACACAGACACATACAATGATCAGAAGTTTTAAAACAGGCACATACAATGAACGGAAGTTTTAAAACACTGACGTATACAATGATTGGGGAGTTTTAAAACACAGACACATACAATGAACGGAAGTTTTAAAACACAGACAAATACTACGATTGCGAGTTTTGAAACGCACAGACACATGCAGTGATTTTAAGTTTTAAAACGCACAGACAAATACAATGATTGGGTGTTTTAAAACACAGACACAAACAATGATCAGAAGTTTTAAAACAAAAACACATACAATGATTGGGAGTTTTAAAACACAGACACATACAATTATTGGGAATTTAAAAACACAGACACACACAATGATTGGAAGTTTTAAAACACATACACATGTGATCATCGGAATTAGTAAAACACACAGACACATGCAATGATTGGAGCTTTAAAACAAACAAACATGCAATGACCGGAAGTTTTAAAACACATATACATACAAACTTTGAAAGATTAAAACAAAGACACATACAATAATTGGTGGTTTTAAAACACACAGACACATACAGTGATCTGGAGTTTTAAAACACAGAGGCACACAGAATAATTGGGATTTTTAAAAAAACACAGACACAATAATCAGGAGTTTCTACAAACACAGATAAATACAATGATCGGGAGTTTTACAACACACATATAATATACAATGATTGGATGTTTTAAAAATCCTACAATGATTTGGAGTTTTAAAACAGAGATACATACAATAATCGGGAGTTTTAAAACACAGATACATACAATGATTGGGAGTTTTCAAACACACAGACACATACCATGATTGAGAGATTTAAAACACAGACACATGCAATGATTGGGAGTATTAAAACACCGACACATACAATGATCGGAAGTTCTAAAACACAGACACACACAGTGATCGGAAGTTCGAAAATACAAATTCAGTGATTGGTACTATTTAAACACACAGACTTATACAATGATTGGGAGTTTTAAAACACACATACACATACAATGATTGGGAGTTTTAAAACATACAGATATTTTGATTGCGAGTTATAAAAACACAGACAAATAAAATGATTGCGAGTTTTGAAACACACAGAGATATACTATATTCTGGAGTTTTCAAACACACAGACCCATGCAATGTTTTGGAGTTTTCAAACACACAGACACATGCAATGATTGCGAGTTTTAAAACACACATGCATATGCAAGGACTGGAAGTTTTAATACATTATAGCATGGATCTGTGTCTGAGGTTTGCAAATGAAACAAATTATGCACATGTTAGAAAGCAACTGAAGTCTTTATTCATACTGTAATACAACGGTATGACCACACAGTGTGTGCACTAACATAAACAGTATAGCCAACGGTTTCCAGGACTACAAGAACTAAATATTGCATTTACATAAATTACGACGATCAATTTTCAATTGCAAATAAAAATGTACCTCATATGCACAACAAGATATCAATATAGTATTTTCATGAGAAACAATCTTTCACACACACACACACACACACACACACACACACACATATATATATATATATATATATATATATATATATATATATATATATATATATATATATATATATATATATAGTTCTGTATATTTAATTTACATAGTTTGTAGGTTTTGAAAAATGTTTTATATTTTCATTACATGTCATTGTAATGTAACATTGTATGTAGGACTTGAGTTCAGTTCTTCTTGACCTGATGGACGGTTTTATTTTAATCTGTGTGAACATCTAATGCATAACTAAATTATTTTCTCTCTATATGGACTTAATATCAGGATCATTATTAATAGAAGAAGTAAATATGTTTATTTGGGTCAAGAATTTTGAATTTCCTGAGTGTTATCCATGTTATTGATTTTATTTTGTAAAGGTTAGGATTATGCTAGAAGTTTTCTTTCCATTAGGTAATGTTTATTTGTAGAATATGCTTATTGTGACATGAGGTCAGGTAGAGAATTACATAATCTTGAAGCTGAGAGGATTATTCCATTCGTGCTCTAAGTAAGATACTATCAAGTTGTATTATATAATGTGACCAGTAATTTTGGGTTGAATTTTATTTTTTCAAATTATTGAATTCAAGTGATTATTTACTCTGGAAATACAAAAGTGCTCTGATATAAGTATTGGATAGAAATATTCACTCGAATTTACAGCGTATTCAAACCTGGAATTATATTACTGTGTTTCAACACTTTATAAGTTACCCCAGACACATCATCATCTTCAGTTTTCGGACTTATTCTGTTATTCAAGACGTTAAATTACTAGGACTTTTGTCTGTATTTTTTTGGATTATTTTGGGATTTAAGTCGCAATACCTTAAGTTTGTTTTCTCGATTTATAGGTAAATAAATTACCTGTTCAATTTTTTAAGGATTGTTGTCTTTCGCTCTGCTTTATAACTTAAGAACATAGGCCCTTAACAAATATATTTATATATATGTGTATATATATGTGTGTGTGTATAATTGTGTATGTGTGTAATGATACATAAACATGTCATTATACAAAAAGATATACATGTAGTATGTCAATTGAAACAGCCACACTGGCCAACACGCCGTACATTATAGCTGTAGTATGTTATAAGCTCCAAACTTGTAATTACACGATGAGATGTCCATATAATAATTTCAAGAGAAATTTTTCATTACACACTAAGATATACATATAGTAATGTCATAAGAAACAAGCATGTAATTAACTACAACAGTATATACATGAAGAATGTCATGAGAAATAAACTTGTCATTACACCTGATAGACATTTAGTATGTCATAAGAAATAAACTTGTCATTACACCTGATAGACATTAAGTATGTCATGAGAAATAAATTTGTCATTATACCTGATAAACATTTAGTATGTCATGAGAAATAAACTTATCGTTACACCTGATAGGCATTTAGTATGTCATGAGAAATAAACTTGTCACTACACCTGATAGACATTTAGTATGTCATGAGAAATAAACTTGTCATTACACCTGATAGACATTTAGTATGTCATGAGAAATAAACTTGTCATTACACCTGATAGACATTTAGTATGTCATTAGAAATGATTTTGTAACTACACAGTATGAACATGTAGTAATGTCGTGTAAAACTAGCAGGTCATTATACAACAAAATGAATATACATGCAATAATACCACGAGAAATACATGTATAATTACAGAATATGTAGTAAAATATGTTTCACTTTTCTTACATAGAATCAAAGATTTAATATTGTTCTATTTTCTAGGGGAGCTAACTCAATAGGCAATGCATATCAGTTAGAAAGTTTTTAAATATTACCTCTTAACCAAATTCTAATATACATAAAAATTACATATATCAAACGATATTGGTTTTATATCAATGTATTTGATTGAATTTAGGTCTTTATATATATATATATATATATATATATATATATATAAACATATATATATATATATAAACACACACACACACACAGATATATATATATATATATATATATATATATATATATATATATATATATATATATATATATATATATATATATATATATTTATATATCACCAATTCCACAATATGTCTACTGTATAATTTCTTTTATTCATTCTTTCGGACTAATGTAGAACTAAACTGTGTAAATCGTGGCTTCATTCCTTGAGTAACCCAGGTCATCTTTATTGGATGAAGTGATGTCATCAATTTTCAACCTGAATTTGGATTTCAAGACTCGCGTACTGTGACTTTTAACAAAAAACTTGCCAAAGTTTGCAATTGAAAATGACAAAATCTATCAAAATACAGTTGTTGGTACCTCAACAAATAGTGACAGGAAAATGGATAGCAGCCAAACATTATCAATACTGTAGTGTATGAAGCTGATATATCGTCATGTAAGTCACTGATAGTATATCGTAAATGAAATTCCCTAA
Source organism: Sinohyriopsis cumingii (assembly GCA_028554795.2). Lineage (NCBI taxonomy): Eukaryota > Metazoa > Mollusca > Bivalvia > Unionida > Unionidae > Sinohyriopsis > Sinohyriopsis cumingii. Next base: position 46,806,397 of record CM068839.1, read on the forward strand.
TACACTAGTATTTTAAATAATTTTGTCCACTCCAGTAATATATCTGCAAAAAGTGTTTGCGCACTTGTCAATCTATCACACACAGATAATACATATTTAACAATAGAATCGTATGATCATACAAAAATGATCAATAGTTTTACATCCATAAATTGATATTTGCAGAAAGGCACTTCAACAGCCCTACAGTCTTGTCTGATTTATTAGTGAGTATAATATGGGTGGCGGGACGTTTCAAAAGAGAGGAAACTCTAGGTCTAAACTATTTGTAAAATTTGTAAAGTTAAACAGGGCCAATAACATCATTCTTTTAATAAAATATGTCACCTCTCTGTATATGCAAAAATCTTCTAAACATCATTGATTTTGTTTTAGACAGATTTCATTTCGTTATATATCTATAGATGACGATTTGAAGGGCTCGATTTGATATGAGATGATGTAATTGTGTCAACAATATTACGAATATAATCAGCATATGTCAGAGCACATATATGTTGCCTACTTCTCGTAAATCATTCGTTTTCAAAAAGTGAAATGATTCTTTTCACACAGAGTATGAAATGAGTCTGCCTAAGTCCACTTCCTTGGTGAACACCGAAGATCAGTCGAAGCTGTCTCTACCGATTCTTAATCGGCACACGTAATTCCAAATACATAGGGTGAACATGTATAACACAGAAAGTGTTTCGTTCTAAAGCATTGCCTTCACAAATCATCGACATCTCACCTGTGTCCACGAGGTTCGATTCGCAGGCTCAGTCATTGTGCGTATGTTTGAAAGCTTGCCAGTAGCTTCGCATGTGTCTGAGGTTCATACTATGATTTTCCAGGTCCTTCCTCCACTATATATACTGGAAACCAAGTATATCCTATCATGTACTGAGAAATAGGTGTTAAGTCAAAAAAACAACAGCAGTTTTCTAAAACAGTTTAGGAAATCAAAATCAGATTCTGACCTTCAAGAGGAAGAAGAAAACAAAAACGTAAGAAGAGGTTTTTTCTTCTTCAGGAATAGATTATTACTACCCTATGGAACAATAATAAGTAATATATATTGTAGGATCTCAAGATTTTGTCTGTTATTTGTCCAGAACAATGACTTGCCTATTTTGAGTAATGACTGAAAGTAGTATGTTTAAAATGGAACAGAGGTTGATAAAGGGAAATTTCTAGAAAGTGATACTAATTGTCTCTGAGTACAATCATCAAGGTATTGATAACCCATTTCTTTAGAAGTGACTCAAAAAATCAATTATAAGGTATCACAACCTGATTACATTATCCAACCTGATTTGCTTGCAATGTTTGGTTCAGAGTTCACTATGCTAGTTGACAGAATAGTGTGATTAATAATTCATATTCTAAAAATGTTCTTTTCCTTTTTATCATCATCCTTGATAAGAAAACATACCTCACTGTGAAAACTAGCATCCAGTACATTGTACACTACCACCCACACAATATACATCACTGTATTCTAGCATCCATCACTATGTTAACGATCACTCACAAAACATACATCACCGTGTATGCCATCAACCGGTAGCGTCAAAACAACCACTATACAATTATTAAACTAATCATTAAATTATGTATTGCGCAAAGCATTCTTATTTACTACGAAGTCTTTTTCATGTTTAACTTTTATATACAAGTAGTTATAACATTTTGTGACTTCATTAAAAAATAATCCAGATTTATCATAAACATCAACATTTACGTAGTATATGCAGGTTAAATGAACGTATGAAAATTGATTATAGGAAACTGTACCAGATCAAAGCTACTATTTAAATCACACAATACGTGTCTTCACAAAGTGTCTAAAATACATAGAAGTCCTCATTCAAATGACAATCATATCATTAATTTTGTCATCAAAACGTGCCTAAAATACATACAAGTCCTCATTCAAGTGACAATCATATGATTAATTTTGAAGACTATTCAGATTGAAGTAAATATGATTTATACCGCGAAAGGTTTCTTTAAGATCAAAATGATAAACATTATCAATAATGTAACCTCGGCTACGTCTCTTCTCAGCATCAACGTCCAATCGAGAGAAACAATTTTCTTCAACGCCCGTTTTGCTTGTTACAGCCATTTTATAAGCATTACCATTTCCAGGCTTGTTTTAATACAATTATAGGATATCCATTATGTACTGATATATAAGACAGACACACCCTATTTTAGAACGATGTTGCAATGTTTAAAACAATCCAGCGAAGTAACGCTGATCACTTGCATTTGTCATTCATTCTTTCAATTTCAGTCTCTTTTAGCACGAGAATGTCATTCAATGACTCTAATGGAAAAAACTACATACACAATGTTTGCCAGCGTATTTAACGTATATATTATATTTGATGTGTGGATGAATTTGGTGTTCCATATCCAACTGATAAGCAGAATAGGACTAAAGTCTATAAAATATGATAATTGTTGAGAACTGCTTGGTCTTGCACAGCACTGTCATGATTGATCAAGGATGTGTTTACTCCTTACAAGAGAAAAAAGAGGTCAGTGCACTGTACATTATATAACTGCCTGTGTGTTTCTCTGTCTGCCTATCCACATACCTACCAACCCATCTAAGTTTAATAGTCAGTCAATGAGACCAGACCATATAAATACATGTATAATGCACTTAATTTATAAACAAATTCTACAATACACACACCTGCTTACATTTGTATAAATATAAGCAAAACAAACAATACCAGATGAGGAGTGTATCGTTTACAATTTGCACATGAGTGAGTTAAAGCCATAATAAATTTAAAGAAGAATCAAACTGAGATTACAAGGTATAAATATGCCTGAGGTAATATATTTTGCTTGGTTTGGTATTGTACTACTCAGCAGCACAAAGATGTTTAGTGTTGAGGCATTTTTCCAAGAACACACCACACCTGCCCACAAATGGCTTTCGTACAAAGGTTTTTAAGTTAGCTTGACTCTACATTAACGATATGTTGGATCACAAATGAATGCGGTGACATCGATTGTACTTAGCACAAACGACAATTTGTATAAGAGCCTTCTAGACAGATTCGGCTGTACAATACTTCTAGGGAAATTTGGCTGTACAATAGTTATAGGCAGATTTGACTGTACAATACTTCATGCAGATTTGGCAGTACAATACATCCAGGCAGATTTGGCTGTACAATACTTCTAGGCAGATTTGTCTGTACAATACTAGGCAGATTTGGCTGTACAATACTTCTAGGCAGATTTGTCTGTACAATACTAGGCAGATCTGGCTGTACAATACTTCTAGGCAGATTTGGCTGTACAATACTTCTAGGCAGATTTGGCTGTAACTTCTAGGCAGATTTGGCTGTACAATACTTCTAGGCAGATTTGACTGTACAATAGTTCTAGGCAGATTTGGCTGTACAATTCTTCTAGGCAGACTTGGCTGTACAATAACGAGGGGCTGCATCACAAAGAAATAGAGTCAGGTTAATTGTAGTTGGTACACATGGTCATTTCTACAATGGTCTTGAAAACAGGCTTGATTTTACATTCGAGAATGGATAAGTGAATAATCCATACACATTCACCTGGATCATTGCATATGGAGGTTGATTACTAAGTCTTATGTTAGGAGGACATCCTATCGCCATAGGGAAGTGCATATTTCATACAAAGGTATCTGGAACTCTAACCATACTCCCACTACAGTGGAGAATTTTATAAGAGACCAGAACGCGGGAAACATTCGGTCCAGTTCTACACATTTTGCGGTCCATGACCATGTAGTTAGTCCTTAGAAAAGTATGCATTTCAGTTAATATGAGTGATTAATGAGAGCTTATGCTCATGTGTCCTGCAACCTAAATCATTTAATCTGTTTGACCCCCAGCCAAAATGGTTTGGACGCCCATGATATAAGTCATAAAAATTTCACTGACAATTCTCACCCATCTCCGTTACATATGCATGTGTATTGCCAATACTTAATTTCATAGGACTCCCTAACACATTGAATATAGTATATTTCATACAAACTTTACCAGCACTCCTTGCTATCTCTATTATACATGCAGGTGTATCCACGGGTATAATTCTTAGACAAATTTCCTAGAAATTAAACAAATCTACATTATTGGTGCAAACTGGTTGCCTAGTCTTACACTTATTGTCTTGTGCACAATTCATACACCCACAATTTATTGGAAATTCCACCAATCTCCATTACATGTATAAGCAGTATGAGTTCCCTGCCTTAGGTTGTGAAATACATCATCAACAATAGCAGAAACCGGTCTCGGTAACCAAGTAATCGAACCTAATTATTTTACAACGCAAACAGTTGTCTGGACCAGGCTTGTAATTCCCTACAAGGCATACATACCACGGACTATGTGACATATCAAGGCCTTTGAAATATTGCTTTTGCAGACGTGCAATATATACTGGACGTTTCACTTGTTTCCAAGGGAAAAAAATACCAAATGTGTGCCTACAGAAGACATTTAAGGAGATATTTACAAAATTTAAAACACAGTCAAGATAAGATTGTTTTAGACGAATGTATTCTTTTTCTCTGGAACGTTCTCCTTTTTCATACATACTGTTTTAATATTGATCATTCACAAACTTTGGTGAAAGGAAGGTCAACAAGATCGGCAATGCTTGTACAAAACAGATTTCCTTTTACAGTCAGTGACCTTGACCTTTAGCCCTTAGACCTCAATCTCTACTGACATATTTCTTGCATCAAGAAAACCATACATGGAACGTTTTGTAATGTAAGGCACTGCATAACATAGGTTATCATGCAGAAAAGGATTTGTAATGGAAATACATGCTGACAGCCTGGGTCATAATATACTTCGCCAGTAAGACATGGAATTTAGGAATATATATATATATATATATATATATATATATATATATATATATATATATATATATATATATATATATATATATATATATACTTGATGACATCAAGGGCTTCATGGGCAGATATAAGTCCAACAGTTCTGCCAGTAGCAGCCAGAATCAAGATAATATCGACCGTATTGATGAAGCTAGCAGAAGCAGGAAAGCGAGCATGGATAATATGCCATACTTTTCATGGCAATCAGGGCACTGCCGAAAGATCGATGTTGATACCTCCTTTGCTTTACCAGCATTGTTTAAGGGCCTGGCCTGTACGCCATGAATGAGCCGACTTGAAGTGTAGCGCCTAGTGACCGGCTTGATGCTCATATGAAATTATTTCTGGCAGTCTTTGGTCCGGTCATCAGACGCGTGATGTATTCCAGGTGTGGGTTCAAAGTTTGTGTTCTCCAATGGGCATTGATGACCGTCATCATTCGACTGACTTCTTTGAGCAGTCGTGTATTCTAGAAGAGTATGAAAGCAATGGCTCAGTAGTTGGTCCTTCACCTAGTGGCATGGTCCTCGAAGTATAGGTCCTCAGAAAACTCCATTATCTGATTGAGGTACTCCAGTCTGAAGAGGTATGTCAGGTAGATGTGATGTGGATCAATTAATCTACAGTCTAACATCTTGCAGTTGTGCTGGGTACCACGTACCAGAATAAATGGATGGCAAGTATGTGTCCCCGATAGACAGCCTCCCCATTACTTTTAAGGTATATTCCCAGTGCTGGTTTAGGGACTGCTCGTGGCACAGATCTTCTGTGGATCACCTTGATAATTATCAACAACCCTTTAAAAAGGTGGTCGAGGGTATGTTTCATATCATGCCCAAACACAACATTCATGTCAACATCTTAATAAAATAAAACACTCATTTGTTCTTGTTGTTAGTGGGTGTAGCATTTGTTTGTGCAAAACAACCATTCTTCCATTGTACTGCTGCCTGATCATTCGTACGAGTTCTGTTTGAGTCCAATCTAAGCGCTGATGGTGAACCATAAACCTTTGATAGCACGCTGTATTGCTCTGCTGCTGTGGTCATGAAATGTCAGCTTGAAGATAAGATGTTCTAAAAGGACACAGTGATAATATGGCATGTGATTATTTAGCAGTTTGAAATAGAGAGCCACTAAGAAAACTCGTTCGCAAATGTGAAATGGCTCAGGCTTGTTTGCATATCCAGGTAGGATGTGCTTGCGTAAATTGCAAGAAGAGTTAAGACATTTTCTACCATTAGCAATTTGTCGGTCTGGTTTCATTTCCTGATTTTGTGAGCATACTTAAAGTTTTTAAAATATGGCGGCAGGGTTTTATGACATGAACTATTTAGGTCAAGGAGACATAAAACTACCAGATGAAAGTAAAATCATCGCATTTATCGATTATTATCAAAAGATAGATACATTGGAAAATTTTCGACAAAATTCATAGAGAAGATTGGATAGAAACCTAATATAATTAGGAAAACGAAATTCTGAATACGTGCATTTTAAGGCGTCAGGGTATAAATAAAGGCATGTATATGCCGAGTTTAATTTGAAAATGATATAGTGAGACTCTGGAGGTATGAGGTCTCTCTTGAATATAAGAGGGGATGAGTTTTTAGGCTGTATTTGCTCTCCACACTTAAACGTAGTGAACATAAAGGCATATTTGCAAAACTAGGCATAGACTAAGAACCACAGTGGATCTGCATTATTAGGGAACACAGAGTTCACAGCACAATATGAGGTTCCATTATGAGCTACTTACAACATTGGGATAGTAGATTAAAGCGTTAAAGGAAGTAGCGATACAGAAACACGGCAGCCTCCCAATGTGGAAAAATCTTTAAATCTTCTGAGAATAGTGGTCACATCTTAACTCGTATCGACTTATCATTTCATGTGTAAAACTGATTGTTTCTGTTAATGTCATTTCATAGATTGGAACTAATCTGATTTTTTTCTCCACTTCCTTTCACAAGAATTGAGTTGGTGGATATATCAAAACCATTGTCAAAATGCATTCTACTTGTGATGAGAAATATTGGGGCATGATATCTAATTGAGAATCTTTCTAACCCTCTGAATAAACATGAAATTAGTCATGTGTAGCAGTTCCTCCATACACATGTATGGTCGTTAACACAGAAGCCACAGACTGTGGTAGAACACCAGTTGGTAATGTTAGCTAATTTGGCTAAACCTGCATGGGGTTACTTACCACACGTTCTTTGCATCTTTAGATCTATAATAGCGAAGTATAGATGTTTGGTTATGCTGTTAAATCCTGCACTCAACGAAGCATTATCGTTCACAAGCATTTTTTGTTTAATCAACTCTGTCAGTATTATTTTATAAAGACTGAGGTCTCACCAATCTGGCACAATTGCAAACAAGTACAGATTTTAGTACAAGTGGTTGCAGTGCAAAATATACGCTCGTGTCCTGGTACACATGTATGGCTTTGAGAGATTTCGTTTATTGCGGGATGGTAATATGTTTAAAGTGCAAATGATAATACAAAATATGTAACACTCTAACTAGCCAGCCGTTTAACATTCCTAACTGGTATTACAACATTGATAATTTCAAACAAAATAGAGGTTTCCATTTCTGGTTAACTTTTGGTTAAAATGAGGTGACCAACCAGGCTAACATCACGTAAACAGACCCAGATTATTAGTCCTGTCGCAATCTGCTCGCCTTTATTTTTGGATTTCAAGACTTAAGTTTTGTAAACATACCTACACAAGGTATTCAACACCCAAATATGTATTAACGTTGAGTACCTTTATTCCACTTAAAGCAGCAAACTTGAAGTGTGCATATTGTTGATAAAAAGAAATACCACTGCTACAATTTATATATGTGAGCGGTGAATCGTCTGGGTAGTTGGGTACTATTTCCTGTCGAATGCCACTCCGACGAGGACTGTTTGACGCTGGTATATAACAACAATCAACATGCATCTAAGACGAAATACATTCTCTCGATGTCATGACTATGCTACAACATACCAGTATTACCCACAAAATCTCTTTCGCAAGGTCAATGTTTGAATAAGAACTACTATATTTAGCTTAAAGGCAAAGGAAGCACATTGCATGATGGTGCGACGAGGCATGGGCAGGGAATACTGATCCTTTGTACAGACTGTCAATCCTGAAACAGATATTAAATGAAGCGCTGGTACAGTGCACAGAAAATGAGCTCGGCATGGACGATGATTGCACTCATTTGTTCATATTTGGTCTTTGCATATACTGGCTCAGACTGGGGCGGAGTGTGGATGAAAAACAGATGGTAATCAGGCGTTGCCAATATACATAGAACATACAAAGACGGCCCACAATAACCTAGTGTTGATTATAATTTCTTTTCAAGACCATAAGCGAAACAATTACCTCGCAGGTGCTAATGTAGCAACTATAAAGCAGTATTTAAACGTTTACCTCTGCGATAAGCTTTTATTTCGGTGGTATGTGAGACCGTCTATTAAGTGTCTTGCCAGCAAGAAAAAAACAGAATTATATTCGAAAATCACGTATCCTATAAGATCACATTATTGAGCCAGATAACCTGCGAACAGAGAGTCTTTGTGATTCTTAGGGAGTGTGATGGTGGGGTGTTGAAGTCTGTTATTTTCAGATCAAGTGATATCAATCGAAAGTTGGATTCTTTTGCATCATTGCCGCCTTGATAGTAACTCACGACAGCAGGTTTGATTGATTTGTCAAGAAGGAAGCTAACGTCATGTCCAAACCATTTAAATTTTTCTTACATGCCGCTTATTGAGGAATTAAAATGTCATTGTACACAAACGATTTGCTTGACAAAGAATTGTAAAGGGTGAATAGTTGTTGTTGTAGTTCTAGGGTTTAACGCTATTTTTCAGCACAAGATAGGCTATACATGGCGGCCAGTATAACTGGTGGACGAAGAACCCTGGAAAACCCAGGGAGGAACCACCGACCCACGAGAAGCTACTGGCAGGCTTTCCCACGTTCCCACGCAAGCCCAGCCTTGGAATAGTGGCACACTCTGTACAAAATATACAATCGTGCAGTAAACACTGTGAATGGTTTTGCCCTATTCAATACATTGTGTCAACGAACAACCGTTCCCAGTGAGATGCTACCCGGCACTCGACCCATATATATTTGGTTAAATTTTTGTTGAGGAGTTGCTACAGGTTTAAATATCAGCGTGACACGAATGATCAAGTCACACGGGTAGGAATCTCGTACGGCTTTCACTGTCCCCGTAGAATATCAAATGATGTCAAAGAGTCCTACCTCTATACTACTCTAGTCTGCTGTGATTGTGGAAAGGACAATCCAGCAGAGATTGATGACATTTCTCAGACAGGCAGGCAAAACTCTCTGGTGGCGATCAACATATACACGCTGTCAAGCCTGCTAGAATAATGAATACTGCACTATCGCGGTTCTGCTGTTTAGTGATTGTTTTCCACATCGTTAATATTATACTGGTGAAAGAAGAAGATATAGCCGAGTTGTGAATATTTTTGTATTAAATGCTAGGAGTTGCTTTTATAGAAAATATTCAGTGAGGGTCAGGGATTTGATTGCCAAAGCATTATGGACGAGTTTATTCATGTCGTTAGCAGTGACCTAATCCTGTCAAACTATTGGAAGATCAGAGTTATAGCAGAAAACTGAAATTGGGGTATGGTTTGAATTACTTCACACAGGTTTATAAAAGAGGCGCAAAAAGTGTTGTAGGAAGTTTATGAAAAAATCTAAAGCACATTGATGTAGGGGTGATCTAAAATATAGAATGAAACAAACTTGGGCAGATGTTGAGAGGACTCCTTTGCGCTTGTTGAGGCGGATCCCTTAATCCAAACTGTTTTACCCACCACCGCAATTAAATAAACTCTCGCATGTATGTCTATAGGAAACTTCATAGAATTGGAACGCAGAGGCTTCGTGGTACTGGGACGCAACAAACCATGTGGTAGATCATGAAGAAAAAACCCATGTGGCAGATCATGCCATTACGAGTACTGCATGACACACACAAATATTACGTGAAGACTTGGTGGCAAGATCTTGCCTAAAATAGGAGTCAAATCACGTAACAAACGTTGCTAACCATGTGGATCTGTTTTGGAGTACAATATATTTTGCAGGCAATTGGCATTGGGTACATCGTATATATGTACCAAGTCGTATTAGAAAAGCGGACACACTAGAATTAGTGGGACACTTTTGAGCACATTTCACGATCTTTAACTTCCAACATCACCGGTTGTCACTACCACTGCTACTACGGCAGCAGCCAAAAAGACAACGGTGATACAACTAAGACATTTTGAGAGCGAGCACAATATTCGAATACCCAGAAGCGCAGGAAAAGTCGACATTCTTGCGATAATAGGCTCGTACACAATAACAAAAAGTGTCCGAATTCCTATTGATGATGCGTAGTTGCGAGTTAGAAAAATACGTTGCAATTAGCACGTTCACATACACACCAGGTAAAGACGCTCGCAAACTGCTGACAAATCTGGTTCCCGTAAGTGTAGCGGTGTTACAAACTTTGGTTACGATGTGCCCCAAGCAGACATTGTCCTTAGCGCCCACATAGTTAAACTTGTTAGTCGCGACAAAGATGGATTCATAACTACAACTCCAAGGATTCACATTGGTGCGTGCGGGATCCTGAACAGCAAAGAGAACAGCGCCATTAGTGATGCAAATATTGACGGAGGCACTGAAAATATTCTCGAAACGCTGCAGACATACACAAGCAGGATCGGGAAAGACTCTAGAAATATGTGATCAGGTCGAGTACTATCTCTTGATGTATCACCCGTTTCGTGGACCCAGTTACATAACAATACCAAAATGGGTCCCGCCAAGGTCAGTGATAATTTTTGTTTTGAGTGGGCAATATTGTCGGCGCTATTCGTAGTCAGTGATCACCATAACAGTCCTTGGAAATTCCGGCAACACATGTGCAAACTCGACTTTGGTGATATCGAGTATCCCGTAGCCAAACCCATACCAAAGAAATTTGAAACACTCAACCCAGGTATCGCTGTTAATGTGTTCACATTCGACAAAGACTTTTTTCCGCTGAAACTATCCACTATGAATTGACTGGTCGATCAATCGTTCCTCATTTGCCTGGTCAATATTCATAATGACATGCCTGACCTTCAATCATCATCTTTTACAAATAAACCAAAATGCCGACTACTGTTCAACATAATTGTGAAATGTGTATTTGTATTTGGTACGATTTTATCTACTGTGTAGTAAATAACATAGTGTTCTGCGTAATACTGCATATAAAAAATTCTAATTGTTCATACTTAATTCTCCCTTTTATAGTTTGTACTGTATTGGAGTTCAATATTTGATATGATGACTTATAGACACAATGACTACATTGTTGACAAAATTCAATCACTAGTCATCATTAATATGTAGTTGATGCATTGACCTAGTGACAAGATATTTAGTTTAAAAAAGGATTTTAACCGTCAAAAATCAAAATGTAGTATTCTGATATTATTTTTGCAGCTTGTTATGCCAAATTTTGCCAACATCTGATCATTGGGTTTTCAGAAGACTAATTTGCAATTACTAATTGACACACATTCATGATATATATATATATATATATATATATATATATATATATATATATATATATATATATATATATATATATATATATATATATACACACACACACACACAATACTCTGACAATGAACAGTGCAAAACTAGAATCTAACTAGCCTAGCTAGCCTGAGGCGTTTGACTATTAATAAGTCTTTTTCAAAGGAAAATACAAAACAGAGACAAGGCAAAACAATAAAACAGAAAATTATCTGTGTTTGCAAAACGTTACATAGCTGTTCCTAATATGAATTAAACCTTCACATTTATCTTAAATGTATCTTAATCAATCCCTGACACACTTATCCCTTGCCGGATCAAGTGCAAACGAGATGACTGTTATTTGGTATATGGTTTGTATATATATATATATATATATATATATATATATATATATATATATATATATTGTAATGCAAAATTAATTCGTACTCTACGGAGATTCGAACCCTGGTCCTAGGGTAAACGGCACCGACGATCGCCTTGCCTGCCCATATTCCCTCACGATTAAGTACACACAACCAAAACAATGATGTTACTCAATTGGTGTTGTATGCACTCGCGTGTAGCAGACACCCTCGCATGACGACCTATAGTATGACAATGCAAACTCGTTTGTTTGCACACACACACACACACCCCACCGATTTAAATAATGTAAAACTTGAATGTGATAAAAAAGTGCAAGGAACTTAACTTAGTCAATTCATTCATTGATTTATAGGTTCTTACCTGACTGTGAGTAGAGTGGCCATAAAACCGAGATCTTCTGCGCGTTTCATGCTTAACGGAAGTTTTCAATATAATGGACGGACATCTTCAGAGCCAATTCCAGTTCTTGGACAAGTCCATTTTCAGCAAATGGGTGTGTCACGACTACAGATGTACATAGATAAGTCGTCTGCTTTGAGATATTTACAATGTCGAATCAAGCAAAGGAAAATAATGACAACAACAAATTTGTTTTTCACGTGGATTTAACAAGCGGTTTAATTTCTATGTTGATGTGTGCAAAGGGATATAATTACAACCTCTCAAGGTAATGGTTGCCGAACAAGATGAACTACGTCTTCATGTTGTCTGATGGAAATAAACTTGCCTATAGTGTACGCAATATGGCCCCGTGCTAATAAGGAAAGTCCGTCAAGCACGAAAGGTTGCAAGAGATGCCAGCATTATGCCATTCTGATCACAGTCAGGTTAGAAATTTTAAGTCAATGATTCAATTGGCTTAGTTCTGGGCACTTTTTATCACATTAAACATTTTCGGTATTGAAATTGGTAGAGGGGTACAAACAAACAGAGATGTAGAGTCAGACTATAGTAATTAAGTATCATGTATCTACACAGTCATTATGCATTACTATGAAATAAATCATGGTATATAGAAGTAAGTATAGAGAATTATATATATACTCCAGACAGAACGGTAAGTGCTATCCCTGGATTCCTATAGAATAATCCTTGATAAGAGAAGGCAGAAATAATATTTTGATACAAATAATACAAATTCTCCAACCAGTACGAATATATATATATATATATATATATATATATATATATATATATATATATATATAATGCCTATTACCCGCCGTTCTGACACTCCCCCTACACTTCCTACGGTGATCCAAATGAGATAACGCAAAATCCATTACATTTATAAATTATATATAGTCCTCATACAAATACATGTACTACATCTGGTTTGGAAATTTGTTTAAAAGTTCACAAAAATTGTACATTTTACCTTTTACAACCTACCAGATATCCTAAGTGACGTGCCCCAAAAATATATCCCTCTCAAAAGTGTCACAGTGGGCAAAGTTTATGAATTTTAACCCAGATGATCATGTGTTGTGATCATGGACATATCTTGAATATCTCAATATCCCCCTGGGGTTATCATTTAGAAACATTTGATATGCACTTTACTTACAATCTAACCCATGGAACTTCATTTCAATATGTAGAAAATTCCACTTCATTGTACTTGTTAGCCAGATAATTGTTGTCTATATTCTTTAGCGCCTGAATTATGTTGCTTTTATTTATGCTGCCACTTTGATTCAAACGGTGCAGAAGCTTGTATATCTTCTCCTGCACGTTCCCTTGGTAGTCGATATCAACCCGGACCAACTCATATTCTGGAACTGGAAGTAAACAGAATGAATAATTTTCTTGCACAGCAGGTTTAAGTACATGTACTGTGCTATCTGATGTGACAGTAAATTATCTCGAAGGTAATTCGAAGCAGAAAAACTGTTTTCCTGATGAGTTTCTAAGGTTACATTACAAAACATTTGGACGTTTAATTTGCCTACATACAATTGATGTTATTATATCTTGTAGTATGATGAGGCACATGCTGCAATGCAAACACGGCAAAAAAATTATAATAACAACTCTGTCATATATTTTGTTAAATACACAGTCATGCCAAATAATATAGTAACCTAACAATTTGGTCATTGACTGTTATGTGGTTATAGATAGACGTGCTACAGCGTATGTGCCAAATGACTTGACCATTGATTGTTATATGGTTATACGGCAATATATAAGTATCAGTTTTTAATGAAAACAAGACAAATAACTAAAGAAGCTCACCATGACTTGCTTATCCCTTCAAGCAATTTCGCAACTTCATAATGGATGTTCTTCATGTAAATGTATTCTACTTTGCAAGTATTCTATACTTAAAACAAGGCAATCTACTACGTCAGAGGGGTAATGGAACTAAACAAGGCAATGTACTACATCAGAGGGCTAATAGAACTAAACAAGGCAGTCTACTACATCAGAGGGGTAATAAAACCAAACAAGGCAATGTACTACGTCAGAGGATAATAGAACTAAACATGGTAATGTACTACGTCAGAGGGGAAATATAACTAAATAGGGCAATGGACTACGTCAGAGGGGTAATTGAACTAAACAAGGCATTGTACTACGTCAGAGGAGTACTAGAACTAAACAAGGCAATGTACTACGCCAGAATGGTAATAGAACTAAACAAGGCAATGTACTACGTCAGATGGGAAAAATAACTAAACAAGGGAATGTACTACGTCAGAGGGGTAATAGAACTAAACAAGGCAATGTACTGCGTCAGAGGGTAATAGAACTAAACAAGGCAATTTAGTACGTCAGAGGGGTAACATAATTAAACAAGGCAATATACTACGTCAGAAGGGTAATGGAACGTAACAGGGCAATCTACTACGTCAGAGGGGGAATAGAACTAAACAAGGCAATGTACTACGTCAGGGGGTAATAGAAATAAACAAAGCAATGTAGACATTGAACAGCATATCGGACTAGACAAAAATGGTGCTATGCTGACCATTCAAACCACTCAGTACATTTACATGATACAGATACAGACCTGATAATTCTCGGAAGAAGAATTTCCAATCGGGAAAGATTAGATCTTTGGACAGTTGTATCAATACTGAGACATCAATGCCTGAAATGGGAATAATTTTGTACTTAAAAAAATATGGTTACTTCATTACGTCAAAACATCTTGACAATGTATTTCTTTGGAAATCAAAACAACAGCGACTTCCAAAACTCACCTTTAGTTCCCACGTTTGTATTTTAAATTGTTAATGGCCCTCGCGATATCCAGATGCTACTCACTTAAACCATCAGAGAAAGAAATTAGAGCCAAAAGCACATTTGGCCATTTAGATATGATATGATATGATATGATACGATATATATATATATATATATATATATATATATATATATATATATATTCCCGATTTCATTACAATAAAAAAAACTTGGTTGGCAATATATGGAAAAGCTATCTTATTTGAAATGTGTGTATATCTGACCTTTGACCAGTCCCCCTGTTCCAGAGAGTAGGAGCAATTTACGACACGGGGCTTGAAGATGGGTGGCTTGAGGACAATTTACCTGCTAATGTCAATGAACGTCTACCCAGCACAACAAGAGGAGAGCATGTAACATAAAGGCTGATGGAGAAGAAAACCAATTGCGTGCATTAAAATATCCAATAATGAAGAAACATGGCAAAGGACAGACAGATAGACAATGATACAATACAAAACATTTTATGATAATATCTAAAGTCTGAGGAAAACAAACTAGAAGTATGTGATATTATGCTTCATGAAATTTATAGATTTATATTGTTTGGTAATAATCTTATTTGATGGCTTACCTGCCTCATTTACATAAAACTAAAAGGCCTTCACAATGAGAATCTTTCAAACATGTGGTCAAATTCTGGTCAATGTTGGTTAGAAGGTCTTACATGTTTGCTGTTTGTGACAGGAATCCCCTCACTCAAACTGGTTACAAAAATATTAATCGCCACCATATTTTAATCATTTAGGTACTTCGCATTTTTCAAACAGATCACCACGGATATATGTCAAACGTTGTTGTTTTCATTGACATTGGATGATTAAAATGCAAATCCGTTTAAAATGTGAAACATAAGATACAATTTCTGCAAGAAAGAGGTTGAATTCAACTTGTGTTATCATTGGAGTTTCAAAAGAAGCGAGCGAGAGTGTTACCGGGCTAGTCATTTTTGCAGATCATTTTAGTACTGAATTAAGTGTTAAGGAGTGTTCATACTGGGTGCAAACGCTGTCACACAAACACTTAAAAAGGAAGACCTGTAGAAGTGGCATGGTAACGATGTAAAATATCTCGTTTCAATATGTGCAAAATAAAACATCTGGAAAAATATTGGGATGCGGAAAGTCTAAAAGGAAAAAGTGGGAAATATTTGGGATGATGCTAAAGTATAATATTGACCTTGACGAAACATCGTGGAATGCACGCCTCAGGATGGGAAATTGCACAGTTCATTAGATATGTTTTGTGATTCAACATCACAAGACTTTTCAAAATGCTGCAAAACATGGCAGTTGGAAAATCTCTAGATGTGTGCTATGACAGTACATTTTTTGTGTCGCAACATGGATATAACTGTGTTTCCTATAATGATCACCGATTATGAATAAAGGCTAACACATCACATACGCAACCGGATCTCTATGCAGCCATTACTTTATATTCATTATTAGTGCCCAAGTAAAAAGGCGAGGAATGAAGTTATGAAATTTAGGCACAGCTAAGTTAAATGATAGTTAAAATAACATTAAACGCCAAGATTAGTAAAATTTTAGGGAGAAAAAGTGGCACTAAAATAATTATCTTAGTCATCTCTTTTCTAGACATAAAGTATGAATTTAAATATGAACTACTGCACGAATAATGTCAACTGCGTTTCTTTAATTCACATGGATCGACCGTCCTTTCAGTGATGTCAATTGTGGAAAACATCAGTAATTAGTGAAATAATGAGTGCATAATTCCATCTTAGCTGAAACGTTAGATACTTGGATTATTTAAATTGTCTAGCTTGAGGTAATGGCTTGTCAAGATAGCCATACGGTTTCATAGACAAGAGACCTCAGCTTGTAATAATTTACCAATCGTAATTAAGGTAGATGACCCTTTTATATAAACACTTCACATAAAAACACGTTCTTCCTCACCTCCTGAAACATAAATATACAAGCTTCTATAATTGCCACAAATTCACTCATTACGCGACACGAACTTCATCTTACCTTCTTACTCATCTCCCTTTCCCGCTCTCTCTCTTTATATACACAGACATGATGTCATAATGTAACAGTCATCAAGCCAAAGTCGTATGGATTATGACGAATTAACCTTGAGGGTCTGGGTCTATTGATCAACGCAGATGTCTAAAACATGACCCCTTTCCCAAGATTTCACTTATTTTCTGATTTCCACCACTCAGATATATTCAACTGTCAATGGTGTTTAATATATTTTCCACTTTCTTCCCCCTAACTTGTTGTATCAGTGAAACTTGATATGGTAACTGTTTTCTGTATGACTAATAGTGTCCTATATCGTCAACATTTTATCTCTATAAAGTCACTGTAGCGATGCTTACTAACTCACTCTTCTTCTATGTCTTTTTGTTTTTATGTCCCTTTTAAAATTCATATTCATTTAATGTGTTATTTGTATTTAATCGATATTGTGTGCTTGACATGTGTCACTGGTTGATGGTAGATATTTGACCTACCCACCTATTGTCATGTTTTTATTTTAAAATTTGTTTTCAAGCCATAGCCTTGATTAGGGCCTTAGAATGCTCTAGAAGCGAACTTTGTGGCAAGATTTGATATTAATTTCCATTTGAAATGATACATTTCGTTGGCATTTTGATGTAACATAGGTGAGAGAACAGTCTGTATAGAAGGACTAGGTAAACAATTATTCGTTCCGATCTTAAGTGAATATCTGTGAAATACTAGTTTGTGTTCAGGTATAATTTTAGAGTAAGTATTTACTGAAATTATTCATAGGAATTGCAAAGTGCTCTTGAACAGTTTGAAACAAAACGTCAGAATTAGTGTGAACTCCTTCAAAGACATTATGGATCATACCAGTGTGATACTTCAAGAATATTCGTCCAACAGCACATTCACGACTATTGGCACTTCAACACATTCAATATTACTGGCATTCACTCAGAAGATTCAATATGCTTGGATTTATGATAGGAGATATATAATTATTTGCAATTTAATTTACAGTACTTTATGTTCCCCTTAAATGTTCACTTTATATACTAGAGAAATTAAAGGTGCGTTGAATTTTACATTTAGAACGTACATTTAATCAATGTTCTCATTACTGACAGTCTAAGCTACAATAGTTCAGAGATGTTCGCAATTAATATTAAAACCTTAATGCACTTAGTTATACAATAAAGTGACACGTCTTTGATGGGAGGACACTTCTGAAAATTTTTTCGAATAAAATATCTGTCCATGGAATTAGAGAATCATACATTATATTTTCAAAAGAATTTCTCATTAATTACCTGTCTCATTATACCTTTACTTATCTCTGTCTAGTTGCCTTCAAAATATACAATGTTTATAATGACAAACATGTGTTTTTCATTAGCAAACAAATGTGATTTCTGTCTCAAAATGTTTCAATGTTTCTAATCAAGAATAACTTTTCACATCTAAACAATATTCCATGGAAAGAAAAAACATTTATACAAGCCACAATGTAAAAATTCATTTATTGTATTGTCATTACAGGAACAAGTATATGATTCAATCTTCGGTCTAAAAAATAATATTCGGATGGAATGAATTATTAATTACTTACTAAGGGTTTGTTCAAAACCTTTCTAGCAAATATGTTTTACTCAGTATATTAATCACGTAATGACGTCTTTAGAAAACCTTTTATTGTTCTGAAGAGCCTCATCATCCATCAGATGAATACCGGAAGAATTTTGTTTCTAATATGTTACACGTTTGATAACAGGTGAACACATTAATTATTTGAGATCATTAACACTGTAGAAAGACAAGGAAAACATATTGTTTTTAAAGAAGATCGAGTATCACAAAGTTGCAGGTATGAGCTTCTAATTTCTCTTCCAATGCACACAACTATGTACTAATTCTTACTTGTTGATTGAAGCAATTCAATGCTATACACTGACCTCTGTTAAAGTAAAATTAAATTGACATAAATATCGTAATGTTTTGGAATGGCAGAATATAACAACAGTCTAATATACTATGCAAACAAAGTCTCTCATGGGACTAACACTCGAATGGAAATACGAATGTCCTCGAATCTCTTTTAAATCCAGCTTGTTTTATACCTGAAATAAATCACATATACAATACAAAGCTACATACATATATACATACATACATACATACATACACACATACATACATATACACACACACACATACATACATACATACATACATACATGCATGCATGCATGCATGCACACAAGCACGCACGCACGCATACATACATAAATAGATACATACATACATAAATACACACATATGTATATACACACACACACACACATACATACATACATACATACATACATACATACATACCTGTTCCTGTCTCAATGGCTTCTATCTCTGTAAGGATTGCCCTTTTCTGTGAAAGTATTGTAAACAAATCAGACTGCTGAATATCTTGGATCTCCTTCTGAACTTTGTTATCGAGTATAGGATCTTTACAAAGTTGGCTAAGGTGTTTCAGTGTGGTTTCAATCTTTATCCACTTTCTTTTGAACTCCTGTTCGTTCATCTTAAGGGAGACACATTGAGCTAGTTCAGTTTGCTCGTTGTGCAAGTCTGTTATAATTTGCATCTCTTGCAAAGGGTATATGTATTTTAGAAGAACTGATGCAATAGTAATGTCATAGTCATGTATATCTGACTCTCCACTTTGTGGGAATATGACATCCACTTGAGCTTGAGTTAAGACTTTCTTCTTTTGAAGATCTAGGATAATAGGCTTTTTCATCGTAATGTACTGATCAAGCGTGCAGTGTGAATTATTTGTGTAGTAAATTAACACCTTTCTCAGAACTTCCGATCCAACGCGTAACACCAGTAAAGAAAGGCGTATGAACATCTCTGTTTCATAAGCTGAATGTTGAGGTAACACAGTATCGGGGACTGAAATATTATAAAAGTGGTTTAGATATGATATCTTTATTATCTTATAATGGACAACATGAAACTGATTTCCGTTTGATTCACTCAAGGATATTAATGCTCATTGTAAGGAAAGCCATGTCTGATGAGTTATAATTATATTCAGCGCATATATATATATATATATATATATATATATATATATATATATATATATATATATATATATATATATATAATGTAAGAATAGTATGTACGCTATATCAATGATATGCCACGAGATGTGTAAAGTTTTCATTAAAACGAAACGAGGCTTGCCACGTTTCCATTTAGTAAACATTTATACAAAGATTGGTATATCATTGATACAGCGTACATACTATACATATATTGTATTTATACCACATGCAAATATATATATTTGCCATTTGAACGGAATTAGATTGACGAGAGGAAGCTGTCTATTGACTGGAAGAATGAACTCATATCGCTGCCTAGTGTGTCCGCTACAAAATTTAGTGATGTCCTTTTGTGCCTATTTACAATTATCTATTGATAAGTTGATAGTTTTAATTATTTAGTTTCTGTTTTGTATTCACACGGATCAAATCAATAGAGATTACACTTATGATTTTTACATGAAAGATTGATTTAATTAAAAAAGTAGAGCATTAAGGCTGCAAACACATATATTGAACGCTTATCAACGCATCAACGTACAGGCGCATGGATATTAGCGTGGACTATAATCTGAGCAAATGGACGAACCATCAACTGGTAATTAAAATATTTATATATTTATAGTTGATCTAAGTCATTATTCTGCTTTAATTAACATCACTACCGACTAAAAATGTGTTTCTCTCTGTCTGTCTGTCTGTCTGTCTCTCTTTTCCTCTGGTCGGTTTCACTTAACATTTACCATCATTATTGATACTGTGGTCAACAGAGATAGATACATGGGGGCGGCCTTTGGATATTTTCATATTTAATTAATTATAGTCGAGTTTTAGAACGTTATAGTTCGTTTAAGAAACAACAACAACATCAACAAAGGCTTAAATACCTTGCATATATGTGCCCTGTAACCAAGACATTTACCTTACTGTGTCGTTCGGCAAAAGCAACTTTGCATTATCGATTATATAAACACTTCAGATAGATCCCAAGGGAAGTATAAACATATCGTTATAACCAAAGATATTGTAGGTTATTTGATGCAATGTCAGTTTCAAGCTTTTATTTTAACACAGGCCAATTTCTTTTTCGCTTTCGCTTCATAGTTCTGCGAAAAGTTTCCCTTGTGCATGAGAGGGGAGGTTGAAACAGAAAACGAAAGCATCGCGAATAAATTGTGTACCATGTTAAATTAATTTATAAAACAGGGATTATTATTACTTTTATCCTTATTTTAATATTTTACTAATGATCAATACATGGAAATTCATCATTGATCTATAGGAATCGACACCGCAATAACACACAGTTACAAGAATGGTTATGTACGCGTGTTATTACGCCATGGACAGATCACAAATTGTTTTATAGCAACACTTTAAAAGCCATGTCATCTTTAATATACATATATATATATATATATATATATATATATATATATATATATATATATATATATATATATATATATATATATATATAGTGAGAGACGGGGGGGGGAGAGATATGTTTTATATTTTTCTGTAAAAATATAAAGATTTGGAAGCATACATTATTAGCTTTCAAATGGCCAAAATATATCGGAACATGATGATCTAGTTCAGGATGGCAAAGAACAAGTGACAAACATAACAATTTAGATGAATATTTCATTTAACAGTAAAATATGTCGAAAGAATATAAGTTTTAAAGCTATGCTCATTTCAGAAAAAAAATAATATATATGAAACATCAATTATATGGTTCATTAGAATATGAAATATAAATACTCACTATGTGACTTATCCACCTGATTAAAGAGAACAAATATATGAATTAAAGGCATCAGCATGAATTGGTATATATTAGAATGATACAAAATACCATACAATCAAAGTAATTTGAGTTCAAAAATGCATATTAAAGATATAAGGAACACGGGAACCAATTACTAATATTATATCATTGCCGTGAGGGAAAGATGCAACTAGTCCGCATGGAAACATCACACAAATATTAAGCCGGGAAGCTATATATAATAAAAAAGGGTTAATCAGAGTGAATATAGTGTGATGGATAATACATTAATACATACAACTCGTTCATTAATAATAAATTAATAAAACGAAACAGTTCAGTAATAATATATTTAAACATATAGATCCTTCAACACTCTCAACATTTTAAGTACCTTGGAAATGGGGACGAAATGTATAAACTTGTTCCATCATTATAAATGAATGTAAATCGTTTGATAAATTACATTTAGAATAGATTTGTTTCTTATTGCAGTAGATTCTTAACTTTAATGCAGTAATGACTTATACTTTGTTGAAATGTCTGAAATAATAGAAATGTGAAATGATAAATGATGATAACAAATTATATACAAAACATCCCTGTACTATCTAACCCTTACGTGAAATTATGCTATAAACTATTTTGTTTTTAGTGGGTTGATGTTTTTAAAAATTATTTTTGAATTTGACTATATTTCATATGGAAGAAGTTTATTTTGGCTTGGAATTTTCATTACATAAAGCACTGTAGAATTTTGAACATCGGCAAGGAAGCTCATTTACCTCCCAAAATCCTAAAAGTTCGCTTGACTCCACACAGTGAGCTTCTTTGTGCGTGCTACATCTTAATTCATCCTTAGTCCGTAGAGTACTGACACAATGTAGGCCTTCATTAGTCAATGGCGATGATTCATTGCATTTGATACATATGTCGAGTTCAGAACCTGGGCACAAACAGTCTGAAATTTCAGACAGTTCAGTGTACAGCTCTTTTCTTATACACGTACAGATCGATATGTCAGGGATCCGTCCTTTTCTGGTGAATCGGATCACAGTAGCATGAATAACGAAGGCATTTAATGACAGTAACAATTGATGCTGTTCGTCAATATCAAATACACAAAGTCCTCGAAAGAGAAGATATCTATCTCCGTTCTTGGCTGGTTCCCATTTAGACAAGCATGTAGCAAGAAGGCGGTGGAACACTCCAATATGTATAAAATTCGTCTTGGACCGGAAGCATAGTGTAGACGTCTTGGTTGTATCTTTATTCTGCTGTAGGTTCTTTATGTCATCAGGCGCATTAAGGCTGACCATACATGGTACCCAGTAGTACACCTCCTGAGTTAATAAATACATATTTGAATCTATTGATAAACCGTCTCAAGTCGTATGAACGGACAGTCGTATTTCATATCAAATTATCGTAACTTGGAAAACATTTACTTAAAACAATACATCTTCTTAGAAAGTAAGAATTTTAGAATTAGTGTCCAAATCAACTCGAATCAGGAAGAATGGTAGGACAGTGATAGGATGCTTACTTTGAGTATCATTCGTCTCGAGTTGAATGTAATGATCCGGTATGTGCAAGCGTTGGTAATCATCCATCTTAGCTCAATGATTACATTTGACTGTCTGGTTTCCTCCACCATAAAATGGCAAATTACAATAATACCGAAGCTACCAAGGGTGCACTAGTACAATTTAGAAACATTCGGAACATGTTAATAACGAAACAGCATATGTATAACTAGATCTCATTAAAGTTGAAAACAACAAATCTTGGTTTCATTGCTGGCAAGGGGGCCTATATAAATCATCCTTCAAGCCAGTACAAGTTTTAAGAAAGGCCTAAAATTAAAAAATGCCATATTGTGGAA
Organism: Sinohyriopsis cumingii; assembly: GCA_028554795.2. Classification (NCBI taxonomy): domain Eukaryota; kingdom Metazoa; phylum Mollusca; class Bivalvia; order Unionida; family Unionidae; genus Sinohyriopsis; species Sinohyriopsis cumingii. The sequence goes on from CM068839.1 coordinate 46,830,322, forward strand.
AAATAAGTTTAAATTTGCTTGGTCAAACTATTATGTGTTTATATTTACTTCTTTCGATTTAATAATATGTACACAGCACTCTAGTGGATCGATAATATGAACCGAAGTAAAAGTAAAACGAGATCAAATCGTCATACATAAGTATGGATTATAGTGTTCTGTGTTTTGATGATGATAGTGGTAGTTGTGATGATGGTGATGATCTGTCTGATTAAGATTATAGCAGATGCTGAATACCAACAACACTATTATCTTCATCATTATTAGCATGAAAAACAATATGAGTAAAGGAATTAATTGCGTTGGCTGCTTAAACGTTTTGTTGTCGATTTCCTTTGAGCGGCGTAGGCTACGTAACATAGCAATGTATATTTTTGTTACAGACGAAATATGATCCCGTTATTTATGCATTCATCTGTACTGAGCAAGGAATAGTATTGTGAAGTATCAGATAATTTGATAAGCATCAACACATAGCCTTCAAACTCTGAAAGAATCTGATGCATAATCTTTAGAAGCTTATTGATACAGGAAATGAGTGCAAGATTAGAAGTTACATTCAAATGTATTGCTAAGCAATTCTTTAAAACGAGACTTAAGGTTTGAAATATAATGATAAGCGTGGAAAGAAATGTTTATTTGCTTTGGTTACAATATAGAACTAGCAACCAATAACTTCTAGTAGGCGTTGGTAAAGTATACCAGGACAACACAGGAAATGAACCGTGTGAGATCGGAATGACATAAGTGATGCATTTTACTAATTTGAACATTTCGCTGCTTACTTTTAGATCGAAATCTATAAGTCATAGTATGTTATATGTGAATTTTGTGCGTGATATGGAAAATGTATTCACTTACTTCTTTCATCTGCAGTGGCTTTGCAATTATGCTCAACATAATCATTATGTCCAAAAGATGTTCTTTATGCGTATTCATTTCACTGTCTGGCGACCAAAGCTTTTCTGAAATAATATTAGTTCCACACGAGCTAATCAGATGCATGACAAAACAAAACACAGCACAAAGTTCTAGTTCTAGTGAGTCTGAAGTCTATCTTGCGTCAGACATTGACTCCAAAGCTAAATGCAATTTAGGCAAAGTAAACTTAAGCAGCTGGTGTTAAACATGAAATTTAGTCAATCACCTAATGGCACCTCTTCAACATCCATCTCTCTGTCAAAAGGATCAGAGATTTTGTATATATATATGACACATATACACAAATATTTCACAATCACATTTGGCCTTCGGATAGCTACGTCATAAATACTGCTTCAAAACATTGTTGCTGTATTTGACTTCATTTACTTGTATCCATCACGAAAAACTAAATGCTAGTACTGAATATCTTTGTAATATATATATGTCTTTCTCGTTACTTAAATTATTATTTGGAATGCACGAGTCTGGAAAAAGCTGCATGACACAATATGTATTGGCTACTATATCATACCTATTAGTGTACTTGTGAGCCGTCCAGTGTTCTTAAAATCAGTCCATTGGGGCAAGAGTTCTGGATGTCTCTGTATGACCTGATCAGATGTTATCCATATTTTCACACCGTGGATGAGCCACTCAGCATCAAGCACTACTTTCCGTCTTAGCCTTTTAGTGCTGAAGGATAATTAACAGTAACATAAACTACATTTAGCTAAGGTGGTCATGGCAATTGTAGAACATTTCCGAAGTTCAAATGTATAAAGTTTCCATTGAGTTCCAGTGGTATTCTAAATAAACCCCGATATTGAAAGTGTTAGCGTTTCAGTAATCGTGAAAATGCTAATGTGCTAATGACTTGGAGTATGAGAATATGTTGCCAGTATTATGATGTGTTTGATGTATCACAATCATCTATTCTAAAATGGTCTTTTCTGAACTCCCTATAATTTGAAACTGAAGTGTTAGTTTAAGAATTTTATTGATCACTTTGCAATTCCAGTTAATAATCATCTGAATAAATAGATCCAACACGAATTAAAAATGAACACACAATAAGAATGATTCGTCTTCAAATATTAACACAAGAATGAATATCTCTTGGGTAAACGAGATTATATACCCCTCTACTTGATCTATGTGACATTTACCATTTATGAAAGGGGTCCCGAGTGGCCGAGTGGTTTAACGCGATCTCCGTTACGGACCACTGCCATCTCACCTCTGTCTGCGTGGGTTCGAGTCTCGGATTCGGCTAATGTGGGTATGTGAGAAAGCTTACCAGTAGCTTCTCGTGGGTCGGTGATTCTTTTTCGGGGTTTTCCCCGGTTCTTCCTCCACCATTGATACTGGCTGCCATGTATAGCCTATCTTGTGCAGAAAAATGGCGTTAAACCCTATAACAGCAACAACAAAAACAACCATTTATGAGAATAGTCTGTTAGTTTAACAGAAATGTACATTCTCGAAGAATCCAAGTTAGAAATCAGGAAAGCATCTTTAACACAAATCGAAAAACACGTCTACTGCGAACGTTCAATATACAATCAAAGAGTACTATTAGCTCTGTATAATGATGTTTACACAGTCAAAGAGTACTATTAGCTCTGTATAATGATGTTAACACACTCAATGTCCATGATCAGGTACACCCTCAACTTGACGTTGGGCACGGTTAAGTACAAAATACAGATATACATAATATAACATCCGTAGTAAAAGCCACCAAAAAGTACAAATTAAATAAACCTCCCTTGATAAAGAAAAGAAAGCTTAGTATAAAAAAAGATTTCGTTAATCTATTAGTACGCCATTTGTGATTTGTGCGATTTGTATTTTTAAAGTAGCTTTAAAAATTGTCAAGTCAAATCGCTTCTATGTCTACAGTGTAACGGGTTATATTAATGTTTAACACGTCGCAGACATATAGCATGGTGTCCCACCCAGTCACATTATCTTAAAACTAGGCCGACCAGCCATAACACCAATCTCTTAATGCTAAATACCTAGCGAGGTAGATGTTAGAACCATTTTTGTAAGTCTCTGGTATGGTATGGCCAGGTTTTAAACCCGCGACCTCAATATCCGAGGCGAACTCACAAACCTCTAGGCCACCAGTGCGGTTTAAAAGCTATTAGTCAAATTTACATGTGATTAAATGCACGTAAGGTAAAGTCCTATGAATGACAAAGCATATACATGGGCAATATAATACTTCTATACTTGTGAAAATGCATTAGCAAATAGATTATATTTCAGCTTCATGTTCCTGATGGCAAGTTCATATTACTAGAACATCAAACTCAACCATAAAAAAGCAAAGCAAAACCAAATAATAGGATTACTTTCTTTCATCTTGCTAATGAATGTAAGGGGCTTTTGATCATTGAATGCAATAATAAGACAAGGAGCTGGAATAATATACAATTCATAATGTTGCAATGCTAATATCAGAGACTTGATTGTGGAATACTTTCCATAGTGCTTATTGAATTGTAAAGGTCATTACTCCTCCAACCACACAACACTTGCAATTTATTAAGTAAAATTTGGAGCTGAAAGAAAATGATTACTCTTAAATATGTAAATTAGCTTATCAAAAATCTCTTGATATTTATCTGAGCGATGACACTTGGATTTCGTACAAAAACAAAAAATGTCAATGGTTCTGCAATTATGGACAAGATGGAACAAAATTATCAATAATGTAGAGCCATATCCAAACATCGCATAAGCCAAAGGGATTTCAATGATGGCCTTGCTCTTGATTTATATAGGTTCAAATTGTCCCTTTACCACCATTTGTCATAGAAATGTAACACAGGCACGGAAAAACTCAAATTCAATTGAATTAGTTGTCAAATTTTCATCACAGAACCCATCACAAAATATCCTCATTGTTTCCAAATGACATATTCAGTTATGGTGCCATTGATGTAAGCGTCACAATTGTCGAGACCAGATGTAATCATATTCCATAAACGTTGGAAAGTACAATGCAAGCCTTTCATCTCAAATATCATCACTTTTTAATGATACAATCCATTTGGAGTTACGAATGCCGACATTTCCTTTTCGCATTTCCATCAGAGTAATTTGGCAGAATCCTTTCAAAACATCAAACATTGTAAGTGCAGTCATCGCTTCTTGCCAAGGAAAATGAAACAGTTTTAATGACACTGTTTACATTTATATTGCATGATCATATATTAGTCGAATTTCTGCACAAGTATGCATGGTTATGTCACTTTTACGTAGATCTACAAAGTCATTCTCCAGCGAGCACTGAATGTCTTGCATCAGACTTTCCTGTCTGAGAGAAATCGTCCTGTAAGTATGCTGTTTCACACGTGTGTAATCTTCAATTTCAACGTCATGGTAGATTTTATTTTTTCGTCTTCGAACATGCGGACACAAATGTTCATATTGATATTAAAGCTAATTTAGTTCACACTATGCTTGGGGATGTGAATGTTTCGGGTTTAAATTATTCAATATTTATTAATTACGAAACTGGTAAGACAAGACGTCACTACAGTTCAATTGCATTTCATTGCTAAAATTCTCCCTGTCTGTTATGGATCACTACCGTCTCACCTCTGTCTGCGTGGGTTCGAGTCACGGATTCAGCCCACGTGGGTATGTGAGAAAGCATGCCAGTAGCTTCTGGTGGGTCGGTGGTTCTTTCCGGGGTTTTCCTGGGTTCTTCCTCTACCATTAATACTGGCCGCCATGGTAAATAAACATTTTTATCCCAGTATTTTTCGGTATCACAACAATATGACCGAATTATATAGTTCGTGAAATCGTTATAAGGCTGGTTTTGTATGGTTTTGTTTACAAAATTTTCTCAAAGTAATTGCCTTTGGAAATTGTATGGGCGCAAACATTATGATCAACATGTATTGTCGCCTGACTTCATCTTAGGAAAGGTACCGAATCAAGTATGCCACTATTCGGCTAAACGGTTATTCAGATGCACCAATATGTTAAGCAACTAAGCATTTGATGCCTACACGACTTAATAAAGAAGAGTTTGATAACATATGAATGATTCGTCAACAGCGAATGCCTCATTTTTTAAACAAATAACAAAAAGGAACTTGTGCTAACAGCCCTCTGAAACAAACAAACTCCAGGACCTTGTTCCTGTTCGACTGTCAGTGATCATATGTTTACCTGATTAGATTACAGATAATGCTTAGTAGAAAGAATATCACCATCTAGGTTATTGTAAAGTTATGCATGAATACCCTCGATGGGTAAAGACATAACTACTCCGATTGTCTCGGGTCCCGAGAATACGTCTGATGACAAATTTACACAATGGAGAGGAACATTAATAAAGCTGGACTCTACTCCCTAAAAATACGAACACTTTCAGTATAGAATGACTTCTCAGAAAGAGAACAAATACATGATAATAAACGACTGAGATGATTATGTATCTCTTAGAATCTAAAAGAAGTGACATAGAACATTTCGACATTAATGGTTCATAATTCACCAAAATAAAATCAGATTGAAGTTTGTTTACTCGAATAAATGTACTGCTTTCAATGCATGATCGTGACCTCTTAGAAAAAGGATCATTTTGAATAGCTCTCTTTTCATTATGTTGCTTATTTTGCAGTCTGATGTAATACAAAATAACGTGCCATTCATTCTAGCAATATGTGCAACCAGGAGGAGTATCAGATTTACCAGAAAATTGTTTCCTTGAGCGTAAATGGGATGAGATTGTGCTACCTAAACACTAGATATTTCTTTGTTCTTGGACCATTAAAACCACATTCAATTCGGTGAGCGATTCCTTCTTTGGAGCTGGAGCAATTCATTCTTTCTCAAAAACCCTTACCATTCCTGGGTAGGATTCAAAATCAATTTGTTAACATAACATTGTGTCAGATTGTTGGTTTCAATACAGAGTTTTTAAGCATGTGTAACAATACCTGGGACTTAGAAAATTCCTAAGCTAAGCACATTTAAATTTCAAAAAACAAGTTGAAGCTTTCTGAAATATCTTAGAGGATTTCGAGTCCTAGGACGAGTTCCTAATTTCTAGTACGGCTCTATGGTCTTCAACAAAGTAATGGAAAAGAGCGAAAACCAACATGTTTAGTAAAGTTCAATAACATTCTTGAAATGGTTTATTTCTCTAGAACATAGAGTGAAAATTTAATATTTTGGTGCCAAACCAGTATTTGTAAATATTTGAGCGAATTTCTTAATTTCTTATTAAAACAACGTGATGAAAAATGATGTTTCATGTATATCTTCTTTCCACATGGCAATATTCTATTTAGGAGGATATCACAATGCATATGCTAATGGAGGCAGTTCCATATGTAGCATATTACGGTGCGAGCTTACTGGAAGTAATAGGGCTGGTACCAAGTGATAAACAATCAACCCTAGTTAAAGGCTTTTGAACGCTGAACAAGTAGATAAACCTGCGATGACATATATAACTTGTTATAACATATATATGATAAGTATACGTTTACTTGGGTTATTATATATCATATTTAAGAAAGTTTAGTAGCTATATCAAGCATTAGATTTCCATAAGTTTTGGACTTCACTATTATGTTCTCACAACATTTTTCATAGTATTATCTGAATAAGTTTGAACCACATTATTATATTTAATGGACTAATGACTTCTTTGGTGGATTAATTACTGCTGTGCTGGGTTATATTAAATTGAGCACTGATTGCTTGGGTTTATTATATTTAATGGAATATTGACTTCTTTGGTGTATTACTGACTGCTGTGCTGGATTATGTGAAATGAAATAGTGACTGATATGTTTGATTATAATAGATGCAATAGTGACTACTGTATCGTGTGATACTAAATTAAGTAGTGTCTACTGTGTTGGAATATTGTAAGTGGAATAGTGCTCACTGAATTGGGTTGTGCTAAAAGTAATGGTGACTAGTGTTTTGAGTTCTTTAAAACTGAGTAAAATTGACATTTTTCTTCCATTACCTCTTGGATAAAAAAATGAGGATTACATGTCCGTAGTCAATTTTTGATTACTAAAGCAAGCTTAACATGCGTGCATAATGAAGCTAATATTTAAATTGCCCAAATTATGTTTTAATTAAGCTTTTTGTTTTTGCATTGTACAGTATTAATTGTTCAAATTTATCACTAATTGTTTAAACACGGTGTTCAGAAAATGTAATTGTTGCGGTTAGTTAGAATAATAACACTACTGACTTGAAGAATACGATGTTTCCCATATCATGTTCAAACTTGAGAAATAGATCAAGCTCATCTCTTCGTTCAACTTTGACTTGAAGGGTTTCGTTGACTACTTCCACATCAGCATAATTCATAACCTGCATATAAAAACAGTAATAAACATCAGCCAAAATGTTGGACTTACTTGAATACATGTCAACACATCATAATAGTTTTGGAGTGCGATGCAGTTGCTGGTAGTGTATTAACATTATGAACAGAAGTCAACGTTTTTGTTTGTTTATCTTACTGAATATGCAGATGTCACTACCATAGGTTTCCTCAGAAAAATCTTCTCTTTACTTCCTTTGATATATTACGTGCTAAATAATTCAAATTGTTTAACATTTGGATAATTTACTCTCATAAATGTCTTAATTTTCTTCTTAAAGATTAATGACCTATTTTCTTAATATGCTTCCTCTGAAGCTTGCTCTAGCCTTTTATTCAAATAGTAATCTATATTTTAAACACTAAGAACTATTTGATACATTTATTGTTTCTTGAAATATGTTAAAATATACGTAGTATAACATCAGTTATTGGTTCAGTACGCACATTGAAAATAAACAAATGTTGGAAATATATGTCCATATATATATATATATATATATATATATATATATATATATATATATATATATATATATATATATATATATATATATATTAAAGTTAATACCTGGATTCCTTTGTTTTTACAATCTATTAGTGCCCTCTCGAGTCTTATCCATCTAGCGGGAATTACCTCTCCCCAGTACACCTGCTTCTGCGCTATCTCAAATATTTTAGACTTCAAGTCATTTATATTGGGATCAGATCCTAAATTGCTGATGGCGAAGTCTTCGTCAACAAGATGAAAAAGTAGTGGACTATTCTGCAGGGTAATCCGGATGGCTTGAAAATATGCCTTCTTTCTTTTGTCTAGTAAATCCTGCAAAATGGACAGATTAAGTTGCCCATAGTATACATCTTGCTAAGAAAGAGTAATACAATTTGCAAGGATGAAATTATTTAACCCATTCTATAGGTAAAATGACACTAAAATTACTAGTGCATTTCAATATTTTGTCAGTTTTTATTACTGTTTGCTTTACTTGACCTAAACATCTCGATACGTTCTGTATAGAGTATTGTATTAATGTATATCTCTATATTCTCTGCATAGTTTATTGCATTGATGTTGACGTTACTTGACCAAAACATCACTATATGCTCCACATGCTATATTGTTTTGGAAAACCGCTTGCTGACGTATATAGCATTAAGATCATTGTATGTGTAGTATAGTGGTCATCGAATTCTTGGTACAGTTGTTCAGCCAAAGAATATTATTCATACACATGTGTCTATTTAAAATAACTTGTTGTTTGAACATAAACGATTAATCGATATGAAGACTGAAAATAAGTGAGTTATAATGCTTATGTAACGAATTCTTATACCTTAGGAATTTTATCAGCGTGCGTTCCTACAAGAATTACAAATGGACGATTGCTTGTACCCCCGTGAACACTTTTGCTTCCGTCTCCTTTTCCGGTTTTCTTTCCTTCCCTTCTCATCCTTTTATACTCAGGTATGAGAACATGAGAGTGAATTGAATTTAGCCAATACGTGACGTATTCTGCAAAAGAAACAAGCGAATTGGCAATAAATCTTACAGATAATAACGATTGCTGTTTTTTTTTTTTTTGTTGTTGTTGGGTTTAACGCCATTTTTCAGCACAATATAGGCTACACATGGTGGCCAGTATTAATGGTGGAGGAAGAACCGGGGAAAGCCCCGGAAATAACCACCGACCCACGAGAAGCTACTGGCAAGCTTTCTCACATACCCACATTTGCCGAACCCGAGACTCGAACCCACGTAGACAGAGGTGAGATGGCAGTGATCGGTGAGTACCCCGATAATAATAATAATAATACCACCAAGTACAACAACAACAACAACAAAAACAATAACAATTAAGTAGTATGGGAAAGGGGGGTCGAACGTTCCGTTACCAATCAGGGTCAGCGCTTCTATACCGGATGACTTTATCTATATTACTCATCACAGTGCAGCGGAAGTGCATTATCATAGATATGAAATCAATGGACCGAGTGCGGTTTTAGCGAGCACCCGTAACGGCCTAGAGATAGAAAAGCGCCGCAATGTCCCTCGCTGGAAGCTACACTTGTCTTACATACCTTGTTCGGTTCAACTGAGACTGTTTTGCGTTGCAGCGATATTTCTAGATAAAAGCACACGCGTTGATGCTATTGTAAAAAATATTTTGGCTAGAACCGCCCTCGACTCCAATTGTTATCGATATAGCTTCGATCACAGTTCAAATCTTTGTACCTTGGATACTTGCTGTAGTCGAAATTACAGTTACAATAAAGTCAGATGTAGTCGTGGCTGTGAATCCGATCAGAGCATCCACAACAACATTTGAGGAGCCTTTATATTTCGCCATTACAAGGGACTTCAGGTCTTGTTACAGTTGTTCTCTTAGATTATATTTTCAATCTTTCTGAGAACCATGACATCCTTGAGAGTTTCGTCCTAGGTCTTCTGTTAATGTTATCACCACGTAGTAAAACCGTTTGACATGCAGGCCTTGCCCAGGTCGGGTTCAAAGTGCACACGCATTTCCAACTAAGCCTATTTCTTTACTGGTACAACTGGGAAATATTTATGCTGCCCTGCGATCGTTTGCACGCTTTTATACTTGGTCAGAATAAACGTTGGTGAAAGTTATCAGGGTAGTTTTGTGGGTGGATGTCACTCCATCGTTGTAGAAAGAAACCCTGGAATGTTTCCCATCCGACGTTGTAATCCGCGTCAAGGTGTTTTCATGTACTAAACATTGTTGCTCCATGCAAACCGAACTCCTTGTTTTACAAACGAATATATATATATTAGAATGTTAGTTTTGTCTTCTTCGAAGGTTAGTGCTTTATATAGTCTTCCATTAAATTTACAATTCGTATTGGTGAAATGAATGCAATCGCACCTAGGCAGCCATTGCATTCACTTATTGTTTCATTTGAACATTGTGTACGTCAACGTAGTATTTGATAACGGTATTCGATATGCTATAGTCATGTTTCTAAGCGGTTTGGGATAGTTTTTTGCGATGAAACATCGTGGCATCAGACCAGCATATCTATGATATTCGCATAATACGCTTGACATTTTCAAGTTCGCTCTTGAAAAACCAGAACAACCGTTGGGTCGTTGCAAATGACAACCCGGCTGATCAACAGAGCTTTAGTCGCTTCACTTTCCAAGCGAAGCTGGCCAAACCCACATCGGCGCTGTGTTGAATCACTGCGCTGGCGTGACTGTAAATGTCAACATACATTGTAGATGTTTCTAAGTAACTTTGTCATCTATAACTCAAAATGGACAAGCCCTTCGTTGGTATGTGAAATGTGATACACGCATATTCTCAACGGCGATATATCCACATATCGAGATGAATTTGCAATAGCAGCGTTAAATAAAACAGCGCGATACGAACTTTTTGCCATATTGTAAATAATTAAGAACGCCACTTTGCCGTTGTAGCCAGTATGAATCAAAGTACAAAAGCTATTGTGCAGTTCTAGTATGTATGCCACCCATTTGGTTCAAGATTTTTTTGACGATGCAAGTTTCGTCCATCCCGAAGACTGCTCGGAAGCGCTTGTTATATTTTGAGTAGTATATGGAGGCGATATAACCTTCATCGATTTCTATGTTCTAGTTGGTCCTTCGGAGTATAGCATCAATATTTAAGGCCTCATGTAGACTTCTACGATGAAAGAGGTGGCTTGCACTTAGGGGAAAATGGGAATTTGACATAGGAATGTCACCTGTAGGTCAATAGGAATTGAACATGAGTGACGTCATGAAGTTTGTAGGGTCAAAACTATTTATATGGTGAAATGTATTTATAGGGACAAAGGGTTTTGTTGCATGTATGGGATCGAATAAACAACAAACGATAGTGAAAACAACAAACTTTGAAAAAGTTAACAAATAATTTATTTCCCTGGAAAAGACCACTGTAAAAATGAAACAATAAGAACTTACGGACATAATAATCAAATCCAAAATTAATCAAAGAATACTCCACAAATACATTTTTAAAAGTCCTAGTAATGAAATGTTCTGATTAATTCAGTTTAAGTCTATATGAAAACCCAAGATGGAAAGCGATGACGTATGCTGTATCCTGCACAGTGCTGTTGTTTACAGTACCTTGTAGAAACACAATAAATATTACTCCGGTAATGGAAATCCGAATAAAAATTTTAAGAAATGCTTTTGTTCAAGAAGTATGCATGAGCACTCAAATACATCAAGAGAAACGAATTAATCTTTTAGAATCCAAATAAGCTGAAGAAAAATTAGCATATAACTCGAAACCCGACTACAACAGAAGAACACCACATGAAATCAAGCATTACAAGTCCAAACGGACTAAATTGTCTATAGACATCGGTATAAAAAATGAATACTGCGCTAAACAGATGCCCGGATGAGGGTCTAGTGATCACATTCAAGAAAGCCTTGGAGGAATCTATATGTATAATGGCACGTAAAGCAGTACAGCCTCGATTCCCCAATTAACATTCACACATTAAAAATAAATAAAAAAGCCGTTGTTTACTTGACCCTCAATCAAGGCCCGGAACTAAGTCAAATAAAGAAAAAGTGTTTCCAATAGTAGGTATTGATGAAAAGATTCAGGTCAAACTGAATTTCTTGGGAATTAAAAAAATTCTTAGTAAACAAAATTACGTGGGAAAAAAATTCCTAGCAAACAAAATTACATTACATTGACATGTAATGAAATAAAAAAAAATGATTTTGAAACTTGCAAAAAGTTGACTTAAGTCAAATATAAATTAAATCAAATATACACAACAGTTGATAAGAAAAACGTAGACATACATAAACGAACAAATGCACATCCAAACACACATACAGGAAGACAGAGAGGTTCCAAAGAACGAATCACAGACACAATAGAGACTCTAAAAAGAAAAGTCTATTGTATGGGTACAAAATATTTACTCAAATATATACATGGTCCTTATGGCCTGTGCTTTGGTCAAAGAACTATCCATTTAATACATAAAATGTTTGTCATGAAACTAACCTATTAAGATGTTATTTATTTCTTGGTTGTTCTAGAAAACTAATTTTGAAAATTAAAGTTCACGCCTTTAAAGAAACATACATCCTATATGCATTTCATAAAAAGTGACATTTTTCATACTACAATTAATGTCCATATTTTAGATAAAGCTAAAAGAAGAAACAAACTATCAAATAGGACAAAGTTTGTTCTAATGTTTTTATCAGTCACTCATGTTATTTAAATCTGGTTAGCTACTACTTATGCCGAAGCGTAGATGTTTCCCATCTGGTGCTGACATTCATCTGTAGATATGTTGTTCGGTATAATTATCGATAAACAGGTCAATAGTGCTTGTTGTCTTCTTCCCATGGAGGTACAACGTATTCCATATGAATGGTCATTTATCCATCGATGATGTCAACTTTTTCTCTCATCGTCTGTACGTCATCAATAGCCCTCAATAGTTTGGAAGAAGTTAATTATGCAGGTGCACTAAACCCCAGACATACAGGAGAGTTCCAAATGTCCTGGATACATAGATTGGCTCAAAAGACCTAGATCTTTGCCTTGCCACTGACGTTTGAGTTCCTGTAACAGTGAATCAAATAAGTCTATAATGAAACCTGTTGCTTCCTCAACTGAAACATCAGAAGCAAAGTCTTTAAATTTCAACGTGTAGGTTTATGTTGTCTACAGTTTGCTCCAAGTCGCTGTCTAGGTCAGTTGAATGCTAAAATACTCCTTTAGTTCTACTGAATCATTTTCCTTGGACGCAGTTTACTGTGACGGTATGGAGGTGAAAGAGGTCAATGATGTTTGTTCCTTCTCTTTTTGCATCGGCATAGAGTGATTCATCTTTATCACCGTTTGTCTTCGCAACGCATTTCTTGTAAGTTGTCCCTTTTTATACCGGTTGATATCAGCGTGTCCATAAGGTGAAGTCTTGTAGTCTGAACGTCCCACTGGTTGCACATAGTTTCCATGACGTTAGTAAATAAACAACTAGGATTTGGTATCACACTGATGATATGATCGTGAGACACATCATCACTCTCGAGTTTTCTCTCGCTTGATTCTTGTTTGTTGAAAGGATACATCTTTCTCGCTTGGCTTTTGTAGTCACAATGAAGTATCGGTCTTGGAAGTTTTCCCCTTTATATGCTGGCCAATATCGGCGTGTCCTTACGATAAGACGAAGTGGTTGAGAAGCTGTACTCGCTTCTGGCACACAATTTGATACAGTTTTTCCAAGGACCGACTGACGATTTTGTGGGTAAACGTACAGTCTTGTGCGGTTCGTAATTGTTCACTCCAAATCCATATCCTCATCAGATTGCAACGCTTCTTTCAGCACGCCAAAGTTCAACACTCGACTGGTGCAATGATTTAAAGTCAATCCTTTGACTCGGTGTGCTCCTCTCCTTGTTTGTTCCGGTCTTCATAGCCGTAATTTTTGGGACCGCCATTATCAAAACTTAGAATCTTGTCGTCAGTGTGAATGTTATTCCAGGTTTGTTAACGGTCTTCGACGATTTTAAGGTAACGATGCTGATCAGGACGTAGAATATAGATGCAGCTGTCGATGTGTAAATACAGCACACGATCTTCTAATTGGTGTAACGCTTTGTAAAATTTAGGCTAGCATGGGATGTCACGTATGCCGCAATGATGACATTATCAAAGTTTTTTCTTCGTAATTTACTAAGATTAAGTCCTCACGAAGGACGTCCACGTGTTTCGTGTATTTATTTTTGTCGTGAATCATCTGGAAGCAGCGGGAAGAATCGGACAGATACTCCGTCTTGGATAGACACGGTCGTTGTGACATTGTGCCCTGCAAGTAATTCAACATCACTTTGGCAAACGATCGCCTTCCTTCGTTTTTCTCGATGTGGTCTAAAGCGATGCCTGCCAGCTCCAAGGATTTATCTGTGAATTTATTTTGGTCTTCAGGAGTGTGGGACCATGAAGGATAGCCTCTGGTGTGTTGTTTCAATTTCGAAACGGCTTCCACTCAGTCCACAAAAATGCCTTACTGAGCCTCGTCGCCCTTGTGGTGTTTTTCTGTCTTGGGGAGTGGTAACTTTTGTACACTTCTAACGACTGGTATCCCAAGTGCAGAGCTTTAAACAATTCCACACTGAGCCACGTTTCCGTAAAAGCACGTTCTTCCTGCGTGTGCTGAAAAGGCCGTTATGGATTGCACGTTTCAGCACAAGTACGACACAAGGGGAAACAACATTTTTTGGCAATGTTGAGGTAAAGCAGGATGGTACAAGTCCATTAGAAGTAAGACTTTGCATTCAGTTCAATCTTCGTATTGTCGAATGTTGTCCACATCAATGTATTCCGCCAGCAATTGCAAGTGCCTTTAGAAAAAGTGAAAATATTTGCACACGTGAGGATACAGCGAACACCCGTCCAAGTATTTGATTTCTTTTACTCTCTCCTCGTCGGATTGGTACAGCAAACATGTGGCATTCGTCTGTCCTCCGTACAAACTGTTGCGAGGGTTCAGTTGCTTGGTATCCTTGCTGTTCTAACTTCAAGGGCGGTTGACAAGTGGTCTCGTACAAATCTTCCATGGTACTTTGTATATAATCATTTTTGGTGTCACATTGAGGCTAACAGGTGAGACATCCGTGAAAATATTCAACCAGGTTTTCGTACACGATCTTGGGATTTTCTAAGTCGCAACCATCCGCCGAATGCATTCCGATGGTTTTTCTGGTCTTCTCCGTTTCGGGCATGTTGGATCCATTTTTCTTCCTTGTCGGACAAGTAATGTAGTCAGCGTAGGGCTTTGATCGAGTATTCACATTTGATAGAGTTCGTCGTTTCAGGACAGATGGCAGCCATGCTCTTTTCGGGCATGAATCGTTTGCGGTACACTAAAGAAGACGCTCTGGCAACAATGCAGGCTTTTTTAAATGTTTGATCTCTCCGTGCTCTATGAATAATTTTCGAAATTTTCTACAGGAACGTCGTAAAATGTCCACGTCAGAACGACAATACTTAACATATCTTCTTAAAAGCAGAAAGGGTCTGAGGAGTGGGAGTGGTAACAAGCGTATAAAGCTTCTCGTTGATCGGTGCACATGTTGTCGGGTCGTAGTAGTGAGCATCAGGCAAATGGGGAAAAACGGCGTGTTGATTGGCATCGGTATTGAAAAATTGCAGAAAATAGCCTTTGGCCACTTCTGTCATTCCAAATGTTTTAGGCATTCAACTCAATGCCATTGCCAAGTAACACATCGAAGTCATAATTCGTACTTGTCCAGCTTGCATGTATATGAGTTTGGCTACGTTCAAGGTGACTTTAGCACGTTCGGTGCCTTGTTCCGTATAGTATTTTAGGAGAAAGTGTCCATCGTATCCCGAGAAATTGTGTGCCATCACCGTGGCATAGAGATAACAATCTCCGTAACGTTAGATGTCCTCTTGACTCCTCGTCTCGTCAATAGGGTTTAAGCTCCATTGGTCGAAATTGGTCAGAGTGTTTGGTCCCACACAAAAATATTTCACGTCCTCCGCGAATCTTCATACATTGAGAGCAATGAATAAAGATGGGTTCTTTGATGCAACACAGACATTTGGAATGTGAATGGCAGTCTCTTGCATGCATTTGAAATAAAAAAAGATGACATTCCCTTTCTTCTTGTGGCCATCTTCGTCCTGTTGGGGTTGGAACTTTTAAATGTAGCATTCGTGTTCTAAGTCCACGACTTGGTGACATACGTGTGCCTTGACATTGTTGGTACGTATGCCTTGTCCACAAGTTGTTCACAATCTCGGCAGTTGAAATACACTGTTCTTTTGTGAACATGGCGTCTTTAGATGTTCTTAGTACCATGCAGGGCCGACAAGCAGGGCAATGGACTCGTTCTTGTCCTTTGTCAAGACAGGGTTTAGAGGCAAAACATTCCTCATATTTCGATCCATAATGCTGGTGTTGCTCTCGATTGTTTTAGCCATATTCAGATTTCTCATAGTAATAACTGTATCCCAAGAATGTGGTGATACTGGTGATGACATCGAAACGATGGACGTGAATACATTTTCCATCTTTAAAATGGCCGCGAGGTCACACAATTGTGCTTGGATTAATTCGACAAAGCCGTGTGATTCTCTGTTTGTCTATTTCAAGATTCATTGTAAAATGGTCGACAAACACATGTCAATGAGAACAACTGCGAATTCTCATCATACTCGGGTTTAGCACAGGTTGGTAATTATCGTCACATTCAGATTTGATGTCGATTGTATACTTGGGTTGTTCGCTCAAATAGTCGAGGTTTTTTTGTTGTCGCGTTTCATATAAAATGTTATAGGCTCGATGAGCATGAGTAACTGCAATACATGCAGTCGCTACTTATTCCGCCCTGACAAGTTCGAATGGCACGTGCGAATCGCAATAGCGCTTTTACATTAGAATCCTTATTGCTGCAGTTGTTTGACAGGTCTCTATTCGGATGACGTTTATTATGAACGCTGTCTCTTAGTTGCTAAAGATCTTTGATATTATTCCAAATAAGATCCTAATTCAGGTCAATGGTCATTTAATTGCAAACACAAGCAGCTATGTAGAATTTAACAAATAACTTAATACTTAAAGTTATAAATGAAAACGTGAGGACCGTACAGTATTATGAAGTGAAACCAAAATGAACCTGATAAGGTTTTATGAAAGACCGAACACAATTGAAAGTTTAAAATAAATTTCTAAATAGGAAATATTCTCGTCCGCCCGAAATGACTATGTCCAAAACCAAACTCAATAATTCTCAACAGTTTTTAATAGTTTTAAATTAAAGAAAGGTCCCCTATTCGTAATAAACAGTGCAAACAAATGTATCTGCTCCGGAATACTATCTAGCAAAAAAACACGTTTGCAGACGTATGAAATAAGCACCAATAAGAATGACACCAACATAAGAATGACTGATTATTCAGTTCTCTCCTTAAATCCACCCTTGATTACATATATATTACACAACATACCCCACGTGACAGATAATACTCAATTGATATTGACATTGCCGATTCATATGACCTAGCCCAACCAATGAGAGAAAAATCAATTCTTCTAGCACCATCCAAACTCGATCAGCCAGTAAGAAATTAACCGAAAAAAGTCATTAAAATATTGTTAATAATTGTCAACACATACATAAACATCGATGTATCAATTCTGTTATGAATATTTAGTCTAATTTAATTATTTGTTTGTTAGTTTTATTTTTGTATTCCATTTTACATGCTATTTTAATGTAACATTATTTAGAGGAATAGAGTTCAATTCTGACTTACCTTTTAATTTTTGACGTAAACAACTTTATGCAGAAATTGTATCTAATGCCGATCTAGTTTCTGACCTTGATTGGTAAATCCGCGACAGATGTAGTAAACAAGATTTTTTGTCTTTCTCAGAGTAAGTTTCATAAAGTGGCATCAAGGGCAAACTGGAAGTACGTGACAAATAACATGTGTGTTTTGTTACAAACGTTTCGTTTTCCCAGAAGGATTAACTCTTGACCTACAACCAAAAATCTGTTTTGCGTTTTAGTTAGACTTATTACTGATGCTTTGAGAATGTGTTTTATGTTGTGTCCAGTTTGGGCTAATTATTTAATTTTTTCACATTATTTTAAAGAAAAGTGATTATTTTCCCTTTAAACACTAGTGCTCTAAATTATTTCTTGGACAAAGACATTTATCGAAACTTGTACAGAATTTAAAAACTGGAAAAATATTTTATGTGATTCATCAAGAGACTGTTGACACTGCAGCACTTAACAGGTTACAAAAGACGTCATCGTTTTCTATTTTGGATTTCATCGGGATTCGAACTAAGTTTCATTTAGTATTTTTTAAAACAGGGCATTTATTTTTATTCTTAAACTAATTTTGGAATTGATTCGTAAAACCTTTAGCGATTTCCTCATATTTTACGGTTTTTCTAGCAAAATAATGTTTTGGGTTAAATTTTGCAAATATTGATGTCTCGCTTTTTCCGTTACGTTTTGTAAGAACCTAAACAGGTAACAATCCTATGAAATGCTACTATGTTGATATTGCTAAGACAGATCATATTCACAAGAGCACAATATAATTAAAGAAAATGCAAAATTAGTACAATTTACAACCATGAATAAAAATTACAAAACTTAGATAAAATCATATACCCGTTTTAATATAAAATATACATGCAAAATAATATGATTCTTGCAGTATTCTTCACAATTCCCTTCAAAAGCTTTGAAAAATTTGGATCAATATCTACCTTAAATGATATAGTGGATTTTTTTTAGCTGTTCAGGCCTGACCTCTGTGTTGCTGGCACATATCTGACCAAAGGCTTGTTAGGATAGTAATCTAAATCTTATAGAATCGATTCAATTGAATCCCGTAGCACTTGGCAATATCAGTGACGCTAGTATTTTTTTCATATTGCTTTCCATATGTCATTGATTTCCTGCTCGGATAAATCATGTCCCTGTACAGGCATAACATGATGGGGGCGTGAAAACATCGATAAACTGTCCACAATTAATACCCTGAAATCGCGAGTTATCCAAACTTATTACGATAAAAATGAAAGTTGCATTATTATTCTTAATCCGATATTATTGACGTTAATGAAAACGACTATCAATAAATCAATTGTAATCATTACTTATCATTATCATGTATGCATTGTGATCATATTTGTTTTCCCAAACGTACGCAATTTTCTCGTTGTGGCAAGCAAGTGCGACACGACACTTATCTTGTAGTGAGTAAAGTTGTACTTATTTCGCTGCTACATGTTGATAGCTAAAATATAAATGACATTTTTGCAGCTATCAAAGTAGTTACGAAACGCGTTCACGAGCTTAAAGGCGATGTGCGTGTTTTCTTCCAAATCGTTCCATCGAGCACAATACAGAGTCGCTATTACCGATCGAATTTTTTCTTTGATTTGTGTTTTGTAACCTTGTTTGATTTGTCCATTTCGGAACATCCATTCATGGTTTCCAATGTTGAATATTTATATGAACCGTAAAGGATTGAATTCATAAGCATAAATTAATTGTTACAACCGTCATAGTCGCACACAGATCTTCTGAGGTGTGGAATACTTCGTCAAAATCACTCAATGTTTCCGGATATATGTTTGAAAAAATATATATCATTTTAAGAAACCGATATGATGCACTCAAGCTTAACAACTTTTCGGTCTTGAGCTCTGATGACAGCAATATACCGTTACGTGGTTAATTGTAGCCCCACTTCGTCTACGTTAGTGACTGCTTCGAAGAAACTGCACGTGCCAAACGATGGAACTTTCGGTATTATATAATACTATCTGCTTGGCCTGGGTGTTAATGCGTCTGCCTCTGATCCGGGAGGTTGCAGGTTCAAAGATTCATACCAAAGAACTGTGGAAATTGTACTAACAGCTGCCTCGCTGGGCGCTCAGTATTAAGAGGGTTGTGTTAAGACTGATGGACCTGGTGTCAGGATAATGTGAATAGGTGAGAGATGATGCTACATGTCTGCGGCTCAATGCCCTGTGCTTGACATCACTACAAACTGCCACACTGCATACATCTTAGTGATATGAGTAATTTTTCTTTTAAAGCTACATTTCAAGTCCAATTCTCTCTCTCTCTCTCTCTCTCTCTCTCTCTCTCTCTCTCTCTCTCTCTCACACACACACACACACACACACACCGGACTAACTGTCAGTGAGTGCATCGTCCATGTTAAATATAGCAATTCACACGGAGCATACGACATCAGATTTGACTTCCATTTTCTTTTGCAGCTCAACCTATGCTAGATGTTTCTTAAACAAATAAGAGTAAAAAATTTTTAGCGAGCATTGTTCGAAGTGGGAATATCCCGATCATGAGAATGACGTGCTATCCATTTAGGACACGAACGTATCTTACACTGTGGAGACAAAAGCTTATTCTTGAACTGGCTAGAATTGTCGTCTTGCCGGTTATTTTGGAAAAGCAACAATTGTTTTCTAGTGCAATAGATCTTTGAGTCTATGGTTCTTTGAGACAGATGACTCTCAAAAATAATTATGGTGATAATTTACCTGCCTATATGTCTACTCATATTCGCGGCTCAATATGACAATTCTGTATCTCAACAGTAATACGTGTCGTTTTCATAACAGCAGTAGCTATGTGTGGCTGCTGGTGACTTTTATCCCATCAAATGTCGATTCAATTTTGAGAATCAGGCCCTCGGAACCAAATAAATTATTGGATTACTCCTTTCTGAGGAGCAGCAACCAAATCTTTTCAGCTGTAGGCAGACTTACAATTGATAGTAGCTTCAAGCAAGTGGAGCCCATTGGGGTTATCTGGCTATAAGCCCACCGCAGGCGTGACTTCGGATCTTGTGTATTTTGTCGCGTGCCAGTATTTATTACGGCATATGTGCGTTGGCCGCTGGGGTAAAGTCTTATGGGATAGAGAACATTAACTCTAATAGGTAACACATATTAACTAACCCATATCAAAATACAGCTGGTGACCATTGCAATACTGCTACCACTGACACTATTACTGCTGCAACAACTACTACAACTATTATTATTATTATTATTATTATTATCATTATTATTATCATTATTATCATTATTATTATTATTATTATCATTATTATCATTATTTTGTCAATACTACTCACACAATTATAATGCATTTTGGATGCTTCATTTGCAGAAAAGAGAATTTGTGAGGATTGTTTAACCAAGGAAAGTAGTTTTATAGTATATATATATATATATATATATATATATATATATATATATATATATATATATCAATCAAATAATATTTAAAAGACTATAAGTTCAATTAATCCTTGACCAGGTCTTACCCTGTATAGTAGAAGTGTTTGTCCCACTAACTTCAATGCTGCATTCCCCATCCTTGGCTACATCTGTCAGTGGCAGGCTCATGTCAGTCACAAGCAGGTATAACGTTCTCCACGACATAAAGGCTTGATGAGTTGTATAGAAAAGGGATTCGCCAGCAAAATCTAATAGTGTAACATCAGATGACCTACTTTTGCGGATTGGTAAGGATTGTGCTCGCTCAACAAAATTCTTAATTTCTTCGGGATAAGTTATTCCAACCGCCTCATCCGGTCCATTTCCACTTTGCGCAGGGTTGCCTAAATGAGAGCTTGGTGCGTCACCTTCTGTAATATGGGGAGCAGCATCGTTTGAATTCAGATTAACTGTACCTTCATCAAGAATGCTTCCTGTATCTCCATCCAAGGGTGATGGTACTGCGGAAGCACCTTGAAGGGAAAGTCTTTGTTTTTTTCTGGGTGACATATCATTTTGAGGGTCAGACTCATTTACATCTTGATTGTTTTGGGGATTTGTATATTTCCGAATTATACTGGCTATTCGTTGATCATTCAAGAAACGTTCATCTGAAAAAAGAAACATATTTTAAGCAAATAAAAATGCGGCCCCCCCCAAAAAAAAAAATAATAAGAAAGAACCACTATACCCTAAATGGAATATCCATTTTTTACATGCCTCTATCTAACTTACTGTTTTGCTCAGAATCGATTTTTCTTATTTCAGTCGGAGTACTTTAGACCTTTAATGTTTTGAGAAAAGGCCTTATCATTAGTGCAAGCTAGCGACGAGTACTGGTTAGAAACATTTAAACAAACCTTCGAAGCAGGGAGCATCCCAAGTCTACCACTGTGGGGATCCCGATTTGTTTCCTTTTTTACATCATCATTGCTTTTCCATTACACCGCAAAACTATAAAAGCTATATTTCGATCCCAAATGTCAATTTGACGCAATGTAAACCCATAAAACCGAGAAGAAAATAAAACTTTAAAACAAGACTGTATTTCAGCTGCAAAATTCTTGATCCATACTAGACCAGATTATTTACGGATGAACAAACAGAACAAAATTTTAATTGATGAATGTAAATCGCAGGCCAACCATAGGTGACGTATGAGACTACTATGACTGCGAGTATTGTATAAGGTGACATCAGAAACCTATAAATATTAAATAACTGATGCTTACAACCAGAGCAAAACTATTAGAAAACATGATATAATATAATAAATATGCTGTAAAAACGGAGTAAAGTAGAAGAAATATTATGTTGTCATGAAGTAAGACAAATTGATATTATTATTGGCAAATTAAGTTTCTAATTTTTCAAAACATGGTTTGCGGTATATAAACGGTTTATAAACTTACGTCTATCGTTTTGATTTTTGAGACAAAGGAATAAATAATGATATTCATTCCCAGTGTAATATTGATCACAAACATTACATTTTTTTTCTCAAAGTAGTGCAGTTTTTCAATAACCGTTTTTAAAGGAATCTCTGATTTTAAGCCCTAAACAACATCATTGGTAAATATTGATTCCTACGTAACAATAATAAGTAGTTTCGTATCCAAATCTTACGTCCAAGAATGTTTGAATTTCCGTTAGAGAATAGAGATACCAAAGATTGCCAATCATGTGTATAACAATCTTTTAAATTTTATCTAATCATGAATTTCCTTCTTGTCGTATTATTAATACATTCATAATATGGTGGGTCTTGTCGTCCAACAGTTGTATAGTTCGTTTCTATTCTAGTTATCCATTGTGATACTTTAATTTCCAGCGCTGCAGAATATTCTGTTGAAATAAATATCTAAAAAGTGTTATTTACAAACAGCAAGTAATATATATAAATTCGTACTACGTATATTGCCGAATGGGGGAGAAGTCCAGTCAACAGGTAGAGTAGTCAAGCGAAGCAAGTCTGCTATCACACTCCATAATGTTTCTGAACAGCCTGGGAGTGGTTGTCACAGAGATAAAACAGCATAAATACGAAAAATAAATAATATATCTAAATTCGTACATGTATATGTAGTCCACAGGTATAAATAGTCAAGCGAAGTAGGTCTATTATCAGAATTTTCCTAAATAGCCTCTGGCGAATAGGTGGTTTGCACAGAGATTATATCAGATATTATATTTATGAACAGACAGATACACAAATATATGAAATTATACTTGCACAATCATTTATACCGTGTAATATATTTAACAAGTATTCTAGTATTTTAAAATTTATTTTTAATGTAACAGGTACAGATACAATAATCTGTTTCTGGCTGAACTGTAAATCTCAGTGAGTAGCGTAGGTATTGTCGCATAAGTATTTTTAACGCAGTCACGTGATCGTAGCAATGTCTAAGGTGTGAGTATAATTTAAATCAGGTAATTCGCCGTTGCTAAACAAATTACGTTACTTTACTGCAATATAGTTAATCTTATATATCTGCTGTGCTAGCGATCCGTAATCAAAAATTTCCTGTAATAATAATAATTTGTAATTCTGCACATACTATGTAATCCTTATACAGTATAATTAGTTCGTCTACGACATAATACAATTAAGAAGAATCTTCCAGTCCGTGTTTCTGTCAAGCAGCAATTACAACAACGCCAGGAAGATCATGTGGAATTTACACAGGGTACAGAACGGTTATTTAAACCAAATGTAGAACCAACCAAAGCAATTGTTACAACGACTGAGACAACACAAAAAATTCTTGAGACATTATCTGCTGATATTGTCAGCCGTCTTCAACTTCCCCACCAGTTCAACTAAATCCACCACCAGTTCAGCCACCACCCGAAGTTCGACCACCACAAATAAAAGCTAAGACAAAGATAATATATAAATTTAACGATGGAGCTATCAGGGATCCAGACCAAGTATTTGACATTGCTGCATTTGGAAATGACCGTAAAGAACGATATTTAAAATCTAAATCTGAATATATTTACACTTTAAAAGCCGCTGATTGGGTCAAAGATATGCATCGCATCGGATATAATATTCAGAAAGTCAAAACTGGCGACACAGATTTTGAACTGTTAAAACATAAACAGTATATAATTATGCAGGAAGAAAAGAATTGATAAATGAACCAGTGAAAAAATGGACGCGTCGATTTGAAAAAGTAGAAGACGAAAGACAAACAAATGGTTTTTGAACAACGAAGAAAGAGGGAAACGCCGCATCAGAGGCACTCAAGCAGCACTCTCTTGAACCAGATCCATATGATGAACCACCTGAAGGGGCACCGAAAGTGGCCTTTCGATTCGCAATAGAAACGCGGTGGTAATACGACAGCTGAATCGCCGGTGATTCAGGATAAACTTTGTCCCAATGACATCCTCGCTGATGTTGATCCAGTAGAAATTCTTATTGGTGGAAGACGAGCCAGCAACAATTCCCATGAAATCATCAATGAAGCAAATGATATTTGTCATAGTTCCTTTACCAGTGGCGTAATGGAATATGGCGTCTATCGGGCTCTGATTGATGAAATTGCCGACGATTACTACAGTGAGTGATCAATTAGATCGGCGATAACAAAATAACATGATTATATACAATGCCCTTCGCAGACATGAAAGCGTCAGGATGATAAATTCACTATTACCTGTTTAAAAAATGATCTACGGAGATGAACTCAGCGATGCTGTTCAAGTTGTTTTTTAGAAGGATGGCCCCAAAAGCTGTTCCGATTGTAAAACAATTAGATATGAAAACCATCGAAGTTGCTTGTTCTGTTAGCAATCTTGCAGACTCGCACGATTAGCATCACGACACATATTTGTGAATTTCAGCGTGCCGCCAGGTATAACGCTGAGACAGCAAACCATTGGTGTTTGATAGATTGGCGGTGTACATGATTTCGCTGAGGATAAATGGACATCAAGAACCACCTGATGACATAATACAATGTTGCTTGGAGGTATTGGTGGACGAATGAGAGTCATTGATGCGCCAGTAGAAAATATGTAATGCTAATTAGATCATTCATGATGTCATAATGTCATAGCATCTCGTCAATGATACCATGACACCTGGTCAGATAAAAAACATTCAGTCCACTTCGAAAAAGAATTCCGGGGTAAAAATAGTTCTGAAATCACCGGCGTTGCAGGGTCCAAATAAATTATTGTTGACTGAATGTCAATTTAAACACTACAATGACGCCAAGAAATCAACTGGTGTCAGTCTTGATCTTTATGCGAATGCGATCAGTGATACAACAAAGACCGATGGTATATTTCTGTTTCTAGCGGAGGTATCAGCGCTAATTGCCTCAGCGGCTCCGGCTGTAGCAAAAGCAGCTGCACTTGGTACAGATGTAACAGCTGCTGCTATGAAGTTGAGAAAAGCAACATGACAGGGTATAAACACCACAACAAAAAAGGGTCGCTGTCTAAAGTTACCAGGAACGCGGTACGGTCAAGGTCTAAGGCTGCAAGGCTAAACCGACCCTTGTCCAATTTCGATTTACTTAGTGCTGCTCGGCAATTTAAACATTAAAAGCGTTGGTTTCACGAGTGATGAATTATCGGAAAAAAACAAATCGTGTTGAAACCGGTATCTTTGATGTAGATTAAAGTTCTCGCTGTGGTAAACTTTGGGTTGATCCACGTGGAGTTGTTTATTTGATTTGTATGCATTGGCACAACCAAGATAATTTTTATGGTATAGTGGCTTATCCGGTGACAGACCAATCTGGTATTCAACATTACCAACACAGACAGCAACGGATCCACCAATATGCACTTTTGGACCAAATATGCAGTCCAGAAGTGCATGTGGTACTTAACGCCGTATCAAGGTCATCAACATCGCCAAACAATGACATACATAGTTTTTTAAAAAAATAATGGTTTATAATGATATATATTTACGAAAGATCTGCTAGCGGGAAGTCCCAGGGTGACATTGATTTATCCAAATATGCAACACGGGATGAACTTACTGACCTTTTGCATCTAGCCGCTATTGACATAAACAAGTTTGTTGTTTTTCAGGATCTCCAAAGACGAGTAAAATCCCGTTGACAGATACTTTTATGCGAGTTCCAGGCGCGACCGGAGATAGCTTAGTCGTGTTTGAAATAAAGGAAATGAGGAATTCAACTCGAACAATCATGGGAGAGATTACTGGCCGTATTAGAAGAATTGGGGACAAAATATATGGCGATCTCAACATCAACAGAAATACAATTATCAATGTGAGAGAACCAAATTCAAGCTATGACGTGGAAGCAAAAATATACGTGGACAACAATAACACCACGATCAGAACTGAGTACGTAAGTACGTTGCTAAAACCGGCTATGTAATGACTGGCGACCTCAACACGAGCGGAAATATCATTGCTTCTTGGAGAGAACCAGTATCAAACGATGACGCTGCAGCGAAACAATACATGAACAACAGCAACATCCCGATGATGACTTCGTTAATAACAATAAATAATGGAATGACTACGTTCAGATCTGAATGCGCTAATCATGTAACAAATTGTTGTAGAATAATTAATTTAACCCTAAATAATTCGTTCGGAAATTCAAAGGTTATTAACACCATGCTCTCTGAAATTCACACACAACCTGTTGATCTTGTCAACGGTAAAACAACAATCGAAATTACTAAGAATGAGCTCACCAAAATAAATTTAAGAATCAATTCGATAAACACTGAAACCGAAAAAAGCGTAAAGATTGCCGGTTGTGTAATTCACACAACACTGCTCATCAATGTGATATTCACATTAGCGTCTAAAAATTCAGTATGGACTCCAGAAAATGGAATTAATTGGCATACCGCTGATGTCACCGGTGTGTACATTTTCTCCAGACTCACCGACGACAAATATAATTTTATTGCGACATATATATTGCGTCATTCCGCCGAAGAACTTTCCGGAGCCATTTTAATTGTGTTAAATAAAGGTGTCAAGGAAGATTTCATACTGGATCCAGTAAACAAAACATTAACCTCAACGACGTATTAAGGGCATTCATGGCGAAGACATCTTAATTGGTAACTCAGTATAACAAATAATGCATCTCACACAGTCCTTTCGGTATAATGAAGCTATACATGGAAGGCATCGCTGGAAGAAATCGTTGACGAACACATTATACAACAAAACAAAAATATTTCGCAGACGAATAATCGTCATCAACAATATTGTATACTGGGTTTTCTCGCTAGTCGCTGAAGCAATGACAACAATCGGTAACTACGTCTGCCAGTACAAACATGCCCAAACACGCGGAAATAACGTATGCTGCGACATATGCATGTACAAATATAAAGTCGATACTGCCAGCGGGGTGAAACGACGAAAATAATTCATTGGTATTTTCACATAAAACCGCAACTGATGCAGCTGTTGTGTAAGCACCAATATGGGAGGTCATTACCATCCCAATAGGATCATATATAATCGAATAAATCATTGATGAACATCAGTGCATTGATGTACATCAGCGCAGAATCAAATCAATAACAGGAAAATAATCAGAAACAGCTATCAAGGTACAAAAGCCAACGTTGAGTGCAGCCATAGAAATATCGACGCCAGATTACGCTGTTGACCTATAGAAGTCGTCGATCAGAGCCGTACTGGGATGGCCGTAGACATCACCACCTGTTGTTAAACTACCACCTCCAGCGTGATCCGATTTTAATATACCCGAAGACCGTCCTTATAAATTGTTATTTAAAGGGTATGAAAATCTAATGAAGAATTTCCAACGTCTTGATAATAAAGATATTCTAGATAAAAATAGCCAGATAGATCACGACGCTTGAAGAGAGAGAGAACAACGAGAACTAAGAGAGACGTTTGAGAAGTATATGCTCGAATATCATAATGCATTTATTGGACCAATTATCGATGTTTTAATGAGACATCTTGCAGATCCGAGTATCGATGCTTCACGTTTAACATTACAAATGTATACGGTGGCCAGACGTGAAAAGGATCCAGATACTCTCCGACATGATAACGATCCAACCGGTGGTGGTCTTCATGTATCGCCGGGTATTGTCAAAACATGTCGAAGATATATGTAAATCTAGTGTGTGACGCAGTCGCCAGTAGCTATCCCGCGTCTGGGCATGCTTTACAAGGGCAAGCCCAGAAGGGATATGTTCTTTACAGCTATCACCGGATGTCCCGCCGGGTCATGTGATTGTGTTGGTTCATGTTAAGCCTGTTTATTTACGAACTCACGAATAGGTTTTCGTCTAACCAATCAAGACGGTAATTTTGTTGACACACGTGAAGAATTAAATGTTAGATTGTATATGCGTGACAGACTAAATTAACGCAACACTGGTGGAAAAAAAATACAAAAAAATTAAACACCCAAAACCAATTTTGGTCTTTGTTTTTTGTTAGTTTGTTTATTTACGCTATTCTTCTCATTCTGTGGGAATCTTAATAAACTCCACCACAAGTCGCTCTTGTTGTCTCGCACTTGCACTTACAGCCACTTGAGTTTCATATTGTCGAGAAAAATCTGTTCGTATTTCTTCAATGGCACTTGCCAATGAAACAAATTAGGCTTTATCATGTCGCTCGTGTAAATCCGCCGACGATAATTACATTTCGCGCTGCAGTAATTTGATAGGTGTTTACTCTGATGCTTGCTGAAAGTCAATCACGTCCATATTGTAATGATATAACATTATTTATAATCATTAGTTTATATTGAGATTGATGCATCACAATACCTAGTACATAATTTCTGAGAGCAACCAAGTTGAGAAATAACATACCGGCACTTACAAGTATATACTCTCTTCACGTCGCTGTTGTATCATCTCTAAATCGTCGTTGAATTTTTAAGTTCGAGTTGAATCGCCAGACCATCTTGCTGCAATTGGTCGATAGAAGAGATAATATCGCTAGCAGTTCCTTGGTTTTTCTTTAATAAAAAAATGTATCAAGACCGATTGGATTACATGTTGTTGGATCGAAAAACCTTATCATGATACATCCATGCTGGGTTTTCTGAGCATCTGAGAAGAAATCTTTGAACTTACCTATATTCGTATCATCCGGACACCACGTCGCATGAATATTTCGAAGCGTATGTGCATAGGCACCGTTAAAAATAACCAGACAAATTACAGTCATTTCTGATCACTTTGGGAATCTGAGTATACCGATGAGTGACGTAAATGACATCTGTGTTTTTATATCTGCCCTGTAAAACTATTCCTCCTGGATTAGCTTGTGTGTCAACGTGACATCATGGTAAACCACTAGATTATTGCTATCTCCGTTCAGATCCTCGATGGGCGGCGCTTCATCGATGTCTGTGATAAATTCAATTGCATCGTCCTCGGCCACTGCTGATTCATTATATTCCTTGAGAACATTATAACATCCTTAGTCATTCTACTGAATGTGTCCCATTAGGGCCAACACATTATAAGGTTGATCAACAAATGAGTTTAACCCGGTCCAGATGGACCAACTATAATAGCTCAAACAAACATTTGGTAACACTAGATGACGCCTGACCGGAGCTTGCTCACGTCTTGCTGAAACGTCAGTCAAGTTCATATTGTATATATATATATATATATATATATATATATATATATATATATATATATGATTTTATTGATAATCATTAGCTTATATAGTGTTTGAAGCAAAACAATACCTGGCATAACATTTCTGAGAGCAACCAATTTGAGAAATAACACACTGGCTCTTACAGGTATATGCGTAAAAAGCGGCACACAAAACATAATTTTGCGAGTATTCCTGTTGCAGAAGGTAGTGATATTGCAAAGGTACTCGGGAAAATACATGCAACACCATGGCCTAAGTATCATGCGGAAAATCATCTTCCAGGATATACGTGTTGTAGTCCTGGAACTCACCTTAATATTAGTCATGACGAAAACATCAACCAAAACATGCGTGCGATTGATCAATCGTGTCATGTTCATGATGTCAAGTGTAAAAATCAAGATCTACAACAACGACATATCGCGGATGTTAAGTTAATTCACACGCTGAATTCGATAAAGAATAAAAACATACGAGAATCACTCGCGAATCGGTTGAGAAGATCGGCGATTAAAGATAAAATAGTGTTAAAAGCGGATAATTAAGCACATACAATTACGTAATTGAGTCGATTTATTATACTCCAATCGGATACTGGAGATGTACAGCAGGAATTAAAAAACTCGCTGTTTCAGCAGGTGTCACTCTAGCTGTAGCCGCAGATTGGTTGTCACGACAGGCCATATTTAAAATCTATCTTCTACGTCCAAAACAGTTAAACATTGACGGTTTGATGTCAGCACACCCAACGAAGTCCATCAGGCAGATATCTTGTTTTTACCCCATGACTTATACAAACGACGCAAATACACATACGCGTTGACTGTCGTAGATGTTGCAAGCAGATACAAAGAGACTGAACTGTTATCATCTAAAACAGCAACTGAGATCGTCGCAGCGTTTGAAGGAATGTATAAGCAAGGACCATTGCGGTGGCCACAATTGATACAGTTGATTATGGCAAAGAATTTATCGGTGCAGTAACGATGCTGATGCATCAACAACACGTTAAGAACAGACATGGACACACCGCGATACATCGTTTTCAGGCAATGACTGAGCGGGTTAATCAAACAAGTACACAGCGACTCTTTGGACATCAATATACCCAAGCATTACTGCACGTTCAGGACAGATCTTGTGAATGGGTCTCGAGACTACCTCATGTGGTGGACGCATTAAAGAACGAGGTCACGAGCGGAATTAACATGATACCTGCTGATGCAAATGCAAAATAAAACACGTACCACGACGAAGTCTGCCGGATAACCTACAACAAGCTGTGTAGAGCAGTCAAGTAACAGTGAGGTGTTTATACTAAAATGGTGAACATGAGGGTCGAGCAGCAAGGGCGACGAATCCTGTTTAGATTGTAATAACACACAAAGGTTTCAGCGTCGTAACCTCTACGACGCAGCCACCAATCTATAAATTCGATTCAACAGTCCCTCAATGTGGATTTGTACTTGAACAATTACAGACAATTCCTGAAAACACACAGTTACCAACATATTAAATACGGCGTCGCAGATGCTAGCATTGGACCCCCCCCCCCCAGGCGCCAACAAATAACGTTGACAAGAGTCCCACGCGTTGAGGAACGATTATCCTCTAAGTATGTTACATTCTAGAGAGACATTTTCGAGTGTGTTGCCAAGACTACTATCGATTCTGTCAACGGTAAATTGTATTACGTCATTAGGGAAATATTGCCACACCATTAATGTGTTAGAGCAGTCGCAATGATTATTTTGTCGTGGTTTCAACGTCGTGACAAATTTCACATCCAGATCAAACTGGCGCAATGTTTGTTTGTCATCTCCCGTATAATTTATCAATTGTTGTACTGCGTTTATAGTTTTTTGGTGACGCTGTTGTTGTTTGATACGTTTTTTGCAGACAACCCTGTGTAACTGATATATTTTTGTTTTTCCAGACACAGCCTGATACACTAAATTTGACCATTTGATGCGTTAATCGACAATCCAGATATTGGTATCCGATATTGTTAATCCCTGAGACGAAAGAATCGTTATTGAATATCCCAGAGTCTAGCATGATTGATTTATCTACTGCGCTTGTTGTACAACCTCTACAGGAACCTCGACACTTTCATTAAGAACAGGTTTGTTGTTTAGTGTCCGTTCCAGGAATGTCAACGAGTATATTTTGTCGGCATACATTTGTTGGTCTATGCCATAATGAAACTAGTTGATCAGGAAATATTTCCATGTGAAGCACAACTTATTTACGCTGAAATGAATCACGGACGTTGCTCCTGGATACAACTATTAGATCATTAGATAACAGAAATCTGACATTGGAGTCTCTGAAATTACGGGACGCAGTGTTTCACACTGAATTTTGTCGGGTTGTAATCTGATTTCGGATTTCGGTTATTGTGGTTGTTCATCATGCGATCGATTGTCGCACAAAACTTCTTCATAGTGGCTAATATGGTTTAACCATTCGTGTAGTGATTCACATGTAAACGACGGTGGCTGTCCATAATCGTCACGCATGATAATTGCAGTAGATTGTGTTGATAACCAATCAAGAAACGTTTGTAAAGCATCTTTGGATACGGTACAAATCTCATCTCAGATAATTATTATATATTTCTCACCCATTCGTTTGGGAGTCCATGCATCACCTTGTTGTCTAAAAATAACAATGATACGTGCATGCGTTGGCATCACGTTGTCTCATCTTTCTGGCAAACCGGTGAGTTGGCATCAACACAATCATGTTAGTTTTTAATATTTCTATCGCACGTGTTGTTTTACCAGAACTATCTGGACCATTCAGAAAGACCGTACTCTCGTGATTCACTGACTGTGATGATAAAATCCGTAAAAATTATCGTTGCGATCATAAATATCTGGTGTTTTAATGTCAGCCGACTCTGAAAGTTTAAGTATTGGTTCGTGTTTTATTCGCCATGAACCCCAGGTGACACCACTGGTGTCTTCTGCGATAAATGTGTTCATAAGATCCATTTTATAACGACTAATATAAAACGAATCTGCTGCTACTCAATAAGCGTCATTGGGAAATATTTTGATCATCAATATGAGGTTTATTGATGAGTATGCCAACATAGATGACCTCAAATATGTAGACTGAGAAGAATGGCCCTCGTAGTAGATACCTATTGTACCTATGTTTTTTACATCTTGCATGATTGCAGTTATCAGTGACACCAAAACTCTTCGCGCCGCCGTGTCCTTGACAAACAAATATAATTATGCTAGATCCATGATTAATCTTGCGCAACGACGTGTCTTATCAGATGATGAACCCTGATTAATCTTACCGATAAATGTTCTACATATATCTTTGTCGTCCTGTGGCAACTAGAACGATATTTGTTGTTTGTACGAAACTATCGCAAAGGTTACAGTCAACGATGTGACGTCTTAGCATCGAGCATGCATCGTAACAGCACTATTGGACCCCAACCATGTTGATTTTGCGCATCCGTCGTTCAGATTGACAATTGCATACGGCTTGGTAAAGTGTCTAGCAAACCAAATTTGCATCACAGGATGAATAATCGCGGAAAGACTCGAATGATTCAATCTCAGCAAATCCAGTGCGATATGAATTACATTTTGTGTTCCGAAGACCGCTGTAGCCAAACGCAAAAAAGGATTGTGATACATCATCGAGAAATACATTTGAATTTGGACGCCATTTTTTTGTTGCTGGGCTATATGAGCCACAACGGACGACGCTGTAAAACCATTAACAAGTAAATCATCCTTGTCACCGTCATATTTTACTGCAGTCCGTTTCATCACACGTTGGAGCGATTCCTTCCGATACAGAACCCCAAATGGCAGAAGAAACTAATCAAATATTGATTCATCCAACTCAGAATCATCTCCGTCATATAGCCTGACTAATACAGAATCACGTTTACTTATGTTGTAGATTTCTTCGTAGTTGAATTTATATATTTTCCCAATTATCTATTGTTTTATTCTTGATTCTGATAATTTGTTACCACGTTTTGAGTCTACAAAATGTTCAATGATACATTATGCAGGGCATTTTCACGAGCCTGTTCTCACCGGAGCAATCGCAGCTAGGTCTGGTTCATTCAAACGATAAAGCGCATAAACAACTGCGGAAACTGGATATACATTGTTGTAGTATGGTTTATCAATTCCGGTGAAAATACATGCTTTAAAATTTGATCTATTATGGCAACATTATCTCGCTGTCATTCCTTAACATGATCTAGTGTCTCACGAATAATCCAAGTCTGATCATGTCCAGTATCATGTTCAGCAATAAATGTTATTCTAAAAATGTATTTGCTGTCATCAGCAAGATTATTAAGAATAGCAGATGCCCATTTAACATTATTGTGGAATCAACAAATATTCCATCGCCACCAATCTTAAATGTTGAAAATACACATGAGACGCACCATCGTTAATAAATTCATTCTTTGCTTGTTTGATAATATCATACAGTTGTAACTCATATCGTATTTGTTTCTGTCACCCGGTAATCTGTCAAAATCTGATTTGATGATGTGCTCTGGCTCAATTAGGGATAACCTTTCAAACTGTTCTTTTGTTGCTTCTAGTAATCTAACGTGTTTTTTGATGAGCCTCAACTCCGGTTTTGATTTTGGTGATGTGATTTCCTTACTGGTGAGATCTTGATATTTTGTCTGCAGTATATCTAGCTTCGTCCCATCGAACCATGCTATACAATTGCTTTACTTTAATATGTATTATACCTTATCCCTAACTGAATTTTCATCTTATTAGACTTTTGCCAATAGTATAATTTTAAATTAGACATATAATAGTTGTAAATGGCTGATGATGGGGTCAGCTATCCTATGTGGACAAAAATATCGCAATGGTTATTGTCCGCTTCATTTACAGAGTGTTCGACGTAGAAGTACCGGCCGAAAACCATATCTACATTTTGGGGAGTCGGCGTTAAGAGAAAAACACAATTATGTGTAGCTCGTGGTGTCAGAAAGTATCGTGCGTTGAAAATATATTTTGAAATAACAAATGCAGATGATGTAAACAACGCCGAGGATTGCAATGAAAGATACATAACAAAAACAAAATTATCAAGTTTGTCAAAAATCTCTTAAACAATTGGAACATTTTCAGCGCAGCTTTTGCTTGCGGAAAAATTATATTCACATGTGTACGTGTTCATTGTTCTTTAGCGTATTTTAACTACGTTCACGACATGTTTCCTATGCGTACTGTTTGGGTTTTAATAGTGTATATTTCTCGCTATATTATATTTTATATGGCCCTTTTGACATTTAGTTCCAAGCCATCGTTTGTTTTTTTTTAGTACAATTTTGATTAAAGTTATTTGTAGCAAAATATTTTGTATCACAATAGTGAAATAATGATGTGACCGATATATATGACTGTTAATGTTGATTAAGTATACATATATTCTACTCTATTATGTGCATCATGAATCTTCTTTATCCTCTCTGCAAGTATGTGGTTATATATGTTTTTCAGAAATTCAGACATTGTAATTTCTTGTTTTCTGGGCAAACATATCAATTTGATTTTAACTTTAAATATCGTAGCAGACTTAGCGTTGAGATAATGTTCCAAGGGCAGGAGTGTTTAAAGTTATAATTGTGATGCACGCCGACATAGATTAGGGCTGATAAAAGATTAATGCGAAGCATTTGTACTAGGCAAAGGAGGCAACTTTAAAAGTTAAGTATTAATAACTAAACGCAGTAATTTAATAAATATTGTTTTCCTCGCTTATTCAATTTCAGTTAAGGATTGGTTTCACAGTTAATTGATAGAGCTATTATTTTTATGTTTTTGTTTAAGTTAATAGCCTGGATTAATAAGAATGATGCGACCTTGATACCATGATGATGTAAAGCGTCATTACATTGTTTAGCATAGTCATTAAATAGATTTTAAATGGAATAAAGCATATATTAGGACAGACATTTTTAGTAAAAGTTATTAGATTGAAACTTTCTCGAAATTGTATTAAAAGTAATTTTTCATTAAATTATATTGAAAGTAACTTTATATTAAAACATATTGAGATTTAATCTATTTATTTCGGTGTTACAATTATATACTATTTAATAAAGATTGCGCCCTCATGAGCAAAAGCCAAAACTCTCCCTTGTATCATAAGTCAGCAAAAACTACACTCGGTAATTTGTGTAGATAGACGAATAAGACATAAAAAGTGTCGATCTGTGACCTTCATTCGTCGGAATCTCAAAGAGGCTTGTGTCGTTACAGGTAAGATTATCGTCTATGTGCAATTTTTTTATATAGTATAAGGATTGTTAGTGTTAAGATGTTAATCCAACATCAGTACGCTGCAACATTGGACTATGATAATATTTCTTTACTATTCTTTAATATGATGTCTTTGAAAGTTTAAGTGTTTGAAGAACTTATATTTACTTGTAATTATATTATTGATTATAGTATAAAAAACAACGTTCGCTACCAACTTCATGCTCATTAATAACTAATTTACTACTAAAATACTCTTGAAATAATAGAGTTAGTACGTTGACATTTTAGATTAAAGTCAGTAAAATATATTTATATTAAATGACTGCGGTATTAGTATGAAACATTGAATTTCAGATTCTTTAGTTATCGTTAATTTATTCATATTTAATTATATACATTAGATTCTAAAAGGCAGAAATTATACAAATGTATGATGTTGGTAAGTGACGGTATATTAACTTTATATAAATTTATATTGGAATGTAATTTTATATGTTGAGTATTTCAATAAAGTTGGTTCATTCGTCGGAATCTCAAAGAGGCTTTTGTCATTACAGCATCCCGTACCTCCCGCATAGCCATTTACCCCAAGAAGTAGTCATATCTACACCGTTATGAGTGACACCCTCTTTTAACAGAGCCCGGAACACACACACACACAATCACTCTCTCTCTCTCTCTCACCATGGGCACATTAATTTCTTAATTGTTGAGTAATTACTTCTCGTACCAAGAAATGAGAAGAAAGTTACGGTACAACTTTTTTTCATAACACATGTATTTAAGTATCCATGATCGTCATTTGTCTTGATACGCAGAGTCAAGGTGTGAGAATAACTACCTAAACAAAGTTGGACTGAACGATCCTTACTGGATAATATTGGTCTAATCAGTGTGAATGAATCTGTGCCTAAACCTATATTGATGCAGGGAAGATATTGTGCCAAAAGAACATAAGGAATTATACATAGTATTACATATAATAGATCATCATTCATAACTTTAAAGGGGCCTATGTTACAGATATGAATGTATCTCGCTCCATCAACGTTATTGAGACGATGTCTATAATAATGTACTATACAGCCTTATTCATTGAAGAGACCAAATTTGGTTTTCGTAACGATCGTTGTTTTTATAAATTGTCATTAAATGATAGAAGAACAACTTTTCAAAATAGTACACTTACATACGCATACACGTGTTCTCTTATAATTACATAATCTCTCTTTCTTTTTCAATAATCTCTCTCTCTCTCTCTTTCTCTCTCGCGTCTTGTGGTATCTTGTCGTCTAAGTTTACCTTTCTTGTTCGTATAATATAATACAATACAATACAATACGGACATTGTAATCACAAACAGAAGAATATCAAGCACGAAATATAAAATAACGTCACGTTATATGTCAAGTTAAACCTATTCATTACAATACCATCATAACACGTTATACTATGTTATGTTATGTTATGTTATGTCATGTTATGTTATATTATGTTATGTTATGTTATGTTATGTTATGTTATGTGATATTAAATTATATTATATTATATTATATTATATTATATTATATTATATTATATTATGTTATGTTATGTTATATTATATTATATTGAATTATAGTATAATATATTATATTACATTATGTTATATTATATGACATTTTATTACATTATATTATATTATATTATATTATATTATATTATATTATATTATATTATATTATATTATATAGTGTTATATCTATTCACAATACGACAATTATAATATACTGCATGACTCAGTGAAACCTGAAATGGTAATGATGTCATGTGGACTATTACGAAGGTAGACAAAGAGATTTAATCTGTTAATTTCAACATCAGTAATAGTGATTTTCCGACACATTGAGTCACTCTAGTGACACTAATTTATTACAGGCTTGATACAAATTTACAAATCGTTTGTTCAGCATTTATAATCATTTGTTTATTATGTATCTCATAATCCTGTATGGTATAGATTTGAAGACGTTTATTAAGAACACACATAGCTGCAGCATTACTTTCAAGTAAGATATAGTTCTCTATGAAAGCTAATTTACAACCTGTCTTTTTCTTTCTTTTCCATTTCCCAGTAGCATGATCTATTTGGCAGCACCTGGCATGCACCTCAATTCCTTCTGTTGAATCCGTCTCAGTTTCCTTGACTTGCTCTCCGAGCAAGCGTTGTGCAAGAGACGTTTTTCCTACGCCTTTATGCCCTACAATCATCACTCTAATATTGTAGAGTTGTTCCTTTCCAGTTGCAAGTACCTCTCTGTAAAGCTTTTGAAAACGTGTATCCATATGGAGGATTTCAGGAGGCAACTCTGACAGCAAGAAAATGAATCGAAATTAAATGGCTCTCATATGTTCAATATTATAATTTTGTTCTAAAGTAGTCAATTGTATTTCATAATATTGTACATATTTCCTATGAGTCAAAACTCGAAACTTTAGATGTATTTTGATATCAGTTTGAATAATTTAAATTAGTTTATGCCATATATATTCTCTGAATATGTAGACCAATTTCATTCCTATAGTTTATGCATTACTACTTCGACAAATGTCTTTTGCAGGGTACGTGCACCTTTATTGAAAACTGTCATGTATCCCATTACAAGGAAATATGCTTTGAGTAATATGGTAAATGGCATGATAATGAAATTCCTATTAACATAATGTTTTTGTCCATAACGATCGTACATTTTACAATAAATTGAACCATGCCTACCTTCTTCTTCAGTTTCTGAACCAGCTTCATTTGTCATCCCTTCAGGTCCCTAAAATCAAACATGGAAACCAAACATGAAACCCATGCAAAGATCCATTTTGTATCTTATATTGCAGTACAAGATATTTATCATCTATAATTACCTTACTTTTTACCTGTTCATTCTGAATTATTGTTTATTGTATAGCAAGAATATAAATATCGTTGTTAGAATTGGTTTATTTTTTTGATTGTCTCACACATATAAAATAATTAACACACAAAAAAGCATTCTCTGTAATTTCACCTGCGAATTAGCAAAAGATTCAAGATTGTTTGGGTGACCAATATCCACGTATAATAACCAACATACCATTTGAGTGACCAAAATCTACTCCTGTATTGACCGGCACGCACACCTACTAACGAAAAAGGCAAGCTAGTTATTCCCTCTCGTATTAGGTATTTACTACATTCGGTAGGAAATTTAGCAGCTGGACAAGACAATAACTGATATCATCACTAATGAATCCATCTTTGCCAAGTGTTTTGTATTTATTTACATCAACCATAAGTACTGAGTGATTCTAACCTCTCTTACAGTGTACAATTACAATGGAAGAAATGACTGGATAGATATATGTTTATACACCGACGCAAAAAAGGAAATTTCTTACAGTCTCATTGTCTCCCTCCGTCCATCTCTATCTCTCTCTCTCTTTCTCCCTCTCTCTCTCTCTCTCTCCGGTCTCGTTACTGGTAAGAAAATTATTACCAAGACATGAGAAAAATCACACCAAAGAGTTTTATACAAACACTGTAGCTTATACTATTTTGTTCTATTATGTGTGCAAATTAAAAGGAAATAAATGCAAATTAAAATATATCAAATGGCATTTCCTAACACAAATACTATATAGCATAATTAAAACAATATAGCATACACATATAACAGACATATCACGTTTAATTGATCCTTGGCCAAGGTCACTAGCATTTAGGGGCTATCATGTAGAAACCAGCAGCAAGACAGTGTCTCAAGCGGTAAGTAAATGTCATAAATATATTCCGGGAAGGAAAACAATGGGACCAGTCCCATAAACCTTGTGAGCATGACCTACCGTAAAATAATGAAAAGCTCTTCTTCTAAATTATGTTTGAAATTTCACAGAACAACAAACTCATTAACGTAGAAACACATAAACATTATTAAAGGTTTCGGTTGGTTGTAGGGGGACACTTCAAATGCTGATAGCTTAACATAGCTAAAGGTCAGAGAAGTGCCCACAAATAAATCAGTATACGTATATGCATTTGTAAAAGAATTCTATAAACAGTCTATTTGTGGTGGAACATGATCAGTGGATTATAGATCGGTATGACTACAAAACACAATGAAAATATAGAACGCAAAGAAAATAAAATACGCAATGGAAAAATTAACACAGTGGAAATAAAATAAGCAACGGAAATACTTTTTGTTTCTTTTAATTTGTTTATTATAAAAACAAACAAGGTTAAAATAATCAAATGCATACATATATGTTTGAAATGCACAAAACAATTAATTTACCAAACTGATACCAATAATTGTACTAAATGAGTGCATTTGAGAAAGTATGCATTCGTCGTATGAAATGGAAATGATCAATCATGAAATAATGTTCATTGTCAAATTATTTGATAGTATCGAACCAAAGTACACAGCGGAAATTATTTTATTTGTATGTGATTTATTTAATGAAAGAAGGTCAACAGAAGGATGTCATCATCACATGCCAATCCTAAGCGTTATCCTTAATATAGAACGTAATCATGAAGGAAAGTTCATAACTAACTTACTTAAATAAAATGCTACTTTCAACATTCAGTTTAACTTTACCTCGAGTTGTTTATTTGTGTTATTGCTGTTGATTGGCCAAGGAATTTTCTCACTATTTTATTATTTCAAAATTATATTATTCGTCCAAATTTAAAACAATACAACTCAAACATAAGTATCTGCACAGGATTTACACCTACCCTTTGATATATCGTTGTGTCCAATGTGCATAACAATTATACCTTAATACTTTATTGTCCGTTTGCTTAGGGCTTTTAATTTGAAATATTGCCCATGACATGACATGTTGCAAACGGTGAATTTTGACCAGCGGCAATAACTACTGGAAATGCTTCAAGTACAATCTCGATATACTTAATGGTTCGGACAGAAAGGCAGATAATGAAATTACAGAAAAAGGGTCCACCGTAGGCTCGAAAACATTAGAGAGTTAGGAGGTTGAAAAGGGAAAATAAGATACAAGTAAATTCCTTATATAAATAAAAGGGTACGAATGCTTAAGCAATCATACTACTGTACACAAATGTAGCGGTGCTTAAAAAACTCTACCAACAAACATACTAATGTACTATTACATTGGGTGGGAATTAATATTTTGTTTAGAAAGCCATTGACAGAAATATGCACAAATATGATACATAAAGATTGTCAATGGTTACGTAGTATATCTTCCCTAAAATAGCTGGGTGGCCCTCAAACAGGTATTGAGTTTGTAAAACGAGAATAGGTAACGAATACAACAGCGTAAAGAGCTACCTCTAATTTCTGCACATTTACTCCCCCCATCTCAATAGGCTCGAATAAATTGTTCTCTGTTGGGTTTCATCTTCTCCGGCATGTATAATCTCAATGAATATTAATAATCTGGCATTGATGAGCACTGTGTCCTCTACTTTAGCTTTTGTAGCTTGTTCTCCTCGATAACACTCCTATTTTTATCTGCCTCATACTGAATTATTTCAAAAATTATTTTTACCCTGTTTTCAAAGAGGTCATTCCGATCTCGAGTTGTTTTGAATAACTATGGTAGCATTGCTCATCTGCACCAAGAGGTGATATATTCTCTCGAACAAGGCTAAAAATGTATACAGTTTTCCTATCAGTTAGTGCTGACTGCTAATTATCCTAAATTTCTGACGACGAGGAATGGCAATACTCTATCTCAGTCGTGGATTATAATCATGTATGGTGACTCCGCCTTGTACGACGTGGTAGTGTCTGCACAACCGACTTTTCAATTGTTTGTCAAGTGGGACAAAAACCAACCGCCTGTCTGTTTTTGATGCATGCACGGCATGAACCGCTGTAGTGGTTAGGGAGTCCATAT
This sequence comes from Sinohyriopsis cumingii, assembly GCA_028554795.2. Classification (NCBI taxonomy): domain Eukaryota; kingdom Metazoa; phylum Mollusca; class Bivalvia; order Unionida; family Unionidae; genus Sinohyriopsis; species Sinohyriopsis cumingii. The sequence goes on from CM068839.1 coordinate 46,872,293, forward strand.
CGGATACTTGAGGTCGTGGGTTCTATCCCTGACCGACTCATAACAAAGACTTACAAAACTGGTACTAACAGCGGCCTTGATTGGCCTCAGCATTAAGAGGTTAGTGTTAGGGCTGGTCTGCCTGGTGTCAGGAAAATGTGACTGGGTGGGACATCGTGTTACATGTCTGCGGCATGGTGCCACAGTGCGAGACATCATTATAAACTGCCACATTGCAGACATCGTAGCGATATGACTGAAAAATGGTCAGCTCCACTGATCGCCGGACGTAACCACTAATCTAACGGAAGTCATTTCTGGCCTAAGAGGTGTTCTAAGTCGACTAAATTGTCTCAGCACTTCTTAGTCTCAACCCATTAACATTTGTACCACGTATGTTTTGTCGTGCCTATATCGCATGTTGGTTGCCAATCGGTTGCTACAACATCAGATGCTTCTGAGATGAAAGGAGTGTGAGTAGATTTCTACATTGTCATAACATGAGAAAATATTTCTTTCAAATCAGTTTTTGCTGGCATCATCAGCAATTTCAAGGTGAAAAAGAAGAAGAGTAGACGGTCACAAATCTAGATTCACGAGGGCATAAACGCGTTCTACCTGAAGCGAATGTCTTAATTTAAGGTGTCTTTCTATTTTTAGTTTTCTTATTTTATAGGATATGTTGAGGTAGAGTGTGAACACACTGTCCTTTTCTCCTTGTTTGATTGTCTTTCGGGTTTAGAGATTTCATTATTTGCTACGACACAAATTCCATCGTATAAACAAATAAAACGAATAAAAATACCATCTATAAATCATGGTTTTAATACAGTTTACTTTTACTTTGAGAATCGAATCTTGGTTTAGCCAATTGTATCAAAGCTATTCTGAGTTTTATTCCCAAAATTGTCGTGTTTAATGCGAATATGAATAATGCTTTGTAGTAATTACCGTGGTACCTACGTAAGACATAGTGACATTTCTGTAAGGGTGGATTCTAACAAAAAAACGATCCTGTGCATGAAATCTAACATAATATAAAGAAAATGTTTTACATCTTTGTGTAAATTCATAAGTGGCAACGTCGTGATGACTTCATATACATAAATTAGCCTAGGTGTTCGAAGCTGTTTAGCTAAGACGTGAAGTTGGGATGTTTCGCTTTGACTTTTAAACGAGGCTATATAATGAACAATACGATTAGCGATGCTATGTTCTTTACGTTCTCGAAATATATTTAGAACAATGTAAATAATACTGTAATTGGCATTACTCTGCTGTCGATATGCTGTAAACGTTTAGATTATTTCTTCTCTTCTCCTAACATGTCATAGAAGATGACAAGATTCGCTTGACTAGAGTCAAACACGATCCAATCATCTTAGCGATACGCTTCTAATGTTTTACTTGTCCAAATAATGTAATAGCTGATTTACAATCACTGTAACAACACAGGACACCATATTGACGGTCGAACACAAACGTACAGAGGTAGAAAAGTACTGATCAGTGCCTGTTACAGAAAGAGTGTCTCTTGTACAGAGATAGTTTTTGGATTCGTGTCTATATACGCATTGGTAATAAATTTGGGAACGAGAATCAAATGCAAAAAGACAAAGTCACTACCATTCACTCGACAAGCCGTTCAAAAGGGAGGTCAGCAGAAACGATGACATTAACAAACTTTCAGCAATAGCAAGTTCTGTGAATTATTCGTAACTCACCAAAAGCAAATCTTAATGCACAACTTAAAGGGAAAAGTGTACTGTTCAAATATTAGGGTACCTGGCTGGTAATTGAGCATATTTACACACCCAAAGGTATAATGAACACACATATATGTACTTGATTTTTTTCTCATTGAGATTCATCGGATATTTACAGCAAGCGTATTAAACTGGTTGATTCTGTCGCGTGAAATCAAAGGTTCGATGGCCACAGCATCGTAATCATGGGTGATGAATCAAAATGTTGGATCCTTGTCGATCAAAGTCGTGATCACATATTACAATCACTTGACTTTCCAAGCTCTGGTAGTGTTGGGGAATTATTTAAAAAAGTCCCTTCTATGAATGACTCTGACAAAGAAATTGTCATGTCTCTTTCAGAATTAATACTGAGGTGCTATGAAATCAATGTCCATTACATTTGAATATAGTATGTGGATTTTCTGAATACCGTCCATCTGCTTAATACTATTATCTCTTCATTTTACCGCTGTTTCTATGTGGCATGCACTTGTCGTGCGTTTCCTATTAGTAGTGTAATGAACGCGAAAATTTGGCTGAATATCGACATGTTGATAAAATGAGGTTGCATGATGGGTATTTTGTTTTGTGGCATAATCTTATTACACTAAAATAACTGTACATATTGGTAATGGTAGACTTTCATTTAAGGGATATTTACCAGAAGTAACAATCAGAATTTGCCAAAACAATATAGTAAACTTTGCACATCAGATCTACAAAATTTCAAAATATCTTTTGAATGTCAGAAGGATCTAAATACTGTATTTGTTGTTGTTGTTGTGGGGTTTAACGCCATTTTTCAGCACGCGATAGGCTATACATGGCGGCCAGTATTAATGGTGGAGGAAGAACCCGGGAAAACGCCGGAAAGAACCACCGACCCACGAGAAGCTACTGGCAAGCTTTCTCACATACCCACAATACTGTATTTAATACCATTCTCATTTATATGCAAACACTGTTGGCAGTTCGTGGTGACTTTTGAAAAGTTTCGTTCTTATTCAGAAAAATATATCAAAGACATTGTCCGTAGTATCCCGTTAAATTGTGAGCAGTTATTGCAGTGAAATTATAACATTTGTCGTAACGTTCCATCCCCTCTTCTCTCAAGATGTCGTCCATCAGATCTAAAACCCACTTAACAAAATCCAGAAGGAACCACACAATAATTCCGGCAGTGAAACTATAACGCTTCTTAAATACAGTCATTGCAAGCAGAATGAACCACACACAATTGGCAATATAAATTCAAGTCTCATAAGAGAACATTAAAATTCAAAATGTATATAATTTACACGAAGATCCTCGATCTATTTCTGTTCTGTTCATTTAATAACTTGTTGTTGTTGTTCTAGGGCTTAACGCCATTTTTCAGCACAAGATAGGCTATACATGGCGGCCAGTATAACTGGTGGAGAAAGAACCCTGGAAAACCCAGGGAAGAACCACCGACCCACGAGAAGCTACTGGCAGGCTTTCCCACATGCCCACGCTAGCTGAGCCTTGGAGTCGAACTCACGCAGACAGAGGTGAGATGGCAGTGATCCGGAACGGTGAACGCTTTAGACCACTCGGCCACTCGGGGCCCCCCATTTAATAACTAATCAGATTCATTTGTATACATTCGAATATAACATGTATGATCAAACTGATTAGCTTCACCACATAATCTACATCTTTTCTTTCCGGCACAAACGAGAGACATTTAGGAACAGCTACTAATAGGTTGTCCACAAGTGCAATGCCTCGGTCAATACTTTGGAGTAACCTTTCCGTTAGTGGGATTGTTTTATGCGATGTCTCTCACCGATGTATGTTTGTTTGCAGGTAGAGCATTGAATTTTACTTGTCCTTTACCAATACATGGTGAGAACGTTGAATCCTCCTTGTCCTTTACCAATACAAGGTGGGAACGTTGAATCCTCCTTGTCCTTTACCAATACAAGGTGGGAACGTTGACTCCTCCTTATCCTTTACCAATACAAGGTGGGAACGTTAAATCCTCCTTGTCCTTTACCAATACAAGGTGGGAACGTTGAATCCTCCTTGTCCTTTACCAATACAAGGTGGGACGTTGAATCCGTTCTTGTCTGTTACCAGTGCAAGGTCGGAATACTTCAACTGCTTTTACGTATATTGCCGCTATATATATTGCTTCCGATTATTTAAATCTTAGGCACATTTGTCACAAAATAATAAACGTATCCGAAAAATGCCGTGATACTAGTAATATCAAAATAGTTTTTGATACGTTAAATATAAATGTATTTTCGGTCTGAACAATTTGGGAATCAAAATACGAGATTTCCACGAACTTGAGGGTACACATTCAACGTTTAATGAAAGGCCAGGTCATCGGTCCAATTGTGTAATAATTTCAAATACTCGTGTCATTCCCTTGCATATATTTGCTATGAACGAGTCTGAGCTACCAAGACGGTGGCGGCAAAGCTCATCTGACAGTGATCGCAGTTAACCTGAGACAGGAAAGTTGATCCACCAATACAATTTGCGATTTCTTCAAATAGATGAGTCATATGAATAGTGGCTTTCCCATCCATCATGTCATTCGATTGTTGGACGTGTTAAATATCGCAATAATTTTGTATGAGGTTAATTCTATAGATATGCTCAATTAGATCCGAACAGATTTCGGACAATAATGAGTGATAAATAAACTCAAGCTATCGTGATCTTAAGCTTGGCACTGTATATCAACTCCACTGTCTGATGTTGAAGGCTAATATATATTCTTGGCATTTGGATTAAAGACAAAAGCACAGCCCCAAGCAATATCTGTAAATGTTCACACAATGCCAATGTTTATACATATTTACTGGATTTTTTCAGTTAAAAAAGAAATTGACCATAACCTGGAAACGAATGCACATGGTTGGATGAGTTGGATGTCGGTTGAAGTATACTTTTAATAAGTTAGAATCTAAAAAGGAATGTTGGCACCTGAAGGGTAGTGAGTATCTGGAGTTTTTGAAGAAACAAGTAATTAATTCACTCCAGTATAGACGGGGAAACATATTCACCTATATATATTTACCATTTCAAAATATACTAGAGTATTTGATTTAATAAACGTGTTTATATCTAAGGATTGGACTTATTCACACTTCGCATCATAAATATAGTATAGCAAATAATTACACCTCTTCAGATTTTGACTAATACCGGGCAATGCAATATCTGGTATGAGTATAGTGAACACGTTGAAGCTTTTCAAAGAATCGGTACAATTATGACTTTAAAAAAACAGAGCTTACAGATCAGAGTCTCTCATCATAGGGACTGTACCAGTTGCTGCACAACACCGTATCATTATTCATTTCGCAGCCAGGAGCTCGCATTGAACTAGAAGTCCTACGGGTGTGTAGTATAAATAATGCTATAATAATAAACAGATGGGCACCTCTTCTCATTTTATGTAACCTATTTGAAAACTGGCACTCGTATTGCAAGCTAAACGTCACTTCGCTTAACTGTAACACAAATTCATAATATGACTAACATTCGTGTTTCTCGGCTACTAACAAAAAATAAATCAGGACTAAAAGAAGCGTCGTATACTATATGTTGTATTATTTACGGGAAACCCGTTCATTACCGGGTTCAAAAACATTCTATCCTCAAATACATATCACTTATTTTTGGATTACTTATCCAACATATAATACCACAACTATTTCATTTCAGCCTCTATAAAACAGACACTTCTAGCCCGCCAACATTTATTCTGATTGACAATTAGGCACTCATAAAGTTAGCACACCATCATTTGATTGATGCTTAGGGAGGCACAGAATTATTATATCATATTTGCAGGTATTACAATTCAATTTCTAGTAGTGCGTTGTTAATACTTTATCGCGAAAAACTCTGTTCAGAACAACATGAGAGTCACAGTATGCAGTTACAATGACGTTGTTGTTATAGGGTTTTACACCATTTTACAGCACAAGATTGGCTATACATGACACACGAGAAGCTACCGGTAAGCTTTCTGACATATCCACATTGGCCGAGCCCGAGACTGGAACCCACGCAGACAGAGGTGAGATGGCAGTGATCCATGACGGAGAGCACATTAGACCACTCGGCCACTCGGGGCCCCTCTTACAATGACGTAGAAACTGGACGATATCATACGCTCATACGATAGTCATATGTAAAATGTATTGGTTCAGTACCGTAGTTAAAATTTCAGCAGATTCTCAACTTATCGTCATTGGACCCCGAGTGGCCGATTGGTCTAAAGCGCTCTTTGTTATGGATCACTGCCATCTCACCTCTGTCTGTGTGGGTTCGAGTCTCGGATTCAGCCAATGGTGGTATGTGAGAAAGCTTACCAGTAGCTTCTCGTGGGTCGGTGGTTCTTTCCGGGGTTTTCCCGGGTTCTTCCTCTACCATTAATACTGGCCGCCATGAATAGCCTATTGTGTGCTGAAAAATGGCGTTAAACCCTACAACAACAACAACAACTTATTGTCATACATCATGGTTAATAACAAACATTAACCAAGAAAGGAATTGTTTTCCATATGATTCGCAAAATCACACACTATGTATATATTGGTACAGTCAAATGTGTTCCTCGATCCGCAGCAACTGGAAATGCAGTAAAATATATTTTAATGTAGGAAACATGAAGAAAAATTACGAATAAAATGTTTGATTAAATGTATAATATCAATACATACTAAATATCGAACACCGTGTACCAAGACATGCATCGTACCGAAAGCGCGCGGTTAATATAAAGGGTTATAATTTGCATATGGTGCATAAATTTGATGTCGGGTACTTACCAATCCCTGTGTTATCTGTGCATGTGTCTCCTCAATGACAGGTCGTTGATCTCCTGCTAAAAGATAAAGCAATTCCAACTTCAGAAATACAGCAAAGACAATGAATTAAAAATGGAGTTTTACTTAAAATCTCGACAAATTAAAAACCGCACACAGACACGTGATGACTTTCAACTTACGAATCATTAATTTTAGGACTCTGTTCATACTACTCCTTTTCTAATGTTGCCAATGTCTAACATTCCTTTTTGTATTCTACGTTATCGATCTCTTATCGATGCCGCACAGGACAAATACGTGTAAACCAGTGAAGTAATGGAGACAAAATAAACTGAATTTGTGTGAAATCTTAATCTTGAACGTACAGAGAGTAAACTACAAGAACCTGCGTCGTTATATTGTTATATGAATAATTTCCCATAGGATTTGTGCTAGAAGTTAACTTTAAACTTGAATTTGCACTATCTATTGGAGCGAACATCTTTATAAAGGCACGTGTACATTCCCATGTGATTATTACAGTGTAGCACTATACTAATGATACAGGGTTCCAATAGCTTGCGAGAGATTAGACGAGATTAATGTAAATATATTTGACTAGGTGGTACACACATATTAAATTTAGTTATTATATCTTCTGTTCCCTTGTGTTCTTGTGTTCTTAAACATAGGTTAAAGTAGGTCAGCTAAACTATGTATTATATTTTCAAACCCATATAACTATTGCATCATTCAATCATGTTCGTTCATTTTGGCATACAAAATCATCTTCGTTTATCATAAACACAAAATATTAAATCGTGTGTTCTGCTGCAGTTCGGTATTTTTCAGTTTAAATGAAAAGACATATACCACACAGAGGCAGAGCTTGGCAGCATGATGGCAGTAAGAATGACTGAAAAAGTGAAGAACAAGAAAGTATCCCAAATATTCTAAATCTCCATTTTCAGCGACAATTAACTTAGACACCGCTTTCAGCTGTGTAAAATCTCTTCTCCGATGGTAGATGCACCATTACTCCCGTTATTTATAAAATTTCATAAGTGTACGTCTATCGCTTTGTAAAAGTGAATACAATCAGTTTTCGTCATGATTTACTTTGGTCGTTATATGTATCTTGACATCACTGATGTTTTGATGGTTTCACTGACAAACTCGCTCACCTCTTGTGAATATTATATTCACGTGTTAATTATGCATTCTGTGGGATGAAAACTATTTCTCTTAAAATAGTAAAACGAATAAAATCGACGTCAGATATGCCAGTGATGAAATAGCGATATGAACCTCAAGCCACGTAGTACAGCTTATTAAACATATGTTAATACATCAGCATTGTTCAATGAAATAAATATGTTTACTGTTTTTAATCGAATCTCTAATAAGGACTCTTCAAGAGCTATTCTTAAGCATTTTTGGCCCAGTCTCTAAGGTTCGAGCAGTGATCTAGACGTCTTAATTTCCTTATATCGGCAAGGACTTGTAGCTGGTGCTATTGATTACTCCATCTCCCACCCCACTTTCAGCTCCCGTGAATTTCGTCGACAAATAAGAAAAACGTTAATTAATATGTGTGCCTAATGCTGTTTGAAGAATAAATACACTAAAATAACACGCAGATATTTTGTATATGGAGCAACTCAAGAGTGTCAACTAAACTCGCCGATTAAAGAAGACACAAAAAGCATATACATGGTATGATTTAGTTACTAGCATGTGTGATTGTATTAAATACTTGCATTCGTTTGTAAGGCTCTTAGTCACCCTGCGATTGACAGGACAGCAGTTGTTTTATATCTGAATTTACGCAATTTCCAAATTCCACTAAATATTTTCTCGATTTTTATGTTTGTCAATGTTTACTGGACTTCTCTAAAAAAATGTCTTGACAAGGTATTCGTACCCCAATCACGGTTTCCCTACCTACTTTAATAATATTGTACCTAGTAAAGTAGACGCTTCAGTATCAGCTTGACAATATCAGCACAATTTCATTCTCGGTATCATCTATAGTGCAAGCCTAACCATCCCACCTTAGTGTTTACATTATACAGCAATTAATTAAAACATATCACGTTCATCATTATTAAGGTACTGATAATTTAATTTTAGGAAATGGGGTTATGATTTTCTTTTCGAATCGAAATATTTCACCTTGTTTTATCTCAAGAAAATTGATACTTGTCAAGTTATATCATATCTATACTATTGTTTCATCTTGCCTTAGATAAAAACTATTTTTTCCGACAATTTGACATACCTATATTTGAAGAAAAGTGTTTGCCAAAATCTTGTTCTGCCTCCCTAGTGTAATAGAGGTATACCGCGGAAAGCATCGCAGCAAGTTAAAAAATACCGCGGTATATAAGGTACATAAGATGTTCGTGGTACACAGATCTGCAAATTAGGATCAGTGCATTTGTGAATCAGTCATATACATGTGGTGTTTGCCAGAAAAATCACATTGTTTCGTACAGTACCACACGTATGTGTCCAGGCATAAAGTGGTCTAGAGATTTTTGCTCTTCCTGTTGAGATCATATATATGATAGATGATACAATATTTACTATATCGGCGAAGCGTTAAGCATGGTTTCAGCAATCACGCTTTCTTTATCTTATCCTAACACTATTAGATATGGTACGCATGTACAGTTCACTTTAGTATCAACACGAGCAAGTGGTGTAGGCGTGGTGCCCTAATAAGTTTGTCTACAGTTATGATATTTTAGAATTTGTTTGCGCATAGCATTAAATAACAGTCATTCGCTGTATTTAATTTCCTCGTGGATACATAGTCACCGCCAGATAATTTGTAGAATCTCCATGGTAAATTCATGCAATTAGTGTTAATAATAATGATAATAATAATAATAATAATAATAATGATAAAATAATGAGGACTTTGTATAGCGCCTAAACTTTAGAAGCTCTAAGCGCTTTACAACATTAGACAAAACCTATAACATAAAAAAAACATATATATATATGGTTACAAAAACCGAACATCATGAAATTAAAAAACATAAACAACATGATGAAAATATTTAAGACAGGGAACATTATTAGGTCTTTAACTTTGTTCTTGCAGTCGAAATTAGTGAGTTTTAAGAGCATTCTTGAATGGGATCACTGTGTCTTTGTGTCTTAGTTCAGTGGGCAATTTATTCCAGGTTGCTGGGCCCTGGTATGCAAAATAACGTTGTCCATATGACTTCTTTTGCGTAGTGGGAAAAATGAGTATACGATTGTCAGAAGAGGAGCGTAAGTATCTTGATGGTATGTACACATGGGTGAGGTCGGATAGGTATGTTGGACTGGAGTCCATCAGTCAAACGTAGCACAAAGAACAAATTTTGTGTTTGATTCTGGATCTAATGGATAGCCAATGTAGGGTACAGATCAGCAGGGAGGTGTGCTATGACAGTGGTACTCTAAGTGTGATCCTAGCAGCTGTGGTTTGAACATTTAGAAGTTTCTAAAGTAGATATTGAGATTAACCAGACATAACTGAGTTAATATAATCCAGTCTTGAAATTACTAATGAAGATTCAAGCGTTTTAGTGGCAACAACTAAAATATATTTTCGAATGGAGCTGATGCGTCTCAGCTAAAGATATGCAGCCTTGCATATGTTCATAACATGTTGATGCAAAGTGAGAGAACTGTCAGAGTGATAATTAGATTTCGTACTGACTGTGTGAATTTAATGTTGATGTTGCTGATATTTATTGTTTGAGGTAAAGGATGTGAATAAGAAAGTATTTGTGTTGTGATCAGATTGGCCTCAGTTTTATCATCATTCATCTGCAGCTTGTTACATGTCATCCATAATTTCACAACAGAAATGCACCTCTTTACCCCTTGGATGGTAGCATCAACTTTTGTTGGGTGGCTAGATTTGTATATCTGGATATCGTCAGCGTACAATTGTTGAGACAATGGATGATGATCTTGAGAGCGGCTGCTTGTATAGAATGAAGAGAACAGGTCTAATAACAGACCCCTGAGGAACACCACAACATATATTAACTGAGCTGGAGTGTATTCCATTTGCAGACACAATTTGAACCACAGTAAGGCTGTATCATGAATGCCAAATACATGCTGGAGACGGTGCGGTAATATATCATGGTTTATTGTGTCTATTGTCTCAAATGCTGCAGACCAATCAAGGAGGGTGAGGAGTTATATTTCCGCTATCCAAAGCAGTGAGAATGTAATTAACTACTTTTAGAAGAGTAGTTTCAACACTGTGGCACGGACGATATGCAGATTGTACGTGGCTAAAAGGACCGTTCGAATTCCGATTTTTCTAAGATATTTTATATGAATGAGAGATTAGAAACTGGGCGGTAGTTCTTGAAATCGTTATGGTCGAGTGTTGGTTTTTTCAGCAGAGGCTTTACAATAGCAGTTTTGAAATATGATGTGAATTCCCGGGATGGGAGAGAAGTATTAATAACATCAATTAGTGAAGGCAATACTGGATTTAAGCACTTAAGCAGCAGTGATGTTGGAATTGGATCAAGTTCATATGACTTTGGTGCACTCTTCATCTCGATTGTACGTACTAAATCCATAAAGACAGGTTCAAATGATGCTAATGGTTGCCTCTGAAAATCTGTATCTCATCTATGTGTGAAGACGAGTCAAATTAAATTATGTTGACAGCCTTATCTCTAATGGGTTGTAGTTTGTCACGGAAGAAATCACAAACAGGTCCGGAAGGTCGACGAGAGTGAAGGTAGCTGGAAGTGGTGTACATTTGTTCCTTGACATTAGATTGTTAGTAATCTCGTAGAGCTCTTTGGAGCTGAAACTTTCCGTGATATTTGTACTGTAGTGGACTGATTTCACTGCATGGACTATGTTTGTGACGTTCTGCTTAGCGGCTTCATAGATTTGCTTATGAATAGTGAGTCTTGGGGAAAGCCAAAGTCTCTCAGCTTTACGGCGGCCTCTTTTAGCAGTGCGAAACTGGTCCCTAACACTGCTATGCCATGGAGAACATCTTTGAACTGATACTTTGCACTTGGTGGCTGGAGCATGTTTGTCGAGCAATGAACGCAGGCAGTTATCAAGTTGTTCTGCTGTAGGAGGTAGGGAAGTTGTGCATGGTTATGTTGACCCAGCCTACAAAGATGTGTAATCTATTGTAAACCGGATTACAAGTCACGATCGACATTGTACCAATAGAAACATAGTAGGTCTAAGAAACACTTTTAACAAATTATTGACTCTGTCATGGTCAGGAAATGAGAATGTATTACCTTTTGCAAGGACGTACCAAAGTAGCTGTCCTGGATGACCCTTGTTAGGTATCAAATCCATTCGATTATTAGTCCAATGCTCTACAACTGATATAAATTTAAGTGCATTCGAGGACTTTATAGAGATCACATACATTAAATTATCATGATAATTATGTTATTACGTGATAAGCATGTTTTATATTCCACACTGTGCTACAAAAGTTAATGATTCAACTACAAATGCACATATTTAAAAACACTTTGTTTATATAGAATATCATTAGCTAATATTAATAGATTTAACCCTTTCATTACAGGCTGAAATAATTACCTGATGAAACACATATGCGATGACGCAGGACATTGCACCATTGTGAGTACATGGGACAGGTAATTTATATTCGTTTCCAGCATATACTAGCTGTTACAAATATTTTAAAATATATCACGATGAAGGACTTAATCACAGAAGCATATACTGATAATCATATATATATATATACATACATACATACATATATATATATATATATATATATATATATATATATATATATATATATATATATATATATATATATATATATATCTTTCAGTTATTCTAAAGATTCGTAGTGATTTTTAATAATGCAGATTTTTGTTCTAGTGAAGACAGAGACAAGTATTTGCTTTTAAAACATCTGTGCTTCAACTCGAAAATTGTGGCCATTGTCAACGTTAAGTATTCATACATGTAAGGCTTCTTATCTATCAAGCGAGCGAAACAAACATCTGCTTCTACGTGAGTCTATCTTTGACAATACCATGCTTCCTTACTTCCATGGACTAAAAGTCAACCCTCGTCGACAAATGAATGTTTCCCAAAAGCGACAACATTACAAATAATGTATTCTAATTAACTGATGGCCACTCATCACAACCATCTAATAATATAACACTTATCTGATTTTTTTTCAAACTGTTATGATTCACCAGAAAGACTATACCTGTCGAATATAAATACCACACGTCGTATAATACAAAACCCAATCAACAAATGACTCTTAAGTAAAAATATTTAATCATGTCTACTTAAAATACCCAATAATTGCCTATCTTATGACATTATGGCTTATCCATTGCATGGAACTAGTCCATACCATCAGAAAGACTCGTCAGTTTTGTACATTATAACATCAACACCTATAAACTGGCTAATTACATGTTTTCAGAAATACGCCCCCACCACTGACTCAACGTAATCAGCAAAGAATACATAAGTTCTAGCCAAGCAATAACTGATGCATTGCACAACATGGCACGGATATGGCATAGCTATGTTTGGTCAATGAATTTGATACCAGCTTGAATCTGAAAGAACCTCAGTTTTTTTACTAACGTCATTATAATGGTTGTTAGTACGTTCAAATATAAATACTCCGCCAAACCAGCAGAAGAGTATGTGCCATTGAGACCTAAAATATACTTCATTATAGTCGGAAAGAGAGCATATAATGATTATCACGCGTAATTATGAAGAATGGTCTCAAATGGACGGCAAATATCATATGGTGTGAAAAACATCCCATTGGTGGTTACCAATGCAGTACATTTTATTTGTTCCCGCTCGATACCTTCTCATGGATACTCACTGATGGAATCACCACCCTTTAACTTGACAATTATGACATATCACTAGTTGATAAGATGGTAACACAAAACTTGGTGACAGGTCTCTATTCGCAGGAACTACTTGCAATTCCTCTCGTACAAATTTTCGGTAATGAGTTTTTGAATCCCCTTGTGTTGGTACCCTGGAGAGGATCCCAAACGGTAACTGGCTGGTTGTCAAGAAGTATCAATCAGTCCCGAAATCGTAAGCAAATTGACGAAACTTAATGGGTCAGTTGAACAACGTTGCCCACCTTCTAGCACTCCTGATGTATACAGATACCGAACAAACCCGTCTCCGAGTAGGTGCAACGTTTTCGTCCGTGAAACCCTTTTTTGAGCAATTAAACGGTCTTTTTCGAATATGATTTAACGGGTTTAATCTAATCGTACATGTGACTTCACTGTGTAGTGTTGCTGTTAATAACTGAAGACGAGCTATCCATTAGTAATATCAGGTACCTGAGAAGCTAGCACTCTGAAACCACATCAACAATTCCTACGCGTAATGATGACCGAATAACTGGTATGCAAAAATGCGATTAAATCGTTCCACAACGGTTTGGATAAGACAAATATAGATATAGCCAACACGAAATCGCAATCAATCTTTGGTAGGCAACGCACAAACACATCGGGAAATTCTTTATCAGGATCGACTTTTAACAGTCCTGGCCATGTGAATGTTTTAAAATTCGTTCGAGTGTATCAGCGACACTCTGAAAATGTGTTCGCTGTTGAAGGCTCTGCTATTTGTATTTGTCAGCAACATCGACACTGCTAAAAGCGTACTTGTATGTGTCCAATTGGCCTTGTCGCTCAAGGACACGATGGTGTGGAAGAAACAACAAATCGGCCGGACGAACCTCATTTGGTATTTGGATATTAAACAAACTGCATGGAATGTTTTGGGCACTGGTAGGTAAATTTGCCACAACGCGTGTTTCACAAACCATGTTCCAGCAAACCCTTGAATGATCTTCGCCACGCCCGCTAAAGTTTCAACAGCGTCGTTTCCTCTACAATATCAGTTTGGACTGTATAATATCTTTAATGATGTCCTGGAATTTGTATCCATTATTTGTATTAATATTATTCACTTTTAGTGAGTGGCACCAAGTGTTACCTTCGTTTCATACCTCCTTTGACTAACCAACTTGCGATTATTTTTCATCACATGTGCCGCAATCACATTTAAGTCATGGATATGATCCACGTCAGCGCGTTGATGTGCACGGATATCAGTTGATGCCTTAAACGCAGTGTCATGTCGCTAATACGCAGCATCAACACAATTCACAGGTGCTTCACCAGGCTTTGGTTGGTTGTTAAAATCGAGTAGTACATGTAGCCTTCTAGAAGGCATATAGTAATAGTATCCAGAAAAATATATTTCAGCAGGATATATACTGCACAGAGTTCCTGCTACCATTGTTAATGCAGCCGCTATGTCATAGCCGATTTTGTTAAACCGGACCCTACTTGTGACAAACGTTCGCTTTTGGTCCACTGATGGAATTGGAAGGTCTAATAAATGTCAACTGTATTGCTCCTTAAAGAGATCACTGCTCGTAAGTTACGTGATTGAACTCGGGTTGGATTTTCAGAACGTGTGTTTGGGTGAAATCGCACACAATATGAAAACATGATTGTATTGTACGTTGAATTATTCAATATTATTGCTCAACATGAAATTCTCCAATGCTTTCAGAGATTGTTCTTTTATTGTCTTCACACCTAAACTGTCGACACGTGGCTAATGAACAGAAAGGTTTCTAGTTCATAACTGAGTATGTCCTCTAATCATTGGCCTCGTAGGATCAGCAGAAATGCCGCCGTTGTTGTTGAACATGATATTACAATGGCTGAACTGGAATTGGTTGTACGTTATTGCGCCATTGACTGGTGACCAGCCGTGTTGTGATGTTTGAAAACATTTTAAAAAAGCGTTGAGTAACAAGAGTGACAATTCAATACAACCGTTCATTTCGTTTTCCGCCAGAGATGAAAAATCTACTATTAACTATTTGAATGCAACCAAACACAATCTTGTCAGTGTTCCAGTGATATGTGGACTCATTTTGCAGAAACGAATAGGCAGACTGTGAAGAAATTGAAGCAAAAAGAACATTTACGGAAAGGAGATGCATACCCCAAGCAATGATTCAATTACTATCAGAATGGCCAATACATCACGTGGTAGAAGAGAGCTCGCTCGCAAATATTTAGACCAGTCACTTTAACACCTGAATATCATGAACAACAGGAAGATGCACAGGAACAATGTAAATATCAGAAACATCCGCACATGCACAACCTTAACGCGTATCACCACATTCTAAAAGACAAAATTGAACTACAACGAGAAAGAGAACAAAAACAAATGTGAAAAATTGATTAGGCCACCTTAAGCCCAAATTGTGCTCACATAAAAATATGATGAATGGGCAAACGGTGACAGCGACAACAAAACAAAAGACCTGTTGAACATACACCAGAACAAAAATCTAAACAAGGTGAACTCCTTAGTGGAATGTGTGACCCTAAATACCTCGCTGATTGATTGGAAACCTATTTGGGATCGGTTATTGTGGGCAACAATGCTCCGAAATAATCGAGGAGGCCATATCGATTTGTCATCGACTGGTCGCCAATGACACAGTACACATAAATACATGTCGCGAGCTGATGTAAGAACTTGCTGATGATTTCAATGATGAATACGACGAAAGAAGCTTATTTACCGGTGCTGAGTTCTGAAGCGATTGACATGCTGCCTGTGCTACACGAAATATATGCTTCAATATACAACGGGTCGATTACCATCTCATCAACAAACCATAATCAAGTTACGAGAACAAATTATTTAGATTATCAGCAGACATTGTTGCCGCCTGGAATACTATTGAAATTCCTGCCGGCGAGTACGACTTGAAATGGGTCAATTAAGAAATTCGACGAATAATCACACTTGTGACTGGCAAAGACTCTAACATTTCTATACATTTCGATGAGCCCAAACTCAGTGCTCTCACTGAAATATAATTTCAAACGTATGTGGTTGGCATTGCACTGTCGTCAGTAAGATCAGTTTTAGGTTGGCCTGACAACATTTCAGATGATAAACGATTTTTACATGTGGAATATTATGATGCGTCTGAAAGAGTAAGCCTTAACTCAACAACGCATATAAATGTAACTTGTGACGCTGTCAGTGGTAATTATGAAATCAGAACTGAAAAGACAAGCGTAGGAATTGTATGTTATATAATGATAATCGGTTGACATTTTTTCGTTTTACCCTTGTGGACCAACACGGGCACCCCGTTGACCTTCCCTGTGAAGCACTGACAATACAGCTTTATACTGGATATAAACTTTACATTTAATATAATAATAACATTCGTGCGTGGGTATGTGAGACACGTGCGCGTTATTAACTCGAGACAACCTGTTACACTGCCTATTGCGGAACTGGCACTGGTGATGTTTATCGTGGATTCTTCACAAGTGCAGCAAAGGTGCTTGGGGCTCAGGCACCACGTGTTGCATCATTAGCTAAACAAGACTAAATGCGAGTCGTTGATAGTATCAAAGATTTTAGTCTCGATGGATGAAAAAACTGTGATTGGAGGAGGCTAAATCGATTCGATCTCTACTAGAACTATCACTAACTCGAGCACTATATTTATATTATCATTAATAGCGACAATACCGGCTACGGTTGGTAAAATTAGTAATCAATCCACTCATCAACGATAATATTGAAGTGGTATAATATTGAACTTCCTGCCGGCGCGTACGACTTGTTATTGGGTCAATTAAGAAATTCATTGATTGAAATCAGGCGATGGAAAGTTGATTATGGTTTATTGACGCAACAGCCATCACACAAAAGGTATTTGACTTGTTACGTGTTTAGGGTCGAATAAACAGTATGCTGTAGTCAGCACTGTGCTTATCTACAGTTCCTTGTATAAATACAAAAATGACACTCCGGTGTTGGAAATCGAACTTAAATTTGTAAGCAATGTCTTTCCAAATGTGTGTGAGCACTCCTCAAAATATTTCCAGAGAATAAAGAACTAATCCTTTTGAAACCAACTGTTCTGAAGAAAATTATAACTTAAAATCTGGTACAACAAACTAACTTGACATTATTGTAAAAAGCCCAAAAACTGAGAAATATCTCTCAAAACAAAAATTATAATGTATCATAAGACGCAGTTTCGAAATTCCCCCAACATGCGAATTCGCGGGGTGAGGGTTCACATGATCATGTTTATATCACGTACACATGATATGCCTTGATTAGACCAATGATTCTATTCCCAGAATAAAAATTTTAAAAAGTGTTTACTTCTTAACCCACATAGTCCCATCCTGACCTTGACAACAACCAATCATTTTAAAATGAAATAGAACTTTGTTTACTAATTTTGAATCCAGGTCAGAATTTAGATCAACACCTGTTGTTTATAAACTAACAGTCAATGTCAAACAATTTCATGGTAAAGTATGATCTCTAGTAAAAATATTTACATTATAAGTAAAAAAATTGAAACCAACAAATTAATTAAATTAAAAATAAACATCATTAAATAAGATCTACTTTACACCTTCCTCCATAAAAAAAATATTTATATGATAATGCATTCATTTTCTCATAGATTAATACATGCGTTCTAAGAAAAACATAACTAATACTCTTATGAATTACAAAAAGTGTATATGAAATAATACATTTCTATACACGGGAAAGTGCATCTGTCATAAAATTATCTTTTCCCTTGATGTACCTGATGTCAAGATTATGTTCCTGTAACAACAAACTCCATCATAGAAGTCTTTGATTTTTATTTTTCATCATGCCGATGAAAGTAATGGGATTGTGGTCACTAAATACAACACTCGAGGAAGGAGCTGAACTAAGGTGAACCTCAAAATGTTGTAATGCCAATATCAAAGCCAAACATTCTTTATCGATTGTTGAATAATTCCTTTGGTGCTTATTTAATTTCTTGATTCTGATGCTTTTTTTCAATTTGTAGCAATTAGAAATAACGTGTCCTTTTCTCCTGCAATAAGTACACGTAGGAAGAGACAAGGATCTTGAATCAAGCCTCTCCGAAGTTTGATTTTTAGAAGTTGTGCCATTTTTAGTTTTAGAAGGGCTTGTATTAGGCTGAAATACGTTTCTGCCAAAAACTGTCGAGTAGAAGTCGTATTTACAGAAGAAACTTTATGGGCCAAAGCATAACTGTCAGCGGCACGAGCAGCATTTTCCAAGGTTTCGATCTTATGCTTGTCATGATAGACTCTAATGTCACTATGAACACAGTTCTTTAACTCTTCAACCAAGATGAGTTGTCTAAGATGTTCGTACTCTTAACTAACCTTTCTAGAAGAGCACCACCTATCAAATGGTCGTACTTTTTGCCGTGAAAATTCGACATAGGTCTGGTCAGTTTCTTTTTTATAGTTTCTAAATTTTGCCGATAAGCTTCAGTGACTAACTTGTAACCCATCAATATATGTCCTTAACTAGATCATAGTCTGCGCTCTGCTTTAGTGACAGTGAAATGTAAATATCACGAGCTCTACCAGTGAGTACACATTGTGATAACAGAGTCTAGTACCCTCTTGGCCAATTAAAACTCTCGGCAAATTCTTTCAGAACCAAAAAAAAATTATCTGTCTACTTCTTTTTCCAAAAAGAGAGGTATTAACTTGATATTTTTTAAAACATCAAAAGCACGGGAGTGTTTTCCTTTTGCCAGCTTTAATTCTTTTACTTTAATTTGAAATTCCATTTGTCTTACTTCCATCTCTTTCTGAAAGTGTAAATGCATTTGTTCTTTCTTTTCCTCAAATTGCAACTGCATTTGTTTTTTCTTGTAACTCCGTTTGTCTTTCTCTCTCCTCATTCTCTTTTTGCAACTAAATTCGTCTTATTTCAGTCTGTCTTTCCATTTGTATATTTTCTATCTGAAACGGAACCTGTCTTATCTCTAATTCCAACTGTTCAACTGTATTTCCTTTTCAAAATCTCCAACCACTTCTGGGTAAATTTAAAAGAAAAGTTTCTACTTTCGATGATATTTTAGTAAAGTCTTGTCGATCTTACCAAAGATTTCAAAAACTAAAGGAATTCAGATTTCAAAAAACACAGTTTTGTGAAATATTTTAACCAAAATTCAAATATCCAAGGACGAGCGTCCAATTTCTATTCACGTACTAGGTTCCAATAAACAGTAGCACAAAAAGAGTGAAAACAACATGCCTTTTAAAATTTAACAAATAATTTATGTTCCTGGAAAATTCTGTAAAAAATGAAAAAAGGAAAACTTACTGTTTCAAGAATCAAATCCAAAAATAATCTAAGAATAATCCACTAATTAAATTGCAAACGTCCTAGCAATAAACGCTCTAATATTTTCAAGTTCGAATCCCAATGGAAAATCCAAGATGGATGACGTTGACGTAATGTTGTAGTCAGTACTGTGCTTATATACAGTTCTTTGTACAAATACAAATAATGGCACTCCAGTGTTGGAAATCCAAATTAAATTTTAAGCAATGTCTTTCCAAAATTTATGTGTGAGCACTCCTCAAAAATATTTCCAGAGAATAAAGAATTAATCGTTTTGAACTCCAACTGTTCTGAAGAAAATTATCACTTAAAATCTGGCTACAACAAACTAACTTGACATCAGTGTAAAAAGCCCAAAAACTGAGAAATCTCTCTCAAAACAAAGATTATATTGTATCATAAGACGCAGTTTCGAAATTCCCCCAACATGCGAAATCCGAGGGGGTCACATGATCATGTTTATAGCACGTACACAGAATATGGCCTGGATTAGACCAATGATTTTTTCCCAGAATAAAAATAAAAAATGTGTTTACTTCTTCACCCACCTAGCCCCATCATGACCTTGACAACAACCAATCATTTTAAAATAAAATAGAACTTTGTTTACTAATTTTGAATCCAAGACAGATCAACACCTGTTGTTTATAAACTAACAGTCAAGGTCAAACAATTTTCTGGTAAAGTATCATCTCTAGTGAAACAATTTACATTATACTAGAATAAAAAATTTAAAATTGACAAACAATTAAATTAAAAATAAACATGATTAAATCAGATATACGTTGCATACGAAACTGATAATTTATAAATAATGCATCGTTTAGCCTGAGCGCGCATGTGTTGGTGGGTCGGAGCAAACTGAGATCATCAGTATTACTAATACCCAGCCGGATTCCGTAATGAAATAAAAATAGCATTACAAGCTCAGGATACAGCTGTTTTTCCTTCCACATGAGGAATTCTTGGAAGTTGAGGAAGAACCAGGATTTTGGCTACAATGGGAACAATTACAATGCAAATATCCAACATGAATGCCAACAATGAAATCATGGCGCTGTTTAACAGTACCCATTATTCCGTCGATGGAAAGGAAATCAGCTCTCCGCAACATCGACGTAGCCATTACATTTTTTGGACTCATCAGATACTGCAATAGTTAAGCGAGAACAGCTGGCCCTTCGACGATGCTGGTCAAAGATACAAATACTAACACAGATAATAGACCGTGTACTTTTGTATTAGATGCGCAACCGCCTGCTGTAATCTACGCCAGTGCTAATTTCATTCTTGGATTTACACAACATTTACCACAGACTCAATGAAGGTTTCGTGTGTTTGTTCCTTTAGTGGCATATTTGAGTTTTGTAGATACGTCTGCAAGGTTAGTTTTTGGAGACTTTGGCGTACATGTGGTGCTGCTGGGAAAGCCGTGTTGTCAATAATGACTTTGCTGATGACTGCGCCAACCCTTCACTGGCTACAGAATCACGTTTGTTGTCGTTTATGCAGTATTGAACCTCTTCAACGCTAATGTTTATCGCACATATCACAGATTCACACGCACAACGTGATATAATTCGGGGACATTTTACGAGGCAAATAAGTAACCAACATGGTCATATTCCATCAAAAAACAATAAACCGTGCTTGTGGCGTTGCAACATATGATGCGAGATGCTGGTAAAAAGCAGAATAAAATGACACTTCACAAACCAGGTGTGACTGATGTTTCCCTGTGGTTAAACAGTTATCAGGAACCGTCTGAATAAATTCGGATTGACTATGCAGAAAATTTGTTGTCATATATTGACCGGTATCAAACGTTGGCACAGGTCTGCCAACCTTTTAACATTATATTCGTACGTTGTACCCGATCTATTATTTTTTATTAGAACATTTGGAGTTGTTTAGCTCATCCGTTGTCGACGTGTATTTTCGTGATGCTGTAATATTTTCCGACATGACTCTGTTGCTGAAAATGCTGGTGGTGGAAAAAAAGTCATCGATTCATCTGTGGAAAAGTCTAAGAATTTTCACGTGTTACTTCTTTATATAACGTCCTATAATGACGCGAATGTTGGTCTTAATGCAAATTATCTTTAAAAAGACTCAAGTAAAATAGATTGTTTCACCGATAATATATCAATGTAGTCAGTCCAAACAAAACTCACTCAGTGTAAAGCGGACAAACAAAACAATACATCAGTGACCTTAAAATTATTCACGTCAGAGGTTACACAAACGCAAAACCGCGGTGGAAATTGTCCATTCCTTGCAGCGATTCAGATTACCAGGAATAATTCCACGTATACCATCGGGCAGAGATCATTGATTGTCGATCGCAAAAGACAACCCCGTTGACCACTCTTTATTTACATGCAATGGTGAAATGAATACAATATTTTGTTGGTGTCCTTTTGCGATATGAACTTGCAATGATGATGATGAAATCGGTATCATCATCTTGGATGGGTCATGCAGTCATTGGGTAGCATACCTGGTGACACCGAAAGACATTTGTATTTTGATTTATATGGAGTTACACCACCAGTTTTGTTAATAATATTGAGCATGTTTTATTTGCATCTTTTTGTTTGAATTTTTGTACTCATTATATACTGTGGGGTATGAAAAATGTATATTGTAGGTGACTTTCTCCAAAATCAAGTTCATTCATTATCTGACCAGAATCATTGAATTTTGATTGTTTAAACAACTAATATATATTTAATATTTTCTCTGTGAGCATGGGTTTAATATTTGGATCATTATCAATAAAAATAAACATATTTGTCTTGGAGTGAGTCAATAAAATTGTGTTTACCATGCTCTTTAAATAATTTTAGTAACATACCTTCTAATTAAAACTAAGATCTTTCTAGATGTGAACTGTTGGCCCTCATCCGGGTTATTTTTGTGTCTGTTTTAGTACATATTGTTTTTTTTTACTGGAAACATTAGTTATTTGTGCGATAACAGCAGAATGAAGTTATATTATTGTTGTGCAGTATCCTGATTTGAGTGAAATTGTTTATTAAAACTATTCTTCTCTGGAAACACAAAGTGCTCTAAAATAATATTCTTGGACCGAGAAACTTGGATTTATAGTCAGATTCAAACAAAGATATATTGTTGGATTGTATTGATAAGGTCCAACAAAAGACTGTTTGTACATCTCCACGACACAGGTCATCAGAGGCACATCAACACTTCCAGCGTTTGGTTGATCTTAAATACAGCTAAAGTATATTCAGAACTATAATCGTTAGGACTTGAGTTAGAAATTCTATAATCATTTGGGATTTAATATTCGCAATCCCACGATTTATTTTTATAGTTTCACTTTATATTCGAGGGTAATAAATTATTTGTGGCTTTCGATCTTTTATGTTACTTTGTTTAAAACTTACAATCTAAACAATTTTGTAACAAGCACAATAAATTGCCATTGTTTTTCGACTGTTATAGTGTACAATATTGTATCATTATATGCCCATATGCGGTCATCTTATTTTGAAAGTATTTGTTTTAATCGACTATAATGGTCAATGCACGGTTGTATGGTTTCATATGCCGTCAAGTTATTATGAAAGCGTTGTGTACCCTTGAGCGTTCACCAACCCCACAATCACTTATTGATTTCAAACTAAAGTATGTTTGACAGTATACAAATGTTTATTAACATTTACTGACGTCTCTTTTTCGGACGACAAGGTACTTACGCATATCTGAGTAGATTCGCGACCGAAACGGATTTGTCTGATTTTCTAGTCCTGTTGTGGTTGGCGTTAATGCAAGTGAGTCAATGATATGTTTTGAAGATCAAATTGGAAACCTTAAAACGTATAATGAGTTTCAATACACTATTGCCAAGCTCAAAAACGCTATCACAATCAACTTGGTCAATGTCACTGAAAACCAGCTAATCAGTGACACTGGAGTGTCAGTTGCGTGTATAAAAAATATAGTGATGTAGCTTAGATTACGATAAAACAACACATGCATACAAAGAGTTGCCAGCGCTACCAAGCACAATAATTTCATGTACGGTATGCAAGGAATATCTTCTAATCGGTTATAAACCTATTGAAGATAAAATCTTAGGACATTTCACATCCGATGCAACTTGCTTTGATAGACCTAAACCTCACATTTTAATTTTGCGCGAGTCTGGATCATACTCGCTTATCATACCTGGATCATACTCGCTTATGCGAGTCTGGATCATACTCGCTTATGCGAGTCTGGATCATACTCGCTTATCATACCTGGATCATACTCGCTTATGCGAGTCTGGATCATACTCGCTTATGCGAGTCTGGATCATACTCGCTTATCATACCTGGATCATACTCGCTTATCATACCTGGATCATACTCGCTTATCATACCTGGATCATACTCGCTTATGCGAGTCTGGATCATACTCGCTTATCATACCTGGATCATACTCGCTTATCATACCTGGATCATACTCGCTTATCATACCTGGATCATACTCGCTTATCATACCTGAAACTAAAGGTGCTTCGGGTCGAACGAAAATGTTGAATAAATCATAAGCGACGTCTTGGTTTTAGTTTTGAACCATTGATATCAACAATTAATAGACTGAGCGGTATTGCTATATACATTTTCAGTTATCAGCATTGTTAGTGGCTTGCGATGAAATTCAGTTTGAAGAACACTGCATTTATCCCATGTGTCCTTAACAGTCTTTCATTAATATATAATGATGGGATTCTGACCGCGGCAACGTGGTCGTGAAATATACGTACGATGTGTTGGGTCAACTTATAGCCGATACTAACATCGATAATAATTTGATTCCATTTCTCAATGAATATATGCTTCAAAGTGATATTATGAAACCCTCGTATGAACTAGCATATACTATTGTTACGGGTTAAGGAGAAATTGGTCGTTGAAATTACTCTAATTTACTACTACTATCATGATGTCTGGTTGGAATCATCGCGCACCCACCTCAAGAAGCTCAAGCGTTAGTGAAATCAACAGGTGGAAAGGCACCCCGGCTTTTATCTAAAATGGCGAGGTTGTATTCACCTGTGTCTACACCCAGGTTATGCTCACCAGTGAATATGTTACGCAACACTGAATCATCTCAAAACAAATTTCTGAAATGTTATTCATCAGGGACGCAATTGCTCGGGTGACAGTTACAAGACAAAGACAATCGGAAGAGGTTCAAGGTGCATGCTAAATCGGTATGTTTGTAAATCAAAATGGCGCTGAACCCCCAGAACACACAATCGTGGGTCGCAAATTTAATTATTCGCAAGAGGATTTCCATACTTATATATTTATAGGACAATTGTGACTGTAGAAATTATTAATTGGCAGGAAGTGCGTGTGCGTATTGCAAATGGACGTGAAGAACCCTAAGTTGAAAAAAATTATCGGTACCGAGCAACAGCAGCGAGATGAAATTATATAGTGAACCGTGTTGGTTGTGAGGTATAACACATGTGTTTGGTGGTAAATACTAAATGTGGTCTTCACGCGGCACCAACTATTGGTCTCGGTGTGGCTGTAATCACAGGACCGAAAACAGCATAGGTGCACCATTCGGAATTGCACTTGCATAAATCATTATCAACACGATACGTTAATTCTCTTCGGTGGTAATGGGAGATAAAATAATTAGCATGGTAGAATTCTAAACTGTGCTGGCTGAGATGGAAAGTCAAAAACAATCATCCTCTGGTTGCACATTGAATGTCGTTTGTTTGTCAAGTCAGGGTGGATATAGTCTGTGTTGACTGGTCAGGGTCCAAAGGAACAAATTAGGCAAAACTCCCAATCTGATACTAATTTCGTGGTATTTTGTGTATATGATAAGTTCTCGTTTTCTTGTTTAGGTATATGTAACAAGTCCATATCAAATTTTAATTACTTGTGATACATACTCACGCGATTGTCCAACCAAACAAACTCGAGCGAATAATGATGTTGTGTAAGCTTACGATACAGCAATCACAGAATAAATCAAAATGAAAATATGCTAAATTTATGACTTATTTATTACTGTTGAACTACCCGTAACTCTCCCAACGATTGATTCGCCCTGTTCCTATTTGCTTTATTATTTCAGTGAAGGGGATCACGAATGTTGTGAAAAGTAACGTCTAGGTCTAAAATACCCAGAAAACTTTAATTTATATCAGCAGATCATAAATCTTATGTATTCCTTATAATAATTGAAAAACACAAATATCCCAGATAGAACGACGATCTCAGTCATTCACAATCCACATGCCTGAAAGTAAAACTACTCGCTCTGACTGCGACGCGTGTCAGAATCAATGTATTCTACCATGCAACTGTAATGGCTTCTTGACCAAGCTATTTTAGTACAGTTCATAACGATTGTCGGTTTCTGTCTGCAAGTGTTATAATGAAACCTTAGATGCAGATTAGATTACTTAACGATAAGGAAATGTTCACAGGTAGATAATCTTTGTTAATACTAAATTTTAAAGCGACATATAATATTTGACTTTCACTTTAATATAATACATGGGGCTAAAATGACAGTGGTGTCATCATACTTGAGATCTGCTTTTCAAATGTGTATTAAAATTCTTGAGAATTGTTAATCGAGGAGGTATGGAATTTTGTTTGTCCCGGTATGGAAACTTTCATATCCATACATTGGGATTTAACAATTACCTTTTTCGTCAGAATATACAGGTTTGTATCGAGTGATGCCTTTACTCCTCCAGCTGGTGAGGTATAGATGTTCCTGATGGCGGTCCCAGCATACGGCCCAAATAAGAGATGGTATACCCTCCCGGTATATGCTGACTATTTCACATCTAGCTGTAAGATGATGTATGCAATGAGGGGCGTAGTTGCTTACAAATATAAATCCACGTGTATCCACTGTTAAACCACTAGGATCATTCAGTTGATTATGTTTGTATATAAATTTACGCGTATCCGAATTCTGAATGTCATATGCATATACACCAGCATCGCTTGAATCAAAATCATCAGCAGGACTCGATATATAGATCATATTATCTTTTGCGGCCAAGTAACTATCAAGATTTCCTTTGCAGATATGGTGCAATGAGACAACGTGTCCATCAACTGGAGACACTATACACCAGCATATTGTGTCCTCTTTTACACCTAACACAACAAACTTATCCATGAATGTCGCTACTCCATGACAGCCATTAAGTGCTGGTTTTATAGGTAATGTCCTTACCTTTGTTACGACACCTGTATCACCTGTACACTGTACTGACAATATTTCTATCTTACTGTTGTCAAGAATGACGCCGATTTCCGTGTCATTAATAAGACAGATACCAAAGGGCCGTGCCTCCATTCTGTCTGTTAAAACCAGCAACTTTCCATCCAGGCGTCTGTGAATCCGGACATTACACCCCTTCCAGTCTGTGACCATTATCATGTCTCGAGATACCACAATACCGCAATACTCGGTGGGAAGCTCAGCTGTGGAATAAAGATATATAAACGTCAATACATACATGCATGCATACATACATACATACATACACACATACATACACTCATATTAAAATACAAACAAAAACTTAAATACATCCACATATAATGCTTTTTATTATCTTTATGACCTTAAGCAATAATGTACTGTGATAACATTTACTCCCATCACACTCATCTTAGTCATCATCATTGTCTTAAATTTATTTTCTAATTTGTATTATTATTTTTATTAAAATTATTAATATTATTATTATTATTAGAGGAATGTATATTGATGTCACATTGATCTAATAAGGACACTATTCAAGTCCTGTAAAGTATGTTATATATCTGAAGATATCAAATAAACTTTACATTGCGTTACTAGTTTTACTGTGGTCATTATATCTGTGCTGCATGTTGTCAATACTAAGTAATGATAACGTATTAACCAGTTCTGTTTCGTAACCAGTTTTGTTCCTGTATTAGTTTCAAGGAATTAAGTAGGTTCGGTTGTACGTGTGTGATAATCTAGAACTGTGATGAAACCATTTCAGTTAGATACAGATGACTTGGGTCAGTGATAATCCTATCAGTAAAGATTATGCAGACATGTTTAGAGTTTGCATTGTGCAGATGGTGGAAGGGGTGTTTTCACAACACTTTCAAATACGTCCTGAGTATGATGTCTCATGTGTCGAAGAAGTTTGATTTGTTATGAATGAGGCAACTGTTGAAACATATCAAACACCCTGAGTATGTACCAAGCAACCAATAATGTAGACTTGAGCCATATAAATGAATAAAATGTCCATTCATGTACACAATTACTAAGCATAAAAATACAATTTTATATATCTAACTAACAGTGACTCTGTAGTACATCCTACTCCTGGGGCTTAATTCATGGGTAATAACTTGGAAACTAGTGAGTTCCCCATATTACAACCATGTATACATTTGCTGATCAGTAAGATACAAGTTTAGTCATCCCTGATTCCTCTTGGCCATACGTTAGAAACTGTCGAGATAGATTCCCACCCATAAATATCGTAACAGTTAGTAAGAATGCCAAGGCAAATTAGGAAATGCGACTCGCTTGGACTTCGGCTGCTATTCAGTCGACGATGACGTAGCACCCGTATCGTAACTTGGAAGCTGTTTAAATTACTTCGCTGCAACCGGTGATATATTGAAAGTCTTTCTGCCATGTAGGCATTTTCGAAAGTGCCGTCCATGAAGGATAAATAGCAAAGCGGTATTGGGCGCAGGAAGAAAAGGTAGCTAATTGCGAATATTATATTATCTTCTACAACTAATTATTACTGCTGTTTTCAGTATAACTTGTGTTCGTTTGAGTGGGGCTTTCTCTTTTAAAAACACTTTGGCCACCTTTACACGTTACCACCATATATATGGGCATAATTGCCCTGTGAGGTTGCACCATTATATACAACTACTGCATATGCTTATTGAGCATGACGTGAAAAATGTATGCAAACTTTAGAAGCATCGAGGTCCATTCTTACGCCTAGAAACTCTTCCCCTGCATCATTGCTCGAAACCTATTGAGGCAACGACCATAAAGTCATGTATATCTGACATATGTTGGGTACAAAATACCCTAACACTCATTTGTCTCTGGGAAAATCATTACCAAGTCGGATGTGGACATACTCAAATTAGACAAGAGAATTAGCAGGTAATGTTTGGCAAACATCGTATATTGAATTGTGCAATTAAACAAGACGCTCAATTTAAATTAGGTTTTATACAAAACAAAACGACACTAGATCTTTATACAACATAACTGCATGTAGAAGAAGTAACAATGTGGGTTTTATTTTACGTTGTTGGATATTTCAAAAATGTCACACAGTCAATAGTAGCGAAATGCGTCTTAACCTCTTAAACAATTGGTATATCAGTGATAGTGTTAAACAATTTTTAATTTTTATATTGTAACATCAAATCTGCAGATGATGTTATCTTGTGTTTTGATAGTATTTGACTAAAATATTATGCTTGGACTATGGTACCATATTCTAACGAATTCTGGATAATGCCATTTTGAACCATCGGTATTGTTAGCTGATTAGCAAATTTGAGGTTCCTTTTTGAGGAATATTTTCGATTGAATTTATAATAATATAATTTCCCCTTTAATTTACATTTAATTAACTTTGATAATTAAATTGACTAAAGTGCATGAAACCTGTTGGTTCTGCTTTATTTTCTTATTTAGTTTTAAACCATAACAATATTGTATGCTACATTTTCATGGTTTATAATAACACCATAGCTACAAACTCTGGCAGGAAGATTAAAGAATTAACATACGTAGACTTTAAGAACGATTCTAATGACTATACGCTATACGAAAGTTCACAATATTATTTTATTATTCTATTGAAAAATGTGAAATTTCTGCGATAAACATTCAATGAAACTGTACATATATGTTTGTCCTTGCGACGCAGGAACACAAACATGATGATGGTGCATGGCAGCACATGGCAGGTATCGTAGTAGATCGATGAAGCCAAGATAAAGGGCGTGAGTCTTGTTCTTAAAACTGTGTATGTTTTGTTTTTCAATCTGTCAAAAGAATAGAAGCGGTCCAGTCAACAAAGTGTTATACAAATCCCTATAGCCTTTGCATTAATGGTTTCGATTAACCTGGAATCAAACAAGCCTGACTGTAGTGATATATTACGAAACGAGTTTAATTTCTGAGAAATAAGCGCCTCTATCTGTGGCACACAAGCCCATCTATTGTAGTAATTTCTGGGACAATGTTATAGACAAGACACCAAACTAAGAAAACGTAGAAAAGATTATAAATGTAACGTTATGTTTTACTATTTGCCTTTAATGGCAAATCAGACTGCTCTGTAATATGAAAAGCATCGTCAGCTTTGAAGTATTGAGGAAAAACTGAGAACCGACGTTGAACTAACTTGCTCAAATTATTCATGACTTTTTCAACATTTATTTCCGTTAATACGTACTAACATCATTATCAGCAAATAGTTCATCAACAACTGGACCAGTGGTAATACTGCAATCACTGTCATCGATTGATTATCTTCGTCGCTGTTGTTAAGGTTATTTAAAAACTCTTTACGAACGACACAAACGCCAAATTATTAGCTTTCCACAGACGTATAAGTTAAATACGGGACTAAAACTGTGATATCGTGAACAAGTGTCAATATTTATACATTACCGTTTCATGCTGTAGGACTTTCTATTTAGCATAACAAACTTTAATACAATAAGGTAGTCGACTCTACATACATATCATAAATACATACGTTCATTTGTTAATTTACCAGATTTTCTTCCGCGTGAATTTTTTAACAAGCTTGAAATCCAGAACTCGATCTATATACTCTATATACGCGTGAATGAAATAAGTGGAGTTTTATGTCCGTAGAAAGGAAATGTTTTCATAATTTTAATGGCAGTGCATAGTAAAGATTCCACGAGACTAACATCGTACATGTTATTACGATAGTGAACTTTTAGAATGAAACGTGTCTATCTCATTTAAGGTGCAAATTGACTGTCATTTTTCATCTTAATAATGTGTATCTTGGTAGATTATGCACAATAACAAGGATTTTCCATAAATAAATCTGTTAGGATGAATCGTATTTATTATTGTAATAAAGACTTATTGGGATTTAGTTCAATCGTGATGCACTGAAGCTCATTTTTGGGTGAATTACGCAGTTTTTAAGATATCACCTTTTTCTTAAGAACTTAAAACTTCTCGTGGCAACTCAGAATCAATGTTTATGGGCACTTCTTCATGAAAAATAAATTCTTTACATACACGTTTCAGGTGAAAAGGGCATTTGTTCTTCAAATGTTATTATCAAAATGTTTAAGTTACATTTACATAAACATGGGAAATGTTTTGTGAAGACTGAGGATTTTTTCTGTCTTAAGTTACAATCTTTGATACCTAGTAATTTTTCAGAAACAATGTCAAATTATCTGCATAGATGAAGTGAAGAAAATGTCAGAAAGGAGAAAGGTTTGCCAAACTTCTTCTAGCACAGTTATCCTAACAAGAAATCGGAAACTAAACAGTGACCGACACATATTTTTTATATACTAAACGCATATATTTAGTCATATGAAAAAACGTTTTTAAATATATGGTAGATTGGATCCAGGGGAAGTAACTGAACCGTCATATATTCCATTAGACGAAGTACGCCTATGAATCTCAGTTTAAGTCACCTGAATTGTGTGGGCGGGGACTTTCTAACAAAACCACATACGATGTTCGGTGTTTACGTACTTCACTGCAACTCTTTGGTAAGTGGAAGGTACAGCTTAAAAGTGCTCATTGAGATTTCGAAGAAGCTAATGCCAACGATTATATGCACACCAATTACAACTATCTTCTCACCGGTTGACTTTCCGGACCTGTTTTGTAAATTTTTGCGTGACAGTGTTCAGTCCATTAGAGATAAGTTTCGTAATATAATTACAGTTGATTCATTGTCACCATACAGTTGTGGTACAGAATATACACGGCAACCGCTAATAGCATTTGAACCAGTCTCTACGGATTTAGTACATATAATTATAATGAAGACCTCCCCACGATCGAATGACAGATCCATTTCCGACATCGTTGCTGCTTGAGGGCTTAGATTCAGTATTGCCTTCAATAACAAATGTTATCAATACTTAAATATCATCCCATCATTGCTAAAATGCCTTTGTAATGCCTCTGCTAAAATGACCGACATTTGACACACACGATATGAAGAACAAGCGCCCTGTTTCTAACCTAGCATTCGTTTACATAGTCTTATAACAATTTGTTTATCCCAACTTGTATCTCATCCAATTAGTTGCATGCATGCCAACAACAATTGCCCGATATCCATACGAAACCAAGGTGACACTCTCAACAGTACGATATCATTACACCAACATGTAATGAACATATGCGAAAACTGCATTTCCATAATTAGATGAGTATTTATTCGCCAATGGTGAACGACAGTTTAATATAGCATCGTTATTGGTACGTGGCTTGTTTACCCATCTACCTGCAAAAGTGTCTATTTTTATATATAGTGCATTTGTTCTGCATACAATTGGTTAATATAACCCACAAATTAAAATTGACAAATCTGCCAATAATTTGCAAAACACACACACACACACACACACACACGTTATACTGAATTAGACATGAAGCTGATTCTGAGTAAAAAAGACAAGTTTATATGCATGTTGCCATACCTTTAAAACTTCTGAGTGAGCTCGTAATTTTGAAACTAAAATTAAATTAAATGGATTCAGTTCGAGTCTCGGGTTCGGCAAATTTGGGTACGCAAGAAAGCTTGGCAGTAGCTTCTCGTGGGTCGGTGGTTCTTTCAGGGTTTTTCAAGGTTCTTCCTCCACCGTTTTATACTAGTCGCCATGTATAGTCTATCTTGTGCTGAAAAATAGCCTTACACTCTATAACAACAACAACAACCAAATGAATCTACCTCAGCAAAAGTTGACCCATAATTATAACCACAACTGCCAAACGCAAATACGAACTTTCAGAAACGTTCGAAAGATAGCTTGCACCCACAAGGTGCAGTTTAAAGGGTACAAGTCCAAGTCGTAGCACGATATAGTAGACGGTTTAATCCGAGTTTTTGAATTACTTGTTAGAGACACTGAAATGATAATGCATATCGAAAGAAGACGACGCTTGTGACTTTCCATTAAACAATTCTCATTGATGTCTTCCATCGGGATTGATATCAGCAACCTAGCAAAATTGATACCCTTCCCCTCCTAAATGGAGTGGACGCAGAATGTAGTATTGGTGGACGACATTCGCAGCCCCAAACATAGCATCATCCAGATTAACGACTTCCACGACCATATGCATTTAACCGAAGCGATAGGTATGGGTCGAATGAATGCCGACAAGAACGAAAACGCAGAATGTTCAAGATCCTAGGAAAGTATTGCGGAATTGGACATAGCCTTAGAAAAGAAGCAGAACTCTTGTTGCAACCGGCAAGCATATCGAAATATACCACGTGTGACATTCCTGAAATAAAAAAGCATCACAATGTCTCCTCGCTATCAGTTGAGTGTGTATCGACAAGCAGTTTGGATACGTCAGTTCATGCTAGGAACCGATTTCGCAGACTGAAAATACAGTCATCAATTTGACAATTGCTTCTAGATGTATCAGTTCTTTGAAGAAAACGTCTAACGTCGCCAACGCGTGTTTATTAGTGTACTATAACAAATCTAATAGCCATTCATGCGTCTTCAAACTTCCCAGTTTGTTCATCAGTATATATTTCGCAATAGCTCTGAGCTGGTTGGTTACTTTACTTATGCACAAGGAACGTCAAATTGACGCAACATGCCAGAAAAAGGGGAGGAACAGAAATTTGGAGGTCATTACGTAGATGGATGGGATTTAGAAGAATCCACGATCATCTAAGAGCTTCATGTATGTCCTACCTGATACCCTCAACGACATATGAAACAGTCACCCCAAAGTGTAGACCATGGAAGAATTGTAGAACAAATCTATCAACGATAATGACGGACATTAGGACAAGGAAAACGAGTGTTAGAAATGAGGGTCCTCGAGTACAATCGACGCTTCAAAACCCGAGTTTATGTGCACTGCTGAAATAAACGACTTGGTGTACCTCTTAATCTACGGGTCAATTTTTTATAGAGGTCGAATGAGTGCTACACGGCTACTCTATGACCTGGACAAATCTCAAGGAGAGGAAATCAAGTACATACATGTATGTTCATTGTATCCTCGTGTGTGAAAAGATTGTCGGTTTCCAATAGGATGCCTCGAAATGCAAACAGAATACAACAACGTAGATCATATTCGTCAATATCATTGTTTGCTCCAATGTAAAGTCTTACCTACCTCCAAATTGTAATTGTAATTACCACACTATTGCCATGAAATGGTGTTACTTTGTGTCGTACATGTGCAGATATTAAGATAAACCATGAATTCACACCGAGGAAGAATGCGCTTTGACAGAAATGTGGGTAAGCGTGTAATTATTTGATATTTTATATATGAAATACTACTCGTTAAAGTCTACGAAATTGACCATGTTCTATACATAGGACTTTACCAAAGAGGACGATGACTCTCAGATAGGAGCTTTCTCGAGCTAAGTCAGCAAATTTCTCAAACTTAACAAAGGGCCTGTCAACTATCCCTTATGGTGAAAGACTCTAGAAAACCCAACTGCATTCAACAAGCAGTACCGTTCCATCGTAGGCATCACCTTAGACCACGTGGAAAAAAAAACAACAAAGGAAGACGCCCGGTTGCAACAATCATCCTCATATATTTGAAACGTCCTGTTACTTTTTAGATCCATACTGCTACTTTGAACTGTTGGTTGACATAGGAACACGAACGAAACTCACTGAGATCTTACGTAAATATTTGATCCTGGTCAATTACGAAGAAGAGTCAGAGTTTGCACTTCCATGTAAGTTGGCTATGCTATTATTGCAGCCAACGCGACGGCACATGCTCACTTAAAATTGGACAAAGACTTATCATTTTTAGGACATCGTGTTCTGTACATTGACACTGACAGTTGCATATACCTTTATCGTCGTGATGGCCTTAAGCAAACAAAAGAACGGAACCGTTTATGTCCATGAACGGACGAGTACCCAGAAGGCATGATTCTGAGCTTTGCTGGTGGCAGTATAAATCTAACTGCTACCAATACCACGACCGACAAAATAAATGCATGCCAACTGCACAGTCAAAACATTGACACTGAATTATCGAGCAATTCAAGTGGTGAACTTTGGTATTTTGAAAGATTCTCAATAATCCGGAGAGGATCGATACTTTTGCGTGACCACCATCGATCAGCACAAAATAATAGTTGTAAACCCACCAAATCGTCAATCGCTCAATATAAACGATCTACCTGACTGCTTGCCCGGGTCGAGTGCGACTTATAGATAGCAACACTATACCTTTCGGACACGCCGATCTCCATTTTCAAAGGGAACAATTCACATTTGCCGACGCTTCATTACGACTACAAACACAGAGCAAGAAAGATAACTTGAGGGACTGAAGTTTAGTGATAAACATGAGTGTACCCTACAATGTTATCGACGTCATAACCTGAGACATTAGCGAAGCAGCATTTCCGATCCATTCCAAGATTGTCATCAGTGAAATCGATTTCGGGCATGTACCGTCCAGCGCATGCGAACGTGATGTAATTCATTACCATTCTTGTCTATTTTCTAGTCGAAAAGATACAACACAGCCACTCGTTTTTACTGCCCAAAATGGTACTGTGTATGTATTATTCATGCATGTGCAAGCTGATTGAGATACCACCACCGCTTCCATGCAAGGCAACCGTTAAAAGAAGAATACACGTCTTCTTGGACTCTGCCGGGTAATGACTTTCAAAGTCGAGTCCAAGCATTTCATGGGAAATAGCTTAAATGTTTGAATGGACATATTCGTAAGCAATTAGCTAGAGCAAAATGTTTCTACTTCGGAGAAAGGATAAAGTTACGTGTTTCATCTGTAGTGTGTAACTTCTCGAGTGGGGATATAAAGATTCGGCTTTCCTGGAACTTGTAATTCTGTCACTACCTCTTTTGGTTCGACCAAACTTTTATCACCAACATGTAAAATGTAAAAGAGAGAAGTTGCTGTTTACCTTTGGAACTGAGATTACACATTTACAGAGAGTTTGTCAACACACAAAAAAGACCAACTGATACATGTACACATCATTTGTTTCCCCATTGGTGTCTGAGTGCTATTAGAGCGTTCATTCGATTTTAAAGTTTCCAACAGACATACATTGATCAACCTCCCTCATATCCGAAGACTTTGGATGCCAAGAATATATACTTACAAGTTAAAGTGGTACAAGCAATTCCAGAATAGACACCACACTTGGACAACTTCTTCACGGCATGTGGTGCAGGAGGTAGCGGTTAATCTGATTTTACTAAAATTTAGCACTTATTACCGTTTGGCAAATAAGCAATTTCATCGAAGAGAACGACATTCCTGTAAATGAATAATTACCTTCAGAATCTGCCTGATGTGGGCATAACAACACATTTCTTTGTCACGACCTTTATTTCATAGAACGACCTTTATCAGCAGTGATGCAACACATTTCGTAGAAGGAAGTCATTGACAGTATTTAGACTTTGGAGGCTTATCAAAACCCTTTCCAATATTTGTTTCCAATGTGTTTGGGACGACAGGTCGTGTTTGCGTTAGTTACTATGTTTCATGGATATACTTTACAATCATATTCTTTCTGAACTATTTTGGAACAATACGTGCCAAGACATAATCGTCGCTATTCTAACTTGAAACGTGCAAGAGACTCATTATATTAAACGCTTTGCGATTTGTAATCAATGCTTCACATCCCCTGTGTGAAAGAAACATTTGTGGTACTCTATCGAAATGTAATGCTTACCAAGACGTGTGTGAAATTTGCGACGTACATGAACAATGGAAATATGTGAGTGACTGAAAACGTTTTGACTTCAAAGCAAGAGATGGCTAACTAAAACGTGAATGTTTAAAGTTTTCTGGATTTATTCAAACAAGAACTGTTATCATTTCGTCTGTTGAAAATACCTCAGTGTAGAGTGGTGACTGTCATGAAGTTGATACGACTGACTGAAAATCAGTGAAGATGAATTTTAAAATAACAAACGACTTTGGCGAGTTATTCAACTCAGTGTTGTTTGCTCTTGAAAGACAAAGATACTCTAACGAAAACAGAGCACACAACCACTGTCATTTAAATACAGCCAAAAAGGATTGTCGGTACTGTGGAAGTCAAATTCCCTGATGCGAGAAGATATCGTAAAAAACAGCCCTTAAGGAAATCATCAATACCGTGTATGAATGTTCTTTGAATGTCTTGAAAGGAACGGTACCGTTGTCATTACTAACGAAACAACGCTTAAGAGAACATTTAAACATTATTCGCCAAATAGTCCAAAACTGTATATCAGTCAAAAGGAAAAGATTCTGTCTCGACGCGGAAGAAATGTACCCATGTCGATATGACCTTTACTGAAAGGTACGAGAATATCACAAGTTTGGACAAAAATAAGATGCCCTCGACACCTTCCTCTACAGAAGAAAACGAAATCAAACAAGGAAGACTTAGATAAAATAAACATAAAAAGTGACCCATTCGCAGCCACCTTTGTGTTTACTCCAGTGACTCATTGGTCATGTAATGTAATTCAGCTTCTAACCCAAACGGCAGCATTGTTGAACAATAAATGAATTACATGTCGTGTGATCTACGATCAGGATACACATGAAAAAATAAAGATTAGTATAATTCCAGTTATAATATAATAACTGAACTGAACAATAGAAAAAATGTTAAATAATATGACTGAACGTAGTTTGTGTTGATCTTATTATTTCATTACTCATTACATTATCATCAGAAGAGGTAATGCTTGCGGGAATGTGTACGTGTTTGCAATAGTAGTGTTATATGTTAATAATTTTTTTATTCGATTAGTGTGAACTATTATCTTTTTCTTCATTTGTTGACTGCTTGTTGCCCGTCTTATGTATCCCCCCCCCGCGTATCTCTATCTGACTAAGGACTGAGTGTAGTACAGTTCCTGTCACCTTCTAACGCAAGAATGACTGACCTGGTGGCCTTGTTGGTTTAAACGTCCGCCTCGGATGCGTCAGGTTTCAGGTTCGAACCCTAGCCTAGTCAGAGCAAGACTTATAGGAATGATAATAGTAGCGGCCTCGGCTGGAGATCAGCATTAAGAGATTAGTGTTAGGACTTGTCTGATTGGAGTCTGTATAATATGGTGTCTGTATAATATGGTGCCTGTATAATATGACTAGGTGGAATATGATGTCATGTGCCTGACCCAGTACTTGTCCTCACTAAAAATGTCAACACAAATATCATAACGATATGACTCTACTTGTCCTCACTAAAAATGTCAACACAAATATCATAACGATATTACTCTACTTGTCCTCACTAAAAATGTCAACACAAATATCATAACAATATGACTCTACTTGTCCTCACTAAAAATGTCAACACAAATATCATAACGATATGACTCTACTTGTCCTCACTAAAAATGTCAACACAGACATCATAACGATATGACTCAAATTGTTCACGCTACCTTCAAAATCCAAAAACACGAACGCGCACAGTTTATACATTGCTCCATTAAATACGGTTGTGTGTGCTAAAGATGCGCTTCCTCATCGAAAACGTAAATACATTTAATTCTACGTCATCAATATGGACACAGTCGTCCACCATGAACCCGTTATGTAGCAATTGACTTTCCCAACGATCAAGTGTGGACTATTTTTTTCTTTTCATGGATTACCAGCTTTAGAAGAAAATATCATTGACTTTAAAATACGAAATTGCCTTTGGAGCTGATTCAATAATATTAGACTACAAGGGACAGATTCCATGTTGTGTTGACAATATTGTGTGTTTTGCTTCATCGACGCTGTCTTGTGTATCCCTAAGAACATTTAATATCATTGTTTGACAGTGAGAATCCCATAAATGATCTTAAAGTAACGAAAAAACTATTATGTAAACATTATGGCTATATTTTGTCTTTAGCTAGGACAGGTAGTGAGCTACGATCGCAAT
Organism: Sinohyriopsis cumingii; assembly: GCA_028554795.2. Lineage (NCBI taxonomy): Eukaryota > Metazoa > Mollusca > Bivalvia > Unionida > Unionidae > Sinohyriopsis > Sinohyriopsis cumingii. The sequence continues at coordinate 46,911,325 of CM068839.1, forward strand.
ATGACATACATTACTGGAAGCTGAGTTAGACTTCACAAGTTGTTTACCTTGTAAATGTATTCATGTTTAAAATTCTTACATTGAAGCTTTGTTTTTGTTTTTGAGGAACTTCAACTTGTGATCAAAGATATTGATTTGTTTTAAAAGTGGTTGGTGTTGTTTTTATTGAAACATTATGAATATTTTCTTTCCCATTTCTCTCTATTACTCTGGGTCAATGTTTGCTTCACATCATTTCACAAGCGTCTGAGAGCTCCGATGCCGCTAGACTGAACTTGGCATTGTATTCGATAACGTTTTCAGTAATAATGGAACTGCCAAGGAATAATTCTGGCGTTCATATTCTAATTTTTTTCGAATTAATGTCATGCATAAAATGGGAAGAGTGCCCTGATCCGCCCTGAATTAGCTCAATTGAGAATCCTTTTAGATTCATGAAAAGGTTAGTGTCCTGTCCGCAACTTATCACTAAAACAGCTGTATATTCGATCTATGTGATGTACTCATCAAATATCAAACCTAGGACATCTTTTAAAATAAAGGTCTGTCTCTACTAAAATATTTGTTTGTGTGGATTATAGTGAATATGCTTGTATTTGTGCGTTTGAAATTCAAATGAAAAGATAAATTATTATTAGGACCGCTCAAGTTTTGTTTCTGATTCTTCGGTCTCTATGCCGTATATATATATATATTGTTTAAGGGATGTTTACATTCACGTACGTGCATGAGGCAAAAGATCGACGTACGTATAAGTCGTACAATTGGTCCTCATCCAAAATAAATATGGATTATCCTGAGTCGAGTAAAGTGGGCACTGTGAATGAAGTACTATATGTAATGGTGACGTAGAGCAGATTATACAAGAATTGGATGGTCAAAGGTAAACCCTGTCATGTTCGCGGGGAAGTGCACTTCAGAAAGCTAAGGGTCTCACGACGGAAGTCGTAGCAGAAGAAGCTCCGAAGATAATGGCTATATGGGCTAAGGGGAGAAAGGGAAAGTAGAAAGGAAGATAAACGACTTCCATCGTCTGAATGCACATCGGAACAAGGTCTTTGTGAAAATCAAGAAAATGTGTCATCCCAACTGGATCCCTAATGAAGAAAAAAAAATGAAACCGAAAGTGAAATTCATAAACTTGGTGGTAGAGTTGGTGGAAGATATGGATATCAGAGAGGATATACTAGAATAAATAAAACAACCTTTATTTTTCAGGGCCATTCGTATCTCAGTAAAAGAGTTATACATTGTTCAGGGCCATTCGTATCTCAATAAAAGAGTTATGCTATTCCAGTACTGTCATATGTGCTTTGTTTGTGTTTTGTGATTGTGCTTGTTTGTAAGATTACCATTATCTTTGTTGTCCCTATAAACTCTTTTGACTCTATGAATCTTTCGTTCTAATAAATATTATGTCCTGTTACATTTTTGTCCCTAGAAACACTTAAACCCTCTAAATATTTCGTCCCTATAATTAATTTGTCCGTATAATCCCTTTAGAGCACATAATTTGTTGTTTCTTTAACCATTCAGCCCTTGAAGCGGCCTGGCATTCTAGCTGAATGGACCCATTTAACATATTTCTCATTGTCCCCCAAGTGTCAATTGGTTTTCCTCAAGTGGTACGACATGTTAACTCCAGGGACCGGTTTAAAAACATAGGATTTTCCATTGTCTAGCAAGAGTCATATTTGTCCCTATTGTGGTAGAAATAACTTCAAACACTGTATCACTTCTTATAAAATAAAACCTATTATTAAGTTACAATGTTCAAAGTAAAACTATATTGTAAATTTGACAATTAATATCTAGGGAACCGACACATATTTTGGAAAAATAAAACAAACCATATTGCTCTTCAATCCATACATATAATAAAACAACAGATACATAAATATAAATGAATACATTATATATCTGCTTACCAATCTAAAACTAGAAGTTGAGAACAATTGCCTATCGAAATCAAGAATATTTGATAACCGTGAAATAAGTCTCGCTATCACACACATTCATTCTGAATTTATGTAGAGAAACACACCGCAGCCTCTTTTCATTCCTAAATCAAAAACATGAAATGTGTTTGTTTCACCTTCTATATATCCATATATTATTCCGTATTTAATGACGGTACAATCCATCTCGTTACATTGCAAAGAGTATAGATGTATATTTGAATTAATTGACCATATATACATGTATAATAAGGAGATTTGTAAATGACCTTGAGCATTAATTTAACTTGTGATATCGATACCATATATAGTGTTATAATTATATTTTACTTCACATGCATAGAGACGCTCACAATGTGCACTGTGATGACTTGGATTGCATTGAAATACACAGTTTTCGTTTCCATTTTAAACTTCAGTTGAAGTTGAAGATTTCAGATGTTTTGCTATGCTTTATTGAAATCTGACAACATTTTAATGTACAGAAGGTGGCCACTAATTACATATATTATCGTAATATATTTCATTATTCTAAGTTAGCTTTAGATTTGTCTCTCTCATAAAGTGAAAGTATAAATTGATGTCTTTATTTAGCATATTTAGCATTTGATTTTTTTCAATGATGCTTTGTATCGTTATATTTGTCATTGTATAATTTTGATTTTTTTAGGTGACCATAGTTCTTTTACATACTGACTGTACATTGTTTCAATTACAATTTTATGAGTTACCATTGCCTTGGTGATAGGGGGCGGACTAAAGTCACCGTATCAAACAGTATTATGATAATTATTGCTAATATTATTAATATTGGCGGGATAAGGACAATTTATATATAAAGCAGTGATATAATCACTACGTGAATAACGAAATTACAAATGTTCCACGAAGAGTGCACATAAAAATCTGTAGTGTAGAATGCAATAATATTTTATTCTATATTTTCTTCTTCTCCATATTCTTCAGCACACACATATCAGTGGCTCTTTTAAAACCTTGTATTTTTCAAATATTTGATTGGTTAATACGAGAAGTCATATATGTATTATGATTTCCTTACTCTCTTCTTTGTTTTTTTACACCTGCATGTGTAGGTAGGAAATATATGTTTCACTGCTGTGCAGTTTTACTTAATCAAAACATAATGTGTGACATTTATTTCACCTTCTCATATTAGGTATTTATGAAAAACACTGCATTTTAATTACTTTGCTTGCGCGTTTAGTTTACATTATATTCTTGTACGATGTATCAGGTTGAGAGATGAAGAAGCTTGCTGTATGTAGTTGATATACGTCTATCCAAAACGTTTTTTTTAAACCATTGAGAAAGTCACAAGTTGTTGTGTTACTTTTGTATGTAAGCAACATACAAGTTTTACATTTTCTGCTATTTAAGCTTTTGAAAAATAAAAAGGAGAACTAAAGAATTTAAATAGAATCTGAAAGCTATTTATATATACATATTTGACAGTCTTCATACGTATGTCATGTCTTAAGTACAAAAATATATTGAAAGATTCCCTCTACATTCAGGTCTTTTAAAAACATTTAAGATGATTCAAACTTTGCCTCTACTGCGTTAAGTATGGTCAAGCACAATATTAGAAAACCAAACTACAATAAAATTATCCATCACATACCGTTTTCAAGTTCCAAGGTCCCATCATAAACCAGGTTGCAGACAACATCATTATGTGCCACTGTGACCATAGTGTTGTTTTTACAGACTGTGGTTCCTGACTATTGATACAAGTGAGTCGGCAAAGTATCAGTGCCTAGTCGAAGACTTTACTGCAAAAGAGAGAGAGACGGGGGTGGTAATTCTAACATTCTAACGTTATGTGTATAATTGATTATGATTTATTATCAATTGTAAATTTATCCTTTTGTTTCTAAAATAAATTGTCGACTAGGTCGCAACGCCGCAAAGAACATCTAACAGGATATCAAACTAAGTGGGAAGGAGTGATGAGTTAACAATGTCAATGTATTAACACTGTAATTATATTACGTAACTCATCAAATTAAGTAACTTCTTCTGATAAGGAAAATTAAGTTAGTTTTTTTTTAAAATTAAAATATACACCGCCAGGTTTGCGGTGTTTGTAAACACGGTGGATGTGGAAGTTAGTTCTAAGTCTATATAATGTTGATGGGTAGATAAGTGGTGGACACAACATATATGGTTAGGTAGGTGAGTTATGGATATAAATAATATTTTTTGGGAGATTAGAGGTGGGTGTAAATATATATGGTGTAGATAATGGTGTATGTAAGTGAACCAGACGATTGTTGCTAAAGAGTCTTCAACGAACCTAATTGGCCTCACAATCATAAGACGCGATCATAATATGACATGTTTCCTCATAGCCGATGACGTTGAAAATTCGAAACATTTTCTGTATTAAGCAAGCGGTTCCATTTTCGTTTGATCTCACTGATTCAAAGTGTACAATTTCGCCGAAATAAAACACCTATATATGACTTTAGTTTTATTTACAATCCCACTAAGAGCACACGCAAACGTACACGTTCGCATTCCAAAACTTGCATACAAGAACTTAATATAAAATTATATACACATTCACTAGCCTAGGTATAAAAGCATAATACTCTACTTTCATTTACTGATACATCATTAACAAGACAGATTTGTGGGTTCAATGAATAATGAAATGGGTAAATTACTACCTTGTCATTTAGTGCACCATCATTCTAATATGTGTAAAGATTATTTTCAAAACTTTGTGCATGCATATAATATGAATGCATATCTGAGTCGTATTAAAATAAAGAAACGTTGTTTTATATCTCATATTGCAGACGCATACTTAAGGCATGTGTACTAAATCATTACATTGTTGCTTTCCAAGTTAACAAGACTACTGTCAACGATGTTTAATATTTGTTTTAAAATTGTTATGTATATCTGTATAGCTGTCTTGCTACATAAATCCATTCCAAAAATTTCTGAAGTATTTAGCAGCATGTCCTTAGTAGATGATCTTACCTGATATATATATATATATATATATATATATATATATATATATATATATATATATATATATATATATATATAAGTATAGAAAGTACTGCTATGCCTTGGCGACAAATTCCCAATGAAAATTGGTGCATCATTGATGTCTCATTCATCCTTTTATATGTTGTCAGTTATTATAGCATTACCATCGCCACATATATTAAATATACTAATAAGCTGGCAATAATTGAAAATGTTGTTTCATCTGTATTGCTATTATAAAGGTTTTGCTACTCCTAAGTTCGTACTGTTGGTACGACTCTATGGCCATAATTTAAGTAACAGCAAAATAAAAACAACAAGTTCTGTAAACCTTAACAAACAATTTAATTATATAGGTTATAAAACATATATGAGAGCATCTTAGACTAGAAGCAAGTGAATCTTAAGAGCGTAATCATTATAAAATCCTATGAAAATGCTAAAAAAATGAAAAGTTCCTCATACAATTCAAAACCGGGAATGTGTTTATCGACCGAGAATAGTGACGTTGTCAACATGCTGTGGTAAAAGAAATCCTTCGAATAATTCATAACAGTTCCATAATGATATTATTTTCCAAATAATGGGCACTTTATATTTCCACATATTAAACCACACAAGTATTTTTTTCCTCTCGAATGATATCCAAGTAGAAGATAAAACACCACCGAAGACTTACAACTGAAACACAAGAAATGTGAATGCCTTCAAAATCTGAATGCAAATGATTGCTCAGTTCTCTATTTACATTCACTGTCTATTGCTACTATATTTCGCAATAGACTCCACATGACTGAATATTGTACTCATTTTACGTCAAACTTGCCAATTGATGTGATCTAACCAAATGAATGGGAAGTTGCTGAATCCTTCTATTGAAGTCAAACCCATATCAACAAATGAGAAAAGAAGCCAAATCTGCCTTTTAATTCTTATCATTAAAATTATAATTAATAACTGAATACACATTCATCAGTGGTTATTACTAGATCGTATGCAATAGTCTCCACAGATTCATGTCACGTGGGCAAAACCAACTTACACATACATGAGCGAGAATGCAAATGTTTATGTTTGCATGATATCATCTTGTGAGACGGTAACAATCCACGTAACATTATAGCAATTCGCTCAGCGACAGTTAGTGTCGTCCCTTACGAGTCTGGTCTTAATTTAAATAATGGAAAGAAGAAAAGCCAAACTGTTTGCAGAATTTTAACGCATAGTCAGTTATTTATCCATCATTGGACATTTAACAGTAACTTAGAGAATTCTGAATTAGGTCCAAAATAATGCTAAACGCTATTATACCAGTCAAAACAAGTTGACGTAACGAATAAATTGCAGGTCCTGAATGTGCTGATTTACCAATTCGCATGAATATGCCGAAGTGCCCATCGCATCTTTATATCAAACTTGTATTGTCAACATCACCTTTGAATAAATCCAAAATGACCTTAATATAGTACCTAGTTCAGTCATATGAACACTTTGCTGTTCCTGTAAACAATACAAATAAACAAGATATTCCATTGAAACTAAATGTAAGCATAGCATTAAAATCTAGAGCACTCTTAAAATAAACCAATACTAACAACATTTCAATTCTATCCATATACATATCTCTGCGAATCATTTACGGCACGGTGTCATAATTCATCTCAATTTGAAACGTGAAACATCACTCAAAACTGCAAACAGGTTCATTACATAGAACTTGATATCAAATAGGCAATATATCATTATCTTACAATTGAATCCATACTCATATAAGAAATAGTTATTTAGTATCTTGTTCATAAGTGCTTAATAAAGTCTAAAATCGTGGACAAACACTAAACACTAAAACACACACACACAGAGAAACATATGTATATATATGTTAAGACACAATTAAAATCACAAGACGGGGACAAACTTCTGGAATTCGGGAATAATTAAAATTACACATGCGTGTAAAGATGGTTTCTTATAATTTTTCAGTACGCACATCCCTTTAGGTTTAGTCACCTATTTCGATTTATTTCGTGGGAAATTGCAATCATAGGTATTACAACTGACACATTATATGCTTTGAGCATCAACATGACATGTTTCAAACAATTAACAAGATACTGTCTTTATACTACAGAAAAGTGGCAGGCTATAAACCTTTGTGATATATGTTATTCATTATATCCCCCATTTCAACATCTAATTTCCAAAATGATAACAGAAACAAGTGTTTGAATGTAAATAAACCCTAAAATAAAATGCTCCACTACAGCTTTTGAAACACATAAAACAGACTAATTTAAAAGAACGTGTACTTGAGGCTTATTCTATTATTTGCAGATTTTTCCCCAAACAACAGGTAGCCGGCTAGTGTAAATACAAGTATTGCGTTGCGCTGGTATCAAAGGATATATGCAATCTCATATTTTGGTGAGGATGGTTATGTTTATGCACAACTTGATAATAGCATATCGTCACGTAGACTGTGCCTACAAATAAAAACATAAAATATATCTAATGATCCAAATAAGGTCCGTGATTGTGAAAGGATTTTGAGGTGTCTAATACAAATTATAACATTGAAACCTATCAATTTACAAGTAACAATGAAACTAACAATTACGGTTTGTATATAGGATTACGTTCGTGTCAGCGTCCATAGACCAGATGTCAAAACTTAGATGGATGAGAAGTTCGCATTAACTCGGAAACAATTTAAATATAAATTGTAAATATATCAGGAAAGACATTTACCTGTTTGAGCAGGTGAATAGCTTTGAAATATTTCAAATTATAATCGCTTATCACAATAGGTACCAGATATAATTGCATATCACAATAGGTACCAGATATAATTGCATATCACAATAGGTGCCAGATATAATTGCATATCACAATAGGTACCAGATATAATTGCATATCACAGTGGGTGCTTGCAGATACGAACTTATAATCTCAGCCCTGAGGCTTTGCTCTATCCTTACACCTTACAGAAACATCAGGCCAGCCAACGGTAAATTTATAATTAAAATGTAAACATTAGAATTCATGATGTTGTTTCGGCATCTATATACAGCCAAAACCCCTTATGTTCGCTTTGTCCACCAACTCCAAAACCACCCAGAAAACCCCCATATTAAACATGTGTCATATCTGTTACTACATCAGGTTCAAATGACCGTTTTCTCTAGAAATAAATACGGATCTGTTTATAATGCACTGTACCTATCGACCTTTAGACAATTCAGTTGTTGCACAGTGCTGGCATATGAGGCCTGTACCGCATACTTGAAACCGCGAATAAAAGTAGCGCTGCCACTGATATGCAGTGTCTTAGGTAACTGCAGATCTGTAACTATTTCTATGCTAGACGAGGTTTATACAAGAGCTGAACGGTTAAGTATATATTTAGTGGTATATGCCCAGCCACATCCGTCCTGGTGACAGATTTAGACAAGACATATTTATACTGATCGCCATTGCAAAATAAATATCCCATCATCATTTGAGAAACTAAATACTAGTAATTACACTTTTCATCTGGAATATTAATGTAACATTTGTATTATATAAGAATGTGAATATATTATTGTACACCGATACTCATACCCACGCCCTATCTTTTTTGACTTAACTGTTGATATTTAAATTCGTGTGAGTTGGAATTTAACAAACATTACTGATCTTTTAACATACGTAAACCTCTTCCCGGTAGAGACGACAGGCATAAATAACTCAGTTTATAATAGTATTTGATATTACAACCCCATTGTATCATAGTACGGCAACATTTTATTACACTCATTGACAAATAATTGTATACATTTTAATTTGATAAATGACGAGCACTGGTTAAATCGAAAATAGATAAATACTTAACATGCTTTTAAGCATGAGGGCCCGTTAAAATAGTTACGTATAACATGGATGACTTACCATAGCGGTGTTCTAGACGATAAAGTTGAATGGCTCTTTTAATATTGTTCATACTAACAATACCTGTTTCAAACATGTTATAAAAATGTTCGTAGTTCAATTATTAGGCCGGCATTCTAGTATTAGGTTATATTACGACCTACCGTAAAGATATTACTTTCCAATACGGAAGTCTGCACCAGGTTTTTTCATGTTCACGTTGAGCACAAGTGGAGTCCCCAGTTTCTTTAAAAAGCAACTGAGTAATCAGTCTACACGTTAAGACCCATCTTGTGAAATCTCGGTGTAGACATTCGCCATGTTATGTCCAAAGATCTGTATTGCATGATGGTCCCTATGTAACAGTGTGACGCCTCTAATTCAAATGGCGCATTGTGCTTGTACACGAGTCTAGACAAGCCTTCTCTAAACCGTGTCTATTGGCCGCAATGACCTAGGATTTTTCTGTGTTATACTTCCCTCTTGTACGAGATAGCTGTCTGTTGTGTTAACCCTTGCAGTTGCAATGGTCTTGTTTCATATCAGGAGGTAAATTATTATTTGTTGAATTAACTGCAACCGTGTAACTATGAATAAAATGTATGTGTTGTTCACATCGTTGACCTTTTTCATTTAGCGGGTTAGGGTTATTTTGAGGCAACATATTTTGCCCTTACATTGACTATATTATTTGCCGTTGATTATGGACCAGAAACTGAATATTTCTTGAATATATAGAAAAGCAGAAAATATTGTTTTTTTAAACAATCCATCCACCCACTTGTTCCTAAATTAAATGGCTGATTTCGTAAACAGATTTGCTCGTTTGACTATTTTCGAGATGCATAAGCACATACATCTTTTTCAGACACATACATGAAAACAATGCAAACACAGAAGCACACACACACAAAAACAAACACGCCACGCATACCATTTTATTTGCATACAGAATATACGCAGTCACAATTGACAATGGCTCGACGGTCTTCCGCAGTATTAATAGTACTTAGTCGTATTTGTAAAAGTAAGAGAAAGAGTAGTAGTACTAGTAGTAGTAGCAGTAGTAGGAGTATACATTAGTAAGTAGGCGAGTGGGTAACAGTAGTAGTAGTAGTATCAGTCTGATAGTGTAGCAGTAGTAAAGAGAGTAGTAAATTAGTAATAGTATCAGTAGTAATAATAAGTAGTAAGAAGGGAATGGGGTCGTAGTAGTTATTGTTGTTGTTGTTGTAGGGTTTAACGCCATTTTTCATCACAAGATAGGCTATTCATGGCGGCCAGTATAATTGGTGGAGGGAATTTGGTCGTAGTAGTAATAGTAATAGTAGTAGTAGTACCCAGAGGAAAATGGGAAGGAGTAGCAGTAACAGTGTAGTAGTAAGAGGGGAGTATGTAGTTGTAGTCGCAGTAATAATAATAGTGGTAAGAATGATGAGGTAGTAGCATTTGAAGTAGTAGTAGTTGACTTAGTAGTACTAGCAGTAAGAGAAGAAGTCTGAGCATCTGTTTTTTAATACTTAATTAACATGTTTTGATGTATGCTGTGTAGAGCTTTTCATATATTATAAACATGGGATCAATTTATCAGCAAAAAAGAAAACTGATTACCCTTAAACGGGGCTCACCGGCATATTCATCAAATAAGGGTATACAAATATGTGAGAATTACGCTATAGTGAGATAAATGATTACTTTAAATAATACATTTAAATGTGCATTATGAAAGTCTTCCCCTTTGTGGATGTTAGGATATTTGGAACTATGAATTACTGATATTCATGACTTGTTTGCCTCATTATGCATACCTATAAGGACTATATATGATACATAATTTTGATAAATGTCATCTTGACAATTGGAACAAAATGTGTAAAGTCCCCATATTGTTATATAGGTCGATCAGAGCACATAATTAGTAAGTTTGAACTTCCTTGTTCTTGCAAAGATCAAGCAGATAGCAACGAGTGTTTGCTTATGACACTTGTAACGGATCTCAGGGAACAAGATATAATCGAGTTATTTACCACCTAGGTCTCAATATTTCAACTGTGCACTAATGTGAGTACAGCTACATGTACAGGTTGTGCAATAAATTAAGTCTGATATACAAGGCCACATCATAGCCGTTGTGATAAGAGTTGCAAAATTGTATACGCATATTAATATATAAGAATTGATGCAGTAATCATGTATCACCGAGATTAAAGGCACAATATTGAATAGCATCTGTACAATTTTATCATGCAACTAATGAAATGTGTCAACTTACGAGCTGAAATCACTAATATAAATCTAGAGCTTCTGAAGGTACAGTTACATAATTGGTAAATAAACGGCAGAAAATAATCTTTTTTGTAAGGGCCCGCTTTAATTTAATCTTTTTAAAGTCACGAACTCTTATAATAACATCAGGTGACCACAAAGCGGACACTACATCGTCGTCTAGTGGGTGGGTTATTAGCCATGTGGTTGTACTTTAGATATCTGTTAGAAACAAAAATAGCGGACGCACGAGACAGTCAAACATGTAAAAGTGGTAGCCCGCGCTTGTCGCTTTCCGAGAAGAAATATCGACAAACTGTAATAGATAGAGTAATTAGGTATCAGAAACTAAAAATGGTTGTAGTTGGACACGTAGGCTAATGTGTATACAGAAAGTGTTCAGCAAATGTCAGTATCTTTTTCCTGCGATTGAACGCACACTATTGTATTATCGCTATCTTTGCACATGGAATTAATATGCATTTTACGATTCCCAAAATAAATATGATTGGCTGATAGAAATTTCACTCGCTATTTGCATTGTGTGTTTAATATATGTTGGGGTCTTATTTATTTATTTTTCATATTTTTATTATTCATTTATTTATTTATTTATTTATTTATTTATTTATTTGTAACAGCATGCTCACAAATGATATTTGCATATATGTTCATTATCTTCGTGAGACAGTTATGGAACTAAGATACATATACAATCGTTATCAATGTGTATACCCTCCTTCTTCCACACTTACACACACTTACACACACACACACATATACACACGCGCGCGCGCATTCGGCTAATGTTACTACCACATTACTTGCACAAAAGCTTAATAGCCTCTTCATGTAAAGATGTAGAACAAATAATGCATGTTTATTGTTGAGCTTTTTTTAGGGTTTTCTATATCGAAATGTAGAACTGATCCAGTAACATTTTGATCTCATGCTTGCAATATGCTGGATGCTACGATTATATGGTACATCTATCTTTCATTTACAGATAAATTTATTATAAAACAATGTATTGACTACAACTACAAAAGGATCTCTAGTCATGGTAGAAACGGATGTTATAGTGCTACAGAATATATGGCTGGTAGGTTGTTATGTGATATATTAACGTTTAGAGCAGCCATCAAATTAGTTGTATTTATGTGAAAATGTGGTAGATCTAGTATTAGTATTCTTGCTAAAACGAAGTATTTCAGTTCTAAACGTTTAACACAAAGCACAAAGAAACAGACTTAAAATATAAATTATTATGCGAATGAATATTAATTTACATAATTTCAGTTACCGAGTTACAAAGAATGTAGCAAAAGATTAAACCATGCATAGAGAACCAATGACCAGTGCATCTTTATTTGTCACATCAACACCCGGTCGTTTGGTTTTGCAACATACAGAGAGAATGAAGATACCTTCAGTATTTGACGTATCTGCTATTTAGTCAGTTAAAACTTTCATATTTATTGTAGGTTTTACTTTATTTTGTGGTGGTGGTTGCTACAGATGTCACTCTAATGAAAACAATAATGTAACAAATGCAATTATGTTAAGGATATTTTTTAAACTGTGTAAGCAGGTTGAGCCCCCACTTCATAATTTTCTTTGTTTTGGGGAGAAGAAACAAAATACCCTGAATATCACTTTCTCCGATTTGTGGTGGGGTTCCTCAACTATGCTACCTGATGCATGAAAAAAGGCTATATTGCTGCTGTGATTAATTTGGTTAGACGCAATTGATTTATTATACTGTGCTGGCTAACCCAATAATCACAACTGTTTTTCCCCACCATCCATTTCCCTCACTACTGGAAAATCAGTATTTAGAGGACCAGTGATTGTATATTTTGGAATTGTGTTTACATACCAAATAAGCTTTCTCTATGAAGTTTCCAATTTATAGCTATGTCCCACTGTCAGTTCTTGCTAACATCCTTTTTCCATTAATCGACTTAGCTCATGATGATTGCACATAGGACATATTTAATATATATATATATATATATATATATATATATATATATATATATATATATATATATATATATATTACTGCTTGGCAATTGATATGACAGAGATTACGTATTAACATATGCAGATGGTGATGACAGTCATCCAGAGAATAAACCCAGTTTTAAATATAACAGCTGTCCTGTAAGTAACTGATACGTAAGTTATACAAGTATTTCCTTCAGTAAAAGTTCTAGAGTTAATTCAAAATAATTAACGTTATTGTATTGTAGCCATCCTATTCAAATTTTTTGAATGGTGATATCATACACCACTAAGATTTAATAGTCACTCGTACATAGTTAATTCAGACAAGGACACACAATTCATTTCAAAATTAATACTGGTTCTAGTTTGAAAGTAAAAATAATATTTGGGTTTGCATCATCAAAGCATATTCTTTTCAACATTTCTGAAAACATGACTATAACTTGCTATAAGTAGAAAATACAGTTCAGTAACAAAAACAAACAAGATGCATCATAACCTTTAGTACTGCCATTTGTAAAGGGTATCATTTTAGTGAGAGTACAATAGAAAAGCAGAAATGAAAAACGATCACTGTAGTTTTCCTGTCTTATCAACTGATTAATAAATGTCCAAGCATATTACATCACATTCATGCATCCAAAGACACATGGCTAATATAAAAGTAGATATAAAATATGAAGGTGGAATGTTGAAGTTTGTGTTTTTAACAAAGACAATTACATTTGTCAATCGGCATTTTCCAGACCAGATGAGGTTAATGATGGAGTTGAGGAGAAGGCTTATGAAGAAGTAGTATTTAGTGTGGAGCTAGATAGAGTGGAGTTGGAATGATCCGACTCAGAGCTAGAAGTTTAAGATACTGGACCTGGTGTTGATAAAATCAGACATGTGCTGGAATGTCAGTGATTGTCAGAAACAACTGTATGTTTAACATTTTTACACATATGAACGTTGTTTTGACACATATTTAAAACTGTAGAACACCAAAAGGTCTCCAGAAAGTCGCCATAGAGGAAGAGTTTATTCCAACAGCTTTGTATTTAAAAAGGGTATGTATATTATAGACTATATTTTGACTGATTCATTTAAAAATAAATATTCTCCAAGCTGTGAAGGTTTTTTTTAAAACAGGAAAGAAACAAAGACATTCATCCATAGAGCTAGAATCTAGGTTATTTTTATTAATGAAAACTAACATTCGCTGACAAAAATGAAATTGCACTATTAACACTGACGAACGAATAAAGTAAGCCATAAAATTAATCAAACTAGTTCCAGACAAATTTGATATCTTATCCTTGCAAGGATGTATTCACGCGTGCTTAATAATGCACAACAGGCACCATTATAAAAAGAAATCAAACCTCACAATTATAGTTAGAGCTTTGTAATAATGAAAGTGAACTTTGAGGGAAAAATGTATTCATACTTAAAAGTATATCCGAATGTTAGATGAATTGAGTTCTGGTATATTCGTAATCACGCGAATAGGTCATATACACTCTTCAACAAGCTGACACTATTTATTGTGCTCGAATTTCCACTGTATTTAACAATGAAGCTCAAAGTAAGTACTTTTGTTCATTGCATGTTATAATTTAGATATGTACGATCAGAGTTGTCATGCATGCATGTTGTTCACAACGAGTTCTGAATAGGAGAATGTTCAGTGGGGATTTCCTGGCACCCACCACAATCTTGATGTTACGAAAAAACTACGGGAAATTAGCACTATGGGCTCAAATGATGAATAGGAAGGTTCTCTCAGCCTCGGCATTTCATGACATCCAAGGTACCTATTTGACCCCGACCATATACACTTTCTCGGAGGAGCATAAACATCCAATACTGGCCTCCTTTCGGACCAAGCATTGGCAGTATTAGGTAAAATGAAATAGATTATGATTTTAAAATGTAGATACAATTCTTACATATCATGCTGTCCATAGGAGCCCTGGAGTATACCTCTTTCATGTGATTCTGCATTATAATGAAATATACATAAAAGATTACGCGAGGGATGTTCCATTTAAACATATATGGAGGATAACATCAACAATATCGACGATTCAACCACTGGAAGAAATGATATTTCAGAGAAAATACCCAGCCCTAGAATAGGCATGTTTTCAGATCGCGATGACAGAACTGACACAGGAATAAAAGTCAAGACGGTGGTGACATAGGCTCATGTAGACACTATATGAGTTATGAGGGAGTTATTATGTTTTGCTTGCAAATATCACCATTCTTTTTAGTTTTTACAAGTCCACATTATAGCACAAGTTCTAAATCCATACACGTAATCAACACCTGATTATATTTACTTGTGAATTGTTTTTTCCTAATACTCATTTATTTGTATTCGCAACAAATCGCAACATTAGTACCGGATTTTACAGTTATTGCCTCCCTAGGCACTGCATGTTCTTATTGTGTTCATTGTTTTAAGTTCAGAAATATCCTAACCTGCCATCAAACACGCAAATGATATTTGGCATGTTGCAAACAACATTGGAAAGAAAATAATGAGAGTAAGAATCCTGTATAATCCACCTATTATTGAGTAGTAGTATATATTTACACAGACCAAATACAATCAGGAGACAACCTACGAAAGAGCATTTGTTACTTGAACATGGTTTTTCAGGAGTCCTTATACCATTGTGATCCTATCTGACAACTAATGCAGGATACTGGTGAAATGAGCAAAAGAGTAATTTTATAGAGTTATATATATATGTATATAAATGTTGTGGTGTTTGTTAGGTTTTTCTCGAAGATTATGTTATGCATACATTTAATTTGGACGTCACCTTGCCAAGTCAAGTTCTTTTATTTCGTAAACAACATAATACGTAGTTGATATTATCCTATGATTGTTTTTTAAGTATTCAAATCATTATTAATGTAAAATTGTTAATCTTAATCCGAATCTAGGACGTTGATATTTCCCCATGTATGTGATGTTTCCCGTGTTCATTATTTTTGTACCCGATTTTATTTTATTGACAATTTAGATTTTTCTAGAAATGATTGTTTGACCTTCATCCTAATTCTGTTTTGTGTCCTAGTTGTTTACTTAAGAAATTATTCAATGTTTCATTTAACATCCGAGGTGGAGTCAGTCTTAATGTTGTGTTCAGTATTTGACCTGAGTAGAATTATTTATTGAAAAAATAGTATTCTTTGGAAATAAAAAATATTCATCTATAATATTCTTGGACTTGAATATTACCTTAGAATTATAGTAATTTCTGTAAGGACATACTGGATTATATTAATGCTATTCATCAAACAACTGTTGGCACATCTTCATACAACAGGCTACTAAAGGCACATCAACACATTCAGAGTTGAAGATATTTTGAACACCACTGGAATTTAATTATAACCGTATTCATTAGGACTGTTGATAGAACGTATTGGACTATGTGGGATTTAATTCACAATGCCGATACTTCTTTCTAATTTTTTGCTTTGTATTCTAGGCAATTAAGTGATTTGTTAAATGTTACAAGACTTGTTGGTTTTCACTCTTCCTGTTCAAACAAAACGTTTAGAAATGGAAAACCGTTTCTGTTTTGATGACTGCTCTTTGAACACGTTTAACTTAATTTTTTCTGTCTTTTTTGCAGTTTGCCAAACAAAAGCAACATTTGGCTTTATTATGGTCCAAAGATGTCATGAACCATTTTATGGTTTTCGTGCAAGACTGCTATCAGCTATAAACAATTTTTGGCGAGATTTTGTCCATGTATTTTGAACAGATATGTGTAAACGGTTTATACTGTATGATATGTTTTATGGAATCAAAGTTACGGTGCATAATCCTTATCTTCTGATTTCTTTTAATTTATATTGTATCCACCTAATCGTGTAGGTTTGTAGTCTATTAAAAGTAATTTGTATTAATTATCATAGTAATGTGGAATATTGAAGGAATATTGTTCCGAAAAAAACTACATTTCGTGCTACGTCAACTATTAGTCAAATCTACGATGTAGTTTTCCCTTGATGATATGAATTAATATATCTTATAAGCTGTTAATTTAGGGTCACTATGACAAAACAGAAAAGCTTTAATAACTTTAAAAATTGATTGTGGCTTTCGTTCAGAGTATCAGGATGAATGTCTAACACCACTTCACCAACAGACATGAGTGAATCATTTCATATGGCAAAGGCATCAATATATGTTTATATGAACCTTTGTCGGAGAATGAAGAGCGGACAATACCTAGGCTTTATCCCAGAAATGATGCCAAAGTGCTGAAAACATTGGCACAGGTGCTCTTGGATCACAGGTTCCTAAATAGAGTGCTTCAGTCTCAGGTATACCATTTCAAAAATTGCAACAATTGTATGGCATTTAAATGAAAAATGTTAAGACCGATTTATTATTCGCAACTTAAAAATAGTTTACAGTATATATTTAACATTTGACGATCAATTATCATTCATAATATGTGTGTTGTAAATATCCTTCTCAAGAGTTTGGTAAGTTCGGGTATAATAAATGCACATCAGGAATAAACATTCTCCTGACACTCTGTATAACAAACACTGCAGCTAAGATTTGAAGTATGCATGATTTACTAACAGTAATTATTATTTAGTAATTGCATTTATCTACTAGCAGATTACAAATGACACATCACAAGATAGTGGCAGAAGCACTGCTGAGCTTGCAGGTTCTCATCACAACATCCTGATGTACTGTGCAAAGAGAATTTAATACACTCGTCGTGTATATAGGAGCAGGAATGAGCAAGGTGCTTTGGATCACAATATCCATAGTGGCAGATGTGTAATGAGAAACAAAGAACGGGCGACATTGTAAGGTTGTTTCACTACAAAACATTAAAAATACATATATATATTTATTGTAAATAATGATTCCTGCTTGGACGACAAGGCAACGGACTATTATTCACATATTCAAATCGTGAAATCTTTGTATTATGTACAAGTCGTTTTGCAACAATCAGCACTCATCTTTTATATTTGTGGTAAAGAATCTTACTATTTGCATGCATACATATCTTATAGTTTGTATGGTTGTCATTCTAGTAGATACGTCTTTAGATTTTAGAAATGCAAGTCTAATCATTAGATCCAAACCCTTGACAACTCCTCGTTTGGAATTTATCATGAGGCTCTAATATTGAGTAAAATGTAATATGTGTTAGCAAGGGGATGCTCGTCATACAAGCTAAGAAAAGGAAATATTATTATCGATGTTAATGCAGAAGGCGGCAGATGGTCCGTTCTACCTTTGCAAGGAAAATAAAACATTTCCCCATATCAGAAAGCGTATACAGACAGCCATCATTTGTCGACTTGATGGCAAGTATGGTATGAGGAGTAGAAGAGAACTTAATGGAGCTTATTCCATGAGAATATTTAGACACCTGGTCCCTCAAGAACCACCATCAACTCAGGTTTTGGTGAAGGATAAGATCTCTCGATTTTAGCTATTTAAAATATGAAATAGTGTCTGATATATCGAGGTGTCTGCCAAGGGAGGTTATACTTTATATACTGTCTAGTGAACATCGGATGTTAGAAATAATGTATAATTATGTTTCGGCAATTGCTGAAAACTTTTGATATTGATTATTTATGACCTTCTTGCCCACATTGTTTATAGGCAGAAATATACTGGTGTTTAAAACAATCTGAATTAAAGCATTATCGTCTGATGCCATATTATGTGCAGGTACAACCAAACAAAGAATGAAGTCAACTATATTCATTTATATACATATGTGTGCTCACAAGAAAATGTAAAAACCATATGCAAGCCTATGGGGGATGAAGCCAGTGTATTGTACAAAAACATCGAAATATTTGTCATATATCCGCCATTAACAACAAGAAGGAATGACACGTCTTGTCCGGACCCAAGCCTTCCATGCTGTCATAGTATTAATTGACTATAGGATGCATGGTTGTAGGCGCACACCAAGTCAATTTCATCATCGAGGACACGATCATCCCGTCTGTACATCTGTAGATCCTGGGCTAGGCAAGTTCAGCCTCTTTAAGGATTAGAACTTTGAAAATCCTGAAAAAGTATTCTAATTTGTAATATACTATTTATAAAATGATAAAGAGTTTATTTTAAACAATAATAGGAACGTGAACATATTACATATGTATTCCTATATTATCAGCAAATTCCACTGTACAGTAACAAGGATCAAAACTGGGCGAGGTCTTTCATTTTACATGAGCACTAAGAGTTCCATCGCAACTAGACTTGATATTAAGTGCAGATTATGTCAAGATGGATAGCTCAAAGTTTTTGTTGACAATTTATAAAAGTCAGATACTACTGCAATCGCTTCAAACAGTTTATAGCAGATGAAGATAATATTTACATATTAATCTTATCATTTGTATCATCACCAGCCTAGATATGTTCAGCATAGTGAGGTACCCACATTGGAACCAAGTAATGCAAAAAAAAAAAGAAACATACTCGATGAAGGTAAATTGTTAAAAAAAAGTCCTTATTATTTGCAAATACATATGCCTATTTTTGGAAGGCTTTCACTTTTAAAATTCATTCAAAGTGGTTGCAAAGAAATAATCTTAGTATATGTCCCATTTGATCAGCAGTCTTACCAAATGTATTGAAGCTTCTTATGTTAAATACATTATTAAGCATATTAAGAATAATACATCAAGCGACAGTAGGATTTCTAGACATAAGTTGATATATCCATTACCGGCAAAAGCTATATGCAGGGTTATCTCTTACAGCGCACTTTTTCCAGGTCAGTGGGCATCTCCCTACATTTTTGACACACACTATTTTGGTACTCCTGTGTCGAGGTTGAGTGATAACCACCACAATGCCTTCAACCAGGCTCAAACACATTAAAGACAAGGCTGGGTGGAACTGCTACATCCATAGTTTCCCCAGCCGGTCTTGCTTGACATTTTGTATAATCTCCTGGAATTTGTTTGCAAGATTGTGTGTGTTGGCATCCGTTGGTCTCGAGAGACGATGACTTCCATCGTCTCTCGAGACCAACGGATGCCAACACACACTTTTGCGCACTTCGCGCACATGAGAAATGTCACCGTTGGAGGATGTATAGGTCTGCTGTGGCTATGTAGTCCAACAAGGTAGTGGCATTCCTTGCTGCACTTGCTGCACGTGAAGGTTAAATCTGGTGTTAGTTGGAACTAATTCTTCTTCCTCTGCGATCGTTTTGAATCAGCTAGCAAGCGTAGCTTGTCCTCGCTGACTTTCAGACCAGTGATCAGAACAAGTCGCTAGCTTGACATGTTTAGAGCGAGCTCTTCCCAGGTTTTGACATCGATCTCAAGGGATTTCATGTCGCGCCTGCAAACATCCTTGAAGCGGAGAATAGTCCGTCCGATCGACCTTTTGCCGGAGACGAGTTTCGAATAAAGAATGTCTTTGGTGATCCGTCCGTCATCCATCCGACGTACATTGTCCAGGCATCTGATTCGACGTTGGCAGATGAGTGTGACCATGCTGAAAATCCTGGCATGTTCAAGCACCTCGTTGTTTGTAATTCGAACGTTCCAGGTGATCCCGAGTATGTGTCGAAGGCATCGCATGTGAAAGGTGCTCAGTCTTTTCTCTTGTTAGGCGTACAGAGTCCAGGTTTCATTGGCGTACAGGAGAGTGCTTAGAACACAGGCACGGTACACGCTGATCTTAGTGTTCAGGGTCAGCATGATGTTGTTCCATACTCTGCAACACCTTGGAGATATATTGTGTATGCCTTTCCGATCGGCTTGTTGAGGGCAGCATCGAGCGAGAGGTTGTTGGTGATGGTAGAGTCGAGGTACATGAACTGACTGACCACCTCAAGTTCGTAGTTGTTGATGATGATGCTTGAGTGTGTCCGCGTCCTGAACCATCACGTTTGTTTTCGTTAGGATGATGGTCAACCCAAATTCATCGCATGCTTTACCAAAGCAGTCCATCAGTCGCTGTAGCTCAGCTTCGGTGTAGGTGGCTAGAGCAGGAGCATCTGCGATGAGCATGTCACTTATAGTTACTTCACGCACTTTGCTCTTTTTTTCAATCGTGCCAGGTTGAAGAGTCTGTCGTCTGATGGTGTGTGCAGGTAGATCCCTTCTGTGGACGTGCTAAAGGTGTGCTTGAGCAGGACTGGCAAGAAGATGCCGAAGAGCGAAGGGGCAAAGACGCAGGCCAGTTTCACTGACTGTGGATGTCAAATGGGTCAGACGTTGAGCCATCTTATTGCGCTGTGCCATTCATGTCATCATGAAAGGACTAAATCATGCTTAACAGCTTTGGATGGCATCCAATTTTCGCCAGGATTGTGAAGAGTCCGTCTCTTCTGACCAGATCGAACGCATTGGTGAGGTCTATAAAGGCCAGAAGAGGGGTCTGTGTTGTTTTCTGCATTTCTCCTGCAGTCGCCTGACGAAGAAAATCATGTCGAGTGTGGACCTCTGCGCTGAACCAGCACTGAGAATCTGGATACACTCTGTCATGAAGCGTCTGCAGCCTTTTCTGTATGACGCGTGCGAAAACTTTACCCACGATGCTGAGAAGGCATATGCCCCCTGTAGTTGTTGCCGTCGCTTCTGTCGCCTTTGTTCTTGTACAAGGTTACGATGTTGGCGTCTCTAATGTCCTGAGGCACTGCACCCTCATAACAACACTGGTTGAAGAGGTTGTGCAGGTGTGTGAGCAGCTCCCTACAGCCGCACTTAAGGACTCATGCTTCGATGCCATCCTTCCTTGGGGATTTACCTAGGGACGGTTTCTCAAAGGCCTTCTTTAGTTCGGCTACCGTAGGTTTCTCGTCCAGTTCGGCCATGAGAGTGAGGTTTTCAAGGGCGTCATTGGTCCCGTGGTTTTCTCTGGAGCACCCAACACTCCATCTGCTCGCCCTTGTTGTGGATGGTATCACCTGCGACAGACTTCAGTGGTGCAGTCACTTTCTTCGTGGGACTCATTGCTTTCTTTATGACATAGTACATGCCTGTGATGTTTCCGATATCTGCTGATGACTGGATGCTCTGACAGAGTTGAAGCCAGTATTAATTGGTACATTGCCGTGCTAATCTTTACACGTTGCTTCTGGTAGACATGTGTGCCTGTAGTATCTTCTGGTAGGAGGATCGCTTGTATTCCAGTGAGCACTGCGACGCTCTTCTATGGCTGGGATCATTTTGCAGGAGCCAGCCTCAAATCAGTCATTGTTCTTTGATTGCTTCTTACCAAAGATCCGTGTGGCTGTGATCTGCACAGTCACTCTGATGTGATCCCATCTTTCTTTGTCACTGTCCTAGGGATGTTCTGATTCAAACGTCTTGGAAAGAGCATAGGTGAATATTTCGTCCTTGTCTGGATATGATTTTTGCTCACATCAATGCGTCGTGTACCCTCGTGCCAAGAGCGGTGGATCTTCTGACCGTCTTGTAATGGTCAAGTTTAGCTGGTACCAGTGTTTAGACCGTGGATGCCTCCAAGACACTATATGCTGTTATTTGTCTGAAAGAAGGAATTGGTTATGCACATCGCTATGACTTATGAAAGTGCGCTGACAAGCAAGACAATGCTCTCGTTCTTGTCCTTCGTCCAGACAGGGTTGAGAGACCCAACATCCTGAGCATTTCGATCCACAATGCTTGTGTTGCTTTTGGTTGTTGTAGCCGTAGTCACAGGTCCCACAGTAATAACTATCCTAGGACTAGGAATATACTGGTAATGTCATCGAAATGTTCATCGCAATAATGATAGACGTGAATGTATTATCCGGCTATGAAATCTTTGCCTCGAAACTACAAAAGTGTGCGCACTTCTTGAGGGTACACCTTCAATCATCAACACCGCTGGTAATAAATATAAATGATAGGAAATAACAGTAAATTAAATAAATATAAATAAAGTCGTACTAGAAATGCATCCTTGAGCAGAAATAAAAAATATGGCAATGGAACGCGCGAGGCCTAAGGGCCCACGCCGACCAGCTAAATAACAAGTTTAGTGAATTAATAAGAACCCCAGATGTGATATGCATTCAGGAAACCCACGTGAATGACACCACACGTATACCAATAATTGGGTTGGATACGACTCAAATATGCCTGAAACACCAATCTCCTACCGCACGCGGAGGTGGTTATCAATTTTTGTTAGAGATGGAATTACGTCAGACCTACATAGCCTAACAGACGTTAGACCGCCCAATAATCTATAAATCCAGGCAGTTACAATACACGCCCAAAATAACCAGGTAATAATCATTAACATTTATGAAACAAAGGAACAACGCAGTTTAGACTGAGATGAAACAACTAAGCTGATTAAGGGCTGTGGTCAATGGATCAATGCTCACAACGAACTATGGGGGAGTCAAAAGACGTACCTTAAAGGCAAACTCGTAGAACAATAGGCACACAAATGTATCTTAGTATTCCTCACGGATCCCACACATGGATAGGGGACACAACAGGCCACACATCAGCAATATATATACATCTAAGCACTCAAAGATTATCAGGCATTTCATATTGGTAAGTCATGAAAGTCACTTTAAGGGGAACGACCACTGTCCTTTAAGCATAGAATTATAAATTAGAATTTCTCATATTAGTGGAAATGCGAACAACCCAACCGGATCAGGTTTAAACAGTTAGGTGAATCAATCGACGCAGCAAATATATACCACCATGACATTGATACCTTCAATAACAACGTAATAGAAACTATTAACTCAATTGCACAAACAACAATTCCTAAAACTAAAGTGTTAGCACCAAAACCCACGGTGCCTAGGTGATATAATGAGTGTAAGATGGCGGTCAAGGAAATAAAACATTTTCAAAAGTACTTAAAACCATAGGGACTGTATACACCACAAGGAAAAGGACAAAGCATCCAAGCAAACAATTATGACAGCTAAAGAAAACTTGTTGAGAGAGTTCTGCTCAAAACTAGATATTAACGCAAAATCGAATTAAGTGTGGCTAAGAAAGAACAAAAATGAGAGGCAAAAGTAAACCAATAGCCCCCAATGTACCTAGACAAAACAAAATTAGACCAAAACTATTTGTAAACTATTTCGCCAGCATGAGCAGCAATACCAACTTATATGGTAAGATTAAAGATCATGCAAAAACAATCTGAAGAAAACAACTCTGACAACATAAATGAAGCTGGGAACAACGACGGCCCACTAAACATTCCATTTACAGAAGCCGACTGGACCAAGGCCCTCGTCGGCAAAGAACCAATACATTCCCCTGGAGAAGACACATTGGGGTATGACATTTACAAGAATCTACCCCCAAAACCTGTCACAATTATACTTACCCTCGTTAATAAACTGTGGGAAACGGGTATTATAAAAGATGGAACAAAATCAGTAGTGATTGCGATTTCTAGAAGAGAAAAACTTCAAAATGATGTAAAATCATACAGTCCTATATCACGAACAGACAATAAATGTTGTTCTTGTTTTTGTTGTTGTTGTAGGGTTTAACGCCATTTTCAGCACACGATAGACTATACATGTCGGCTCGTATTGATGGTGGAGGAAGAACCTAGAAAAACTCCGGAAAGAACCTCCTACCCACGGTTAGCTACTGGCAAGTTTTCTCACATACCCAGATTGGCCGCATCGTTGACTCGAACCCACGCAGACAGAGGTGAGATAGCAATGATCCGTAACGGAGAGCGCGTTAGACCACTGGGATACTCGGGGCCCCGACAATATATGTAAAATAATGGAAACGATGGTCAATAACAGACTGAAATACCATTTAGAAAGCAAAGATCTACTGGCCAATACACAGCTATTTTCGCAACAAACGAAGCATTATTGATCAAATAATCAGATTAGATACCCATGTTAAACTAGCCTCTAGAGAAAAATAAAAAAAATCATGATACGTTTCAGCCTTATTTTAGATATGGAAAAAGCCTATATCTCATGTGGACTAAAGGACTGATATATAACCTAAGCAGTGCGAAGCTAGTCCATAACACTGCTATAGCATGGAGAACACTTTTTAATTGATACTCTGCATTTTGTAGCTGGGGCATGTTTGTCAAGAAATGAACGCAGACAGTTTTCGAGTTGTTCTGCGGTAGGAGGTAAGAAAGTTGTTAGCTTAGCTTGGATGTCGTGCTTTAGTTGGGTTATATTTATCATACGGAGGTTTCTTTTAGTAGCAGAAAAAGGTGGAGGGTTAGGGACTGATACGTCAAGATGGCATATAATGCAGAGATGATCTGATGCAAGGTCATGGGATACCAGGGAGGACCGTACAATTTTATCATCAGGTCTATGAATAATCTAGTTTAAAATGTGACCATGTTTATAGGTGGGTTGGTTAACCGACTGATTGAGGTTGAAAACATGAATGGAATCTATGAGTTTTTATGTATTTGAGTTTCCGGGACAGCCAAAGTGAAATTGAAATCTCCAAGAATAATCAGGTTGCCACCTATCAAATTTCCATAGTCCAGTATATTCGGAAACTACTCCAAAGAGAGAGAGTCAGCCAGCTTGATTTTTCTACTAGGAGGAGGGCGGTATAAGCAGGAACAAAGGACTGACCTTTGCTCCAGTGTGAGCGTGGTTTGAACTTGTTCAAACGATGTGTGGTCGAAATTGAATGTTGTGATGTAGTTAAGACGTTTTATCATGGAGTTCTTTGAGATGACAGCAATTATACTTCCGCAACAATCACGGGGGAACGACTTGATGTAGTAACCAGTGGGTGTTAGATCCGCACACTTGGGCTCATCGCCTGATGTTTTTAGTCATGTGTCTGTCAGGAAAAATATGTCAACATTCGGGTCGTTGATAAAATTAACTATTTATGTGCGTTGTTCAGGTGGTCCTACTGACTGGGCATTGAATAATGCAATGCGCAGATATATTTATTGTCTAGTTCACACAAAGGTTGACGAATTAATAGAGATTTGAATTAGGTTATCTAAATTAACGGTCGAATTACTTTATAAATGGTTCTGCTGAAATAAGAGAGAAAACTTGGATTGGTATTCCTGTCCTACGCCGGCCAGCTTTGAAACAACGTATCTTTTTTCGCATCTGTTTACATTTAGGTAATGACGAATGTAGTCCCAGTTCGTTTAGTCTAGAGCACAATGTAGTGTGGAGAACAAATGAGTAATCATTTAAAGAAATTCACGAGGGTCCATCATAGTATAAATTGGGGTGACTGGCGAGTATCACGTGATGGCGGTTTGTTCAAAAACAGTGGAGCAAAACAGCTGAGAAAAGTCTAATTGTTCTCGTTTCCAAAACAGATATACTGCAACCATGCGAATGACCTTGGCAATTGATGTTATATCAACCAACAACATGAAAACAAGGAAGATACCAAATACAACTATGGAAACTAAGCCTGTAAATATTTTATGGATCAGGTGAAAATGTCAAGGGGCGTAATCCATTTATAGGAGAGACATTCGACCTTACTTTGTCGGTAGATTTGTGTACCTTGACTTCACTTTTGTTGTACATACAATGGATCGCCAGGTTACAACGTATTTTTTATTTCTTCCGTTAGTAAAGCATGAATTATTTTAAAGGCTCGGTTATTCATTTTACTTTTTTCCTTAAAAACAGATTTTGACACCGCTTAAGTTCAGGATTGGAGTTGGGGTCTTATCGTCCATTAGTCTTGTTTGTCTGTTATCAATGTCGAATAGCAATTTTCCTGTCCTGTATGATTTTCATTTTGTTTACTTCATCATGTAATTCAAGAGTTTTAGTTTGTTTGTTGAGGGTTATTGCATTAATATTACAAACTGAATCTTAACAGTGGCATATGGCCAGGTTCATATTTTACACCAGAACTACTGCTACAAATGATGATGACCACTCCGGTGGCCTAGTGGTTAGAGCGTCCACCTCGGGTGCGGGAAGTTGTGGGTTCGAACCCCGGCCGAGTCATGCCAAATACTGACAACAATAGTACTAACAGCTGTCTCGCTAGGCACTCAGCATTACGAGGTTATTGTTATGGTTGGGTGGCCTGGTGTCAGGATAATGTGGCTTGGTGGAACATCGTGATATATGTCTGGGACCTGATGATACAGTGATTTACATCATGCAGATATCATAGCGGTATGACTTAAAAATTATTAAAGTTACGTTAAAAATCTAAATGACACACACACATACTAATAATTAATAATATTAACGTGTTGAATGAAACAGTTCGCCGACGTAAAATGTCTGGCTACATCAAAGAAATAAGCTGCATAACTATAATGGATGGCGCCTAATGAATAATTTCAAAATCCCAATTTTAGACCTTGAGACACTTGTTCCCCATTATTTCGATTTCATTTTTTTATAAGACATATTGCAAAAACACATTTGTTTAAAAGAATGTAACTTCGTCATTTGAATGGACATTGTTTCAAAACAGCAGACAAATAAAAAATAGAAAACAGCAGATGAATTTTTCTTATATCAATGATTTAAAATTCCTGTTCCATACTCGTTCTACATTACCTTCATTTTATGTCGTATTCATTTCAATAGGAATATTTATTGTAGCAACTAAGCTTGTAAATCTAAAACAGGAGCCTGCATGAAGACGCATTTTTCAGCAATGATTTCTTATTAACTTATTTTATACTTCACCAAAACTTATTGTTAAGAAAACTTTATATTGAACTCCAAGCACATCAACATTTTTACAGCGAATTAAATTTATTTTATTTTAAAGTATAACTTATTTATCCAACCTATATTCACCTGAATGCTCTAAATGTTAGCATAATTTTGAAGGAATCCAGGTGTAAGATTAAACTGCTGCAAAATAATAATATAATATAATCTTTTGCAATTCTGCAGAGGGGCCACGGGTGTCTGAGTTGTCTAAAGTACTTGTCTTCACTGATCACTGCCGTCGCACTTCTGTCTGGGTAGGTTAGAGTCTTGGGCTCAGCAAATGTGGGTATGTGAGAAAGCTTACCAGTAGCTCTCGATGGTTAACGGTTCTTACCTGAGTTTTTCCAGAGGTCTCCCTCCACCAGTTATACTGGCCGTGGTGTACAGCCTCGTCATGCACTGAAGAATGGCATTAACACAGCGACAATTCTGCAGAATTTCCTTCCCACAAAAGAATTTGACATTAACGACATAACTATTTAAAACTAAATGAAAGCGAACATGCAGCTTGTCGAAAGTTAGGCCCCCACTCCATAACCTACACATTTTCACACAATCAGGTGAATCTGAAACTTGTTGTTGTCCCCAAAGGGGTAGATTATATTAATTAATTAGCCAAATGAATTTTAGTCAGTAGTTAATACAATTTATTTACATAGTATTTTTGCATCAATATTTTCTATGAATGTGTAAGCAATGGTAATGTAAACACGACTGTCAGATGTGTGTTGAAAGCATTTCACACATGAATTGTTCATGAATGTCCGTTGCTATAAATATCCAATTGCTACTTTGACAATAGAAAAGTTATGATATGATATGTGATTCTGTTAACTATTATTTCCTCTCTAGTTTCTGAAAACATCCAGGCAGATCAACAATTTGCCCTGTAATAATACTTTCAATAAGTTATGTAGTAACAAATGCATTGTGTAATCATTTTATGTAGACATTGAAAAAAGAAATTTGAAATACTTTAATTCTTCATCATTGGACAAATTTGATAATTTACAGTAAAATTCAGTGTCTGTCCACTTTCACCATTCTGTAAGTACAGTTTTAGTTCTCTTAACCACCAAATCCCGTTACAGTGCGTACGATATTGTCTGTACATGACACACATGCTATTCTGGCATTCGAAAACTATCATTTCACCAGAGTTATTTACAATTCAGCAGGATGCTTGCTGATAATGTCCACATAATGTTAAATGAAAAGGTTAAGTTATGCAATATGCAACAAAATAATATAATTCTTTAAATGAGTAGAAAAGTACTTGATAAATTGTTTATCTTGAATGACAAAAATATTATGACCATTAGAATGAAATCATGCAATGTGGAACATCTCTCATCACTCTTGAGGTGATTTCCAATTGAAATCTAGTCGGCCTTACGTAACTATTCTCAAGTGTCAGTCCATTTTAAGTTGTATACTTTTTTATTTAATTATCCTTAATACTGTCATTTGCAGTCCTTATGCAAAATCTTTTTCAACCGACCTATGTTGATCTCATGTAACATTTATGGAACATAAATGACAGTTACGTGATTCTCATGACTTGTTACTTTAAGAGGAAAACAACCACATACTTTGTCATGTACCAAAACGTTAATAAACTCATGCGAAATAAACCTGCAATGCAAACATATATATATATATATATATATATATATATATATATATATATATATATATATATATATATATATATATATATATATATATATATATATATATATATACACCATGGATGCAGCTTGGGTGTGTGGATGCTATAATGTTTGCTTAAAATATGAAATTAAATCAACCCATAAATCATTAAATATTCATAATAACTCGTTTAATTCTTTTATTTTATCGTGTATTTTCAAGTTTCTGTGAAGGTGATATTTTGTGAACTGATAAATCAACAAAACACACATACTTAAAAGTACAAATTATCATCAAAATCTATCAACATAGTTTCATACAACATAAATTAAAGCAATGACTGATACTAAATTACTGACCCAACATATTATATAATTACTATATTATACAGATGTAAACATGTATGTTTCAGATTACAGGAGAATTTTCATTGGATGCACTCTTTGTCAAGAAAATCAACAAAATAAGCTAATTATCAAATAAAAAATAGTTTGTCCTTATTACACGAGTTACATTTTGAAGCAGTGATGTGTATTTTGTAGTTTTTGTGAAATGCAACAGAACACTACATTTTAAAAGGAAATATTAAGAAAATACTTCACGAAAATATTAGTAAAACCATATTGTAACATTTGAACTTGTTACTTGATTGATTATGCATTCGTGTGTACCCATTTAATATGCAATTAAACCATGCATGCGTTGTATTCAATATGCAGTTGTAAAAGATTTATGTTGAATATTATCCAGATAGCAAAAGAAATCATCAACTGAAAATCTAATTTGTCCGTCCTGTGATGTGAGTTCCAAGTATAGGATGGCAATGATCTGACAATATTTTGAAACGAAAACCGACTGATCTCTCCAACTGTTATTTTATAGAAGATTGAATACTAAACCTTTGATCCGTAACAAATTTGATGTGAAAATTGGTGTATTTGCTCGATCATTTTCCTTACTTAAAAATGTAGCTAATACCTTAAAGAAACGTACATATTGTCTCAGCTCCACATTTGCTGACACATTATTTGTAGATTGTTTACTTTTAACAGCTTTAAAACTATATGAATGGTACTTAAATTTATTTCCATTAAGTGCTCTTGTAATTAAACTGGATTGTCCAAGAATCAGCACACTTGATTACACAATTATAAAAGAACATTCATCACACTAATAATAGCAATTATCAGCTGTTTGCTCTCCACCAAACCGTATGAGTGGGGATATATTCGGGTTGTAGACTTCTGTCAGGTATTGCAATGACAATATGGGCTGACAATTATGACAAATCAAACACCTAAATGTGTCAACCAAACATTTTATGCTTTATCATGATGTACAAGAATGCTCAATGATAAGGATTATTGTTAAAGTTAGATGTTGGCAAGTTTGGTACCGTGGTAAGAAAGGTATATCTGTCTGATGTCAAGTTTGCAATGGCACATGCCTGGTGCTAATGTCAAAAAAGGTAGTATATCCGGTAGCGAGCTCAGCAAGGGCGATATGTCCGGTGCTGTGGTCTCAATGGTACAGTGCTTTCCTTACCAGCCAGGAGCCAGGTGATATATATTTATATATATTTAAAAACAAACAGATTTAGTGTGCCAAAATAACCTACAAAACCATTTAAAAGTACCAACTAATTCCAATAGATTTTGCAAGCAGAGTGATAAGTCAACAATGGCAAAATAATTGCAATCAATTTTGTTTACAGCTAAATATGAATAGATAGAGGATGGGGTATTTGGAATGATTTAATAATGTGTGTGTGTGTAAATTGTTTAATGTAGTTTTAACAATGTTTCAGTTAAATCACTACGATCTCTGCAGTGTGGACGTTTACAGTGATGTCTAGCAATGGGGTATCATGCCGTAGACATGTAGCACCATCTAGCATCATGTCCCACCCAGTCGCATAATCCTAACACCAGGCCAACCAGTCCTAAACCTAACCTCTTAATGATGAGCGCCAAGTGACAAATATTAACAAATATTACTTTCTACATACACGGACAGGATGAATCCATAATATAATAAGTCAATCTTATCTTTGACAGCGTGCAAGAATTCCTTACCAAACATAATAGTAATTTTCAAAACACACACAAAAATCACACCACTCTAGTCATGTAACTGCCAACTGCATTTGAACTTTATAGTAATAGTTGAGGTTTGTTTATAATGTCAAGACCTCCTTTTCAAGGTACCTCAGATATATCAAAGTGCCTGCAAAGAGACATTTACTCTTCATCAGACCATAAGGGGGGGGGGGTGTTCTGTTCGGGTTGTATACTTCTGTCAGGCATTGCAATGACACTATGTGCTCACAATTATGACACTTAGATAGAGGTTTACACTGTAATCCATTCTCTGGAAGAAAAGACATTAAAAACAATTCAAAACCACATCATACTAATTTAAAAGAGTTTGTTTCTTCATATAAAATGCTGTACTTCGACACTGTTGTGTCATTTTAGACAATAAATATTTTTCTTGATTTCTTCAACTGGTTTTGAATTTGTTTAAAAATCAAATGAGTTTTTCTGTATTTTTACATAGAACTCACTGTATATTCCAAAACAAATCATATTTTAGGAAAATACCGAGCGTTGTAAAGTTTATTGGAGGAACTATTTGCAAGAAAAGCATATAGCAATGAATACATCTCATCAACATCTAAGCGTAAGGCTAGATTCTCGCCATTTGCAGATGAAAGGGTTACATCAGACAGATACTGGGGGACATTTTGAACATGGTAAATTTATATTGCATGTGTTACACAAGCAGAGGTATAGTCATTATCATGTCCCTCTACCTCACCTATCTGCAAGTACATTCATGTATACCAACATCTGGCATCAACTTTATTGTAGTTTATTGTAAAAAGCTACACAGCCAATGACGACATATGCAAAATACTGAATTTTATACTTGTTTATTTAAAACGCAAGTTCATTGTATCTACAATAATTTCCAGATTTCAAACTTCTTGCAATGCTTGCAAAATATGCATTGAATATTTAAGTTTACTTCAACTTTCTACATGAAAAGTAATTGGACACCTGTTTGCATGTAAAATGATACTATATGATATGATGTTAATTATATCAATAAAGTACCAAGCTTTACGTTTCCTGCATTTTACATGTCTCTAGTATTTAATGCCATTATCATATGCTTTCTGATACAGTGCCATCTGGGGTGTCTGGACTGCAGTCTGGTGTTTATTTATATTTCCCACCTCTGTCTCACTCAGGGTCAGAGCTTCAAACTTTACTGTTTGAGAACATGTCATTACAATACTACTGGGTAATTCTGGAAAGCGTTAATGTCCGTTAGATTTAATATATATTCATTCAACATTCTTTGCTGGCAGCTAAACGTACTGCCCTTCACAAATTTTCCAAAATGTGTTTAACCTTTTTGGAGAGTCAGAACCACTGATCACTAATGGAAATATTAAGATAAATCCTTTTTCCACAAGTTCACTCACTTTGAAATGGTCATCTTCTAGAACACTTTGTAGACATACAGAACAACCATTAAACGTCCACATGCACCTTTCTGTCACATTGTCTATGAATATGTTGACATGGATATATTTTCTGCTAAACCTATAAGATATAACAAATGCATGGCATATGTATGCATAAGAACTCCTTCTGTTTTCTTGGCCAATATTAATCGCACAGTCATTTAAATCAAAACAGTATTCACTGGAATAAAATAGTCTATCCACATTTTCAGTTGACAAATGAAAAAGATATTTCATTTCTAGGGAAAATCTCAACCCCTTTCCACCTGAACTTTGGCGATTTCTCATGGTACCCATTTTTTAACTGTTTTATTCTGATTGTCTGATTTTACCACAGTAATCATTCATCACAGCTGTACATTTAAAATATACCTAATAAAAAGGAGAAATCATGTTTAGAGCATTTACTTTCTCATGCATAACTATTTTGTTTTATGTGAAGTAGAGAAGAAAAACAGTCAGGTTTCGGTGTAAATCAAATTAAATTTAAGCAAATCGACAATCCTTTACTATAGTACTTTGTGCATCTGTTCCTTCCCTGAACTGCATGAGAAACACGTGAAGAAATTCTTGACAAATGCAAAGAAATATCGGGCAAACAGCTAATCTGTCTTCTTTTGTCTTGATCTGCCTAGTTTGTATTAGTTTTTGTGATGGATTTGTACATGGGAAAAGTAAGTCTCAATCACCAAACCAAAATGAACGGACCACCTATGGCTTGTACCACTACTTAAATATATATACACACACATGCATGAAACCAACCTTCCGCATCTTCAAATAGTTGTGTTGATTTTCATACAGTGAGGACGGGTAGACTTGTGTTAGTCCCCATCAATGAATGCTAGGAATGATCACCATTAGCTAAGCCATCAACTTAATGGAAATGCACAATTTGTCTTTTCACGTTGAATGTTGGTTTAACATTTTATTTTTAAATATTTGAACCATTTTCATGCACACACATAATAAGGAGATGTGGGACCAGTTAGTTAATACTGGACAATCTGAGTGTCCAGTACAGTCCAGCTCTTGCCAACGAGTAAGCCTCCCCACATGAAGAGCCACGCGTGATGAAGGCTTACCATTATCCTAATCATGTATATAATAAACAGCAGTGCGATTAGACTAGATACTTGCCTCAAGTTTTAATAACCTCAAGAGACTGGTCTAAAAATCTACAAAACCTTTGATGCAGTCAAACTCAACTATTAAGAGACCAAAGACCTTCTCAGTAAGGCACTTTATGTCTTATGCCATTTGGACCAGTTCTGGTAGAAATATGCTATTGTCATACTGGAAAACCTGCATTTAAAGGTTCAAAAGAGAGACTAAAGACTGATGCAGCAATGGTACAACTTGCATTTAACTAAATACTTCAGCTGAACTTAAATTAGCTCCTGTATTTTCACAAACTGCAGTTCAATTCCTATGGAGCCCAGAATCTAAACATAATCTTTAATCCGTATTGCGGCAATCATTTGTCTGTCATTTGACATACTTGGGTCAATATATGTACACTAAACGTAATTGTTGGCGTTTCTGCTTATTCCCCATGAATCTTATTATTCCCTTTAATTCTTCTGCACTATCAATCCTTTTTAGGAGGTTTATTTTTCCTTTCATTATGAAATGTCACTTGATGGAGGCAAGTTTTAAAATAATAAGCTACAGCTCATCCTGGCATTTGGCGTCACAAGCTATACACAGTCTAAAGTGTCTGAAGTACTCTGGACTACTTCCACTAAATCTAACATGAAACATAGATATGAATCAAACAAGGACAAGCCAGTATTTGGATTTGACTGCAAACACTTTGCATTTTAAGGGTAATTTCCTTAATAATTACAGCAAAATCGAAATGACTGACAGGTCTGTTTCATATGTAGGTAACATTTGTTTGCATACATCATGTTTTTTTTAACACCAAATCCAGTATAGCTCTTTCTTTTATCAAGTGCATGTAATGCCAGTTTGGCATCTGTAGAACAAAATGTATGCAAACAAATGGCATGCACATAAAGTACATTGTGATCCGAAACTGAACTTTATATACACTGAAGATGTACAGTGTGTTGTTCGGCGCCATGCATACTGGTGCCTACCGCCAATATGACACTAGGATCGACATCAGACCCCTGATTTACGACACGCTGTTTAATTTGAGAAGACTACAGGCAAAGATGAAGTCACAGAAAGTGACTGTTATTAACCTCATATTTGTTTCCGACTGTTTCTTGAATGCAAAAACTGAGTCTGACAAGCAGCGGATTATGGAAAATGTCTCTTCAGCTTGCGACAATTTTTGGTATCACAATTAATACAAATAACAAAGATTTGTTGCACCAACCTGCACTAGATAAGACTTATGTACTGCCGACCACCACAACAGATGGTCGAACTATCAAGTCAGTGGACAATTTCACCTATCTCTGCATCACTCTGTCTCGTATAACCTACACTGATGATAAAACCAACGCCATAATCACTTAAGCAAACGAGTCATTTAGCAAACAGAGTGCTTAAAATGCTGGCTTGCTAACCTAAACGGCATATAGGCGTCTACGAAGAAGCTGAAACATTTTCACATAATTCACCTGAGAAAACTGATGGTGATATTACCGGAGAGTGAAATATATGTCAAAGTGCGAACGTGTTTACGGATTAGTCTAATACTTTTCACAATGCATTTACATTATAAATTCATACCTCCATGTGCAATATCGAGAAGGATATAAGCAAAACTCAAATCTTAACCCATGTGTAGATTCCATTTGGATAAATGGACAAATGTCGTCAACGAATTAATCGGAACCGCTTTGTAAAAGAGCTAAATTATCATATGTGTCCTCTCGCTTGGTAAAAATAATGTCCCTCACTCCGCACATACTTCTATTCAAAGTCTGATACTGATCCGCCTGTTTGGATACAGAAGAACTTGTCAATACAAATATAACAATTTATGAACGCACATATAGACATTATGCCACATTTGTCTAACTACAATATCCAGTGTAGACCAATGCATGCGAAAGGCTCTGATTTCATTATTTAAATGTGCAGCGGTCGAGGTTAATGTCTCCAAAACAGGACGACACTTATTATGTTCGGGTTTCTTTTGAAATTCATATTTTTATCATCCGTTATGAGAGAAGGCTCAGTGCTAGAAAAAGTAAGAACTATACCATTAGATGTGTCATTTAAAGGCTTTATTGTTTTATACACTAAAGCTCCTATCACTTTTATCATCAATCGTAGGGTGCGGAAATGTTCAATACAACATGTATTGTTTTACATTTTCATCGTCAACGAATTAGTCGGAACCGATTTGTAATGGAGTTAAATTATCATACGTGTCCTGTCCATTGGTAGAATTAACGTTCCTCACTTTGCACATATTTATATTCAAAGTCTGATACTGACCCACCTATTTCGATACAGAAGAACTTGTAAATAAAAAGATCACAACTTATCAACGCACATATGGAACTTATGCCACATGAGTAGTGAATAGGGACGATTCAGCCTCAATGGGAATTAGCATTACAGACCCCCCTGGGACTGTTTAGCCTCAATGGAAATTTAACATTAACCACCCTGGGACTGTTTAGCCTCAAGGGAAATTTAACATGGACGAAAAATCGTGGGACTGTTTAGCCTCAAGGGGAATTGAACATGGGAATATGGAAATTTAACATGGACGAAAAATCGTGGGACTGTTTAGCCTCAAGGGGAATTGAACAATGGAAATTGAACATGATGGGACTGTATAGCGCCAAAGGAATTTAAACAGGGTGGGACTGTATAGCCTCAAGGGAAATTGAACATGGGATTTTTTTTTAAAAAAAAAATGAAAATAAAAAATGGGGTAGGCAATGGAAAGTCAATCTCTTTTCGAGACCTATGAGTGGCCCTGAAAAGGGCCTTTGGTTTCATCATCATCTTCTTCTTCTTTTATTTCCTCCACTTCTGTAGCCATCTTCTAACTTTTGTCATTATTCCTGTCTTCTTCTTTATTTCTGATTCAGGCATCCAGTCAGGATGACCTATCTCTCGGAATTTCTCCTGTATTCGTATCCAGTTATTGTTGAGTTTCTCAAAGCTTTCTTTTGTCTTTCTATTTTCTTCTTCTTTTCTTTCCTTAGTCCACTTTTCTTTGATGTTCTTTACCTCTTCCGTCATCACTTTCCTCATCACTTCTTCCGTTTTTGTCAGCTGGTCCAACCCCCATTTTACGTATCGCCACTCCGTCCAATTCAATATCTTTTCTAAGAAACACCTGACTTCGATGACATTTTCAAGTGCTTCCTTTAAACTTCCCACTCTTACATAAGGCGGGTCAATCAATCCTCTCAGTCTCTTTTCCTCTTCTTCCATCATTCCTGTTACAATCTCCTTTGCTTCCTTCAAATTATTAAAACAGTCAAGACATTTTTCTAATTTGAATTCTTTCTCTATCTTTTCCATGACGAACGTAACATCTACTATCCAATAATAAATGCCTATCAAATGATTCAGTAACGCTGTTGCTACCACCATTTTCTTTGTCTTTATTCCGTGGAATGGGTTCTAATGGCTAACACTGTTAGCTTTATAGTTAAAGCGCGGACATGATGGAAAACATCCCCCCTAAAACAAAATTGATTATACCTAGATTATCACTTAAAACGCGCGGACCTGAAGGAAAACATCCCCTACTTTTCTCATTTCATATGATCTACTATCCACATACGTGAAGCATCAATAAACAAACCCCTAATCTACTATTTACACACGCAAAGCATTAAAATTAAACCCAAATCTACTATCCACACAAACCTACGTCAGCACTTACAAACACAAACACAAACACTATAAAAAAAGAGTCAGTGTTTATATTCACACTACTCTACATACACACATTGGCAAATCGATTCTTATTTCTTTTCTAAAGGTTTGGGTAGCCCTGGAAAGGGCTGTTTTTTTTTTTTGAACTCCAGTGACACCTGGTTAATGATGGCACCTTCCAGGCCTAGCACCACACACACATCTTCTTCCCCAGTCTCCTTTTACCTTTTTTCTTGGGAGTGCAGAGGCTGGATAAGTGGCTTCAGAATCCCAATTTTCTGTCTCTGGGATTCTGAAATTTCTTCTCTCCTTTTCCTCTTCTTTTTTTCTTCTTTCCTCCCCCTCTTTCATCCTGCCCTCTTCGACAATGGCCTCCGCGGCCAGTTCATTTAACCGGCGCCTGACATATTCCAGGTGCATCTGGAGTTCTAGAAGCTTTACAATTCTGGCATTCATTGTCTTGTTAACGAATGAACAGGGTAGCTAGACTACCCAGCTAGTTTCAATTTATACTTAAAGCGCGGACGTGAGGGAAAACATCCCCCTAAAACAAAATTGATCTTACCTAGATCATAACCTAACAAACGCGCCGACCTAAAAGAAACACTCACTCACGTTTTTATGCTACCCATCACTATTCTAAAAAATTTTCATTAATCACTTCAATATACTATTCACATACGCAAAGCAATCCAATCAAACCCCAAGTCTACTCTCCCCACACCTCAAACAGCCAAAAACATGATCTTAATCAACTATCCACACAAACGTACGTGAGCACTTACAAACACACAATCATATACACAAACACATACACTCACACTATAAAAAAGAGTCAGTGTTTATGCTCACACTACTCTACATACACACATTGGCAAATCAATTGTTATTTCTTTTCTAGAGTATTGGGTAGCCCTGAAAAGGGCTGTTTTTTGTTTGCTATGGCAATCTTTTAGTTTCTAAGAATGCGTCGTCCTCTGAGGATAGACTTTCTGACGATAGGTCTGCTTCTTCGGAAAGAGAAGAAGAACTCTTTGCTGTCGATACGCCAATCGACAAAGCCTCTGTCAGGTTCAGGTTGCTGCTGCTGTTGCTGCTGCTGTTGTTGTTGCTGTTGCTGCTGTCTCTGAAGTCTGTACTTCTCTGTCCATTCTTCTTTCTCCCTGTTCACTTCTTCTCTGAAGAGCTCTTCTATGAGGTCTTCAGTGACTTTTAACATTCTCACACTCTCTATCTCTTCTGGCTTCGGTGTCAGACTGTGTCTGACCCTATGCAAATTCACGTAGGCTTCGTTTAGCTTAGATAGTCTGGAGCACATCTTCGTAGGAGGATGAGTCGACAAAAGATGGTTAGACTGGAAACTGCCCCGGTTTTTAAAGTAAAAGCGCGGACGTGAAGGAAAACATCCCTCCACGGTTTTCGAGTCGGACCGTTCAATGAGTGTCATGAGAGGGATAGTAAGAAGTCAAAGAGCATGAATCAAGATTCATATAGCCAAACAAACCACAAAGCCATTTTCTTTTCAAAACACAACATTTTTTATTCAAAATCACTTAACACTAACAAACAACTCTAACATTTTTAACAATAACCCAACAATATAACATCAAACATTTTTTTTTTAAATCACAAACATTTTTTTTCAACTAACACATTATTTTGGACAAGGCTGACAACGTTGTGAATGAAATTGTGATTTCCACTGTTGGAAGTCATTAGGCCATTGATGGACACTACGTTTCCTAGCTTGAGACAAAAGATAAGCATATTGGTCACAAAACCATTTATCTACTTTCACATCGTTTCTTGAAGAAGAACGAGGATCGAAATGAGTCACTAAATGTTCTAAGGAATAGCCCAAGCTGCGATGATGCAGAAAATACACACAATATTGTCCGCACACCAAGGAATCTGTGCCTTGTAATTTCACATTATTGAATCGGGTGGTCTGAGCATTTCTTCTCATAAAGTCAATGATATCGTCTTCCAAAGGGGGCAATCCGTACGAATCGAAATATTCCACACATCCTTCTTGAGGAAAGTAGACGGCTACCCAGTGGGTTCCTGGGAGATGACTGTCGTCCGTGTTGATCACATAAGCTAGATGGTCTTGAGGTTTGCGATGAGGGAGTTCATCTTTAGCACAGACGACAGGATTCCAAGAAGCCGTATACGAACTGTGGTTCAAAAGGTAATAAAGTTCCCAGGTATGCATGTTTTTTTTTTTTTTCTTCACAGGTAATAATAAGTGATCCATTCGATCCTGACTTTTTGCTTGAAAATGTCTGACAAATAACCGTTTCTTCGTTTCGTCTCCTCACTCTGATTCAGGAGAGCTTCGATACGATGGATCTCTTGAGTGGTTAATGGTGGAAATGAATGTTCAAGCAAGTCTTTATACCACTGGTGCAACACGACTTCGTCCGAGATGAGACTCCAAGCATCGTCCAGATACTCGTCCAATTTTTCTTCTTGACTCAGCATCAGGCATTTATCGTGTTGAATTTGACTGGGATGATCGTTTTGACATCCATAACACTCTTTTTTGATCAATTCCGTCATTTTTTCCACCAAGTGTTTGGCAAAACAGGAGACTAAATGCGCTTCTTGTTCTGGCCATCTCGACTTCATCATAACAACTTCTTTGTCTTGGGATTCTTCTTCCACGATCTCCTCAAATTCCATCTCCAAAGTTTCTCCACTTTGTAAAGAGGGATAACAGTCTTCCATGGCTTCTAATAATCTAGAATGACTTCTCTCAAACTGTTGATTTCCATCGTATTATTCTGCATACAGGATAACGTTCACCGTTTCATCAGGGTCTCGTTTTGCAAACTGAATTTCCACACGAATCTGGCCGGATTTTATAGTGTGGAAATGTCCCTCGTCGCTGCCTTGGTCTGGAGTGAAATCAAAAGCCCACAAAGCATAGCCTCCTGCATAATCCTCGTACGATATGCCATGACTGGTGTTGGTTCCTTACTGTCCGGTAGCTTCGTACAAGGACAAGTACGACCTCAAGTAATTCTTCTTCTCAAAGTCGGGTTCGAAAGGTCGGGTACACAAGGTTTTGCCATCGCGACTGACTTCGATCTTGGACACGCCAAAGTGTTGAAAGTAGAAAGGATTTTTATCGGCAGCTCCTTTGAAGGCTGTATTCTCGACGATACCAACGATCAAACGTTTGGGTAACTGTCCTTGGAACAGATGATCTTCGATCATGGATCGCTGTCCCTTGGGAATGGTGAAGGTTTTCACTTCCACGCGTCGTATGGGATACTTGGCGGTCGTTCTGCTCAACGTCTGACTGATGTCGTTTCCCACTTTAGGTAACACTTCCACACGGCGTACGTAGAGTCTGGCTTCTTGGATTTTGGTTTTGTGATCGTCAGCACCAGTCATTAAATGGAAAGCGCTACTGCTACGATTCAGTCTCAGGCTGAGATCCACCCCGTTCAGCAAATACTTTTCTTGCAACCACATGTCCAAATGCAAACGATCCGTTAGTTCTAAACTCTTTCCATCTTTGATTTTGTTTCTTCGTTCTACAAATCCCTCATTGTGGTCTTTCTTTGTATCAGTTTCCAATATTTCAAACTGGTCTGCATCGTCAGCTTCCCATACCACACAGGCATTGAGATGAGTGTTCTTGGCGTCTATTCCGTATGTCAAGAGATTTTCCAGGTAGGCACGATAAGGGTAAGTATCCATGCTGCTACTGACTAGTTTGTTATTCAAGTACAAGTCCACTCCACTAAACAAGGAATGCATGAAATTGTTGACGGTAGCTACTGCTTCAGTGTCTATATCACCTCCTGTCTTATCTAGAACTTTGACTTTTAGGTACAAGTAACTGCTATTCAGATCGATGTAATCTTCGGGCTGTCCTTTCATTTCAAACTCGATGGGAGCGGAATCGGTCAATGAGGAGACGGGATGAAATTCCACCCATTGGGATTCTTGCATGGTCATCATGGTGGGTGGCATGGCAAACATATCCAGTTCCGACTTGGAACAAGCGCAAGACTCTCGGTG
Source organism: Sinohyriopsis cumingii (assembly GCA_028554795.2). Classification (NCBI taxonomy): domain Eukaryota; kingdom Metazoa; phylum Mollusca; class Bivalvia; order Unionida; family Unionidae; genus Sinohyriopsis; species Sinohyriopsis cumingii. Next base: position 46,953,231 of record CM068839.1, read on the forward strand.
CATCATTTTTTTCTCTTTCTCAATAATCGAAAACGTCTAAGTCTCGAACGGTTCTTCTTTTCTTTGTCTTTCTAGCTTTAGACGTGTGAAGTCTGTTGAAAGGGTATTTTCTTCGTCGTCTCTTTCTGATTGTCCTTGCTGAATGCCTGACTCGGTAGCGTGCAGGGCATTTATAGGTGTTTCTCGTCGGCCTAAAATATCTTTGCCCGTTTGCAGCAAGACATTTTTGCCTGCCCTCATGAAGGCTTCTTTAGGATTTTGTTTGTCGATGATGACATTTTGGAGAAATTCTTTGCCTTGCCTCAATGCCGCATCTTTCAAGGCGTGCAATCCGCATGTCACCATCGGTTTCAAGACTGGGGCCACCGAACGAAAGGCCGATTTTAACATATCTCCTAAACTGTGTCCTCGCTGCCGAGCAACCCCTCTGTACACTGGATACATGACTTACGAGTCGTGAGAGAACCGTTTTCGAAAATTGAGTTTCACCGTGACTTTTCCTTTGGTGCATGGAATATTTTGTCCCAGATCTCCTTTTATAGCAATGTTGACCGTGTCCAAATAAGACCTACTGACGGGCAAATAGTGAGGATTTACAAATTCGCGGTGGACGTGATAAGTGTTCCCACCTTCCTGGTCACTGGTCGTGGCACTATCCACTTTGAAAGGAATGACACGCAGTAACGGTACGGAGGTGTGTCCCACCACGCTGTACTCCACCACATCGGAACACATAAAGATCAAATTCAGTCCTTGGTTCAGTTCTACAGGGACGCGAAAAAACTTGTAAAATTCCATATTGCTGTTGATCTTCGGTTTACAATTTGCAGCCATTTTTGTGTCTCCACCTAAAATATCAAACAAGTCACGATTAAAACTGATGGACAACGTTTGGGTATCCTGAAATTTCATCAGTAAGCGACGAGCCACTTTATCGTACTCCAGGGTGACACTTTTTTTCTTCAGGGCTTTGCCAAAGGCTAAGTCGAACCTGGAAACAATGGTATCCACCAAATGTTGGCCACTAAAATAAAACCCTGACGGAATTTTCAAGATGTAGATACTGAAGAGTGGATTGTTGGCTGGTTTTACGTCGCCTGAAAACCGGATTTCATTCATGGCTTCTTGCAATTGTTGGTTCAGGATTTCGACCTCAAAAGTGTTTTGCTTTTCAGTGATGTTTTGGATTTGAGTAGGGTGAATCATTTCTACCAAAGCCACTTCCCAATGGGCTTCGTGATCTAATGGGATGGCTTGAGGTAATTTGGCCGTGTAACAGCACAACGTGTTGTGGGGAAACACCTCCATGGAACTGTCACTGGGTAAGGTTAAGTAAAATTGGTTTTGGTGACTCATAATTCCAGAGTTCTGTGGCTGTCTGAGGGGTTACTGCACGTCAGAGGCGTGTCTCCGCCCAAAATGGGGTTCTGGTTGTGGTTGTTGTTGGAGTGGTGACTGGCACTGGCACTGGACACAAGGTTTCCGTGGTTCCCGTTCGAAGAGAATTTCAGGGAGGGATTGGGAAGCAGGTAACCGATGCAACTCCTCAATAAAATGGTCCACAATTGTTTGTCTCCTTGTTGCAAACTCAAATTGGCGATGGCTGCCCCGATGACAAAATACACCACGAAGATTTGGCAGAAAAAGACGATTTGCGTTTTAGGCACACGTTCTCCACACCACACCCACAAGGGTTGTTTTTGTAAATCTTGCAGAGAAGAACTGGGTGAAGGAGTGGTCGACGTAGCTGCGTCTGTGTGAAACGGCATGATGGTCATTTCTTTTTATAGTCGATGACTTGCGAAGCGTCGATCCAAGAATCAAAACTGGGTGGATATCCTTTCCAACGTACTTTGACTTCTTTGACACGTCGTTTGCCCACTTTACGGGTTCTGCGTTCGAGAATGCTTTCGATGTCATACACGTCGTCTTCTTTTTTGGTGACACGTTGTAACTCGGGCAAATAAAACGTTCCTTTGAGCACTTCTCCGTTCATGTCTTCCAATTTATAGACGGTAGGATGACGGCCATGCACTCGTCCAGTGACACGAAACAATTCGGTCGTCCTGTTAGGCAAGTAACCTTTGTCGAAAGTGCGTCTGGTTTTGCCAATGCGCACCCAATCTCCTACGGCCAACACTCCACTTTTCTTGGGGACAGCTCTCGTCGGGGACGTACCAAACAGGCGCTCAAACACCAGCACTTCGTTCTTGGGAGTCACTTCTTGCGGGGCACGTCCGATGCTTCGATGGTAAGATTGGTTGTACGCTTGCACCAGGTGCGGTAAGATGTCGATGTACTTCAGAGTGTGGTGATGCGTAAAATATTTCCACATGCGTTCTTTCAAAGTGCGTTGAAAACGTTCCACGATGCTGGCTTTGGTTTCGGGATTCTCGGTGGTAAAAAAATGAATGTCACGTTTCTTTAATTCTTTTTGGAAAGCTTCGTTCAGAAATTCAGTGCCTTTGTCCGTTTGCCATCGAAGAGGGTGACGACCGCTTTGTTTCAACACTCGTTGCAGGGCTCGCACTAACTCACTGCTCGATTTGGAAGTCAAGGGCACGACCCAGGCAAATTTGGAAAAGACGTCGATGACACAAAACAAATATTTGTAGCCACGATTGTAGCTGGCCAAATGAGAGACATCGGCTAAATCGGCTTGCCATTGATGATCGATGCCTTCCACTCGGGTGCGACTTCTGGAAATCTTGCGTCGAGTGGGTTTGTGTAAAGTGTAGGTAGCTTGTTCTTGTAACCATCGTTGCACTTGAGGTAAACGGAGACTTTTCAATCGCGTTTTGGCAGCACGATACAATTTTTGAACTCCTGCGTAACCTGCAGGATGGGAGGGATCGTAATAAATGCTGGCTAACACTTTTTCCATTTGTTGGTTGGTGTGTTAATAAGGCACCCACTCTTGGAAGATGCTACTCTTTTTCTCTTGGGGTACTTTCTTGGATTGCAATGCTTTGCGTGTGCGACCGGCAATAGGTATCGAGGAGAACAGGGGATATTTTTTCTTGTTTCACTTCTGTCTTCACTTTCATTTTCTCTTGTGATGAAGAAGGGGTGGTCATCATCTTTTTAATCCATCCAATTCTGGAGGTAGGTGGTGTTGTTAACTTACGTACTTTTTCTGGTGGAGTTTGAAACCCTTCCTCTTCTTCTTCTCCTTTTTCTGTCTTGGTCACTGGTAGTGGTGGTGGTAGTGGTACTGGTAATGGTGCTGGACTTTTCATCAAGGTCTTAAAATCTTTCAGAGTGGGTAGAGCTGTTTCGTCTAAAGCTTTCTGGTGAAAGAGTTGCAGTCGTTGCAAGAGTTGACAGTACTTTTGCGATTTTTCTGTTTCGGACGAATCTTGGCGATCCATCAAGGACTGCAATTCGTGTTGTAACTGGGACATCTCGCTCAAATGGGGATTGGGAGGTAAATGAGGGGTGCGTTGTTCTTGCCAACGATGGTATTCCATCCATCGTTTGTAAGGCACTAAAGCTGGTTTTCGTCCTTCCATGGGGTTGTAAGGGGTCGATTCTGAGATCTTGGGACTTCAGAGCGCGTTTTTATCTTGCACCCACCATTCCTCCCAACATGGTTCCCAAGACTCCTTTCAGTAAGGGGCCTAACAAGAGGGGTAAAATACCTCCACGTTGGACCAACATCTTCTTCTTTTGACGAAGGGGAATTTTCTTTTGAACCATTTGGCGAAGAACGTGACGATGTTTGCTTAAGCATTGTTTCTGGTGTTTGGACAAAGGGATTGTGCCTTTCAATGCGTTCAAACAACATTCGCACACGGTATCGATGACCTCTTTGAAGGCCGTTTGAATGAGTTTTTTTTTTCGTAGGGGTGGAGAAGTTTTGGACAGGACAGATAACATGTCCCCATGTTTGACTAAACGAGGAGACAGTCCTTTTCTTTTCTTTCCTTGGGGCTGTTTAGAAGAGGATGTTTTCTGGAGGGTGACATCTTTGAGTCTTCAGCACCAAAAACACTGATACCCTCGACTTGGTCACACACCTTTTTTATACTGGAACGCGTCGCCATTGATTGTCTTTACGTCGTATCAATTTCAGGACAGGCATGACACGTCGTGCAGGTGTACGCAACGCACTAAATCGCGCCAGTTCTTGCTTGGACAAATCCAGTAAACTTTGTAACATGCCAGATCTTTCTTGGACTTTGGTTTTGGGAGAAGGTACTTTGTGATCAGTAGCCACTGCCACTAAATTGGAGGGTCCTGCCACTGGGGAAGTTCTTCTTGTGGTCATCAACGGAGATGTTCTTGGTGTGATCAACGTCTCTAAGTACTCTTCAGTTCTTGGTGTCATCAACGGAGAAGTGGATGAACGTGAGGCTGCCGGAGACGCAGTCACCGTCGTGGCAGGTCGTGGTTTGCGAGTGTAAAGTTGCGTCCTGGCCGAAGTGCCTCTCTTGCGACTAGTTTTCTTCTGTGGACTTTTCTTTCTCTGGGGGCTTCTTTTCTTTTACCGGGGTGGTGTCTGGTAAGAGGAGGGTCCCGCCACTGGAGAAGTTCTCCTTGGGGACCTGGTCTTTTTCTTTTTCTTGGAGCTTCGTTTGACGTTTTTCTTGGGGAGAAGTTTGGGGGCATTAGGATCCCATCTTAAGAGAGAGCGAATGATGACCCCTCCTAGAGTACCGCTCCCTCCAGGTTTCAAAATGATTTGTTTTTTGGTTTGAGTGTCGATGCGGGGATCGGCCAGTTGGGTCAAAGCGACTTTGTTTCGATCAAAAAAGCGTTTGGTTTGACGAGGAATCTGAATGATTCCTTGGAGTAATTGACGTGCCATCACCGTGAACCATCGTAAGACTTCTTTGAGACTAGCTTCTAAGACACGAGCTCGTATTTGTGGATTTTTTTCTCGACTGATGCCATACAAGGCACGAATCAATTTGACGGGAAGATGCGACTGAAGGGACGTCATGTTCAAAATGTGTGTGAGACAGACAAAAAGGGTCTGAGGTTTTTATAAAATTTTTTTGTGGAGTGAAATTAAGTCGAGGACGGAGACGTGTACAGGACAGGCCCTACGTCTTGGCACCAGTGGTGAAACAAGTGGGTACGAAATCGCAAATCATCGGGGGTCGTAGGTTTCAAATCGACGAGTAAATAGGCGTGTGGAGTTTGAGTGGCATCGTCGTACGCCTGAGTCAGCCAAGGCGTTCCTAACTGTTTGGCTAAGACTTGCACTTGCGATTTATCTCGAGGGCTTTTAAACAAGACCACGTAATGCGCATTGAGACTGATGGTGCGATGGGCTTTACTTTGTTGAAACAAATTTTGGGTGATGTAAACGACACTGGTATTACGGTGATGCCCTTTGCGCGTGAACCACAGTTTAATTTCTTCTTCGTCTTCTCCTAACATGTCGTCGAAAATGACCAAATGGGTTTGACGGGAGTCAGAGACGATGCCGTCGTCGTCTTTAGGAATGCCTTCCACAAACACGATGGAATCGCCTTGACTTTCTCGCAAGAGGTTGTACGCCGATTGCCACTCTTTGTAACACCACACGATCCGCTGAGGTGGTCGATCGATCAAATGATGTTTATGTTCGATCAAACGTTTGACGAATTCGGTTTTGCCTGAACCGCTAGGTCCAGCAATGAGCATGTTAAAGGGATGGGGAAGATACAAAGCCTCCCAACTGGCACGATCTAAGTGTTCGTCGATGATCTTGACAGTGGGGGAAGAGGGAGCAGAGACAGTAGAGGTAGCCATAGTGTTAGGAATGTCACTTGTGACACGAAAACAAACAAGACGAGAGTTTATATACTTTTTTCAGAACACGTTTATTGAATGTTTTAAACATGAATACGAAAGACAAAAATGCATAAAAGCCAAAGGCTTAAGTACAAAAATAAAAGGCACATGATAACCATCAACGTGCAATAGAAACAAGTGTCTGTACAACATGTTTTGGGTAATGTTCTGACCAGTTGTATAGGGGGTAAGGTCACACAAGTGTCCTCCCGAAAGGGTCTTTCAGGCCTGTCCACGACAGTTCTGTCCTGGGTAACGGGTTCTTCTGGTACTGTCACTAACACAGGTTGAAAAGTAACTTTTTTCTTTGGACGTTGAAAGGAAGAATCACGACTCTCGAGCATACTGGGCCACTTCTTGGGTCCAAGCCTCAAAATCCCATTTTTTTCCAGGCATCTGTCCAATGGGGGTGTAAGTCACAAGCTGCACACACATCGTCATACACGTCTTGGGTAACTAAAAGTTGACGAATCTTTATTTTCCCGTAGAGGTCGAGAAGTATCCAGATGAAAACGTAAGGCTTTGAGCAAAAGGAGTCTCTCGTGAACATTTAAAGGCACCACTTTCATGTTGAATGGGGTGGTAAATACTGTTCGTAAAGAGTCCACAAGGAATCGGCTGGTAAACGAAATCCCAGAAAACAAGTCACTAAGACACACACCACTTGTCGACCCAAATTGAATGGATACAGTTCTTTTAATAATTGATGGTAATGATCCACGGTTTGAATAAGGTCATTGAGTTCCTTCCACGGAATCTGTTCAATCACTTGTGACATAAGCCGTGGCATGGATTCCGGTTTTTAAACTCTCTTTTTTTCGGAAGGAATACACGTACATTCTAGCCAGACATCTTCGTTCTCCAGTAGGAAATCTAGAACACTGTAACTTACAGTTCAAACTTCGATTAGAAGTTTTCTCTTCCACTAAGCAGATTCCACGTAACATATGTTGGTAATCCTTTAACTTGTCTTCCTCAATGCGTTGCTGTCGGTGAATCTCGAAGTAACCAAAATGATGAACATTTGGTTCATTCACTAACTCACTAACAAGGTCTGACCACTGAAACAATTTCTGACGAATCAGTTCTTTTATAACATTCAGGTACCAGTGGTTAAAAATCTGGTGACGTAACGGATGCAACTGTTCTTTACGTTTGACTTGTATTTTGACCAGCTCTCGGTAAATGCGTTCTCTCAACTCCACAGGCAAGCCCAAAATATTCTCTTGTAAAGTATCCATAAGTATATACACTGTTTTTGAATCCTTGGGTGGTGTCCAATAGCCTCGTTTACCTTTGAGGCTGATGTAATATCCACTCATAATCTGTCTTCTTATACTTTGGAACAGAGCATAATTTAAAAAGGAATGAATAACTTTGCGTTTGCGTTTCACTTGTATTTTGATCAGTTCTCGGTAAATGCGTTCTCTCAACTCCACAGGCAAAGCACGAATGTTCTCTAGCAAAGTATCCATGAATAGGTCATACTAAATCCTCTTTTGTCTGACACAAGAAATGTACTGTTTGCACAGACATAGTTTTAATTCATTGTCGAATCGAAATCGTTTAGTCACTAATTTACACATTACAATTCGTTCAGAGGTTTCCTCTTTCACTAAGTTGACATTGTGTAAAAGATGTCGGTAATTCGTTAACTCTTCCTCTGGAATTCGATGCAGTACGTTTACATTGTAGAAGATAGAATCATCAATAGCAAACCAATCCTTTTCAAAACCAGGGGGTTGTTGATCAATGTCTGTCCAATGGAACACTTTCAACTGAATCAGTCCTTTTATAGCATTCAGGTACCAGTGATTAAACATCTGGTGACGTAACGGATGCAATTGGTCTTTACGTTTCACTTGTATTTTGACCAGCTCTCGGTAACTCCTTTCTCTCAACTCCACAGGCAAAGCGCGAATGTTCTCTTGTAAAGTATCCATAAACAGATTATGGCAAGTTACTTCAATGTTTCGGTCAAACTAAGGGTAAGTAATGACAATTCGGTGACCATCTAGCATGTTCTACGTAGGCCGAATCTTGTGGTTCCCAGTGGTGAAGTGACACACCGCAACTGAAGCACTTGACTTTATCTCCTTCGCCCAAGTAGAACAATCCGGCTCTGGCTAATTCTTCGGGGGTCGGACCTCCCAGATACTTAGGCCATTTTCCTTTGAACGATTGAAGACGATTTTCAAAGTCGCAGTATTCCGACAAACGCACAGGAAACGAATATTCGTCTTTCACAGGTTCGTTTCGATGAGGGTTGGGTAACATGGACAGGAGTTTGCTCAGGGCTGGATGACATCCGTAGGGAGGTAAACGTGAAGGTCGACATTCCCCTTTAAAACGAAACCCAGTAAAATGTCCAAGAGGACGAGCGGCATCGCTTTCGCATCCCTCAGGTTTGACACGCACAGCATCACTTTCCATGATAGGGGTAGTGAGAACCATGATACTTTACGGCATCGCTATGGTCACAGCGTACAGCATCGTTCCCATCGCAAGGCTCACAATCGCACTCGTCTGCAAACTCCGTTACGCAATTACAATGGGAACCACATGGACAATCGCAGTTTCCTTCCGGACATTTTCCGTCGCAATGCCTGGGTCTTATCCATCCAATATTAATCACACTAGAGGAAGATACAACTTTTTTACAATCCCCAAACTGGAACGATGTCTCTTTCAAAGTATTCATCTTGTTCGCTTGGTAGTCACAATGAACTATCGATCTTGCCTAGAGTTCCTTTTTATATACAGACCAATACCGACGTGTCCATACGGTAAAGTGAAATGATTGGGAAGTCGCACTCGCTTCTGGTACACGATTTGATAGACTTTTTCCAAGGGTCGACTGACGATGTGGTGAGTGGGTAAACGTACAATCTTGTTGGGTTGATAGGTGGTCACTTTAAAGTGTTCATCTTGTCCCGATTGCAAGGCTTCTTTCAATACCCCAAAGTTGACCACACGACTGGTACGATAATTCAGAGTCAATCCTTTCACTTTACACTTCGTGTGCACTTCTCCTTGTGGGTCCCGGTATTCGTAGCCGTACTTTTTGGGACCGCCACTGACGAAACTTAGAATCTTGTCGTCGGGATGCTCGTCTGTCCAGGCTCCTAAACGGTCTCCTTCGATGTCAGGGTGCTGTTGACTCGGGTGATGGATGTAAATGCAACTGTCCGTGTCAAAGTACAGGACGCGTTCCCCTAACAGTTCTAAAGCTTCGTAGAATTTTAGGCGAGCATGAGCTGTCACGTAAGCCGCAATGATGACATTTCCAAAAGGGTCGTCTTGTACAAAGTCCAGATCTTCTTCGTAATTGACCAAGATCAAATCCTCACGAACGACGTCCACGTGTTTCATGAATTTGGTTTTGTCGTGAAACATCTGAAAGTAGCGGGAAGGTTCTGTCAAATACTCCGTCTTGGGTAAACACGGACGTTTTGCCATTTTGCCCCATAAGCAATTTAACATCACTTTGGCAAACGATCGCCTGCCTTCGTTTTTCTCGATGTGATCTAAAGTGATGCCTTCTTGTTCCCGGTATTTCTCTTTGAAATGTATTTGGTCTTCGGGAGTGTGACACCAGGAAGGATAGCCGCTGGCCTCTTGCTTCAGTTTCAAAAAGGCATCCACGTAGTCTGCGAAAATGCCTTTCTGAGTGGGGTCACCCTTGTGGTATTGTTCTGTCTTAGGAAAGTGGCAAATTTCGTACACTTCTAACAGTTGGTATCCCATGTCCATAGCTTTGAACAATTCTACGCTGACCCAGGTTCCCGTCAAGGCCCGTTCTTCCTGGGTGTGCTGACAAGGCTGATCTTGGTTGCACGTTTCGGCACAAGTACGGCACAATGGAAACATCAGTTTGCCTTGACAATGGTGAGGTAAGACGGGATGGTATAGGTTCGTGGGCGGCAAAACTTTACACTTGATCAAGCCTTCGTACTGTCGAATGTTTTTCAGGTCGATGTGTTCCGTGAACAATTGTGGGTGCCATGTAGGAAAGCAACAATATTTGCACACGTAGGGATACAGCGAACACACGTCCAAGTATTTGATTTCTTCTCCTTTCTCTTCGTCGGCTTGGTACAGCAAACAGGTGGCATTGGTTCTTCCTCCGTACAAACTATCCCTCGGGTTCAGGGGGTCCATGAACTGGTAACTTTCCACGAGGCGTTTAAACTCGGGATCGGTTTTCAAACGGTGACCGTACTCGTGTTCCCACATTTCCACCACTTGGTATCCTTCCTGTTCTAACTTCAAGCCTCGCTGACAAGTGGCCTGTTACAAGTCCTCCATGGTTCGTTGTAAAAATTGATTTTTAGTGTCGCGGTCAGGGTAACAGACGGGACATCCGTGAAATAAGCAACCGTTAAACTCGTACACGATCTTGAGGTTTTCTAAGTCCCAACCATCGACCGAATGCGTTCCCATGGTCTTTTCGCCTCCTCCGTTGCGGGCATGCTGAATCCATTTGTCTTCCTTGTCGCACAAGTAATGTAACCAACGTAGGGTTTTGACCGAGTATTGACGTTTGACATAGTTGGTCGTTTGAGGACTGATGACAGCCACGGTGTTTTCAGGCATGAATCGTTGCCGGTACACTAAGGAACACGCTTTGGCAATGGTGCAAGCTTCTTTCAAAGGATCGACCCCTCCGTGTTCCATGAACAGTTCTCGAAATTTTCCACAGCAACATCGTAAAACGTCCACATTAGAACGACAATACTTTAACATTTCTTCCTGAAAGTCGAAAGGGTCCGAGGCGTGAGCCTGGTACCAAGCGTAGAAAGCTTCTCGTTGTTCGGTACGCATGTTGTCAGGGTCGTAATAGTGAGCCTCAGGCAAATGGGGTAGAACGGCGTGTTGATTGGCTTCCGTATTGAAAAAGTGTGGAAAGTACCCTTTAGCCATTTCTGTCATTCCAAATGTTTTAGGCATTCGACTCAAAGGCATGGCCAAATAGCTCATCGTATCTTTAAACTGTACTTGTCCCACTTGCATGAAAATGATTTTGGCTCCGTTCAAAGTGACTTTAGGACGTTCGGTGCCATGTTCCGTATAGTATCTGAGAAGAAACTGTCCATTGTATCCGGAGAAATTGTGAGCCATCACCGTGGCATGACGATGACAATCTCCGTAACGTTCGATGTCCTCTTGGCTCCACGTCTTGTCGATGGGGTCTAAGACCCATCGAGCGAAATCGGCTAGCGTGTTCGGTCCCCGAAAGATTTTTTCAGGTCCTCCAGGAATCTTGATGCAGTGAGGGCAATGACTGAAGATAGGTTCTTGAATGCACTTCTAGCACGCTCGATGAGCCACGCAGAAATAAGGAATGTGAATGCCAGTCTCTTGCATGCATTCGAAATCGAAAAAGATGAAATTGCCTTTCTTCTTGTGACCATCCGATTTCTCTGGTGGGGGTTGGTAATTTTGCAGGTAGCACTTGTGTTCCAAGTCCACGATGTGATGACAAATGTGACATTTTTTCTTTCCTCGACATACGTGTGCCTTGATATATTGGTACATAGGCCTCGTCCACAGGTAGGGCACAATCTCAGGAGTTGACAAGCACATTTCTGCTGTGAACCTTGCGTCTTCAGATGTTGTTGGTAACAGGCAGGGCTGACAAACGTGCGCAGACAAGCAGGACAATGTACTCTTTCTTGTCCTTCGCTCAGACAGGGTGGAGAGGCCAAACATCCTGAGCATTTCAATCCGCAATGTTTGCGTTGCTCTCGATTATTATAACCATGGTCACATTTCTCACAGTAATAACCGTATCCCAGGAATGCAGTGATACTGGTAATGGTATCGAAATGGTCATCGTGATAATAGACATGAATGTATTTTCCGTCCTTAAAGTCTTGGCCTCGAAACAACAGAGGTCCGCGCACTTCTTGAGGGTGCACTTTCAAGGTGTAGAATGGAGCTAGGACATCTTGCAATTTTTGCATTTCAGGAATACCACAGGGTGTGTCTTTGGACAGTCCGGCTTGTTGCAACAGGAGTTCTGCTTCGTTTCGTTGTTTGGCTCGGTCCGATTGTCGAATAGTTTTCCAGGCTCTTTTCCATTCTGTCGTGTCGTTCTTGTTGGCATAGGTTCGTTCCACCACAATGGCTCGGGCTAAACACATCTGGTCTTGAGAATTGTGAATTTGGACGAGACTCTTGTTGGTGCTGCGAAGGTCGTTCACCAATAACACCTTATTGTGTTGTCCGGTCCCTTGAGGAGGAGAGACGTGGGTCATGTCCAGTGTGGCTTTTCCATCGGTGATGTCAAACTGGTCCTTAGATTGTTGCACGCGTTGAATCTTGTCCATGACTTTGGAAGCAGTCAATTCTGCGGATCTGCTAAACTCGATCCAAGCAGGGGATTTCAAACCGTCGTGTTGTATGGAAAGTCTCAAGCGATCGTCTTCTTTGGGTTGACATTGTCGCTTGAGTGCGGTGAACAAAGAATCCCACACCACAGTGCTGAACCCTTCTGCTTTCTCTAACGGTACTTCAGCCTTGAAATCTTTAAACTTCACTTAGTATTTGTAAGCCGTGGTTCTAAATTTTCTAGAAGAGCGCTTTTCCGTCTCTCGAATGGAATAGTACTTTTCAGGGGTGACTAAGGGTGGTGAACTTTGTTTAGAGGGTTCGGATTCTGGTTCACTCATGTCCTCTTCAAAATCACTGGCATGAATTTGTGCCAAGACTTCAGCCCTGGTACGAGGCGATAGATCACGTTTCTGCCTCTTACTTCCTTCTTCTTTCTTCTCGAATGAATAGGATCGTTTCATCTTGAGTGAAAAACGTCAAATGACTCAGGTTTAAACACCATGGCTAATTTATAGTCATGGCAGACCAGCGTATATAAAAGGGTGTGTGTCTTGTCCTTTCACTACACATTTCACTCTCTAACCGAGCACAACGATGGAAGAGACTAGCCAAATCGAACGTTTCGTCAGAGCTTTGCGAGGGGTCATTATAAAATTCTCTTCAGACCAGCCAACGGACTACTCTCCTTCCTTTCGAGATAAAAGTCAAGATACTTGCTATATCTGTCAGAAGAAAGGTCATTGGTCTTCAGAGTGTCCAGACCATCAAAAAAGAAAAACAGGGGCTAGAAAAGACAAAAGTCAAGATACCTGTTATTATTGTCAAGAAAAAGGACATTGGTCTCCAGATTGCCCAAAAAAGAAACAAGAGGAGTCAGAAGAAGAGAGGGATTCTTCAGAGGAAGAAAGCAGACATGTGAAGAAAAAGAAACAGGAGAAGAAAAGAAGAAGGGAAGAAAGTGAGGAGGAAGAAGAGGAAAATACTGTGACGGTGAAGAAAGTGAAAAAACAGAGAGAGTAAACAATGAGACAGAAGAAGTCTATGAACTTTTTAAAGTGTTCTGTTGTGAATTGTGAATTGGATTGTAACTATTGAGAAAAGAATACATTAATTATATAAGGTAAGTGTCTGTGAGTTTTGATTTTAAAATAAGAAGCTACACTCACGCACTCATATACACGTACTATAGGGGTAAAATGTTTTTTTTTTGAGTTATTGGCAATTGAAAGTGTATCTCTTTTCGAGAGACGTGGGTGGCCCTGAAAAGGGCCTTTTTTGGTGTAGGGGTCAGATTAAGCAATCAACTTTAACTGCCTTAAGCCTTTGACACGGCCAAGGCCTACTTCTGGACTGCGTACTGTTGATGATGATGATTTGGTTGAAATCACTAAGGGTGGTACGGTAGGCTTAGTCACAGGGTTGACGTGTTTAGCTCGGGAAGGTCGTATTCTCTTCAGTCGTAATAAAGAAGTCTGATACATTTGTTTCAGACTTCTTAACTCCGCTAAAATGTCCAACAGTACCGTGACCGTTTGATTTTCACCCTCTTGTTTCTTTGCTGCTACTTCTTCTTCTTGTTTTTTTCTTACCTCTTCTTCTTGCTGCTGTTGCTGTAGGAGAAAAGCTTGTTCCGCTTCCTTTTGTCGTTGTATAAATTTCTCCAATTCTTCTTTCTGTCTCTGTCTAAAATTCTCCTCGTGTGGTAATGAAGAAGGAGACGAAGGTTCCGGAACAAATTCTTGCGAGGTAAGAAAATCCACAAAATCCCAATTTACCTCTTCTGAAAGTAAGTCCGGGTTCCCTTGGGCGGTCTCCACTGCTGGTGCACCCCAGTTAATCGTTTTCTGAGTTTCCGTCATGTTGAATCACTGTCACATAGATTTACTGCACACAGGCGCTAGCGAATCTATATAGACCACGTGACGTCACAGACTGTTCTCTTCGGATTGGATGCGGGCTGACTGAATTTTGTAACGCGTGTTTGGATTGGTCAATGAACTCAATCCATTTCAATCCTTCCTACCCCAATAAATAAGCGCAGTTCACTGCATTGATTCACCTGTTCTCGGCGCCTTAAGATGTGGACCACAGTCGAATCATCCACCCTTGTCCTTCAATGATGTTTAGGACGGACATGCTAATGTATGTCCGATCCAAGTGGACAGTTGTCCACAAGTCAGACACCAGTCTGTGGATACGTAGGATCTATGTAGAAAGACAAGGATGCCTCAAAAGAGTCCTGATTTACGGTCCTACAGTGAGACGCAGTCTAAGGACAAGAAGAAGACCAATGCGGTGCCCCTTATGTTAATGGATACATTAACATAAACCCAAAGGCCCTTTTCAGGGCCACTCATAGGTCTCGAAAAAAGATTGACTTTCCATTGCCTACCCCATTTTTTAATTTTTATTTTAAAAAAAAAAAGAAAATCCCATGTTCAATTTATCTTGAGGCTATACAGTCCCACCCTGTTTAAATTCCTTTGACGCTATACAGTCCCATCATGTTCAATTTCCATTGTTCAATTCCCCTTGAGGCTAAACAGTCCCACGATTTTTCGTCCATGTTAAATTTCCATATTCCCATGTTCAATTCCCCTTGAGGCTAAACAGTCCCACGATTTTTCGTCCATGTTAAATTTCCCTTGAGGCTAAACAGTCCCAGGGTGGTTAATGTTAAATTTCCATTGAGGCTAAACAGTCCCAGGGGGGTCTGTAATGCTAATTCCCATTGAGGCTGAATCGTCCCCATTCACTACTCACATGTGTCAGATTACAGTATCCCGTGTAGATGGATGCGTGGGAATTGCTCTGATTTCATTTTCTAAAGTGTAGCAATCAAGATTAATGTCCCAAAATTAGGACGATGCTTATTACGTTAGGGTTAACGTTGAAAATTATATTGTCATCATATGTTATGAGAGAAGGCTCGGTGCTAAATCCAGTTGAATCCAGCACTGTACCATTAGTGAGACGAGTAATTAAAGGGCAGTATTGTTTTACGTATCAAAACTTCTATCATTTATACCATTATCATATGGTGAGGAAATTTCAATACATTATTTATTGTTTTAAACCTTCGTCAATATTTATATTAACGGTCAAGACTAGATAACGCCTTAATCTACTTGTCAACTCTAAAAACAAAATGTACGATATGCGTTAAAATACATTTGACGCAAATTGACCATAATAGCTCATCATATGCTGACAATAATTCAAAATACCTCAGCATTCTATTAAGACAATGTAATTAATTTCACAGTACAGTTGTATTTATGAAAGAAAGGTCAGTATTAGCAATGTACATGATGGCCATTGATTCCTTGTAAATAATGCATCTGGAGGCTGAAAAGAAATAACTAGGTTGATGTCTAGCAAATATCCCTTGACCGACAATTCTACAGAATATTGAAGTATTTTTAGACATTCAACACTTTGTACAAACCAAGTGATCTACCTAATTTCATATATTTAATTTGATTAGTAGCTTGGAAAGAAACACCTTTTTCCAAACATTTGTACTAATTGCCATGAATTGCAAAATCCAAAGCCGAATAAATAAAATATGGTTAATTACAAATAATTGTTCAAACTGATTTAATGTATTATTGTAAGAGAATTGTTTCTAACGCCATAGTCATCCGTCAATTAACCAATGTCTCAGTGCCATATATTCTGAATTTTGATGCTAGTTAATCGAGATGTCGATTTTTCTACAGAGAACACACACACACACGCACAGGTGCTATAACAAGCATTTCGTGTGTACGAGTTATGCACACAATTTTCGGGCTACCATATTTTATTTCACTTTCCATTTGACCACAACCATGCTATTAATAGCCTACATTATTTGTATCGCCACAACGCATATTAGTTTTGTCAGAAGGTTGCCCCCATTAGGGAAAAGTTCCTCATCTGTAGACCCGCGCATATATAAGTAAGTAATATATAAGTAATATATAAGTAATATATAAGTAATATATAAGTAATCAAATGGTTCAAAATATAAATGATTTCATTATACCAGATGTTAAAATATTTTTTTTGTGTGGATTGTATTTTATATTATTAAGTTCAAAACAGAACTTTTATTATTTACTGATTTTTGATAAAGAAATACATTTCGCTTCCTTTTCAGTAAATATCGGTTTATTTATATAACGATTCTTCGATAATTCATCTCTCTGATTTTATGTTAAGTGAACATATGTTTCTGGCATGTACAGTTACGGTACTTGGTCCTAAATAGCTTTCGTTTTATCTTTACAAGAAACTCCCCATCGATTTCACGGATTTTTTAGCCTGAGTAGGGGTATAAATAATTATGACATCATATAGATTATACTGTTTCATAAAGCTAACCAACCAAAAGTATTGTCATTTGGCTAGAATTTGTATGAAAGTAATGACTTAAAATTTTCATCACTGTAATTCAGTGCAAAACTATGGGGGAGAGGAACACGCCGTCATCCAGAAAGACGAGGAATGTGAGTAAATTCTTATCACAATTAGATTTTCCTTCTAACCATTTATGATGAAATATATATATATATATATATATATATATATATATATATATATATATATATATATATATATATATATATATATATATATATGTATATGTAGATACCTATATATATATATATATATATATATATATATATATATATATATATGTGTGTGTGTGTGTGTGTGTGTGTGTGTGTGTGTGTGTAAACACAAACAGATGAGCTTACAATACATGTCACTACATATGCATGCAGTCCAGTTATTCTTATTTCTTCATACAATTGATCTGTCTATATTGTCCATTTGTTTCCTAGGATTGTGTCATAATTGGTGTGATATAAAATTGCTTAAATAAAATATTAACATATAATTTTTTAAAGTAATAATGAGAGTATCTTTACCGTCGACACAAACTGGGTTTTCTTCCCGCACAGGTTCTTTCTTTGGAGTTATATTCGGTAGATTATCCGAAACAAATTTCAGTTTCATGATTAGGCTAGGCTTCGTGATATGGACAACTGCAATTTAGTAGTCATTTTTAAGCCGTAAGTAGATTACATTATTACAGTTTTGATCGACATTTATATTTTCATTTTTCATTTGTTTTGCACTTTAATTGGAACCTATATGTTTAGGTTATCTCCTTTTCAAAAGGACTAAACAAGGAATCTCACAGGTTAAATGAGGTTCCGAAATTACTCTCTCGATATAGACACAAAATAACTTTTATTCTATTCTGTCGCAATACATGATTCTTCTGTTCCCAGTAAAAATTAAATGTTGACATGCATTCCCTTTGGAATGTTGTGATCTCCGCCATTGGTCGTGTTAAGTAAGAATGAAAACATGTTAACTGCATAGTCCTAATATGAACCAATATTTTGACATGAACGTCCTTGACCAAACGAGATACAATTTACAGCTGTAATAGTGTATAAGCAGACTTATAGAGAATTTACCTAATACACAATCCTTTTTCTCATATCATGAAACTTCGGCACACATTATTTGACCATCCCTGTAAGCAAACCTCACGCAGACGCACGCAAACCCATATATATATATATATATATATATATATATATATATATATATATATATATATATATATATATATATATATATGTATATATATATATATATATATATATATATATATATATATATATATATATATATATATATATAGTGTGTGTGTGTGTGTATGTGTATGTTTCTCTGTGTGAGTGGAAAGGTATTGCAATGGGCAGGACGCTTATTTACGTAAAAAAGCTAGTGATTCAAGTCTAATGGCTCACATATGTTGAATGGTACTATAATTGTTTCAACGAAATATAAACTTGTGATCGATATAAATTTCAATATTATAATTTTACGATTGCTTAGGTTGACTTTTTATTTCATTCAAGTCGGTTTTATCATGCACTGTATATCTTCAGTGTATAGTTGATGTATATGACATCAAACACTGAGTCAATCGATCTCGAACAATATTTTATGTACTTTTTGCGTCCTTGCTAATGCCGACAATGTGGTATTACTGGTAGGTGGAGTAAATTATGAATTTTCAATGTTTGCATGCACAAAAATGTAAAACATATATCCAATGTTATTGATTGAAATTTAAACAAAAACTTAAATTAATTGAGTTGATTTCTTCGTATTAAGAAAGGAAATGTCGCAGCTGATGCTTAGGACGTTCCTTATTGCAATGGTCTGAACTTTTACATAAAACTGAAAGCTGATGTATTAATACTAAAACAAAAACGCTGTAGCAAATTTCATTAGAATCTCAATGCAGGACAAAATCACCAGATGAAATCGTCTTTACTGCTTACGTATTTAGTAAGGACTCCGTGGACGGAGTAGATGCAGATATGCTCCTTTTTCATAAATGTGGGTACATTTTCTTGCCACGTTTATACCCTACAACAATTGTGCATGTATCAATAGTAAACTAGTGGAAAAGGGACCGAAATACCCGTGCCGTTTCAATAAAAATGTGAAAAGAAGTAATTAGTGATAAAAAAGCATGAAACCGCCCAAAACATACCAAACTAGCCTCGGACTTCTTAACATATAATCCTAAAAATAATTACTTGCAGAAAAAGGTAGTTAGTGAAACCGAAATAGACTCTTGGCGTAACTGTTGCTCATCACTTAATTTAAAAGCAATCCAAATTAGGTCTTTGAAAAGAAAAGGTAAAACAACAAGATCATTCCTGATAATCCTCGGTGCATTCACAGACAAGGATAAATCAAACTTGATCACTAAACTTTTTGCAGAGATAAGCGGTAATAGTAACCACACTCATAAATTTCAAAGCCAAAGAACCTTTTTAAAATCGCAATACCACCAATTGTTCACCAATCAGTGTCATGTCCCCAAATAATGACATTTTCACAATCTATGCATAGAAGAAGCAGTAAATAGTAAGTAAAGTACACCAACTGGAGAGGACTAACTGGGATACGAAATATACCAAAATCACAAAGCAGTCAGTTCATCATGCTAGACCGCATTAATCTAATATGGCATACTGGAAATATAACACAGAAATGGAAACAAGCAATGATGATACCAATACTAAAACAGTGGAAAGACCTAGCAAGTTTAAATTCGTACAGACAAATTTCCTTGAACAGTAACATCTGTAAAATAATCGAAATTATGACCAACAAAAGATTTAAACATCATCTCCAAAGAAATAACCTAATTTCAACAAACCAAGTGGATTTGGGAGTTAAAGATCAACGATTGGTCAACTAATATAGTAAGAAAATTGCATACAGTTTGCCTTAGCGCAAAACGTAAATGCTATCGGCACCTAATCGAAACTTTTCTTGACTTGGGAAAGGCATTACATTTAGTGTGCAGGAAAAGCCTGATCCCAAAACGAACCAATTCGGAAAATCAGGTAGGATGCATAAGCGGACATCATATTTCCTGAAAAGGAGACAAATCAAAACAAGAATGGATGACCAATACTCGGAGATTTATCAGCTAGATAAAGGCACCCCTATGTTATAAGCCCCACATAATTCGTCATCACGGTAAATGATTTAGGGAAATCAATAAAGCTTTACAAAACTAGACCTATACCAATCCGGTGACAATAGTAGAATTCGAAGAGAGGGAAATCCGAAAAACTACAGCATTATCACCGAGAAACAAACTAGTATTAAATGCGCTTAGAAAAATAACAGATAAGTGGTTTTAAAATGTCAACCAACAAAACCGTAGGAATGTTCCTTTCTCCATACAAAACAACAAACAGCCCTATCGTATACTTTTAGTACAGAATTCCCCAATAAAAAATCATCAAAAAAATTCGATTCTTAGGAATGCTTCTCAACAACTTGGCTGGAACACAGACATCAAAGACCTAATAACATTGTTATAACAAAGACCTAAGTCTACCAACGAAAATATCAAGGAACTACCTGAGGAGCACACGCAAGGTGGTACCTATCGGTAACCATAAATAGGCATATACATTTACTCAGACTCTACATAAGCAAGAACATCAAGTAGAGCAAAACATTAAACAAATTAGAAATAGCACCTTAATTAATAACAAGGCAAATCCCATACCATTATGCCTCCCGCACAAGACATAACAAAATTAAGATAATGAGGACGAAACCCCCAAATAATTACACAACACAATGCTCCTCACCTCTAAAAATATTAGGCACAGAACAATCGCATTCAAAAGCACGGAAATAGCACTGCCACAGATTTGAAATTGCATAAGCGACATCATTAGATCTTATTGCCCTGAAAGTCTTGAGCATCTGTTGTTGCGTGTGTGCTTCTATTACCGTCGTCGCTCATCTTCCTTCCAGACATTATAATTGAATAGTATGCCCTGTTTACGTAAAAGAGATGGGGTAGTGACATTACTACCCACTCGATCAATTAAATGTTCCACTTCGTTAAAGTAAACGAATCGCAAATGCCTTAGGGAGAATGCGACTTAAAATTGCAGAAAGTAACCTAACGCAGTCTGGCTAATCCAGATAAAGCCTAATCCCAGACTAGATGATGTATGTTGGCTAATACCCCCAGCCATCAGGCCCTGTTGTACATTGCGATACTATTGGGAAAATCACAAAACTCAGATACACACTATGTAGGACTCTAAATAGATAATATAAGGTGATCTTAACCCATTATCATTAGACCCCGCCACTCAAAGTGGCAAGCAAACCACAAAAATTCAGTTAAGACTCCAATTAAAAAGATGGTATAACGTCGCTTTCTTATGGAGAAGGGTGGTTAATTGCGGTTGGCTGCGTTATCCAGAGGATGACCCCCCTCGCTATTATAGCCCGGCGGGAGTGAAAGAAGAATGAAATTTCAACAGAGAAGTGAGCGAGAATACAGGGGAGAAACAAAACAATACGAGCGCCCTTTGACAAGAAAATAACAAATGTAATGAGAACAAATGAAAACAGTAATTCAAATTCAAGTTAGATTATATAAGCATAATTTAACAGGTGTGTCCAATTTGTATTTATTACGTCAGCATAACGAGAGGTGAAAGAGCGCAATATCCACGACTGACTGCAACACCTTCATTTACTTTGACCGTATATCAACGTCTCTTAGTCCATCCCTCCAAACTTAGGTTCTGCCCCTTCATGGACTTTCTGGTCCTTTTACCCTGACCTCGTCCTTCTTTCTTTCCCCATGCTCCTGTCTCGTCTTTCTCAAAATTCTGTCCCTCGTCGCCGTTTTTCTTTTTGTTTTTTCTTTTCTTCAGGACTTGTGCATCCTAGCACTAAACATGCCTGTCATTTTACATGACGACCCACTGGTCCCTTTCTTGTTAGCACTAATCTTAGGCTTCCACGGAGTCGAGACAGTTTCCTCTTATAGGAATTTTCCAGACTATAGAATTTACACTAGGGTCGTCACTTTAAAGTTCGATTGCTCTAAACTGTACGCCTTAATTTAGTCTACCCAATCGTAGGCAAGGACCCGAATGTTTCCCAAAGAAATCATTTCTTACATCACATTTAGACAGCTCAGAATCTGTACGACAGTGCATCACAATTTTCCCTTTCAAAAAGTGATAAGTGGACGTAGATTCCTACCAAGCGGTTAAGGTTGGTCGCTCAAATGTTTACATATAAAGACCATTTTAAGATACCCCGGTTAGTTTAACTGGGTCGGAAATATTGTTCCCTTGAAATTTATACTGACGTGGGGCAGAGATGAACGACAAAAGTTCGAAGTGACCTTTCACACAGACTTTCATGGCTTAACTGTGACATGACTTTAATTGCTCAATGCATTCCACTTTTTTAAAGAAATTTACTTCAAAATTCGACTCTTCGCCGATGGTAACCGTCCAAACCATAATACCCGCCGCTTAGAGCGGAATTAAAGGTTTTGACTCTCACATAGGTACTCCACATAGACACACAACGCACTAACGCTTCGATAAATCACCAAAAGTACCAAGGTTACACCCATTAATCGTTAATCAATCCTAGGTAAAGGCACATCCGACAATTAAAAATTGCATAGGCGATAACGTTCATGTCAGCGGCCTACCCAGTCACAGCCTCCCTGTCAGCGGCTAGACATAACAAATAGTGTATTATGCTTTGCATACGTAAATGCAAGTTGGTATTGGCACCATTCCTACCTGCTTTACCAATTTAAAATCCCACAATGTGGGAAGAAACAGCCCGCAAATGCAAAATGGTCGAAAGCGGCTTTACTCCATATCGTAATTGTAATCGCAGTATAGCTACCCTCGTTGAACTGTCAAATTGAGCTCGATAAATTATTTGAGCGAAGCGTGCATTGGATGTTGGCGGTGGCGTATACTTTAGAGATCATAGAAGTACTGCAGTTACCCATACTCCTTACAGCATGTGACGAAGGAAGTGTCAGCCCTATACAGAGCAAGGGAACTTGTCAAAAAGGTATGGTTGAAGAAAGAGATGACGATGAAAAGGTTATAGACCTTTAAACATGTTAGAGTTGGAAAATTAATGGACGCTTGATTGGGTGGAAGAGGCAATGTAATTTTTTAAAGAATATAGAGACCAGAGCCGATTAGTATTACACAACCCAAAGCAGTTAAAAATAGGTGACATTTGCATTAATTAACGCCGAGAGAATGAGAAGGAAAGTCATGGAAAAAGAAATGAAAAAGATCAGGGCTACCTGTGCAAAGGAGAGAAAAAGAAAACTAAAATAAGAAGATAAAGGAAACGTTTGACAGGTTAAATAACATTTTAATGAAAGCGCAAGAACTTAAAAAACTAAATTCGCCATCCAGACTGGATCGCTGAAAAGATTGTGGAAGAAATGGAGGAAATAAAAAATAAATAAAAGAAGAATAAGAAACCAACAACCCTTTTCATGACCACTCCATCTCTTTGAAAAGATATGCTGATTGCTATGTTGTTTGATTGTGCATGTGTTTTGTCCCCATCAGCCCATTAAGACTATTGATCCATTTCATGGCCTTTTACATACCTACCTTCAGTAGCGATAGTAGAGACTATCCACCTGTCACTATTAATTTAGTGATGCTTTTTGAAGCATGATAATGTGTTATCTATTTGTCTTTTATACAAGCAAATTGTTTACCTTTGCCTGTCTACCCGTTTATTCCCAGTAATTAGGTATGTGGCATATATTTGTATTATCCTTTGTTTAACAATTGCTTGATATTATTTCAGAAACAAAATAGTGAAAATTTATTAAATATTAGACACTATTACTGTAACACTCAGATGCTGAATATATAAATGACAAATTACAAATGGAAAGGAAATACTCCATTATATATGAATACCCTTGTTGGTAAAGGTGAAGACGTGGCTTGATTTATGGGTACGGTGAAACGTGTAATTTTTAATACAAAGTAGGAATCGCATATGACACAGGTTTACAATAACAATGGGACGAATGCATTTTTGTAAGGTTAAGGATTTATATCTGTTAAATTTGCATAAAGTATAATCAAACTAGACAAACAGATTATTTCATTACGAGAAGTATTTGGCAATATCATTTTTAGAACACAACCAATTAGAAATTTAAATTATTTAAATAATTATATACATTTTAGAAACTTTGCAGAGGTTATAAATACAATCAGTTTCTCGTAAGTATGCTATAGCGAAGGAATTTACCGTATAGGGAAATATTAGCATAGTGTAAACTAGGGGATGCAAATTGATTTCCTTATTGTATACAGCACATTTCATACCTGAAACAAGATAAAGAAATAAGATCAAAGTAGTTTATTGACGTTTTCCATTATGTACATTGGTTTAGCTATACCAACATTGACACACGTCGGAACTCTCTAGAAAGTGATCTTGTAGTTTGCAAAGCAAACTAGGTGATTAAAGTAATTTCCGAATTCTATACAGCACATGTCATACCTGAAACAAGATGAAAAAAATGAGATCAAAGAAGTTTATTGACGTTTTCCATAATGTAAATGGTTTTAGCTATACCAACAGTAACACGCGTCAGAACTCTTTAGAAAGGGTTCTGGTTTCAGCTACAAAGCCAACTAGGTGAATGTAACAGACTGAATTCGAGTGGGCTTTGGACTAAATGAACACAAACTTTGTAAATGACGAGACTTGTGTATTGTACGATAAGGTGATGGCAAAAAAATAATTAATGAAATTATGCAATACCAGACTCTCGCACACACCCAACACATATTCACAAAAGAAAGAAATTATATATATATATATATATATATATATATATATATATATATATATATATATATATATATATATATATATATATATAATTTATTTTATCTAATGATAATGACGAGGATTGAAATGATGACAGTGCTGATATTACCAATGATAACGATGATGGTTCATATAACCAATTTGCTATATAAAATGAAACAAAACAAAAATATCATAGTTCCGACCCACGTCGGGTGCACTCTGGTTCAATTTCCCCACATTGAAAACAAAATATATAACAGTTACACTTTGGCTCAAATTCATCCTCCACTATTTTCAGTCTGGCTCAGCTACACCCTCCACCAGAATCAGTCTGGCGCAACAACAACTCCCACCAGTTCCAGTCTGGTACACCTACAGCTTCCCCTCCACCAGTTTCAGCTACAAATACGAAATGCGCTATCACACAAAATACCCAAAATATTTGTATATGAAATGAATAAATATCCACTCAACAAATACATACAGTCATTTACATTATATCAATGTCCCTAATGGTTTATACAAACAAACTAAAAAATACATTACACATTAAAGCCGCAATCTACGTGTGACTTTTTACTCAGAGTCCTACACGTGAAAAGGAATAAATTCTAACAGCTAATCGTCTGTTAAACAATGTTGTTTTTTATCTATCGAAGCTTTATCAAATTTACGATAATAATAAAATAAGTATGCCAGGAACACATTGAAAAGCATACACGTACAAGGGATTCAATTTTTTTTTACAGTTGTCACTTACCGCAATTGATGTAGTTTTGTCGTTCCAAACCGACACTCCGTGTCAAGATCCAAGCGATTATGTACCGCTTGTAGTAAAACCTTATACTATATAAAAAATAAAACGAGAAAGACCGAATGGTAAAGTACCCGTGCATGTTTCGAAACATGGGCATCACGCTACAAGCGACCTACATCGAGATGTACTCATTCAGTAACCATATTTCTAGGTAATAAAAACAAGCTAATCTTGTTAATGCTGTACGCGTCGACAAAGTCCAATACACATTGTCATGGTTTAATGCAAAACCGAATTATTTTCCTCCCTTATTCCGTGACATGTCATACCTGAAACAAGATCAAATAAGTTTATTGACGTTTTCCATACACGATTAACCAGAGAGATGGATAATTATTTGCAAAGAAGTGGAAGCGGTATTGTATTATGTTAATAGCATGTCCTTCCATTCGTCTTGACACGATTTGATTGCAATATCACAGTGGTAAACAAGCAAACATATTTTTATGTAAGGAAAGAGCATCCTAATGTTTGTAATTGGTAAACCTGAACATCAGCATTACAAAGTGTGCCGCATACAACTTTGGGGTCCGCTTTTCAAGGTTAAGCTCGATGATCAATATCACCTAAATAATGACAATGGATAATCACCTTAATATGTTTAAATGATGTATGTAATGATAGCGTTAAACAACGGTTAAATTAAGATATCCGGATTTTACTTTTGATTATGATGATATTTGATGGTTCTTGTTTGTAATGTTTCTAGCTATTTATGGTTTAGTAACGCTAATCCATTTAAGTCGCTTTACGGAGTTTTTTATA